>JAMPIT010000894.1:122500-1476826 GCA_026261815.1 Monarcha castaneiventris obscurior | reverse complement strand
CCACTCCCTGCTCCAGCAGGGCCATCCCAGAGCCCAGGGCACAGGATGTGTCCAGAGGGCTCTGGAATATCCCCAGGGAGGAGCCTCCAGCCCCTCTCTGGGCTCTGTCCCAGCTCGGGCCCTGCCCAGGGCAGGAGTTGTGCCTCCTGTGCAGGGAATTGCTGGGATCAGGCCCTGCCCAGGGCAGGAGTTGTGCCTCCTGTGCAGGGAATTGCTGGGATCAATCCCTGCCCGTTCCTTGGTGCCACTGCTGGGCCCTGGAGCAGATCCCAGCTCAGTTCAGGGCAATTTCTTTGCCTTTTGGGAAAAACCATGCCCCAAATTCTGCACTGAAACAGACCTGGCTCAATGGTTGTGCCCAGCTGTTTAAAACCAGAATTAAGTCTCAAGTTTCTACAGAAAGCCTCCAAAAATTGCTCTTTTTAAGCTCTCTGGACTCTTCTGGAAACCAAACCAAAGCAGGAACTATTAAGCACCAGGAATGTGCAGCGTGGGCCCTAAATCACCCAGATTGCTGCGGGTTTGCACTTGTGCTCAGCAGCTCGGCTCTGCTCCCTCCCCAAAATGTGCCAAGTGCTGCTCCTGCAGCAGCTGAGCCAGCACAATCCTCCTGATGGCCCCTCTGCCGCCCTTCGTTCTGCTCCAGCTGCTCCCCAGGCTTCCTTGGCTCCACCCCTCGCTCCATTAAGGACTTTATCCCAATTACCCAGGCTCCCCGTCCCCCTGGCAACAGAATCTCAAAGTTTTTCCCTCACGGGGGCTGGGAGTGGAACTTCCTCAGCCTGGGAGAGCTCAGAGCCCCTGGCAGGGCCTAAAGGGGCTCCGGGAGAGCTGGAGAGGGACTGGGGACAAGGGATGGAGGGACAGGAGCCAGGGAATGGCTTCCCACTGCCAGAGGGCAGGGATGGATGGGAAATTGGGAATTGGGAATTCCTGGCTGGGAGGGTGGGGAGGCCCTGGAATAGAATTCCCAGAGAAGCTGTGGCTGCCCCTGGATCCCTGGGAGTGTCCAAGATGGGGCTTGGAGCAGCCTGGGACAGTGGGAGGTGTCCCTGACATGGCAGGGGTGGCACTGGATGGGATTTAAGGTCTCTTCCAACCCAAACATTCCTTGAATTCCAAAATTCTCCGGAACTTGGTGTCTGTGGCCGTGCGCAGCAAAGGGAGAGCAGGGGACTGCAGAGTTCATTTCACTCCCTAAATCAAAATCTAATCAAAACCTAATAAAAATGGACAAATCCCTAATTGCATTTCACACCGGGTTTCCTTTCACGGCCAGAGTCAATATTCCAACAAGAAAGCTGATCCCAGAATAAACCTGGATTATCAAATACGTTTGGTTTGTCGGATAAATGAATCATCAAGCCCTCGATAATCCCAGCAGCTCACGCAGATCTGTGCAGCACTGCAAACAAAAGGCGAAGTTCCATCTTTATTTGCCTAAATGCTCATTAATTTTTCCTTCCTTTCCCCCTCCTTCCGAGGCTTCTCCATTCACTCTTGGAAAATCAAAGCACTTTAACACCTTTTCCCCTCCTGCCTGCACAGTTCAGTGCCTTTGCCAATGCGGGGCTGCTGGAGCTGAGTTCATTTTTAACAGGAAGCCCCACAATGTCTGAGGTGATTTGGTGACCCCCAAAGATCATCCCAGCTCTGTCCTGTCCTCGCTCTTTTCCCAGATCATGGATCTTGGATCCTCTGGCACCACCTCTCAGACAAGGAAGTGGATGAATTTTGGCTTTATAAGCAAATAAAAGCCGTGTTTGTGTATTCCAGGGGCAAGGAATTCCAGCCTGGATGGAAGAGATGCCATGGATTGGTGGAATTTCACCCAAAATACCCCAGACTTGGGGCAGGACACCCAGCACGGGGGTTTGGGGTCAGGAATGGGGGACAGGGGAAGGAGGAGCCCCTCAGCCCCTTCAGAGCTGCTCCAGCTCTGGGATCCAACATCCAGGAGGATGTGGAACTGCTGGAGTGATCCAGAGGAATCCATGGAGATGCTCCAAGGCTTGGAGCCTCTCTGGAGCCAGGCTGGGAGAGCTGGGAATGTTCCCCTGGAGAAGGGAAGGCTCCAGGGAGAGCTCAGAGCCCCTTGCAGGGCCTAAAGGGGCTCCAGGAGAGCTGGAGAGGGACTGGGGACAAGGGATGGAGGGACAGGAGCCAGGGAATGGCTTCCCACTGCCAGAGGGCAGGGATGGATGGGATCTTGGGAATTGGGAATTGCTGGCTGGGAGGGTGGGGAGGGGCTGGGCTGGAATTCCCAGAGCAGCTGTGGCTGCCCCTGGATCCCTGGCAGTGCCCAAGGCCAGGCTGGACATTGGGGCTTGGAGCAGCTTGGGACAGTGGGAGGTGTCCCTGGGATGGGATGGGATGGGATGGGATGGGATGGGATGGGATGGGATGGGATGGGATGGGGTGGGATGGGATGGGATGGGATGGGATGGGATTTAAGTTCTCTTCCCACCCAAAGCATTCCAAGATTTCTGATTCCATGCTGTGTGTCTGAAATCAACATTTGATATTCTCCAGGTGGTGCTGAGACCTCCCAGCAGCTTCCCAAACTTTCCATCTCCGCAGTTTTCCTGTGGCAGAGCCAAGACTCTCCAGGAGCTGTTGGAACTCGATCCCAGAGGTCCCTGTCTCAGCTCCAGGAATGTTTTCCTGCAGTTTGTGGCTGCAGTTTGCTCCTCAGCCCTCGTTAAGGGCAGCCAGGTCATGGGGTCACTCCTCGGGTGAACACCTCCTCCATTAATGGGATTTTCCTTTCAGCCCTGTCAATATTCCCTAATCACTGCCTGCAGAAATCAGGGATGTGCCACTTTAGATCCTCTCCATGCCTCGTGCCCCCTCAGCATTCCCAAAGGAGCCATTATTTACAGAATTCCACAAAATAATCATGTCCTAGAGTTTCCTTGCTTCCAGGGAGAGTGCAGAGCAACTCCGAGTGTTCTGCTGGACAAAGGGAAGGTGAAGAGTTCACTTGGACACAATCCAGGGATTCCTACACAGAAAAATTATTGGGAGAGGGGACATAAATCCTGAAAAAGGGGGTAGGAAAAAAACATCCATCAGTGGCTGGAGGGTGAAGCTGGACAAGGAAATTTGGACTGGAATCAGGACTCTGCTGTTGTTTTTTTTTTTTAAAGAGGGAATTGGCCATTGGAGCAATATCCCAGTTCTTCCCAGGGCTTTTCCAGGTGCTTCTGTTGCTCCCAAGTCCCTCTCCAGCTCTCCTGGAGCCCCTTTAGGCCCTGCAAGGGGCTCTGAGCTCTCCCTGGAGCCTTCCCTTCTCCAGGTGAACATTCCCAGCTCTCCCAGCCTGGCTCCAGAGGGGCTCCAGCCTCTCATGGCTCTCCTCATAATTTGGGAGCCACCTGGAAAAAATTCATGGAATAGGGCCAAGCTCTTCCCGTCTTCCCTGAATTTCGACCTTTTTCCATGCCATCTGTCCCAGGTCCCCAATCCTTGGCATGGACAGGCCACTGGACACCAGTTAAAATCCCTGGATCAGCTCAGACATCTCTTCCCAGCCTTTCCAATTCCTCAAATCCCTTTTTTATGGTAAGGGCTCCAATCTAATGTTATTTTAAACCTCTTTTTTCTTTTTTTTCCAGGACACCTGGAAAAGATCTGGACCTCCACACTAAAGGATCCAACAGCACTGATAATGCCAACTCCGATGCCTTTTCCAGGCGAAATATTTTGGGATGCAATCTGTTTAATTCTCTGGGACCTTTGGGACAAAACACCACGGTAGCTGAGCAACTCTTCATCCGGAAATCAGCTGAAATAGACTTTTTTCCCTAACTTTTGGTGTTTATCCTCTGTGAGAGTCGGTTTAGTCGCGGAAAAAAAGAATTTAAAAGGATTTTCAGGTTGCTCTGTCAGCATCGAGTCCCTTCCAGTTCCTGGAATCAGTGATGTGTCCAGAAAATCATCCTGGAAATAATCCTCTCCCTAAGTATGGAATAACCTGAGCTGGAAGGGATTCACAAGGATCATCGAGTCCAACTCCTGGCCCTGCACAGGACAACTCCAAGAATTCCAAAATGAGGTTTTTTCCCTTCATTTTTTTTCTCCTCCCTCTGTCCTGCTGATAAAGGCAGTGACAGAGCGGCTTCATCAGCCCAACCTCACTCCATCCTAATTCCCAGGACTGTGCCAACAGCACCGAGATCTGGTTTGCCACAACCACTTCTGCACATGGAATTGATGTTGGAATCATGGAATCTTAGGATCATTAGGGTGGGGAAAGACCTGGGAATGTTCAAGGCCAGGTTGGACAGGACTCGGAGCAACTTTGGATGGTGAAAGTTGGCCCTGCCCGTGGCAGGGGGTGGGAATGGGATGAGCTTTGAGGTCCCTTCCAACCCAACCCATTCCATGGTTCTGTGATTCTCCTTCATCCAGTGAGCAGGACTGGGGGGATGTTCCCAAATATTAGGAGGGGCCAACGTTTTATTTTGATCCCTGCTGATTGTGATCCCGTGGAAAGAGGTTCGCTACAGTCCTGAGGTTTGGCCAGAGGAGGGAAAAAACTCTCTGGACAGGTGGGGACAAAGGGATTTTTGAGTTTTGAGGTGCTGGCCAAGGACAGAGTGAAAGATGGAGAGGGGATAAGCTGAGCTTGCTGCTCTTGGATAGGTCAGGAAGGCAGGGAAATAACTGGGGACAGGAGCAAAATCATGGACACCAAAACCATGGAAATAATTGTGGAGCGGAGGAAAATCATGGACACCAAAGCCATGGGAATACTTGTGGAGAGGAGGAAAATCATGGACACCAAAGCCATGGAAATACTTGTGGAGAGGAGGAAAATCATGGACACCAAAGCCATGGGAATAGCTGTGGTGAGAAAAATCATGGACACCAAAGCCATGGAAATAATTGTGGAGAGGAGACAAATCATGGATAGCAAAGCTATGGAAATAATTGTGGAGAGGAACCAAATCATGGATAGCAAAGCCATGGGAAATTATTGTGGAGAGGAGACAAATAATGGACCCCAAAGCCATGGGAAATAATTGTGGAGAGAAAAATCATGGACAGCAAAGCCATGGAAATAATTATGGAGAGGAACCAAATCATGGACACCAAAGCCATGGAAATAATTGTGGAGAGGAGGAAAATCACGGACACCAAAGCCATGGAAAAAATTGTGGAGAGGAGGAAAATCATGGACACCAAAGCCATGGGAATAACTGTGGTGAGAAACATCATGGATAGCAAAGCCATGGAGATAATTGTGGAGAGTAGGAAAATCATGGATAACAAAGCCATGGGAATAATTGTGGAGAGAAAAATCATGGATAGCTAAGCCATGGAAATAATTGTGGAGAGGAGGAAAATCATGGATAACAAAGCCATGGGAATAATTGTGGAGAGAAAAATCATGGATAGCAAAGCCATGGAAATAATTGTGGAGAGACAAATCATGGATAATAAAGCCATGGAAATAATTGTGGAGAGAAAAATCGTGGATAGCAAAGCCATGGAAAAAATTGTGGAGAGGAGACAAATCATGGACAGCAAAGCCATGGGAATAATTGTGGAGAGAAAAATAATGGATAGCAAAGCCATGGAAATAATTGTGGAGAGAAAAAATCATGGACACCAAAGCCATGGGAAATAATTGTGGAGAGAAAAGTCATGGACAGCAAAGCCATGGGAATAATTGTGGAGAGACAAATCATGGATAATAAAGCCATAGAAATAATTGTGGAGAGAAAAATCACGGACACCAAAGCCATGGGAAATAATTGCGGAGAGGAACCAAATCATGGACACCAAAGCCATGGGAAATAATTGTGGAGAGGAACCGAATCATGGACACCAAAGCCATGGGTGGGGCAGTAAACTCTGCTGGGACTGTGAGAAAGATGTTTGGGGATGTGTGGGAAAATATCTGGGAGCTCTGGATGAGCAGCTGATGGAATCTGAAGCGGGAAGATGAATTTTATTGCAGTCACAGCGTTCCGTGCGCATCATGGACACCGAGGATCTTTCTTGGGAGCGTGACCAGAGGCAGGAGCAGATAAACAGGAGCAAAGCTAAAACTTTCTCCGACTTGGCTCAAGTGGAAATTCAATCCCAGATTTTCGCTTGGGAAGCTCATGGAATTCAAGCACCCAATTAGCAGCAGCTCTGCAGCGGGGGCTGACGAGGTTTTCGATAAACGAGGGATCCTTGCAGAGCAAAGGAGTCGAAGCTGAGCCACTTCACTCCCAAGCCGAGGGCTCCAGGCAGTGCTCCAGCAAGGCAGGAATTCCCAAGATTTTGGCATTAATTGGATTTTTAATGGGTTTCAAAACCGGCTGGGTGTGTGAAGCGCTCAATAATTACAGCAGATTGAGGTGACACTTTGAAAAATGGGTGGAATGAGAACATGAATGGAGCAAACCTTGCTCCGGCCTAATTACAGATCAACAACGGATAATGTGGATTTGATAATCCTCTGGAATAAATAAACACAAGGATCAGGCTCCATGGATCATTTTTCATGCTGGTAAATCACCTTTAAATTGGGATTTTCTAACACAACAGCCAGAGATTGCCCAACACTGCCCACAGCTGGAGGAGCAAATCCACCAAAATTCAATTTTAGCAAGTAATTTCCAAGAAATGCAGAATAATTTGCCTTCCTTCCATGGGTTTTGCATGGGGAAAATGCAGCATTTCTGTTCCTTGGGAGGGAAAAATAAGAATAAGAATAAGAATAAGAATAAGACCAAAAATAATAAAAAATACAACTATAACATAAATATACATATCAATATCAATATCAATAGAAATATAAATATCAATAGAAATAGAAATAATAAATATAAATATAAACAATGAATATAAATATAAATATCAATATAAATATCAATATCAGTATCAAGAGAAATAATAAAAATGAATATGAATATGAATATGAATATGAATATGAATATAAATATAAATATAAATATAAATATAAATATAAATATAAATATACAGACAGTGGGGTTTTGCAGGACACTGAGGACTCTTGTGAGGGTAAAATGAATAAATCCTGTGAAAACTGTGGAAAATATTTACACAAATCCCAGGGTTAAATGTGGAAGTGCTCCGATTGTATCCCCACACATCCCTAATTGCTCATTATGCATGCAAATGACATGATTTTAATGTGCTCTCATCATAATTACAGCGGTAAATTAGGGGCCATAATTGCCCATGCAAATGAACCATGCCTGGCTTTTTATCCCTTTTCTTCTCCGAGATGTTCGGAGCACCAGGAAATAACGGAAGGTCAAGGAACTCCAGGATGGTTTGGGCTGGAAGGGATCATCTCATTCCATGCCCTGCCTTGGGTTCCTCCATCCCAGGGTGCTCCAGGCCTCATCCAGATGGAAAAGGGAATAATTTCTTACCTGGTTTTTTGAGGAATTTAAAATACCAATAAAGAACTTTTAAAGATTGGGAAAAGTGGCTTCAATTCTTTCTTAGAGGTGTCCAAGGGATAAAGGGAATAACGTCTTACGTGTTTTTTTGGGGAATTTAAAATACTGTGAGGAACTCTTAAAGATTGGGAAAAGTGGCTTCAATTCTTTCTTGAAATTGTCCAAGGAATAAAGGGAATAATTTCTTACCAGCTTTTTAGGAGAATTCCAAAGATCAATAAGGAATTCTTTAAGATTGGGAAAAGTAGCTTTAATTCTTTCTTGGAGGTGTCCAAGGGATAAAGGGAATCATTTCTTACCAATTTTTTAGGAGAATTCCAAAGATCAATAACGAATTCTTAAAGATTGGGAAAAGTGGCTCCAGCTCTTCCTTGGAGGTGTCCAAGGGATAAAGGGAATAATTTCTTACGTGGTTTTTTGGGGGAATTTAAAATACCAATAAAGGACTTCTAAAGATTGGGAAAAGTGGCTTCAAATCTTTCTTGGAATTGTCCAAGGAATAAAGGGAATCATTTCTTAGCTGTTTTTTTGGGGCAATTTAGAATACTGGTAAGGAACTATTAAAGATTGGGAAAAGTGGCTTCAATTCTTTCTTAGAGGTGTCCAAGGGACAAAGGGAATAATTTCTTACCAATTTTTTAGGAGAATTCCAAGGATCAATAAGGAATTCTTTAAGATTGGGAAAAGTGGCTTCAATTCTTTCTTGGAGGTGTCCAAGGGATAAAGGGAATCATTTCTTACCTGTTTTTTTGGGGAATTCCAAAGATCAATAAGGAATTCTTTAAGATTGGGAAAAGTGGCTCCAGCTCTTTCTTGGAAGTGTCCAAGGAATGCCCAGGAAGTGTCCAAGGAATGTCCAAGGAAGTGGCACTCAGAGCTCTGGGCTGGTGCCAAGGCAGGGACTGGTCACAGCCTGGACTTGATGTTCTTGGAGGGCTTTTCCAACCTAAATAATTCCATGATTCTGTCTGGGACCAAACCCTGGGATATCTGAAGGTGGTGAAATTCCTCTGCTGAGGACAATTTTCCCAAATCCCAGTTAATTTCCTGCGCCTGCTTTCCTATTTTTTATTTCTTTTTAAAACCCTCTCCTTCCGTTTTGTTTTACCTGTGCTCAGAATTGTTCCTTTCCCTCCTCCTGGCAGCCCCATCTCAATCCTCACTCCTGACCTTTCCAAGTCCTCTCCTCTAAAGGTTCCCTTAATTCCGTGGCACATCCCAGAATAGAAATGTTCCGGATTAATCCCGGGTTACTGGGGGAGCCATTTTGTTTATTTGTATAAAACGCATTCGCTTTATTCTGCTCTCCCAAATCCAGGGATGAAAAAGGGAGGATGAGCAGATTATAATGCCGGATATTTTTATTCCTAGAAGGAGATTATAATGCACATTTCCTGGGGCTGAGGGAGATTGGGATGCTGGAAAAGCTGCCATGGGAAGCAGTCGCCAGTTCTGCATCCATGGAATTAATTCCAGTGAGTTTTTTGTTTCCTGGGTGTTTTCACAGCACCTCTCCCTCACTTCTCACTCCATGAGGAGTTTCTTCCCAGCTTTGGATGTCCGAGGGTTTGGGAAGTGCCCATGGGGATTTCACTCCACGGATTTGTTCAGGTTTGGGAGGTGGAATCATAATAATATATAAAATTTTAGGGAAAAAAACCCAAGGAAAGGTAAAAGCAGGAATAGTGACTCCCTCCATCCAAGCTCACCGGGTCAAACAGAGGGAACATCCATAATTCCTCTTGGAAAAACTCAGTTAAATTGTTATTCTGGGAATAGGGGGGAAAAAGAGCAACAAATGCATCCCGTTTTTCTCAGTTTGGTGGGATTTGTGGGACAAATCAAACACGGGGAACATCCTTAATCCCTCCTGGAAAAGCTCCATTAAATTTTTATCCTGGAAGCATGAGGGGGAAAAAAGAGCAACAAAAGTTTCCCATTTTTCCCAGTTTCCCAGGGTCTGTGGGACACATTTCCCATGCTCATCCACCCCTCCCAGCCACAGGAACCTGGAACTTTGCTTTTCCCAACAAAAAGGACAGAAGTGACTTCCTGGGTCCTGAAGGCTTCCAGTGCACTCGGATAAAATTCCTAAGAACAGGAAATAAATGTATTCCATAAACCCCAACACCACCACTTTGCTTTTCCTTGTTCCAGCTGCTGTGGGAGCAATGGCACTTCCACAATTCCATGTTTGAAAGCCTTGTTGAGCTTTGGGAATCTGTTGCCGGCCAGGGATGTCACAGCCAAGTGACCAAAAATAAAGGGAATATTTAATCCAACTTTTCCAGCCCATGGGAGCAGCCAAAAATGTCGTGTGGCCCTTCAGGAAGGACAAAGGTTTAAATTCCCAGCTTTCCCTGCACCTCTCCCTCACTTCCCACTCCATGAGGAGCTTCTTGCCAGCTCTGGATGTCCGGGAGTTTGGGAAGTACATGCTGGAATCTCATTCTATGGATTTGGTCAGGTTTGGGAGGTGGAACAACAATAATACTTCTGTTAACCCTTTCCATGAAGAAATTCTCCCAAATATCCACCCTGAGCCTCCCCTGGCCCAGGCTGAGGCCGTTCCCTCTCCTCCTGTCCCTGTTCCCTGGGAGCAGAGCCCGACCCCCCCCGGCTGCCCCCTCCTGTCAGGAAATTATGGAAAATTTCCATTATTTCCACCTGGTTGAACATTTTGTTCCCGAGCTGGGCAGCAGGGACTTGTCCAAGGTGCTGGAATTTCTTAGCCGCAAAACTGAAAACCCCAAACAAGTTGTTGGTGACCTTTGTAGGGAAATGTCAGTGGGTGGATACACCCAGTTTTACCTGGATCATGGAATTCCCACTGGTCAGGAGTGAGGATCAGAGCACTTGGTGAATCCCAGAATCATGGAATGTTAAATCCCAGGAAAAACTGGGATCAAGGGATGTTAAATCCCATCCAGTTCCACCCCCTTCCATAGGCAGGGACACCTCCCACTATCCCAGGTTGTTCCAAACCCCATCCAACCTGGCTTTGGACACTTCCAGGGAATTCCACTTCAAATTCCAGCTGGAGCAGAGTTTATTTCAGAGCTCATTTAAAAGATGCTGCAGCTGGATCAAACAATTGGAGATTCCAGAGCCTGACCCCCTTCTGGGACAGGAGGATTTCCCGGGACAAGGAATTCCTTAAAAATCAGATTCCTTAAAAATCACTAATTATTGGATTTATCACATTTCCCTGTGGATCACATCCCATTTCCCTGGCTGGTTGCACACAGCCTCACCCTCATCCCATGCTGGATTTTAGCCTCAGGAGCAGCGGAATTTTCCCATCCTGGAAACATCCCAAACTATTTGCTGATAAGGTTTGGAAAGGCCTGAGCCGTATTTTCTTCCCTATTCCTGGCAGGAAAAATCAACTCCACCTGTCCAGCAAATTCCTGCTCAAATAAAGGAATAAAAAATCTGCATCATGGATATATTACACAGGAAAACTAATTTAAATCCATTTATTCCTTACATTGGGAATCTTATTTAAATCCATTTATTCCTTACATTTGGAATCTTATTTAAATCCATTTATTCTTTACATTTGGAATCTTATTTAAATCCATTTATTCCCTACATTGGGATTCTTATTTAAATCCATTTATTCCTTACATTGGGAATCCCTTTTAAATCCATTTATTCCCTACATTTAAATAAAAGTCAGAGCAAGGAAAATTTTAAGAAGTTGGCATCATAAACACAGAGGTTTTGCCGTGTTTTCTGTACATCCAATATTTGTTTTACAGCAGAACTTCCCGGGAATCTGGCTGGGAGCTGCCAGGGAATTGCCAGCAATTATTTCCCTGGTATTTGCTTCAATAGCCCTGAGGTTTGATATTGTTTGATGCCTCCTGAAATATCCTGGGAAGGCACAACTCAGAGTTCTGCAGCTGCCCAGAGAGGAGATTTTATTCCAGAAATTTGGGAAGTGATTCCACATCCCTCGCTCCTGCCAGCAGTGGGAGAGTGCAGGAAAAAGACCCCTTTTCCAGCAGCCTCGTTGTCCATGTCAGGGAAAATTTTTAGGTGGGACAGCTCGAAAGGCGTAAGGAGATCTGGGAAAAAAGCAAAAAAACATGGAAAAACCACCTTTGGGATGCTCAATCCATCGATATCCTACAAGAGGTGCCTTCCCTCCCTTTCTTTCCTTCTCCCTTCCTCTTTTCCTTGTTGGTCCTCCTGCCCCATGGATGTGAAAAATCCATGCCCACATTGCTCTGTGGGAAGGTCTGACCTTGCTTCGGAATCTCTGGAATTTCGTCTGAGTTGTTTGCAGATCCTGGGGAATGTTACAGCCTTAAACTGGGCCTGCAGGGACACCTGGATACACCCAAAAAATGGGATTTGGGGAATTTCTCAGTTTGGGTTTTGCAGATGGGAAGGGAAGGGAAGGGAAGGGAAGGGAAGGGAAGGGAAGGGAAGGGAAGGGAAGGGAAGGGAAGGGAAGGGAAGGGAAGGGAAGGGAAGGGAAGGGAAGGGAAGGGAAGGGAAGGGAAGGGAAGGGAAGGGAAGGAAAGGCTGCACTTTTCCAGTACCTAAAGGGGGTTTATAAAAAGGAAGGAGAGGGACTTTTTATATGCACAGATAGTTCCAGGACAAGGGGGAATGGCTTCCCACTGCCAGAGGGCAGGGATGGATGGGATATTGGGAAGGAATTCCTGTGAGGGTGGGGAGGCCCTGAAATAAAATTCCCAGAGAAGCTGTGGCTGCCCCTGGATCCCTGGCAGGGCCCAAGGTCAGGTTGGAAAGGGCTTGGAGCAGCCTGGGATAGTGGAAGGTGTCCCTACCATGGCAGGGAGAAGAATGGGATGAGCTTTTCCATCCCAAACCGTTGTGGGATTCCATGGAATGCTCCTCTGTGCCTGCCAGCAAAGGCTTCTCTTTAGGGCTGTGTGAAAACCCCTCTGGGAAGAGGCAGAGGAGCTGAAAATTCCCTCGTCCTCACTGGAATCTGAACTGGAGCAAAGTCGAGGGAGCATCCATCGGAAAGCCAAGTCCTTCATGCTCTGCCTGTGGAGTGCTGCTTCCCACATGGAGAGGGAAATTGGATCAATCCGTTCCCAGAGCCCAAACCGTAACCCAGTAAAGGGAAATGAAACCCCACACAAATAAATTGCTACAGTTGCAGTTGTTTTATTGGCAGGAATGAAATATCCCACTCGAGCTATTCTGGTGTTTGTTTTAAAGATAACTTGGTCCTTTAGGGAAGGAATTGGGAATAAATGGAGCAGATTTATCCAATGCCAGGGAAATATAAATCTTCCCTACTTAAGCAGAGCCAAAATTCCCTGCTTTTCCTGCAGCCAGCCTGGAAATCGTCCTGAAGGGCATCACTCCCAAATTGGACTGGATTCAATCAAACCTAAACCCCTCCTTCCATGGGAAAACTGTTCAGGAAGAACCAGATTTTGGGATTTTTGTGGGATGAGGAGCCCTGAGCTGTGGTGGAGCACTCGTGTATTCCACAGACCTGTTGGCAAGAAACTCTGCAGGACACACAGAGAATCCCAAACTGGTTTGGGTTGGAACAGATCCTAAACCCCATCTTATTCCACTCCCTGCCATGGGACACCTTCCACTATCCCAGTGTGTGGAAAATCCCACTGGGAAGAGCCAGTGTCCAGAAAGGAAACAGGGGAATCCTGCAACTTTATTGGAATAAAGGCAGAGAGCCCCCTGGGCCACAGCCTGTGGGGGGTTTTCTCTCTCTGGATTTTGGAGGGTGCAGCCTCCTTTTATCCCAAACTCTCGGCTGCACAGATCCCTCTTCCTTCCCCATTGCTGAGGTACCAGGAAGGTGCAGCCTTCCCAAACCACCGGCCCCATATCCCCCCTTAAACCAGTCCTTTCCCCCCAAAATTCAGGAATTCTGGCTCATGCAGCCCCATTTGGCTGTTTCAGGAGCCAAACTGGAACAAACTGGTGGCTGGAAGTGGGAACAGACATCCAGCCCCATCTCAAAGCTGTTCCTACCCTCTCCCATGGAATTGTCTATAGGGACGGCAGCGCCCATCTTCCCTATCAACCCCTCCTCTTCTTCTTCCTCAATTTGTCCTCACAAACCTTTGTTAACATTAACTGAACTTCTTTAAACGCCTGGTGTGGTATAAAAACGAACATTTGAAATGTCCTTTCCCAACTTTTCCACGTCTGGCCCCTGCAGCTGGTGGGGCAAGGAAATCCAGGGGAACAACTCAGCCCAAAGCAGCAGTGGCATCTCCTATCAGCCCCGAATCACCGGAGGTCCCTGTAGATGATCCATGATTACTGAAAGCCGAGGTCTCCCATCCTTCCCTTGAGCTGAGAAGTCCAAATTTCCTGGCTTTTAGAGATGTTGACCTGAGTGTGATGGATCCACCCGTGCTCAGCTGTCCCGAGGGCTGTTCCTGAGCTCCTGGCTGGATGTTCCCACTAGCAAAGTCCAAAGGCAGAGTCTGTGCTCCCCGGGCTCCCTGGGCTCCCTGTCCCAGAGATTTCACCGACACGGGATTCTGGCCACAGATGGGTTTAAATAAACCTCACTTATCTCTGGGCTGAGAATTAACTGGGTAAGAATCCCAAACATTCATTAGATGATCCGTGGTTACTGAAAGCCGAGGTCTCCCATCCTTCCCTCGTGCTGAGAAGTCGGAATCTCTGGGCTTTTAGAGATGTTGACCCAAGTGTGATGGATCCATCCGTGCTCAGCTGTCCCGAGGGCTGTTCCTGAGCTCCTGGCTGGATGTTCCCACTAGCAAAGTCCAAAGGCAGAGTCTGTAATCCCCGGGCTCCCTGTCCCAGAGATTTCACCAACACGGGATTCTGGCCACAGATGGGTTTAAATAAACCTCACTTATCTCCAACTCCACTGGGCTGAGAATTAACTGGGTAAGAATCCCAAATATTCATTAGATGATCCGTGGTTACCGAAAGCCGAGGTCTCCCATCCTTCCCTCGTGCTGAGAAGTGGGAATCTCTGGGCTTTTAGAGATGTTGACCCAAGTGTGATGGATCCATCCGTGCTCAGCTGTCCTGAGGGCTGTTCCTGGCTGGATGTTCCCACCAGCAAAGTCCAAAGGCAGAGTCTGTGCTCCCCGGGCTCCCTGTCCCAGAGATTTCACCAACATGGGATTCTGGCCACAGATGGGTTTAAATAAACCTCACTTATCTCTGGGCTGAGAATTGACTGGCTAAGAATCCCAAAGATTCATTCAAAAGGGAATAATCGAGTGTCTCTGCGGGGTCTGGCTCTTACTCGTGCCAAAGCCAACGGCAAAAGCCGTGCCCAGGGCACCTCAATTTCTGTCACCAGCTTCAGTTTCTTTATTTCTGCACTCATCCTTTTTGTTTGACCTGAATTCTGAGGGTGCCGAGGGTGTGGAGGTCCCACTGAATTCTCAGAGCAGCCGTAATCCCTTGAAGGATCCTCCTGTAAAATGAGTTCCCCTGTCCGAGCCCACGGCCTGCACAATCCCACATTCAGAAATCATTTATTAATGATCCAATAAATGCTGAAGTGCCCAGAAACGCCTCTGGTCACCCTGCTGTCGGAAAATTATACAAAATCTAAAATTTTTTGTAACTTTACTCTGTCTCATTCGCCTCTGCCCCGGGGGAAAGGAATTTTAAGTTCATTTTCCAAGCACTGTTTTGTCACTCAAGGCCTGAACATCTCAACAGACTGGGAGTAGCACAGAAGATGCACAAAAGATAATGATCATTAATGGCCATTAACGACCATTAATGACCATTAAAGACCATTAATGACCATTAACGACCATCAACTCCAAACATCACCCCTGGCATGGTCGGACACCTGGTCTGGGAAAAGATGGAGAAGAACAAAAACTGAATTAACACCGGAGGTGAAGAAATCTGTATCCAACAGGAAACCAAATACTAGCAACTTCACAACTTGGGACCAATGAACATCGAACCAATTAATTTCTCTGGGTTTTGACTGTATAAAATACGTGAAAATTCTGGTAAAATCCATGTGTCATGGAATGATTTTCCCTGCACAACCCAGGCAATGTGTGGATGAAATGATTTCCCTTGCACATCCTGGCCAGAATAAAGTGATGCCTTGATTCTTTAACCCTAAAAAAGTTGTTGGAGAATTTTCATTTTTCTCGTAGTTTTGGTGACATTTGGGTTCTCCATCCTCCAGGATTTGCAGAACAAGAGGTGTCTGGGCAGCCAGGGACTCCCGATAAATTTCTGCTCCATTAATTATTCCAGCCTCCCCCTGGAGCTGTGCACTCTCCTTTTGGAGTTGTGAACCCTGGCAAAAATCCCTGTCTCCCGTCGGTTTTTCCACAAAATCCCTCTCTCTTTCATAGAGCTCCAGCTGAGCCAGAGGAAGTTGGACTCCATGCTCCAGACAAGGGGAAAAAAAAAAAAGTCGATTTTATTTTAAGAAATAAAATAAATTTTTTAAGAAATAAAATAAATTTTTTCTGTAATTTTCAGCATTACAGAAAAAAATATCCGGTCTTCCTGACCCTCATCCTCAGGTGCCCTTTATTTTTCCGTGAGCTGCAAGTAGTGATCCCTCCAAAAAATTCCTCCTGCCCTTTGGGACTGCATTAAGTGGTGCCTGAGCAAGTTGCAGCTGCTGCCTTATCAGGAAGATAAAGGTCTGGAGATGTTGGATGGGAAAGAATTGGGAAAAACTTGGGCTCTGCCTGTGCCGGAGGGCAATTCCTTCCATTTGTGCCTTCCCTTCCTCGTCCTTGTGTGTCTTGGAAGTGAATACCCACAGCAGGGAATTGGTATCCAAATAAAAATTCCAGGATTTATCCCAAAGGATTGGTATCAGCAGGTCCTGGTCCCCCCTGTTGGGTCAGTGCCACCCCCTCGCTCTCTGAGCCCCAGAATGGGCTCAGCCCACCCAGATTTGGTCACTTTGTGCCCAAAGAATTCCAAGAGCAGCAGGATGGGCTGGGAACATCCAGGATTGCAGCCCTTGGCCCTGCAGGATTCCCAATCCCAAATCACAAAACTATTGTGGAGCTACTTTAGGATTTATCTCCATGTTTGGATGATCTCAGTGCTTCCACTCACCCATCCAAAAGGGAACATTCCCAATTTTCCAGCTGGAGGTGTCCTTGACAGGGGGAACGTGGAATACCAGTTTGTCCCAGTTTGCCCCAGTCTCCAGCAGGATTTTAATCCTTCTGCAGGTGGGACAGACCAAGTCCTGCAAAGCCACATCCCAAAAAATGCCACTGAGCACCCTCCAGGTGACCTGGAGAGGAGGGGACAGGAGATCGGGAACACAGTGTCACGTTCACAGCCAGCATTAATGTCATTAATGGGATAAAATTTAATTAGTTCATTCATTAATTAGGGACAATTTCTCCATGGAAAAGGTGGTCAGGCCTTGGAAGGGGCTGCCCAGGGAGGTTTGGGGTCCCCATCCTTGGAAGTGTCCAAGGAATTCCTGGATGTGGCACTCAGTGCCAGGGTGGGGACAAGGTGGGGATTGGGCACAGCTTGGACTCAATGATCTTGGATGGTTTTTCCAACCTGAAAAATTCTGGAATTCTCTATGAGTGACCTCACTGCCACGGATCAGACACAGTTTTGGTGCCCACAGTGAAAATTAATGGACACCAGGAGCACAAAACCTGGAAAACTGCTGGGGATGAGGCTGGATGGGTCTGTTTGGAGAAGGTGTGGAAGTGTCCTCCTCATCATTTCCAAGAACCTCCATGGGACACATTTCCTGAGGAGAGGTCTCTTCCCACCAGGAAAAATTCAGGATAATATTTAGCACCCAGACCTGGAAATGAGCTGGAATTTTTAACCAGAAGTAGAATTCTCCACTCAGATTTTCCATAGTTCTGATTCCACTTGAAGGCCTGAAATCCAGTTTGGATCCTGGATTTAGCAGGAACTTCAGGTGGGAATTTTGGGGAAGGGGCTCTGAGGGGAGGAGGAAAGGACCCACCCCATGGACCAGCTCAACTCGTGTGATCATTTTTAATTTGTGACCTCTGGCCCCCAAAATGGCCCATTTTTAACAGCTCTAAATAAGAAGAATTTTAAATAATGCAGCAAATATTTTAAAATAAAGACCTGTAATGCATTTAAAGAATTTGAGCTTTGAAGGAAGCAAAACTTGAGGATTTTTCTTGGATTTCAGCAATATCTAAGATCAGAACAACAATTTTCCTGAATATTTCAACTCCTGGTTAAACGCCTCCAATACTGGCAAAATTCCTAAAGGTCTTGGCCAGGTTTCTGATCCTTTTAACCTCCAACATTCCAGGATATTTCCACAACCTCGAGATTCCAAATAATGACCTTCATTCTCAGATAAACACCTGGCTCCTGTTTTTGCCTTGCTCCTCTCTCCGCCCAAACCGTTAACGTTCCTTAAAATCCCGATTTTCCACTCACTGGAGTGTGGCAGCCACGTCCCATTAAAAGAGTTTTACCAGGAAAATTATCCATGCCTTTAAATAGGTCATGCATACACTTAGCATATGTTCCATTATTCTCCACGTGCAGCCAATCGTGCCGGATAATTGAAAATTTCTGGGGTCGCAAGCAAATAAAAAACATTCCTCTGATCATTAACAAGCAGGAAGGGTGGGAAAAAGTGGGAAAAGAGAAGCAGGGGAGTGAAAGAAGAATTGAGGTTTGGTGGGAAGGTCCAGAAGAGTTGTGTCCTGCAAGGGACATTCCAAGTGCTGATGGAATTTATGGTTAAGAACAAAGGTGCCATCGCTATCCCCGAGTGCACCTGGAAATCCTGAGCAGGGGAGGATTCCTTGGCATCTTCCATCTGCTTGGGTGGGATGAGGAATCCAAAACCTCCCTGGGCAGCCCCTGCCAAGGCCTGAGCACCCTTTCCACGGGGAAATTCCTGCTGATGTCCACCCTGAGCCTCCCCTGGCCCAGGCTGAGGCCGTTCCCTCTCCTCCTGTCCCTGTTCCCTGGGAGCAGAGCCCGACTCCCACTAATAAAAAGATTTTTAAAGAGGAGGGAGAGGGAAATTTTATATGGATAGTGACAGGACCCAGGGAATGGCTTCCCACTGCCAGAGGGCAGGGATGGATGGGATCTTGGGAATTGGGAATTGCTGTCTGGGAGGGTGGGGAGGGGCTGGGCTGGAATTCCCAGAGCAGCTGTGGCTGCCCCTGGATCCCTGGAAGTGTCCAAGGCCAGGCTGGACATTGGGGCTTGGAGCAGCCTGGGGCAGTGGGAGGTGTCCCTGGGATGGGATGGGATGGGATGGGATGGGATGGGATGGGATGGGATGGGATGGGATGGGATGGGATGGGATGGGATGGGATGGGATGGGATGGGATTTAAGGTCATTCCAACCCAAACTATTCCATGATTCCGTGGGCTGGAGCGATGCTGGCACAGTCTGGAGACACTTCCACGCTGTCCATCCTCATCCCAGCTGCTGAAACTCCACCTGGATTTTACGGAAGCCTGGAGGCTGAGCCAGAGCTGGATCAACTGGTGATGGATATTCCAAACCTGCCCACGGAGCAGAGCCCAGACCTGGCCCCACACTGGGCAGGAGCCCTGCTGATCCCACAAATACCAGGAATTCCTGCATGGATTCATTTGAAGTGATTTCTCCATCTGACTGATCCATGGCTGTTGGTTTGTGCTGCTGGGAGATTTGGAGCTATGAAATAATAACTTTATAAAGTAGGACTGGGGTGGTGACTATTAAACCTTTTGGCCTTTCCCCTCCAGGGAATTGTTTGATACGGCCCCATTCACCACTTCACTCCATCTTTATTCCAAAGGGTACCAGCAGACCAGAAAATCATTTCGGATTTCACAGGAACTTCATTTCTGGAAGGCGCCTCTGAGTTCCCTCATCCATGGCCGTGCAGAGGGAAGGATTTGGAGTGGCAGCAACAATCTGTGTTCACTTCCAGAGGGGGATAATCCAGGGAAAGACACGATTCTGATGGGATTCACTGAGGAACAGCTCCCTGAGAGAATTCCAGGCACCTGGGGAAGAAATGGGAGCCACATTTCAACCAAGTTCCTAAATCATCTCCATCCAAAATGAAGAGAAAACACAGAAATCTGCAGTCAGTGGCAGCTTGGGGTCCCTGCAAATGTTTTAAATAATGTTTTCCTTTCACAATTCCAGCTGTTTATGCACTTGGGAATTGCTTCTCATGGATTATTATTCATGGATGCAGCGTTGTTCCTTCCCAAATGAGGGGCCTGAAAGTTGAAGAGTCCCCTCAACTCCAACCACCGGGTGAGAGAGGTTGCTTTCACCTAAGTAATCCAAACCATGGGGGAAAATTGGATTTTTGGCAGAATTAGAGAATTATGGAATATCCTGAGCTGGAGGGATCCACAAGGATCATTGATCCAACTCCTGGCCCTGCCCAGACACCCCGAAAGTCCCACCGTGGGCATCCCCAAACGCTCCTGGAGCTGTGGCAGCCTCGGGGCCGTGCCCATTCCCTGGGGAGCCTGGGCAGTGCCCAGCACCCTCTGGGGGAGGAACCTTTCCCTAAAATCCCACCTAACCCACAGCTCAGGAATTTGGTGTCCTTGACCCATTTTTTAATCCCATAAAATCATCACTGTCGCTGTTTCCCCTCCTTGTGTTCGGGGGCAGATTTAGGGGGGCAAAGCAGAATCCCTCGGTCCTGGAGGACCTCAGTGCCCACCCCCAAATTGTCATAAATCCTGCTAAAAAGCTCACATTCTGGCACAGCCCCTCTAATTTATTTAAGAACTTCCGTGGCCTCCATCACCATAATTACCCGAGTGCTGTCATTAATGAGTTCGTTAAGGCTGATGAGCTTTTTTGTGATTTTAGCTGTGAGGGGAAGCTCTGCTGAGGGAACCGAGGCACGTTTTGGTGTCACACCAAGTGTGAGCACGAAACAAAACGAGTTTAGGGCCACAACTGCACAAATTCATTTGTTTTCGCCTCTGAAGATTGATGAGTAACATAATTAAACATAATTAACGGAGATCCTCTGCTCCAGGGTGAGGAATGCACCAAAAACCTCCACGTGTATCAAAACTCTCAGGAATCAGTGCCCAAAAATGTTTTATTTTCACGTGTTCTGGGTTTTTGGTGGGAACAGGGCTCCAGGGGTGGCATCTGTGAGAAGGTGACAAAAGCTTGTCCCGTTTCTAATGGAGCCAATTCCATGGGCGCCAGGTCAAGGAATTCCACTGGCTCCAGGTCAAGGAATTCCACCGGCTCCAGGTCAAGGAATTCCAGCGGCGCCAGGTCAAGGAATTCCAGCGGCGCCAGGTCAAGGAATTCCACTGGTTCCAGGTCAAGGAATTGCACTGCCTCCAGGTCAAGGAATTCCAGCGGCGCCAGGTCAAGGAATTCCAGCGGCGCCAGGTCAAGGAATTCCACGGGCTCCAGGTCAAGGAATTCCACCGGCTCCAGGTCAAGGAATTCCACTGGTTCCAGGTCAAGGAATTCCACGGGCTCCAGGTCAAGGAATTGCACCGGCTCCAGGTCAAGGAATTCCACCGGCTCCAGGTCAAGGAATTCCACTGGCTCCAGGTCAAGGAATTCCACCGACTCCAGGTCAAGGAATTCCACTGGTTCCAGGTCAAGGAATTCCACCGGCTCCAGGTCAAGGAATTCCACTGGCTCCAGGTCAAGGAATTCCACGGGCTCCAGGTCAAGGAATTCCACCGGCTCCAGGTCAAGGAATTCCAGCGGCTCCAGGTCAAGGAATTCCACGGGCTCCAGGTCAAGGAATTCCACTGGCTCCAGGTCAAGGAATTCCACCGGCTCCAGGACAAGGAATTCCAGCGGCTCCAGGTCAAGGAATTCCACCGGCTCCAGGTCAAGGAATTCCAGCGGCTCCAGGTCAAGGAATTCCACGGGCTCCAGGTCAAGGAATTCCACTGGCTCCAGGTCAAGGAATTCCACCGGCTCCAGGTCAAGGAATTCCACGGGCTCCAGGTCAAGGAATTCCACTGGTTCCAGGTCAAGGAATTCCACGGGCTCCAGGTCAAGGAATTCCAGCAACTCCAGGTCAAGGAATTCCACGGGCTCCAGGTCAAGGAATTCCAGCGGCTCCAGGTCAAGGAATTCCAGCGGCGCCAGGTCAAGGAATTCCACGGGCTCCAGGTCAAGGAATTCCACCGACTCCAGGTCAAGGAATTCCACTGGTTCCAGGTCAAGGAATTCCACTGGCTCCAGGTCAAGGAATTCCACTGGTTCCAGGTCAAGGAATTCCACGGGCTCCAGGTCAAGGAATTGCACCGGCTCCAGGTCAAGGAATTCCAGCGGCTCCAGGTCAAGGAATTCCACTGGTTCCAGGTCAAGGAATTCCACGACTCCAGGTCAAGGAATTCCACTGGTTCCAGGTCAAGGAATTCCAGCGGCCCCAGGTCAAGGAATTCCACTGGCTCCAGGTCAAGGAATTCCACGGGCTCCAGGTCAAGGAATTCCACCGGCTCCAGGTCAAGGAATTCCACCGGCTCCAGGACAAGGAATTCCACGGGCTCCAGGTCAAGGAATTCCACTGGCTCCAGGTCAAGGAATTCCACCGGCTCCAGGACAAGGAATTCCAGCGGCTCCAGGTCAAGGAATTCCACCGGCTCCAGGTCAAGGAATTCCAGCGGCTCCAGGTCAAGGAATTCCACGGGCTCCAGGTCAAGGAATTCCACTGGCTCCAGGTCAAGGAATTCCACCGGCCCCAGGTCAAGGAATTCCACGGGCTCCAGGTCAAGGAATTCCACCGGCTCCAGGTCAAGGAATTCCACGGGCTCCAGGTCAAGGAATTCCACTGGTTCCAGGTCAAGGAATTCCACGGGCTCCAGGTCAAGGAATTCCAGCAACTCCAGGTCAAGGAATTCCACGGGCTCCAGGTCAAGGAATTCCAGCGGCTCCAGGTCAAGGAATTCCACCGGCTCCAGGTCAAGGAATTCCATGGGCTCCAGGACAAGGAATTCCACTGACTCCAGGTCAAGGAATTCCACCGGCTCCAGGTCAAGGAATTCCACTGGCTCCAGGTCAAGGAATTCCACTGGTTCCAGGTCAAGGAATTCCACCAGTTCCAGGTCAAGGAATTCCACCGGCTCCAGGTCAAGGAATTCCATGGGCTCCAGGTCAAGGAATTCCACCGGCTCCAGGTCAAGGAATTCCACTGGCTCCAGGCCAGGGAATTCCACGGGCTCCAGGTCAAGGAATTCCACCGGCCCCAGGTCAAGGAATTCCACGGGCTCCAGGTCAAGAAATTGCACTGTCTCCAGGTCAAGGACTTCCACTGGCTCCAGGTCAAGGTATTCCATCACCTCCAGGTCAAGGCTGAGCCCAGCAGCAACACTGGCAGGGTTTTGGGAATAAAAGAGTTAAGAAAGGGGGAGAATCCCATGGAGAATCCCACACTGGGGCAAGGGATGTGGCCAAAGGAGGCTGTGATCCTGTGGGAAGCCCAGCCTGGAGCAGGGTCCTGGCAGGACCAGGGATAGAGGAACCCAGCTTGGAGCCGGGTCCTGGCAGGACCATGGATAGAGGAACCCAGCTTGGAGCAGGGTCCTGGCAGGACCATGGATAGAGAAGCCCAGGTTTTCTGGCAGGATTTGGGACCCTCCAGGGAATCCAGGCTGGAGCAGCTCATTCCTGAAGGGAACATTTGATTTTACAGGATTTTACACCACCTTCACCTTGGGGGTGGGAGGTTTTAGTCGCTTTCCAGGTGTGAAACTTCCACTTCCTCCAGAAATTCCCAAGACAAAGAATTCCAACTCCTTCCAAAGGAATTAATTATCAGGGCTGAACAATAATCTTTTTTTTTTTTTTGGTCTTTTTATCTCCCAAACCCCACCCTGGTGGAGCCAGCTCTGATTTCTCATTCTCAGAGGTTTTGGGGTTTTTATTTAAGATTAAAAGAGTTTGGAGGGTGTGAATAAAGTCCTGGCTCCTTGGGAAAACTGTGCAAACAGATGAAGCGGGAAAAGTTCCTGGAAGGAGAAATGTGTGAATTCATCCTGACTGTAAGAAGGAATCTTTATCCTCGGAGATATCCAGAAATAAACTGTCCTGAACTTGGGCTTACCTCATTTAACTTTGCACTGCTTCGAGAGTAAGGTTGGGTCCAAGGAATTCCATAAATCCCTTCCAACCTAAATTGCCCTCAAATTCCATGAATTTAAAATCTGGTTAAATACCACGGACGGCAAAATCAGGATGAACTTACTTCACGTGGAATTTGGGAAATATTCAACAAATCCCTGGATTAATCCAGCATTTCCATGTCCCACCTGGCAGAGGGAGGATGTGCTGAGCTGGATGATCCAGGGCAGATGGAAAAGTCCAAGGTTGGATGAAGTTTGGAGCAACCTGGGATAGTGGAAGGTGTCCTTGCCCTTGGAACAAGATGGGATTTAAATCCCTTCCAACCCAAACAAATCTGGGATTCTCTGGAGCCAAACTCCTTGGGATGAGCACCTGTTATATCCCAAATTTCCGCTCCAGAGCTCTTTCTTGGATTAATTCCCAAATTAAATAGGACCTGCCCAAGGCAGTCCCCTCTGCATCCCACGAAATTCCTGCTCAGCACACTGGGACCAGCTGGAAATCCAGGGATTAATCCCAGCATCTCCACCTTCAGGAATAATTCCCTGTGAGGAACAAAGTCAAATGCTCTCCTTAAATGAGATCACTTGGATCTGCTGCATTTCCCTTATCTAAGAACCTGTTTCCATATCTGAAAGATAAGAAGGTGGGCGATGTCTCTGCTGTAATTTAACCGAGATAAAACCAGGATGGAAATGATCCTTTGGTCTCCCTTTGGTCTTCCACAGCCTTAATTACCCTTTCCTTCGGGAAGAATTGGGAGGCTGAGCAGAATATTGAGTTATCCAATCAATTTTGGCGCTTCCCAGACCCTTCCTGGTGGTTTTTTTTTGGATCTTTTAAACCCACCAAGATCTGACTCTCAAGATCTTGAGAATGGAATTTTCTCTTGGGGTTTTTTTTTCGGTACCAAAAGGAGTGAAAAATGCAGCAAAATTAAAATTCAGCTTCTCCACACGCAGCATTTGGAGGTTTCTTGCCTCTCCTATCCTGCAATTTTGGCTGCATCACTTTCATTTCAGAAGGATGGAGGGTTCCCACTCCTGGATTCCTTCTCCTTGTGGAAAACAAAGGGAAATTCATCCAGCATTTGGGTTTTCTGAACTATCTCTAATTTTCTTCCTATTTAGCCATTTTTTATGTGCACACCCACATCTTCTGTTGGCCACTGTCATTTTCCTTTTATCCTTTCTGAGTATAAAAATTGGCCTTTCCAGACATTCCCTGCTGGGAATTCTCTGCTCATTCTCAATATCCTCGAGGTTCCCGGACTTCCAGGGAAATCTGTGGCTTTACCCAGCTGCTGGTGGGGTGTTTGATCTCCTGGTGGGAATATTTTAGGAAGGAATTCTTGGCTGGGAAGGTGGGGAGGCCTCAGGGTGCCCAGAGAAGCCGTGGCTGCCCCTGGATCCCTGGAAGTGCCCAAGGCCAGGTTGGATGGGGCTTGGAGCACCCTGGAACAGTGGAAGCTGTCCCTGTCCATGGACAGATCATGCCCAGAGGAATCTCAGTTCTCAACCAGGCACGAAAAATCCCAAAGGCATCTCCTCGTTGAGACAATTCCTACAAATCCTGGCACTTCCCTGTGGGATTTCCCCGGTGGAGGACACCAAAGACTCAAAATCTCTATTTCCACACTGATATCCTGGATTAAATCCTTCAGATTCCTTTAAAACTGTGCCTGGAAAGCAAATTCTGGGCGGTGTTTATTAAACACAGGACATTTTTTCCAGTTCTTCCCATGTTTTCCAGTTCTTCCCATGTTTTCCAATTATTCCTGTGTTTTCCAGTTCTTCCCGTGCTTTTATTGGGAATGGAGCTGCCTGAGGCCAAGAAAAGGTGCAGCTCTGGGAAAACTGTTAAATGTTGGGAGCTTCTTCTTCCTCCCTGTTGGGAGAGAGGAGAACGAGCTCCTCTTATCACATTTGGATAATTAAAGGAAAAAACCAAATCCCAGGGAATTCCCAAGTGTGGGACGCAGTCAAACACAATTATTTATCAACCCAAGCTTTTGAGAAAATCCTTTCTTATCTTTTCCATCAAAGGTAGAACTATCCCATGGTTAAATCATCCCGACCTTCAATCCCTCTTTTTTCCTTATATTTATTTTCCCTCACGTATTTTTCCAGGCTAAACAGGTTGGAGTTATTCGAGGTTTTGCTTCCATTCATTTTGCTGGAGCTGGGAATGAGGAAACTCAGCCTTTGCTCTCTGGGAGATGCTTTTCCATCCTGTTGATGCTCTCAACTCCCAGATGGATTCCAAGGTCCACTCCAATTTTCCTTTCACAGGGAAAACCATTTCCAGTGCATTTTTCCTTCATCAAGAAGACCCCGCAAGCAGCACCAAAAAATCCCTCATATAATCCACAAAATTTTGATTTTTTTCTCATCAAATTGCGTCAGATCCTGATTTAGGCTCCTGTTGACTTCGAAGTTCATCCCAAATGAGTGACTTAGGGTCCTTCAAAGAATCACCATCAACATTTTTACCAAAAATGGGTTTAATATGAATTTATGCAAATGTGGCTCGAGGGTGAACGACAAAGTGACCTTAATTATTTATGATACGGTTGAAACACAAAATAAAATCGGGTTAGGAATGATTTCGGAATGATTTCCACAGAGACCAAAGATGCAAAAGGGTGAGGTTGAACCATGAGGCTCAGAGTGGAAAAATCCTGCTTAAAATCCTGGAATATCCCGAATGGGAAGGGACCCACAAGGATCAGAGTCCCACTCCTGGCCCTGCACAATCCCTTCAATCCCACCCCATACCTGGGAGTGTTTTCCAAACTCCCTGTGGAGCCGAGGTCTAATCTTAGGCTAAGTTTTAAGCCTAAAGGAATTAAAACCATGGATTGATTAGTATTAATTCCACATTTTATCCCTTACCAAGGATCTGCTGGGAATGAAGGGTGCCCCACTTTGGATAAAAAAGGATCTCTCAGTTCCAGGTAAGGAATCCAAGTTTGGAGATGTTCCCAGCTCCAGAGGAACCACCTCCATTCCCTGTTCAGGGAATGCACAAAGAGGCTCCCTCAGGTGTCAGATTTATGGGATAAAGAGTTTGGTTTGTGGGTAAATCCCACACCACGGGAATGGGATGAGTTACACTCCTCATATCCACAAATTTCTTTGTTCCTTGACAAAGGAGTTTTGGAAAAACCACCACAAGTGATGTTCCAAGCTCGTTGGCATCGATGCTCACTGGGATACTCATCCCTTTATGGATTTCCTGGAGGAATTCTTGGCCCAGCTGTGGTTCCAGACTTTACCTTCCTTGGATCCCATCCCAAATTCCTGCTACTTTGGACAGGGAGGTTGAGCACCTCTGCCCCACAAACCACCTCAGAGTGGTGCCTCTCCGGCCTCACTGATGGCTGTAAAACTTGGGGAGAACCCAAGATATTCTGAAACAACAGCAAAGCTGAATAATTAAATCAGGACAGCAAATTCCGAGCCCGTCTCCTCTGAAATATGGCTCAAATCCTAAATCAAACTCTTTCATCCCAGACACTGAGTGGAAACTCCCAGTTCCAAGTGAAAATAATCCAAACCATCTCTTGTGGAATGAAGAGTTGACCCGTCTGAGAAGTGATCTTTAAAATTCCATAATTTATCCTCAAATAATTGTTGTATGGGAGAGGATTTTTTCCTTGTTCCTACTCCCACTTGTGCCCTTCAGTAGGGAAACCCTCTTTATTTTTCTGAATTTTATGAATAATACAGGAATTCCAGAAATAACTGATAGCTTGTTAATAAAGTGGCCAAATACGTTTTGTCCTCAAAAGGCAGGAATTTGAACGGAATATCAAAGATTCCTGGAATATTTGCTATTTGAATTTATTGTGCAATTTCTCCACGAGATTCCGTATCCCTGATCCTCCATCACATCCACCACCAATTCCTTCCCCAGTTTCTCCAGGAAGATTGGTGCTTGCAAAAATCAAAACTTCCCTTCATGCTGACATCGAGAATGTCCATCATGGGCTGCTCCTTCCTGCTCACCCCATTGGAAAAATGGGAAAATAAGGCAAAGGATGCTCCAAATGGATTGGATTTCACCCAAACTGAACTGAAAGAGGTTCCCCTTTGGAACCCAGCTTGCACAGATGAAAAAGAGACATTAAAACAGAGATGGAAAAGCCTGACTCATCTGGAACAGGAATAGAAAAACATCTTGGCTGAAAAGAGACAGAAAAGGAGCAATTAATGTCTGGAATTCACCTGCAGAACTCGTTGCCGTGAGCTATTATTGTTCAAATTATTAGGCAGGTGTGTGAAGCGCCTCCTAAACTGGAGAGAAATTAAAAGACAGATTTTGCAGCAAACTCGGTGCTTATTACACAATTACAACCCCGCGTGAGAGCCAGGAGAATCTCCCGTTGATTTCACCTCGACTACGCCTCGAAATGCACCTGATCCCAAATTCCTCTCTGTTTCAGTCTCAGATTCCTTTCCTTGGCCTGGATTGGGAAAAATAATTGGATTCAGAGTGCAGGGGAGGATCTCAGGAATTGTCCTGGGTTGTCAAGGCGAGGGCCGTGCTCGGTGTTTGTGCTGTTGCTGTAGGACAGACAAACCATGATCCAAAGGTCACAGGCAGTGAATTCACCATGGGGAAGGGGCTGGAGCACCAGGAGCGGCTGAGGGAGCTGGGAAAGGGGCTGGAGAATTCCTGAGGGAGCTGGGAAGGGGCTGGAGAATTCCTGAGGGAGCTGGGAAAGGGGCTGGAGAATTCCTGAGGGAGCTGGGAAGGGGCTGGAGAATTCCTGAGGGAGCTGGAAAGGGGCTGGAGAATTCCTGAGGGAGCTGGGAAAGGGCTGGAGAATTCCTGAGGGAGCTGGGAAAGGGACTGGAGAATTCCTGCAGGAGCTGGGAAGGGGCTGGAGAATTCCTGAGGGAGCTGGGAAAGGGGCTGGAGAATTCCTGAGGGAGCTGGGAAGGGGCTGGAGAATTCCTGAGGGAGCTGGGAAAGGGGCTCAGGCTGGAGCAAAGGAGGCTCAGGGGGGACCTTGTGGCTCTGCACAAGTCCCTGACAGGAGGGGGCAGCCGGGGGGGTCGGGCTCTGCTCCCAGGGAACAGGGACAGGAGGAGAGGGAACGGCCTCAGCCTGGGCCAGGGGAGGCTCAGGGTGGACATCAGCAGGAATTTCCCCATGGAAAGGGTGCTCAGGCCTTGGCAGGGGCTGCCCAGGGAGGTTTGGAGTGCCCATCCCTGGAGGTGCCCAAGGAATTCCTGGAGGTGGCACTCAGAGCTCTGGGCTGGGGACAAGGTGGGCATCGGGCACAGCTGGGCCTCCATGGGCTGGGAGGGATTTTCCAACCTCAATGATTCCATGATTCTCTGGGAACCAGGTCCAGGGCCTCATCATCCTCATATCTTACACCACCTCAGTTGGGAATATTCCAAATCCTAATCCAGCTCCACAGCGTCCACCCTGGCACCTCTAAGCTCCACAGCCAGGAATCACCAGAGACACCTGAAGTGCAATAACCCAGGGAAAATTTAATTTGTTCATCTCCAGCTTCCTGGGAAGTGTGAGACTGATCCCAAGAGGTTCCATCCCACGTGATCCAGGATGAAACTCCCAGCATCCCATCAGCTCCCCTCAAAACTGGATTAAAATAAAGATATTCCTTTTCATCCTTAATCACAGTGGGTTTTTCTGGAAGGGGAATCGCTTCCCGCATGGATTTGGGGTTGCTAAAAAAAGCAGGATTGGGTGGTGCTGGCTTGGCCCACGAGCAGCAGAGTGCACTCCAAAGTCATTCCATGCCCCTGGAAAGATCTCCTGCTAATCAAATCCATGCTGTGCTTAGCATGGAGTGGCTGCAGTGAGGAGCTCCTGGAATAATTTAATTGTTTCCCCCTGAATGATAGAAAATGGAGAGGCTCCAATGGGATTTCATTTTATTCAGGGAAATAAACTCGCTTTGATTGCGTTATTCCAAAGAATTCCCAAGGTTCATTTCCATAGTGCAACAGGGGCAACTTCGGCAGCAGGAGTGCTGTGGATTGATATTTCCCTGTGCCTTCACAAGAATTCCCTTTTTTTCCTGACTTTTCCTGCTGATAATGCACAAGACACTCATTATTTTTGGAGTGTCAGCCATCCTGGAGTTCTCCTCCTTCACTCCTGGTTTGTCCAACAAATCTTTGGGAAGGAGCACATTTTTAATGGATTTTTTTCCATGATTTCCAGGACGGAAAACTCAAATTTCGTTGCCATCATTGTGACCACCCAACGGATTGAGCAGCCCCGTTTGTCACCGGTTAATTAAAAGTGACCCATTTCTTCCCCAGATCCCAGGGATTCGCTGTTCCCGTGCCAGGGAATGTCAGCACAGCAGGGCGCGGGGTTATTTTGATTATTTCACAGCACAGGGCTGAGCTGTGCAGCCAGAGCCAGGTGTGAACACACAAAACCAGGAGCAGGAACATCCACGTCCTGCTGGGCAACAACAGCACCGTGGGCGGGAGCCAAATCCCAAAAAAATTCCATCCTCCCATGGCAGGGTTTGGAATGGGATGGTCTCGAAGGTTCCATCCCACCCAAACCAGTCTGGGATTCATAATCCAGCTGGTTCCATAATCCAGCTCCAGGCAGGATGTGTGGGGTGGTGAAAGGGATTCGAGGGCGTTGAGGAGCATCCTGGGACCAGCTGAATTTCACAATTCCCAGCTAAATTATTCCAGCGGGGAGCAACCCCGTATTTAACATCGCAGAGAGTGATTTGGGACACTCAGGAAAACCGGCTCTGACTCGGTGAGTTATTTTAATTCCTCCTTTCTCCTCCCAGTCTGGAGAGATTCCTGGATTTGGGATCACAGCTGAACATCCTCGAGCAGATCTCAGCAGGAGCTGCAACATTTCAACTTTTAGGAATAAATACTTCCAAAAAAACCCCACCTCAGACGGAATTAATTCGGGCTCTTACCCCACAGAGATCCGTGCACCTGCTTCAATCCAGGCTGGGAATTATTGTCCCCAATTCCAAGGGATTTTTTTTTTTTTTTTGGGGTGAGGTTGACTCCTCCTTTCCCCCCGTGCAGTGCCAAAGGCTGAACTTCCAAGGAATGCTGTCAGTGGTGTGATAACAACCCGCTAACAACCTCCCTCCTCAGGGCTGCTCCACGGAGAGCAGCAGCCAGTTAACGATTTGTGCCGGTTTTGGCCAAAATCTATCAATTTATCCTCTGGGAGAAAGTCAGGTAACAACCACCCTTCCCCCCACCAGGTTCGGGGGGAAAAAAAAAAAAAAAATTCATGGAGAATTTTCTCGAGGATGAAAAGATGAAAACCCAGCGGCTCAGGATTGGGCGCTCCGAGGCTTTTGGGGTTGGAAGCGCAGCAGAGCGAGGCCCGGGATCATCCCATGGAGGTGATGGAAGAGCTCAGCCCCCGGCAGGAGACCTCTGGAACAGTCCCGGCCTCGTCAGCGGGGTCCTGTGGGGTCACAGCAAACCCTGACGGTGCCCTTGTCCCTTCTGGGAAAATCGGAGGGAAGAGACCGTCACCAGCACAAATCCCCAAAATGTGGGAACATTGGTGAGGTGCTGGGAGCCAGTGAGGGGTCTCAGGTACTAGAGATTGCTAAAGAGGGGATGAAAACTAAAGAGGGGATGACAGGATGAAAACCCAGCGGCTCAGGACTGGGTGCTCCGAGCCTTTTGGGGTTGGGAGCGCAGCAGAGCGAGGCTCGGGATCATCCCATGGAGGTGATGGAAGAGCTCAGCCCCTGAGGGGAGAGCTCTGGAACAGTCCCGGCCTCGTCAGCGGGGTCCTGTGGGGTCACAGCAAACCCTGACAGCGCCGTTGTTCCTTCTGGGAAAATAGAGGGAAGAGACCTTCACCAGCACAAATCCCAAAATGTGGGGACATCAGGCAGGCTGGGGAGGTGCTGGGAGCCATGAGGGGTTTTAGGTACTTGAGATCGCTAAAGAGGGGATGGCAAGAGGAAAACGCAGCGGCTCAGGGGTGCTCGGCTGGGTCAGCCACACAGAGCAGCCCCTTCGTCACCTCCCCGTGTCCCCTGTGCCACGCCGGGGCGGTGACCGGCCTCAGCCCCGCGCCCCGGGACAGCGCCTTGGGCAAGCACGGGGGTTTTTAGGCAGTGGAGGCTGGGCCAGAGCGGGGTCAGAGCCCGGGGGAGCCCCAGAACCGGGCAGTGAGGGAGCGGGGTGGAATGGGGGGACCTCGGGGTCAGACCGGGCAGCGCAGCCCGGGACAGCGCGGAGCCAGCGCGGGCTCAGGGCGCCCCTCACCGTCCGCAGCGCTCCGCGGCACAGCGCGCATCCCGGGACAGAGCAGGACAGAGCGGGGCATCCCGGGATAGAGCGGGACCGAGCGGGGCATCCCGGGACAGAGCGGGACAGAGCGGGGCATCCCGGGATAGAGCGGGACAGAGCGGGGCATCCCGGGATAGAGCGGGACAGAGCGGGTGGGTGGGGGACCGATCGGCGCATCCCGGGACAGAGCGGGGATCCGGTACGGCGGGGCATCCCGGGACAGAGCGGGACCGCTCCGCGCATCCCGGGATAGAGCGGGACCGCTCCGCGCATCCCGGGACAGAGCGGGACAAAAAGGAACCGCAGCAGCCCCACGGCGCATCCCGGGACAGAGCGGGACGCCCCACGCATCCCGGCTCCGTGCGAGCCGCACCGCGCCGCGCATCCCGGCTTGGCAGCGCGGCTCGCAGCGCTCCGCGCATCCCGGGATAGAACGGGCCAGACCCCACATCCCGGCTTGGCAGCGCGGCTCACGGCGCTCCGCGCATCCCGGAGCCGTGCGGGTCCCACCGCGCATCCCGCTTTGGCAGCGCCCGCGGCGGTGGCGGAGCCGCGGGGCCACGGGGGGCGGCGGCGGCGGCGGAGGAGGAGGAGGAGGAGGAGGCGGAGGAAGGCGCGCAGCAGCAGCAGCAGCAGCAGCCACGCAGCTTTGACGTCGCCGGGCTGCGGCTGCCGGCCCCGCACGTATCAGCTCAACGTGACGGCCCCGCCGCCGCCACTCGCGCCCGCACCGCAGCGCACCCGCACCCAGCGCGGCCGCGGGAGCCCCGCGCCGCCCCCGCCATGGGCCCGGCCGCCGCCCCGCAGCCGCGGTGAGAACAGGGGGCCGCTCCCGGAGATCCACAGCCGGAGCCTCCCCGCGGCCCCGCGCCCGCCCCCACCCCGCTCTCGCCCCGCTCGCTCCGCTCCGCTCCGCGCCGCGCCGGGAGCCCCGCGCACCATGCGGGGGCCGCGGCGCCGCGCCGGCATCTGATGGCCGCGGGGCGCAGGAGGCTGCGGCGGCCCCGGGAGGCGCTCGGCGGCCCCGGGAGGCGGCGGCGGCGGCGGCCGGAGCCCTGAGGGGGCCGCGGCCCGGAGGGGGTGCGGGGGCTGCCGCTGCCGGGGGCTCGCTCTGAGCGGGGCTCGCCCCGCGCCGCCCGCTGCGCAGCGAGAGGAGGAGGAGGAGGAGGCGGAGGCGGAGGAGGAAGGAGGAGGAGGAGGAGGAGGAGGAGGAGGAGGAGGAGGAGGAGGAGGAGGAGGAGGACCGGCGCGGTGCCCGCCGCCTGCCCCCGCCGCCCTGCCTGCGCGGGCGTGCGCGGCTCGGCCGCAGCGGAGCGCGGGGCTCCGGCGGGCGCTGCGCTGCCCCCCCCCGCCCCGCCGGGCTGGATATGTGGATGCTCACGCGAAGATGGATGTAGCCATCGGGCTGCTGGGGCTGCTGACGGTTCTGCTGGAGGGCAGCTCCGGCCAAGGGGTGTACGGTGAGTCCGGGGCGCGCCGTGACCTTGTCGCGACTGTCGCCGGGGCGGAAGGGCGGGCGGGGGGGGGGGGAAGGTGGGGGCGAGCGGCGTGGCCCCGCTGCGCGCCGCGGGAGCCGGCGGAGGCAGAGCGGAGGCAGCGCCGTTGCCATGAGACGCTGACATTTCACGGCGAAAACCGGGCCGGGGGACGAGGGGAGGGGGGGAGGCGATTCGGGGGGTCGGGGAGGGGGCGCTGGGGGGGGGGCCCGCAGCCGGTCCCGGGCCGCGCTGGCCGCCGCGGCGGAGCGGGTGGGCGCCGCCTCCGTGGGGCTGCTCCGGTTACCGGCGGCGCTGCCGGCCGCGGCCGCGGAGCCAGGGGCGGGGGGCGAAGGCGCCGCAAACTTCCCGGGGCTCCGCCGGGGGCGCGCGGACCCCGCGGGAGGGCGGCTCCGCTGCCCCGGCCCCGCTGCCCCCCGCCCGTGACTTGCACATCGCCGGCGGCATCGCCCGCTCCGCGCTGGGGCCGCGGTCTTGTTGCTTCCCCCCGCGCCCTGGAGGTGGCCCCGGTTCGGCGGTGCCCGGGGAGAGCCGGGAGCTCCGCCGGACCCTGCGCGGCCCCGATGCCGCCCGGTGCCCCGCTGCCGGCCCTGCCTCGGCCGCGGTGATGCTTCGGTCCTGGTGATGTCTTGATCCCGGTGATGCTCCGCTTCTCTCGATGCCCCGGCCGCGGTGTGGCCGGTCCCGGTGGTGCCCCGGCAGTGGTGATGCTTTGGTGCCAGGGATTGCCCCGGTTCTGGTGGTGCCCCAAGCCCAGTGATGCCCTGGCCCCGGCCATGCCCCGGTTCTGATGATGCCCCGCTGGTGGCGATGCCCATCCCCGGTGATGCCCCGGTTCCGAGGATGCCCCGGTTCCGATGATGCCGCGGTTCCGATGATGCCGCGGTTCCGATGATGCCCCGCTCGTGGCGATGCCCCATCCCCGGAGCTGTCCCGGCTGCGGCTCTGCCCGGTGCCGGCGCTGCCCCGGCCGGGCGCGGGGGGTTATGTAAGCGGCGCGGCGGGGCTCGGCGGCGGTGCGGTGCTGCCGGCAGCTCCGGCACTCGGGGCTGAGCCACGAGATCCATGAATTTGCCATTAAACGCCCCGTGTGCCATCCGCTCCTTCCCGAGCCCGCCCGCTCCCGCGCTCGGGCATTCGCTTCCCACCGGGAAGAGAGCCCAAATCAGAGATGCGCCCCCCCCCCGCCTTTTTTATTCCTTAATTTCGCAAAACCTTTGGGGTTGCGAATGTGTGAGGGGCTCAGCCCGCGGCGGGCGGATGGCTGGGTGCGGATATCGGCGCTGGCAGCGGCTCCCTGCCTCCCCCGGCACACAGGCACATATTGTTGGATGCTCTGGAATAGCAACTGCCTGGAATAGGAGAGGGCTTGTTCGGGGGAGAGCGCGGTGGGGGCTGGAGGGAGGCGATGCGGGCTCAGCTCCGGTGGCACACGGGGGGCTCGGAGCGAGGTTTGGGTGCTGCTGCTTTCTCTCCCGGCGCGATGTGGCGGCTTTATTTAGGTTAAGGACGGGGAGCGAGGGCTGCTGAGAGCGGGGGGAGCGCCGGGAAGTCGGGCGTGTGTGGCTGCTCCGTGTGCGAGAGCGGTGCCCGGCGAATTTCCCTGCCTTCCTGGGCTGCTGAAGGTCGGCTTGGGAATGTGGAGGGGGAAGAAAAAAAAAAAAAATTCCAAGCCCGGGCTGTGCCTGCAGCCCCCGAGGAGCCTGCTCGGTGCGCCAGGGCCATTTTGGGAAAGGAGGATTGGGAGGCTGGGCCCTGTGGGTGATCCAAAGTGAGCCCCAGCCTGGGAGAGGGATCCTGCTGGGATCTTGGTGCTTTGGAAAAAAATCGGTGTGCGGGATTTGAAGGAGTTTTTTTGGTCCTTTACCCAAGGTTCCGGGATCCTCGCAGCTCTGCTTTCCCAGCGTGGGGCTGCCAGGGAGGCGTCTCGCCACCTTAACACTTATTCCTTGTTTTTGTGCTCCTCCGGGAGCGGGCACGGCTCCAGAGCCCTCTCCATGAGGAAAGTGGCGAGGGGAAGGAGCAGCCTGGGAATCCATCCCCGCTCCCTGTTGATATTCCCGGTCCTGCAGGTGGCTCAGCCCCATCCCGCAGGCTCCGGCTGCCGCTCCAGCTCCTCCCTGGCTCATCCCACGGGAGGACCCGGCCTTGGCACGGCTCTGCCTGGTGATGGGCACTCGCTTCCCAGCCCGGGCTGCTCCCATGGCTCTGGCACTGCTGGAAGTGCAGGGAATGCTGGCACGGAGCCTGCACGGAGCCTGGCACGGCACCGCCCGTGCCCACCCGGCTCGGCAGCACTCGGGAGCTGCTCCACCGCCTTTAAACGCCAAATAAATCCCTCATTTGCTGATCCCGAGTTCCTATAAAAGTCCGGATTAATGGTGTCTGCCTGGGCAGCTCCTCGTTAACTTCCCGGTGTTCCGTTGGAATGCCAAAGCTGGGATGGAAAAGCCGCGATCCTAAAGGGAAACCAGCACGGAACCGGGAGCGGGGCAGGCCCAGCCCTGCCCCGTGCCACCTTCTGCTTCCTCGGGGGATGGGGGAGAGCGGAGCTGCTGAAATCCTTGGGGAATTCGGGCAATTCCTTCAGCTCCGCTCGTTTTCCTGGCCAAAGGATCGGGAACGACTCCAGTGCTGCGCTTTCCCCCCCCCTTTCCATGATGCATGACTTGCACTGTGAATAAAGCAGAAAATGTAGGGATTCCGGACAGGAGGGTTCTCCTTTCACCCAACTTCCAATTTCCAGAGGGAAATATTGGCTCAGGCAGGAGGCTGAGGTGGGCACGGGGAGGTTCGAGCAGCGCAGAGGCCGCTCAGCAAAAAAAAAAAAAGGGAATTTTGGAAGAGAAGGGATCCCGGGGTTTGTTTCTCCCCGGCTGAGGGGCTCGCTGGGGATTTGGGATCCTGTTTTGTGCCCTGCGGAGTGAGGAACAGCCCAGAGAATTCCTGGATGGGAGCCTGGAGAGCCGGAGTGCTTCCAGCACCTCCGGGGTGGGGGCTGGAAAATTCCTGGGAAAGCGGGGAATTTGCTGGAGTCAGGGGCTGTGGGGTGACAATCCCGGCTCCAGGGGCAAAGCCGACACTTGCTGACTCCGGGAAGTTGATTCCAAGTGGAATCTGGGAGCGGCTCCGGGATCCCCTGGGTGAGATCCCTCCGGGGTCCCACGGAGGAGGTGCAGCCCCCTCTGAGATCCCGGGGCTGCTGGGCTGGGGTTTATCCACTCCTTGCCGAGTTTTTGGGAATTTTCCCGCGATTTCAGCTGGAATTCAGCAGGGCAGACCCCGAGGATGAGTTTTCCAGCAGGGATGACACAGGAAGGGGGTGAGGGTGGCAGTGACCCCTCAGCGCCACCCCCGCGCTGTTCGAACCCAAATCCTGTAGGGAAAAGGGCTCAGCATCCCATCAGGATAACCTCAGGGTGGCCCTAAATTCCTCCTGGAATCACACATGGAATGAGCACGGACTGTTTTCAGGAATATCAGAGCCTTCCCGAGGCTCTGCACCAAATTCAGAATTTTGGGAGAAGCACGCACGGCCTTGGGAACAACGAGGCTTCCCATTGCTGGTGCAAAAAACCTGGAAGTGGAGGTGTTTAAGGTGTGAAATTCCAGGGAAATGATCCTGGTTCCTCTGGAAGTGAAGGTATTTAAGGTGTGAAATTCCAGGGAAATTATCCCGGTTTTTCCGGGACATATTTCCAAATGTTACCCAACGGCCTCAACATTCATTGCAGCTTTTCCAAAGCTCCAAGTCGGGATTGGACATCCCAAAGCCTGGAGCTGCCCCTTTTTTCCCGGGATCAAACTGGACTGGGGGCTGCTGGAGCTCCTTGGATCAGGGGGAGGTGGAGCAGGGGCAGAGGGCGTCGGGAAAGATTTGGGAAAGATCTGGGAAAGATCTGGGGAAGATCTGGGGAAGATCTTCCTCCCCTGCTGCCGCCTCTTTGTGATGCTGGGGATTATTCCCTGGCTCCCGGATCCCGGGGGGATTAAGGATCGCTGCTTTTGGAGCTGGGAGTGGCCTCCAGCCGCTCCGACCTGGCCTTTCCCAACATTTTTACGGGTGGAGCGAATGGATTGGAAGGATGAGAGGCGGGATGGGAAATTAAAATCACTCGGAGGGAGAGCGTTTGGCTCCTTAGAAGGGCCGGGTCCTCGCTGGGAAAACCTCTGGATCAGTGGGCAGGGAAAACCTCTGGATCAGCAGCCAGGGGAATCAGCGGGCAGGGAAAACCTCTGGATCAGCGGGCAGGGAAAACCTCTGGATCAGTGGGCAGGGAAAACCTCTGGATCAGCAGCCAGGGGAATCAGCGGGCAGGGAAAACCTCTGGATCAGCAGCCAGGGAAAACCTCTGGATCAGCAGCCAGGGAAAACCTCTGGATCCCCGGTCCCAGTTGGAGGATATCCCATGGACGGGGACTTCCACGGAGGGAATTTCCATGGGGAATTTTTCCACGGCCTCGCTGGGTGAATGCCGCCGTTGTCCGGGGCGCTTCAAGCCCGCACAATTCCCGACATTGTGCCAGGGAAGCTTCCCTGGGAACAGGGAAGGAATTATGCGCTGCCGCAGGGGCAGCTGCGCTCCTCCGGCGCCTGCTCCAGGATCCTTGGGAGTTTTAACTCTTCCCTGAGCCCCCGGACAGGGATCTCCTCCTCCCTCGGCGCCGCAGATGTTTGGGATTTCTGGGATCAGCTCCGTGAGGAGAGGGGAAGAATCCGTGGATAGCCAAGGGATTGGGATGGACTCTGCTCCCACGGATGGGGTTGTGCCGAGGGTAAGGAGCTGGGAACAGCCGGAATTCCGGGAGAAAGGGACTGGTGACCTCCGGGGTCAGGCGTCGGTTGTGCCCCAGGGTGGGGATTTGGGGTTTAGGGCGCGAATGTTGAGGTTTAAATCGGATTTAAGCTCGGCAAATGCGCGGGATTTAAGATGAGTTTAAATTTCCCTGCGGTTTGGGGCATCCCGGGATGAGCGGAGAGCTCGAAGGATCCTCCTGGAATGCCGGGAGCTGCGTCCCTGCTCCGCTGCCTGTGCTGCGGGGTCAGAACCTCACCTTGGATCCGCGTGAGGGAGATTTGGAGGGAATCTGGCGAGGAAAAGTCCTAAAAAACCTAAAATTCGAGTTCTGGGGGCTCAGAAGAGCAAAATCCAGACGAGTTACGGGCAGTCTGAGGGAGAGGAAGGAAGAGAAAAGGGATTTTGGGAGCCTGGATCTGACCTGGCCTGTGCTGGATGTTTGGGATGAAACAGAAATGATTGAAATTCAGTTCAGTTTTCCACCTTCCTCAAAAATTTTTTGGGATTTCCTTGGGTGAAGGGATGATCGGATTTCTTTCACCCTATAAAGGGATTATATGGATCTGTGTGTTCCTATAGGGAATGGGGTTTTCTGCATGGAATCCTCTTCCTCCAGTGGGAAATCCCTTTGGGATGGGATCCCCGTGCAGGATGCAGACTGGAGCAGGGGGGATGTTGCTCCTTCCCCCTTCCAGGACCGGGATAATCCCACTCATCCCTACCCTGGATGGGCTCAGGGACAAAACTGATTATTTTCCATATTTTTTAGAGCTGGGAAGGAATTTTTTGGGGGAGAAAATGGATTTTGGGAGCCTGGATCCGACCTGGCCTGTGCTGGATATTTGGGATGAAACAGAAATGATTGAAGTTCTGTTTTCCACTTTCCTCAAAAAAAATTTGGGATCTCCTTGGGTGAAGGGATGATTGGATTTCTTTTACCCTATAAAGGGATTTTATGGATCTGGGTATTCCTATAGGGAATGGGGTTTTCTGCATGGAATCCTCTTCCTCCAGTGGGAAATCCCTTTGGGATGGGATCCCGGTGCAGGATGCAGACTGGAGCAGGGAGGATGTTGGGACAAAGTCATTCCCTGTTTTTCCAGCTGTCCCTCCTCTGGGAAGGGATGAGACGGAGAAAAACGGGAATTATCCCAATTTGGTGCAGCTGGAGCAGCTCTGGTTGGTCAATGAGCTGCTCCCATTCCCATCTTTTTAACTCCTCCCATCTGGAATTCATCCTGACCGTTATTTAAATCCCAGCCAGGCTGAGAGTTTGGTTTAATTCCCAAAAAACCCTTGGAGTGGGCTGGAAAAACTGTGGTGTTCCAGTTATCCTGATTTTCCAAACGTGAGTGTTTTTTATTCCTTGTTAAAATCATTCCTTTGGCTGAGCAGGGAGGGAAAGGTGTGTGGGAAAATCTGGTATTTCCCTGGATATAAAATTCCAAATAAAACATGGATAAGGAAGGGAATTCTTTGCTGTGCTCCAGGTTTTTCTGGGAATTTTGAGTAAAAATCCTGGAGCAGCTTCTGTGGGGCTGGAGCGGGGCTCTGATCCCCCTGCTGCCTCTGGAATTGCTGTGCCAGGAGCTTTTCCAGGTTATCCCCTGTGGATTGAGTGAATTCCAGGGAAAAAGGAGATTTTGAGGAATTTGGAGTCTCTGGGATGTGGCCAATTTAACATCAGGGGAAGGATGTGGGGTTTGGGCTAAATTGTGATTTCCAAGAGTTATTCCAGGTGATCAGAGGGCTTTGGAAAAGCCAGAGTTTTCTTGGATAAATAAAAACATTCCAAATCAATTAAAACATGGGTAAGGAGGGGAATTCTTTGTTGCGCTCCAAGTTTTTCTGGGAATTTTGAGTAAAAATCCTGGAGCAGCTTCTGTGGGGCTGGAGCGGGGCTCTGATCCCCCTGCTGCCTCTGGAATTGCTGTGCCAGGAGCTTTTCCAGGTTATCCCCTGTGGATTGAGTGAATTCCAGGGAAAAAGGAGATTTTGAGGAATTTGGAGTCTCTGGGATGTGGCCAATTTAACATCAGGGGAAGGATGTGGGGTTTGGGCTAAATTGTGATTTCCAAGAGTTATTCCAGGTGATCAGAGGGCTTTGGAAAAGCCAGAGTTTTCTTGGATAAATAAAAACATTCCAAATCAATTAAAACATGGGTAAGGAGGGGAATTCTTTGTTGCGCTCCAAGTTTTTCTGGGAATTTTGAGTAAAAATCCTGGAGCAGCTTCTGTGGGGCTGGAGCGGGGCTCTGATCCCCCTGCTGCCTCTGGAATTGCTGTGCCAGGAGCTTTTCCAGGTTATTCCATGTGGCTTGATGGAATTCCAGGGAAAAATGAGGTTTTGAGGAGTTTGGAGTCTTTGGAATGCGACCTTTTCCTTGCTGGAACAACATTTGGTGGGAGGAGAGGGAAGGATGATCCCACGTGGAGCCACGGCTCAGGTGGATGAGGAATGAGCTGCTCTCCAATCCCACAGGAGAAATCCTGGCCTTTTCCAGGAATTCCTGGTTTCGTACCAAGGCAGGAAGGGAGCTGGAGGTGTTGGGAATGATTTATTTGGGATCAGCAAGGCTGCGTTTGCTCCTTGGATTTGTTGCTGATCCCCGCTGGGCTCTGTTAAAACCCAAGTTGTGTTGTGACACCAATTAATTAGTTATCAGCTAATTAATGGCACTTGGCTATGGGTGGTCGTGGAGCTGGGATTTTTTGGGATTGTCCAGTGTTTGGCTGGGAGTTGGATTGGATCCTTGTGGGATCTTTGACCAGGGATTCCTGATCCCAGCTGGACTCATTTAAACCCAAGTTGTTGTATTGGGACACAAATTAATTAATTATCAGTTAATTAATTGCACCTGGCTGTGGGTGCTGATGGAGCTGGAATTCTTGGGATTGCCAGGAGTTGGACTGGATCCCTGCAGGAATTGGGCTCTGCCATGGGAATAAAGGATTTTCCCTGGAAGTGGGAACTCTGCTCTGGGGCTGTTGGAGGCCTTCCCTTTTCCTGATTTTTTTAGCATTATTTTGATGGAATATGGAGCAATCCAGAAGTTTGGGAAGTGTTGCACTTCAAGGCTCGAATCCATGTGGGAATTCTGCCACAGGAGTTTTTGGGACAGCTTTTAACCTGGAATTTGATCTCAGGATTTTCCGTGATTCCACCAATGTTTTGTGCCAGCAGAAAATGGGGCTGAAATGAAGAATCAAGAAGCTTTTTCCAAACTTAGAGCGTGGGATTGAACCTGTATCCACAAATTCCTGGGATGTTGGGAACTTCCAGGCACTGCCTGCTCTTTTCCCAGCACAAAATTCCAGCAGATTCCAGCAATCCGTGCTCAGCCAGGCTGAGAAGCTTTTGAAGAACAAAACGTGAGGGGAAAAATTCCCCCACGGAGCGGTTTGGGTTGGGAGGGACCTTAAATCCCATCCCATTCCACCCCCTGCCATGGCCAGGGATATTTTTCCCCTGATCCCAGGGATATTTTTCCCCCGATCCCAGGTTGCTCCAAGCTCCGTGAGCACTAATTGGATCTCGTTAGTTTAATTAATCTCTCTATTTTTGCCTTATAGGAAAGCTTAGCTTTACCTCGGGCACCAAAACCCCCGGAATTTTCCCGCTGTGATCCCAATCCCAAGAAAAAGAACATTTTTTGCCCGCGGCGACTCCGTGCTCAAAAAAAAAAAAAAATCCCTCAAACTTCTGGGTTTTTTTTTTTTTTAGAAGTGCAGTGTCAATACCCTGGAACCAAATTCCCATCCGGAGAAATCCAATGGGAATTCTCCTATGGGTTTTTCCCACCTCCCCTGCGAGCCCAATCCTACATGTGCTGAGGGAAGGGAGCTCCTGAATAATTTTCAGGGATTGTGGGAATGAAGGCAGGCATTCAATGAGGGTGTTAAAGGAATAAATGGGATCCGTCCTTTCTGTGTTTGCCGGGAAAGCTCTGGAATTCTTCACTTTTGGGTGGCATTTTCCAGCTGATTTTTAGGAGAAACGGGAGTTGGATATTGGGAATTGGGAATTGCTGGCTGGGAGGGTGGGGAGGGGCTGGGCTGGAATTCCCAGAGCAGCTGTGGCTGCCCCTGGATCCCTGGGAGTGTGTTCAGGATGATTCGGTGATCCCTGAGCTGTGCTGATGGATTGGGAATGGTTGGGAATTTCCTCTGCTCCAGGGGCTCACGTTGATCTTTTTTTAATGGAAAATGGCATCAGGATCCTGTGAGAAAAGCGGGAATGAGGTGGTGGTGTTGGATTGGGAATGTGGGAAAGTTTGAGAGCACTTTGGGATTTATTTCAGCTGGAATGGGAAGAGGAGTTGGGAGATTGGGAACTGTGGAGCTGCGAACAGGAATCATTCCCTGGAGAGGGACTTGGGATGAGGCATGGAGGGACAGGACACAGAGAATGGCTTCAAACTGGAAAAGGAGATTTGGGTGGGCTATTGGGATTTAGGAATTGCTGGCTGGGAGGGTGGGGAGGGGCTGGGCTGGAATTCCCAGAGCAGCTGTGGCTGCCCCTGGATCCCTGGGAGTGCCCAAGGTCAGGTTGGACATTGGGGCTGGGAGCAACCTGGGATCATGGAAGGTGCCAGGTTGGAATGGGATGTCTGTGCTGGAGGTTTGTGGATTTTCCTGTTGGAACTTTGGTTGCTGCTCCCAAACTTCGTGAGACACTTCCAACATTCCCAAAGGATCCAATCCCTGGCATTGCTCTGATCCCGTTGGTAGAAAGTTTCCATTTGGACTTAATTTAGGATCAGCTCTTGAAAGTTTGGATCCAGGGGGGATTTGGGCAGGGAACAGGGACAGGAGGAGAGGGAACGGCCTCAGCCTGGGCCAGGGGAGGCTCAGGTTGGACATCAGCAGGAATTTCCCCATGGAAAGGGTGCTCAGGCCTTGGCAGGGGCTGCCCAGGGAGGTTTGGAATCCTCATTCCTGGAAGGATTTAAATTCCATGTGGATGTGGCCTTGGCAGTGCTGGGAATGGTTGGACTCGAACTTGGAGGGCCTTTCCCACCTCAATGATTCCAAGTGGGACCAAAATCCCACGTGGAACAAGATCCCTTCAGGGCTGAGTTCTCTCCATTCAAATTCCGAGTTTCCAAGCTGCTCCCTGAGAGCAGGAATTGCCTTTTCCCTTCTCAGCAAATCCCTTGTTTCATCCACTCCTTTTTCCTACTGGATTATCTCCAGCTGAGTTCGGCATGCCCGGGAATGTCCCCCTGGCACGGAGCAGCGATGGCACCCCACAAAGCCCAGCTCACCCCATAAAGGGTGGGGCCTTTTGGGGTGGGCCCTCAGCTCCTGGAGATTCCAGAGCTCTGCCTGGGAAGGAATTACTCATCCCAAGCCAGATGGTTTTGGGATCATTGGAACAGTGCTGGGAACGTGCCAGGAACATCCTCTGCTGCTGACGGCTTCTGTGGAGTTGGGATCATCCATGGGATCTGTGGAGTTTTGTCCCAGGTTCTGCCCCAGCTCCTCATTCCCACCATTTTGGGCTCTCCAGGCTCAGGGTGGGCTCCCCCACGAGCAGGAGGATGCGGTTGGAAGCAATTCCAAGCTTTTTCTCCCTTTTTTTTTTTCATGGAAATCATCACGGAACAGGATTTAGGAACGCTCTGGCAGCTTTGCGTGGTTCCTCTCTCGCTCCAGCCTGATTCATCCATGTGACAAATAATGGGGACATCAAAGGACAATTCCCAGAGCTTCTGTTTTCCCACCCACCAGCTCCTCCAAAGCCGCTCTTCTCCCAAATATCACGGCACAGCGGCAGCTCCGATCCCGTTTCACAGCATCCTTCCCTTCCCTCTCTTTGACTCATTCCCATGAATTTGAGTGGGGCAGTTCCTTCCCTCCCAGCAGATGGAATAACTGGAGACATTTGGATAATTGGGAGGGGGGTGGTTTTCTTGGAAGTTGGAAGGGATCTTAAATCCCATCTTATCCCAACCCCTGCCATGGCAGGGACACCTCCCACTGCCCCAGGCTGCTCCAAGCCCCAAGGTCCAGCCTGGCCTTGGGCACTGCCAGGGATCCAGGGGCAGCCACAGCTGCTCTGGGAATTCCAGCCCAGCCCCTCCCCACCCTCCCAGCCAGCAATTCCCAATTCCCAAGATCCCATCCATCCCTGCCCTCTGGCACTGGGAAGCCATTCCCTGGGTCCTGTCCCTCCATGCCTTGTCCCCAGTCCCTCTCCAGCTCTCCTGGAGCCCCTTTAGGCCCTGCAAGGGGCTCGGAGCTCTCCCTGGAGCCTTCCCTTCTCCAGGGGAACATTCCCAGCTCTCCCAGCCTGGATCCAGCTCTTGGAGCAGCTCCGTGGCCTCCTCTGGATCACTCCAGCAGCTTAAAAAAAATCCCAGATACCCACCAAAACTCCTGATTGATTTTTTTTATAAATAGTAAAAGATAGTTATTATATCACAGGATTGATGTATTAAAACTACGTCATTGCCTTATCCAAGGGCATGAGACCAAAATAAACAGGATAAGGTTCATCCAAATTTTTTTTCCTCTCCTTTGCATCTGGCCATGAGGGCTGAGTTCAGCTCCCTTTTTCTTCCCCTCCTTCTTTTTGTTCCCCCCTTTTTCCCCCTTCCCCCTTTTTTTCCCTTCCCTCCTCTCCCCCTTTTTTTTCCCCCCTTTTTCTCCCTTTCCCCCTTTTTGTTCCTCCCTTTCCCCCTTTTTGTTCCTCCCTTCCCCCCTTTTTGTTCCTCCCTCTTCCCCCCTTTTTGTTCCTCCCTCTTCCCCCCTTTTTGTTCCTCCCTCTTCCCCCCTTTTTGTTCCTCCCTCTTCCCCCCTTTTTGTTCCTCCCTCTTCCCCCTTTTTTTCCTCCCTTTCCCCTTTTTTTCCTCCCTTCCCCCCTTTTTTCTCCTCCCCTTCCCCGCTTTTTTTTCCCCTTCCCTCCTTTTTTTTCCCCCTTTTCCCTTGTTTTGTTCCCCTTTTTTTCCCCTTTCCTCTTCCCTGAACAATTCATTCCTGTGCAAACAGCTCTTGGATAAAACCACACCTAAGAAACAGAGGGGAGGAAAAGAAAACCTTGGACAGCAGCGAGGTTTCCCTTCATCTGGAACCTCATTAAAATCTCGTTGTCGAGTCTCAATGTTTTCATTTGGGGCTTTGCATTTTTAATGACGAGATTAAAGCGAAGCACAACAAGATCAATATTTTGGGATGAGGAAAAACATCCAAAATGGGGATATTCCAACAAAATCCCAAACCCAGCAGTAAAATCAAAACCATTTTGCTTCATCTTGGCTCAAACCAGGTTGTTTGGTTTTTGTTTTTTCTATTCAGTTTGGGAAGTGAGCGAGAATTAAAAAAAATAATTCAGTGTTTGCCCAGCTCCAGAACTGGGTCAAAAAGAGATTAAATTCAATAATTTCTGGGCCATCCGGTGGCGGCACAAAGAGCTGAACGCCCTCCTCAACTGAAACTGAATTCCTTTTTTATGGATCTGGGATTGGGGCTGTGGTAGAGGAAAGGGGGGATTTGTAGGAATTTACAGAGGAATTTCTTCCTGGGAAAAAGAGCGGTCAGGCTTTGGAATTAGCCAGGGAGGTTTGGAGTGCCCATTCCTGGTGGTGTCCGAGGAATTCCTGGGTGTGGGACTCAGGGCTCTGGGATGGGGACAAGGTGGGGGTTGGGCACAGCTTGGACTCGGTGATTCTGGAGGGATTTTCCAACTTCTGGGATTCAGAATGAAGGCTGGATGGGAGCCGTGGCTGTGGGGTCAGAAGGAGCAATCCCAGAGCTGCTGGAATTCAGCACCTACAGCTGGAGTGACCTGGTGCTGCTTCCTCTGTTTGTGTCCGGGTTCTCATTCCATAAAATCATGGAATGGTTGGGATTAGAAGAGACTTGAAAAGATCATCCAGCTCAAAGCCCTGCCATGGCAGGGACACCTCCCACTGCCCCAGGCTGCTCCAAGCCCCAATGTCCAGCCTGGCCTTGGGCACTGCCAAGGATCCAGGGGCAGCCACAGCTGCTCTGGGAATTCCATCCCAGCCCCTCCCCACCCTCCCAGCCAGCAATTCCCAATTCCCAAGATCCCATCCATCCCTGCCCTCTGGCAGTGGGAAGCCATTCCCTGGCTCCTGTCCCTCCATCCCTTGTCCCCAGTCCCTCTCCAGCTCTCCTGGAGCCCCTTTAGGCCCTGCAAGGGGCTCTGAGCTCTCCCTGGATCCTTCTCTTCCCCAGGTGAACATTCCCAGCTCTCCCAGCCTGGCTCCAGAGGGGCTCCAGCCCTGGGAGCAGCTCCATGGATTCCTCTGGATCACTCCAGCAGCTCCATGTCCTGCTCTGGAGCAGCTCTGCAGGTGGGGGTCTCACCTGAGCAGGGCTCAGGGACAGAATTCCCCTTTTCCTGCTTCCCACACTGCGGGATCGGCCCAGGGAATGGAGAATTCCAGGCTGAGGCACTTCCAGCTCTCTCCCACCAGCACTCTCAATCCTTCTCCTCAGCCCTGAGCCATTTTCCAGCTCATCCCAATTTTCAGGAACGGCCTGGTTTGCACTGGGAGGGGCTGTGCTTTGTGAGGGGCTGGGATTCCATGGAAACCTGGATTTTTCCATGCGGAGAGGGAAGGTGCAGCCACATCCCGGGCTTGATGCAAGCATTGATCCTCCTGGGCTGACTCTGGAATGGCAACTTCCTGAATTCCAATAATTGGGAAAGAAAGAATTGGGGAAGAATTGGGAAAGAAATAATCGGGAAAAAAGCTCCAAAATAAACTTTTAATGCCATTTTCCTGTGTTTATCCAAGGAATTTCTGTGTCCCTGGAGGCTAGGATTGCTCATCCTGCTGGATTTGTTGTCCAGCAGGAATGTGGTGAAAAATATGGAAAAATGCACCTGGTTTTTTTAAGGAATGATGACAGCAGGGAGAAATATTCTTGGAAGTGAAGTCCAAGCTGGAATTCAGACACGAGAGTGGATATTAGAGGGAAATTTTTCATGGAAAGTGCTTTTCCGGCCTAAATAATTCCATTTAGGAGTCACTTAGGATCTTCCTGGGCTGACTTTGGAATGGCAACTTCCTAAATTCCAATAATTGGGAAAAAAATAATTGGGAGAGTTGGGAAGTGCCAGAATAATATTTTAGTGCCATTCTCCTGTGTTTATCCAAGGAATTTCCGTGTCCCTGAAGGCTGGGATTCCTCATCCAGCTGGATTTGTTGTCCAGCAGGAATGTGGTGAAAAAGATGGAAAAATGCACCTAATTTTTTTTAAGGAATGATGACAACGGGGATAAATATTCTTGGAAATTGGAATGTTAGTGAAACCTCTGGAAAATGGAATTAAATCTGGGCTAGGAGAGACTGGATAAAAATTCTGATGGATGCATGGCATGGAAATCCTGGATTTTTCCAAGGGATAATTGTAAATTAACTCCTTTTTTTTGTTGGTAGCTGTTTTCCATGGATTTCTACATCCAGCCTTTTTTCTGGAGCATCCAAGCAGAAAAACGGGGAGCAAATGGAGGTGCAAACAGGATTTGGGAAACAAAACCCCCACAATTTTCCTTCCCAAGTTTCCATACACTTAAAAATCCAACCCAAGCTCCGAGATGCTCCAGAAGAGCTTCCCGAGCCCTCCTTTATCCCTTCCCTCTTTTCCATATGGATTTGTTGGGATTTAAATTGCAAATTGCAGCTGCTGCAGCAGGTCCTGAATTCTGCAGTAGCTGGGAGATGCTTCCAAAGGCTGAAATTGGATTCATCGGGATCCGTTGGATTCCTCTTCCCTGAATCCCTTTTCCTGCCATCCCGATATCCTCAGGACATTTTTCCTTGCCCTGCTGCTTCCCAACCCTTCCCAGTGCTCCTGTTCCTTGCTGATGCACAAGGAAAATGCTGGAATGCCAAGGTAGCTCTCCTGAGATTCCCTCCCCCGAAATTTATGGAGTAGGGAAGTGGAATCTGATGTGAGCACGGATGGATGGAAGCCATGGATGGTTGAGCTCAGCCATCCATGGGAAATTTATGTTTCCATAAATCCCTGGCTCTGAGGTGTCCATGAGGAGAAGATCCTTCTCCAAAGGGAGTTTTCTCCATATTTTCATCATTTTTTTCCACGATTTGATTCTGGAATTTGTTCTGGTGAAGAAGCTCCGGGAGTAGCCTCTTCCCAAAAAATTTCAGATGCTGGCAACCAGGAAGATCCCATTTTTTTTTCCATGGGGAGGCATCTCCAGGGATGCTCCTGGAGATTTGCTCCCTCTGGAATGCTGAGCACCCTGTGGGATGTGTGGTGCCCACGGGAGGCTGCCTGGGCTCCTCTCCAGCAGCACCGAATCCAAGGAATCCTTGTTCATCCCTCAGCTCCCATTCCCAGCCTGGCTCAGGGCCTCTCCTCTCCCATGGCCACATCCTCATCCAGGTGGATTTGGGATTATGGAGCAATGTTGGGAATGGATGGGAGAAGATCCTGGTTGGGGTGGCCTCGATCTCTTCTGTCCTTGGTCTTCCAGGTGGGAAAACCAGGAGGAGGTTCCTAAACAGGGAATTTTCCCACATTTCTCTGGTAGGAAGAGGATTTGGGAAGCTCACAGGGAGTGGAGCGGCAGCACCCTCACATCCCAAAATCCCTGTTCCCACGGAGGGCTGGAAAGTTGCTCATTCCATGGAAAACTCATTTGCATCCTAATGACTCTGGCAAAGAAGGGCTGGGAAAAAGAATCATTCCATGGAGCAGGAGGAGAGAATTTATCCTGGAATCATGGAATGGGTTGGGTGGGAAGGGATAAATCCCATCCCATTCCCATGGGCAGGGACACCTCCCACTGCCCCAGGCTGCTCCAAGCCCCAGTGTCCAGCCTGGCCTTGGGCACTGCCAGGGATCCAGGGGCAGCCACAGCTGCTCTGGGAATTCCAGCCCAGCCCCTCCCCACCCTCCCAGCCAGCAATTCCCAATTCCCAAGATCCCATCCAGCCCTGCCCTCTGGCAGTGGGAAGCCATTCCCTGGCTCCTGTCCCTCCATCCCTTGTCCCCAGTCCCTCTGCAGCTCTCCTGGAGCCCCTTTGGGCCCTGCAAGGGGCTCTGAGCTCTCCCTGGATCCTTCCCTTCTCCAGGGGAACATTCCCAGCTCTCCCAGCCTGGCTCCAGAGCCCTGGGATCAACTTAGTGGATTCCTCTGGATTCATTCCAACATCTCCACATCTTTGCTGTGTTGAGGGCCCAGAGGCAGATGCAGAATTCCAGGTGGGAACTGAGGAGGACACAGCAGAGGCCGAATCCCTTCCCTTGACCTCAGGTCTCTCTCCCAACGCCCCCAAATCCTCCTTTCCAGGGCTGTTTTCCATCCATTCTCCACCCAACCAGTTTGTGCTTGGAATTCCCATGTCCCAAGGCCAGGACCTTCCCTTTATCCTCATCCAAATCCCAAGGCTCAGGAATTTTTCCCACAGGCAAAACCACAATCGGGGTTTTTCACTGCTCACCCCAAACCTGCTCTTTGGCCCCTCCAAAGTGGCAACTCCAGACTTGGAGGGCTCTTCTTTTCCAACTTCCTAGCTAAAAAAAATGGGAATGTCCAGCAGCTGAGGTCCGAATGAGCCAAAATGTTCAATTTTCATCCCTCTCCATAATTTTTGTGCTCGGATCAGCCCCGTGGGCGTTGCTGACACCACCAGGATTTTGCTGTTCCGTGCTGCTGGCAAAGCTGGCGCTGCCTTCCTGGAATTTCTGTTGGAGCTGTGCTGGTTTTTGGGATTGAGGAATGGGAAGCTCTGCTCCAGGTGGGATTACCCAAATCATTGTGGGGTGGCTTAGTACCTTTGCTGGAATTAATTATTATTTATAATTATTTTAATTGATTTTGAATATCCCGATCATCTATGCAGAAAATTGGGATTAATGCTCATCCCGAGGTTAATCATGGAATGTTTTGGGTCGGAAGGGACATGAAAATTCCCCCCACTCCACCCCTTTTCCATAGGCAGGGATGCCTTCCACACCTTCCACATCCCAGGCTGCTCCAACCTGTCCTAAAGCCATGAATTCTCCAGGATTTCTGGTCACTTGGATACTTAAGTTTCATTTTTCCCGTTTCGTTTGGGATTTCTCCCTCAGCTCCAGCCACGCTGAGCCTCTCTCCCAACTGCTTTGTTAGGAGCTGTTTTGCTTGGATTTGTATATCCAGCTTTTTTTAGGGAGCATCCAAGCAGAAAAACCAGGACAAAATGGAGGTGCAAGAAGCGCCTCACCCCACAAATTCCCCACAATTTTCCTTCCCCACTTTCCATAAAAATCCAATCTCCAGTCCAAGCTCTGAAATGCTCCAGGAGAGGGAGCTTGAGAAAATGAGGTTCAACCCCAAGTGACCCAACCTCTTCCCATCGGTGGTGAAGTCACATCCCTCTAATTCCGGGTTGGAATGGCTCTAATCTACAATTTTAATGGAATTTTCCCCTGGAGACCCCACTAAGAGCCACTTTTCCCTCTCTGGATTCCCACAGCAGGACCGTGGGTGCTGATGTTGCAGAAATCCTTCATTAACCACTGAAAATTTAATTGCTCCGTAAGTGCCAGCTGTATTCCCAGATTTCCCCCCGTCCTGGATGATCCATGTGCTGTTCCCGCTTGTGGCAATTTGGAAATGCACCGGGGTCACCCAGAGTCATTTGGCCCCAATTCCAGAGTGGCCCATTAGGTGCTGCATTCCCAAATTTTTTTGCTGGAGCTCTGACTTCCCTGGCAGCCAAATCGTTCCTTCTTGGCAGAGGGAAGGGAGGCCTGGGACGTTTAAAAGTGCAAATTGGAATTGTTGGAATGTTCCAGGCAATGAAGTCTTGGGAAAAATGATTAAAGAATATTGGGAATAAGAACTGGGATTGGCGATTTTAGCTCCAGGATAAGAGAGGTGTCAGTGGGATGAGAGTGTGCTCCGAGTGTGTGGGGCTGTTCTGGCTGAAATCCCGATTTTTTTTCTTGGCTAAAGCAGCAGGAAATGGAGCCCAACTTGATTTATTCCAGCAGCAAAGGAGTTCATGATCCAGGTTTTTACTTCTGTGGTGGATTTTATTTGGTGGAGTGATCATCAATCCTGATTCCCAAGGATTTGTGCCCTGGGAGGGGACCTGGTGTGAGTTAGGAAATAATCCTGGGAATGTTGGTGAAATCAGCTTTAGTCCTGAGGGGGTGCAGTGTCCCCTAACACCCGGATATCATGGAAAAACGGGATAAACTTCAGGATATAAAGAGGCTTCTCACATGGAGCCAGGCTGGGAGAGCTGGGAATGTTCCCCTGGAGAAGGGAAGGATCCAGGGAGAGCTCAGAGCCCCTTGCAGGGCCTAAAGGGGCTCCAGGAGAGCTGGAGAGGGACTGGGGACAAGGGATGGAGGGACAGGAGCCAGGGAATGGCTTCCCACTGCCAGAGGGCAGGGATGGATGGGATCTTGGGAATTGGGAATTGCTGGCTGGGAGGGTGGGGAGGGGCTGGGCTGAAATTCCCAGAGCAGCTGTGGCTGCCCCTGGATCCCTGGAAATGTCCAAGGCCAGGCTGGACACTGGGGCTTGGAGCAGCCTGGGACAGTGGGAGGTGTCCCTGCCCATGGAAAAAGGGTGGAATGGGATGGAATTTAGGGACCCTTCCATCCCAAACTCTTCCTGGAGTCTGGATTTATCCGTTTTCCCAAGGCACGGGACAATGGGAAGGGGAGGAGAGGCAGATTTGGGGCAATTCCAGCCACAAATGGATTCTGTGGGATTTGCCTGCTCATGGGGAAAAATCCACTCACTGTGTTTGGTGCTGAGCTCTCCCTGCAGGAGAGGATTTGTATCCAACTGATCCCATCAGAAATTCCTTCGGGAGCAAATGTTTTGCCACTGGAGCAGTTTGGGCTGGTCCAGCCCTTTCCGTGTTTTCCCTCCTGGAATTGGCTCTGGAGGGGTTGAAGGAGGTTGTGCCACAGGAGCTGCACTTTGAGGCTCTTCCAGATCCATGGGGAACTTTCCTGGCTGCCCCAAATAGTTTGGGAATGGGAAACTGACATGGATGAGATGAGGAGAGCAAACATTGCTTCCCAAGGTGGCCCCACCTCTGGAATGCTGTTTCCATCAGGAAAAGCTGCAGGAGCAGCCCTGGTCCCAAGCAGGTGACTGGGAATGGTGTCACCACCTCCAGCTGAGCTGGAATTGTCCCTAAAACCTTGGACAACTCCTGGATGCAGGTCCCAGCTCCATCCCGCTGTCAATTCCCACATCCAGAATTCCCACATCCAGAATTCCCACACAGCCTCTTCTGTTGGATTTCTGGGCTCTTTTCCCTTTCCTTCCAATGACTTTTCCTGGTTTTGGAGCAGTGATGGGAGTCGGGTGTCACCTCCAGGTGACAACTCCTGCGTGTCCCCCCCTCTCCCAGTCTCAGCTCTTCATTTCACGATTGGAAATTGTTTGCCTGGAATAATTCCTGGTTTTTTTTCATGGAATGTCACCTGCTGTGAGTGCTGTGCCTCTGGCTGGCCGCTCATCCAAGGCCTGGCCGGGAGGGAGATGGGAATGGGATCCCTGCTGGGAAGCTGCTGTGTTCTTCCTTTAATTAAATTTATGGATACAACGATGGTTTAAAGGCACCTGGGATCATGGATACCTGGAATGGGCATGGGAATTAGGAGGGGGATGGGAAAACACTGGCACAGATTCTCAAAGAAGCTGTGGCTGCCCCTGGATCCCTGGAAGTGTCCAGGTTTGGAGCAGCCCGGGATAGTGGAAGTGTCCCTGTCCATGGAAAAGGGTTGGAATGGGATGGGATTTAAGGTCTTTCCAACCCAAATCATTCCATGTTTGGGATTATTTCCTTTTTTCCCTTTTTAACCCTTTGTTCCTTAAGGCTGGGGTGTCATGGGAATGAAATTCCCACAGGAATTTTTGGGTGGAGTTAATGCCCCTGCAAATGGCTCACTTGGGATTTGTCCTTCCTGGGAATTTGAGCCTTGGGCTGGGAATGATGGAGAGAGCAGGAATTGGGAGCGACCCCAGCGTGGGATGTGGGAGTCACCTCTTGGCAGAGGAATTTGGGATTTCCTGGAATTCCTCTTTCCTGCTGCTTTAAATTTGGGATTAAGCACTCGAGAAGATCCCAAAACTCAGCCAGTGGCTGTTCAATCCCTGGGGACACATTTCCAGTGATTCCAACAACAAAACCTCATGGAAAGATCCCCAAGGCTGGATTTTGGCTGTGGAATTTTGTCCCAGCCGGCAGGGATCGGAGAAAGCTGGGAATGGGTACAGAAGGTGGGAAAAGCATCCTTTATCCCAAAAATGGGAATGGTGGGAATTACTTCAGCACCTTCTGTGGCTGTACAACAAAGGGAACGCTTCCTACAAAAAAAATTGGGATCAAGGAATGAAAAAATGGGGAAGTTTCCCCTGTTTGTGATGTTGGACTCGGATGTCAGAGTCAGGGATTTGTGCTTCCAGATCTTTTTATTCCAGCTCCTCAAATGCTCCCTCCAAAATTAGCCAAGGATTCCAGCCACCGCTATTTTTAGGGAAAAGGTTTTATTTTGGATCCAGTTGGTCAAAGGAAACAAGGAGGGTTTTCCAAGAAACTCTGGGAAGCAGCTCTGCCGGGAATCGGCCTCGAGTCAACCAGGAGAGGCTTAGATTGGATATTGGGAATTGTGTTTTTCCCAGAGAAGGTTGGAAAGCCTTGGAATGGGCTGCCCAGGGAGTAGTGGAGTCATTATCCATGGAAACCTTCCCAAAAAATGTGGATATGGCACTTAAGGATGTGGTTGGACTCTGATCCTAAAGGTCTTTCCTGACTTAAATAATTTTAGGATTCTTCTGGAAACCCAACCACCATTGATATTCCCGGGAATTCCTGAGAGTCGAGACAGTTTGAGCGCTGCCAAATGATGCCAAAATCCCACGAAACTCATGGAACGGAGAAGTTTTAGACCAATCCTCTTCCAAGGCTTCCCTTGGGAATCTTCAAGTGCAGATTGAAGGGCAAAGCTTGGAAAAACAAGTGTGGGCAGGTGTTGGAATTAGCCGGGAAAACTGCAGGAAAAGGTGTGGGAAGACAAACAGGGAGAGGGCAGGGACACCTCCCACTGCCCCAGGCTGCTCCTGGCCTTGGAAACTTCCAGGGATCCAGGGGCAGCCACAGCTGCTCTGGGAATTCCAGCCCAGCCCCTCCCCACCCTCCCAGCCAGCAATTCCCAATTCCCAAGATCCCATCCATCCCTGCCCTCTGGCAGTGGGAAGCCATTCCCTGGCTCCTGTCCCTCCATCCCTTGTCCCCAGTCCCTCTCCAGCTCTCCTGGAGCCCCTTTAGGCCCTGCAAGGGGCTCTGAGCTCTCCCTGGATCCTTCTCTTCTCTGGCTGGAATTGGTGGAATTGGTGGAATTGGTGGAATTGCTGGGAAGTTCTCCTGACCTTCCTCAGCTCATCCCTCTGAGCTTGGGAGCCCCCGGGAATCCTTCAGGAAGCGCAGTCAGAACTTCTCCATCCCAGGCTCCAGGGAAGCTCCGAGGGCCCCACGTGCGTCCCCTGCTCGTTGTCCCTCGGGGTTTTTGTGGCAGGATTCGCTCCAAGAGAACCGGAATTACCCGAGGCCATAAATCCCGGGATGTTTCTGGGATAATTCCTTCAGGAATGTTCCACTTGGAGCTCCAGCGTGGTCTGGGTGATCCCAGCCTCCTCTGTCACCCTTTTGGTGCCTCCCCTCAGTTCCTGGAGCGATTCCCAGCCCGGTTCTGCTCCGTTGAGCTTGGACTATTCACTCTTAGAGCTGGGCTTAAGTGCAAACTCTTTGGGCCGGGTGTTTTATTTGGAAGGTGCTTGTGAGGTATTTGGAAAGTATTTGTAAGGTGTTTTTTAAAGGTGTTTTAAAGAAAATTTTAAAGAAATTTTAAGATTTTTTAAAGATTTTTTTTTTAAAGATTTTTTTTAAAGTTTTTTTTAAAGGTGTTTTTTAAAGGTGTTTTTTAAAGGTGTTTTTTAAAGGTGTTTTTTAAAGGTGTTTTTTAGGCATTTGAAATATTTTTTTTAAGATCTCTTTAAGACACTTTTAAGACATTCCTAAGATGTTTCTGAGATTTGTTTTTAAGATATTTTGAAGGCATTTTTAAGATGTTTTGAAGGTATTTTAGAATTATTTCTAAGACATTTTTAAGATTTTTTTGAGGTTTTATTAAGACGCTTTTAAGGTCCTTTTTTTAGATTTTTTTTTAGATTTTTTTTTAGATTTTTTTTTTAGATATTTTCTTAGATTTTCTTAGATTTTCTTAGATTTTCTTAGATTTTCTTAGATTTTCTTAGATTTTCTTAGATTTTCTTAGATTTTCTTAGATTTTCTTAGATTTTCTTAGATTTTCTTAGATTTTCTTAGATTTTCTTAGATTTTCTTAGATTTTCTTAGATTAAGATTTTTTTTTTAGATTTTTTTTTAGATTTTTAAGGTTTTTTTAAAAGCTATTTTAAAGGCATTTCTAAGACACTTTTAAGTCACTCCAAAGACACTTTGCTATTTTCCATCTGCATCCTCCGGGAAATCGAGCAGAGGACAAATCCGGGCTTCCATTCCCAAAAACACCCCCAAAAAATTGGGAATTTCAACCAAGGATCAAACCCAAATCAAACCCCGCGGCCCCAGCCTCCCCCTCCCATCCCAAAAAGGAATTAATCATCATTCCCGAAAAAAAAAATGGGATGAGTTTGTTATTTTTAGCCCGTGGAGGCTTTCGGAGTTAATCCGAGGCTGACACAGTTTCTATTTTCACCCAATTCTGGGTGATTTGGGCTCGAGGAGCTGATAACGACCTTTGATAAGCAGGCAGTTGTTGTTTTTATAGCAATTTAATTAATTAAATTAAATAAATTATTATTTAATAATAATTTATTATTGAATTGTATTAATAGTAATTCAATTATTAAATTAATTAAATTAACTTTTAAAATTTATTAATTCATGAAATTGATTAATTAATTAAAAATCATTAATTTAATAGCAAATTATTAATGTCATTTGTATGGTCTATAAATATGGTCTATAAATATATTATATAAATATAATATATTTAGTGAGAAGTATAAAAGTAATATTAGTTTAATTAATATCGAATTATGAATGTAATTTGTGGGCTATAGAACTTATATTATATTTAATAATAAATATTAATCTTAGTGAAATTATTAATATCATCTATATGTTCTATATAATAATATACGTAATAAGAAATATTAAAGTAACATTAATTTAATTAATAGCAAATTATGAATGTAGTTTGTGTGCTATATAATCTACATTGTGTTTTAAAGTAAGTATTAATGTTAATCAAAATCAAATTATTAATATCATTTATATGTTCTATATACATATAAGTGTAAAATATTACATATTATTATATTACATACAATATAAATATTACATATATTATTATATGTAATAAGAAATATTAAAGTAATATTAATTTGATTAATAGCAAATTATGAATGTAATTTGTGTGCTATATAACTTATATTTAACAGTAAGTCTTAATGTCAATCAAAATCAAATTATTAATATCATCTATATGTTCCATATAATAATATATGTAATAAGAAATATTAAAGTAATATTAAATTAATTGATAGCGAATTATGAATGTAATTTGTGGGCTATATAACATATTTAACAAAAAGTATTAATGTTAATCAAAATAAAATTATTAATATCATCTTTATGTTCCATGTAATAATACACATAATAAGAAGCATTAAAGTAATATTAATTTAATTAATATCGAATTATGAATGTAATTTGTGGGCTATATAACTTCTATTAAATTTAACAATAAGTATTAATGTTAATCAAAACCAAATTATTAATATCATGTATATGTTCCATATAATAATATATGTAATAAGAAATATTAAAGTAATATTAATTAATATCAAATTATGAATGTAATTTGTGTGCTATATAACTTATATTTAACAGTAAGTCTTAATGTTATTCAAAATCAAATTATAAATATCATGTATATGTTCTATATAATAATATATGTAGTAAGAAATATTAAAGTAATATTAAATTAATTAATATCAAATTATGAATGTAATTTGTGTGCTATATAACTTATATTTAACAGAAAGTATTAATGTTAATCAAGTTATTAATATCATCTATATGTTCTATATAATAATATATGTAATAAGAAATATTAAAGTAATATTAAATTAATTAATATCAAATTGTGAATGTAGTTTGTGTGCTTTAAAATCTATATTATATTTAATAAGTAATAATGTTAATCAATATCAAATTATTAGCATAATCTATGTTCTATATAATAATATATGTAATAAGAAATATTAAAGTAATATTCAATTAATTAATATCGAATTGTGAATGTAGTTTGTGTGCTATATAATCTATATTGTATTTTAAAGTAAGTGTTAATGTTAATCAAAATCAAATTATTAATATCATTTATATATTCTATATAAAGATATATTTGATAATAAATATTAAGGTAATATTAATTTAATTAATAGCAAATTATTAATGTAATTTATATGTTCTATGGAATTCATATTATATTGAATAATAAATATTAAAATAATATTAATTAAATTAATATCAGATTATCAATGGAATTTATAGGTTCTATAGATTTAATGTTATATTTAAGAATAAATGTTAAAGTAATATTAAGTAAATTGATATCAAATTATTAATATAATTTATGTATACAATCAATATTATATTTAATAAAAATGTTAAATTGATATTAATTGTATTAAATTCAAATTATCAATGTAATTTGTGTTCTATACAATAATATTCCATTTAATATAAATTAATATCAATAATTATCATTTATATGTTCTTATAGTTATATTATATTATTTTAATATAAATTGATATTAAGGTAATTAAGATCAATTTATAAATATATTTGTCCTCTATATAATTAATATATTTAATAATCAATAGTAAAGTAATATTAATGTAATTAAGATCAATTTATAAATATAATTTGTCCTCTATATAATTAATAATCAATATTAAAGTAATAATAATGTAATTAATATAAAATTATTAATATAATTGATACGTTATCTATGGTAATATTATATCTAATAATAATTCAAAAGTTGATATTAAATTAACTAATATCAAATGAATACTATAATTTATCAGTTCTATGTCATTAATATTCTATTTAATAATAACTATTTAATCATAATTTAATTAATTAACATGAGATCATTGCCGGCTTTAGGCAAACAAACATTAATTAAGCACAGACACAGAGCTCCCGGATCCTGTCCCAAAAATGGGATCCACTGGAAAATCCCTGCAGGAGAAGGACAGGGATTCATCCCAAAGCTTGGGATGTGTTGGTGTTTCCACTTGGCAGGACCCCAGAAATTCCCAGAAATTCCCAGATGTTCCCAGATGTTCCCAGAATCCCAGGGACCCCGGGAATGGCTTCCCAGTGCCAGAGGGCGGGGATGGATGGGAGATTGGGAATTGGGAATTGCTGGCTGGGAGGGTGGGGAGGGGCTGGGCTGGAATTCCCAGAGCAGCTGTGGCTGCCCCTGGATCCCTGGAATTGTCCAAGGCCAGGTTGGATGGGATTGGAGAAATCTGGGAATAGCAGAAATATTCCTGGAGCTGGGAAGGAGCAGGAGCAGCTGGAGGCTCCTCACCACCATTAAATCCCTTCACTTCTTCCCAGTGCTGATTCCAAGGCTTTTATCCACAATTTCCTGCTTCCAGGTCTCAATTCTGAAGGAATTTTTAAGCTCCTTGCTGGTTTTATTCTTTGGGAATTCACCTGGCAGCCAGACTGATTTTATCCATGGATTTCTCTGCTCTCCCACTTTGCCATTCCAATGCAGTTAAACACTTCCACCTTTCCCCAATGATTTTCCTCCCTCTTTATCCCAATCCTTGGGTGGCTCCTCCAGAAGTGCCCCTCTCCATTTATCCTCCATTGGATATCAGGGAAAATTCCTTCATGGAAAGGCTTCCCCAGCCCAGGGAGGTTTGGAATTCCCATTCCTGGAGGAATTGAAAATCCCTGGGGATGTGGCACTTGGGGCCGTGGTGGCCTTGGAAGTGCTGGGAATGGTTGGATTAGGTGATTCCAGAGGAATTTTCCAACCTCATCATTCCCTGATTTCTCTTCTCCATGTCCTTCTTCCCACGTTTCACAGAATATTCCCAAATCTTGGAATAATGAACTGCAAGAGCCATAAATCCAGATTTGCTCCTGGATGAGTTATTCCAAGTGCAGCATTCCCAGGGATTTGCTATCCTTTATTCCATGCGTTGTCTTCTGCTTGGGCTGGATGGTTTATTTTTAAAATATTTTTAAAATATTTTTAAAATATTTTTAAAATATTTTTGTATTTTTAATATATTTCTAATATATTTTTAAATATATATTTTAAATATATTTTTAATATATTTTAATATATTTATATATAAATATTATGTATTTTTAATATTTTTACATATTTCTATATATTTTTATCTTTATATGTTTTTATTTATTTTTGTGTATTTTGCTATTTAAATATATTTTTCATATTTTTTATATTTTCATATATTTTATATGCTTCCATATATTTTTATATTATTCAGACTTAAATTTTTGTATATTTTCAGTATTTTGATATCTTTTAATATTTTTTAAATTTTTTATATATTTTTGCTATTTTTCGATATTTTTATACTTTAATATATTTTCATATATTTTATACAATTTTAATGTATTTTTTAATCATATTTAAATATTTTTATATATTTTCTCTATTTTTCAATATTTCCTACATTTTTCTATATTTTTAAGATATTTTAATATATTTTTATCGAATATATTTTTATGCATTTTTCATATATTTTTAATCTATTATAATCTATTTTTTATGTTTTTAGATTTTTTAAAATATATTTCAAATGTATTTTTAACACTTATCTCTGGGATGCATGGGCAGAGGAGAAACCTGGGGTTCTATTCCTAAAAATGCCAAAAAAATTTGGAATTTCAACTAAGGATCAGCTGGAGAAAGCCAAAGGAATTCCCTCACAAGGTTAAAAATCCCCATAAAGAACGAGGTGAAGAGAAAACCTGAAATAATCCTAAATAATCTTGCAGCAAGTTCCTAAATTTGGATGGTAAAATCCCACATTTCCTGCACAAAATTCCTATTTTAGCCCAATAAATTCCGCTGGTATCAGAAAAAAATTGATCGTGGAATCATCAATCCTTTTCCTGGGATTATTGGGGCTGGATCAGGAGAAGGAAAATGGAACCAAGTTGGGAATTTGGTGCTTCCATGGTGCAAACCCCGAGGATTCCTGCAGCCGTTCCCACGGATTTCCGGAATTCCAGAACAATCCCTGACTGTGCTGGGAGGCTCCAGGGGTTGTGTTTCCATTCCTCTCTCCAAGATGGGAGCTCTGGGCCCTTTTCCATGAGATTTTCCCACTCTCTGGTTGGGATGGATGTTCCCGATGTTAAAGGGGACAAGGATTTGCCTCTGGAGTGGCTCAGGGATGATAAATGGATGTTCCTGATGTTAAAGGGGATGAGGATTTGCCTCTGGAGCAGCTCAGAGATGATAAATGGATGTTCCCAATGATAAAGGGGATGAGGATTTGCCTCTGGAGTGGCTCAGAGATGAAAAATGGGTACTCCCAATGATAAAGGGAGCAAGGATTTGCCTCTGGAGCAGCTCAGGGACAATAAATGGATGTTCCCAATGATAAAGGGGACAAGGATTTGCCTCTGGAGTGGCTCAGGGATGATAAATGGATGTTCCCGAGGTTAAAGGGGATGAGGATTTGCCTCTGGAGTGGCTCAGGGATGATAAATGGATGTTCCCGATGTTAAAGGGAACAAGGATTTGCCTCTGGAGTGGCTCAGAGATGAAAAATGGGTATTCCCAATGATAAAGGGAGCAAGGATTTGCCTCTGGAGCAGCTCAGGGATGATAAATGGATGTTCCCGAGGTTAAAGGGGATGAGGATTTGCCTCTGGAGTGGCTCAGGGACAATAAATGGATGTTCCCAATGATAAAGGGGATGAGGATTTGCCTCTGGAGTGGCTCAGGGATGAAAAATGGGTATTCCCAATGATAAAGGGAACAAGGATTTGCCTCTGGAGTGGCTCAGGGACAATAAATGGATGTTCCCAATGATAAAGGGGATGAGGATTTGCCTCTGGAGTGGCTCAGGGACAATAAATGGATGTTCCCAATGATAAAGGGGATGAGGATTTGCCTCTGGAGTGGCTCAGGGACAATAAATGGATGTTCCCAATGATAAAGGGAACAAGGATTTGCCTCTGGAGTGGCTCAGGGACAATAAATGGATGTTCCCAATGATAAAGGGAACAAGGATTTGCCTCTGGAGCGGCTCAGGGATGATAAATTGAAGTTCCCAATGGTAAAGGGGACAAGGATTTGCCTCTGGAGCGGCTCAGGGGCAATAAATGGATGTTCCCAATGATAAAGGGGATGAGGATTTGCCTCTGGAGCGGCTCAGGGGCAATAAATGGATGTTCCCAATGATAAAGGGGATGAGGATTTGCCTCTGGAGTGGCTCAGGGATGATAAATGGATGTTCCCAATGATAAAGGGGATGAGGACTTGCCTCTGGAGTGGCTCAGGGATGATAAATGGATGTTCCCGATGCTCAGGGCTCTCGTGAGGTACCTGCCTGTTCCCGTGGCAGAATTCCAGGGAATTGGGATGTGCTTTGGGGGGGTTGTGTTCCCTAAAATTGGGAATTGGGGTCGATTCTGCCTGGGCAGGGATTTCTGGGCAGTCCAGGATTTAAAAAGATTGGTTGGGATAAAGAGTGGGATAATATTCACCCAGGGTTTGGAGGAAGGTGCTTAATTATCATGGAATGATGGAATTTTTGGGGTGGAAGGGACCTTAAATTCCATCCCATTCCATGTCCAGGGACACCTCCCACTCTATCCCAGGCTGCTCTAAGCCCCAATGTCCAACCTGGCCTTGGACACTTCCAGGGATCCAGGGGCAGCCACAGCTGCTCTGGGAATTCCATCCCAGCCCCTCCCCTGCTCCCAGGCAGGAATTCCCAATATCCCATCCCTAAATGCGCTCAGTAAGTTTTGATCCAGGCTGGAATTCCAGGAGCTGGATGTTATCTCTGGGAAGCTGAAGTCATTCCCAGAAATCCACTCACTTCATGGAGGGCTTGAAGCTTTTAGGATTGGAAATTCCCACTTTTCCTGTCTAATCACATCCTCAGGGCGTATCCATATCCCGTTTTCCTTCCCTTTTCCCATCTATTTATAATTTACATCCCAACTTTTGGCCTAAGGAATTGAATCCCTTTTTTGGACTCGTTTCTCAGCTGTTCTTTGTCTCAGTGAGAGCCTCCCGTGAGGAAAACCTCTCTGAAAACATTCCCTGTGTTTTTTCCTGCTTTTTCCTCCCTTTTTCCCAGTTGATTTCCTGGTGGAATCTCAGGTTTAGGTCTTAATAAAGAAGAAAATAAGAATCATTCCAGTTGTGATGCCGCAAAAACGAGTGGAAAAGGGAAAAAAGTAGGAATGGGAAATTATAAAATTATAATTATATAATGATTATAATTCCTATAAAAAAGGAATAGGAAATTCTAAAAATAGGTATAGGAATTAATGGGAAAGATGCCAAAGCATAAAAATCCCAACACTCCTGGTTTTTAAATTCCTTTATTCCACGTCCTGCTGCTGTTATTTATTTATGTGGCCCTTTAAATGGGAATAAAAACTGGGATTTAACCCAAAATCCTGGCAGGATGGGGAAAAAGGTGTTGGGAGATGAAGGAAAATCCAGAGGAATTTCTGGAATTTTGATGGTTTTTTTCTTTTTTCCTTTTATTTAGGAAAGCTTTGATTGACTTTGGGGGATTTTAGGCTGAGCTTTGCAAAGCGGGACAGGGCCGAGTTTGGAATTCGGGCCTGGGATTAGGAGGTGGGGAAGGTGTGGCTGAGGTCTAGAAATAACCTGCTGTGGGAATACGTGCCAGGAAAAGGAGGGATTTAGGGAAAAGGCTGGGATTTAAAATGTGGAAATGGACAACAGGGGCTGAGGAGAAGATTTTAGAGACCTCTGAAGGTGTTGCCCGAACACCTCAGCCAGAGGCTCTGGAAAAATGTGGGAATCACAAGGGTGGGAATTCAGATTTTCAGGAATGTCTTGGCTAAAAAATTTCAGCCATTTGGCAAAATGAGGAAAATGTGGGATTTTGTTCATTTTACAGCAGAGGCTTTGAGGTGTTTCCCTGTTTCCTTCACACCTTGGTAGGTCATGGAACCATGGAATATCCTGATTGGGAAGGATCCACTGGGATCATCAATTGGGACATCCCAACAATCCCACCCCGTGCATCCCCAGCAGTGTTGTCCAAGTGCTCCTGGAGGAACTTTATGGATATTTAAAATTCCAACTTTAATCAGCTGCAGGGAGATTTTAGGGAACGCAATCCCCCAAAAGAAAGGAATATTCCCACAGACTGGAAAATGTGGGCGTGGAGTGGAATCCCAGAGTGGTTTGGATGGGAAAAAACCTTAAATCCCATCTCATTCCACCCCTGCCATTGGTATTTTTTTAGGATGAGCTTTGACATCCCCAAAAAGCCCCAAATCCTCAGCATTGCTCATTTAAATGCTAATGATCATCCAGGTGTTTTATGGACACGGCAGCAGAGGGAAGATGGGATAAAAAGGATAAAACAGGGATAAAAACAAACTGTCCCAAGAGATATCCTAAATTATTCCAATGCTTGGCGAATGGGAGAATCCTGTTGGATACATCCCCTATAAAACCGCCTCAATTCAGCACATTCTACATCCCAAAAAGGGTGATGGGAACTTAAATGAAATCTTTAGAGGTTTAATAGATATAAAACATAAATTTCCATAAATCTATGGAATTCCTGACAGCTTTGGGCTGGAAGGGATTTTGGAGCTCATCTCATCCCACCCCTGCCATGGCAGGGACACCTCCCACTGTCCCAGGCTGCTCCAAGCCCCAATGTCCAGCCTGGCCTTGGGCACTGCCAGGGATCCAGGGGCAGCCACAGCTGCTCTGGGAATTCCAGCCCAGCCCCTCCCCACCCTCCCAGCCAGCAATTCCCAATTCCCAATATCCCATCCATCTCTGCCCTCTGGCAGTGGGAAGCCATTCCCTGGCTCCTGTCCCTCCATCCCTTGTCCCCAGTCCCTCTCCAGCTCTCCTGGAGCCCCTTTAGGCCCTGCAAGGGGCTCTGAGCTCTCCCTGGATCCTTCCCTTCTCCAGGGGAACATTCCCAGCTCTCTGGCTCCAGAGTAGAGGGGCTCCAAGCCTTGAAGCACCTCCATGGATTCCTCTGGATTCACTCCAACAGCTCCACATCCTTATTTTGGGGACCCCCCAGCTGCTCTTCATATGATTTGCTCCCTAAAATCCGTAGAACCATGGAAAGATTTGGGTTGGAGGGATCTTAAATCCCATCCCACGGACAAGGATTAGGATTCCTCTATCCTAAATTGCTCCAATCCCCACTCTATGCCCATCCCACATTCCCCTAATTACACATTCCGGCTCTTTTTCTCCTTTACTTTTAATTACTGTTTCCGCCAAGTGCCTGGACCTCAGGAATAATTACCCAGCGCTCCCTAACGAACATCCCTGCACCGGAACCCTCTGGAAGCTGCAATAAATCTGCTCCCACCTGCAGGAGCATCCAGGCTTTAATTAATGGCTTGGGAAGAGCATTCCAAATCCGTTTGTTCCTCCTCTCCCCCTCTCCCTGTTGCTCTTGTTGCTCATTTTTCATTTGTGGGGTTTTACTTGGGAAGAGAGGCTGGAATTGATGAGCTCAGGGATGTTTGGAGAAGCTGGAAAAGTGGGATGGGGAGTGTGGAGCCACCCAGCTCCTCCCCCCTCAGCTGATGAGAATGAGAACATCAAAAATAAATCCCCCAAGTCTCACTGGTTTCATTCCTTCCTCTGTTCCTGAAGGATTTTGGGCTTTCCCTGGATCTCTGCATTTATGGCAGTGCCCATCACCGCTCCAGCACGGAGATTTTCCTCTCCCAGGATATCACAGATTCCTTCCCCTGCATTCCCTGGGTCACACCTGCCCTTTTCCAGGCTGGCTGGTGCATTTTTAGGAAAACTGTTCAATCCAGTTGTGCAGATTTCCCGCAGGGATTGGATTTGTTTGAAGGAAGGTGGCGAAGTCCTTGGATGAGCTTTGTTCATGGAAAGATGCAATCCTCTCTCTCCAGGAACCACTTCCCAAAATATCAATGCCATTGATCTCCTTTCAGCTTTAATTATCCACAGTTTCCTTCGGGAGAGCACAGGGAAGGGTTTTCCTGCCTGTTGCAGACAAGGATTCAGCCCAAATCCTTCTGCTGCTGCTGGAAAATCCAGGGAAACAGAACCCTGGCACTCATGGAAGTATTTCTGGGAAGGGTGTGGATTGATAGGACAAGGAGGAATGGCTTCAAACTGATGGAAATTAAGTTTAAGTTGGATATTAGGGAGAACTTCTTGGCTGGCAGAGATTTCCCAGAGAAGTTGTGGCTGCCCCTGGATCCCTGGAAGTGTCCAAGGCCAGGTTGGATGGAGCTTGGAGCAACCTGGGATAGTGGGAGATGTCCCTGCCCATGGAAAAGGGGTGGAATGGGATGAGATTTAAGGTCCTTTCCAACCCAAACCATCCGGGGAATCTCTGATTATTCTTTGGGCCAAAGCTGGAAAACTGGGTTGAACTCTCCTTGAAAAATTCCCAGGGCACATGGAATAATTTTTGTAGGAATCTGCTGGGATGTCGTTTGTCTTCAGCACGGAAGGGGAGAAATATTTGCAAGAGTTTTCCCATTTTCCCTGTTTTTTGGCAAAACGTGTGGAGGCCATTTTAACAAAGTTAGATTTTAATCAGAGGTAATTATCGTGATTGATTTATATTTATTTCCAATAAGAAAATTGGGATAATTCCTGTTTTACTGGAATTCCTGCCAACACAATCACTGCTGTAGTGGCTTGGTTTTTTTCCTTATCCAGTGGCATTAATGGAGAGGGATAAAGTCCTTCCCATCCCACTCCAGTCAATGGGATGAGGGAATGGTCCCAACCTCATGTCCTTGGATTTCCCGGTGCTCAGATGAAGCAAAATTCATTTCCATGATTATTTCCATGATTATTTCCACATTTCAGTAGCCTGTGGTTGCCAGGTTGTTGTAAATACTCAGGAATATTTTGGTTTAAAGGTTTGTCCTTATTTAATTTGTAAATTTTTCCATGTGAAACAACCTGACCACGGAAATAATTTGAGTCGATTTTTCTGGAATTTTCCTGCTTTATATTTCAGAGGGGAAAAAAAAAATGGATAACTTCAATTTAATCTGGCAAACTCCCTAATTAGAGTGGCATGGCTGGTTTCTTTATTTATATTTATTTTAAGGTATAAAAGATGCTTTTCTGAGGGCGGAAAAAAAAAATTCCAGAAGAAAAGCCGGAATCCTGAAGGGCAAAAAATCCAATATAAAGCAGCCACTGAAGTAGGTCAGGTTTTAAATCCAGCAATTTGTTTGAGCCTCTGGAAAATAGGAGCTGTCAGATGTCCCGGTCCTCTGTCTGCCTCCAGGATTTTTGTCTGGGTCTGGTAAATCCAAGACAGAGAAATTCCCATTCCTGGATTGACCTTGGAATGTTGATGTCCTTCAGCTCAGTCACCGTGTTCAGGATCCACATTCCAAATTTGCCTCGCTGTTCTGAGTATTCCCAAATCCAGCAGGACTTCCCAGAGATCCAGACTTTGGCTCGGGTCATCCAACCTTGCAGAATCCTCCATCCATGTTTTTTTAGGAGCTTTGTTGCTTCCGAAATCATTGCAGATGATGGGAAGAGAAAGGATCGGTTGGAAAACCTCATCCCAGGGTGTCCAAAGAATTGTTGGGATCTCTGGGCAGCCTCATCTCATGGATGGGGTGGGTGCAGCTCTGGAGAGGAAGCAGAGGAGGTGAAGGGAAGGTTGGGTGATGAATTATTCCAAAATAAGGGAAAATGTGAAGGCGGGAATTCTAAAAGTAAGGACACACTGGAATTTTCAGGAGCAGCATCGAGACCAACCTGGTCTGGTGGAGTTGTGCCTGCCCTGGGCAGGGCTTGGACAAGGTGGATTTTGAAGGTCCATTCCAAGCCAAGTATCCAGGGATTCTAAGGCAGCTGAATGGGAATTCCATCCCAAAAACTGGGGGATGGCCGAGGTTATCCAGCGTTTCTGTGGGAAACTGTGGGATGGTTGGTGGATCTGCTATCCCTAAAATAGTCGCTGTTATCTGTCACTCATTGCAGTGATAAAAGAGACAATTAAAGCTTGGCCTAAATTAGGCTGGGTTAGCAGAGGCCTTGCGCACCAGGGATTCCCAGAGCAGCTAAAATTGGGAATATCCACATTCCAGGGTCTATTTAAATCCAGAAAGGCAGACGGGACACCCACAAGGGAAGGATTGGCACCTCAGGGGGTTGGCTGGGGGTAATGGAAGGTTCAGTACTTGTCTGGAGAATCCCAGAATATCCCGAGTTGGAAGCGGCCCACAAGGATCATGGAATCCGATGGATTCCCAAAAATGCAGCTCTGCAAGGGGGTGCCAGGGAAGGCTCCCAGAGCTGCCCAGTAACACCAGTTAGGCGTGAGGGGAGCGGCCGCCGTCGTTCTGCCAGCAATGGGTTGATCCCGTGAGGTGGTGGGAATCCATCCTGGCATTTCCCATATCTCTGGTTGGGATCGGGAAGCTCTGGATTTGCAGAAGAACGGCCCCTGCAATCAGTTTTGTAATGAAAATTTCCATCCTGTACCCCCAGTGCTTCCCAGCAACCCAGAAAACAGCAAAATCCCGGAATTTGGGTTTTCCTTTGGGAAAACACTTCTGCCCCTGCTTTGTCCCTCTCCTAACTAGATCCTGCTCTGGAAAAAAGCTATGGAGTGATGGAGAATGTTGGTGTTATTCCATGTGAATCCCTTTCCATGTTGGAATTCCTGAATTTTCTTGGTTTTCTGAGATAGAAACCTCAGTCTCAGACCCTTGTTTTCCCGTAAAATGTGCTTTTGTCTTCTCGTTTGGCATGGAAAAGAAGGAATTCACCCTGGATGTGGCCACTGGGAAGTGGGAAGTGAAAGCTGAGGGAAGGTCGGGAATTCCGGGCTGGGATTGGAGGTGGCACTGTCACTTCCTTGTCCTTGGAAAAGTGACAAAGATGGAGCCTTGCACTGCAAAGAGCCTGGGGGAGAAGGGAAACCATCTGTTATCCATGGAAAAGTTGGAAAATTCTGGGATTGTTGTTGTGCTGTGGAGAGATTTAATGCTGGAATTTGCTGGTGCTCCCAGGAGCAGGGAAAAGGATCCGCTCCAGGAAAAATTTGTCTGTCATTATCAAAGTTTGATGTGGGAGGCTGGGATCAGCAGAGGTTCCTTTTATCATGGATCTGCTGGCAGGATTCCCACTGGGATATCGGGATCAGAGCCGTTTGTTGGGATGGAGAAATGGGGCTCAAGGGGAAGTGGCAGCTCCTGATGTGGCGGATCCCAACCTGGATCCCAAATCCCTACAACCTTGATCACCAGGAGCCCCATGGCTTCCCAGTGCTCCATAATTATTGCAGGCTGGTGGAAAGTCATTCCCGTCTTCCCTCTTTTATCATCAGGAGTTTTGGGGTTTTTTTGGGTTTTTTGGGGTTTTTTTGGGGTTTTTTAATAAATTGGTTGGGGGAAAAAAAGAGCTTGGATTAATCATGGAATCCTGGAATGGTTTGGGTTGGAAGGACCTTAAATCCCATCCCATTCCAACCCAACACATTCCACTCTCCCAGGCTGCTCCAAGCCTCATCCAACGTGGCCTTGGACACTTCCAGGGATGGGGCTTGGCATCCTCCATGTGAGATATTCAAAATCCAAATTATTGGTCAAGTGGGTCAGGATTTATTTTCCCAGGAAAGGGCAGCTCTGGAATTCTTTGGATGTTCGGGTGTAAATAATAATCCTGTCCCTGTCACATTCCCTCAGTTTGGGTTTTTTCTGCACTCCTGTTTATGTATCAATGTGTGACCACGTTTTGATATTCCAAACTTTCTCTGGAATACTATCATATTCTGCTGGCATGGAATGAAGGGAATAGAATAGGGAAAGAGGCTGTGAATTTTTTTACTGGGAACTGGCTCATTCTTGGGAGGAAACAATTTCCTAGGAAAACAAGGTGGCATTTCTGGAGTGTCCCACGCTCAGCTCATGGAATCCCGACCTCCTGGAGATCCATCTGTGCTTCCCAGTTACCCGGAGCTCAGAATCCATTGGGTTCAAAATCCAACTTCTGCATTGAGCTCGAATTCCTGCTCTAGGGTGGATTTACTCCTGTTTGTAGCTTTTCCACAACCTTCTCCACTCCTGCCTGGAATGAATCCCTAAATTAGTCTTATTCTTCTGGGAATCAGATCTTGAAATTGGGAGGAGATGGAATGAGTGGAAATTTTAACTCACAGAATTCCGGAATTATTTGGATTGGGAAGGACCTTAAAATCGTCTCATTCCAAGCACCATGCCATGGGTGCAAGGACGCCTTTTTCCTGGGGGATTTTTTCCCTAAAATTGTTTTTCCCGTTGCTCCCTGCTGTGCCTTTCCTGTCCTTGCAGCATTTTCCAGGCTGTTGCTTCTCTTGGAGACCACTCCCAGCGCTCCCAAGGCTCCTGCTTTGTTTGCAGGAGGGGTCACTCCAGCCTCAGTCTCCTGGAGGTTTTGGAGGAGCTCTAATAAAGCCTCGTGGGAGGTGGTCTCGTTTTTATCCATCTCGTTTTCCTTCTTGGAGCCGCGTTTAAAGGAATCCGGGATCTCTGCGGTGCCCACGGAGATCGAAATGAACAGAAAGGTCAACACCAGCTTCTCATTCCCACTCCTGCCTGGAGAGAGTTGTCTCCCATGGGAAGGGCTGTGGGCTCTAATTTATTGCTTTGGGAAAATGCTGGGAGGCTTGTTAGGAAAAGAGAAGGGAAAAGGCGGTTATGGAAACTCTGGGAACTCGGGAAAGGAAGGAGAGAAGGAATTTCACCATGGCAGGGCTTCTTTGGCTGGCTGGGCATGGCACTGAGGAGGGCCAAAGGTTTTGTGGATTTTGGAGAGGTTTATATGGAATCACTGAGGTTGGAAAAGAGCTCTGAGGTCACAGAGTCCAAGCTGTGCCCGATCCTTTGCACTGAGTGCCACATCCAGGAATTCCTTGGATGCCTCCAGGGATGGGGACTCCAAACCTCCCTGGGCAGCCCCTGCCAAGGCCTGAGCGCCCTTTCCATGGGGAAATTCCTGCTGATGTCCACCCTGAGCCTGCCCTGGCCCAGGCTGAGGCCGTTCCCTCTCCTCCTGTCCCTGTTCCCTGGGAGCAGAGCCCGACCCCCCCCCGGCTGCCCCCTCCTGTCAGGGACTTGTGCAGAGCCACAAGGTCCCCCCTGAGCCTCCTTTGCTCCAGCCTGAGCCCCTTTCCCAGCTCCCTCAGGAATTCTCCAGCCCCTTCCCAGCTCCCTCAGGAATTCTCCAGCCCCTTTCCCAGCTCCCTCAGGAATTCTCCAGCCCCTTCCCAGCTCCCTCAGGAATTCTCCAGCCCCTTCCCAGCTCCGTTCCCTTCCCTGCTCCAGCCCCTCCATGTCTTTCCTCTCATGACCTGTCCAGATCTGGGGTTTCAGCCCTCGAGGTGCCTCACGGGTGCCTGGCACTGGGGACGGTCAGGACAATCCCTTCCCTGCTCCTGCTCCCACACAATTCCCGATCCATCCCAGGTGCCTTTGGCCTTCTTGGCCACCTGGGCACACCTGGCCCCGTGTGTTTTGTTGTGTATCTCCTTTGCCAAAGAATTTTGCGGCACCTGGGCAGGGATGAGGGGATGTGGAATGGTGTTTGCAGCTTCTGTGATGTCTCTGGAGGTCCTGAGGTCACTGTAACATCTGAAAACAGGATTTTTTTTGCACAGTTTTCCTTTGTCTCGTGCACAGAACATGTGCAACCCTCCCACTTCCCCTGCTGGGCTTGGCTTGTCCTCCTGAGGAGGGCGAAAATGAGGGAATTTGTTCCCGGAGAAGCCCTGATGGGAGGCAGAGGGACCGAATTCCGCGGATTCTGCGCCTCCGATCATCTGGCTCCTCGTTCTGCCACTGCTTATTTTAATTTTAAATACGATTTAAACATTCCGTGGTGAGCTCAGATTTGCCTGTAGGATTGCAGGAAATGCCTGGAATGAGCATTCCCATTTCCTCTGGAGATTCCTGGATGGGTTTAAACCTGGAGCCAGCAGCTGATCCTGTAAAAGGCTCGTGGAAGAGCAGGAACCTTTCTCCACCTCAGCCAGGCTGCGGTGCTCCTCTTTTCCCAGTTTGTTTCCATGCTGATGTGAGCCATTCCCTGGAAAACATGGAATTCCAGCGCCCTGGGAGCTGGACTTCACCTTATTCCCACTGCAGGTTCTGTGGGATGCCACCACCACCCAAAACTCCAGACCTGAGCTGGAAATGCTGCACAAAAACCATGGATTTTCCTGTTTATATGGAAATATAAATTTCCTATCCTATTTCCTATATGCCTGAAAATCCTCAAGTGCTGCAGGAATCTCTGGATGATGATCCCAGTGATGAATTCTTCCCATTCCTCCACCATTCCAGAACCTTCTCAGACCAAGAGACACTCCCTGCCCCCTCTTTTTACAGCTGATTTATCGTTGAGGGCATCAAAAAGCTCCAAATGAGCTCAAATTGTAATTTTTTTGGCTTTGAGGCTGCTTTGCTGGTCCTTGGGGGGATTTTGAGGTGGGAAGAGAATAAAGAACATCCAAAACTCCTCAGCCACATGTGGCTGGTGTTCAGCAGAAGTGTAAATTGAATCCGAGCCGGGCTCCAGGAGCCTCCTGTGTGACAAAAGTGACCTCAGCGAGAGCTGTTTGGGTGACAGCAAAAAGGGCACCACAAAAATAGAGATGATCGTGTTGTTCTGCTGCTGGGAAAAAAAACAAACTCCGGAGAAAAGTCAGGGAAAACATCAGCTGGAAACATTGGTTTGTTGGTTTTCTCTGAGGCTTCCCAGAGCTTTTAATGGGAGCAGAAGTTGGGTTGTGTCACATGGGAAGTTCAGCTCGTGGTTGGGATCCTGGAGGTTGGGAAGATGTGGATTTTGGGGAGGGAAGACCATCTTTAGCTGGGATGACAGGAATGTGGAAGGTTTCTGGGATGTCAGCCCTTAATGGGCTTCCCACCTCAAAGCCCAGGTGGCCCAGAGTTTGTGGAGTCTTCATCCTTGGGGATCCTGTGTCCAGCTCTGGGCTCCTCAGCACGGCAGGGTCAGGGAGCTCCTGGATATGGCACAGAGGAGGAGTGTGAGGATGAGGAAGGGCTGGAGCATCTCCGTGCCCAGGAAAGGCTGAGGGAGCTGGGGCTGCTCAGCCTCAGAGGAGCCCCAGCTGAGAGGGGCCTCAGCCCTGGCTGGCCCTGGCTGCAGGGAGGGCTCAGGGCAGGGCCCGGGCTCTGCTCCGGGGGCCAGCAATGGCACCAGAGCCACGGGCAGGGCCTGAGCCCAGCAATGGCACCAGAGCCACGGGCAGGGCCTGAGCCCAGCAATTCCCTGCACAGGAGGCACAACTCCTGCCCTGGGCAGGGATTGATCCCAGCAATTCCCTGCACAGGAGGCACAACTCCTGCCCTGGGCAGGGCCCGAGCTGGGACAGAGCCCAGAGAGGGGCTGGAGGCTCCTCCCTGGGGATATTCCAGAGCCCTCTGGACACATCCTGTGCCCTGGGCTCTGGGATGGCCCTGCTGGAGCAGGGAGTGGCACCAGGGACCCTCTGGGGTCCCTTCCAGCCTGACCCATCTGGGATTCTCTGACTCCAGAACTGCCAGTATAAAACACAATCCCATAAAACCAAGTTATCGTTAGAATGCAGTTCCCAGAAACTTCCTTGGCTTCCGTGGCTATCAGCACCTCGAGCAGATTGATTTGGTTTCCCAGTAACTCCATGAACATCATCGGATCCTCCAGGAGAATTCATTCCCTAAGGCACAGTTCCTTCGCTGGCAGACACGACCCAGATCTGGGATCCTGGTTATCCCTGACAACCTCAGCATGGTGGGAGCTGGTTTTAGGACCAGCGAAGGAATTCCTGGCTGGGAGGGTGGGGAGAATTCCCAGAATTCCCAGAGCAGCTGTGGCTGCCCCTGGATCCCTGGCAGTGCCCAAGGCCAGGCTGGACATTGGGGCTTGGAGCAGCCTGGGGCAGTGGGAGGTGTCCCTGGGATGGGATTCAGGTCCCACCAACCCAAAGCAGTCCCTGACCCTGTGATGGTTCCATGATTACACCCAAACCCTTCAGGAGAGAAGTCGATGGATCGACATCGCCGTCTTCATCCCAAGACTGGGAAGGGAAAGCCGAGACCATGCCAAAGCTCTTGGAATTCTCCAGGGCTCAAAAGAAGCTCTCTGAACGAAGTGCCAGCTCTTCCTCTCATCTCCAAGAATTCCTTTTACTCCAAACCTGATTCTGCTTGGAGCAGGACCTTGGTCCAGCTGATCTCCAGTGGTGCCTCCAACCTCAACCATTCTCTGGATCATGGGATTAATCCACACTCGAGCGGAAAAGACTGGATCTATGTAATTCCCTATATTTCCATCCACCTTCTTGGCTTTCTTCCATCCTAATCCCCATCCTGCCACCCAAGCGGGGAGGCACTTGGATGAGATTTTGGAATGTGGCCCATGGCGAGGCTCTGTTGGAATGGCTGCCACAAAGACGATCTCAGCAGAAAGAAACAAAGCCCAGAGCTGTGCCAAAGGCGGTGCCAGAGCTGCAGGAACACAAAACATGAGCAGTGGGGAGAAAAAAAAAGGAAAAATCAAAACCTTGGATAGTGGCGCAAATTAAATTAGGAGGCGGATATAAGCAATTAAAAGGGGATGAAAACAGGAATTTTGTGTGCCAGAAAATAACAAAATATTTTTAAAAAGCTGTTGTGTGAATTCCAGCCCCTTGGAAAGTGTGAAGCTCTTGGGTTTTGGGCAACGGATTGTTCGATTTGCTGCCTAAAAAGCAGAATTAAAAGCCGTGGATTTCATATTTTTGTCACCGTTTTAAAGGCACTGGAAGTGCTTGGAATGGGTTTCCTGGAGAAGTGATGGATGCTCCATTCCTGGGAATGTTCAAGGCCAGGTTGGACAAGGCTTGGATCAGTCTGGGATAGTGGAAGGTGTCCCTGTCCATGGCAGGGGTGGAATGGGATGAACTTTAAAATTCTTCCAACCAAAACAATTCCAAGGTTCTTGTGCAGGATAAGCCAATAAAGGCATCTGGATGTCTGTGCCAGAGAGAACAGTCGTGGATCTGGGAGAAGAAATGGAGAACATTGTCCTCAATTTTCCTTTTGCTCCATCTCCTTTTGGTGCTCCTTTCCCTCCCTTTTCCCTCCCTTTTCCCTTCCTTTTCCCCTCTCCTTTCCCTCCCCTTTGGATGTGGGCAGTGAAGCTGAGGATTCCTTGAGGTTGCTCCTGATTTTTCCCAGATTATATTTGGGCACCACTGGGAAAAGCCTTTATGGATTTTCAGGTTCATTTGTTCCCAGAGGGTTTTTTGGGGATCAATATAATTTGATTTAGAGGGGAATCCCGTGGCTCAGTGCTGGGAGGATTTGTTCCCTGGATCCAGATTTTTCTCCATCAATTCCAAAGAGTGGCAGCTCTTCCCTCGGGGATTGTGCTGGGAATTTTGGAGGCTTCCTTTGGAAATTTCAACTCCTCTGATTGTTAAAAAATCCCAACAAAACGAGCAACAAAACAAAAATTAAAAAGTATAATCAGGCAAAAGTCTTAGGAACTTCTCGAAATGAGGGATTTGCACATGGAATCAGAGAATCATGGAATGGTTTGGATTGAAAGTTTTAGGAGCCTCTCAAAATGAGGGATTTGCACATGGAATCAGGGAATATGGAATGGTTTGGGTTGGAAGAGACCTCAAATCCCATCCCATTCCAGCCCTGCCATGGCCAAGGACGCCTCCCACTATCCCAGGTTGTTCCAAGTCTTATCCAACCTGGCCTGGAATAATTCTAGGGATGGGACAGCTCCTCTGGAAATCCTGTGAGGACCTCACCTCCCTTGTCATCATGGGCCACTTGGTGTTCCCTAAAAACTCAGGAATCATCAACTCCCACATTGCTTTTTTAAGGAAAACTGGGAGTGGTTTTTATCCCTGGATATTTTCTAGGGAGATTCCACACGGGATCCTTTGCCTGTGGTCACCCCCAAGCAGGAGAAGGGGCAGATTTTGGGGTCACCACCCCGGAATAGTTTGAGCCCATCCCTTCTTAGCAACGCCATTTATTTAAATAAATATCATTAATTATAGAATGAATTCTATCATTAATTATGCCATCAAATATCCCAAAAAGAAATCAACTTCTAGCCAAATCCACACGGAAAATTTCTCTGGGAATTGTGTGCAAACCCTGGCAGAGCAGGCGGCCCTGTGGCCCCAGGAGCGGCAACATTTTATCCCTTTAAAAGCAGGAAAATCAGGAATATTTTGGGAATTGGGGCTATAAATAGACGTTATGTAAGGTCGGGATGACGTTCCCGTCTCCATTCACCTTTTGGCTTCGCTCAGCAGCTGCTCTGGTGCATCTGTGGTGCTGCTGGGCTTAGGAGATGTCCCTGGGAATTTAAGCCAGGCCTAAGCTTCCTAAAACCATCCTAATGGCCAAACGGTGGGAGGAACGTGTGGGAAATAATTAAGTCCGGCTTAAGTAATTAAATACCCTTCCTGAAATGTGGGAGAGCTCCACGAGGAGAGAAATCCTCTTGGGAGAGGTGAGAAATAGTCTTCTAATTCCTGAATATTTGTGTGGATTTCACAGGAATTAAGGGAGCTCAAAAAATGGGAGAGTGGTATTTTCCATGGGTGTGGAGGGATAGGAAAAGGGGGAACGGCTTCCCACTGCCAGAGGGCAGGGATAGACGGGATTTTGGGATATTTTAAAAACATCCTAATGGCCAAATGGTGGAAGGAACGTGTGGGAAATAATTAAGTCCGGCTTAAGTAATTAAATACCATTCCTGAAATGTGGGAGAGCTCCACGAGGAGAGAAATCCTCTTGGGAGAGGTGAGAAATAATCTTCTAATTCCTGAATATTTGTGTGGATTTCACAGGAATTACGGGGGCTCAAAAAATAGTAGGCTGGTGTTTTCCATGGGCGTGGAGGGATAGGAAAAGGGAAAATGGCTTCCCACTGCCAGAGGGATTTTGGGATATTTTATAAACATCCTAATGGCCAAATGGTGGAAGGAACGTGCGGGAAATAATTAAGTCCGGCTTAAGTAATTAAATACTTAATTACTTATAATTATTTTCCCGCATGAAATATTAGTCTGGCTTAAGTAATTCAAAATCATTCCTGAATTGTGGGAGATCTCCCCGGGATCTCGTGATTCCGGACAGCTGTCAGCGAGTCTCTATTTTATTCCTTAATTATTTTCTCGCTTCGTTCCTTCTTATCCATGAAAAAATTCCTGTTTTTATAGGAAAATCTGGATTTATTTGGTGTTTTAAAGAGGCTTTGTGGTCAGGACTGCCTAAAATCAGGCTGCTGAATGAGCCGCCCTAATTAAACCCTTCCAACTCAGGATATTCCATGGTTTTATCACCTAAAGATATGGATGTGATGGATAAATATCCATTCCTGGAGCTCTCCAGAAGGAAAATTGCAGCCTGGGATTGAAAGGAAGCTGGAAAAGCCTTTGGAGATGCAGCTCAGCTTTGATGACCTTTTCCCAATCCATCTTCCATTTTCCTTAGTGGTTCTTCCCGAGCTCTTGAGGAGGAATTTAATTTCTATGGAATCTTATCCTGGTTTTTTGGGGGGTTTTTGTGACCATCAGGAATCCTCTTGGGAGAGGTGAGAATTTTATAATTCCTGAAAATTTCTGTGGAATTTCAGCGCTTGAAGGGGCTTAAAAAATGGGAGAGTGGCATTTTCCATGGGCATGGAGTGATAGGAAAAGGGGGAATGGCTTCCCACTGCCAGAGGGTGGGGTTAGGTGGGATTTTGGGAAGGAATTCCTGGCTGGGAGGGTGGGGAGGGACTGGAATAGAGAATTCCCAGAGAAAAGCCAGGAAAGGACCCGTTTTCCTCTGGAATTCTCCTCCTCTCAGAGCCAGGAAAGGAGCTGTTTTCCTTTGGAATTCCAAGAGCCAGGAAAGGACCTGTTTTCCTTTGGAATTCTAAGAGCCAGGAAAGGACCTGTTTTCCTCTGGAATTCTAAGAGCCAGGAAAAGACCTGTTTTCCTCTGGAATTCTAAGAGCTAGGAAAGGACCTGTTTTCCTTTGGAATTCTAAGAGCCAGGAAAGGACCTGTTTTCCTCTGGAATTCTAAGAGCCAGGAAAAGACCTGTTTTCCTCTGGAATTCTAAGAGCTAGGAAAGGACCTGTTTTCCTTTGGAATTCTAAGAGCCAGGAAAGGACCTGTTTTCCTCTGGAATTCTAAGAGCCAGGAAAAGACCTGTTTTCCTCTGGAATTCTAAGAGCTAGGAAAGGACCTGTTTTCCTTTGGAATTCTAAGAGCCAGGAAAGGACCTGTTTTCCTCTGGAATTCTAAGAGCCAGGAAAAGACCTGTTTTCCTCTGGAATTCTAAGAGCCAGGAAAGGACCTGTTTTCCTTTGGAATTCTAAGAGCCAGGAAAGGACCTGTTTTCCTTTGGAATTCTAAGAGCCAGGAAAGGACCTGTTTTCCTTTGGAATTCTAAGAGCCAGGAAAGGACCTGTTTTCCTTTGGAATTCTAAGAGGCAGGAAAGGACCTGTTTTCCTTTGGAATTCTAAGAGCCAGGAAAGGACCTGTTTTCCTCTGGAATTCCAAGAGCCAGGAAAGGACCTGTTTTCCTTTGGAGTTCTAAGATCCAGGAAAGGACCTGTTTTCCTTTGGAATTCCAAGAGCCAGGAAAGGACCTGTTTTCCTTTGGAATTCTAAGAGCCAGGAAAGGACCTGTTTTCCTTTGGAATTCTAAGAGGCAGGAAAGGACCTGTTTTCCTTTGGAATTCTAAGAGCCAGGAAAGGACCTGTTTTCCTTTGGAATTCTAAGAGGCAGGAAAGGACCTGTTTTCCTTTGGAATTCTAAGAGCCAGGAAAGGACCTGTTTTCCTTTGGAGTTCTAAGATCCAGGAAAGGACCTGTTTTCCTTTGGAATTCCAAGAGCCAGGAAAGGAGCTGTTTTCCTCTGGAATTCTAAGAGCCAGGAAAGGACCTGTTTTCCTTTGGAATTCTAAGAGGCAGGAAAGGACCTGTTTTCCTTTGGAATTCTAAGAGGCAGGAAAGGACCTGTTTTCCTTTGGAATTCTAAGAGCCAGGAAAGGACCTGTTTTCCTTTGGAATTCTAAGATCCAGGAAAGGACCTGTTTTCCTCTGGAATTCTCCTCATCCAAAGGGAAATAACAACTCCTGAGCTCGGTGCCCCGCAGCCCCGTTGGGATGTCAGGGTTCATAAGTGTCCCTGGAATCCGTACCTGCGGAGCGGAGCTAAAAATAGGGAATGTCGTGTGCTGCCTCTCAGCTCGGAGACGAGGCTGGAAAACAGGCCAGGAATTTTCCTCCTTGGTGGGGGTTTTTTAATCCAGGGCTGAGCAGCTCTGATCATGTTTAGGGAAAGCTGGAAAAGCTTCAAAAAGGAAAATAAGGGATATCCCAGGGGAGTTTTCGTGTTTGGAGAAATATGGGGTAAAGGAGAGGGAGGGGAAATGGAGGGAAATTCAGGAATGTTGTGGAAACAGTAAGAAAAGAAGACTTGGGTTGTTATCCATGAGGAGCTGTAGGAATAAATGGTGAGCAGATCACGGAATCCTGGAATGGGTTGGGTTGGAAGGGACCTTAAATCTCATCGCATTCCACCAGGAACACCTTCCACTATCCCAGGGTGCTCCAAGCCCTGTCCAGCCTGGCCTTGGACACTTCCAGGGATCCACTTTTATCCATATTTACAGAAATTTTTCATGGATGTATCCAATCTGTGTCCCTCTTTTCCACTTGCTGAATTCCCAGGCTGCAAAAGTGACCCTTGGCTCTGTTTCCCAGGTTTTCCTGTCAGGATAAGATTTATGGAATACCTGTGGATGGGAATGTTGCTCTGGGGATCCCTCTGTGTGATTTGGAGGGAGGAAAAATTCCCTCATCCTTTCTTTTTAGCCAGGGAACTTTCCAAGAGCATTTCTTGATGCTGTTCAAGAGCAGATAAATATAAAACGTATTAAAATAATCTATAAATTAATCTATAAATTAAGATAATTCCTAATTAAGCACCGATTTAATAGCAAGGGGCAGGAAAACCTTGGAATGTGGTGGCTCCCAAGCCTGGATCCAGGAGAACCACATGAAAACCTGGGAATTTGCTCAGGGTGCTCATCATATCCTAGATATCGGGAAAATAGCTGGAATTTTGCATAATGCCAGGTGAGGGATGCTCCAGGGATGTCTCACTCCATTGGAGTGGTGATGGATTAGGAGAAGCCTCTGGCAATTAATCGTTGAGGGATGGGGATGTTTAATTAGCACACAATTCCATAATTTATGATTCCAGTGTGTACTTAATCATGCACATCCTGTTGTGTGGCTCCAGTGGGCTCAGAGGATTTAGGGAATAGAGATATCCCAGATTTGATTGGCAAAGGTGATGAATTCCAGGTCTTCCCTCTCCTGTGCAGGCGTCTGAACCTCAATATTTACAGAGCTGTGAAAAAAAAACTCCTTTCCCTTTCCAAGTCTTTGGGATCATCCCAAATACCAGCTGATCATTTTCCATGACTCCAAATCTCCTGGGAAAGAGCATGAATAGCTCAAATTTCCCAATGTTTTGTTTCCCATTGACTCCCTCAGAAACACTGATTGGAAAAGATGGGAATTTTTAGGGTTGATTGGGAGAAAATTCATTTTCTAGCATTGACCATTTAATCCAGAGCTTAAGTTTGACCCAGTTCTGGCAGTGTCATTATTTCACCTCAGGTATTCCCAATCCAAAGTCCTCCCTCCATTGTCCTGGGCTCCAAATCCTTGGAGAATTATGTGCACTTATGGGATCGACACAGGGATAGGAACAGAAAAAAATGTCTGCCGTTGTTTTTGGGAGCTGATGAAGGGTTTTGAATCTTCAGGAGGAATTTTTTCATGGGAAGGGTGTCAGGGATTGGAAAGGGTGGAGTTTCCATCCTTGGAGGTGTCCAAGGAATGATTGGATGTGGGTGGGTGACAAGGTGGGAATCAGGAACAGCTTGGGCTCGATGGTCTTGGAGGACTTTTCCAACCTCAATAATTCTGGAATTCTCTCATTAAGAGACACAAGGAGGGGAGATTCCTTGGTCTGGCTCCGGGATCAGGAAGTTTTCAGGCATGGGCAACATGGACTTTCTAGGGTTTATGCAGGCTGTGAATTATGGAAAATGCCAAGGGAATCATGGAATTGTTGAGGTCGGAAAAGTCCTCTGAGATCATGGAGTCCAACCATCCCCAGCACTGCCAAGGCCACCACTGCCCCATGTCCCCAAGTGCCACATCCACAGGGATTTGAAATCCCTCCAGGAACGGGGACTCCACCCCTGCCCTGGACAACCCATTCCAAAATGGATAAGGGATCTCATGGAAGAATTAAAATAGAGCCTGACTTGGGTTTTAAGGAGAAAACACCTAAAAGGAGCAGCAGGAATGACAAAATCCACGATATTTTCCTGCTGTGTTATTTTTGCCGGAGTATCCAGAGATTTATAAAGAATAAGGGAAAAAAGAACCCCAAAAAAACCCATTTAAATGAACTGAGTGGAATTTTTCTCCCCGGGAAATTACAAGTTTTAGATCCCAAATGTTCTGTTCTGGTGTTATCTTTTCAACTACCTTGGAGCTGCCATGGAACGTCATCATCCCTCAGGGGAATATCAGGAATAACATGGAACAGAGCTGGTAGGAACAACAGGCAAGTGATAATCTGATAAATCCTGATAAAGCCATTTTTTTCCCTGGAAACTCCAGGGTGTTTTTGTCTGCAGAGTTCAACCTCAGGAATATTAAAAAGATATTGGATATTAAAGTAATTTTGATAATAGCAGAAAGGTGCTCACTGGTTTGTTTTTTTTTTTCCCTTGGGATAAATGATTGCAATAATTACTTTATTTTTTTGAGGAAATGAGTAATTTCAGAAAATAAGGATACGGAATTTCACATCAGAGCCTGATATTTAAGGTAGCAATCCAAATAATTCCCTCTGGAGCAACTAAAAGTGGTCAATATTTGGGCTTTGTTAGGTCTAAACTGATTCAGACCATTCAGTGGGAATGGGGTGGGTTTAAAATCCCATTTTCTGATGGTGCCGAACCATTAAAATTCCCAAATTTCTTGGCTGTGAGGGATTCTATAAATACCCAGGGATTATTTATCCATCAAAAGCCTGAGCTCAGATCTGTGCACAAACACAGGAATATTTCTGGGTTTGAACTGTTGGGGGATTTTTTCAGTGTCCAAAGAGGGTGGAGAAGGTTTGGAAGAGTTTTTCAGTGGGAATGGAGTTGCTTCCAAACTATCCAAAGGAAAACCTGCTGGACACAGTGCTGGTGGAAAAGAGGGATCAGCTTTTATTCCTTAAAGAGGGATCTGCTGCAAGCTTTAGCTGGTGAGGCAGTGATGCTCCTGCAGAGCTGCTCCAGCTCGAGAGCCAACATCCAGGAGGATGTGGAGCTGCTGGAGTGATCCAGAGGAATCCATGGAGCTGCTCCCAGGGCTGGAGCCCCTCTGGAGCCAGGCTGGGAGAGTTGGGAATGTTCCCCTGGAGAAGGGAAGGATCCAGGGAGAGCTCAGAGCCCCTTGCAGGGTCTAAAGGGGCTCCAGGAGAGCTGGAGAGGGACTGGGGACAAGGGATGGAGGGACAGGAGCCAGGGAATGGCTTCCCACTGGGAAAGGGGAGCTTGGGCTGGGATCTTGGGAAGGAATTGCTGGCTGGGAGGGTGGGGAGGGGCTGGGCTGGAATTCCCAGAGCAGCTGTGGCTGCCCCTGGATCCCTGGAAGTCCCAAGTCCGGGTTGGTTGGGCTTGGATCCACCTGGGATTGTGAAATTGTCCCTGCCCATGGCAGGGGTGGGATGAGATTTAAAATCCCTTCCAACCCAACCCATTCCACGATTCCATGGTTCTGTGCCACTGGAAGTGGAAGTTGCCACCCAGGGGCCTCCCTTGCTGATGCTGAGCCCTTTCTCCAGCTTGTCTGGATCTTGGGAATGGCATTGTTGTGTTTATTGATATTTTATCCATTGTAAGCAATAATTGTCGGTTCCAAATCCAACCTCCAGATGCTCCAGCCAAATCCAATTCCAGGTGCACAACTCGTTGTCCTAAGAGTAAATAATACATTAAAAATTGAGAGTTTAAGTCTTTATCCTGTCCCTGTGTGGTAAAAGGAAGATCGTTTGTCACAGCACTGGAATTATTCCTGATTTATGCCGGGAGCGCCTGGCTCAGTAATTCCTACGGATAAATTAATTGTGTGTGATATTCCCAAGCATCCAAACAAACATCTCAGTGATTAATTGGGATTTATGCCTCAGTAAAACATTGGGAAGATTCTCCTGTCTTTGCAGCACTGGGATAAATCATCTCCAGGGTTTCTGGGATGTGTTTTGTTTGGATCGTGTGGAAGTGGGATTGAACTCTGGCACAGCAGGGTTGGGAATTGGGATTGGGGTGGAAGCTGCACTTGGAAAGTGGAAGTTTGATGTGTGTGTGAGGGGGAAAAAATCAGGAATGGCAGTTTATGAAAGTCGGGAGAATGTTTTCCCTCTCTCCTGCCAACCGAGTGTGATCAGCCATCAGCGATGATTTTCCTTTATTCCTTGACTTTAGAGGGATGTAAATTTTCCTGTGGAATAACAATTGCCTTTGGAAGGGTGACAAAATCCATTCCCACCTGCCGTGATGGATAAGGAGAGCACTGGAGCAACAAGAGGAGAGGTGATTTAGGGTCACCTGGAGGCACAGTGGGAGAGGCTCCAAGGAGCGCGAGCCAAGCGCCGGTGCCAGGTCGGAGATGAATCCTTCAGAGAAACTGGCAGGTCCTGGCAGGTTGAGTGTCTGGAGAGGGAGCAGGGAGCAGTCTGGGAAGCTCCTTGCAGGTCTCCAACGATGGAGAAGTCGGGGAGAAACAGAACCAGAGCGGTGGTTCGGAATTCCCATGTTTTCATTGCAGTCAGCTGTCTCGGGTAATTGATTTCATTAATTGGTTAAATTCCAACCTGGGGGTTGTTATCCTTCTCTCTCGTGCCCGTTCCCATTATTGCCGTGATATTTCAGGAGCTTTGACAATGCCATTTACATCCTTAGGTGATTTTGTGGAATCATGGAATGGTTGGGCTTGGAAGGAACCTTAAATCCCATCCCATTCCCACCTCCCTTCCATGGGCAGGGACACCTCCCACTGTCCCAGGGTGCTCCAAGCCCCAATGTCCAGCCTGGCCTTGGGCACTGCCAGGGATCCAGGGGCAGCCACAGCTGCTCTGGGAATTCCAGCCCAGCCCCTCCCCACCCTCCCAGCCAGCAATTCCCAATTCCCAAGATCCCATCCAGCCCTGCCCTCTGGCAGTGGGAAGCCATTCCCTGGGTCCTGTTGGTTATAGCCCTGATAAAGCAGAGGGAATTCCTTTTGGGATACATCTCCTGCATTGATTGGAGGCAGAAATCCTATTCCTGCTGGATTTTTGCTTTGGGAACTCAACCAACATGGAGCATTTTTGGGGATTATTAATATTATTTGACTTGTACATTTTGTTAGGAAGAGTTTGCCCTGTGCAAAGCAGCAAAAAAAAAGTTACCGATTTTGGGAAAAAATTCTATTTTGAGGCAAGATACCTCTATCCGCTTAAAAAAAAAAATCCTAATTTTAAGAAACATTATAATTTGTATAATTTGTTATGTCCAATTTCTGTTTTGGAAAGATCTCAACGCTCATCTTCATGTAGGGAGTGATGGGTTTGTCTGGAAAAAAAATGGATTTCCCAAGTTCTTTGTGATGGGCTTCCAAGAGAGGATGATCCAGGGTTGTGTAAAGGCATGGATACAATTGGGTGAGGAATTCACTTTTGTCCGGCTGGGGCCACACCTTGAGGGCTGAAATTCCAGTTCTGGACACCTCATGAGAAGAAAGACATGGAAGGGCAGGAGCAGGGAAGGGAACGGAGCTGGGAAGGGGCTGGAGAACTCCTGAGGGAGCTGGGAAGGGGCTGGAGAATTCCTGAGGGAGCTGGGAAAGGGGCTGGAGAATTCCTGAGGGAGCTGGGAAAGGGGCTGGAGAATTCCTGAGGGAGCTGGGAAAGGGGCTCAGGCTGGAGCAAAGGAGGCTCAGGGGGGACCTTGTGGCTCTGCACAAGTCCCTGACAGGAGGGGGCAGCCGGGGGGCGTCGGGCTCTGCTCCCAGGGAACAGGGACAGGAGGAGAGGGAACGGCCTCAGCCTGGGCCAGGGGAGGCTCAGGGTGGGCATCAGCAGGAATTTCCCCATGGAAAGGGTGCTCAGGCCTTGGCAGGGGCTGCCCAGGGAGGTTTGGAGTGCCCATTCCTGGAGGTGCCCAAGGAATCCCTGGAGGTGGCATCAGTGGCAGGGTGGGCATCGGGCACAGCTGGGACTCCATGGTCCTGGAGGGATTTTCCAACCTCAGTGTTCCTGGGATTCTGGGATTCAGTTAACGTTGGAATAACCAACTCATTCTCCAGTCTAGAGCCTGTTGAAGTTAATGAGAGATGTTCTGCTCACTTTCGTTAGTTTTTTTTTCCTGATTGCTCATTAATTGTGTGTAAACAGCTTTGGGTCAGCACAAGTTTGTTTATTGGAATTTATTTAGAGATTAATTTTGGTGATTCATTTCTCCTCGAGCATTTGGAGGAGATTATTTCAACCACTCCCATTTGTGCTCCGTTCCTGGATCCTGACAAAATGGAGCTGTGAGCTCTCTCATTCCCTTATCCAAGAGCTGCTTTTCCATGAGTTCACAGGAAAATTCCCAGGAATTTCTGCCCTGCAGTGCTGAGTGTGGGCAGTGCTCAGCCCTGTGTTTATCTCAGTAATTGTTGTATTATAGACGCTTTAATAATTAACACACAGGGGCATTATTGGGTTTATATCCCTAATGAACTGTGACATTATCGACTAATAATTACCCTCCTCAACACTTCACTCCATGAGCAGAGCAGCAGGGAGTGGGAAGCTCCCAGGCTCTGGAACGTGAGTTTGGAGCCACACTCAAGTTCAAGGCTTTCCTTCTCCCCGTGTAAATAATTTAAATTTTTATTGATCTGCAGCCCTGCATTATTTAACATTTTTTTGATGTCAGCCTGCTCTAGTTCAAGGTGGCCCTGCCTGTGGAGGGGTTGGAATGAGATGATCCTTTGCAATCCAAACCATTCTGGGATTGGCTGGTGGTTTTGTGAGGGAATTTCTGCCGCTGAGTGTAGGCCGAGCTGGTGGAGCTGGCAATCAGCTGGCGGATGCAGAAAGTTGTTCCCTTGAAAAAAATTTGCTGAAGTCATTCCCAAAAACATTAATGGGCTCATGTTGGGCAGCTCCAAAAGGGTTTTGTGCCATCTGGCTCCAGCCCACACCGAAGGATCCGGGCACAAATCCTTCTGGAGTGATCTTACAGCCATAAAGATGAAGATCTTAATGCATCATCTGATAAAATATGGATTTTGTGGCACTTTTAGCATTCCTGGTTTTGGATCTGTGTTTTTAAGGGGGATGAGTTGAGGAGATTTCAATGTGAGTGTGAACATTCCGGTGTCTGAGCTGGAAGAGAATTCCAGAATGGTTTGGGTTGGAAGGGACCTCAAAGCCCATCCCTGTCCCCACCGTGGGCCTCTTCTCCATTTCATGGAATCGTGGAATGATTTGGGTTGGAAAGACCTTGAAGATCATCCAGTCCCACCCCCTGCCATGGGCAGGGACATCTTCCACTATCCCAGAGTGCTCCAAACCCATCCAAACTGGCCGTGGACAGGGATCCAGAGGCAGCCACAGCTTCTCTGGACAAGAGAAAAATGGGACAGGAGAAGGTTCTGGATATGCAGAATTGGATCAGGAATAGTTCTTGCCTTGTTAAGATGGAAGAGAAACCTCCAATATCCAACATTCAGTGACAGTTCCGGTGGCTGAAATGCTCCTGGGAAGCAGGAAAGTTTGGACCTGGATGAATGTGGAATGGAATTATTGGAAAACAAGGTCAGGTAAAATGCAGGCTCCCCGAGGAGCAGGGCAGGGATGAGAGGATGGAAAAATCCCTGGATTGGTTATTTGAAAGGAAAGAGGGAGTCTGGATTTCTGCTGTCAATAATAGAAATGGACACACTGGATTTGAGCATTCCAAGGATTTTCTGTACTAACTCCTGGTATTTGTGATCCTAATCCTGAAGGGCTCTAGGCTGTGTCTGATGTGTTGTACATGGAATTGGAGGATTTCCCATCCCTGGAGGGGTTTGAAATCCATGGATGCAGCACCCGGGGACGTGGGGCAGTGGTGGCCTTGGCAGTGCTGGGGAATGATTTGACTCCATGATCTCAGAGGGTTTTCCAGCTTCAATGATTCCATGATTCTTTGGCCTCAATACATGCAGAGACAGGAAAAGCAGGAGTGGGAGAACATCCCAGGCTGGAGGTTGACACGGTGTTTGCACATTCCATGGGAACTGAACTGTGCCATGGAAATCTGGGTCTTGCTCTGGCTGAAATCACATTCCCAGAAAAGCCAGATCCAGCCCTGAACACGCCGTGATGGTGGGAAGTAATCCTCAGACTCCCAGGAAACCCATGGAGATCTGGCTTCTTCTGAAAAGCTTTGATCCCACTGGGAGATTTGAAGGAATGCTTTGTCTCTCTGCTGAGTGTTCTCCCAAATCCTCCTCCCTCAGGGAGCACGGGGGGGGTTTGTGGGTGAGCAGAGGGTGGAGCTTCCTTTGGGAAGAGCCTGTCCTGGATGTGTGGGTGGATGTCCATGGAATGTGGGTACCTGTCCCTGCCAGCAGAATATATGGATAAATCTCCTGTCCTGGGATAAAAACCCTGCATCCCCTCATCCCTTAAATAATAGAATCGTGTAATTCAGAATTCCTGAGTGGGAAGGGACCCACAGGGATCATTGATCCAAGCCCTGTCCCTCCACAGACACCCCAACAACCCCAGCCTGGGCATCCCTGGCAGCGCTGCCCAAACGCTCCTGGAGCTCTGGCAGCCTCGGGGCCGTGCCCATTCCCTGGGGAGCCTGGGCAGTGCCCAGCACCCTCTGGAATAATGGAAACATCCCCTGATATCCAGCCTAAACCTCCCTGACTCAGTTTTGTCCTTCACGGATCTCTTTTCCGAGAGCTTTCCAAACAACATCTCTATTGTAAATGTCAGGCAGCTTTTCCTTCTGGGAAGAAACACCGGCAAACACAGGTTGGGATCACATTTCTTCATCATCTGAACTTGTTCAGCCTTGTCTGAAAGATCAACGCTGCCTTCAAACACCCAAAGCCCAGCACAAGATGCCTCAGGTGAAAGTCCTCGGAGAGAGCGTTCCTTTGGAGGGACGGATGCGGAGTGGAACAGACACTGGCTGTCTGCCGGAGCTGCTGTCAAATGTGACAGGAGCAAAGGAGGCTCAGGGGGGACCTTGTGGCTCTGAACAAGTCCCTGACAGGAGGGGGCAGCCGGGGGGGGTCGGGCTCTGCTCCCAGGGAACAGGGACAGGAGGAGAGGGAACGGCCTCAGGCTGGGCCAGGGCAGGCTCAGGGTGGACATCAGCAGGAATTTCCTCATGGAAAGGGTGCTCAGGCCTTGGCAGGGGCTGCCCAGGGAGGTTTGGAGTGCCCATCCCTGGAGGTGCCCAAGGAATTCCTGGGGATGGCACTCAGTCGTGTCCATTCTCCTGGCCAGTATGGAGAGGACTTGGATTGGCCCAGGATGGACTCATGGACCCTGTGAAACTGCAGAGCCAACTCCAACAGCCCCTTGGGTCGGGGTGGTTTCATCCTCTGAGCCTCCCAGGAATTGCTGTGAGGGTGGGGAGGCCCTGGAATAGAATTCCCAGAGCAGTTGTGGCTGTCCCTGGATCCCTGGGAGTGTCCCAGGCCAGGCTGGACATTGGGGTTTGGAGCAGCCTGGGACAGTGGAAGGTGTCCCTGCCATGGCAGGGGTGGGATGGGATTTAAGGTCCCCTCCAACCCAAACCATTCCAGGATTCTATTTTCAATGCATCCCATTCCCAAACTCTTCATCCAGAAGCCATTCCAGCCCTTTCATCCATAGAGGAATTCTTGGCGTCGCTCCAGAGGGAACAAAACCTGGAATTAACCCTCCCGTGGTGCTCTTTCTCCTCTGGGTGACCTCTCCCATGCAAGGAGCAACCCAGCCCTCAGATGCTGCAAGCCTGGGGTCCCTGGGCACATTCCGACCTTTGGAGAATCCCAGAGTTTGGTTTGGGTGGGAAGAGACCTTAAATGCCATCCAGCCCCACACCCTCCCATCCATAGGGACACCTTCCACTATCCCAGATTGCTCCAAGCCTCATCCAACCTTGGCCAAACCTGGTGCTGCAGCTGGAGCTGGGAGGTCCCGGGATGTCCCCAAGTGCCACCACTCCTTGGCAGCTCCCACAGAGGGGAATTAAAGTTGCCTTTGATGTCTGATTTTTTGCCTGAGCTTTAATATGGCTTGATCAAAGCTTTGAGCAAGAGCTTAAACCTTGATTTTTTCGCCCACATCCCGCTCGGAGTGGTTGGATTCTCCCATGGATGTGTGGAGAGATGTTAAACCTTTTGGATCTTGTTTTTAATATTTAACAGCCACTTCTGCAATCGGCTCTAATTTAAAACTATCAAACACTTTGAGGCCCAGATAATAAGGAGGATATTAGGTAGCAATATTTTATTTTTTCTGAGCTCGCACCGAGGATTTATGCAATCATTATTTTGATTAAGGACGTTTGAAAGCATATGTGAGTATATTTCATTCTTCAGCGCTATCTTTAGCCCTTCCAATTAATTTCCAATTCCAGGAGTCCGTGGAATCTGACAGAGTTTGCTGTGCTGAGGGATGTATTAAGGACAGCTTATGATCCATTAATTAGGAGTGTGTTTAAAGCCATAATCTCAGCGTTTTGAAGGCATCTTCTTTCCACCCTTCCCATTTTCATCTGGTTTTCCTCAAATATTTGGTTTGCTGGGATCAGGAGAAGGATTTGCAGCACCTGGAAATCAAAGTGCTGGGGGAAGTTGGATGCAGCTGGATTCCTCCAGCTGAGGATCCTGTTCCAAAGCTCAGCCTTAGGCATTTCATCCTCTGTGGCTTCATATTCCTTGTGTGAAATTCCTCCCTCCCCTGGGCCTTAAAGTGGGATCTCTACCAGGATTTTGTTGCTTTGTCTGGGGAAAAATTTAAAAAAAAACCCATTAAACTCATCAAGTCAAGGCCTTGTGCACGTGGAAAACACTTTGGGATGGATTTAAGGAGGGAAATGGGATTGGTAATACCCCGAGTGCCATCAGAATCTGCTCTACATGGAACTGACTCCACCAATTATTTCCTGGTGGTGATACTTGTGGGGATATGAAAATACGAAGGGATTTATTTTGTATTTTGGTGGAAAAATCAGTGATCAGGATGGAGATCTGGAAAGGGCTGGAATCTAATTCTGGTGTTCTCAGAAGGGACTTGCTGTATCCCTGTTCCTCAGTGAAAATTCCAGGCAGGCAGATGCCACTTCCTCATTACTCAGCTGCTGGAAGTGTTTTCAATTCCAATTAAAAAACGAAAAACATTTTGAGATCATTCCTGAAGAGATTTAACACAAATCAGCAATCTGACAAATCTGAAGGTTAATTACCATGTTTGGGATTTAAATTTAAGTTCAAAACTTGTGGTTTTTAGACAGGAACAGAGCTGGGAAGGGGCTGGAGCGTGTCCAGGGAAGGGAACGGAGCAGGGAAGGGTCTGGAGCCCCGGGAGTGGCTGAAGGAGCTGGGAAAGGGGCTGGAGAATTCCTGAGGGAGATGGGAAGGGACTGGAGAATTCCTGAGGGAGCTGGGGAAGGGACTGGAGAATTCCTGAGGGAGCTGGGAAAGGGGCTGGAGAATTCCTGAGGGAGCTGGGAAAGGGGCTCAGGCTGGAGCAAAGGAGGCTCAGGGGGGACCTTGTGGCTCTGCACAAGTCCCTGACAGGAGGGGGCAGCCGGGGGGGGTCGGGCTCTGCTCCCAGGGAACAGGGACAGGAGGAGAGGGAACGGCCTCAGCCTGGGCCAGGGCAGGCTCAGGTTGGGCATCAGCAGGAATTTCCCCATGGAAAGGGTGCTCAGGCCTTGGCAGGGGCTGCCCAGGGAGGTTTGGAGTGCCCATTCCTGGAAGTGTTCAAAAAACCTGTGGATGTGGAACTTGAGAACATGGATTAGTGGTGACCGTGGTGATGGTGCTGGACCCATGGACTCCTCTGGTCTTTTCCTGCTTTATTGATTCTGTGATTTTCTGATGAAAAAGAAAATTTTCGAAGGCTGTTTTTTTGCATTTTTTTTCCTTCTGCCATTTTTCCCCCCTCTGTGTTGTTGAATGGATTTTCTCCCACATGGAAGGACATGAGGAGCTTGGGGTCTGAAACGACCAATGACAGAAGCTCTGGAGTAGAGCTGAGCTGCTGGGAGATCCAAAGGCAGCCAGATGTGATCACAGGAGAATCCCCATTTTGACCTCCATCCACTTGGCTCCTTGCTGGGAATTGAGGACGTGGAGTTCCTGGTTAGGAATTGATGAGCTCCTTGTTAGGAATGGAGGGTGTGGAGTTCTCTGTTAGAAATGGAGGATGTGGAGATCCTTGTTGGGAATTGAGGATAGAGAGTTCCTTGTTAGGAATCAAGGATGTGGAGATCCTTGTTGGAAATGAAGGATGTGGAGTTCCTTGTTGGGAACTGAGGATGTGGAGTTTCTTGTTGGGACTGGAGGATGTGAAATTCCTTGTTGGGAATTGAGGATAGGGAATTCCATAGTAGGAATGGAGGATATGGAGTTCTCTGTTAGGAATCAAGGATGTGGAGATCCTTGTTGGGAATGGAGGATGTGGAGTTTCTTGTTGGGACTGGAGGATGTGAAATTCCTTTTTGGGAATGGAGGATAGAGAGTTCCTTGTTAGGAATTGAGGATAGAGAGTTCTCTGTTAGGAATAGAGGATGTGGAGATCCTTGTTGGAAACGGAGATGGGAACGATGGAAGGAATAAAGTCTGTGTTTCCCTTATCTCCCTGTTTTTATTCCTAAATCTTGGCCCTGATGCTTTAGGAACATGCCTAGCTTTGGTGATTCCGGCAGAGATTTTCTCTGGAAAAGCTGAGATATGGTGGACAGAATTCCCCTTGCATCCATGAGCGTATCCATGAGGAGCTGGCACCTCCTCTCCATCAATCCCAACCCTTGGGAAGCCACTGCTGCCTGACAGGGATCAGATGTGGAATTGCTGCTGCTGAACTTGGGGTTGTGCAGAGCTGGGTGAGGAATTTTTCCTGGGAGAAGTGAGATCCATTCTCCCACAGATTTTACATGGAAGCAGCGACTCCCTAATGGAAGTTAATGACTAATCACCCTCTGTTAATAGGATTGGAGCTGTCCTCAGCCCCTGGAAAAGGGCTGGAAAATCCTATAAACACTAACTCCCGACCTGGCGGTGTCTGAGTGCCCAGGTGGGAGTTTATTAATTCTCCTCATTAATTTTTATTGATTTGTTGATCGCTCATTGATGCCTGTCCAAATAAATCACGGAATGCTGAGGGATAACTCCGCTCCGGAGGTGTTCACGTCAATACCGAGCTGTTAGTTTGGCTTCCCAAGGAATCAGATCCATAGGGAGGTGATTTCTGCTTCTGCCAGACTCCGTGTCAATCCAATTCCTAATTAATATTGATGTTCTCCAATGATGGAGGAGCCTCAATAATTGTTCAGCCAACAAATCTCATGGAATTGTTTCCATTTCCAATGGTTGGACACAAAGGAGTGTCCTAACAGTGCTTCCAGGAGAAATATGCCCATGGGAGCTGGTATCCATCAAAAAACTGGGAAAGGGAGAGGGCAGGGATTGACTGAAGGATGTTATAAATTCCCAGTGCCAGGACAGCTTGGATCACCCACAGCATCTCCCTGAAGGATGAAACACTGGAAACGGGGCTCCATAATTCCTGGTGGAATTCTTCCCAGCAGCCTGGGGGGGTTGGTCCAACAATCCATGGCTGGTCGAGTGGGAAGCTGGCACAGAAACCATGGAAGCACCAAGGAGCCCTCAGGATCTCTGTGCCCTCAGCTCCTCTGCAGCTTTTTCCTGTCCCAGCACAGCCTGGGATTTACTAAAATGAAGGAAAACTTCTGCTTATCTCCCCTCATGGCCTGAGCTGGCCAAAATTCGGGAATGGGATGATTTATGCTGGGAATGGGGGGAATTTCCCTGAAAAGGCATTCCAAGCTCAGTGCTCCAGAATTCCTCCACAGGAGGAAAAGGTTGAGGGCTGACAGAGCCCCCAGCTCTTTTCCCAATGCCAGGGCCTGAAGGAAATGGGAGTTTTTAAGGCAGATCAGATTTTCCAGTGGTTGGAATATCTTGGAATGACATTTTAAGTGCCAGATGTGGCACTTAAGGCCCTTTGTGCTTGCCCTGATTAAGCACAGCCGGCACTGAGGTGGTTGGAGAGGTGGAGGACAGGGTTAGATGGGATTTTGGGAAGGAATTCGTGGCTGGGAGGGTGGTGAAGCCCTGGGATGGAATTCCCAGAGAAGCTGTGGCTGCCCCTGGATCCCTGGAAGTGTCCAAGGCCAGGCTGGATGGGGCTTGGAGCAGCCTGGGATAGTGGGAGATGTCCCTGCACGTGGAATGGGATGGGCTTTAAGGTCCATTCTCATCTAAACCATTCCATGATTCCAGAAGATCCATTCCCATAAATAAATCCTGATGGAGTCTGGAATGCCTAAAATCCATGTAATAGATTCCCAGCTTTTAAAAGGGAACATATTCCAGTCATTCAGTTCCTTCTCCACCCGATGTTTGACAACAAAGATGTGAGAACGAGGTGTGAGACACCAAAGAACAGGAAACACGGCTTTAATTCAAGAAATCATTTCATTCCCTGAAAAGTGATTTGTTTTCCTTGTTTTCCTTGGGACAGATCTGTGCTACATCCCAGAAACTGCAAATGGTTGTTTTAAAAAGCTGTTTATTTTCGCTTAACATTCCAAAGTGGCATTTCCGTATTCATTTGCATTCATGGATGGGTCTGTATTTCAAATTTCCTCTTTAATATTAAACTGTGCTTTTTCCAGGCAGCAAACTCAACTGGAATACATCCCGTAGTCAGTGGAATTTTTGTTCCAGAGCCAAACAAGGACAGGTTTTTTTTCGGGATGATATTACCCCTGCTGTTGCTGGAATTCGTGTGGGGGTTTTGTAGCATCTGCAGCACTTCCTGCTGCTTTGGGACACCCTCAGAAATGGGATTTTTGGGGCTTTTCTTGGGCAGATGAGGGTGAAACATGAGAGGAGAGGCTGAGGGAGCTGGGAAGGGGCTGGAGAATTCCTGAGGGAGCTGGGAAAGGGCTGGAGAATTCCTGAGGGAGCTGGGAAGGGGCTGGAGAATTCCTGAGGGAGCTGGGAAAGGGCTGGAGAATTCCTGAGGGAGCTGGGAAAGGGCTGGAGAATTCCTGAGGGAGCTGGGAAAGGGCTGGAGAATTCCTGAGGGAGCTGGGAAAGGGGCTGGAGAATTCCTGAGGGAGCTGGGAAAGGGGCTGGAGAATTCCTGAGGGAGCTGGGAAAGGGGCTCAGGCTGGAGAAAAGGAGGCTCAGGGGGACCTTGTGGCTCTGCACAAGTCCCTGACAGGAGGGGGCAGCCGGGGGGGGGTCGGGCTCTGCTCCCAGGGAACAGGGACAGGAGGAGAGGGAACGGCCTCAGCCTGGGCCAGGGGAGACTCAGGTTGGACAGCAGCAGGAATTTCCCCATGGAAAGGGAGCTCAGGCCTTGGCAGGGGCTGCCCAGGGAGGTTTGGAGCCCCCATCCCTGGAGGTGCCCAAGGAATTCCTGGAGGTGGCACTCAGAGCTCTGGGCTGGGGACAAGGTGGGCATCGGGCACAGCTGGGACTCCATGGGCTGGGAGGGCTTTTCCAGCCTCAGGGATTCTGTGAGGTTTAGATTGGATATTTGGGAAAATTTCTGCCCTAAATTTGTTGTCCAGCCCTGGCACAGGTACAGGGTGGAGTCCCCACACCTGGAGGGATTTAAATCCCTGTGGATGTGGCACCTGGGGACATGGGGCAGTGGTGGCCTTGGCAGTGCTGGGGGATGGTTGGATTCAGATCTTTGAGGGCTTTTCCAACCTCAATATTTCCATGATTCCACGAATATCTGTCCTGAACTCCGGTTAAGTGGGCAAATGGTTGGACTTAGAGGATAATCCCAGAAAATTTTTTCAAGCTTCCACTGTCCCAGGCTGCTCCAAGCCCCAATGTCCAGCCTGGCCTTGGGCACTGCCAGGGATCCAGGGGCAGCCACAGCTGCTCTGGGAATTCCAGCCCAGCCCCTCCCCACCCTCCCAGCCAGGAATTCCTTCCCAAAAACCCATCTAAACTTCCTCTAGCACATCTTATGGCCATTTCCTCTCATCCTTATTTTATGTACATGCACTTTCCTTCAGGATAAATCCGTGTCCTCACTGCTGCCTGTCAGGAGCTGCTCTACCAGCACTTCCTGACAAGGAAAAAAAATTAAAAATACAGATTAAAAATACATTTCTATAAGAGATTTTACCGAACTTCATGAACTCTTTAGAATTCAGGAGTCTTTTTGGCGAGGTGATTTTTATCGTGCTTGATTTTTCATCCTCCTCTGCCGTTTCCAGTGGGGGAAAATTCCACATTTTCTTGTGTGCTCCCAAATAAGTGAGACGTGTTTGCTGCCAGCCCGCGACGGTGCTGAAAAGGGTCTGGCACCGTCACCAGGAACAACCAAGTGTTGGTTCCATCAAGCCCTCCCTGGTAGATGATTCCTTGTCTTATTTTTGCAGATTCCTTGATCCCACTGCCGGCAATCTGTGGGATGCAAACAGCTCCAGGAGCACTTCAGGGAGGGAGTGGAGTGTGGGAAGGGTTCCCTCTGTGCTTGTCTCTACAATTCCCACCGAATCAGTGGGAGAAAAATGGAAAATGTCCTTTGTGTTGGGTGAAAGATATGGATCGACCTTGGAATGTTGTGAATTAGCCGAGGAATTGTGAGTGTAAGTCTCTGGAAGTGTTGGAGGGTTAGGAAATGCAGAAATCAATTTCCCAGGTTGGTATTTAAGTACAAAAAGCTCAAAAAAAAATCGGAGTTTCAGGGTTTCAAGCATAAATTGGAATTTAGGCAGTGTCTCAGTGACTTCATTCTCACTTAAAACCAAAACCCAGCTTAGAACCGGCACAAAAATCCTAAAATTCCTCAGGAATCCTGCCTGGAATTCCCAGACCAGAGGGATATTTTCTCTGTGCTGATGCTCCAGGTAATTCAGTTTTAATTCCACAGTTATTTGGAATATATGTGAGTGTCCCACATGTGGTGCTGGTGGGAATGAGAGAACCCACGTTATCCCTGGATTTATTTTGGGATAATAACGTGGCGGCCAAAATCCATAAATCCATCATGGCACCGGGCATGGAGAAGAGCAGCTCCTCTCCTGGAGCTGAAGTAGCTGAACTCTGGATGAGGGAATGAAAGAGCAGGAGTGAAGTCATGAAATAAATTCCTGTGGGAGCACAGAGGGAATTATCCCTGATTGTTTGCCTGGGCAGGGACACACGGGAGTGACCTGGCGGTGACGGATCTTTGGGAGACCTTTGCTCCCTCGGAAATGGCAGAAATTGGTCTTTCAGGGACGTGTCCGTGGCTCAGCTGAGGGAAAAAGAGGCAGCATTCCTACAGGGAATGAGAGTGGAGTAGGAAATGGGAGTTCCTGATGTTTTATTTACTCTCACAACTCCCAGCAATGGGATTGGATCCAGGGGGGATTGGTGGCTTCTTCCAAAAATAGGACAAGAGGAAAAGGCCTCAAACCGTTCCTGGGGAGGTTTAATTTGGATATTTGTAGGAATTTCTTCATGGAAAGGGTTCCCCAGCCCTGGCACAGCTGCCCAGGGAAGGAAGTTCCCATTCCTGGAGGGATTTAAAGTCCCTGTGGATGTAGCACTTGGGGACGTGGGGCAGTGGTGGCCTTGGCAGTGCTGGGAATGGTTGGATTGGATGGGCTCAGAGGGTTTTTCCAACCTGGACAATTCCAGGGGACAAAGAGACTGGAATGTCAGCAGGGTTGCTTTGGGCTGCAGGATAAATGATTAAGGACAAATTAGAACTCATGAAAAAGAAATAAGAAGCTGTTGAATCATTGGAGCAAACTAGAAACCAAGTTCCTGGATTTTTTTAGGAAGTCTTTCCCTCTCCGAATTTCCTAGAAAATTCCCATTCAATGAGTTTTTGCGAAGGATATTCTGTAATTGTGCTCCTGCAGTGACCTGAAGGGTGAGACAGCCCCAGTTTGAGTGGGAAACTCTTGAGTTGCCAAGCACAGAGGATTTCAGTATCCTGGTGCTTCCAAAGGAAATCAGCTGGGGAGGGATTTGGAAAAGGGATGGAGGGACAGGACACAGGGAATGGCTTTAATGTGGAAAAGGGTGGATTTATGTGGGATATTGGGATGGAATTTCTGGCTGGGAGGGCGGTGAGGGACTGGAATAGAATTCCCAGAGAAGCTGTGGCTGCCCCTGGATCCCTGGAATATCCAAGGCCAGGCTGGACATTGGGGCTGGGATCATCCTGGGATAGTGAAAGGTGTCCCTGCCCATGGAAAGGGGTGGGATGGGATAATCTTCAAGATTTCTTCCAGAACTATTCCATGATTTTAGGATCTCAGCCCAAATCCATGTCTGAGGAGCTCCCCTGGCCTTTTCCTGATCCCTCTCGGAGCTCCAGCAGTTTTTAACACCTGCCCAGCAGCAGGAACAAAAGCCAGCAGCGCTAGGAGTTGTAAAGGGTGGAAAAAAGCCATAAATCCATCTGTTCCTGGAAAAAAACAGCACTAGGGCAGCCCTAACTCAATAGATCCACCACAGACAAGCTTTGTAGTGTCAAAATTAGGTCAGGCCTAATTTTGCAGCAGCAGCGTTGGGAAGCAGCAGCGGGATTTGATTATCTGGGAGCGTTGGGATGGCAGCGCCATCAATCACGGGGCCTTCCCGAGCCCCAGAAACACCGGGATGGGTGGGAATATTGAGCAACGTGGCAAAACCAACCCCAAACGGGATAAAAGGTGACTTTGTCCTGTTTGATGGGAATGTTTGGCTCGGGATCAGCTCAGGGGAAGGTGGACAATGAATATTCCCATGGGTGTCAAGTGAAAGCGGGTGGGGAATATTTAGGAATGGTCCAGGAACGGCAGGACTGGTTTTAAATCAGGTCAGCGTCACACCTGGAAGTTTCTTCTCTCAGGCACTTGGAATTTTGTCTCAGCCAAAATGAAGGATTTCTCCATAAAGGGAATATTTATTTAATAAAAGTTATTTGAGTAACGTTTGACTTTCCCCAAAGAAAAATCCACTTAGAGAAGAAATGAAAAAAAAAGCTGTTTCAATAATGCATTTATTTGTGGACTGAGCCTCACCTCCAGCTGCAAAAATAGCCCCAAATCCCAAATTAGCTGCAGTAAAATGCTCCAAGTTCTGCATTGATGAGGGCAGTGCATTCCCATGGCAATACCTCGGAGATTCCCGGTCATTCCATTTGCAGTTTAGGAGAATTAAGAGCTGGGATAATATGGGAAAAGTGAATTCCGAGAGTAGCAAACATCTGCAATGACTTTAAATCTCCTCTTTCTTCAGAAAACCCCTTTATTTCCTCATTTTTCTGCTGCAGAGCTGCACGAAATTCACTGGGGGCTTCACTCCTGCTAATTAATTTTCCGTGGAAAAAAAGTTCCTGATGCAGAATCTGGATCAGGGGGAAAGCTCGTGGCTGCAGGAGGGGAGAAGGATTGGATTCATGGCAGAACCATCCTGCATTTTCCAGCTGGTCCATTATGGATCTCCTATTTCCCAAAAATGTCTCAAAAAATTCTCCCCCCAAAAAATTCCCCAAAAATACATTTTTAAATAAGTTTTATGGAATCCTACACATTCCACAAATCAGGAAGATCTTAGGACTGCTCAGATTAAGGGAATTCATTCCAGGACCCCAGTTCAGATATTGGTCAGAGTTTAATTCCCTAAGAACTGGTTTTCAAGAAGGACTTGACAAAATTTCTGTGTGTGGGAGCGGAAATTTTAACCAGGAAAGAGCTGTGCCAAGGGATCATGGGAAGGGGAAATTTTCCATTTTTCATGGAAAGAGGGAATCTTGTGGGGCCACACAACTCTTCCAGCAGAACGAGGGGGTCGTGCTTGGATTTGTTGGTTTGTCTTTTCCTTGGACAACCTTTCCTTGCTCCAGGTTGTGCCTTGTCGGGAACGGCGCCGGGATGGATCCGAGCAGCGTTTTCCGTGTGTAATCACCAGCCAAATCCTCCTCAAATGTCACAAACAAAATCAATGCTAAGTTTATATTATTTTAATGGATGAAATCCCTGGAGGCAGCTTTCAGAAGGAGCTGGAATGAATATTCCTGCAGGAAAGAGGGAGGTGACATTTCATAATTATGGGATGTCTTCTGAACCATAAGATATTTTTTCACTTAAAGGAAGAGAAATTTATTATTTCCCTTGATTGGTTTGATCTCCTCTTAAAGCTGTGTTTTCCCTGGAGATAATAACACCCAGGGGGGTATTTTTCCTTTCCTGTTCCTTCCCAAATTTAATGGATACAGGAGAGTGGCACAGACACTTAAATGAAGGACACTTCAGCTGTGATTTGGAGGGAGTTAGATGAATATAACATGAATAAAAATGTAATATTAATGGAATAGGGATTGAAAAGGATGTTGGAATAATGTTGCTGACTCCTCTAATTTGATCCCGAGTTTGATGAGCTGTGCTGAACCCTCTCTTACCTTTCTGCTCCGTGGCTCTGCTTCAGCATTCCCGTGTTTTGGAATTGGCGGTGTGGGAGATGATGGAAGTCCCAGTGGTGGCTCAGAGCCCTGTCCTTGACTGGACATGGCAGAACAAGGAGCACATTCCATGTCCTTGGGATGTTGAACTCCTGAGGAGTGTGTGGAGAGGGAGCAGCATTCCTAGGAATTCCAGGGAAAAAACAGCACACAGAGTATTAGTGCTGCTGTTCCACTTGGAAAAATAATCATAATCGGGAATTAAATGATTCTTCCCACGTCAGAGGAGACACATGGCCCTGATTCCTAACCAAGGACATTCCTGTCCTTCCAGGAGTGACAGGAGTTTCATGGAAAGAGCCTCCTGCATCTATGGGACAAGGGAATCCTGGAATCCTGGAATGGTTTGGGTTGGAAGGACTTTAAACCCCATCCAGTTCCACCCCTGCTGTGGGCAGGGACAACTTCCACTATCCCAGGTTATTCCAAGCACCTTTATTCCAGCATTGTGTTGGACTTGGAATAACTGAAACTTGGGAGCACTTTTGGCTCACAAAACTACTTGGAGCAGGGATTGGTCTTTGCTGAACCTTCTGGAAAAGAGTGGAGAGGGAAAGCTCTTGGGGCTTCGGAACTCGGGATGTGGTGGCTGGAAAAGCAGAGCTTTGCTGGAATGATGGCTTCAAATGGAGTGTGGGGTTGGATGGGATTTTGGGAAGGAATTCCTGGCTGGGAGGGTGAGGAGGGACTGGAATAGAATTCCCAGAGCAGCTGTGGCTGCCCCTGGATCCCTGAAGTGTCCAAGGCCAGGTTGGATGGGGCTTGGAGCAGCCTGGGATAGTGGAAGGTTCTGGGTTGGAACGACATGGGATTGAAGATCCTTCCAACCCAAACCATTCCGTGTTTCTATGGAGGAAACAACCATTCCCTGCTCCTCCTCTGCCTCCTTGGCTCCAGCCTCATTTTTTCAGGCTGTGGAGAGCCAGGCTCAGAAATTGGACGTATTGGCAGGTTTGATTCAAATTCCAGGCACCTGGATCAGGGTCCCATGGCTGTGTCAGCTGGGAGCTGTGTGTGGGTTGGACTGGGAATGCCACGGCGAGGGGGGGTCTGAAGGGATGCCAGAGCCCTGCATCCCAGGAATTCCATGTGGATCTTAGCAGAGGAATTGCAGAATGATCAGAGAACCAGGATTGATGTGATGTGCAGCATGGAGATCTGGAAAAGGAGCCTTAGGAAAGGGATCCAGCTGTTGCAAGGGGCTTGGGGAGAAGTTATGGGGTTCTTCCACAGGGAATGGGGCCGGGAGCTCGATGCCCTCACATGGATGAACAGCAATTATGGAATTCCAGGTGTTTAAATCCCACAGAATTCCGTTTTATCCCTTGTGCTCTTTAGTTTCTGTGATTTTATTTGGGACTGTAAATGAGCTTCCTTCTCCTATCGATCCACTCCCTTGAAATTGTCATAGCTGTGAATTTCACGGTTCAGAAGTGAAATTGTGGAGCCGGGAATGTGCTTTGGACACTTGTGGAAGCAGAGCTGGGATTTATGCAGGTGTAATAACAGGAATATCGTGGTTTCCTTACACTGACAACGTGTAAGGCTGAATAATTCCTGTACTACAGGTTGTACCTACAAGGAAATTAAAGTAAGGTTCCGCCTGAACTTAACTCCTGCTCCAAACCCTGATCCCGCTGACAGCAACAGGATTTGGAAAGGAAGCAGCAGCATCAGTGCCACTGTTCCTCCCGCTTAATTTCCCTGCTTTAATTAAGCCTTTTCATTTGCATAACGGGTGTGATAATGCATTTAGGAAGATATAGAAGAAAAACAATAACGCCGAGTTCATTTTGGAAATGGGAACAAAAAAAAATTGGAATGCGAGTGTGGGGGGGGGGTGGTGAAGGTTTTGTTCAGGGGATTGCCAGGGATTAATGAAAACCATGGAAATCTCTTGTGGTGCTGAGTAAACAAAGAGGATCTGTGTGGGGGAGATCCTCAGTGTTGGTTCCAGGGGTGGGGTGGCCTGGGCTGGGCTCGGTTGATTGGATCATGGAGCTGAGAGCGCCAAAATCATGGGGTCAATTCCCTGAAGAGCTGGACTCGATCCTTGTGGGATCCTTCCAACCCTGACTCTCCTGTGATCCCATGATCCGTGTGGTTCTCATCCTGTTTCTCTGCTGGCCTTGCAGCCCCTCCATTCAGGGCCAGCCCCAGGAGTGGCGTTGTTTGGGATGGGCTCGGTTTGTTGGATCATGGAACTGAGGTCACATTTGATTCCCTGAAGAGTTGGGCTTGATCCTTGTGGGTTTCTTCCAACCCAGAACATTCCATAATCCGATGATCCATGGGATTCTCATCCTGTTTCTCTGCTGGCCTTGCAGCCTCCCCAGCTCATGGCCAGCCCCAGGGGTGGGGTTGTCTGGGATGGGCTCGGTTGGTTGGATCATGGAGCTGAGAACGCTGAGGTTGCATTTGATTCCTTTAAGACTTGAATTTGATCCTTGTGGGTTTCTTCCAACCCAGAACATCCCATAATCCCATGATCCTTGTGGTTCTCATCCCATTTCTCTGCTGGCCTTGCAGCCCCTCCATCCAGAGCCAGCCCCAGGGGTGGGGTGGTCTGGAATGGGCTCAGTTGGGTTATGGAGCTGAGAACACCGAGGTCGTGTTCGATTCCCTTAAGAGCTGGGCTTGTCCCTTGTGGTTTTCTTCCAACCCAGAACATCCCATAATCCCATGATCCAGGGGATTCTCATCCCATTTCTCTGCTGGCCTTGCAGCCCCTCCATCCAGAGCCAGCCCCAGGGGTGGGGTGGTCCGGAACGGGCTCAGTTGGATCATGGAGCTGAGAACACCGAGGTTGTGTTTGACTCCCTTAAGAGCTGGGCTTGTCCCTTGTGGGTTTCTTCCAACCCAGAACATCCCATAATCCCATGATCCGTGTGGTTCTCATCCCATTTCTCTGCTGGCCTTGCAGCCTCCCCAGCTCATGGCCAGCCCCAGGACTGGGGTTTTTTGGGATGGGTTCAGTTGGGTTATGGAGCTGAGAACACCGAGGTCACGTTTGATTCCCTTAAGACTTGAATTTGATCCTTGTGGATTTCTTCCAACTCTGACTACCCCGTAATCCCATGATCCCTGTGATTCTGATCCCACTTCTCTCCTGCCCTTGCAGCCCCCCCCACAGTGCGGATCGTGCACTCGGGCCTGGCCTGCAACATCGAGGAGGAGCGCTACTCCGAGAGGGTCTACACCATCCGCGAGGGAGAGACCCTGGAGCTCACCTGCCTGGTCACCGGCCACCCCCGGCCACAGGTGAGTCCCTGCCCACTCCACCTGACCCCACCACACCCTTTTCCCCTCGGACCCTCTAGGAGTTGGGTTCACCTTCATCTCAGAGTGTGTGTGGTGGGCAGGATCCAATGGGATCCAGGTGGGGGATCCATCCTGGGATCCACCCGTTGGGTGGGTGTTGGGTGATCCAGGGGAACATCAACAGCAGGAAAGTTGTGGGGTTTTTTTGGAATATCTGGTGGTAAAATCAGCAATATTGTGCTTTAAAGTCCTGGTGTGTTTTGGCTCTGTGGAGGTTGGTAAAAGAGAAGGGAAACAAATATGAGGATGACAAATGCTGAATAAAAAACCCTAAAGTTGTCCTGTTATCTGGGATCTTCACATCGCAGGGGTTTTAGCCCTCAGAAATCCAGCTGGAACTCTGGAAGAGTGAACAGCTGGAGCAGGGACACCCAGGAGTTCGGGAAGGTCTCCCTGTGCACCTGGATCTGGGATGTCATGGAACCCGCAGTGTTGCAGCTGGAAAAGTCAAAATTAACCGGGAATAAATCAGCTTTTTCCAGGTCTAACCCGATTTTATCAAGCTTAAGAGTGTTGGCAGCTCCTGATGCACGTCCCTGGGGTGTCCCCGTCCCAACCCCTTGGGCCAGGGCACCTCATTAGGCAATTATTTTTAATTAAGATAATCACCAGGGATTTTCTTCCCAAGGGGGTGAATTAAACCCTTTGCTGTTGGAAGTGCGAGGGACAGGCAGGAGCTGGGAGAAGGGAATTCTCTGGGATGGTGAGCTCCTCCAGGAAGGAGGGATTTGCTGCTTCTCTCCTGTTTATTCCATGATTGTTTCCAATTTAAGGAGAAGATTTAAAGCTAAAGAAGTGGAAGTTTATTCTGTGCTGCTTTAGGGTGTTTCCAATATTCCAATTTTTTCCTGATTTTTCCACAGGATGCTGTCAGATTTGGGTGGAAAATTGCATGGAAATTGTTTTCCAGCTGCTGTTTGATCAGATGCTGGGGAGTGAGGTTATAAAATACGGAATCGTGCATTCCAAGAATGCTTTTACACTTCCACATTCCTCAGATTTTCCAATTATTCTTGGTGTGGAAACTCCTTTTGGTTTAAATGCTGGAAGAATTAAACAACCCTGGATTGGGAACCTGTAAAATCACAGAATCGTGGAATGCTTTGGATTGGAAAGGAGCTTAAAGATCCACCAGTGACACCTCCTGCCATAGGCAGGGACATTTTCCACTCCAAGCTTTGAACATTCCCAGGGTTTTCTAATTTGTAGGATTTGAGGCTGCCCATGATGGGCCTGGGAGGAGAAATCCATGAATATTTTCCATTTTTTCCCCTCTCTCCTGTCATTCCTTCTTTCCTGCTTTACTGAAGCACACATATATCCCTTTTTTTGTCTTTCCAACATTTAATATTTTAACTTTGGGATCAATGGATGTCATTTTTTGGGATCCGATGGCTCGGGGATGTCTCTGATCTGCTCCAAGTCACCCTTGCAGTGACTCCACTCTGGGGGAGCTCCCTTTGAACACAAATCTTCAGATTTATCAAATCTTCTCATATTTTTCAGCTCCCTTTGCTGCCTTTCCCGCCACATGCCCCAGAATTTTCCCTGGGATTATTCCCAGGCAGGGAAATTCCTTTGTTCAGAGTGGTTGTTGCACTTCCCAACTGAAAACTGCTGGAAATTTTCTGGGATTTCTACTCTAAATTATCCGGGAGTCTTCTCAGCATCAAGGAGTTTTTTGGGAAGAATAATATGAAGATGTGGGAATTTTTGGAAGGAAGGAGAATTACAAATAATTTCACCACTAATCCCAAAAATTTTCCTTTCTCCTAATTAAATATAAAACTCTGAGCATCCCAAAACTTCCTTGAATATCTGCTTGTTATCCATGGAATGATTTTGCTACGTTCCATGTGATTATTATTTGTTATTCCCAATTTCCCAGCTTTGGAATGCACCGTTAGTTGCCACAGAAATAAATTTTCCTGGATGGAGTTTTTCCAATGCTTTATCCCCATTCAGGTGAGGCGAATGCAGCCCCCTTTTTTCCATGAATTGCTGCTCCCGGGAGAGGTTTTTTGGATAAAATCCTGTGAAGTTTGGAGCAGGATCAACCTGGGGACCTGTCTTTTTCCCAGATTTTGTCCAGGATCCAGGGGTTGGGCTGTCCCTGCTCTCCAGCTCCACAAGGGATGTGCCAGGATATCCAAAGGCCACTTTTCTCTGGACACAAATGAGGGATTTGCCCGTTTGAGTAGCAAAGAGGTGACATTTTATCCACACTGGTGACCATCTCCTGCCCAGCCCTTGAGGAACGTGGTTTTTCCTGATTTTCCTTGGGAATTCTCACCTGTGCTGGGAGGTCCAGCCATTGGAAGTATAAGACTGTGATTTTCCAAAGTGAGGAATGACATTTGGATCATGGGGAGCAGAGAAAGAAGCATCTGACGAGCAGGGATTGGCTGGGATTTTGTATTCCTGGTTTTCCACTGAAGAATGAAGGAGAAATTCCTGACGGGAGGTTGTATCCAGGCTTTTTTTTTTCCCAAGTAACAATGGGAAATGGCCTCAAGTTGTGCCAGGGGAGGTTCAGGTTGGACATGAGGGAAAATATCTTCATGGAAAAGGTTGCCCTGGGGCAGTGGTGGAGTCCCTGTCCCTGAGGGATTTAAAATCCATGTGGATGTGGCACTTGGGGATATGAGGTGACCTTGGAAGTGCTGGGAATGGTTGAACTCCATCTTGGATGGCTTTTCCAGCCTCACTGATTCCATGGATTTACAAAGCCCTAATTTGCCAGTACAACCTCCCCTTCCTCGGGGATTTCTTTCCTCTGGGTGTGACTTTGCCAGTGTTTCTCCTCAAAACGTTGTCCCACCTCGGGTGACATTATCCAGGTGGGAATGGCACATTCCAAGCAGCAAAATGTGCGGAGTTGACGGGCAGCAGTGTCCAAGTCCTCCCCCAGTCCCTCACTGTGCTGCAGGGTGGCCTCTGTCCCTCCCATCGTGTCCCTCCCTCTTCCAGGTGCTGCATCCCCACCCTTGTCCCCCATCCCATCCCATCCCATCCCATCCCATCCCATCCCATCCCATCCCATCCCATCCCATCCCATCCCATCCCATCCCATGGATCCCATCCCATCCCATCCCATCCCGAGGGTTGGGAAGCAGCAGCTGCCGGTGCCACACGTCATCCCAACCATCTGGAAGCTGCACGCTCCGGGATTTATCCTATTTCGAGGTGGCAACACATCCTAACGAGATTCCACCTCCTCCTCACATCCTCCCGCCACCCTTCTCCCAGGCACTGCTATCAGGCCACATCCCTCTCTCCCGGAAAAATCCAGGCGTGCACTCGGTGCCGGTGGGGTGTGAAGAGCGTGGCGGATCCGTGGCTTTCCCAGGGAAGCAAAGCAGGGGAGGATCTGCTTTTAGGAGGCCTGGAATTTCTCCCTGCCTCTGTTTGGTTGTGTTTTCTTCCCACTCGTAGGAGTTGGGTGCTGTGCTGATGCCACTGAGGCAGCAGGAGCTGCTCCCCTCGGAGATTCCTGGGATTGTGTGCCCGGAGCAGAGCCAGGAGAAATGCTGCTCCAGGGGGAATGTGGGCTTGGAAAAACACATCCTTCCTGCTGGGAATTGGGGTGGCCAAAGGGGGTGACTCAAGGGACACAGAGGAGGGAGTGGTTGGGGTTGGGAGGGACTTTGAAGATTGTATTTATATGTAAATATATATATCCATAAATATTGAATTCATGGAATCATGGAATGGTTTGGATAGGAAGGACCTTAAATCCCATCCCATTCCCATCCCATTCCCATGGGCAGGGACACCTCCCACTGCCCCAGGCTGCTCCACGCCCCAATGTCCAACCTGGCCTTGGGCACTGCCAGGGATCCAGGGGCAGCCACAGCTGCTCTGGGAATTCCAGCCCAGCCCCTCCCCACCCTCCCAGCCAGCAATTCCCAATTCCCAGTTTCCCATCCAGCCCTGCCCTCTGGCAGTGGGAAGCCATTCCCTGGCTCCTGTCCCTCCATTCCTTGTCCCCAGTCCCTCTCCAGCTCTCCTGGAGCCCCTTTAGGCCCTGCAAGGGGCTCTGAGCTCTCCCTGGATCCTTCCCTTGGACTTGATGATCTTGGACAAGGTTGGCTTTTCCAACATTAACAACTCCATGATTTCCATGGGAAGGATTAGGTGGGATGAGGAGGCCTCTGTTGAGATATAGGCCAGACTTTCCCATGGAACGGGATGTCCCAAACCAAGGCAGAGCCTTTCCAGGGAAGCAGAAAGGAGGACAATTTTCATATCAGGGAGGATCCATAGGGAAAATCAACGGGTTCGGGAAATCCAAGCACCTTTGGAACAGGAACATCCGTCCTTGCCAGGGAAAAGCCAAGGTTTGAGTGACTGGGAATGTCACTCCAGCCCAGCAAAGCCCAGATCAGCAGCAGCTTTTCCTTGGACTTTTAAGATTTTCCTTGAGAAACAACAGTAGGAAAAGAAATAAAAAATCTTGGAAAAGCCCAAGGCCGGGTTGGATGGGATTTGGACAACCTGGGATGGTGGAAGGTGTCCCTGTTCATGGCATGGAATGGGAATGGGATTTAAGATCCCTTCCAACCCAAACCATTCTGGGATTCTAAGACCATTCCTGATCAGGATTTTTTTCCTGAGTTTTTCTGCTGATTTTTTCCTGTTCCAAATGGATGGATGGAATGAGCCAATCCTCTGGAATTAATTTTGGTGAGTCCCAGAGTGGGTGTGGAGTTTAACTCACACAACGCAGTGCTGACACCCAGGATCAGAGCCCAGGATGTGCTCAGAGGCACCAGTGGCTCATTCCCAAAGATCCTGGTGCAGCTCCCAGAGTCTCTTACTCCGTGCTGTCCCTCCCTGTGGAATGTGTGATTCCTGTCCTGGATTTTTGGCACATTTGGGAGCGAGCCCTGCCTGGCTGTGCAGAGCTCTGCCGAGGTGTGAATTCAGGTGCTGCACTCGAGGGAGAAAACATCAAATAAACTCCTCAGAGCAGCACAAACGTCATGTAAAGCTTAATCACAGATTTCTTTTTGTGCTGGTGCAGGATGGAAACATTTTTCCCTCGCTAAATGGGAGCTTTATCCAGTCAAACATTCAGGAAGGGGTTTTTTCCAGCATAAAATCCAGGCTAATTTAGTCATGAGTCAGGCTGGATTTTGTCAGGTGCTCAGTGAACATTTGTAAAGTCTTCCCGTGAACTGAGGAGTGTCAGATGGAATCAGCATCAATTTTCCTAACAAGGCTCCAATTACTGCTCCGAGGAGCCGCGGAGTGGGGTGGGAAAACAGCTGCTCCCGTGTGAGGGACCCCACAGCCCCCTCCCCTCGGCTGCATCAGCACTTGATAAGGATTCTTATCAATTAAAATCAAAACCGTGGCGCCCACTCTGCCTCAAAGGAGCCTTTTATGTCTCACTCGCAGCTGATCAAAGAGAACAGAACGCGGGGGGTTTTTGTCGTGGGGTTTTTGGGGTTTTTTGGGAATGCTGCTTTTTCTGTTCGAATGGATGGAGCGCCGGGGAATGGGAATTTTTTCCTTTCCAGGAATTAGTAAGGGGAAGGCAGGATCCTGCTCTGCAGCATCAGAGGAGGCTCTGCTAATAGCAGGGAGTAATTAGGGGGATGCACTTTCATTAATTAAGGGGTTTTTCTAACGTGCCACAGTTACCTGGGTCTGTTCATGAGGAGACCTCGGTGCTTTCCAAGGAGTTTATGACTGATGGGATAATGGGGAATGGCTTTAAACTGACAGGGAATAGGGACAGGTGGGATATTGGGAAGGAATTCCTGGCTGGAAGGATAGGGAGGGACTGAAACAGAATTCCCAGAGAAGCTGCAGCTGCCCCTGGATCCCTGGAAGTGTCCAAGGCCAGATTGGACGGGGCTTGGAGCAACCTGGGATAGTGGAAGATATCCCTGCCCTCAGGATGAGCTTTAATATCCCTTCCAACCCAAACCATTCCAGGATTCCAGTGGTTTTCAAGCTGATAAAAGGAATTAAACCCCTTAAGTTGTTTTATCCTGAATAATTGGAGCAGTTCCTGTCAGTTTTCCCAGTTCCAGGTGGCCGAGGTCTCTCCACAAGGAATGTGTTTGCAGGTTCCTAAAAAGGGCTGGGAAGCGCTGAGGGGAAGAGGTCGGGTTAAATCCGGAAAAAAGCGGCATCAGGGAAGGGAAGTTTGGGATTCAATCCCACTCCCTCAGTCAGGAATATCGAGCCCAGCTTGTTAAAGACTCAGCAACTATTGGGATGAGCCTGGAGGGAATTTTATGGAGCTGGGAATGACCTCCAGGTGGGGGAGTGGCTCAAGAGCAGTTTCATGGTGACTTTGGGCAGATGAAATTTGCCAGAAATCCCATACGGAAAATTTCCAGTGCCCACAGAGCAGGACTCTCCTATTATTGTAAGGAAAACAGGAAAAAATTCCAGTTTTATTGAAATAAGGAATTGTCCTCTGAACGTTTTCCATCTGTTTTCTCCCCTCCCAAAGCTTTGCATTTTTTTGTTTTCCTCTTTGTGCTGTCAGCTTTTACTTCCCTGGTTCTGATGGGCTGGGGAAGGGCCGGAGCAGCAGCTCTGGGATAATGCACCAGGAGCTGTTTTTCCATGAACGTGGAACGCTCCGATTTCCCGGCACAGGGATGGGGGTGGATCTGGAACAAGGGCTGGAGCTGGGAGGTCTTGGAGAAAAAGGAATGGATTTGATGAGTAGATGGATGATTTGGTAACCAGGGAAACCAGCAGCTCCTGCAGATCAGCCGGGGCTGGAGGAGAAGCGCTGGTGCCTTTGGAATGAGATCTTCCAAGGAAATTCTCGAGAGGCTTTTTCTGGAGGAAAATCGGGAATTGTTCCCGTTGCTGTGGATGGGGTGGAAGGCAGAGTGTCCATGAAATCCCACCCACAGAGGTGATTCCAGCTCTGGGTCCAGCATCAGGAGGATGTGGAGCTGCTGGAGTGACCCAGAGGAATCCATGGAGATGTTCCAAGGGTTGGAGCCCCTCTGCTCTGGAGCCAGGCTGGGAGAGCTGGGAATGTTCCCCTGGAGAAGGGAGGGTTTTTTCCTGTGGAAAACTGAGGATCCTTGATTCTGGAAAGGTTGGGATCCAGATTTTCCAACCAGTGGGAAACCAAAAGCAGAGCTGGAGAGTCCTTGGTTTCCAAAATTTCTGCCCTTAGGAGACTCCACCCAGGGAACGGTGTCCAGCTCTGGAGTTCTCTGCACCAGAAAGTTGAGGATTTTCTGGAAAGAGTCCAGAGGAATCCACAGAGCTGCTCCAAGGGCTGGAGCTGCTCTGGAGCCAGGCTGGGAGAGCTGGGAATGTTCACCTGGAGAAGGGAAGGCTCCAGGGAGAGCTCCGAGCCCCTTGCAGGGCCTAAAGGGGCTCCAGGAGAGCTGGAGAGGGACTGGGGACAAGGGATGGAGGGACAGGACCCAGGGAATGGCTTCCCACTGCCAGAGGGCAGGGATGGATGGGATCTTGGGAATTGGGAATTGCTGGCTGGGAGGGTGGGGAGGGGCTGGGCTGGAATTCCCAGAGCAGCTGTGGCTGCCCCTGGATCCCTGGCAGTGCCCAAGGTCAGGCTGGACATTGGGGCTTGGAGCAACCTGGGATAGGGGAAGATGTCCCTGGGTGGGAATGGGATGATCCCTAATGTCCCTCCCAACCCAAACCATAAAATCCATGATTCCATGAACTCCTACGCCTCTGGAATTTGTTGGTTTTCAAATTCAAGGGAAGAAATTTCGCTCCCAAAGCCTCATCCATCCGAGGTGTCTGACCGGGAGGATTTGAACAATTTGGGATTTTCCTGTTGGGGTGGGATAACGACCCCTTGGGATCCTTCTGGGATGTTTTAATCTCCGTGCTGCCATTTCCATGGAAAACTTTTTCTCATGGATTCTCTCCTTCTCCTCATGGATTTTCTCCTTCCTCCTCTGGCACCTGGGAATGGCTTGGGAATCTCCAAGTGGATTTTGCTGCCATTCACCAGGGCACTTGGATGTTCTGATTGAGTTATCAGGCTGGAAAATCCATATCCAGGAGGATTTCTATTCCCAACAGAGATTTATTCCCAAATTAAGGCTTCCTCTCTACTCCTCCAACATTTTTGGGCAGCTCAGCCACTTGATTTGTAATTAATTTTAAATTTTTTGGCTTTTTTAATTAAAAAATCTTCACGGACAGGAAACAAAGCAAGAACCCTGAACTCGAACAGCAGAAGTTGAACTTGAAATAAATTCAAATGTTTATTTGCCTTCCCAGCCCACAACAATTCAAAAAACCCCAATTTTTGCTGCCCCAATTAAATTATTTTGCGCCAGGTGTTTGTTCTGCGGCTGTCCTACAGCACAGACGCTGAAATAAAACAAAATAAAACTAAAATATTGACTTTTCTGATAAATCTTGTTGTCTCAGAGCGGCTCAAAATTCAAGGTGTTTTCAAATCTCTTTTTAGGAGGTGACAGCATCTGCATCAGAATTTCTGTGGGATTTTTTGGTCTGTTTTCTCTTTTTTTTTGTAATTTTTTTTCTTCCTAAAATCAAGTGAATATTTGAATGAAAAATTCAATATTTCAAGATAAATCTTGATTTCTTTTTACAGAAAAATCTTGCTGCACTTTCCTTAATTTTCCTATTAGAATATTAGACTTGAAAAAATAAATATTTCCAGAAAATTCTTAATTTTTTTCAATGGAAAATCTTGCTGCACTTGGGGATTTTTTCCTAAATTTTCTTATTGAAATATAAGATATGAAAAATTCAATAAATTAAGATAAATCTTAATTTATTTACAGAAAAATCTCGCTGCCGCTCCCTGTTTTCTCTTTTTCTGTATTGTTTTTCTTCCTAAAATCCATTGAATATTAGGCATGAAAAATTAAATATTTCAAGATAATTCCTAATTTCTTTTTATGGAAAACTCCTGCTGCGCTTTGTGCCTCTTTCCTTAATTTTCATATTGGAATATTAGACATGAAAAATTCAATACTTCCAGATAATTCTTAATTAAAATCTTGGAAAATCTTGGTGACTCTTTCCTTAATTTTCATATTAGAATATTAGACTTGAAAAAATAAGTATTTCCAGATACTTCTTAATTTTTTTTAATGGAATAATTTTGCTGCACTTTGTGCCTCTTTCCTTAATTTTTATATTTGAATATTAGACATGAAAAATTCAATATTTCCAGATAATATTAATGAAAAATTAAATCTTTCCAAATAATTCTTAATTAAAATCTTGAAAAATCTTAGTGACTCTTTCCTGAATTTTCATATTAGAATACTAGACTTGAAAAAATAAATATTTCCAGATAATTCTTAATTTTTTAAAATGGAAAATTATACTGCACTTCGTGCCTCTTTCCTTAATTTTTATATTTGAATATTAGACATGAAAAATTCAATATTTCCAGATAATATTAATGAAAAACTAAATCTTTCCAGATAATTCTTAATTAAAATCTTGGAAAATCGTAGTGACTCTTACCTGAATTTTCATATTAGAATATTAGACATGAAAATTAAATATTTCAAGATAAATCTTAATTTATTTACAGAAAAATCTCACTGCTGCTGTTTTCTCTTTTTCTGTATTATTTTTCTTCCTAAAATCCATTGACTATTAGACATTAAAAATTAAAATTTTCAAGATAATTCTTAATTTCTTTAAAAATTAATAATTCTAAAAAAAAATTTTGTTGCACTTCGTGCTTCTTTCCTTGATTTTTATATTGGAATATTAGACATGAAAAATTCAATATTTTCAGATAATATTAATGAAAAATTAGATCTTTCCAGATAATTCTTAATTAAAATCTTAGAAAATCTTAGTGACTCTTTCCTGAATTTTCATATTGGAATACTGGACATGAGAAATCAAATATTTCCAGAAAATTCTTAATTTCTGTAGAGAAAAATTTTGCTGTGTTCGGTGCCTCTTTCCTGAATTTTCCTCCTCATTTTTGAGTGGTTTTCCTCCTTCTCTTCCAAAGGAATAACCTCGCTATCATTTGGATAAATAATAGAAATTATATAATTAATTCCAGCACCATTTCGGGCTGAATCCTGAATCCTCCTGCAGATTTCGTGATCCAAGGAGATAAAAATAACGAGTGGGATTTTTTTTTTCCCCCCTTTCCCATATGTCTATCAATCAAAATGATAAAGATATTTCTGACTCGCGGCTTTAATGGTGTAATTAGGGCTAATTACATGTTCCAATGATTACACGTATGAACACTAATTACATAATTGCAGACAATTATGCTAATTAGGTAAATACATCGTTAAGGAGAAAGCTCTGGCAAAATCCAGGGAATTTGCACCAGAGGCAAAGGAAGTGAAATCACAATAAATGAGGAATAATCCTTCATGTCTGGAAAATCCAGGAGCCACTCCCATGTAGGGAATTGGAATGGTTTGGGTTGGAAAGGTGTTATTGGGAAGAGCCTTCAAGTGCTATGGAATCTTGGAATGGTTTGAATTGGAATGGTGTAGTTGGGAAGAGCCTTCAGCTGTTGTAGAATCTTGGAATGATTCAGGTTGGAATGGTGTGGTTGGGAAGAGTCTTTAAATGCTGTGGAATCTTGGAATGTTTTGAATTGGAATGGTGCAGTTGGGAAGAGCCTTGGAGTGCAATGGAAAAAAATCCAGGGAATTTGCACCAGAGCCAAAGACAGTGAAATTACAATAAAAGAGGAATAATCCCTCAAGTCTGGAAAATCCAGGAGCCACTCCCATGTAGGGAATTGGAATGGTTTGGGTTGGAAAGGTGTTGTTGGGAAGAGCCTTCAAGTGCTATGGAATCTTGGAATGGTTTGGGTTGGAATGGTGTAGTTGGGAAGAGCCTTTAAATGCTGTGGAATCTTGGAATGGTGAGGTTGGGCAGAGCCTTCAGCTGTTGTGGAATCATGGAACGGATGGGTTGGAATGGTGTAGTTGGGAAGAGTCTTTAAATGCTGTGGAATCTTGGAATGGTTTGGGTTTGAATTGTGTTGTTGGGAAGAGCCTTCAAGTGCTATGGAATCTTGGAATGGTTTGAATTGGAATGGTGTTGTTGGGAAGAGCCTTGGAGTGCAATGGAAAAAATCCAGGGAATTTGAACCAGAGCCAAAGACAGTGAAATTAAAATAACAGAGGAATAATCCCTCAAGTCTGGAAAATCCAGGAGCCATGGGAATTGGAATGGTTCAGGTTGGAATGGTGATGTTGGAAAGAGCCTTCAAGTGCTATGGAATCTTGGAATGGTTTGAATTGGAATGGTGTAGCTGGGAAGAGCCTTGGAGTGCAATGGAAAAAAATTCCAGGGAATTTGCACCAGAGCCAAAGACAGTGAAATCACAATAAATGAGGAATATTCCTTCATGTCTGCAAAAATCCAGGAGCCATTCCCATGTGGGGAATTGGAATGGTTTGGGTTGGAATGGTGAGGTTGGGAAGAGCCTTCAGCTGTTGTGGAATCTTGGAATGGATGGGTTGGAATGGTGTGGTTGGGAAGAGTCTTTAAATGCTGTGGAAAGTTGGAATGGTTTGAATTGGAATGGTGTGGTTGGGAAGAGCCTTGAAGTGCAATGGAAGAAAATCCAGGGAATTTACACCAGAGCCAAAGACAGTGAAATCACAGTAAAAGAGGAATAATCCCTCAAGTCTGGAAAATCCAGGAGCCACTCCCATGTAGGGAATTGGAATGGTTTGGGTTGGAATGGTGATGTTGGGAAGAGCCTCCAGCTGTTGTGGAATCTTGGAATGGATGGGTTGGGATGGTGTTGGAAAGAGCCTTCAAGTGCTATGGAATCTCAGAATGGTTTGGGTTGGAATGGTGTAGTTGGGAAGAGCCTTTAAATGCTGTGGAATGGTTGGAATGGCGAGATTGGGCAGAGCCTTCAGCTGTTGTGGAATCTTGGAATGGATGGGTTGGAATGGTGTAGTTGGGAAGAGTCTTTAAATGCTGTGGAATCTTGGAATGGTTTGAACTGGAATGGTGTGGTTGGGAAGAGCCTTCAGCTGCTGTGGAATCTCGGAGTGGTTTGGGTTTGAATTGTGTTGTTGGGAAGAGCCTTCAAGTGCTATGGAATCTTGGAATGGTTTGAATTGGAATGGTGCAGTTGGGAAGAGCCTTGGAGTGCAATGGAAAAAATCCAGGGAATTTGAACCAGAGCCAAAGACAGTGAAATCACAATAAAAGAGGAATAATCCCTCAAGTCTGGAAAACCCAGGAACCATGGGAATTGGAATGGTTTGGGTTGGAATGGTGATGTTGGAAAGAGCCTTCAAGTGCTATGGAATCTTGGAATGGTTCAGGTTGGAATGGTGTAGCTGGGAAGAGCCTTGGAGTGCAATGGAAGAAAATCCAGGGAATATACACCAGAGCCAAAGACAGTGAAATCACAATAAAAGAGGAATATTCCTTCATGTCTGGAAAATCCAGGAGCCATGGGAATTGGAATGGTTTGGGTTGGAATGGTGATGTTGGGAAGAGCCTTCAGCTGTTCTGGAATCTTGGAATGGTTCAGGTTGGAATGGTGTAGTTGGGAAGAGCCTTCAAGTGCTATGGAATCTTGGAATGGATGGGTTGGAATGGTGTAGTTGGGAAGAGCTTTTAAATGCTGTGGAATCATGGAATAGTTTGGGTTGGAATGTGTTGTCAGGAAGAGCCTTCAGCTGCTGTGGAATTGGTGGTTTGGGTTTATGGAATGGTTTGGGTTGGGAGAATTTCAGATCCCATCCCATCCCATCCCACCCCTGCCATGGCAGGGACACCTCCCACTGTCCCAGGCTGCTCCAAGCCCCAATGTCCAGCCTGGCCTTGGGCACTGCCAGGGATCCAGGGGCAGCCACAGCTGCTCTGGGAATTCCAGCCCAGCCCCTCCCCACCCTCCCAGCCAGCAATTCCCAATTCCCAAGATCCCATCCCTCCCTGCCCTCTGGCAGTGGGAAGCCATTCCCTGGCTCCTGTCCCTCCTGTTCCTCAGGGAATTCCGATTTCGTCCAGTTTTAAGCATTCCCTGATTTTTAGCTCTCATCCCTTCCCTTTGGAAACCACCTCATGCCACTGCTGCTTTCCATTGTGCTGATTCCCTTCACCCTGCCTTTCCAAACCCTTAATCCCAGCCCTTAATCCTGGTTTTATTCCTAGCTGCAAGCTGATCCAGGCTCTATTTTTTTTTTTTTGCCCTTAACATCTCTTCACAATTCTCTTGAAATGTGGGAAGCGTTCCCAGATTCTGTTCCTTGGCACTCGTGGGAGTCCTTGGAAGGTGTGCCAGGAGCGCTCCACAAGACATGAATGATGCCATTTGGGATTACTGGAGTTGGCCGAGTTTTTTCTTCTCCTGGAATTGGAAACAAGCTGGAATCTCAGCCAGTGGGATGCCAACACCTTTCCAATTCCTTTTCCCAGAACAAAGGAATTGCTGGAACCTTTTTAAGCCATGCCAGGTTTGGGGCAGGAGAGATTTGATCCTTTTCCAGTGTTTTTTAACATTGTTTGAGGCGTTTTCCTGCCTGGAGGAGACTTTGGCAATTCATCTTCTGGAAAAAAGGGAAAATCAGTGCACAGAGAGCAAAAAACATGGAAAAATTGAGTCAAAATCTTTGGAATTTCCATCCTGACTGAGCTCACACATTCCTTGTCCTGTCTCCAACACCTGGAGTGTGCAGGCAGGATGTGTTCAGGCCGAAATTTTGGAATTGCCTGATGGAAAAGTTGTATCCAGTGTCTGGGATAAGAAGGTATGGATGGATTTAATTCCCACCAAGGAATGCTCTCCTCTTGGGAATGTGTTCAGATCCCTGAATTTTGTGCCATCACATTGGGTAACGTGACCATCAGTACCTTGTAATTTGAAAGGAAAATTGTGGTTTTAGGAAAAAAACCCCAAAAATAACCCTTGTCCAGCCAGTTACTCTGATTCCTGCTTTTCTAAGGAATATTTTCTATGGAATATCTGATTTTTTAAGGAACCAGGGAGGTTTTTGCAGGATCTGTGAGGAGCTGCTGCTCCTGCCTGGCCTTTGCTGTCGATGCTTTTCCTTCCAAGCTGCCGTCCCAGCTGAGCTGCCAAATCCCTCTCATCAAGATTCCCACCCTTGTCCTGTTTTTCCCTGCTCCCTCCTTCCCAGTTCTCCCACCTTTCCAGCAAAATCAAATGTCAGCTCCTTCGGTTGTCACCAGAGCTGAACCCAAAGGCAGCTCCCACTCCTGTTTTGGGATCAGCGAGAGCATCGGGGGGAATTGGGATCCTGTGGGAGGAAGACACAGCACAGCTGATTGGGATCGCTGGGAGATTTAGGGTTTGGATCATTGAGATTTAGGCTTTGGATTACTGGGATATTTACAGTTTGCATCCCTGGTAGATTTGGGGTTTGGATCATTGAGATTTAGGGTTTGGATATCTGGGAGATTTAGGGTTTGGATCACCTGGAAATTTTGGGTTTGGATCATTGAGATTTAGGGTTTGGATATCTGGGAGATTTAGGGTTTAGATCACCGGGAGATTTGGGGTTTGGATCACTGGGAAATTTAGGGTCTGGATCATTGAGGTTTAGAGTTTGGATCACTGGGAAATTTGGGGTTTGGATCATTGAGATTTAGGGTTTAGATATCTGGGAGGTTTAGGGCTTGGATCACTGGGAGATTTGGGGTTTGGATCATTGAGATTTAGGGTTTGGATTACTGGGATATTTACAGTTTGCATCCCTGGGAGATTTGGGGTTCGGATCACTGGGAAAATTAGGGTCATTGAGGTTTAGAGTTTGGATCACTGGGAGATTTGGGTTTGCATCACTGGGCAATTTGGGGTTTGCATCATTGAGATTTAGGGTTTGGATTACTGGGATATTTACAGTTTGCATCCCTGGGAGATTTGGGGTTTGGATCATGAGGCAATTTAGGATCTGGATCATTGAGGTTTAGAGTTCGGATCACTGGGAGATTTACAGTTTGGATCACTGGGAAATTTGGGGTTTGCATCATTGAGATTTAGGGTTTGGATCACCAGGAGATTTAGGGTTTGGATCATTGAGATTTAGGGTTTGAATCTCTGGGAAATGTAGGGTTTGGATATCTGGGAAATTTAGGGTTTAATTCAGAAAGTTTTCTGTAAAGGAGTTTGGGGTTCATTTACAGTCTCACGGGGATAGTCTGGAAATACTGACTAGGTCTGATGTGAACATAAACTGGAAGTCATCTCCTCCCAATATTTAGGAATTTTTCCCGGATTTTCTTCCTCTGCTGTTGGCACTGTCTGAAGGACAGCAGGATTTTTCCGGATTATTTCTGATGGAGTTTTCAAAATGGGAACAAGTGGAAGCAAAAAGCTGATATTGACCTGCAGGGAATCAATAACCTCAGTGATGTCACCGAGCACGATGGGGTGGGAACAGAGCTGCTTAAACCCAGCCTTGGGGGAACTTCACCGAAGGGAATTTAGTCTGGTCTAGAAAAGGCTTCCCAAAAACCTGCCTGGGTTCCTGGGGAGGGCATGGGATGGATTTCTTGCCTTGGAGGAGGGCAGGAATGTTGTGTTGGCCTGGTGGAGTGAAAAATTAGGGATGGATGAAACTTTGGAGACTGAACTTGGCACTGGTGAGGCCCCACCTTCAATCTTAGAGTCAGTTTGGGGTCATCCATGACAGCAAAGACATGGAGGGGCTGGAGCGGGTCTAGGGAAGGGAATGGAACTGGGAAGGGGCTGGAGAATTCCTGAGGGAGCTGGGAAGGGGCTGGAGAATTCCTGAGGGAGCTGGGAAGGGGCTGGAGAATTCCTGGGGGAGCTGGGAAAGGGGCTCAGGCTGGAGCAAAGGAGGCTCAGGGGGGACCTTGTGGCTCTGCACAAGTCCCTGACAGGAGGGGGCAGCCGGGGGGGGTCGGGCTCTGCTCCCAGGGAACAGGGACAGGAGGAGAGGGAACGGCCTCAGCCTGGGCCAGGGGAGGCTCAGGGTGGGCATCAGCAGGAATTTCCCCATGGAAAGGGTGCTCAGGCATTGGCAGGGGCTGCCCAGGGAGCTTTGGAGTGCCCATCCCTGGAGGTGCCCAAGGAATTCCTGGAGGTGGCACTCAGAGCTCTGGGCTGGGGACAAGGTGGGCATCGGGCACAGCTGGGACTCCATGGGCTGGGAGGGCTTTTCCAGCCTCAGGGATTCTGTGAGGTTTAGATTGGATATTTGGGAAAATTTCTGCCCTAAATTTGTTGTCCAGCCCTGGCACAGGAACAGGGTGGAGTCCCCACACCTGGAGGGATTTAAATCCCTGTGGATGTGGCACTTGGGGACATGGGGCAGTGGTGGCCTTGGCGGTGCCATGTTGGACTTTGTGATCTTTGAGGGCTTTTCCAACCTTAATGATTCTGTGAATTCAGGAGAGACCGGAATCTCCTGAAAACCAAATTAGGGTTTTTGAAGCAGGGCTTGGTTGGTTTGGTTTTGGTTTTTTTTGTTTGTTTGGGGTTTTTTCAGTTGGGTTCCTTTATCTGTGACCGTTCTCATCCCAAAATCTTCACATCAGCCCTAATCCAGGTTGGATGGGAAGGGACTTTAAATCCCATCCCATCCCACCCCTGCCATGGCAGGGACACCTCCCACTGTCCCAGGCTGCTCCAAGCCCCAGTGTCCAGCCTGGCCTTGGGCACTGCCAGGGATCCAGGGGCAGCCACAGCTGCTCTGGGAATTCCAGCCCAGCCCCTCCCCACCCTCCCAGCCAGCAATTCCCAATTCCCAATCTCCCATCTATCCCTGCCCTCTGGCAGTGGGAAGCCATTCCCTGGCTCCTGTCCCTCCATCCCTTGTCCCCAGTCCCTCTCCAGCTCTCCTGGAGCCCCTTTAGGCCCTGCAAGGGGCTTGGAGCTCTCCCTGGAGCCTTCCCTTCTCCAGGGGAACATTCCCAATTATCCTGTTTCCATTGGAGAGGCTCAATTTTGAGCAGTTTTGGCTTCTGAGAGGTGACATCCCTGGAATTCCCTCATCCTTGGATCCAATTCCCTCGTTTCCAGCTTTCCCAGTGCCCATCCCTTCAGGTTTTCAGCTCTTCCCTGTGGAATGGCTCTGAACTCCTGGGTGTTTAATCAAACCTGGGCCTTTCTTCCTGAAAAATGTGAGGATTTGATCAATTCCTGAACCTGGATGGCAACAACAGTGACTTATTCTGTCCCTGAAAAAAAAAAAATAGGATTTAGATTGGTCCACAAGGGAAATAATAGTCTGGATTTGGATTTTATGGAGTTCTCATCCCCAGGCTTGATTTTGTGCCAGTTTAGAAGCTCAAAATTACAAAATGTGCTGTATTTCTTTGTCTTTAGAGAATTACAGGGAATGAATTCCCAAGCATTGAAGTTACAAGGATGTGTTTGTGATTCCAGTGGTTTGACGTGGAATTCCAGCATTGGAAAGCCACCATAAAAAGGAATAACTGGGAATTCCAACTGGAGCTTTGTCTGCTTCTTTCTTCCCTTTAAATTATGTCTTTATTATAAAAATAAATTCTTAAAATTTCAATTAGTGTTGCTGAATAAAAAAAAGCTGTGAGAATACAAAAAAAAAAATCCAAAGTTTGGAGCTGTTTGGATCATTTCCTCAAATTCCCTGGATAATTTCAGTGGGGGCAGTAGATCATTTTCCCACCAGGAAGGTTCAAATGATCCTAACCCCAGAAGAAAAAAAATTCTGTGAAATTCCTGCCCTCAGCTCCCAGTTAATGCTTTAAAAGGCATTTTCCAGCCTCTCAGGATGGAAAATCCTTCAGTGGGATATTGATAGGAAAATGTTTATGGATTCTTCAGGATTAAACTGTTGATTTTTAAAAGCAGGGAAACATCTGAAAGTTGTAAGGAACAACTTTGGAATCAAAGTAATCCAAATTAATCAAAGATTAATTGCTGCAATTAATCATTGGCCAGATTATTCTGAGGTTTTTTGGGAAAGAATTTGTGGATATTTCCCTAAATCCTGCTCTTACATATAAGAAAGACTGATCCAACATAGCAGGATAAAGGAATTTTATCAATTCATTATTTTAACCAATTTTTTATTAAAGCTTTTACCAATTTACCAAGGATTGCAATATTTTTTCCCTCAGGATCCCCTCATTAAAACCCTTTTAAATTATTCAGCAATTCCTTAAAATTTCTTTATTATTTCCAGTAATATTTAAGCTTTCAGCCTAGGAGTGTAAGGAATGTTTCCTCTGCAATTCCAAAGCCAAATCCTTAATTTTTTGGGATTCAGACCTCTTGGACACCCGTGGTGCCTGATTTTGCAGAGTTTGGATGCCAATGTGAAAAATATCAGTTCAGAGGTGAAGGAATCGATTTTTAAAATTGATTTGATTTGATTTGATTCATTTTATTTATTTCCATTTTAGAGGCATCCCCAGATTCCAATTTCAGGATCACGCTGGAATTTTTGGGAATAAAGTGAGAAAAATGCTGGAATTCTTCCATAGGAGTTGTGGCTTCTGCTGCTGATTTTTTCCATGATTAATACCCAGTTTTCCTCTGCTGGAAAATCGAAGGAAATCTCCTTTTCCCAATGTGTTACAGCAACCAAGATGGAAAAGAGCGATTTCCTTGGGATCCCTGGCACAGAATCCGGATGCTCACGTCCTGCCTGTTCACAGCTCCTGTCAGTGCTGGCTTTTGCTTGGATCAGGAAAAAATTATGTTTTCCCTGGCAGCCTGTGGAAGTGTTGGGATGTGGAATCTCAAGGACACGAATTGTCCCATAAAGGCAATTTAGCCTCTGGAAGTGGGAAAGCATTCCCTGTGTTCGTGGAACCACAGAATCATGGAATGGTTTGGGTTGGAAAAACCTTAAATCCCATCCCATCCCATCCCATCCCATCCCATCCCATCCCATCCCATCCCATCCCATCCCATCCCATCCCATCCCATCCCATTCCCATCCCATTCCATGGCAGGGACACCTCCCACTGCCCCAGGCTGCTCCAAGCCCCAATGTCCAGCCTGGCCTTGGGCACTGCCAGGGATCCAGGGGCAGCCACAGCTGCTCTGGGAATTCCAGCCCCCCCTCCCCACCCTCCCAGCCAGCAATCCAATTCCTCCCAAGATCCCATCCAGCCCTGCCCTCTGGCAGTGGGAAGCCATTCCCTGTGTCCTGTCCCTCCATCCCTTGTCCCCAGTCCCTCTCCAGCTCTCCTGGAGCCCCTTTAGGCCCTGCAAGGGGCTCTGAGCTCTCCCTGGATCCTTCTCTTCTCCAGGGGAACATTCCCAGTTCTCCCAGCCTGGCTCCAGAGCAGAGGGGCTCCAGCCCTGGGAGCAGGTCCATGAGGATTCTCTGGACTCTTTCCAGAAAATCCTCAACTTTCTGGTGCAGAGAACTCCAGAGCTGGACACCGTTCCCCGGGTGGAGTCCCCTAAGGGCAGAAATTTTGGAAACCAAGGACTCTCCAGCTCTGCTTTTGGTTTCCCACTGGTTGGAAAATCTGGATCCCAACCTTTCCAGAATCAAGGATCCTCAGTTTTCCACAGGAAGCAGGGATTCTTTGGAGTTGTCTGCTTTTCCACTCCAATATTCCATGGAACGATGAAAACTTTGGGATGATGAACAACACTTTGACCTGGAACTCCTTTCAAGCCCAATATTTCAAATGTTCCCATGTGGAATAAACAGGAAGAGAGGTTTTGGTGTTACTGTTCTGTATTGATGGTCTGGAGCAAAATTTATTCCTAATAGCCCAGAATTCCTGGTTATTAAGGAGGAATTTCTTCCCTGCGAGGGAGGTGAGACCCTGGCACAGATTCCCAGAGAAGATGTGGCTGCTCCTGGATCCCTGGAAGTGTCCAAGGCCAGGTTGGACCTTGGGGCTTGGAGCAGCCTGGGATAGTGGGAAGGTGTCCCTGGGTTGGAATGGGATGGGATTTAAGGTCCCTTCCAACCCAAACCATTCCATGATTCTTTGATTCCCAAAAGAAGAAAACCAGCAGAAAAAAAATGGGAATAGGAATTAATTTCTCCTCCCAGACCCATCACGGGCAGCCTCAAATCCCACAGATCGGAAATCCACGGGAATGCTCAAGGCTTGGAGCAACCTGGCATAGTGGGAGGTGTCCCTGGCGGTGCAGGGGTTGGAATGGGATCTTTAAACTCTGCCCAACCCAAACCATTCCATGATTCCATGAAATGCAGCTACTCAGGGACTCTTGGATGAAGCGTTCATACACAAGAGCTGTTGAGTTTCTTGGGAATTTCCCTGCTTCCTCCAAACTGAAATCCCGGTGCCACCCCCACAAATCCCTTGGTTTGGTGCCGAGTTTTAGACTGTGATTTTTTTTCCAGACCTAAAGTAATCCTGGTTTTTGGTGCTGAGTTTTAGACTCTATGTTATTAGACTGTGCCTATTTTCCAGACGAAAAGTAACCTGGGTTTGGTGCCACGTTTTAGACTGTGCCCATTTTCCAGACCTAAATAATCCTGGTTTTTGGTGCTGAGTTTTAGACTGTGATTTTTTTTCCAGACCTAAATAATCCTGGTTTTTGGTGCTGAGTTTTAGACTCTATGTTCTTAGACTGTGCCTATTTTCCAGGCCAAAAGTAACCTGGGTTTGCTGCCAAGTTTTAGGCTGTGCTCATTTTCCAGACCTAAAATAATCCTGTTTTTTTGTGCTGAGTTTTAGACTCTACCTATGTTCTTAGACTGTGCCTATTTTCCAGACCAAAAGTAACCCGGGTTTGGTGCCAAGTTTTAGACTGTGCCCATTTTCCAGACCTAAAGTAATCCTGGTTTTTGGTACTGAGTTTTAGACTGTGCCCATTTTCCAGACCTAAAGTAATCCTGGTTTTTGGTGCTAAGTTTTAGACTGTGCCCATTTTCCAGACCTAAAATCCTGGTTTTTGGTGCTGAGTTTTAGACTCTGCCTATTTTCCAGACCAAAAGTAACCTGGTTTTGGTGCCAAATTTTAGACTGTGCCCATTTTCCAGACCTAAAGTAATCCTGGTTTTTGGTGCTGAGTTTTAGACTCTACCTATGTTCTTAGACTGTGCCCATTTTCCAGACCTAAAATCCTGGTTTTTGGTGCTGAGTTTTGCACTCTGCCTATTTTCCAGACCTAAAGTAATCCTGGTTTTTGTTGCTTGCTCAGATCAGGTGGACCAAAACAGCAGGAAGTGCCTCTGACAGATTCCAAGATTCCAGTGTCTTCAACGAAACCCTGAGGATTTCCAACATCCAGAGACACCAGGGAGGCCGCTACTACTGCAAGGCTGAGAACGGCCTGGGCTCCCCGGCCATCAAATCCATCCGAGTGGACGTGTACTGTGAGTAAATCCTTGGAATTCTGCCTTTGGTGCTTTTTTCATGCCTTAAAATAGCTGCTGTTCCTAAGAAATGGTCGGCTCCTTGTGAATCCCGATTTTAATGGTGGATGGTGCAGGATCGTGGAGTTTTTATGGTTGGGAAAATGTGAATTGTTGGGATTGCTGGGAAAAATGTGAAGGATTGAGATTGTGGTGAAGGATTTGGATTGTGGTGAAAAATGTGGAGGATTGGGAATGCAGTGAGAAATGTGATGGATTGGGATTGCTGGGAAAAATGAGAAGGATCGGGATTGGAGTGAAAAATGTGAAGGATGGGAACTGCAGTGAAAAATGAGAAGGATTGGGATTGGAGTGAAAAATGTGAAGGATTCAGATTGTGGTGAAAAATGTGAAGGATTGAGATTGCAGGGAAAGATGGGAAGGACTGGAATTGTGGTGAAGGATGAGAAAGATTGGGAATGCAGTGAAAAATGTGAAGGATTGGAGTGACAAATGTGAAGGATTCGGATTGGAGGGAAAAATGTGAAGGATTGAGATTGCAGGGGAAGATGGGAACGACTGGAATTGTGGTGAAGGATGAGAAGGATTGGGAATGCAGTGAAAAATGTGAAGGATTGGAGTGACAAATGTGAAGGATTGGAAATATGGAGAAAAATTAGATTGGTGGGATCTGTGTTTCCCAAAAATTGCCCTCTCCGTGTCAGGTGGATCCCGGGATGTGGGATAATTTCAACACAATTTTTGTGGGATCCGGGATTTTTGGGACGGTGCCTTTTGGGGATCCCAACTATTTCCCCAGATTTTTCCCTCAGATTGGGCTTTGTTTGTTTTAGTGAACGTGTTTTTAGTGAAATTACACAAAAAACAGGCAACTGTCAAAAACAAAATCTGTGGAAAACAGATGATGTTCCTGGCTGGAAGCAAATCCATCATTAGACCAAGAAAGAAATGTTTGAATTTTTGAAGGAGTCTCTCAAGTATGTTTAAAGAAACAACTTCAGTGTTGATATCCCTTAAAATATGGATTAAATATAATTTTGGAAGTGTCTTGGTTTGTAAATTAAGAGGAAAAACAATATCAAAGCCGTGTTCCATGGTAATTCGGGATCGAGAGCATTCCCAAGGCCTTGAATTTAAAATTCTTTCGAATTCCAGCCTCTAATTGAAAATTGGGAAAGATTTGACACTGAATTCTTGAAAAAAATCCATGGAAAATCCATTTTTTTCCCTCATTCATCTCCATTCTTGACTTGGGACAATTTAACAGCAGCACAGGGGTGGGAGATTTCCCTCTCCAGCAATTCCTGGATTTTATTTCCTGGTTAAGTCCAGGATTTGGCACTTAGAGCTGCATTGTTGCTCCTGCAATAATTAATTGCCAGGATATAAATGAGGAATGAGCCAGAGCATTGGGATGTGTGAGGGGAAGGGGCAGTTCCATCATTTTTATGGATTTCCTGCGGTCTTGGAAATCCTTTCAGCCCTGGTGTTGCAGGAAGGATCCGTCGGAAGTTTCCAGGTGCTTTCCCTGGATCTGCTCATGTCCAGGGCCTTTTCTGGCAATGAGTCCCAAAATATCCAATTTCTCCCTAGCTCGGTTCATTCCCAGGGATCCAGGGGCAGCCACAGCTGCTCTGGGAATTCCAGCCCAGCCCCTCCCCACCCTCCCAGACAGCAATTCCCAATTCCCAATCTCCCATCCATCCCTGACCTCTGGCAGTGGGAAGCCATTCCCTGGCTCCTGTCCCTCCAGCCCTTGTCCCCAGTCCCTCTCCAGCTCTCCTGGAGCCCCTTTAGGCCCTGCAAGGGGCTCGGAGCTCTCCCTGGATCCTTCCCTTCTCCAGGGGAACATTCCCAGCTCTCCCAGCCTTTCTCACATCCAGTGTGGGAATTTTTCCTCTCCTTCCTGGATGTTCTCCATGTGTAACAGGAAGATAATTCCAGGCCAATGCTGCTCAGCAGCCTCAGGTCCGTGGGTGAGCATTCCCAGCCCTTCAGCTTCCCAAAAATCCTGTGCTCTGATCCTGCACCTCCTCGGGCCATCACTGGGCACAAGAATTCCCCGTGATCCAATTGTCCAGCCCAAAAATTCATGGAGAGATAGCAAAGGGTAAGAGATAAGGAAGGGAGGAGCTTTAGATGGGCTATTGGGAATTAGGAATTCCTGTCTGGGAGGGTGGGGAGGCCCTGGCACAGCTTTCCCCGAGGAAACCCCAAAATTCGGCTCTTTTAGGAGATTTTAATGTTGGAAATGCCCAAATTTGACCTCAGAGAGCGAATAACAAGAACCCCACTAATTAATTGAATTAATTTGCATTTCTCTCCTGCTGAAAATTCCATTTTTTGATGCTTTAAGTGCTTTCCACCTGCAGAATATTCCAAATTGTCTCCTCTTCTTGTATTGTGGGAAAAAAAAGGAAGGAAGATGAATTTATTTGCTTTCCTTACATGCTGCTTTTATTGTTTTATATTAATTTCCCTCTTGTTTTTTCCCCCTTTAAATTTCCATTCATTAATCCTGTCCTCATCCAAGCATTTGAACAAGGATTTAAGCTCATCCCTGGGTTTTAATGAATGAAAGGACAAGGAAAGGAGCTCCAATAAATCCATAAGTATTGGGAGACACCAGAGCTGGGAATTAAAAATGTCGCTGCAATAAAAGCCCGGAATTCCGTGCAGCCACTCCAAGGCAAACACAACTCAGAGAGGCAGCAGAGAAATTAATAAATTCCATTTTTAATTTCTCAGCTCTGGCTTAATTACCATGACTGGGAGGGCAATTCCAACATCCACAGGGAGGGGGGTAAAAAAGTGGAACCAGGAATGGGGGGGATTGAAGCCAAGGAGAAGAAATTCAGGAATCCTACAGAGGTGAGGGCAGAATTTCAGCATCACTCCCCCCTTAAAACCTTTCTGGAAGGAGAATAACTTGGGAAAATAAACACGTGGATGCTGCCTGTGTCCATGCTTTAAACCTGGATTTTATTTGGGATGCAGGAATGGGAGTGGAAGGGATTCTTTGAAACTTTCAGTTTTAGGACTCACCAGAAAACCCCAATTTCACTTTTACCCCTGATGTTTGATGTCTAAAAGAGCCCCTTCCTCAGAAATCTCTCTGTGGTCTCGTGTGATGATTAAACCAGTGGAATTTGGGCAAAAATCCCATTTTTAAAAGTATTTTTCCATCCAAAATTCCCCACACTCTGTGTCAGGCACACCTGGCCCCACACCAGGGGTGCAGCACGAGGGAACCTCGGGAGCCTTTTTAGCATCCCAGGAGAGGAAAATCTCCTCTCCCTCAGGCAAAGCAGCTCTCCAGGAGAAAGCATCACCTCCTCCTCCTCATCCCAGCAATTTCAATCCAGCTTTTCCAGCTTCTTCCGATGGGGAAGTCTGGGAAGGACAGGGAGCAATGTCAGGAGCAGCTGAAACGTCCAGCTAAGAATTCCCTTCCCCATTCCCAGTGCTCCATGGTCATTATCCCACCCATTTTCCTCTAAAAAGTCCCACGTTGAGAGCACGGGAGTGTCTGTGGGAGGGGATGAGCACAGGAAGGACGTGGAGCTGCTGGAGTGATCCAGAGGAACCACGGAGATGTTCCCCGGGCTGGAGCCCCTCTGCTCTGGAGCCAGGCTGGGAGAGCTGGGAATGGTCCCCTGGAGAAGGGAAGGATCCAGGGAGAGCTCAGAGCCCCTGGCAGGGCCTAAAGGGGCTCCAGGAGAGCTGGAGAGGGACTGGGGACAAGGGATGGAGGGACAGGAGCCAGGGAATGGCTTCCCACTGCCAGAGGGGAAATTTACATTGGATCTTGGGAATTGGGAATTGCTGGCTGGGAGGGTGGGGAGGGGCTGGGCTGGAATTCCCAGAGCAGCTGTGGCTGCCCCTGGATCCCTGGCAGTGCCCAAGGCCAGGCTGGACACTGGGGCTTGGAGCAGCCTGGGGCAGTGGGAGGTGTCCCTGCCATGGCAGGGGTGGGACTGGATGGGATTTAAGGTTTTTCCAGCCCAAACTATTCCAGGGTTCTTTGATTCTGTGATTTTAAGACTCACAGACACTTTTTGCTCAAGAAGAAAAAAGATGATAGGAGCAGACAGAAAACTGGGAATCACGGGAATGGTGAAGGTCAGCAGGAATCAGAGTGTCCATGCATTCCCACCTTGCTGATTCTGAGTGTCCAAACCCCAAAACCCTTCGATCACCCACTAAAATATCTGATTAATTCATCCTGATTAATCCCAACCCTGCTGGGGCAAATTCCAAGCGAAAATTAACCATGCCTGGAGGAATGGAATTGCAGAATTCCCATTAACTTGAGCCAGGGAATGTTTCTATTCCTATGTTGATGATGTTTAAGTAACCCCGAAGAGCGGAGGAAGTTCCTTGCAGAATTTGCTCCCCAGAATCCTCCTGACATCAGGAATTTTTAACTCAGGAATAAAGCTCCCAGTTAATTCCAGAGCCTTGATTCCATGGCGTTACCTGGCTGCGGATGCGGATTTTCTTTTCCCCCTGGAACATACTCCAGGAAAAGTGCCATGAGGTTATTTGGATGCCTTTTATGCTGTTCCTTTCCTAAATTAAAGCTGGCTCTAATAGCTGTAGTTAGATCAGCCTGAGACGAGCTCGTGTCAGATGAAATTCGGGATAATTGATGCCGTAAATATCCCTGGAGTGCAAAGACAGCTCCTCTTAATGGCTCCAAAATTCCCTCTGTTTATAGGGATCTATAAACACTCACGGAAATAGGCCTGGTTTTTATAAAGAGCTGAGTTTAAGCCTTAAATGCGCTGTTCCTGACGGGAATACTCAGCTCCTGCCAATCCCTGGAAAATTCCCTGCGTGGGGTTTGTTTTGGGGACAGCTTCTCCTGAAGGTGAGGAGAGGTTTGGTGTGGGTGGTCTCACCAGGAATGCGGAATTATGGGAAAATAAAGGTAGGAAAGACCTTCAGGATCTTGAACTCCAACCTTCGAATCCCCCAAAATTACTAAGTCACGTTGGGAGGTGTCTACTGGCTTTTGGGACATTTCCAGGGTTGATGATTCCACCACTTCCCTGGGGAGTCTCCTCCAATGCCCAGCCGCTCCTTCAGTGGAGAGATTTTGCTCTTTGGCTCTTCCACATTTGATAAAATCATGGAATGATTTAGGCTGGATCTTAAATCCCACCCATCCCAGCCCTGCCATGGCAGGGACACCTCCCACTGCCCCAGGCTGCTCCAAGCCCCAATGTCCAGCCTGGCCTTGGGCACTGCCAGGGATCCAGGGGCAGCCACAGCTGCTCTGGGAATTCCAGCCCAGCCCCTCCCCACCCTCCCAGCCAGCAATTCCCAATTCCCAAGATCCCATCCAGCCCTGCCCTCTGGCAGTGGGAAGCCATTCCCTGGGTCCTGTCCCTCCATCCCTTGTCCCCAGTCCCTCTCCAGCTCTCCTGGAGCCCCTTTAGGCCCTGCAAGGGGCTCGGAGCTCTCCCTGGAGCCTTCCCTTCTCCAGGGGAACATTCCCAGCTCTCCCAGCCTGGCTCCAGAGCAGAGGGGCTCTTCCACTCTCCCAGGTTGCTCCAACCTGGTCTTGGATGCTTCCAGAGATGGGGCAGCCACAGATTCCCTGGGAATTCCATTCCTATCCCACCCTGCCCTCACAGGGAAGAATTTCAAGGTTCTCCACTTTCACGACTCTAAATTATTCGGGATAATTAGAGTAGCAAAATTAATAAAATGCTGATTCTGACAGATTTTTCCTCATCCTTCATCTCCAGCCCCATCCCTCTCCATAGGACTCCGTGATTCCAGGCTCTGGAGAGCATCCATGGGTATCCAGCCTTGCTCCTGTGCCTGCTTTTTCCCCACACCAAGTTTAATGAAGTGCTGGGGGTTAATTATCTTTGGGATCTTGAACCTCATTGGAATTTCAGCTTGGAAGGTTTTGGGAAAGGAAGGTTTGGCAGATGGGCAGGCAAATGCAATTATCCGAGGAGGAAAATCTTGGCTGCTCCTTGGAATTCTGCTGCGTTTCCATCCTGAAACAACATTTTGGGTTGGATTTGTGCTGAACTGAGGAGCAGCATCACCACGGATGAGGTTTAGATGATCCCCCAAGGGTCTTTTCCAAGCTGGATGGGATTTTAGCCTCTGCTCCTGGAATGGGCTGGCTGGGAATTCCGTTCAGTCAGCAGAAAGACTTCGCTTGTCTGGGTTTAGGCTTGGCTCTAAATATTCCAGGCAGGTTGATTTTCCTCTTTGCTACACTTTGCTTTGATTTGTCATCTTCATTTGCCTCCGAGGAGTTCCTTCCATTGGATTTCCTCCTTTTTTTCCTCATCCACTCACTGTTATTTATGGCCTCTAGTCCCGGTTTTCCTTTTATTCCTCTTCCCTGAAATGAGGATTTTATGTTCTGCTGGAGTCAGGCTGGAGAGAAAAAGGATCTTCTTTTCAAGCAGGGATTGTAGGAAAGCACTGGAGAGGTTCCCGTTTGAACATTTTTAATGGGAAAGGGTTTAGGGCTGGGAAATAAATGGGAGCCTTGGAAGAGAAATGGGATATGAGGGAAGAAACCTGGCACTTCCTTTTATCATGGAATCAAGGAATGCTTTGGGATTGAAGTGACCTTAAATCCCATCCAGTCCTTGCAGGGACACTTTCCACTACCCCAGGCTGCTCCAGCCTGACCTCGGAAAATAAAGGTTGGAAAGACCTTTAAGATCTTCAACTCCAACCATCGAATCCCCAAAAATTACTAAATCACTTTGGGACGTGTCTACTGGCTGTTGGGACATTTCCAGGGTTGATGATTCCACCACTGCCCTGGGGAGTCTCCTCCAATGCCCGGCCGCTCCTTCAGTGAAGAGATTTTGCTCTTTGGCTCTTCCACATTTGATAAAATCATGGAATAATTTAGGCTGGATCTTAAATCCCATCCAGTGCCACCCCTGCCATGGGCACGGACACCTCCCACTGTCCCAAGGTGGCTCCAGCCTGGCCTTGGGCACTGCCAGGGATCCAGGGGCAGCCACAGCTGCTCTGGGAATTCCAGCCCAGCCCCTCCCCACCCTCCCAACCAGGAATTCCTTCCCAATATCCAATACGAATCTCCCCTTTTCCAGTTTAAAGCCATTCCCTGTGTCCTGTCCCTCCATCCCTTGTCCCCAGTCCCTCTCCAGCTCTCCTGGAGCCCCTTTAGGCCCTGCAAGGGGCTCTGAGCTCTCCCTGGAGCCTTTTCCATGTAAACAATCCCAATTCTCCCAACCTTTCCTCACAGGAGAAGAGCTCCAACCCTCAGATCCTCCCCACCACCCCCTCTGCACTCCCTCGTTTATGATAAATGAAGGAATAATTGACTTATATTTATAATTTTCTCTATTCAAATATTTTTTATTCTCCTTTTAGACCATTTAAAATCCAGAATAAGGCAGGGAGAGAGCAGTGGGGTCTAACCAGGAGCCCCTGCTCATTATTTACACTCAATTAATTCAGAATTTCACTTTGAACAGGGATTTATTTAAACCTTGTAAGGAGCCTCTGGAAAAATTTCACTAAGCGGAGATGGATGTGCTCTAAAACCAGACTTTCCTAACCCAGTTTGTTGTTCATTAATTCCACAAAATTAAGTTTCTGTCCTTTAGAAAGTGGAGGAACGAGCATTAATTAGGTTTGGGATTATGAAACCAATAATTACTGACTTAAGTGTTAATACTCCCAATTTGTAACAATTATTCCACGTCGAGCACGTCAGGTGGCCTTTGGCATCAACGCCTGTTTTTCCTGGCTTGGCAAATCCATTTTTCCTGCTTTTTTTTTTTTAATGGAAAAATGATGCAGGTAGAGAGAGAATTAATAACCCAAAATTGCTGTTAAAAATCCCAGTCCCTGCAGTGCCAGAGTGGTTTTAAATCTTGTTTATTCCACGTTCTTTCGTGGGTGCTCCGGGTCCATCCGGATTTTCCAGCACGGTGGGGATCCAGAGTGAACTCGGGAAGAGCCTGATGCAAGTGGGATGAAAAGATGCTTTCAATTACTCCATGTCTTGATTCGAGTGCTCTCGATTTAATGATAATGATCTGGAATTTGTTAATCAACTCTGATTGCATTTTTTCCACGGAATTTCATCTTTGGATTGACCACGACTCCGGTTGAGTTCGACCTCTTTTATCTCATGGCTCTGGCTGGTTCTTAGGGTTGATTTTTTTTCTTTGCTGCTCTATTAAAAATCAATTTAATGGCTTTTTTTTTCCCATGAAAAATCATCTGATCGTGCAGCTTTGAGGAATCCTCTCTCTGCCCAGGCTCCTCTGTTCAGCTGCTTCCTTTTCCAAGAAAAATCAGTCTGGTTCTTCCCCAAACTGTATTTATTATATTATTATATTATATTTTATTATATTATAATATTATTATAAAATAATAAAATTATAAAATTATTATAATATAATAATTTATTATATTATTATATTACTGTCTTATTCCTTACATTTATATTCCCTGGAGCCAAAAGAGCCCTTTTGTCCTGTTTTCCCTCCTGAGGTGCTTACAGCCAATAAGAATTTATCATAAAAATAATTTAAATTATTCACTGTTCTTTTTGGAGAAATTCAGTGTTTTGTGCTCGTTGTGTCTTCTCCAGCAAACTCAGATCCTGAATTATTTTTCCAGTGTGGAATTGTTTTCCTTTTGGTCTTTTCTTTGCCCTTTAATTAATTTTTTTCGTTGCCCTTTAATTATTTAATGTTGCTTACAAACACATGAGACCAGGTTAAGATCCTGTACTCGGGTCACTGATTCTGAGTATGGAAGTGAATTCAATCCTTCCTGCAAAATGATCCCAGAAATTCCCATTATTCCAGGACTTTTCCAGTGTTTCAGGCCATGCTGGGGCACTCTGGTGCTGGGAACCTCTGTTGGGAATTCATGGATGTGCCAAGTTCTGTGTGAGCTTTGGACTCCTCGTGATTAGGAAAATCCATTGGTTGGGAAAATCCACTGATCCTTTTCCATCTGTGCATAAGCATGAGGAATAATCATGGAATCATGGAATGGTTTGGGATGGAATGAGACTTAAAGATCAACTTGTTCAGCCCCTGCAGGGACACCTCCCACTGTCCCAGGCTGCTCCAATCCCATCCAACCTGGCCTTGGGCACTTCCAGGGATCCAGGGGCAGCCACAGCTGCTCTGGGAATTCCAGCCCAGCCCCTCCCCACCCTCCCAGCCAGCAATTCCCAATTCCCAAGATCCCATCTAAATCTCTTCTCTTTTAGTTCATCCACTCCTCCTTGTCCTATCACTACTTTCCAGTGTAAAAAACTCCTTTCCCACTTTTTATAATCCCCCTTTAGGCCCTGCAAGGGGCTCTGAGCTCTCCCTGGAGCCTTCTCCTCTCCAGGTGAACATTCCCAGCTCTCCCAGCCTGGCTCTGGAGCAGAGGGGCTCCAAGCCTTGGAGCAGCTCCGTGGATTCCTCTGGATCATTCCAGCAGCTCCACATCCTGCTGTGTCCCCAGAGCTGGAGCAGCCCTGCAGGTGGGGTCTCACCTGAGGGGGGCACAGGGGGAAAATCCCACTTTTCCTGCTTCCCACACTGCGGGATCAGCCCAGGGCACAATTCCAGGTCATGACCAGCCTCTCATCCCCCAACACTCCCAATCCTTCTCCTCAGGGCTGCTCCCATCCCTGTGGAAGTCCAGCACTGCTGTGGGTGTTTTCCTTCCTTGCTGTTTGTTCTGCCAGTCCTGGACATGCCAAACCTCTCTGCTCCCCGGGAGTTCCAATGCTCATCCAACCTCAGAAACGATTGGAATTGGCTCTGTTTGGTGTCCTTGGAGAAGGAAAACCCTCCTGTGCCCCCTGTGCCAACCCCCTGCGGTCACCAGGACGTGCTCATAGGGGCAGGTTTCAACCAGGTGCATTTCTAACCTCATTAACAGAGCGGAGAAAACATTTTCTCCATGAAACTCCATCACTGAGATCTCATTCTGTTTTTCCTTTTGGCATTTTTTTTGCAGCCTGAACCCTCAGGAAAGCATCACAGGCTGGAGCTGTGTGGGGATTGTTGACCACCGAGGTCGTTGGCTTTGTCCTTTTGTGTTGGAGTGTGTTAACAGCCTCCTGGCAGGGCTCTGATCCTCCCGAAATTCTATCGGAAATCGATGGAAGCTCCTCAGGGGGCTCCCGGGGTCACGCTCTCCATCGTGGGAACAAGGAGGGAACATTTGCTTCCTTTCAGCAGCTGGAAGTGCTGCTGGAAATGTTTGCAGTGCCGGGGCTGTTCTGCACATGCAGCACTGCAGATGCAGAATGAATCTCTTTGAAAGGGTTGGAGAGGGAAAAATAGCTCACATGGAACTGGGAATAACTCAATTCCTGTCTTTCCAGCTTTGTTAGAGCTGTTGTGTGTCCACACTGGACACTTGAAAGGCTGGAGAGCAGGAGGGCTCGTTATCCTTTCTGTAGGATGCAAGAAATAGAGAAATTAATTGAATTTTTGTGCTTTATATCCCACACTAAGCACTTCAAACCTGCCTTGATAGGGAAGCTGTGGCTGCCCCTGGATCCCTGCAAGTGCCCAAGGCCAGGTTGGATGGAGCTTGGAGCAGCCTGGGATAGTGGAAAGTGTCCCTGGCATGGCAGGGGTGGCACTGGGTGGGATTTAATGTCCTTTCCAACCCAAATCATTCCATAATTCTGTGAATTACTGAAAGTAAATCTGACGAGGAACAGCTGAGGGAGCTGGGAAGGGGCTGGAGCCCCAGGAGCGGCTGAGGGAGCTGGGAAGGGGCTGGAGAATTCCTGAGGGAGCTGGGAAAGGGGCTCAGGCTGGAGCAAAGGAGGCTCAGGGGGGACCTTGTGGCTCTGCACAAGTCCCTGACAGGAGGGGGCAGCCGGGGGGGGTCGGGCTCTGCTCCCAGGGAACAGGGACAGGAGGAGAGGGAACGGCCTCAGCCTGGGCCAGGGGAGGCTCAGGGTGGGCATCAGCAGGAATTTCCCCATGGAAAGGGTGCTCAGGGCTTGGCAGGGGCTGCCCAGGGAGGTTTGGAGTGCCCATCCCTGGAGGTGCCCAAGGAATTCCTGGAGGTGGCACTCAGAGCTCTGGGCTGGGGACAAGGTGGGCATCGGGCACAGCTGGGACTCCATGGGCTGGGAGGGCTTTTCCAGCCTCGGGGATTCTGTGAGGTTTAGATTGGATATTTGGGAAAATTTCTGCCCTAAATTTGTTGTCCAGCCCTGGCACAGGTACAGGGTGGAGTCCCCACACCTGGAGGGATTCAAATCCCTGTGGATGTGGCACCTGGGGACATGGGGCAGTGGTGGCCTGGGCACTCAGGGCTCTGGGCTGGGGGCAAGGTGGGCATCGGACACAGCTTGGACTTGATGATCTTAAATTCTTTTCCAACCTCAATGATTCCGTGGTTGAAAGCTTGTGCTGGGTCAAGGAGGAAAAATAGCTTGGAAAACACGGGAGTTTTGCATTTAAGGATAATTTAGGAGCTGAATAACTCTCAGCTCAGCGATGCGTCACCGCTGTCTCCGCTTTGCCCGCCGGGATGAAGCCGTTCCCATCCCTTTCCCAGATGTGTTTTATTCTTATCCCGCCTGCTCCGAACATCTGAAGACAAAGGCAGCTAATTAACAAATGAAATCAGCAAACTGTGCAGGCCCAGCAGCTGAGGGGAGATGATCCAGCAAATCCAGCCTGGATCCTGCCGGGCTGTTGCTGTTGGAGCGTGTGACTCTCCCGGCGCTCAGGTGCGGGCTGTGGGCATGATCCGTGTTTCCCCACTCCCAGACAGCTCAATGCCTTTGGAATTCTGCACGGGGAGGATTTTAACAGCATCTGCCACACTCTGTGCACCTTCCACTCCAGCATCAGGATGCAATTCCCAGGGAATTCGGATTAGACCTGTTTTGAGCAGCTTAGGTTGAGCTTTCCATTTGTTCGAGGGCTTAGGGGTGTGTGAGGGGAATTCTTCCCATCCAGTGTTTACCATGCCTGGCCCACCTGGGTTTTGGGGAGCATTTGGTTCAATTCAGAGATGAAAGCCTGAGAAATTGAACCTGATGGTGGCACAAACCTCTGTGGGAAACATCTTTCTGTAATTATTTTCCGTTTGATTAATAGACTTTAACGACGTAGCCGCACCCACGACTTCAGTTTGATTTAAACCGTGATTAATCTGTTGACTCTTCATAATTTCATCAAACCAAAATGAAAATTTTGGGATATTTTTTTTTCCTTCTTGTAAAACAGAGAACAGATTAATCTCATTGAGCTTCCCAATGTTAAAGCTTTCTTTTTCCTCCTCGTTTATTTTTGTGTGGTATTTGAAATGATGGAATAATGGAATTGTTTGGGTTGGGAGGGACCTCAAAGTTCATCCCATCCCACCCCTGCCATGGCAGGGACACCTCCCACTGTCCCAGGCTGCTCCAAGCCCCAATGTCCAGCCTGGCTTTGGGCACTGCCAGGGATCCAGGGGCAGCCACAGCTGCTCTGGGAATTCCAGCCCAGCCCCTCCCCACCCTCCCAGCCAGCAATTCCCAATTCCCAAGATCCCATCCATCCCTGCCCTCTGGCAGTGGGAAGCCATTCCCTGGCTCCTGTCCCTCCATCCCTTGTCCCCAGTTCCTCTCCAGCTCTCCTGGGGCCCCTTTAGGCACCCTCAGCTCTCCCTGGATCCTTCCCTTCTCCAGGGGACCATTCCCAGCTCTCCCAGCCTGGCTCCAGAGCAGAGGGGCTCCAGCTCCGTGATCCCCTCTGCAACAATTCCATGTTTTCCTTGGGCTGAGGTTCTGGACTCAGCTCTCCAGGTGGGGCCTCCAAGCTCACAGGAACACAACATTCCCTGTGCAACTCAGCCTTGGCTGCAACCATTCCAGAACCTCATCAGCACTGCTGGGTCCTTAAAACACCAATGACCATTCCAAGCCCTTCCCACTCCTCCCAGATTTCCAAGCCCCGGAATATTCCCGTGCTGCTGGGATAGAACAACCACCCCCAGCCACCCACAGGCACAGAGCTTTGAGTAGGGGGTTTTTAAAATCTGTTCAGAAAATTGAATCTCAATCAGTGCTGATTCAACCAGAATTGAAGCCGGAATTCTGGAGAGCTTCCAGGAGCACCGGGATCAGGTGGCTTTAAACAACCTGGCTAAAAGCAGGGAATTTTGGAGTTTCATCATCCCCTGGAACATCCTTGCAGAATCCCTTGTCCAAAACCCGTGTTTTTCCTGCTTTTTCAATTTTCCAGCTCTCACATGGCCAGAGCAAAGCCCAGCCTTACGTAACCACCCCCAGTCACACATTGTGCGGCCCTCCTGACAGCGGGAATGTTCAGGGAAATCTCCCAACAATTGGGAGCATTCTTTGCTCTCCTGGTAGTGCTGCTGCTTTTGCTTTGCTGCAGCTGTCGGGATCTTTCCAGCATTGCCGTTGGAAAAAAATTCCATCAGGTTCTGCAGTGCGAATTTCCCATTAATTGACCATTATGAAATGCTTTGGCAGAGGCTTTGCTGCAGCTCCATACCCAACTTGGATTTCTTGGAGCTTTCCTGATATTCCTATCAAAATCCATCCATTGCCATAGTTCAGTGCCTGCTTGGAGGGGATTAGCTGGAGAGGGACTGGGGACAAGGGATGGAGGGACAGGACCCAGGGAATGACTTCCCACTGCCAGAGGGCAGGGATGGATGGGATCTTGGGAATTGGGAATTGCTGGCTGGGAGGGTGGGGAGGGGTTGGGATGGAATTCCCAGAGCAGCTGTGGCTGCCCCTGGATCCCTGGCAGTGCCCAAGGCCAGGCTGGATGGGGCTTGGAGCAGCCTGGGACAGTGGGAAGTGTCCCCCAATGGCAGGGGCTGGCATGGGATGATCCTGAAGATCCCTTCCAACCCAAACCATTCCAAGTTTCCATGATCCAGCATGGACCTGTTCCAAGAGAGCAGGTTGGACAAGCAGGTGATGACATCACAGCTCCTGGAATCATGGATCTACATGATCATGGAAATCACTGATCTACAATGGCCTCTTGTCCAACCCCCTGCTCAAACCAGGGCTGCCTTCAAGGTCAGATTACTCAGGACTGTGTCCAGCCAAGCCTTGGATGTCTCCAAGTATCCCATGGACCCTCTGGACACTTGTCCAATTGCACAGGGAATTTATTTCCCTTTTATCCAGGTGGAATTTCCCTTGGTGCAGCTTAGACCTCTTGGCTCATGGCCTTTTCCTCTGCACCTCCAAGAAAAGTTTTTCATCTTCTCCAGAACTTCCTGGTAGCAATTTGGAGACAGAAATTCCGTCTGCTCTTCATCCTGGCTTCTCCTTTGTCTTCATCTTCTCCAGAAGTCCCCAGCTGGCATTTGAAGACAAAATTTGGATTTTCCCTTTATCCAACCACCTCCAGTCTGGCCAGACCCAGCTGCCCCAGAATCTGGATGGCCTCTGGTCAACTTGGTGGCCTCCCCTGCATTGCTCCAATTTATCCATGTCTGGAGCTGGACAGGGCAGTCAGGAAGCTTCCTCATGGCATGGGTTGGAAGAGAAGGCATTTTTCCCTGGAACACAGCTCTCCTGCTCTTGCAGCCATAAATGGAGGTGGTTTCAGTCCTGGTTTCAGTCCTGGTTTCAGTCCTGGTTTCAGTCCTGGTTTCAGTCCTGGTTCCAGGTTTTGAGGGATTTCCTTGTCTTGTCTTTGGTAACTTCATGAAAATGAAGCTGAGTCCGAATTTGGAACTCTCAGGTCTTTCATCCAAGGATTTGCCTTCACCCAAGGGTCAGAGCTTGGAGGAGCATCCCTGGAGTCTGTGATGGAGCTCACGGCTCCTTGTTTTCCATCCAGGGATGTGCTTTAATAGGGATAACCTGGAAATCAATGTGGGAAACATTCTGTTCTCCATCAAAACTCCGGGAACAGGTGTTTGACCCTAAAAACTGAAGCGAGTTCATTTTCTCCTCTTTTTCTTCTACTTCATGAGCAGAAGCCAGAATTTCTGAGCACTCTCAACCCTTTTCAAACGCTGCCGTGATTTAAAGTAACCTTTAGAACAACACTGAAACCTCATTAGGAAATGCCATCCTCATTTGGAGCAGCACATCCATAATTTGCTTCTGTGGTCTTAAGTTAAATGTTTTGGAGGGGAGGGCAAAGGTAACATTTCCTTAAAATCTGTGCCCCATTAGGAGGTGTTATTGCTGGAATTGTTGGGAATTTTTGGAACAGGTTTTGTTTCAAATTAATCAAGAGACTCTCCAGCTTCACGCTTCTTCTGCAAATAGAAATGGAGCAGCTAAAGATGAATTTTTAGTCTTTAGATGAATTTTTAGTGTTTAGATTTGGTCTTTTTTTTTCTGGAATTGGCTTTTCCATGTGGAATTTTAATGTGTTGTAACCTATTTATTTTATTAGCAAAATTCTTTCCTTAACAATTCCATGGATTCCCTTAACAATTGTTAATTCCCTTAACAATTCCAAGCTTTGGAAGAGGCTGCCCAGGGAAGGGGTGCAGTCAGCACTGCTGGAAAAGTTCAGCCAGTTGAGGATGTGGCTCTTGAGGCTGTGGTTTAACCGTGAATGTGGTGGTGGTTGATGGCTGGATTTGGTGACCTCAGGGGGCTTTTCCAACCTCAAAAATTCCGGGATTCTCCACCTTTGCAGAGGGATTTGGGGGTACATTTGGCTGGGTCCTTTTGGTCGCATGAAGATTTGAGAACCTCGTTCTCCATTTCACTGAATTCTGGCCTCAAATAAACCTGATGAACCAACATTTTGATAATTACTCACACCAGAATTCATGAAAACTGGGTTAAATTTTGGGGTAAGGGAATAATTAACCCCTACCCAAAGGGGGGTTAATTCCTTTGGATAGAGGTTAATAAAATCCAAAATTCCTTTGGATACCGGAATTAATAAAATTCCTTAAAAAAATTTTTTTTTAAGGAATTTTAAGGACCAAGCAGTGCTGATGAGATTCTGGAATCATTGCAGCCAAGGCTGAGTTGCGCATGGAATGTTGTGTTCCTGTGAGCTTGGAGGCCCCACCTGGAACGCTGAGTCCAGGCCCCCAGCACAAGGAAAACATGGAATTGTTGGAGAGGAGATCATGGAGCTGCTCTGAGGGCTGGAGCTGCTCTGAAGCCAGGCTGGAAGAGCTGGGAATGTTCCCCTGGAGAAGAGAAGGATCCAGGGAGAGCTCAGAGCCCCTTGCAGGGCCTAAAGGGGCTCCAGGAGAGCTGGAGAGGGACTGGGGACAAGGGATGGAGGGACAGGAGCCAGGGAATGGCTTCCCACTGCCAGAGGGCAGGGATGGATGGGATCTTGGGAATTGGGAATTGCTGGCTGGGAGGGTGGGGAGGGGCTGGGCTGGAATTCCCAGAGCAGCTGTGGCTGCCCCTGGATCCCTGGCAGTGCCCAAGGCCAGGCTGGACATTGGGGCTTGGAGCAGCCTGGGGCAGTGGGAGGTGTCCCTGCCATGGCAGGGCTGGGATGGGATGGGATTTAAGGTCCCTTCCCACACAAACCTTTCGTTTCCAGGGTTGGAGGGACAGGACAAGGCGGAATAACTTCCCACTGCCAGAGGGCCAGGTTAGATGGGATATTGGGAAGGAATTCCTGGCTGTGAGAATTTGGAAGTTGGGTGGTTTTGACCAGCCCTTAGGAAAAACATCCCTTGCTTTCCTTGTTCTCCCTTGTTCCATTTCTTTCCTTCCTCAATAAAATTGTCCCTCCAAACAAAGCTCAGAATAACTCCCAGACCAGGAATCTCCTTTTTCCTGGTGGCATAAAACCCAAATTAATTACTTTGTTCTCCTCATATTCCAAGGGCTATTTTATTTTTTTTCCCCTATGGAAGCGAATTCCTGGTTGTGGGCATCTCATTTTCTTGGAGCTGCTGCAGTGGGAGTAATTATCCGATATCTGTATTTTAATCAAGAGAAATGTGTTCCGAAGCCCGGGATGAATTTACCTGCTGGAAGTTAAATGCCTGTAACTAAAAGCAGGGAATCTGCATTAAATTGCTGTATTAAATTGCAGCTTTAAAAGCAAACAGCTGCGTGCACATGATCCGCGGACTCCTGGATCCTGCCATTTGGATGCAAATCAGGCTGTCTATTTATTTCCAAAGCTTTATAATTTTGTGGAAAAGAGTTAGAAGCAACAAGGAGTAAAGCTGCAAACCAGACGAACCCGCGGTAATCACCGAACTATAATAGAAATATGATTGACATTAGCATGAGATCGGCGCTGTTGTTCTGCCTAAAAATGTGAGTTTTGAAGGAAATCCACTTGGGGACGAGGAAATAAATCCTAAACTTGACTTTTGCTGCAAAATCCCTTAAATTTGGGGCTTTTAGAGCCGTTTTGTCTCCGGTTTACTCTTGACTTGCTATGAGGCGTTGCAGGAAATTCCCGACGCCGCAGTGTTGTCGAGGCAACTAAAGCCTGCCCTAATCTTGGTTTCTCCTGCCTGGTTTTTTCCCAGATTTGGATGATCCCATAGTCACAGTCCACCAGAGCATCGGGGAAGCCAAGGAGCAGTTTTACTATGAGAAGACCGTGTTCCTCAGGTGCGTGGCCAACTCCAACCCACCCGTGCGCTACAGCTGGCGCCGCGGCCAGGAGGTGCTGCTGCAGGGCTCCGACAAGGGAGTGGAGATCTACGAGCCCTTCTTTACCCAGGTAGGCCTGAAAAATCGGGAATTTTTTCCATCTTGAGGCTTTGTAACGGGATCTGCCCGCTGGGTTTGTGGGGTGGGGACTGGGGACGGCCTTCGATAGCAACACTTCGTCCAAAACGCTCCTGGGTGTTGTTGAAAGACTTCCTGACATAAAACAGGTTTAAATTTTTGTGGAAATATAAATGATTGAATGACGAGGGAGTGATACCTACAGGAGACCCTTTAAAGGGATTTTTATTGGGTGCTACAAGCCCAAACCTCTGATTTGACTCCTATTTCCTCATCCTTCCCGATCCCACGCAGCGATTCCACACACAGCCTAAATTCCAGCCTTAAAAGCTCTTCATGCAGGCCAGGGGAGGTTTAGATTAAATTTTCAGAAAAATTCCTTTGTGGAAAAGGTTGGGAAGCATTGGAATAGGGATGGGGTGCAGTTACCACCCTTGGAAGTGTTCCCAAAATGTGTGGATGTGGCGCTTGAGGACGCGGATTAATGGAGAACATGGTGGTGGTTGATGGTTGGATTTGATGATCTTGGAGGGCTTTTCCAGCCTTTGAAATTCCATGATTCCAGATTCCATGGCAACTCCCCATGGTGGGTTTTATAGTCTTTTTTTCTGCCTCTTTTTATCTTCAAATATCAGGTTTTGTTTTACAATTCCCCACTTAAAAGATGAGGTGGCAAAAAAGGAAATAAAACCTTTTCCAAAATCTTCCCGCTCTCACTCCCAGCCCTGAAGGAAGCCTGGCTCTGTCAGATAAGCTGAGATTAATTTATCATGAACACATTTGCACCGAGGCAGGGACAAAAAAGATGGCAAATCCCATTGTCTGTGGCCAAAAGTGTGGGATGGTGTTCGGGAAAAAAATAAAGAGAAAGGAAAAAAAAGGGGAAAAACAGTTTTGGAAAATCTAAAGCAACAGCAAGGAAAGACAGAGGTGAAAACTGCCTGGTAATTTGGTGTTCAGAGCACAAAGCAACTGCGACTTTCATAAATAATTTTCATTTAATGATTTGAGAGCACCTTCATTTGTGGCTTTTTGTTGTACTTGACAGCTTTATATTGCTCCAACAGCTCCGTGTTTTCCGGAGAAACGTGGAGCTCGGAACCTTGCAGAGATGGGAATTAAATCACAGAGCCAAGTTATTGGTGTCCTCAATGTAATGAGATTATTTTGAATTTAACATGAACGGAGCCAGTTTAGCAAAGCTGGGGCTTTGCTTGGACTCGAGTGTAGACTGGAGTTTTGAAATGTTTTAATTAAAAAGGGAGAGTGGAGTTTTTTATTTTACGTTCCAGTATGGAAATGCTGAGGATTGCCTCCCCTAAAATCTAAGGATTCGTTTACTAAAATGTGTCACATGAAATTAGATTTTTTTTTTTTTTAGTTTATTAAGATCATCCTTTCTAAAATCTCGGAGTGGGTTTAATTAATGAATAAATCAGATTGTCCTGGTGATATTCAAATCTTATCCATAACCTTTCTCCATTTATTGGAGGGCAGCTGGAATTAGCGTGGCCTGGATCTGTGCAGGCAAGATCTGCTCTGTGTTTATGAGGGGAAAAGATGTAATTAAAGGTTCAAGAGTCATCAACATCTTGTGCTTAATTAGTTCATCTTCTGCTAGGGATGCAAATAGGGAGAGCTGATGTGAAGAGGGGCAGAGGGGATTTGGTGAAGAGGATCAAGAGGTGGGAATTTTGAGAGGGAATCTTTTTGCTGAGGGATTGGAAGGTGGATTTTAGTTTGGAAGTGAAGTGGAATGGAAAGGGAAACAAAATTTCTCAGATATTTTACCAAAAAAAGTGGTTGATTGGTATTTCTGATGGTTTTATTATTTGGGTAATCATAGAATCCCGGAATGGTTTCACAGGGAAGGGACCTTAAAGCTCATCCTGTTCTAACCCAGGGACACCTCCCACAATCCCAGGCTGCTCCAAGCCCCAATGTCCAGCCTGGCCTTGGGCACTGCCAGGGATCCAGGGGCAGCCACAGCTGCTCTGGGAATTCCAGCCCAGCCCCTCCCCACCCTCCCAGCCAGCAATTCCCAATTCCCAATATCCCATCCATCCCTGCCCTCTGGCAGTGGGAAGCCATTCCCTGGCTCCTGTCCCTCCATCCCTTGTCCCCAGTCCCTCTCCAGCTCTCCTGGAGCCCCTTTAGGCCCTGCAAGGGGCTCGGAGCTCTCCCTGGATCCTTCCCTTCTCCAGGGGAACATTCCCAGCTCTCCCAGCCTGGCTCCAGAGCAGAGGGGCTCCAGCCCTTGGAGCAGCTCCGTGGATTCCTCTGGATCACTCCAGCAGCTCCACATCCTGCTGTGTCCCCAGGGCTGGAGCAGCTCTGCAGATGGGATCTCACCTGAGGGGGGCAGAGGGGCAGAATTCTCCCTTTCCCCTTTTGTCCGTACTCTGGGATGATCCCAAAATCCTGTCAGCAATTAAATCCCAAGAAGCACCTGGAAAACTGGGCATATCCAGATAAATTCCTTTAAATAGGATCAGATTTTTTCCATTCATGAGGAAACATCAGCTACTTATTCCAGCATCCATGGGGAGAAAAACGGAGCAATCCTGCCCATCCTTGTCCATGAAAATTTTGGAAGAATGAACTTTCCAGATCCCAGATCTCGATCGAGATTTTTACCCGGAGAGTTTGCATCCTCCCCGTCACTCATCGGAATTGCACAGCCTGAGCGCGAGATTAAATTTGCTGTATTTACAATAATTATGCAATTAGACATAATTAGACTAATTATCCCAACCAATGAGGAAAATATATACATTTTTATAAATCTCTGCGAGCTGGGGACGTGATCCAGAATTCCATTGTGAGTTCAGCCCAAGTTCAACTTGGAGCTAAGGAGGGAATTGCTGGGATGTAGCTGCTCCATGCTTCCAGAACTCAGTGCCTTTGGCAGCCTGGATCAGTTCCCTATTCCAGAGGAACCTCCTAAAGCAGGAATTTGATCTTTCCAAAGCTTGGCCTTAATTTTAATCCCATCATTTTCATGGGATGGGTTGTCCATAGAAATCACTTAAATCCCAATATTCCCAAAGCCTCTCCAAGATTTCAAGGAAGGTTTCTTTTCTTCCCTGCTCAGTTGTATCTTTTTTTACGGATTTACTTCTTTTTCCAGTTTTGTACATTCATTTTCTCAAACTTCCATGTTTTTCCTAGATATTCCTGGACAGTTTATCCACACTATATTGTTAAAAATAATTCCATGTCTTCCTAAATTCCTAATTAAAGTTGTTCAGATTTTTCAGGACATCAGATAATGAACATTTTCCACGTCGTTCTTTCGAAGTTTTGCAGGGGCATTCCCACATTTCCCATTTCCCACTTTTCTGTTGTCCGTGTCTGAAGGAATCCAACATTCCATGTCCCTTTCAGCTCCCTGCTCCATCCCTGCTCCCTGGCTAAAACCAGGATCCAGCAGCACCTCATTTTCAAAGGAAAACAGGAGGAATTTTGTACCTTGGGACTTTTTGCATCATGGAAATTGCACCTTGGATAAATTATCCTGAAAATTTTGCTACTTGAAGGACTCTGTCAAACCAAATTCCCTCTGGATTTCCAGTGTTGATATTCCCTGTATCCTTTGGAAATCCTTTAGAGGAGGACTTCTAAGCCTTTAGGTAGAATGCCTGGAAAAGCTGTTTCCATTCTGTGGATTTTTTTGGGAATTTCCTCTTTTTTTGGGGGGCTCATCCCTTATGGATCAGTTGGGTGTATCTCTCTCTCTCTCTTGTGGCTGGAACACCAGGGGTCAATCCCAACTTGGGAATGCTGGAGGAGGGTGGAAATCCCAGATCCTGTATCCATTGTTCCTCTGCCTCTGTCCCTTTGTTGGAACCCAAGGCACACCTCGGGCTGCCCTGGGGGGTCAGGAGCCCCAGCAAGGGGGTCCCAGCCCCTGGCAAGGAGCCCAGAATGGCACCGGCTTTGACCTCAGCCCATGGGAAAAGTTACCAACACTGCCAGAATCATTGCAAGCCACCAGAGTGTGAAAATGAGCAGTGGTTTAGTGTTTTACAAGGTAAAAAAGGGATTTTAGGGTTTTTAATATGAGGATGAAGGGTCTAAGATGGAGGATTTTGGGCATTGCCCTGTTCTTCTTCTTCTCCTTCTCCTCCATCTTCTCTGGTGGTGGTGGCACAAAATGATTGGCAGAATGAAAAAGAGGCAGAAATTCCGTGTCTAGAACAGGTGCAAATGAATTGGTACAGAACAGTAACTAATAAATGCGTTGTGAAGAATGGTTGGATGATGGAAAGGGCACAGAAAGGCCGGGACAGCCCAGGGCTGGGCAGTGCCCGCTCGGACTCGGCTGCATCAGATGTGCGGCCGGAGCTGAGAGCTGGCAGAGAGAAGGAGAAATCAACAACCTGAAACAACATCTGCAGCCGTTTCTCATCTGCTGGGGCTCGGGGTAAAACTCCCCAGAGGTGAAGATAAAGAACCTGGATTTGTGTGGAGCGCCCAACTCCCACATCCCTTCCTAAAGTTCTCTCTTCGTTTTCCAGGGAGAAACAAAGATCCTGAAGCTGAAGAATCTCCGACCTCAGGACTACGCCAACTACAGCTGCATCGCCTCCGTGCGGAATGTCTGCAGCATCCCAGATAAAATGGTGTCCTTCCGCCTCTCCAACAAAACAGGTGAGGCTCCAGCAGCCCTTCCTGCTGTGGTTGCAACTCAACTCTTGGATTTGGGATTCTTTCATGGAATTCTGGAATGGTTTGTGTGGGAAGAACCTTGAAGTCCATCCCATCCCACTCTCTTCCATGGCAGGGACACCTCCCACTGCCCCAGGCTGCTCCAAGCCCCAATGTCCAGCCTGGCCTTGGGCACTGCCAGGGATCCAGGGGCAGCCACAGCTGCTCTGGGAATTCCAGCCCAGCCCCTCCCCACCCTCCCAGCCAGCAATTCCCAATTCCCAATCTCCCATCCAGCCCTGCCCTCTGGCAGTGGGAAGCCATTCCCTGGCTCCTGTCCCTCCATCCCTTGTCCCCAGTCCCTCTCCAGCTCTCCTGGAGCCCCTTTAGGCCCTGCCAGGGGCTCGGAGCTCTCCCTGGATCCTTCCCTTCTCCAGGGGAACATTCCCAGCTCTCCCAGCCTGGCTCCAGAGCAGAGGGGCTCCAGCCCTGGGAGCATCTCCATGGATTCCTCTGGAATCCCTCCAATAGTTCCCTGTCTTTCCTCTGCTGTGTTGAAAAGAAAGAATTTTTATTCCACAAAATATTTCATGGGAAAAATCCAACCTTTTTCTACTCTGGCATTGATCCCAAGGATTGATTTGACCTTTTCATACATCGACCCAAACATCAATTCCTTCATCGATTCAAACCAAAATGTTTCCTGTCGGATTTATTTTTTCCAAATGGAAATATCCAAGGGGTTGTGTTGAAATCCTTTGGGAGAGGATCTCTAAGCCTTTGTGTAGAAACCTTGGAAAAGTTCTTTCCATTTTGTGGGATTTCTTGGGAATTCACTCCGTTTTTTGGGCTCATCCCTTATGGATCAGTCGGGTGTATCTCTCCCTCATGTTGTGGCTGTAACACCAGGGGTCAATCCCAAGAAATGCACTTGGGAATGCTGGAGGAGGATGGAAATCCCGGATTTTACCTCCCCTAAAGGCTCCGTGTCCAGGATAAGCACAGGATGTGTCTGAAATGGTTTCTGAACCCCACCCCCACCACAGAGCCACATGCTTGGATTTCTGAATAATCAGGAATTTCAGTGGGATGTGCTGAGGAAAACAATTCCACAGGAAGTGTTGGAACATTTGGGGACTTTGGGTTGGATTAGGTTGGGTTAGGCCTTAACAGTTTGTGCCTGAGGGCCCTGAAAATGGGGAGCAAATGGACACAAAATTAAAATGCTGAGCGTGGCTGGGATGAACGAGGAATTTTATTTGCACTTCCCCATTTCCCATTATTCCTGTCCTCAGGACTTTATTCCAAGGAGTTTTTTGGGATTTGAAAGCAGACCTGTGGTTACCCACTGCTGTACACAGCCCTTGGAAGCAGCACCACCAGGAATTATGGTCTGCTCCAAAGATATCCAGCAAAACAATTTGGAAGGCCTTAATTTGCACACTGCTTAATTTTTCCAGGGAAAAAAAAAATATCCCAAAGTGAGATTTTTCCCTCCTGAGCAGCTCTGGTTTCCTGGCAGGAGAAGCCTTTCAGCCATGGGAGGTGTGGTTGGGAGCTGGGAGCAGCTCCTGACCCTTGTCCACCTTCATCCATGGGAACAGAGTGTGGGAGTTGATCCCTCTCCCATTTTTCCTTGGAAGAACTTTGCTGCTGGAGCCAGCACAGTCTCAGTCCGTGCTGAGCCTCATCTGCAGCACAAATTGATGTTACAGCACTGGGGAGCACCAAACTCCCATTTTCTGAGCTCGGGATGGGTGATCCCGAGGCAAATTTGCCAAAAGAAGGAATTATTCCAACCTTACCCATGCCGTGTTTATGTGGGGAGAAGATTGTCTCTTTTGGAGTAAATTCCCAAGTAAACCAGCCTGGAAAATCACAAGGATTCCACTTTTCCATGAGGAATTTGGTCACAAGCATCAAGGGCAGGGTTAGATGTGAAAAGTGATTAATGCAGGGCCTCATTAAGGACAGGGACTGAGGTGGGGGTGACTCTTGAGACAAAACTTCGCTCACTCAATAAAACTTCACCTCACAGAAATTCTTTGGTTGAACTTCACCTGGTGTAACTCCAGAGAAATCAGAGAAATTGTAAATCCAGAGGAATCTAGGATAAATCCAAAGTAATGAAAATCAGAGCCTGGAGTTGAAGCTGTTTCAGTCCTGCCTTGTCCATCTGTTTTAATTGGAAGCTGGAGGGATGGGATGGGATGGGATGGGATGGGATGGGATGGGATGGGATGGGATGGGATGGGATGGGATGGGATGGGATGGGATGGGATGGGATGGGATGGGTGGGATGGAGAGTTGGGAATATCTGCGAGGAGCAAAGATTTTATTTATTTATTGACATTTTTGTGGTTCTGAGTGTGTTTAATTCATCGTGGGGTCAAAGTGGGGGAATTTGGCTGTTCTGCATTTGATGGAGTCATGGAATGATCTCGATTGGATCTTAAATCCCATCTCATCCCACCCCTGCCATGGCAGGGACACCTCCCACTGTCCCAGGCTGCTCCAAGCCCCAATGTCCAGCCTGGCCTTGGGCACTGCCAGGGATCCAGGGGCAGCCACAGCTGCTCTGGGAATTCCAGCCCAGCCCCTCCCCACCCTCCCAGACAGGAATTCCTCCCCAACATCCAACTTAAATCTCCCCTTTTCCAGCTAAAAGTCATTTCCTGGCTCCTGTCCCTCCATCCCTTGTCCCCAGTCCCTCTCCAGCTCTCCTGGAGCCCCTTTAGGCCCCAGAAGGGGCTCTGAGCTCTCCCTGGATCCTTCTCTTTTCCCAGTGAACATTCCCAGCTCTCCCAGCCTGGCTCCAGAGCAGCTCCAGCCCTGGGAGCAGCTCCATGGATTCCTCTGGATCACTCCAGGGAATCCATAACTTTCTTGTGCTGAGAACTCCAGAGCTGGACACAATTTCCCAGGTGGAGAGGCCAAGGACAGAACAGAGGGGGACAATCCCCGCCCTCCACCTGTGACCCTGGATCCTCAGCCCCCTCCCATCCAGTGCTGGGACCTCACTTTTCAGACAAAAAGATTTCTTTATTTCAGCACGGACTAGCTCAAAACACCAAACCAGCCCCAAAACCTGAAGGGGATGCTGGAAATGGAGCAGCTGAGGTCATCCCAGCAGTGCCACCGTGCCCAGGTGACAATTAGCAGAAATTTTTGGAGAGCAGGGTGCAGGTGCAGGTTGAGATCCATTTTGTGTCTAAAGGCACCCGTGGCTCCATAAATTCCTTATCTCAATAGATAAGAAGTCTGAAGAGAAGCACCCCCACGGCAGGGGGTGGAATGGGATAGGATTTAAGGCCCCGTTCATCCCAAACCCCATTCCATGATTCTGCAATTCCAAGCCCCATCTCTCTGCCTTAACCCTGACCACTCTTTGCTCAGGAGGTTCCTCTGAGCAGGAACAAATTCCCCTGGTCCTGTAGAAATCCCTGGATCTGCTGTTGCAAACCTCTGCTGAGTGTCAAAGAGGGATTATTGACAGATGATGGTGTCACCAGTTTCCATGGGAGGCACTAAAAAAGGTAATTTTAGCCCCAGCTCCTGCACACGGAACACTCCGAGCTAAGAATAACCTGAATGGAGCCTTTCGAGAGCGTTCATTGTTTCAAAGTGCCGGAGAAAAAGCAGGATATTTACCCAGAAAACCTCGGGAATTCTGGGCTCCTTAGAATAGTTCTTGTGATGTGATTGAGGAAAAGCAAATCAGGCTTTTATCTCGCTCCACAAAGCAGCTTGGGTGGCACTGATTCATTCGGAAATTATATTTGTCTATTAGCAGCCGGTTTAGTGCAGGTGATCATTAATACATAAATTAAGGCTGAGTTTTGGCAGGCTCCAGGATCAAATAAACCAGCCCAGGAGTTTTTTTTTTTCCCGAGCAAGATGAGGCTTTCAATCCGTGATTTTTCAGCTGCCTGCCACAGCTCATTGAAATCACAGCTGAAGCTGCTGCTCTGGCTGGGGCATGTGGTGGGAGACAAATTAAAAAAGGCTTAATTCACTTTTAATCCCTCGATTAGGCTGAAGTCTGTCATGATAAACTCACTTTGTTTCCCGTCAGTCTGACAATGCCCTGCAAAGGGAATTATGTAAGGTGGAAGAAATATTGCTCTGCACATTTCCTGGCATTCCTGGGGGGAGGTGATGGAGAAATGGAATCTGCATTAAAGGGGCTGGAAATCCTTGGATGGAAGGAGAGCTGAGGATGCTCTGAGCTGAGCATTGCAGGTGGAGGGGTTTGTAAAATTCCAGGATAGTTTGGGATCTTAAATCCCATCCAGTTCCACCCCTGCCATGGTCAGGGACACCTCCCACTGTCCCAGGCTGCTCCAACCCAGCCTTGGACACTTCCAGGGATCCGGGGGCAGCCACAGCTTCTCTGGGATAATTCTTGAGCAAAAAGGAAAAATAAAAAATAAAGCTGGAAAGGATCCCAAGGGATCCTCTAGTCCTGGTCTTCTTTAGGTCTAAGCCGTGTCCTACCATTCCCAAGTTATCCTGGCTGGTTTCGACTCCCTGCAGGGCTGACAGGGAATCTGATCCTGGCATGGAATGAAGAATTTTCCTCTTCTCCTTTGCAGCAGCATTTTCCGTGGTGGAATATGGGTGGCTTGTCTCAGGAATGGCTGAGGGAGCTGGGAAGGGACTGGAGAATTCCTGAGGGAGCTGGGAAGGGGCTGGGGAATTCCTGAGGGAGCTGGGAAAGGGGCTGGAGAATTCCTGAGGGAGCTGGGAAAGGGCTGGAGAATTCCTGAGGGAGCTGGGAAGGGGCTGGAGAATTCCTGAGGGAGCTGGGAAAGGGCTGGAGAGTTCCTGAGGGAGCTGGGAAAGGGGCTGGAGAATTCCTGAGGGAGCTGGGAAGGGGCTGGAGAATTCCTGAGGGAGCTGGGAAGGGGCTGGAGAATTCCTGAGGGAGCTGGGAAAGGGGCTGAGCCTGGAGCAAAGGAGGCTCAGGGGGGACCTTGTGGCTCTGCACAAGTCCCTGACAGGAGGGGGCAGCCGGGGGGGGTCGGGCTCTGCTTCCACCTAAAAATCTCCAGGAGCAGAGGAAATGGCCCCAAGTTGCACCAGGGAAGATTTAGGTTGGAAATTGGGGAAATTCCTTCCTGGAAAGGGCTGCCCAGCCCTGGCACTGCCCAGGGCAGTGGTGGAGTCCCCATCCCTGGAGGGATTTCAAATCCATGTGGATGTGGCACTTGGGGACATGGGGCAGTGGTGGCCTTGGCAGTGCTGGGAATGGTTGGACTCGACGATCTCAGAGGTGTTTTCCAATCCTAACGATTCCATGATTGTATAAAGAACATTTCCTTTATTTCCTGGGGGTCCCATTGATGCCTTCTGCAGCCACCTAGGAACAGAGACCAGACAAGAGTAAGGGAATAAAGGTCGGTGTTTATTTGAAAGCCTTCAAGGCACACCCTGGGGGAGCCAGAGGCTGCCTCCAAAAATGGACCCCGAGATGGACCCCAGGTCACGAGTTCTTCACACCTTTATAGGTTTGGTTCATTTGCATACCACGGTTAATTCTCCAATTAAAGCCCCAGGTTAATGATGGAATTCCCCTCAGCTTGCCCCCCCTTAGAGGCTTTGGGTTACACATTTTGGGCCTAGCAGAGCCTGGCTGTCCTTGAAGGCAAAGCCTGGAGAGGCTTTGTTGTGTCTGCCCAGCACGAGAGAGCAGAAATTCCAGGCTACAAGGAACTGCAGAGTTACACTCTGAGCAGTGCAGGATTTGAAAAATATAAAAATTAAAACCTAAGGCATCGCCATCATCCCAATATCCCCAGGTCCTGCTGATCTCCTTGGAGAAGCTCAGTCCTCAGGGAATGCAGAGGCCTCCACATTCCCAGCACCAAAAACACCAGCATCAGCCAGAGCTGCTTCCCTGCATTCCCAACAAATTTCCTTTCAATACCTCCTTGGATCCCAGCTCCCTTTTCCTGAGCACATTGTTGATGTTTGTTCCTGCCCGGATTGTGTCCTCCAGAAGCCTGAGGGTCCCTCCTTGGCAGCTCCTCGTTAACCACTCATCCCTAATCCACTAATTAGGATGGTGCTGTTGCAGCGGGGCCGGGCTGTGGTGTCTGGAGCCGCTCAGGCAGAGCTGCACTCGGGGAATTGAGGAACAATTCATCCCTGCTATTTTTGGAAAGCGGGAATTATGCTCTAAGGGCACTGAGATGCGTGACCTCGGCTTGCAGGGCTGACTTTGGCGTGGCTGGGATGGATTTAATCCCGCGTGGATCTAAATTTAGCGAGGAAGGGACGATTCCACCATGGGTTTAAGCCGGTTTAACTCCGCTGCCGAAGGCAGGATCCCGCTTCCCTCAGCACCACTGGATCGAATCCCCACGCAATGAATCCCTCCAGTGAGGGAGCTGGGAGCTTTTGTGGCCTCTCCCAAGCAAAACCAGCGAGGAAGTGCCTTGAAAAGCCAAGATCCGCCTCCCTTCCTCCCGCTGGAATTCTCAATGCCACATCTGTGCGTGAACGGCAGCACGAGCCCACGGAGGCATCAAAGTGCTGGGAAAGGGAGAGGAAAAGCAGCAGGGAAAAGAGGGGCATAAGGATGTGAATCATCAAAGCTGCAGCCCCACGGCTCAAAAAACGGAGAGATTCTGGAAAAGTTGGAGGAGGGGGGAAAAAAGGGTGTTGAGGATAGAAAAGAGAGCAGGGAATGGGGTAGGGATACCTGGACTGGCTTGTGTGTGTATGTGGGGATGTATAAACACCGAGCTCAGCTGAAAAACCTCAATAAATATGATTTATATTTAAATTTATTTATGGTTTTAGATTTTAGGGAAAGGCTCTTCCCCCAGAGGGTGCTGGGCACTGCCCAGGCTCCCCAGGGAATGGGCACGGCCCCGAGGCTGCCAGAGCTCCAGGAGGGCTTGGGCAGCGCTGCCAGGGATGCCCAGGGTGGGGTTGTTGGAGTGCCAGGAGTTGGACAGAATGATCCTTGTGGATCCTTTCCATTGAGGATATTCCATGATTTTACAATTCCATGCTAATTCCATTCTTTATTTCTCTCCTGTAACTCTCCTCTCCGCTCCCTGAACCTCATCATTTTCCATTTCTGACAGGGTGCCCAGACAAAACGATCTCGCTCTTGCCTCAACTTTAAGCCTCTTTATTTCAGGGACAGGCTCAGGGCAGACTGAAAAATAGGATTTTTTCCTTTTTAATGTCTGGCAGGAGCAGCGACAGCTCAGGGACCCCAGTGGGAGGTTCAGGGACCACAAGGGTGGCTCTGGCCATCAAGGGGCACCTCCCCTGCGTGGGGGGAGCCACCCCTTTGTCCCAGGACAGATCCAGGAACTTTCACCAGCTGGAAATTCCTCCTGTGTGCCAGGGAAAACCCTAAATCCTGCCCATATCAGGAGGGGTTGGAATTAGATCATCTCCCAGGTCCGTTCCAACCCAAACCATTCCATGAGGAGCCATTCCATGATGATCCTAAAGCACTTGCAGTGCTTAAAGCTGCTCTGGGAATATTTTACCTCAGTAATTCCGTGTATTAAATCAAAAAGAAAAAGGAGACAAACCTGAAAGATTTGGGATTTGAGAAGCTTCTCTTTATTTCTTTTTGCCCTGGAAGTGCTGGAAATTTAAAGGCAGAGAAAAGGAGATGGGAGAAAAGAGGGACTAAGAGAAAAAGAAAGATGAGATGTAAGATAAATAAGTTTTATTTGCCTAAACACCAAGTTTTTCGAGCTAGAACTGGTCTAGAACTCTAGAACTGTCTAGCTGGAATATTTCCTCCTCTTTCCATGAGGTGTGCAACTTTCACTGGGATCTCTCAGCAGCAGCTAAGGATGGACATAGAAAAGTATAAATGAGATTTTTCGATGCTTGTTCAGTTTTAGGATTTTTTGTCTATTAATTTTCCCTGGGTTTATTTTTTTTTAGGGGCAATCCAGGTTTTTTGAAGGGCTGATGATGAAAAGAAAGGACCTGTCCTATTGCAGGGTGGGCAAGAAGAAGTTTTTGTTTATATTGTAAAATAAGGGTAAAAAAGAAAAAAAAAAAGATGAGGGGGAATGGAGCTGAAGGAGGAGAGATTTAGGTTGGATTTATGGAATTGGGAATTCCTGGCTGGGAGGGTGGGGAGGGGCTGGAATGGAATTCCCAGAGAAGCTGTGGCCACCCCTGGATCCCTGGAAGTGTCCAAGGCCAGGTTGGATGAGGCTTGGAGCACCCTGGGACAGTGGAAGGGGCAGGGGGTGGAACAAGATGAGTTTTAAGATCCCTCCCAATCCCATTCTGGGATTTTCGGATTCTAATTCAAAATCTGGGAATTCCAATCCACTCTTGGTTGAACTTTTTGGAGTGAAGAGCTACAGGAATGCTGCTCCACCCTTTCTGCTCTGCCTGTGCACTGCGTGTCTCGTTAGGAATATTGGCTTTGTGTTCCAGCAAAGAAATCCTGGCTGTAAATTAACTGGATGCACACACAGCAATGTATGGAAAAAATATAATTCAATTATGTTCTACTCTTTCAGCTCTGCCTTTCAAATAACGCCCCGAACTGGAGGAAATAATGTCCTTTCATTTCTATTCATCACGGCTGAGAGCCTTGTCAAGGACATGACTTGCTGCGTGTACTTTGATATCGCTATTAAATTATTGGGTTTCTTTTGCATTTCCAGTAATCCCTAAAGCCAATTGTGACATTTCCTCAATTCCATACATCCAGCCTAAATACCTCTATTTGTCTCACTGTAATTATGACACGGTGGCAGTGGATTTTTTTTTTTTCTGGCTGCTCCAAGAATGACAGATGGATTTTCCTCCCAGTGCCATTCCAGCCTCGGCTCCCCATGCCAGGCAGCAGCAGAGTCTCCACAACTTCAAATTCCCTGAACATCTTCTTCAGATCCTTGAATAAATCCCAAAATGGTTTGGGTGGGATGGGACCTTAAGGATTATCCCACTCCACTCCCTGCAGGGCAGGGATAATCATCAACTATCCCAGGCTGCTCCAAACCCCATCCAACCTGGAACATTCCAAGGATGGAGCAGCCACAGCTTCTCTGGTCCAAGTGCTTGGCAGCCTGGTCTAATTAAGAGAGTTAACGACGACTTAATGAGTGCTTGCTTTGTACTCAGTCTGAGCAAGTCTTGCCCCAGTCATTAATCAAGACCAGGGTGTGTTTCCTGCTGGTTTAGCACCCTGTGAGGAGTGGGCTATGTTGGAGTCATTAATTATTAATTTTCTAATCAATCTCCATCCATCTGCCACTGGTGCCTGATTCGCCTTTAACACAAGGCCAAAAAAAATGGATGTAATTCCCATTTAAGTTCCTGCTCGTGCCTGGAGCAGCAGGGCCGGGCGTTGTGACCCGCTGTAATTCCAAGGGCACTTTGTCATCGCCGCCGTTGGTTCTGAAAATCCCGGGATGAGGCAGCACCGCTCCCACACGGAAGCCTCTGAATGGGAGCCCCTTTCCCAAGGCTGCAGCTGCGGCGTGAATGGGAGCGGGGCGGATTCCCTCGGATCAGTAGGGCCTTGTTCTGGGAGGGGAGGAGCTCCCAGAGGCTCTGCTGCTCTCTTTGTCCCCTGTCAAGCCAAGCCTGACTCCGACATGTGGGATTGGCACTCGGAAACCCCGACTTCCAAAGGGCACTGGAGACGCAGAGCCCTCGGAATGCGGAGTCGTTCTCGTGGTGCCCAAATATGGTGTTTTGGAAAGCTTGTTCCATGCAAGTTTTGGGAATATTTCCCAGAGCTTGCTGTTGTTTGATAATAATTTTTAGTATTCCTAGCAGATTTCAAGGAAAGTTTTCACTGGGGATTTTGCCTGGTTGAGGCTCTGCTGGGGTTGAGGCTGTGGTTTGGAGAGGCATTGCTGGCCAAAGATCCATGGCCCCCTCGTAAATCCCAGAAGTCATCTAGGACAGACCTCGGCTTGGGGGTGATACTAGACCCCATTTAGTGCAGTCTCCTTCTGGCAGGGGTGGTTTGGTTGCATTAGAAAACCTTGGAATTTTTGGGATTTCATACATGAGCCTCTCCCGTGTCTCCATGAGTTTTGGTGTTGGGGGGTTGTGCTGGCTCTGAGGCTTAAATTCCCCAACTAGGACTGCACCTAACTTAGTAAAATCCTTCACTCCTCAACTCCACACGGACCTGGGATCACTCCAGGCTTGGGGATGAAGGGATTGAGATCAGTCCCGAAAGAACGACGTGGGAATGTTGGTGGGTGAGAGCTGGACATGTCCATCCCCAAGCCCCACCTGCCCTGGGCTGATCCCACAGTCTGGGCACCAGGAAAGGGGGAATTCTGCCCTGCTCAGGTGAGACCCCACCTGCAGAGCTGCTCCAGCCCTTGGGACAGAGCAGGATGTGGAGCTGCTGGAGAGAGTCCAGAGGAATCCATGGAGCTGCTCCCAGGGCTGGAGCCCCTCTGGAGCCAGGCTGGGAGAGCTGGGAATGTTCCCCTGGAGAAGGGAAGGATCCAGGGAGAGCTCCGAGCCCCTTGCAGGGCCTAAAGGGGCTCCAGGAGAGCTGGAGAGGGACTGGGGACAAGGGATGGAGGGACAGGAGCCAGGGAATGGCTTCCCACTGCCAGAGGGCAGGGATGGATGGGATCTTGGGAATTGGGAATTGCTGGCTGGGAGGGTGGGGAGGGGCTGGGCTGGAATTCCCAGAGCAGCTGTGGCTGCCCCTGGATCCCTGGCAGTGCCCAAGGCCAGGTTGGATGGGATTGGAGCAGCCTGGGACAGTGGGAGGTGTCCCTGCCATGGCAGGGGTGGGATGGGATGGGTTTTAAGGTCATTCCAACCCGAACCATTCCAGAATTTCATATCCCAGCTGGAGCTGCTGGGATCACATGCTGCGTCTCCTGGTTGGAACTCGGTCCTGCTCCACGGTTTAGAAATTCAAATGATGGAGAAACACGTGGATTGTCCTTTGGGATCCCATCTCCTGCCCATCCAGAACCAGAGCCAGCAGGAGCCATTCCAGCAGAATGCAGAATGAGGCTGCAGAGACAGCGCTGTGATAGCCAGAAAAGATCCATTTTCTGCCCTGGAGCAGGAGATTTAATAATCCTTCCACAATATTTTGGGATAATAATCAACTATGAGAATTGCTCTGGATCATCCTGTCAGCTTTATAAATTCCCATTCCATTTTTAATTTTTTTTAAAAACTCCGTGCTGATGAATTGCAGGGTTCAGAGTTGTGCTGCACGTGGTGTTGAGCCCCGAAAGTTTACAAATAACTGAAAAAAAGGGAGAAGAAATCCATTTTCGGGAGAGGATCAGGCCCAACTTTCGGTTTTCTCAAAGCACAGGGATCTGAGAGGATTTGCAGAAGAAGGGGATCAGTGTGAGCTTGGCACAGGCGGGTGGTTAAAAGTGGCACTTGGCGCCCATTCCCATCTCCAGGCTCCTGCTGGATGTGGAAATCCTCACCCTGAAGGCAGGATTGGTGTCACCCATCCTCTGCCATCCAAATCCTACCTGGCTGGATTTAAGTAATCCCTGGAGCTGGCAGAGGGATGGAAAACACACGGGAGGATCCGTGTGAGGAGAGACCTGGAGGCACAGGAGAGGAGCTGCCTTTTGTCACTGAAACAGAGCAGGGGCAGCTCTGATGGGACACTGAGCTCCATTCCCTGTCTCAAAACATCCCGAATTTTTGTCTAATGGATATTTGATTGGAAAATGTGGGAAAGAGGGATTCTGCAGCATCCCAGAGCAGCCCAGCCCAGGAAGAACTGTCCCTGCTGCTCCAAGGAATTTGTCATTGTGCCCTTGTTGGTGTCCCTGGTCTGAGGGGAGACTTTGGAACTGCATTGGAGCAACTTCCTGGGAGCACTTAGAGGTGTTCCCATGGTTTGGGAGGGAGAGAATTCCTAGATGGAATTAAGGAGAGGAACTACCTGGTGAAGGAAACCTGCAGAAGCCCCATATGTCCTCTGCCCTCCACCCTGCTCGGGTGAGGTCCCATCTGCAGAGCTGGTCCACCTTGGGATCACTGGAGCTGCTGGAGTGAGTCCAGAGGAATCCATGGAGCTGCTCCCAGGGCTGGAGCCAGGCTGGGAGAGCTGGGAATGTTCACCTGGAGAAGGGAAGGATCCAGGGAGAGCTCCGAGCCCCTTGCAGGGCCTAAAGGGGCTCCAGGAGAGCTGGAGAGGGACTGGGGACAAGGGATGGAGGGACAGGAGCCAGGGAATGGCTTCCCACTGCCAGAGGGCAGGGATGGATGGGATCTTGGGAATTGGGAATTGCTGGCTGGGAGGGTGGGGAGGGGCTGGGCTGGAATTCCCAGAGCAGCTGTGGCTGCCCCTGGATCCCTGGCAGTGCCCAAGGCCAGGCTGGACATTGGGGCTTGGAGCAGCCTGGGACAGTGGGAGGTGTCCCTGCCATGGCAGGGGTGGAATGGGATCGATTTTAAGGTCATTCCAACCCAAACCATTCCTTGATTCCATGATTCCCAGGCTATAACTCTCCATTCATTTCTTCTTTAGCAGAGAAATATCGAAGTAAAGGCTCATTATTGCTGGAATATGGTGAATATCCCCTTTATCTGCTCCACTGAGTTCTGTTTGCTGAAAACCTCAACAACCTTCCTGAGTTTGTTCATATTCTTCAGATTAAATCCCGCTTTCCGGGGTCGTGGCTGCAGAAATCCGGGGATTTCTGTTTGGACTTTTGGACTAGGAGCTGAAAGTGAAACATGGGGTGTAAATAAAGGGAAACTGCTGTATCCAAACCATCATTTCCATGTCCTTTCTGTTTGGAGTGCCGGGATGAAAGGGACGTGTCACAGCCTTTTTATCCCATCCCACTTTGTTCCTGACGGATCCAAGGGGCTCCCTTTCATCTGCAGGATTAGGAGGCCGTTATGGAAAACAGCCCCACCAGGTTGGGTTGACGTCGGTGCTTTTATCTTTTGCTCCAAGTTTTGAAGGGTTATCCATGGTTCCCTTGTTCCCTGTCTCGAGATTTGATGGGAAGTGAGAGCAAAGAGCAGCTCCTCGCTGGATCTGTTCAGGAAAAATGATTAAACTCAGGAGAGAGGAAGGAAGAGGGAAATAGGGGCCAGCTGGGTGATGGTGATGACCCCACAGGTTCTGGTTGTACCTGGATTCCTGTTTTTGGCACCTTGTCCCATAAAAACCTCCTTAAGCAGAAAACATGGCACGCTTCCCAATTTCCCAGCTGGAATCCCAAACCAGGGATCCATCATGGATCCATGATGGAAGAAGAGCTCAGAGGATGTGATCAAAGAGACCCTGACACAGCTGGCAGAGGGGTCTGGATTTTTAGCCATGAACCAAATTCCTTTGGTTTTAAATGACCCGACCCAGGAATTCATGCTGGGAAGGATTTGTGGAGTCCAAAACTGGGAGGAGCTGGAAGAGAGGGTTTGGCTTGTAAATCTCTGCTCTCCTAAGGAGTTTCCTTCTGGTGACCAGGGATGGGACTGAGGGAATGGCTGGAGATGTGTCAGGGGAGGGATAGGATGGAAATCAGGGAAAGGTTCCACTATTCCAGAGGGTGCTGGGCAGTGCCCAGGCTCCCCAGGGAATGGGCGCATTCCCAAGGCTGCCAGGAGCATTTGGGCAGCGCTGCCAGCAATGCCCAGGGTGGGATTTTTGGGACGTCCGTGCAGGGCCAGGGGTTGGGCTGGATGATCCCTGTGGGTCCCTTCCCACTCAGGATATTCCCTGATGCTGTGATCCCTGTGGGTCCCTTCCCACTCAGGATATTCCATGATTCTCATGTTCCCAGTTTTCCCCACCAGGACAGGTAGAAAGGAAGCTCTTCCCATTTTTTTGTTCCTGCTTCCAAATGCAGACAAAGCAAATTCCTCCTGGGTGAAGCCCAAATCAAGCAAACTCTGCTTTTATGGCCGATTCTTGTATTTGCCTCTAGTGCTTGCTTTGTATTCCTTTAATATTGAAATAAGATTCCCACCTAAAGCAGAACACCCGGGAATATCTCCCTGTAATAAGGAGGATGGGGATGTGATTTCAGAATGTAACATTTTTATTGCCTTTCCCTTTTTATTAATGCCTTTGCTGGCGTTCTTGGCCCAGAATGTCGATCCTTCACCTTTATGCCTGAGTTTATTTGGGATTGCTGCTGTTCCTGGCCTAGCAATGGATATTTATACATTGGCTCATCATTTATGCAGTTTAAAGGAGGCCTTGGAGCAAAGCCTGGGACCAGAAAGGGTGGATCCCTCTTCACAGGGGACATGGGATGTCACAGCTCAGCGTGTGATTTTATATCTCTATTTATAATATTTATATTATTAATATTAATATTTATTACATTTATAATTATAATTATATTTATAATTATATTTATAATTACATTTATATTTTATATTTATATTTATATTTATATTTATATTTATATTTATATTTTTCTAGTTCTAATATTTCTATTTCTAATTTTTCTATTTCTAATATTTCTATTTCTGATATTTCTATTTCTATTTCTGTTTCTATTTCTATTGTTTTTTATTTTATTTATATTCTCCAATGAATTGCTACCCTGTCCTTTCATATTGATCATTTTCTTCTCTTCTATCACATGTGAAAATATTTCATGGAAAAGGAGACGTAAAAAGAAAGAATTAAATTTAATCACGTTTTTCCGAGAGCAGCAGCATCTTCCCATCAACCTCTGCTGCTTGATCCACATCTGCTCATAGGATATTTTATGGGAATTATGGGAATTAGGTGTGAGCTGCAGGTTGTACATCCCAGAGAGGGAAAAACGCCTCTATCCTGGATTGTTGAGTCTCTCCATGGGCAAAGAGGAGCTGTCCCAAGGGAGATGCCTCTCCTGATTCAAATTCCAGGGATTCATCCCCGTTGGCAGCCAATTTCCCAGGAGTTCATTGGGGAGGAGGTGGATTAGGAGGGATGGATCAGTGGGCAGGATCTGGCTTGAGGAGAACAGACTTCCCATGCCAAAGAAGTTTTTTACTAATTCCTTTTTCCAAGGTTTCCAATCCGGTGTGCTGGCAGCTGTCCCACACGTGACACGTTCCTTCCCAAACATGGCTGCAGTGCTGTCCATCCATCAATCCCTGTTCCCATCAATCATCAATCATCCATCCCTACCTGCCTCTGCATGTCCAGGGAATGTGGCTGCCCCTGGATCCCTGGCAGTGCCCAAGGCCAGGCTGGACATTGGGGCTTGGAGCACCCTGGGATAGTGGGAGGTGTCCCTGCCCATGGCAAGGGCTGGAATGGGATGGGATTTAAGATTTTCCCACCCAAACCATTCCATGATTTTGTGATTCCCTGGCTATTACTCTCCCTGCTTTTCTTTATCTCCCTCCCTTTTCCTCACTGGAACAACCAGTCAGAGCTGGGACAAGAAACCAGTGAATGCCTGGACACAGGGAATGGCTTCCCAGTGCCAGAGGGCAGGGATGGATGGGATCTTGGGAATTGGGAATTGCTGGCTGGGAGGGTGGGGAGGGGCTGGGCTGGAATTCCCAGAGCAGCTGTGGCTGCCCCTGGATCCCTGGCAGTGCCCAAGGCCAGGCTGGGCATTGGGGCTTGGAGCAGCCTGGGACAGTGGGAGGTGTCCCTGCCATGGCAGGGGTGGGATGGGATGGGATTTAAGGTCCCTTCCATCCCCAACCATTCCATGATTTTGTGCTGCCCTTTCACTCTGCAGAGCTGATACCCACGAACTCTCTTTGTTATTTGGGGTGTGGTTTTGCTCGGCAGGGGTTGAATGAGATGATCTTTAAGATCCCTTCTATCCCAACCATTCCCTGATTCTGTGACTCCTGTTGCGTTTTGCAGCATCCCCTTCCATCAAGCTCCTCGTGGATGACCCCATCGTGGTGAACCCTGGAGAAGCCATCACCTTGGTGTGTGTGACCATGGGGGGGGAGCCGGCGCCCAGCCTGACGTGGGTGAGGTCTGCGGGGGTCCTGCCTGACAAGACGGTCCTGAACGGGGGCACTCTGACCATTCCCGCCATCACCTCCGAGGATTCCGGCACCTACAGTTGCATCGCCAACAATAACGTCGGCAATCCCGCGAAAAAGTCCACCAACATCATCGTAAGAGGTGAGTTCAGTTGGGAAACCACTGATTTTTCTTTCGGAAGATTATTGCAATCCTAGTCTGGCAGGATGGCAATGTTTAGGGTTCATTGTTCAATGCTCAGAGTTTACTGTTCAATGTTCAATGTTCAATGTTCAACGTTCAGTGTTCAACAGTCAACATTCAACGTTCAATATTCAATGCTTAACATTCAACATTCAATGTTCAACGGTCAACGTTCAATGTTCAATGTTCAACATTCAACATTCACCATTCAATGTTCGATGTTCAATGTTCAACATTCAACGTTCAACATTCAATGTTCAACATTCAATGTTCAGTGTTCAATGTTCAACATTCAGTGTTCAACAGTCAACGTTCAATATTCAACATTCACCATTCAATGTTCAACATTCAATGCTCAAGGTTCACTGTTCAACTTTCAACATTCAATGTTCAATGTTCATTGTTCAACATTCAACATTCAATGTTCAACGTTCAATGTTCAACATTCAATGTTCAACATTCAATGTTCAACATTCAATGTTCAACATTCAATGTTCAACGTTCAATGTTCAATGTTCAACATTCAGTGATCAACGTTCAATGGTCAACGTTCAACATTCAATGTTCAACATTCAACGTTCAACATTCAATGTTCAACGGTCAACATTCAATGTTCAATGTTCAATGTTCAGCATTCAGCGTTCAATGTTCAACATTCCATGGTCAATGTTCACTGCTCAACTTTCAACATTCAGCATTCAACGTTCAATGTTCAAAGTTCAGTGTTCACTCTTTAACATTCAACGTTCAGTGTTCAATGTTCAACGTTCAACACTGGTGGTGTCTTGTGTTTCCAAATGGTCCTGCTTGGGCTAAATCTTGAAGGTCTCTTCCAACTTTGGTGATTCTCTCATTCTGGGATTTCTGGTCATTTCTAATCAGTTATGGCATGAATTAGTGTTGGCTTCCAAGGTTTCCAGAGCTCTTGTGCCGGGATCAAAGCCCTGAGGTGGAGCAAGGGTGGTTTGGTGCCTTTTTGTATTGGAGAAATGCAGCAGCTTTTCCATGCAAAGTGGAGAGAAATTGTTTTGTTCAGCCTTGAGGAAACGGAGGGGAGACATCATTGTGGTCTTCAACAGCCTCCTGAGGAGCAGCTCTGATTCCTGGTCCCTGTGAGCAGGGACAGGACCCAGGAAACAGCTGGAGTTGTGCCAGGGCAGGGTCAGGCTGGATTTCAGGGAAAGGTTCCTCATCCAGAGGGTGCTGGGCACTGCCCAGGCTCCCCAGGGAATGGGCACGGCCCCGAGGCTGCCAGAGCTCCAGGAGCGTTTGGGCAGCGCTGCCAGGGATGCCCAGGGTGGGATTTGGCGTGTCTGTGCAGGGCCAGGAGTTGGATCAGTGATCCTTGTTGGTCCCTGCCCACTCAGGATATTCCATAATTCTATGAAATGATCACCAAAGGCCTTGGATGCATCCTGAGCTCCTGGAGAAGTCATTGCCTCCTTCACCTCTTCCTTCCTCCTCATCGCCTGAAGCTGTTACTGAAATTAAGGCTGGGAATGTGCTCCCTTCGGGGAGCTTTAGATTGATCCCTGTGCTTTAATTCCAGGAAATATCAGGAAAAGTGCCTGAGGTGAAAATAAGAGGAGAGGGCTTGCACAACAATTGCTCCCAGGTGGAGGGAATCTCTCCCTGCTCATTTATCCCCTTCTGGAAAACTCCAGGGACACGGGCAGTTGGTTCGGATACAGAACTGGATTGGCTGATGGGCATCATCAGAGAGGATGAATCCACCCGATCCAAAGAGTTGATCTGAACCTTATTTTCCATAATTTAATCTGGGAATGGCGGTGAAACACAAACTCCAAGCTATAGGAACTGGAAAGAGTAACCTGGGATTAATCAGCCTCGGGAAAAACTGATGGATAAAGAGCCAATGTGTGAATGTTTCATGAGAGCCACACCCCCTGCTCACTTCTCATTCCCCAACATCTCCTGCTCTCCAGCAGGATGAGGAATTAGGAGCTATTTCTGTCCCAGGGGTCAGGGATGGAGCGTTGGGTCATCGTGGGTCTGCAGGAGTGGATCAGGAGCCGGGCACGGATTTATCTGGAATATTGTGTTTGAATTTGAATTTCTGACATTTGGCTCTGGGGTTTTGTTGTCATTCCTTGGCTCGAGAACGTCAAATTGCTGGGATGTACATGAGGATCAGGTTGGGAAGGGGAGGGGGGAGTGGAAAACAGCTTGGAATAAGGAAAAGGAGAGGAAAAAACTGGCGTGGAAAGAAACCTCAATGTTTTAATTGACCCAGCAGACAGCTCCAGCCAGGCTGGAAGAAAAGCCACATCCCTAAGTCCCTGCAGACACAAATTCCGTGAGTCATGGCATCATAATAAAAATAATAATAATAAAAATATCCCCTCACATTTTTATTTATAGAAGACAATGCCTGGGAGCTGCAAGATGTTGAACAAAGTCTCATTAAAACACTTGAGATGTTTCTATTTTATTTTATTTTATTTTAATTTCATTTTTCTTTTCCCTCTCTGCTCTGTGGCCCTGTTAATGCTGAGAAGGGACCACGACAAGAAGAACCCATTAAACAAATGAAGCTCAGCTCCTTTCTAGCCCCAGTTTTATTGTTTCCCACTTATTATTTCTGTTAAATGGGACAAGATCTCCTTTGTCCTGCAGAAAAAAAACATCTTCATTCCAGTCTTGGATTTGTCTTTGCTGGAAGTGTTGCTGAGTTGAGGAGTGAAAGATGAGAGAAAAGCAGAGTTTGGGGTTGACTTTTAGTGTTTATTTCTCAGCATTTTGCCTCATTTCTCTCCCCACTTTGGCTCATTCTGCTGTTGTGGGTCAGGATTTTCACACAGCAGCTGAGGAGAGAAGAGAATTTGCTGGAAATAGAAACTTCTAAGCTGGGCAGGAGAATCTGGGAAATGGAGTTCACATCTTGTGTCAGGTGCACCCCGAATCCCAGGATTAGACAATAATCCCCTAATCTGCCCCAGAAAGAAACGTTCGGTTTCCTCGAAGCATCAGCAGGGCTCAGAGGAATTTTTTTCCTTTAAATTTCTCCAAATTTCAGTGTCTTTATCCTAGTGTGCCTTTGCTGTCTGTGCTTCATTCAATGAAGGAAGCAGCTCCATGATTTTTTTCTGGATGTTTCCCTATTTTTGTGGGTTTTGACCACCCACACCCAACTTCAAAGGGGAGAGGAAGATGGGACAAGGGATGGAGAGACAGGACACAGGGAATGGTTTCCCACTGGAATCTCTGGTGGATTTTTCCCATTGGATTTCTGCTGGATTCTCTCCTGGGAAAAGTCGAGTGTTTTCTGTCCTAAATCAGGGATAAAAGGGGCAGGATTGACAAAGTTCCAATTTGCTTCCAGAGCCTAAAGGGGCTCCAGGAGAGCTGGAGAGGGACTGAGGACAAGGGATGGAGGGACAGGAGCCAGGGAATGGCTTCCCACTGCCAGAGGGCAGGGATGGATGGGATCTTGGGAATTGGGAATTGCTGGCTGGGAGGGTGGGGAGGGGCTGGGCTGGAATTCCCAGAGCAGCTGTGGCTGCCCCTGGATCCCTGGCAGTGCCCAAGGCCAGGCTGGACACTGGGGCTTGGAGCAGCCTGGGGCAGTGGGAGGTGTCCCTGCCATGGCAGGGGTGGGATGGGATGGGATTTAAGATCCCTTCCAACCCAACTCTTCCAGGATTCTCTGATTCCAAGGTGGCTCCTCCACCCAGTAAGAAAGAAAATGCTGGATAACATCCTTCAAGGATACTTGCACATCAGATTGGGACACCGGGAGAGCCACAGAAGCATTTTCCAGGGCTTAAAGTTGGGAGCATTGACAGAGTTGGGAATGGTGTCAGCCTGCGTGAAAATCATGGAATCACGGAATTAGTGAGGTTGGAAAAGTCCTTCAAGACCATCGAGTCCAACCATCCCCCAGCACTGCCAGGCCACCACTACCCCATGTCCCCAAGAGCCACATCCACAGGGCTTTAAATCCCTTCAGGAATGGGGACTCCATCACAATCCTGAACATCCTGCTCCGTTTTTCCCCTCTGCAGCAACTTCTCCCATTCCCATCTTTAATGGGATCCCTCCTCCTTTCCCATTGTAACAGCGGCACATTTTTAGTTCTGTTTGACTCTGCCTGTGTGACTCTCACAGCCTGGGAAGTGGAAACCTCATCCTTGGAGTTAATTTCTCCGAGGGGTGGGATTCCCTGTCAGTTCCAATGGAAAATAATGACCTGTGCTCAACAGCAGCACAAAAGCTCTTCCCGAACAAAAAGCACTCCAGGGAAATCCCTTTCAAGGCCAGGATTGCTGGAAGTACCTCTGGATTATGGCTTTAAAAACCGTGTGTGAACTGTAGGAGTGACTGTTAAAAAAAAATAAATTCAAGAATAAAAATAGAAGGAGGAAGCTCAGATTGGGAAATAAATGAACTTTTGTTGCTTTTTAAATAAAATTAAAATCCTACAACATTGTTCTGGCACAGCTGCTTCCCTTCTTCTTTCCTGCTCTTAATTCAGGAGCTTTTTTAGGAATTTCCCCTGCTTTGAGAAGTAAAGGATAAAATTAAGGTTATTTGGACATCAGCACCTCTGGAATGTCCCCAAACTCCAACAGTTGGAATGTGAGCAGGGACCCCAGCTCCAGAGCTTGGGAAAGGCTCTGGAAATTTATCCCAGAGGTGGAATTTTGGTTTGGTGGCAGCAGTGGCAGTCATCCACCCAGCAGCTTACCCCAGCAAGTGGCTGAGCGACGGCACATCTGGACTTGTGGTCACTGCCTGGAATCTTCTGGGACTGCCTGGGAATTCTAAAATCCTAAAATGTTGGGTTTTCCATGAAACTGGCAGAAGGAACTTTATTCCATCCTTCTTTTCCTCTCTGTATCCTGGGAAGGGCTCCCAGGAAGCAGAATGGAATAAATTTTGGGATGTGGGTCTGGCACGTGTGGTCACTGCCTGGAATCATCTGGGACTGGCTGGGAATTCCATAATTCTAAATGTTGGGTTTTCCATGAAATTGGCAGGAGGAGCATTTTTCCATCCTTCTTTTCCTCTCTGTATCCTGGGAAAAGCTCCCAGCAAGAGGGAGAATGGAATAAGTTTTGGGATGTGAGTCCATGGTGGCCTTAGCAGTGCTGGGATAACACCTGGACTCGATGATCTCTGAGGGCTTTTCCACCCTTAATAATTCTGATTTTCCATCTTATTTCCTGGCTGGAGAATTCCAAAGCCCTTGGCAAATATCCACAGGCGCCTCCTCCATGGAGAAATGCCCTCTGTGATGGGATTTCAGAAGTTTTTGACTGAGCAAACCTGATCTTGCAGCACACCCAGAGTGTTCCTACAGCCACAAGTTCCCAGTGTGCTCCCTAAAATTTTACAGCTCTGGGAATGAATGTGGAAAAACGTGGACCTTTGGAGTGGAATAAATCCATTTATTTATATTATCTGCTGGAGCAGGCTCCAATCTGTGAACTCTTCCCAGGCTGGAGGGTCATGGATGAGGTCATGGATGAGTTCATAAAAGGCTTCCCTATAAAAACGGAGGTGGTTTATTGATCCTTCTGCCCTTTCATTAGGACTTCCCAGAGTTTTTGTGAGCAGGAATTTGATTTTGAAGGGAGTTGGCTGCTCTGGAGGACATCATGAGGAGCCTGTTGGGCACCAGGTGGCTGGGAGGATTTCTCACAAGGGATTTCAGGAGATGGGATTCCTTGGATCCCTCTCCTTGCGTTAAGGTGGACACATTTTTTCCCCATTTTCCCCTGGGGTTGCTGAGGGCAGTGGCTGGACGTGAGCCCAGGGGTGGCCAGGTGGGAAAGAGGCCAAAGGCACTTGGATTGGATTGGGAATTGTGTGGGAGCAGGAGCAGGGAATGGATTGTCCTGATTGCCCCCAGTGCTGGAACTGCTGAGGGACCTTGAGGGCTGTGCCCAGTTCTGGCCCCTCGAGATATTGAGGGACATGGAGGGGCTGGAGCGTGTCCAGGGAAGGGAACGGAGCTGGGAAGGGGCTGGAGAATTCCTGAGGGAGCTGGGAAGGGGCTGGAGAATTCCTGAGGGAGCTGGGAAAGGGGCTCAGGCTGGAGCAAAGGAGGCTCAGGGGGGACCTTGTGGCTCTGCACAAGTCCCTGACAGGAGGGGGCAGCCGGGGGGGGTCGGGCTCTGCTCCCAGGGAACAGGGACAGGAGGAGAGGGAACGGCCTCAGCCTGGGCCAGGGGAGGCTCAGGTTGGACATCAGCAGGAATTTCCCCATGGAAAGGGAGCTCAGGCCTTGGCAGGGGCTGCCCAGGGAGCTTTGGAGTGCCCATCCCTGGAGGTGCCCAAGGAATTCCTGGAGGTGGCACTCAGAGCTCTGGGACAAGGTGAGCATCAGGCACAGCTCGGACTCGATGACCTTGGAGGGCTTTTCCAGCCTCAGTAATCCTGGAATTCCACTGGGGGAAGGATAAAGTTTTCCTTACTTTTTTTTGGCTAAAATTTATTAGTTACTAAAACCTGATAATTGGTTCTGGCAGGGGTTTGTGCTGTACTTTAATATTGTTTTAGATCCTGGCTGATAACGCAAGACATGATCTGGGTGTTTTTAGCAACATTTTCTTTTTGGCAGAGAAAAAATGGAATTTTTCCAAGTTTTTTCTCCTGCTGAAGGAGGAGGAAACCAAGAGGAGAAGGATGAGCTCCCAGTGGTTTGTTCTGATGTTACCAAGGTGCTTTGCTGCCCTTAAAATGTGTTTTAAGACACTTTTCCTGGGGCATCAAGCAATCCCATCCTGGGACTGGGATTATTTAATTCTCTGCCCAGTCTGACAAATTTTGGGAAGTTTTATAGGATCCTGATGCAATTTTGAGGCATTTAAATGTGGGAGAAAAAGTGTTGAAGGGAAATGCATCCCGTGTTGGAAGAAATCCAGGCTCTGAGGAAATCCCAAACTCCAACACAGCTCCTAAGCCACTCCAGAAGCAGGAACAGGGATAATTCAGTGAGGAAGCCTTGGGAATGGGGGGTTTCTTTAGGATTGGGAGAATGGCTGAGTTTCATGTATGAAGAAAAGAGGGAAAAATTCCAATGTATCACTTTGGGGCAGAAAAACTCAGCAAGGCTTGGGTTTTTTTTTTTTTTGGACAGCTTTGGCACAAGAATTAAACTTTGTCAAAGCCCTGGAAAACACCCAGCTGCAAGATTCCAAGGATTTAGAATTTGTTTGGCAAGTGCAGAACCCGCTGGGGTTGTGGCAGCTTCTCGGAAGGGTTTCATTTATATCCCAATTCTTGTCTGGCCTGTGATGAGACCCCTGAATTCCCATTTTCCTCTGGGATGGGGCAGCCCCAAGCTCCTGCTCCAGCCACGTATCCATGTCTTGGCAAGCTGGGATTTGGAGCGTAGGAAATATTTTGGCTTTTCCCCCCTTTTTCTTCTGCTTGGGGTTTTAAAAGTGATGAAATTCCAGCTGCTGAGTTGTCCCTTCTTGGTCAAACTCCTGCAGCATTTGGAATTTTCACCCTCACGTGAATGTGTTGGGATCTCATCCATGATCCATCATCAGTCTCTCCTTAAAATCAGGGAGGAAACAGCATTCCCTGACGAAAAATGGAAGGACACAGCAATTTCTGTCTCCAAACCCAGTGCCACCACTGGCACAGCTCCTGGTTTTCCCAAGCTGGGAGCTGAGGGTGGGAAGTTGTGAAATTCTGGTCCCTGGAGGTCTTCAAGCCTTGGAAAACCTGGTGTGAGCTGGAGATGGGAGAAGGAACCTCCTGAGCTCAATCCTACCTGGATATTTCTCTGAATTATGGAATGGTTTGTGCTGGAAGGGATCTCAAAGATCATCTATTCCCAACCCCCAACCTCCTTTCTCCCGCTGCCGCCGATTTCCGTGGAATCTTTCCTTCCAAAAGCCCTTAAAAGAGGAACCACGCTGTGTTTCTCCCCCTTTGATCTCTCCTTCATCTCTTTAATGGATCAGATTTGGAGCAAGTTGTAAACTGAAATTTTCATCATTCAAAGGAGTCCAAATCTCCCCCTCCTTCAAAAGAGCAGCTCCGAAGGAGCCGGGAGCTAATTAAGCTGAGCACACGGAAAAACAGGCACCTGCCACATGGAATAATAAATCCCTTTCTTTGCAAAATTAACAGCGTTTTTCTAAAAGTAGAGACAAAACCTGAAGTCTTTCTGTGGGATTTGCATTTAAATTGGAAGTGGGAATGCATCTGGCCTTGGAAGTGCCAAATAATTACTTGATATGAAAAAGTTTGGAGATGCTTTAGGAGAAGACGTTTTGACATCTTAATTGTTCGGAGAGCTGCTGGAAGTTGAGGATTTAAAAAACTTCCAGCTCAAACCGTGCTGACAGGAGCAGAATGAGCTGGTGCTGAAATGTTGGGAACGGGAGGCTTTTTTTAGCAGGAATTTGCTTCGAGCCTGTCTCGGGATGCGAAGGGAAGGTTTGGGAAGTGGCATTTTCTCAGTTGTATCAGAGTCTTTTCCTCATGGATTGGAAAGTGTTGGAAGGGGCTGCTCAGGGGTAGGATGGAGTCACAATCCCTGGAATTGTGCCCCAAGTGAGTGGATGTGGCAGCTGAGAACTTGGTTTTAGTGGTGCTGGTTGGTGGTTGAACTTCCTGATCTCAGGAGACTTTTCCAACTTGGACAATTCCATCATTCTGAACACCCAATTTAAGGAATGTGAATTTTGAGAGTGGTCTAAGCTGGAGTGTCCTCCCTAAAAACTCAGAGTTTTTATTTCATTATTCTTTTTTTTTAATGGGTTTAGAATTATTTTAGATTTCCTTCCAACCCAGGCTGTGTCCTTATGACCAGACCTGGATGCAGTTCTGGGCTTCTCAGGACAAGGAAGGTGTGGATGTGTTGGAGGAATCCACGGAGCTGCTCCAAGGGCTGGAGTCCCTCTGCTCCAGAGCCAGGCTGGGAGAGCTGGGAATTTTCCCCTGGAGAAGGGAAGGATCCAGGGAGAGCTTCCAGCACATTCCAGGGCCTAAAGGGGCTCCAGGAGAGCTGGAGAGGGACTGGGGACAAGGGATGGAGGGACAGGACCCAGGGAATGGCTTCCCACTGGGAAAGGGGAGATTGGGGTGGGATATTGGGAAGAAATTCCTGGCTGGGAGGGTGGGGAGGGGCTGGGCTGGAATTCCCAGAGCAGCTGTGGCTGCCCCTGGATCCCTGGCAGTGCCCAAGGCCAGGCTGGACATTGGGGCTTGGAGCAGCCTGGGACAGTGGGAGGTGTCCCTGCCATGGCAGGGGTGGGATGGGATGGGATTTAAGGTCTCTTCCAACCCCAACCATTCCATGATTTCTTGCTGCCCTTTCACTCTGCAGAGCTGATATCCACAAACTCTCTTTGTTACTTGGGGTGTGGTTTTGCTCTTCTATTCATCATTAACGTTCCCAATTAAGCCAGAAATCTGTCATTTCCTCTCTGTTATTTTCCCCTCCGATGTTTTCCTGGCCCATGACAGCAAATGAGAATTTTTGGCAAGAACAAATCCCCGCTCTTTATCCACAGAACAGTGTCAAAATATATTTTCATGGAAGAGAACGAAGTTTAACGACCACACTGGGATAATCACCAGCAAAAAAAGAGCTTTTGGACAATTGTTAAATTGATTTCTCCTCAGATAAAATGGAATTTGAGGGAATCCTGGAGAATGTTGAAGACAGGCCCAACTTCGTTGCCCACAGCCAAAATAAACAAAGATTTGGTGTCTCCTTCAGAGCTTGTGATAAGAACTTTGATTTTCCCTCTCTTGATTTGATAGCAGCGGACAAGTCACTGCAGAGACAGCAGGGAAGGATTTCCATGAGTTTTCATTCAGTGGGAATGAGGGTTTTGGGTGGTAAATGGATCAATTTAGGCTGGAATTCCACATAAAAATAAATGTGGAGTGCAGGGCTCTTCGCACGTGTGCAGATTTTCTTGTTTCATCCATTATCACGTAATTCCAGGATGGTTTGGCCCGGTTGGATGGGGCTTGGAGCACCCTGGGATAGTGGAAGGTGTCCCTGCCCATGGTACTGGATGATCCTTAAGGTCTTTCCCAACCCAATCCATCCTGGAATTCTGTGATGTTTGGCCATTTTGTTTTTGCTGTGTTTCTGCAGTCCATTGTCCCTAAAAATGAAGTGGAGAATCTTTCCCAGGATCACAAACTCTTTTTCCCCGTATGTGAGGAGGAACCAGGAAGGGATCAGGAAAATCTGGGCACCAGGAAAGTTTTCCTGCCTTGTCTGACCCAGGGGATGAGGCTGAGGCACAGAATTCCCAGCGATTTTGGAGGATCCTGGAAGCGAGGTGGGGCTGGGCGTGAAAGTATTGGGATATACTTGAGAAAATTCCCATTCTGGGTGCTCAGGAGCAAGGGCCAGGCTGGATTCTGAGCTCCCAAAACCTCCAGCATCTGCTCCAAGACCGTGCAGGGCTCCACATCCGCTTGGGTGCCACTCTCCTCTTGTTCACTGTGAACGGGTCAAAACAAAACTGCTGAAAATCCTGAAGGGGAACAATCAAAATTGCCCAAAACCTCCTCTGGGGAGGGCACAGAGGGTTCCTCGGGGGGCCTCTGGCTGCTCAGGGAAGGTTGAAATCAGAAATGTGGACTTTTGCTGCTCCATGACCCCGTTGTCACAGGTGGAATACGGACAGAACCATCAACCACAAATGCGAGCATTCCCTGTGTCCTGCATCCACCTGGGAAGCAGCCAGGGGTCCATAACTCTCGTGTCAGAGCCTGCAAATGGTGCAGAACTTGATTTATTTACTGGTGGTGTTTGAGGCATTGGAAATCGGTGAGGCAGGAACATTCTGGAGCATTAAAGGAAAATCTGGGGTTGATCAGGGAGGGGGTGGGAAAAAACCAGCGGAACCCGACGAATGCAAATAGGCCTTGCTTGAGATCCTGAAATGCATTTGGTTACTTTGAAAAGATAATTAATGAGGGAGGGCAGGGACTGCTGGTGAGGAGTTTGAGGACAAAAGTTGTTTCATCTTGGGTTGTTTGATCACATCCTCCTTCTTCGGGGCCTCTTTGGAGCGAGGCTGGCACTTTGCTGGCTCTCAAAGAACAGTTACAGATTTATTTGTGTATTTGCTGCTCCTTTGGAGCTCTGTGTGCTGGTGCCATTCCCAAATCCCTGTGGGGAAGGGGCTGCAGCATCATCTCCCACATTTCGCTGGTTAATCAGAGAATCCCGGAATGGTTTGGGTGGGAAGGGACTTCAAAGATGATTCCATCCACCCCCTCCATGGGCAGGGACACCTCCCACTGTCCCAGGCTGCTCCAAGCCCCATCCAAGCCCCTTGGACATTTCTAGGGATCCAGGGGCATCCACAGCTTCTCTGGGAATTCCATCCCAGTCCCTCCTCACCCTCCCAGCCAAGAATTCCTTCCCAATATCCCATCTAAATCTCTCCTTGTTCAGTTTAGAACCATTTCCCCTTGTCCTGTCCCTCTCTGCCTGCATAAAAACCCCTTAACCTTTAAATTCTCTTTTATTTCTGTGTCTCACCCCATGGAAACTTTTCAACGATTCCTAAAATGGCACTGATAGCACAGAGACAAAACCCATGGCACGGCTCAATTTTCTTGGCATTTTGGAATGCCCTCCTGGAAATTTCCTCCTGGAAATGGAGGTCCAGGAATCTACAGATGAGGAAAATCCAAGCCACAGTTTCATGGGGCTGCTGGATGGAGAAAATGATACAAAAATCCCTTTTTCCTTTATCAGGGGGGTTTGTACCAAACTCACCTCAGGTTTTCCCAATAGGGTGGAAATTGGGAATGTCTGAAGGGATTTTGGAATCCTCATCCAGAGTCATGGAATGGTTTGGGTTGGAAGGACCTTAATGATCATTGAATTCCCACCCCCTTCTCCTTGCAAGAAATGGCTTTGACCCAAATTTTGAGGTTCTGCCCCCTTTTCTTGCTTTGGAGTTTTTCCTTTACCACTCATCCTAACAAAGGAAAGTTACCCTGACTTCCCTGCTAGACTTTGTTCAGTTCTAGGCAGGGGAAACTGCTGAAAATTCAGAAATAAAAATAGTTTATTGAGGTTATGAGCAACTAATTTGGGCTGAAACGTCTCTCTGGTCGTGCCCATCGAGTTCTTTTTTGGTTTTTCCCCTGCCTGAAAAGGATCTGCATCAAATATTGAAGGTTTTTGTGTGTGTAAGCATTGTTTGTGCTGTTATTTCCACACACAAAAAAAGCTCAGCTTGTGCCTCAGAGTTTAATTCCGTGGCAGTTTCCAACTGGTTCATCCTCGTGATTCCAAGCTGGTGTTCGTGCTGATTCCCAGGAATTGGCTGAGGCTTTCCCAAGGGAAGGAGAGATGCTCAGTAAAGAGAAGTGCAAAAAATTCCATCTTGATTAAAGCCATGAAACTTCCTTAAATAAATACGGAAAAATGAATAATGTAAATAAATTAAATAATAAATGAATAAACAAAATCGACCAGTTGGATACTTCAAGATGTGGTTAGAACTAAGGAGCAGCATCCAAAATGATGATTTTCCTGTAAAAATACTAAATTTTCCATTCTCTCCTTAAAAATGTTGCCTTCCTCAATGGAAGAAGCCTCTCCCACCCTGTGGAACTGAGGGTAAATAGCTCAAAATTAGGGATTTTTCCCCCTCACTTTGTAAAGAAAAATTTTTTTAATTCAAAATTCAATCCTGTGGCTGCGGCCTCTTTTAAAATCCTATTTAGTCCTTCAGCGAAGCCGGATCTGTAAATTTTTATAGAAAATTTTTCTTTGTTTTTTTTTTGTTTCAGCCTTAAAAAAAGGACGGTTCTGGATCACCCCCGACCCGTACCACAAAGATGACAACATCCAGATCGGGCGGGAGGTGAAGATCTCGTGCCAGGTGGAGGCCATCCCCTCGGAGGAGCTCACCTTCAGCTGGTTCAAGAACGGGCGGCCCCTGCGGAGCTCGGAGAGGATGGTGATCACCCAGACGGACCCCGACGTGTCCCCCGGCACCACCAACCTGGACATCATCGACCTCAAGTTCACCGATTTCGGGACCTACACGTGCGTGGCGTCCCTCAAAGGAGGAGGCATCTCGGACATCAGCATCGATGTCAACATCTCCAGCAGCACCGGTGAGGAGAAGCTCCTTGGGCTTGGTTTTGTTGGGATGGAGACACCCCATGGTGGATGAAGTTGTGTGGAGATCTCCTGGCACATTCCAGGGGTTCCAGGGAGCTGGAGAGGGAGTGTTCATCAGGGAATTGGGGGGCAGGACAAGGGGGAATGGGTTTGAACTGAAAAAGGAGAGATTTAGGTTGGATATTGCGAATTGGGAATTGCTGGCTGGGAGGGTGGGGAGGGGCTGGGCTGGAATTCCCAGAGCAGCTGTGGCTGCCCCTGGATCCCTGGCAGTGTCCAAGGCCAGGCTGGACACTGGGGCTTGGATCCACCTGGGATAGTGAAAGTGTCCCTGCCCATGGAGGGGGTGGAATGGGATGAATTTTAATCCCAAACCATCCTGGGATTCCCTGACCCTTGAACAGGGGCTGAGTTGCTTGGATGAAACAACAGAAACCTGAGGAAGTTCCCTGTTGGATCATTTTTGGTCATGGAGATGCTCCAAAAGCTGGAACCAGGCTGGGAGAGCTGGGAATGTTCCCCTGGAGAAGAGAAGGATCCAGGGAGAGCTCAGAGCCCCTTGCAGGGCCTAAAGGGGCTCCAGGAGAGCTGGAGAGGGACTGGGGACAAGGGATGGAGGCACAGGACACAGGGAATGGCTTCCCACTGCCAGAGGGCAGGGATGGATGGGATCTTGGGAATTGGGAATTGCTGTCTGGGAGGGTGGGGAGGGGCTGGGCTGGAATTCCCAGAGCAGCTGTGGCTGCCCCTGGATCCCTGGCAGTGCCCAAGGCCAGGCTGGACATTGGGGCTTGGAGCAGCCTGGGGCAGTGGGAGGTGTCCCTGCCATGGCAGGGCTTTGAGCTGGATGATCTTTTCAAGTCTCTTCCAATCCCAACCATTCCATGATTCCATGATTTTACTATCAGTAAAAGAACTGGGAGGATCCTTAGAGGAGAAGAACCACCTTTGGAATGATGGATGACCATTCCCTGCAAACTTTGTCACCTCCCTGCCCAGCTGGAGCCAATGGTGCTGCGTGTGCATCCAGAGACCACTGAATTCCCTGTACTTGCTGGGGAATCCTTTGGAAAACTGATGGAATTTCCTGGAAACATCCATTAGTTGGCCACTCCTATCAGCTCACCAGAATCTCTGCAGGAGGGGATTAATTCCGTCCCCCCTTAAATTTCCTGTCCTGGAATGCTCCAGAAAATCAGGAAAAGGGGAAGAAAATGTGGAATTTGGGCTCAGCTTTTTTAGCATCCTAAAAGGAATTCTGCTCTTGGAATGACTTCATTACCCAGCCAAGCGGAAGCTGAAATAGTTGCAGTGCTTTGAAGGTCATTACTGATTCATCAGGATTCATTACTGCTCTGCTAATTAGGAACAGAAGACCCAGGCACAAACACATTTCCCAAATGCCAGGACTTGCAGGGATTTATTAACATCCCTCTTGATGTCTGGGATTGGGGGGGGGGAATTTCCTCTTCCTGATGTTTATGAGGCTCCTCCTGGAGTCACCGAGGGGGGCAGGAGGGGCTGTGTCAGATCCTAAGGAAGGAGGAAATCCATTAATTCTCTCCTCCAGCAGGTTGGGAAGGGACGTGTGGCTCATGACACACTTGGAATCGCCCTTGTTTAGCGGGAATATTTTTTTCCCTTGACATTTTCAGCGGGAAAAGCACGGATTTGTGTCCTGAGTGTCTTATATAAATGGACCTGAAGTAATCCCCTCGCTGCTCCCCCCATAGCTCAGTAAAATAGGTCACCGAAGTGTGGGAACTGAGACTCAAATGTGGACTATCTGCCCTGGAAAAGCCCTGCCATCCATAAAACCCACCCTGGGCAAGCGTTACTGAGAGCCAGGCTGGGTTTTTCTGGATACGTGGGATCATGTCGTGGAAACCTGGAGGCAGAAGTTGCTAAAAAAGCAACGAGATGTTAAAAAAGCAACAAAAACCTCAATAAAGTGGGGTCGTGGTAAGCAAAAAAAAAAAGAGGTGGATCAGAGAGTGTCAGTCTGTGCAAGGGATTTTTTCTCTGCCTTAAATATTGGATTTAAGCAGGGAGAATAAGCTTTGGGATTTGGGATTGCTCTGTTCAGGACAGGCTTTTACACTGTTTTTATTCCCAAAAATCAGCATTTGCCCCTTCCAGCTCATTCCCTTTCCACCTTTTCCTTGGAGATGTTATTGAGCAGGGAAGAGAGTTGTTATTTTGGGATATTTTCCTTCATTTTCTGGTTTTGCTGCTCTGAATTGCCACGGGAAGGGCTGGAGGTGGTGGTGATCCCTCTTTTCCTAAGGGAGTCCTTCCAGTGGCTCATTCCCACCCTGTGTGGGCACAGCCAAATGTCCTACATGGAAAACTCACCAAACAAATTCCTGCCCTTGGGATGAGCCTGAAGATGTGCTGAGCTTAGGATGGGAACATCCCAGAGCAGCACATGGATTTTGGATGACCCCAGGGCAGCCTGGAGGCCTCCAGATCTCCTGGAACCATGGAATCAGTTTGGGTTGGTGACACTGGTGGTGCCATAAATCAGCCTCTCCTGATGAGAGAGGATTTTAGAGTCCTTGCAAGGAATTTGATAGATGGATGAGGCAAACTCGCATCAGTTGCTCCTTCAGAGAGTTGTTTATTTCAGTGTTATCAGCTACCAGTGTAGAGAAGACAGAGCAGAGCAGAACATGGCAAGAGAAAGCAAGAAAATGGCCCCTTACCAAAATTTCACAGCTCTTTTAAAGGTAAACTGACCAATAAAGACTTGAAACGACAGATATTTTTACTTTTCCTCCAATGTTCAGTAAATCACTCTGACACGCAGGCCGGAACTGGGAACTTTTCATCCAATCCTCCTAAACTACTTTTGCTGCAAAATATGGGGGACTGGAAGAAGAGAGATGGAGGTTAAAAACTACAAGGTCTCCTGCATCTTGGAACTTTTACTATTTATCTATTTGCTACATTAACAAACCTAAAACTTGTAAATTCTTCACCCTGTGACATCCTTACATCACATTCCATCACCTAGTTCACATCTGTGTAGATTTTAATTCCTCCCAGAGAGCAGGCAGCTTTCTCCATGGATGAAGGTCAAAGACAACATTGTTCAGGGGGGTTAGATTCTTCAAAACAGGCAGAGAAATATTCCCTGCACTCTGGATTCCCACAGGTTGGAAGGGATCTTTGGGCTGGAAGCGCCACTTTTCGCTATCCAAGCTTGCTCCAACACTTCCAGGGATGAATTCGGCTTTCCATAAGTTCTGGCACATCCAGGCAGAGAAAAATTCTTGGAGAACTGCTCCATGTGAGGGTGTGCAGTATGAAAAGGGCTTCCCTGTCAAGCTAATCAGCTCTCCATTAAATAATGAATTAATTAAAGCTCCAGGCCGCTGTTCCAGGACCTGCAGCCTTGATCTGGTTGTGCCACAGGAGTCCTCTGGTCATCGTGTTCCTGCTTTGATGAGACATGAAAGAGACCTCGATTCCAGCTCGAAATGTTTATCGGAATCACAGCCTCATTGCATAACGAGGATGTGGGGTTTGGGAGGTAATTAGTGGCTAATTAAGATATTTGTAAACCTTAAGCACCGTCCAGAGCAATCGTTCACTGCAGCCCCAGGAAACAGGGAGAGGCCTTTGTTTATTGCAGCAGACGGCTGGGTTTGGGGAGCCATTATCCTTGGAGTTTATCTTGGGAAGGAGCAGGGAGCAGAAGGGACAGAAAACAGCGGGATTTTGTTAAAAAGCTTGGTCTTTTGTAGTTCTGATTTCGTGGTTAATGTGCAGAGATTGTTCTCGTTCATTCCATCCTTGGGAGCCCCTTCCCATCACACGGCAGGGAAAGGGCCAGGCCAGGCCAGTCCTGCTCTGCAGCCCATTCATTCCCTTGGGAAATCTGATTTTTGTGGGATGAATCTACCCTCCACGGATTGATCCCAGCAGGATTTCAGGGAGCAGACACCCTCTGTGTGGCAGTACCTCTTCATTCTTTTCCAGAGGGCTGTGGATGGGCTCCTCATCCCGTGGTTCTCCTCATCGTGGATGCTGCTCAGCACTGCGAGAGCGCTGGAATTCATTTCCCTAATTTGCTGCTGGCTCTGCATGTTCTGGGTTTCAAATATTCCTCTTCCCTCTGGCTGCAGAGCAAGGTGCTGCTTTAGGGGTTTAGTGCTCTGTTCCAGGCACTGATCCTGGAATTATTTTCCTGCCTGAGCAGGAATTTTGTCCAAAAATCAGGATCATCCCAACCCTCAGGACTGGGCCCTTTGTCCAAAGCCTCACCATCACTTAAGGGCGAGAGGAAATGGCCTCAGAGGTGGTTTAAATTGGATCTTAGGGGAAATTCCTTCTCAAAAAGGGTGGAAAAAGCTGTCCAGGGTGGGTCACCATCCCTGGAATTATTCCATAAATGTGTGGATGTGGCACCTGGGGACATGGGTTGGTGGTGACCGCAGTGGTGGTGCTGGTTGATGGTTGGACTGGATATTCTTAGAGGGCTTTTCCAGTTTATAGGGTTCTGTGATTCCATAAAAATCCATGGTGGATATCACGTCCTCATGTGCAATTAGGAGTGGTTTGTGCCCCAGAAAACGTGGAGTTTCCCCCTTGGAATTGGAACTTGTGTCCCTTCCCTGGCGGGGGGCACAGGAGCTGGAACGATTGGAAACTGCCCACAAAATCCAGCCAGGAATTCCCAACAGGCTGCTCCGTCTCCTTTCCACACCAGTGCCTTGATGGATCCTTTCCATGAGGATGAAAGGCCATGGAAAGGGCAAAGGAAATTCCCTGGTGTTTTCTTTCCCTTGACTTCAGCTGCTTTTCCAATCATTTGATTGGATCAACAAATCTCCCCCCGGGCTCTTCTCTCACCTTCGGGTCCCTTCCAGCAGCAGCTCCTTGGTTTTCCTCAGCATTTCTCCCAAAAAAAACGGAGCAGGCTGAGCAGTTTCAGCCTCTGTTTACAGACAGAACCAGCATAATTATCCTTCATGAATAATTATCCCTCGCTGCCTTTCCCGGGCGGAATGATCTTGCTCAAATCTATTTTGTGCCACGGCTCAGCCCTGTCTTAACTCCGGCATCACATCAGGGCATGAATCATGAGCTGGGCCCAAACTGCAGCTCTCAGGCAGAGGATGATTAATCCCGGTCAGTCAGACCTTCAAATTCATAAATATTCCACAAGTAGGGCACACAAATAACTTCGCTTCTCCCTTCCAGCCGGCGCAGCGCGGATTCCTCAATTTTCCTGAGCCAAGCTGGGTTTGAATTCCTTGGATAATGGGAATTCCAGCAGCTCCTTGGGGAGATTCTCTCTGGGTCATCTCCAGTTTGGGTGATTTCTTGATGTGCTGCTCAAACACTGCTTTGCTGTGCTTGATCCTAATTATTAGGATGAATCCATGTGGAGCAGCCTGGCCACATTATCCCAGGATTTTTCCCTGCCACCGACAGAGGTTGCTCCAAGGAAATGTTTTCCTGAAGGCTCCCAGGGGCACAGAGGTGCCAGCAGCCCCTGAAATCCCTGAAAAGCGAAGAGCTCAGCACTTGTGAGGCCACCACTTGTAGAGGCTCCTTGTCCTCCTCCACTGGACAATTCTTGGAATCATGGAATAGTTTGGGAAGGGATAAAGCCCATCCAGCCTCCATAGGCAGGGACATTTTAAGGGGATCAGAGGGCCTCTGAAGGATGTTTCTGTCTGCAGCATCTTGCCTCTGCCAGTGGCAGTTAATTAATCTGTCTGATCCGTTAATTAAGCTGGAATTTGATCCATCAGGACTTCAGAAAGCTCGAGTAGCACTAAAAACACCCAGAATACACAAGGAATGAACATCAGGCTCAGGAATTTTGTTCTCCAGGTGTCACCAAAGCTTTTTGTCCTTTGAGTGTCACCAAAGCTTTTTGTCCTCTGACTGTCACCAAAGCTTTTTGTCTTCCAAGTGTCACCAAAGCTTTTTGTTTTTCGAGTGTCACCAAAGCTTTTCGTCCTCTGACTGCCACCAAAGCTTTTTGTTCTTCAGGTGTCACCAAAGCTTTTTGTCCTTTGAGTGTCACCAAAGCTTTTTGTCTTCCAAGTGTCACCAAAGCTTTTTGTTTTTCGAGTGTCACCAAAGCTTTTCGTCCTCTGACTGCCACCAAAGCTTTTTATCTTCCAAGTGTCACCAGAGCTTTTTGTTCTCCAAGTGTCACCCTCCACTTCAGGAAACTGCTGAGAGTGTGAACTTATTTTAAAGACACTTGGTGCAGGAATAAGGGAATATTTGTTTTTTCCACTTAGGACCAGGAAAAATCATGGATTTGTCCTTTTCCAGCCTGGGCAGTGGATCTGCTCCCAGCTGTGACTGCAGGAATAAGGGAAAATTTCTTGTTCCCATTTAGGGGTTAGGTAACATTTTATTCTGCAAAGGTGGGACAGAGCTGCCCTTTCCTTGGAGCAGCCTCTGGAGCTGTGGGAGCCTCAGGAAGAGGTTGAGCCTCCAGGGCTCTCCTTGTGCCACAGCAGCACCTTCTGGGAGAGGGTGACTGGCACAGCTGGTGACACGCTCCCCACCTGCCTGGCACCACTCCCTGCTCATCCCACTGGCAACATCTTGGCTGGCACTTCCTTGGTTGATCCCTGCTCCTTTCCTCATGGATTTGAGCCTCTGGACCCACCTTTGCTCACTCGTCTTTGTACAAGCAGTGAGAAAAGAGGAAACAGCCCCAAGTTATGCCAGGAGAGGTTTAGGTTGGATATTGGGGAGAATTCCTGCCTGGAAAGGGTTGTCCAGCCCAGGGCAGGGGTGGAGTCCCCATTCCTGGAGGGATTTAAAATCCCTGTGGATGTGGCACTTGGGGACATGAGGGAATGGTGGCCTTGGAACAGCTGGACTCAATGATCTCAGAGAGCTTTTCCAGCCTGAACAATTCCATGATTCCCTGCTTCCATCCTTGCTCATCCAGACTCACCATTCCCTGCTCCCTACATTTTTGGGAAGAAAACTATCAAATTCTTATTTTCTCCTCAATCCTTTCGAGCCAGATTTCTCATGGAGACAAATCCCACATGCCCGGGCTGCCAGTGCCTGCTGTGTCACCATTCCCCAAAAAACCTGGGGTTTATTTTTTCAGCCTGTTGCTAATTCCAGCTACATTTGCCTGCGGAACAGATAGCTCAGAGATAATTAAGTACCTGAGAGATTGTGACAAAAAATAGCTGGGCTGAAAAGGGGAAACCCTGCCAAAAGCCCTCCCTGAGCAAAGGTTTGGGGCTTTTTCACCCCCTAATTAGGGACTGGAGAATTGGGGTTTAAGTTTAGGGGGAGCTGGAGCCATAAATGAGGAGGGGGACAGAGAAATCCTTGGTGGGACCTCACCGTTACTCAAACGTGACCCAGAGCTGCAGCCAGGCTTTGGATTTATGGCATTGCCCCTGGAATTCTTCATCTTAATGGATGGCCTTGTCCCTCCTGTCCCCTCTGCTGCTCCCAGGAATGGTGTGAATAAATCCAGGGAACCATAACGAGCTGTTGGCTGCCTCGCAGCGACAGAGCTGCCAAATGCCACGGGAGATGAGGAGTCGGGGCTTTGAAGGGATCTTTCCATCTGGGACACTGACAGAGCCTCTCTTATCAGCTGTCACCACCCTCGTGGGCGCTGCTCCTTATCTCAGCCAGGTGCAGCTCTTGCTGTGCTGTTATCTCTGGTTTTTCAGGAAAAAAACTGATGGAAAAAGAGGGGGAATTGTTGTATTTGCACAAGGGATTTTTGTCCTGGATCTGTTTTTTTTCCCCTCGAAGTTGCACGTGCTGTGCTGTTCCCTCTCCTTCCTCTCAGACACCTCCAGAGGTCTCCATGGGAAGCTGGGTGTGCTCTTTCCTGCTTTTTTCCAGATGGGATTCAAGCTTTGAGTGTACAAAATGTCCAAGGCCAGGTTGGACAGGGCTTGGCGCAGCCTGGGATAGTGGAAGGTGTCCTTGCCCATGGCAGGGGTGGATTGGGATGAGCAGTGCAGCTCCTGGATGCACGGAATTTGTTTGTCTGCTCCTCCCATGATGAGCTCAGTGAAGGAGTTCCTTCAACCACAAGAACCCTTTGGATATCTGGGAAAAATCTCCTCAGTTTATTTGGATCCCTTTCCCTGTTTCAGTGGCAGAATTCCAGAATGGTTTGGGTTGAAGGGATCCTTAAATCCCATCCAGTTCCAACAGGGACACCTCCCACTGTCCCAGGCTGCTCCAAGCCCCAGTGTCCAGCCTGGCCTTGGGCACTGCCAGGGATCCAGGGGCAGCCACAGCTGCTCTGGGAATTCCAGCCCAGCCCCTCCCCACCCTCCCAGCCAGCAATTCCCAATTCCCTATCTCCCACCCATCCCTGCCCTCTGGCAGTGGGAAGCCATTCCCTGTGTCCTGTCCCTCCATCCCTTGTCCCCAGTCCCTCTCCAGCTCTCCTGGAGCCCCTTTAGGCCCTGCAAGGGGCTCGGAGCTCTCCCTGGATCCTTCCCTTCTCCAGGGGAACATTCCCAGCTCTCCCAGCCTGGCTCTGGAGCAGAGGGGCTCCAGCCCGGGGAACATCTCCCTGGATTCCTCTGGACTCGTCCCAACATGTCCACATCCTTCCTGTGCTTTTTCCAAGTTCCCTCCCTTGTCCCAGCTGGAATGGGTGATTCCTGAGGCAGGCTGGGATTGGATCACTCAGACCCATGGCTCTCACACATCCTGGAAAGGTTGGAATCTGGAAGCGGCTGCCAGCACCACGTGTCCAGGGATCAATCCACAGGGACAAGCTCCAGAGGGAAAATTCCCATCCTGGCCCCATGTGGAGCTGCAGCAGAGCTGGGTGGGCTGGCACAGAGCTTTTCCCTGGGAATATTGGGATCTCAGGGATCTCATCCCTGGGCTGTGACCCCTCGGCTCTCACAGGCAGTGAATCCCTGAACCAGGGAAGGTTGTGATTCCCAGGGCAGCCAGAGGAGCCAGGAGTGGGAGCAGGGCTGGAAGAGCCTCCAGGATCCATCCAGCTGGGAAAGGCTTGGATCTAAAGAGTCCCAGCCGGGAGCAGATCCTGTGCCCAGGCGGGAAAAGGACAAATCCATGATTTCTCCTGATCCACACAGGGCTCTGTCACACTTGACCTCAGCTTAGAAGCCACGAGCCAGGTGAGCTGGAAAATCCAGGAGGAATGTTAGGGTTGGGTTAGGGCTAGGGTTGGGATTAAGGGTTAGGGTTTTTGTGAGGTTTAGGGTTATGGTTAGGGTTAGTGTTTGCTTTAGGCTTGGGGTTAAGGTTAGGGTAGGGTTTTGGTTTGGGTTATGGTTAATTTTCGGGTTAGGGTTAAGTTCAGGCTTTGGGTTAATGTTAGGTTTAGGTTAGGCTGCAGGCAGGGACATTTCCCTGTGAACTGTGCTTTCCCTCCTGGGATGTCTGTCTCCCAGTTTTATCCATGATTTCACCGTGCTCTGTTTCCCTTGGGAATTTTCCTGCACTCAGAACCAGTCATGGCATGTAAGGATTTAACAGAAATTATAATGTTTTATTAATATTGGCCATGTTTTATTAAGCAGTTGTTAGTTTTTATTTTATTTTTTTCCTTTTATTTTGGAAGTATAAAATCATTTTTCCTTCCCTTCCCTGTGGAAAAAGCTCTTCTCATATCTTCCTGTCCCACCTACCAGGAGCTGTTAAAGCCTTCAAAAACAGCTGAAAGCAGCATTTTGATTCCTATGATAGCCCCAGATTTCAACTCTGATTCCTACCAGGCTTGTCAGGGCTGGAGACAAGGAGCAGATCCCTGGGGGAAGCTGGAATTGCTTCTCACCGGGATGAGTTTGTTGTTTCTGTCCCTTGGGAGCTGAAAATTGCCTTGGAGTATTTTTCCTGCAGACAGGAGGGAGGTGCAAGGCTGGGTTTTGGCAGCCCTGGCATTCCAGCAAAGGAGCTCAGGGAAGGACAGGGAGGAGAGGAAAAGCTCCTGGAGAGGCTCTTTTCCCACAGGGAATGTCTCTCCATGGTTCAGGACAGGAGATCCATGAGGAAAGATGAGTTTTCAGGAGGCCTCAAAGGAAAAGGAGGCTGGGCAGTGTTTAAATCAGGATTTTCCATCCTTCCATCCACCACACAGCATTCCAAGCATTTTCCAAGCAAGGCTGGACACCTCCCACTATTCCAGGGTGCTCCAAACTCCATCCAACCTGGCCTTGGACACTGCCAGGGATCCAGGGGCAGCCACAGCTGCTCTGGGAATTCCAGCCCAGCCCCTCCCCACCCTCCCAGCCAGCAATTCCCAATTCCCAATCTCCCATCCATCCCTGCCCTCTGGCAGTGGGAAGCCATTCCCTGGCTCCTGTCCCTCCATCCCTTGTCCCCAGTCCCTCTCCAGCTCTCCTGGAGCCCCTTTAGGCCCTGCCAGGGGCTCTGAGCTCTCCCTGGATCCTTCCCTTCTCCAGGGGAACATTCCCAGCTCTCCCAGCCTGGCTCCAGAGCAGAGGAGTTCCAGCCCTTGGAGCCTCCTCTGGATTTGCTCCCACACATCCACATCCTTATCCCGTGTCCTTGGGCACCAGCAGCTCACTGGGAGATGTTCCTGATCCATGGGGCTGCCTAACTCCTGCTGGAAATAGTTCCAGTATTCCCTTTGGAATTGTTAATGCCAATCCCTGTGGGATAAACTTCAATGACCCTCCTGTGACAGACTCCAGCTTCATTTTGGGGTCAGGTCTCCAATTCCAGGCTGATTTCTGAGTTTCCACCATCCTTCCTCGTCCACAGCCATTTATCCATGGGCTGGATAAAATCAGCAGCCAGGCTGGTATAAAAAATGGGATTTAGCGCCAAATAACTCCAAAAATTCCTAAAAAGGAAAAGTGGAGCTTGCAGTGGGGAAGTGAGGGATGGTGGGACAGCCCTGGCACGGTGGCAGGGACACACAGGGACACCACGAGTGTCACAGCAGGGCTGGGAAATCTCCTCTGAGCCTCTCCAGGCAGCTGAGAACTTCACCCCATAAATGTGGGAGCTTCCAGTGGCTCTTTGTTGTGGAGAAATTCCTTCTCCATGGATAATTCCGAGCAGGAAATCCATCCTTGGTACCCCATTGTTGACCCCTCTCTTTTCCTGCTTCCAGTGGCTCTTTGTTGGGGATAAATTCCTTCTCCACGGATAATTCCAAGCAGGAAATCCATCCTTGGTACCCAATTGGTGATGCTTCTCTTTTCCTGCTTCCAGTGGCTCGTTGTTTGGGATAAATTCCTTCTCCATGGATAATTTTGAGCAGGAAATCCATCCTTGGTACCCCATTGCTGACCCCTCTCTTTTCCTGCTTCCAGTGGCTCTTTGTTGGGGATAAATTCCTTCTCCATGGATAAATTCCTTCTCCATGGATAATCCCAAGCAGGAAATCCATCTTTGGTACCCCATTGGTGACCCCTCTCTTTTCCTGCTTCCAGTGGCTCTTTGTTGTGGAGAAATTCCTTCCCCAAGGATAATTCCGAGCAGGAAATGCATCCTTGGTACCCCATTGGTGACCTCTCTCTTTTCCTGCTTCCAGTGGCTCTTTGTTGGGGATAAATTCCTTCCCCTTGGATAAATTCCTTCTCCATGGATAATTCCGAGCAGGAAATCCATCCTTGGTACCTGATTGGTGACCCCTCTCTTTTCCTGCTTCCTGTGGCTCTTTGTTGTGGGTCAATTCCTTCTCCACAGATAATTCCGAGCAGGAAATGCATCCTTGGTACCCCATTGCTGACGCCTCTCTTTCCCTGCTTCCAGTGGCTGTTTGTTGTGGATAAATTCCTTCTCCACAGATAATTCCGAGCAGGAAATGCATCCTTGGTACCCCATTGTTGACCCTTCTCTTTTCCTGCTTCCAGTGGCTCTTTGTTGGGGATAAATTCCTTCTCCGTGGATAAATTCCTTCTCCACGAATAATTCCGAGCAGGAAATCCATCCTTGGTACCCCATTGTTGACCCCTTTTTTTTCCTGCTTCCAGTGTCTCTTTGTTGTGGGTAAATTCCTTCTCCACAGATAATTCCGAGCAGGAAATGCATCCTTGGTACCTGATTGGTGATGCTTCTCTTTTCCTGCTTCCAGTGGCTGTTTGTTGTGGATAAATTCCTTCTCCATGGATAATTCCGAGCAGGAAATGCATCCTTGGTACCCGGATGTTGACCCCTCTCTTTTCCTGCTTCCAGTGGCTCTTTGTTGGGGATAAATTCCTTCGCCTTGGATAAATTCCTTCTCCATGGATAATTCCAAGCAGGAAATCCATCCTTGGTACCTGATTGGTGACCCCTTTCTTTTCCTGCTTCCAATGGCTCTTTGTTGGGGATAAATTCCTTCTCCACAGATAATCCCAAGCAGGAAATCCATCCTTGGTACCCCTTTGGTGACCCCTCTCTTTTCCTGCTTCCTGTGGCTCTTTGTTGTGGGTCAATTCCTTCTCCACGGATAATTCCGAGCAGGAAATCCATCCTTGGTACCCCATTGCTGACGCCTCTCTTTCCCTGCTTCCAGTGGCTGTTTGTTGTCGATAAATTCCTTCTCCACGGATAATCCCGAGCGGGAAATGCATCCTTGGTACCTGATTGTTGACCCCTCTCTTTTCCTGCTTCCAGTGGCTCTTTGTTGTCGATAAATTCCTTCTCCACGGATAATCCCAAGCAGGAAATCCATCCTTGGTACCTGATTGGTGACCCCTTTTTTTTCCTGCTTCCAGTGTCTCTTTGTTGCGGGTCAATTCCTTCTCCACGGATAATTCCGAGCAGGAAATGCATCCTTGGTACCCCATTGCTGACGCCTCTCTTTCCCTGCTTCCAGTGGCTGTTTGTTGTGGATAAATTCCTTCTCCATGGATAATTCCGAGCAGGAAATCCATCCGTGGTACCCGGATGTTGACCCCTCTCTTTTCCTGCTTCCAGTGGCTGTTTGTTGGGGATAAATTCCTTCCCCGTGGATAAATTCCTTCTCCATGGATAATTCCGAGCAGGAAATCCATCCTTGGTACCCCATTGGTGACCCCTCTCTTTTCCTGCTTCCAGTGGCTGTTTGTTGTCGATAAATTCCTTCTCCACGGATAATCCCGAGCGGGAAATGCATCCTTGGTACCTGATTGTTGACCCCTCTCTTTTCCTGCTTCCAGTGCCCCCCAACCTGACGGTCCCTCAGGAGAAGTCCCCGCTGGTGACGCGGGAAGGGGACACCATCGAGCTGCAGTGCCAGGTGACCGGGAAACCCAAACCCATCATCCTGTGGTCACGGGCCGACAAGGAGGTGGCGATGCCGGACGGAGCCCTGCAGACCGAGAGCTACGACGGGATCCTACGGATCGTCAACGTTTCCCGGGAAATGACCGGGACCTACAGGTGCCAGACCAGCCAATACAACGGGTTCAACGTCAAACCCCGAGAGGCTCTGGTGCAGCTCATTGTGCAGTGTGAGTAAAGCCTGAGCTCCCCTTGATTTCCTTTTGGTTGTGCTGAGAAAAAAAAAGTTGATTTATTCCTCCCCTAAACAAACAGCAGCGAGAGTCTTGTGGCTGTTACATATTTGATGTGGGGTTGTTTGTCACGGCGGTTCCCCCGAATCCATGATTTTCATGTAAATATGGAAGTAAAAATGACATAGGAGTCTCATTTGTGGTAAAAAAAAAAAAACCACCCCAAGCCAAGCGTGAGGCAATCATTATTTTCCCCACAGCTTTGAATTCCTTGACACGGGAACAAGCAGATGAGAGAGGAGGACAGATTTCTCTAAATGCTGAGCTGATCCTGAGCTCATTTGTCGCTGCTGTGTAAAACAAGGAGGAAAAAAGGAGGGCAAGAGCTGTTCCCTGGGAGCTGATCCGCATCCAGATCCAGCCTCGGGAATGGGGAGGGAAAAGGGGGGGATAATAAGTTCTTTTTCACTTTGGAAACGTGCGGCATTTGTTGTTGGAGCACGGAAAGCCTGGTTTGAGGTGGTTTCTGGGGAATAACGGCGGGGATAATGAGCCAATCTTTGTGCTGTGGATCTGAGCAGTCACTGAGCGACTTCCCTGCACTGTCAGGACTTAATTTGGGTGTTTTATGAAGTGCAGCTCTCATTTATTCCACTTCCAGTGCCCCAGTCTTCTGTCACTTGGCTTTTTTAGCAGCTCAGCACAAGTGACCTCTTTTGGGGCCTCCGGGGAGCAGCTGTTGCCTCAGACACCCTCAGTGCTGATAAGCAGCTGATTTGTTTTTCCTGGCTCTGTTTTATAACAAATTATTGATGCGTTTGATTACATGGTTGGGACCTGCGGAATTCCCATCTCGGCTTTTTCCTGCTGCTCCAGCACTGCTTTAAATCCCGAAGTCAAGGCTGAAGGGAGGGTGGAAGCTTCTCCCTTGAGAGTTTCTCTTGGTTGTGGTGTTGGCTGCGTTAGGTGCGGGTTCATCCTACTGAAACTTGGGAATGAGGGGTCTGGGCCTCCTGTCCTTGGCTCAGTCCTTTTTTACTGGGAAAAAGGAGGCTCAGGGGGGACCTTGTGGCTCTGCACAAGTCCCTGACAGGAGGGGGCAGCCGGGGGGGGTCGGGCTCTGCTCCCAGGGAACAGGGACAGGAGGAGAGGGAACGGCCTCAGCCTGGGCCAGGGGAGGCTCAGGGTGGGCATCAGCAGGAATTTCCCCATGGAAAGGGTGCTCAGGCCTTGGCAGGGGCTGCCCAGGGAGGTTTGGAGTGCCCATCCCTGGGGGGATTTCAAATCCCTGTGGATGTGGCACTTGGGGCCATGGGGCAGTGGTGGCCTCAGAGTGCTGGGGAAGGGCTGGACTCGATCATGGAGGGCTTTTTCCAACCTCAATAATTCCATGATTCACCCACATCTTCATACTCCCACCATTTTGTCTTTAATGTGCATCTTGGGGATGAGACAGTGCCAGAAAATGCTGAATAATGAGGAATTCCTGAAAATCCAGGGGTACTCGTCATCCATGGAACTCTGCTTTCTTCACCCTTCATTTTTCTGTCATTCCTAAAATTCTGGTTTCTGTGGAAGAAATAAAATGGAATTCCTGGAGGTGGCACTCAGAGCTCTGGGCTGGGGACAAGGTGGGCATCGGGCACAGCTGGGACTTGGTGATCTTGGAGCTCTTTTCCAGCCTCAGTGATCCTGGGATTCTGTGAATCCGGGAATGAGAACCACCATAGAAACAGCAGAGTGTTGGTCTTTCTGAATACGGAATGGGGAAGTGGCTTCTTTCCCCTTTTTCTGGCACGAATTTTTTGTGAAAAGTAGGAAAGGCTCCGTGACTGAGGAGTTCCAGCAGCTTCCCACTCCTGCAGGACCTGGGGCAGTTCCTGGTGGATCCCATGGGATGATTCCTGCTGAATCCCAGATTCTGGGGGATGATGCATTGCTGTTATTTTCCCACCTTTTCCTGTTGCCAAAACTCCTCTTTTTGATTCATTTTTGTTCTGCTTGAGATGCAGAATTTTGCTAATTCTGAGAGAAGAGACACAACCTGAAAATGCTTCCAAGAAGTGGGAGTTAAACAGGTATTTCCAGGAGCTTTTCCTTTCATCTCTCCGTGTTTAGAATTCTGCTCCCTTTATTCACATCCTGGCAAGTGACAAATTGGAGATGAATGGAGAAAAATTATGGAAAGCTTTGATTATTTTTCCCGTGGGAGGAAAGTTTTTGTTCCCGAAGACTTGAGCAGCGTTTCCGTACCGAGGGTGGCATTTAACCAATTGCCATAAAAACCAGGTCTTTTCAGAATTTTGGGATATTTATCCTGGATGCTTCCAGCGGTGATGAACAGGGAAAGATATTTAATGGAACACTTTTATTTAGGGAATAACTCCTGGATTTCACTGGGGATGTGCTCTGTGAGGATATTCCCATTCTTTGGGAAGTTCTCCTTGTGACAGCAGGACTTTGTCTCACTGGAAGTGGTTAATTAATCTATTTTCATGGAATTATGGAATATCCTGAGTGGGAAGGGACCCACAAGGATCACAAATCCAACCCCTGGCCCTGCCCAGACACCCCAAAAATCCCACCCTGGGCATCCCTGGGAGCAGTGTCCAAGCTCTCCTGGAGCTCTGGCAGCTTTGGGAATGTGCCCATTCCCTGGGAAGTTGTTCCAGTGCTCCACAGGGTAAATCTTTCCATGGAATTACTGCTCCAGGTCACATCTGGTGGGTCAAACTAAAGAAAAATGAAAGGTAAATTCAAAGATAAAGGATTTTTTTTTCCATTTGCCCTCCTCATCTAATGAGTTTTTTTCTTTTCCCAACCTCTCTTTTCCGCTGCTGTCCCTTTATCACATCTCACTGGTGTCAGGATCCCAGCCTGGGAGTTCTCCAGGAAAACTGCGGGTTTTTGGGCTTGGTCACGGTTTGGTCTCGAGCTGTGGTTTAACAATTTTTGCTTTTTCATGTTTACATTAAATCCTAAAACTTCTCTAGAAAAATTAAAATCCTGGAGTCATGGAATGGTTTGGATTGGAAGGGAATTTCAAAACCATCCCATTCCAACCCCCTCCATGGGCAGGGACACCTCCCACTATCTCAGGTTGCTCCAAGATGAGTTTTTCCCCTGTGTTTGGTTTCCCATCATGGCTTACATGGGATATTGGGAAGGAATTCCTGGCTGGGATGGCGGGATGGGGCTGGGCTGGAATTCCCAGAGCAGCTGTGGCTGCCCCTGGATCCCTGGCAGTGCCCAAGGCCAGGTTGGACATTGGGGCTGGGATAGTGGAAGGTGGCCCTGGGGTGGTACTGGATGACCTTCAAGGTCCCTTCCAACCCAAAGCCCTCGGTGATTCTATTTTGGGATTTTCCTGCTGAATTGTGGATAAATCAAATTTCAAGGAATAAATCAAACCCTGCTGGTGGCAGACAGGGCAAATCCAGGGACAATTTACCAGCTCCACTTTTCCAGCTGCAGGAGAGGGCTGGGGACCAAAAAGTGCCACCAGGTGCCCCCTCATGCAAGGTTTCCATCATGTCCCTTAGGAAGTGATCAGACAGCGAGGACGGGATCCTTTGTTGCTTCATTTTCCCTGTCTCCTTTTTCCTTCTGCGCTCCATAAAATCCTATTTACAGCATAAACACCTTCCCAAACTCATCCATCCCCAAACCCTTGGAAAGAATCTTAAAACATCCGAGATATTTCATGGAAACCTGGCTGGCAGAGCTTTGTTGGCCACCTCGGGCTACTCAGGATTTCTCATTCTGTTGGAACTTGGCTTTATTTGTGTTGCTCTTCCTTGGTAATAAATTCCAAGTAACTCTGGAAAAGTAGCTCATCCTGCAGGAATTACATTGGGAATGGAACAGAGCTAATTAAGGAGAAAGATGAAGCTGAGTGATGATCTCAGGTGTGGAGTTGAGCAGCGTAAATGAGTTATTCCTGTTTTCCATCAGCTGGAGAATCCAGCCCTGGGTCCTCTTTCCTTGATTTTAGATTTCTTCGCAGCTGAGAGTGGGAAAAGGAATTTTTCTGCCTTGGAAAGGCAATTTGGCAGCTCAGGAATGTGCTGGGTCTACTCTCGAAATATCTGCCTGATGAAATATTTATATGCAAATATTGTATTAATAACAGAATCAGAGTTGTTGCAAGAGAAGCCCCGAAATGGGACTGGGATTAATGAGCTAAAAACTCTTGGAATTTTAGGAAAGTAATGAGGAGAAACTCTTGGAACAGGTAGGGTGGCCAATTCCCTGTGGGAATTTACCAACTTCATGGAATTGTTTTGTGAATGGGGATCAGGAGTGTGGGAAAACTCCCAAAGAGTGAAATCTGCCAGATTATAAAATTTTAATCATGAAAACTCATTAAAAAGGGATAACCAAGGAGTTGAAGAAATCAAATGGGGAAAATATCTTGATTTTTAAATAAATCTGTTCTAAATCTGTGTTTAAGCAGGCTGGAATGATAAAGGAAACCAGAATTTGCATTTAATATTAATATTATTTACATATTTTTTCCCCTTCTGATTGAAGATTTGAGTGGGAAAAGCTGATTAATATTCAGGAAAAATATTACATAACCCAATCCATTCCCAGGCTGTTGCATTTATCACTTTCTGAATGAATTCTTTCTCCAGAGATAAAAGTTGGGTTTAATTTGGGCTCTTTGTGGTGGGAGAAAGGACAACCTAAAAAAAAGTTTAAAACTGGGTCTAAATTTTTTAATTCCAGGTCATTTTTTCCCTTCTTTCCCAACAAAGAAATGACCTTAACAACTTGAAAATATCAAAATAATTGTTCTCCCACTGCTCTCATAATTTTGATTTGCTTTCTAAAGTGGTTTTCTCCACCCTGGTGGTCGTATCCAAGGAATTCCACGCTGCTGCCCAAAGGATTTTCCCAGGATAAGGCACAATTTGATGCTGCTAAGCTGAGCTTAAATCTTCAACCTTTCTATGGGGATATTTGTTGATATATTTAGTTTTATATATAAATATAGAGAGATTTGGGTACTCCAGACGGATAATTCCCACTGTCCTGGTGTTTCACCTATGGATCATTCCCAGCTCCTCAATTCCCAGTCCAGAAACTTCCCAGAAAACCATGAAACAACAAAATTCTTCTCTAAGATCCCCATTTGATCAAGGCTGATTTTGGAATAACCCAGAGGCAGTTACAGCTTTGGGTGTAATTTATCCACATGGAGCAAGGTAGGGAAAAAATTATGGAAGTTGTGGATGGCTGGATTGGGAAAATGAAATCCCAGGAACTTTTTGACATTTAGCAAGGTCAAGGGCAACGTGAGTTTGCTGACCCAGGGAGGTGATGAATATGCAAAGCCTGGCACTGTGGAAAATTTAAATGAGGACCAGAGAGTTTGAAGATTTTCTTATTTAATATTAAAATGATTATCACAGAGAGACCTTCCTGTCAGAAATTCCAAAGAAACAGAGCATTCCAAAAAACTGAATAAACAGAGATGTTATTGAGGGGGAGGGAAAAATGGAATTATTCATATTGGGGTTTTTTGGGAATTGGTCTTGAAGAGGATAATCCTGCCCCACAGAGCAGTTCCAAAGCATCTTCCAGACAAAAATGGGTTTGGGGTTGGAAGAAGAAATAATGAGTGGAAATAGATGTAAATATTCCATATCCATATTTAAAATAGGAAAAAATCAAAGCTTTGGTTGCTCCAAACCCCACCCAACCTTGAACAATTCCAGGGATGGGGCAGCCACAGCTTCTTCTATTTCCAGTTAATAACAAGAGGTTGGATTTGAAGGGAAAATGGGAATTCCAGCCCAAAAGCAGTGAGTAAAATCCATGAAATTCTTCTCTAGACATTGTGGAATTCAGGAATTCCATCCCCCCAGTTATCATGGGAAGAAGGTGAACAGCAGGATGAGAGGGAATGGTGTAGTTGGAAGATAAAGGAGTCACAAAAACCAAGGACAAGTCACCACCAATTAGGGAAAAGCAAATTGGAATAATTAATTGTCCTTTCAGCTGATTTTTTTTTTTACCATTTCCGTATTAACAGCAGAAGATGCTGAGTAAATACATTGCCTTTGTTTTCCTGTAATACTTGGAGATTAATTCCCATAATTACACGAAATATGGATTTCAACAGAACTCTGGCTGCAAAGTGCAGCATTAAAAATTAAGATTATTTGGATTGACACAGGACACAAATAATTCTGTCCGTGGACGCGGCTGGAATTTGTCCCAGCTGATTTTTTAGCTCCATAAATCCCTCTCCTCCTGTCTCACTTCCCAATGTTTGACTTTGTGGCTGTAATTGCCTCACAAAGCAGAATTTTGAAGGCAATCCACAGATTTAAAGACAAGCTGCTGCTTTCCCTGAGCTCCCTCCCAAATCCTTTGGATTTTATTCCCAATTCCCAATTATTATTCAGTCCTGTTGTCCACTGCTGTTAAGAGGGAGGTTTGCAAATCATTTTGCCTGTGGAGCTGGGAACGGCGTCAGCAGGAAGATTCCTTCCAGCAGGAATGAAATTAGAGCTCTTTGTGTCCCACATAATCAGGTTTTCCACTGGAGCCAGGCCAGAGGATGCTGGATTTGGAATTGGAGTCGCTGGATGCTGGGAAATCTGGGAGGGTCTGTGGAAATGATGGTTTTTTGGAGAGATTTTCCTTGGGTTCCACCAGGTTTTGAGGAACCACATCAGGAGCGAAATCGCTGAAGGCAAGAGGAGTCTTGAGTGGAATCATTGAAGTTGGAAAAGCCCTCAAAGATCATCAAATCCAACTGTTCCCAGCACTTCCAAGGCCACCACTGCCCCATGTGCCCACATCCACAGGGCTTTGAAATCCCTCCTGGGATGGGGACTCCAAACCTCCCTGGGCAGCCCCTTCCAAGGCCTGATCACACTTTCCGTGAGGAAATTCCTGTCCCTCCTAAATTCACAGAATCATTAAGGTTGGAAAAGCCCTTAAAGATCATGAAGTGCAACATGGAACTCCCCAGGCTGATGCCTTAGGTTTTAACTTTTATATTTTACAAATCCTGCACTGCTCAGAGTGTAACTCTGCAGTTCCTCGTAGCCTGGAATTTCTGCTCTCTCGTGCTGGGCAGACACAACAAAGCCTCTCCAGGCTTTGCCTTCAAGGACAGCCAGGCTCTGCTAGGCCCAAAATGTGTAACCCAAAGCCTCTAAGGGGGGAGCAAGCTGAGGGGAATTCCATCATTAACCTGGGGCTTTAATTGGAGAATTAACCGTGGTATGCAAATGAACCAAACCTATAAAGGTGTGAAGAACTCGTGACCTGGGGTCCATCTTGGGGTCCATTTTTGGAGGCAGCCTCTGGCTCCCCCAGGGTGTGCCTTGAAGGCCTTCAAATAAATCCTGACCTTTATTCCCTTACTCTTGTCTGGTGTCTGTTTCTAGGTGGCTGCAGAAGGCATCAAGGCCACCACTGCCCCATGTCCCCAAGTGCCACATCCACAGGGATTCGAGTCCCTCCAGGAATGGGGACTCCACCCTGTTCCTGTGCCAGGGCTGGACAACAAATTTTGGGAAGAAATTTTCCCAGCTATCCAACCTAAACCTCACAGAATCCCTGAGGCTGGAAAAGCCCTCCCAGCCCATGGAGTCCCAGCTGTGCCCGATGCCCACCTTGTCCCCAGCCCAGAGCTCTGAGTGCCACCTCCAGGAATTCCTTGGGCACCTCCAGGGATGGGCACTCCAAACCTCCCTGGGCAGCCCCTGCCAAGGCCTGAGCTCCCTTTCCATGGGGAAATTCCTGCTGATGTCCACCCTGAGCCTCCCCTGGCCCAGGCTGAGGCCGTTCCCTCTCCTCCTGTCCCTGTTCCCTGGGAGCAGAGCCCGACCCCCCCCGGCTGCCCCCTCCTGTCAGGGACTTGTGCAGAGCCACAAGGTCCCCCCTGAGCCTCCTTTGCTCCAGCCTGAGCCCCTTTCCCAGCTCCCTCAGGAATTCTCCAGCCCTTTCCCAGCTCCCTCAGGAATTCTCCAGCCCCTTCCCAGCTCCCTCAGGAATTCTCCAGCCCCTTCCCAGCTCCCTCAGGAATTCTCCAGCCCTTTCCCAGCTCCCTCAGGAATTCTCCAGCCCCTTTCCAGCTCCCTCAGGAATTCTCCAGCCCCTTCCCAGCTCCCTCAGGAATTCTCCAGCCCCTTCCCAGCTCCCTCAGGAATTCTCCAGCCCCCTTCCAGCTCCCTCAGGAATTCTCCAGCCCCTTCCCAGCTCCGTTCCCTTCCCTGGACACGCTCCAGCCCCTCCATGTCTTTCTTCCCAAAATTTCCCCCAGGACTGGATGTGCCCAGCACAAGGGGAATTAAGCTGCTGAAGGGTTCTGCATCTGTGTCCGTGGCTTGGTAGGACATGGATCTTACCCTGGATGTTGTCCAGCTCCTCCACCTGCCTGGGAGAGCTTCCATGGACCATCATTCCCTTGGGAATCTCTGCAGTCATTATCCACCTTCCATGGCACTGCTGGTGTGACCACAACTGCTCAATGTGGAGACCCCACTCCTATCCTGGGGATGATCTCCATGGTCTGGTGGCTCCATGTGCAGGTTCTCTGGTGGAAATTCCTGATAGAAAATTCCTTGCAGCAGGAATTTTCATGGTCTCCTTATATTCAGAAGCTCTCCACAGAATAAAGGGAAATTTTACACCTTCCATTTATTATCAGTTTGATAAACAGAAGCAGGGATATTCTAATTTTTTTTTTTTTTTTAGAGGAATTGTTATTTCCAGGGAGTTCAGACCTTTGGAAATAAATTCAAACCATTTCAAATTGATGCATATTCCTCACAATTGATTCCTATTCCTCACAATTGATAAAAATCTCTCACAATTGGTACAAATCCCTCACTTTTCCAGGCTCCACTGCAGTTCCAGTGCCCATTAAGAGATATTTTTATCATAAAACCAGTTTTCTCCCTGCTCTAATTGACTGTTTCCCTCCAGATGGGGCAGTTTATTCGGATTTATTTGATCGTTCCGATGGATTATTGGCACATTTTGTTCTCTGTGAAGGAACAGACTGATCCCATCCTCATTTTCCTGTCCGTGGCAGGGCTGCCTTGCAGAAAGGGACAGGGACATGAGGAATTCCCATTCCTGGTTAGGACGACAGGAACCAGGACTGAGTTTTCCAACAAAGCATGGTGATTTTTCCTTTTAGGAAGGTCCTGGCTTGCAGTGGAGAGGCTACAAATTCCCATTCTTCTGTAATTTGGTTTATCAGGATAATTCTGATGTGTCTGGGCATTGTAAAATCATTCCAAGAAGTTTCATGGAGCCTGGTAATTTCTGGAATGATCCGTTGGATGTTGGGTTTGGTACCCTCAACATTTTGGGAGCTACGGAGGGAGGGGAAACAGTGACATCTCTACATCCCTCTCTACAACTCCCTGAAAGGTGACTGTAGTGAGGTGGGGGTTGGTCTCTTTTTCCAGGCAACACCTGACAGAACGAGAGGACCCAGCCTTAAGTTGTGCCAAGGAAAATCTAGGTTGGATATTAGAAAAATGTTTTTACAGAAAGAGTGATAAAATATTGGAATGGTTAACCTGGGGAGGTGGTGGAATCACCATCCCTGGATGTGTTTAAAAGGAGATTGGATGTGGCACTCGGTGCCATGGTTTAGTTTAGTTGAGGTGTTGGGACATGGGTTGGACTCGATGATCTTGAAGGTCTCTTCCAACCTGGTGATTCTGTGATTCTGTGATTCTGTGGTCCCCTGTATTGGAATAATCTTGGAATCACGGAATATCCTGAGTGGGAAGGGATCCCAAGAATCATCCAGCCCAGCCCCTGGCCCTGCCCAGACACCCCAACAATCCCACCCTGGGCATCCCTGGGAGCGGTGTCTGAGTGCTCCTGGAGCTCTGGCAGCTTTGGGAATGTTCCTATTCCCTGAGGATCCTGTTCCTGTTGGGTTTTGTTGTCCTTTGCAAGCTACAATCTTTGGCTCTGAACCCGGAAGACCAAACATAAACCCATGGAATGGCTGAGGCTGGAAAGACCATGGAGTCCAGCAGGATATCCAGCACTGCCACGGCCTCCCCATCTCTGCTGGAATTGGAAAACTATAAAATCCCGGAACTGTTTGGGTTGGAAGGGACCCTAAAGCTCCTCCTGTTCCACCCCTGCCGTGGGCACGGTTGTTGTCAACCTTCAGGATTCTCCAGACTTCTTGGATCCACTTCAAGGCCAGGCTGGATGAGGTTTGGAGCAACCTGGGATAGTAGAAGGTGTCCCTGCTCCAGGTGTAAATCATGGATCATAGCTGGTTTCTGTGTCATGGACTTGGGCTTTGGCTGATGTGGAAAAGAATCCCAGAATCCCAAAATGGTTTGGTTGGAAGGGACCTTAAACCCATCCAGTTCCAGCCCTGTCAGGGCAGGGCCACCTCCCACTATCCCAGGTTGCTCCAAGAGGATTAAGAACGGTGGGAAAGCAAGAAAATCAGGGAATTCAGGGTGTTCCAGGATATTTTTCATAACAATGAAGTCGCATAAACCCACCAATCCCACTGACTGTGCACAGCTCCCAAATATATCCAACGTGAGCCCTGATGGAGCTCAGGGAGGAAATGAAAAGAGAGAAAAAAATATTCCCTTCAGTAACCTTGAAAATTCAATTTTGGAGATAAAACAGGGCTTGATAAAATTGGTTGAGCGGGAAGATGAACTCCAACAGGAGAGGAAACAGCTGGAAGAAGGAGAGCGGCAATAAATGGATTTACTGGAAACAAAAAGGCAATTCTGTGTAAAACATTGGGCGGAAAAACCAGACTTAGAGGCAATAATATAAAATTTTATAGACTCCTGTGGGAGGAGAAACACAAGGAAACATTGGAGTTTATTCCCTTCTGCATGAAATTGCTGGACACAGAAGACAAATCCATCTGCCCTAAAAGCAGCCCCGAAAACAAAGGGGATATCCCTTATTTATGCATTTATTTATCTAGTTGGGAGTTTATTTTAGTTGGAGTTGAACCTAAATGCAAATCCAGGCTCGGGGATGATAAGCAGGGCCTGATTCCTTGGAATCTTCCAAATGGGATTAAATTACTCCCAGCATTCAGCACCAGGAAAACCCGAATGAACTCAAACCCTGTTTCTCTGACGATTTTTATGTCAGACCTGCTCAGGGCAGCTTCATTTCAGAGCAAGGCTCTGCTTTAACGCTGGACTTTAGAGTGCAGCACGTCTGAAATGTGGAATATCATGGGATGGTTTTATTTTAGGAGCTGTGATTTCTCCTTTCTCTGTGGCCACACACAGGGCTGAGCTTTGGGGCTCACTGGGGTTGTTGGAGGAACCTTAAATCCCATCCAATTCCAGCCCTGCCATGGGCAGCAACAACTTCCACTATCCCAGGCTGCTCCAAACCCCATCCAACCTGGCCTTGGGCACTTCCAGGGATGGAGCAACCACAAATCCCCTGTTCCACAGCCTCCCCACCCTCCCAGCCAGGAATTCCTTCCCAATTTCCCGCTTAAATAAACCCTTTTTTAGTCTGAAGCCATCACCCCTTGCATGGGGCTAAGGGAGGCTCAGGATAGAGCAGTAAAATCTGGCTGTGAGGGATGAAAAGTCCAATGTGAAGCACAGGAGGGTTCCTGAGGAGGGCAACCAGCATCCCAGCATCCTTTTGCTTCCTCTCCAGCTCATAGTTTATGGAATAAAGGTGTTTTCCAGCTGCATCTGCTCCTAGGGAATGGTGGGAGCCCTGCTCTGCCCCCTGCTCCTCCCATGGATGATAAAACCGAGCTCAGTCTTCAATCTCCCCCTCACTGAGGATGCTAAGAGGGTTGTGATTCCTTCTCCAGCAACTTTTAATATCGTTAAAATAGATGAACTTCCTATTTTTGAGGCAGCTTCCTTTCTGCCCTTCTGGTCTTGTCACTCTTGGTCCCTCTCTGGGTCACTTTTGTCTGTTTGTAGTCCTTGAGTGCAGCCTCTCCTGGAGCTGTTGTTGGTGATCAGGTGGCCAAAAAATCCAGTGGCACCTGGACTGGATCAGGAATAGGTGGCAGAAGGACCAGGGCAGGGATTGTCCCTCTGTGCTGGGCACTGGTGAGGTCCCACCTCAAATCCTGGGGTCACTTACGGGTTCCTCATGGCAGGAGGACATTGAGGCGCTGGAGCAGATCCAGGGCAGGGAACGGAGCTGGGAAGGGGCTGGAGAATTCCTGAGGGAGCTGGGAAGGGGCAGCAGAATTCCTGAGGGAGCTGGAAAGGGGCTGGAGAATTCTTGAGGGAGCTGGAAAGGGGCTGGAGAATTCTTGAGGGAGCTGGAAAGGGGCTGGAGAATTCTTGAGGGAGCTGGAAAGGGGCTGGAGAACTCCTGAGGGAGCTGGGAAAGGGCTGGAGAATTCCTGAGGGAGCTGGGAAGGGGCTGGAGAATTCCTGAGGGAGCTGGGAAGGGGCTGGAGAATTCCTGAGGGAGCTGAGAAGGGGCTGGAGAATTCCTGAGGGAGCTGGGAAGGGGCTGGAGAATTCCTGAGGGAGCTGGGAAGGGGCTCAGGCTGGAGCAAAGGAGGCTCAGGGGGGACCTTGTGGCTCTGCACAAGTCCCTGACAGGAGGGGGCAGCCGGGGGGGGTCGGGCTCTGCTCCCAGGGAACAGGGACAGGAGGAGAGGGAACGGCCTCAGGCTGGGCCAGGGGAGGCTCAGGGTGGGATATTTGGAAAATTCCTTCATGGAAAGGTTTTTCCAGCCCTGGTGCTTCTTCTGAAATGCTTCACTGAGGGTGTCCAGGGCGTCCCATGGGCAGTTCTCTGGGATTTTGTTCCCTCTCAGGAATGTTGTTCATTCCCCTTGTCCCAAGCTGTGCTGCTGCAGTTCTCCAGGGATGGAAGCAGATTCCAGCCTCTCTCCCATGAGCTGTAGGGACCAAACCTCTCCTTTCTCCACCTCTTCCCATTTATCTTGCACCATTTAGGGTTTGATAAACGCAGGACAGCTAAAACAGGGTCAGTACACCCCAAACTGCCTCGGCTGAGGACACCTTGTCCTGCTTTTCCTTCTCAGGAGACACTGGGAATTGGCCAGGAGAGAAATGTCTGTCTGGGCTGAGAATTCACTCCAATAAATTCCCATTCTGCCCCTCTCCTGCTGCTCTGACCTTTTCTGACCCTAATTTTTTTCTATTTTCTTTAAACCTGCCCAAAGTTGGGGGTTTTTTTGTAACCTGAGGACAATTTGCCCTCTGGCTCTGAGCTGATTCCCTCTCATTTTCCATGGCTCCCAGGCTGAGCCATCTCCAGGGTTTCAATCCCTGACCTCAAATTTTCAAGTCCTGACCTCGGCTGCTTAAAAATAGGGGCAGTTCAATGAATTTCAGCTTCTGAGGTTTGTTCTGAGTCCCCAGCTCTAAAGGAGATGAAAGCCTCACCTGGCTCAAAGATAAATGCATAATTTAACTTAAATCCACGAATTCTGTGCATAAAACAGGCCCTGAATCTCCCAAGGACAGAGAAGGAAAGAAATCTGGGGGGTTTATTGGTAATTCTCTGCTCTGATCAACAAAAGCAAACCCCATTTCGCTCTGAAGCGACCTTGTCCACCGGACAAATAAAATACAGAGGTGAGAACTGATCTCTGTTTCAAGGCAAATTAAATTTGTTGCAAACACTGTCCAGAAGAGCAGTAAAAACGGGGTTTTGGTGCTTTTTTAAGTTCGTACATTTCTTTAATGTGCACATTTGTGTTTTCTGCCCTCCTCACATCTCTTTGCCTCCCCTGTCCGAGCAAAAAATGCTTTTTGTTTTGAGCCATTGTGCCAAGACCTCCCCCAGGTGTTTCCAGATGGACTCCGCTCCTCTCCCTTCCCGTTTTCTCCATGTTTATCCCTGGTTTATTTGACAGTTGAGGCTGTAACTTCCTTTTCCATCGTTTTTTGGGAGCCTGGCCACGGTTGGGATGTGGTGACCCCAAGGAGGTGATTCCAGCTCTGGGGGTGAAGGTCACCTGGACTGGCTGAGCTGTGCTGGAGGTGGGTGGCACTGGTGGCATCCACAGGAGGGGGCAGGATCGGGCTCTAATCCCAGGAAACCAGGGACAGGATGAGAGGGAACTGCCTCAAGTTGCACCAGGAGAAGTTCAGGTTGGATATCAGGGAGAATTTCTCCAAGGAAAGGGTGGTCCAGCCCAGGGAAGTGGTGGAGTTCCCATTCCTGGAGGGATTTAAAGCCCTGTGGATGTGGCACTTGGGGCCATGGGGTAGTGGTGGCCTTGGCAGTGCTGGGAATGGTTGGACTCCATGATTTTTGATGGTTTTTCCAGCCTAAACTATTCTGGGATTGGGTCTGGAATCATGAGGCTGCTCCAAGGGCTGCAGCTCCCTTGTTTTCCTCTGGAAAAGTAAAAATCTCAGAGCAGGGAGCTCTGGGAGAGGTTTCAGGAGTGGGCAGAGCGTTTAAAATGCCCCATAAAATCATTAACAGGGTTGTGTGCAACTGACCCGATATCACCGATGGTATCAGTGGCTCCTGTCAATAGCTGAGCCCGAGGGAACCAGGAACAGAATCCAGCACTTCCCTTGGGCTGATAAATTTATCTCCAATTTCCCATGTGCATTTCCCACTTTTCTTCCCTGTTTCGTCCTCCCTTCCTGAGTGTCCTTGTAGGAACCTGGGAGGGTGGGGAGGGGCTGGGCTGGAATTCCCAGAGCAGCTGTGGCTGCCCCTGGATCCCTGGCAGTGCCCAAGGCCAGGCTGGACATTGGGGCTTGGAGCAGCCTGGGACAGTGGGAGGTGTCCCTGCCATGGCAGGGCTGGGATGGGATGATCCCTAAAGTCCCTTCCAACCCAATCCAGTCTCCATCCTCTTCCCTGCTCTGTTCCTGTCCAGTAGAGTTCAGCCCCACAAACGATGGAATGTTTGTTGTAGGAATGAGTAAAAAAAAAAGATTTTCCTGCTGAATTGGTGTGAGTCTCTCCAGGAATAAGCCAGGATGTTGCACTCCTGGCTGGATCCCTACGGGAGGAGAGTTGGTTCAAATCATGGTATCCCAGAGTGGGTTGGGTTGGGAGGGACCTTAAATCCCATCCCATCCCATCCCATCCCATCCCATCCCATCCCATCCCATCCCATCCCATCCCATCCCATCCCATCCCATCCCATCCCATCCCATCCCATCCCATCCCATCCCATCCCACTCCTGCCACGGCAGGGACACCTCCCACTGTCCCAGGCTGCTCCAAGCCCCAATGTCCAGCCTGGCCTTGGGCACTGCCAGGGATCCAGGGGCAGCCACAGCTGCTCTGGGAATTCCAGCCCAGCCCCTCCCCACCCTCCCAGCCAGGAATCCCTGCCCAATATCCCAAGATCCCATCCAGCCCTGCCCTCTGGCAGTGGGAAGCCATTCCCTGGCTCCTGTCCCTCCATCCCTTGTCCCCAGTCCCTCTCCAGCTCTCCTGGAGCCCCTTTAGGCCCTGCAAGGGGCTCTGAGCTCTCCCTGGATCCTTCCCTTCTCCAGGTGAACATTCCCAGCTCTCCCAGCCTGGCTCCATAGTTTTATCCGGGAAATGCTTTAAAATGAGTGCAGAGGGGGTTTTTCCCGGTGGATCCCTGCTCCTTCAGAGCCATTCCTCAATCCTGGGGATGGAAGAGACAAATTTGGGAGCCAGGACCTGCCCATGGAGAGGGAGGAACAACCCAGGGCCCAGCCACGGTTCCCCTCATGAACTCTGTAGGATCAAAGCTTTGTTCCTTGTTGTTCATTGATTTATATTCCAGCCAGGACAATTTTAATTCCATAAAATCCAAGGAACAGCAGCAGCAGAGCCCATAAAAGACGCTCAGCAGAGCAGACACCTTTGAAAACCCACGGATTATTCCCATTTCACGGCTTTTTAAGGAAGCTCCTCATTATTCACCCACCTCATTCTGGCCCTGGCTCGACAAATAAAGCGAATCATGATTTGCAGATATGGAGGGAAATTCATGGTGCAGCTTTGCCCCAAAGTTATTTTTTTAGCCGTTTGTTTACTCGTTTGAATATTTTTCACTTGCAAATGTCGCACGTGCTCGAGCAGAAATATTGAAGCTCAGGGAACTGGGAGTGGCTGGGTGAGGCTGGTTCAGGATTTCCAAGGAATTTAATGCCCAGTCAAGGAGCCAAACCAGGACAGAGGCACCAGCCTGGAAAATCCCAGTGAATTCTGCAGACAAAATCCAAGTTAGAAAATTCCTGAGAGTGGGGACTTGGATTTTCCATTGTAAATCCTTCTTCAAAGCACGTGCTGCCATGGAATTTGAAAGAAAATTAAATTAATGATCATTTTACAATGAAATTTATCATCAAAACCCCGCTAACTTAAAATTTGGACCTTACTAGGGATGAACTGAAAAAATTAGCTGTCTGTTACAAGAATCTTTAGAGTTCTGACAAGGAGTGGGGGGGCAGGACACAGGGAATGGCTTCCCACTGGAATCTCTGGTGGATTCTTCCCGTTGGATTTCTGCTGGATTCTCTCCTGGGAAAAGTCGAGTGTTTTCTGTCGTAAATCAGGGATAAAAGGGGCAGGATTGACAAAGTTCCAATTTGCTTCCAGGGCCTAAAGGGGCTCCAGGAGAGCTGGAGAGGGACTGGGGACAAGGGATGGAGGGACAGGAGCCAGGGAATGGCTTCCCACTGCCAGAGGGCAGGGATGGATGGGAGATTGGGAATTGGGAATTGCTGGCTGGGAGGGTGGGGAGGGGCTGGGCTGGAATTCCCAGAGCAGCTGTGGCTGCCCCTGGATCCCTGGCAGTGCCCAAGGCCAGGCTGGACATTGGGGCTTGGAGCAGCCTGGGACAGTGGGAGGTGTCCCTGGGATGGGATGGGATGGGATGGGATGGGATGGGATGGGATGGGATGGGATGGGATGGGATGGGATGGGATGGGATGGGATGGGATGGGATGGGTGAGCTTTGAGGTCCCTTCCATCCCAAAGCATTCCAGGATTCCATGAAACAGGAATTTTCCTCCTTGTACCATGGATATCCGTGCAGGGCACAGTTTGGAATGCACAATTCCAGGACGGATTTGCACATCTGTTTTGATTCACTCCCAGATGTGCAAATGGCTTTTTTTTCTATTTCTGGCCATCGTGGTTTTGTTCCACTGAAATAAATCCATTATCCGAGGTGGAATATCCGTATTCCAAGCTTTGGCTGGAAAATTGCCGTTGTCGTTTCACAGAGATCACAATCCCTGTGTGCTGGAGCTTCCTAAAGCTCCTAAATCCCATCTTGTCTGGGCTTCTCTGTGTCCTGGGCTCCAGGCTCCATTCAGGCACCTAAAAAACTTGGAAATGTGGCTCCAGTGATTGTAGGAATCCAGGAATAGATGGATTTGGAAGTGCGTTTTTACAATCTGGTCAAATTTCTGGAATCACAGAATTCCAGGAATATTTGGGCTGGATGGGACCATAAGGATCATCCCATTCCACCCCTGCAGGGACAGGGACACCTTCCCTTATCCCAGGCTGCTCCAAGCCCCATCCCAGCCCGGCCTTGGACACTTCCAGGGATGCAGGGGCAGCTTTAGGGATGGGCATTCCTTGGAATTTTCATTAAATGACTGAGCATAAGTCCAACACTGTGGGAAGATTCCCATTGTTTCAAAATTATATTTTTGGGATTCTTTCTTGCTTGACTCTTCCCAATTTTCAGGACCTCTCCTTTTCTTCCCAAATCAGTGTTTCCTTGGGGGTTTTTTTCCCATTTTTAAAGTAAATTTGCTTTTGCTTTCCCCAGGTGTCTGTGGGAATCAAGGAATATTTCGTCCCATAGACCACCAAACCCCACTTTAATCCATAATTCTATTTATCCTTTATGGGGTTTATTACGATTTTTCTTAAATACGTGCATACTTCATTTTTATTTCTCTGGAAAAATTATGGATGAAACCATGAAAAAGATCCAGGCGGTCTGGGATCGCGATGTTTCCGTATCCATCTGCTTCTGGAAGTTGTTGGGAGGCATTTCCATGGAGATCATGGCGTAGAAAGGGATAACAGCTGGAAATGACTCAGGAGTTGTAAATACTGAATAATTCACCTGTCTGGATTTGGGATGTGCTCCCACATTCCCGCGTTGGAATTTTGTAGGATATCCTCTCGGTTTTGTAGGATGAGAGAGGAATGACTCCTATTGTCCCAGAGTGGCCAGAGGGGTTCTCCTAAGGGTCCTGGGGTTTTGATGGATTCATCCTGGGAGGATCCCCGTGGAGAAGGGCTGGCAGGGGGATGCTGCCTGTGGAGCTGCCGGCTGCTCCCAAATTTTTCCAGGGGGCTGATTGGACACTTGGGTTCCAGAAGGGCTGGGATTAGAGCACTTCCATGTTGGGAATTTAAACAAATCCCTTGGAATGGAGCCCTGTTGGAGCAGGGAGCACTCTCCAGCCCTTCCCTGGGTGTTTTCCCAGAGTCACCAGGGAGCTGATTAGAATTTTTTAAATTTTATTTTGAATTTGTTTTGTTTTTTACTGCGTTTAAAGTCAGGACCTGGAGAGCTTCAAAGTTCCATTTCATTCGAGTTTTGAATTCCATATGGAAACAATCCCTGGCATAGCTGGAGGTGCCCAGAAGGAACAGCTGCAGGCTGGAGAGCCACGGGAATAACGACTGCGGAGCGGTGGGAATCGGGAAAGGCTTTGCCAGCATCACAATGAGCCCTGCAGTGCAGCTGAACTGAGCCATCATTCCCCAGCAGGATCCAGCATCCCGGGATCTGCTAGAGGCTGAATCCCCAGGGCTGCTGCTCCAGGCGATTCCGCTTCTGATTTTCCCTTCGGAATACAAAATGGACATGAGCTGTCCAAAGGAAAAAATCCCAATATTTGCCTTAAACCTGCTGCCAGCAGCTTCCATAGGTCTCTTCCTTTCAGTTATCTCCATCAATTTCATGGTATCACGGAATGGTTTGGGTTGGAAGGGACCTTAAACCCCATCCCATCCCAGCCCTGCCATGGCAGGGACACCTCCCACTGTCCCAGGCTGCTCCAAGCCCCAATGTCCAGCCTGGCCTTGGGCACTGCCAGGGATCCAGGGGCAGCCACAGCTGCTCTGGGAATTCCAGCCCAGCCCCTCCCCACCCTCCCAGCCAGCAATTCCCAATTCCCAAGATCCCATCCATCCCTGCCCTCTGGCAGTGGGAAGCCATTCCCTGGCTCCTGTCCCTCCATCCCTTGTCCCCAGTCCCTCTCCAGCTCTCCTGGAGCCCCTTTAGACCTTGGAAGCAAATTGGAATTTTTATCCCTGATTTAGGACAGAAAACACTCAACCTTTCCCAGGAGAGAATCCAGCAGAAATCCAACAGGAAAAATCCACCAGAGATTCCAGTGGGAAGCCATTCCCTGTGTCCTGTCCCTCCATCCTTTGTCCCCAGTTCCTTTCCATCTTTCCTGAAGCTCCTTCAGGTCCTGGAAGGCCACAATGAGGTCACTCCTGGTCTCCTCTCCAGGCTGGACAATCCCAGCTCTCCCAGCCTTTTCTCCCAGCAGAGCTGCTCCATCCCTTGGATCTTCCTGGTGCCTCTGGACTCTCTCCAGCAGCTCCAGGTCCTTCCCGTGCAGGATAACATCCCCGTGGTGCGAATCCCACAGTGGCCACGAACCCAATGGAAACCCAGCAGAGACATCATGATTATTTTTTATGATTATTTATTTAACATTCCCCTTGCTGGGAGAGAGAAACTCATTATTTGTTCAGCTTAAAATGCAAATTGGAGAGGCCAAAGCAGCAGGTGAAGCCTCTGCTCGGGGCCACGCGGTGGAAATAAATTCCCAGAGTTTTCTCCTTGACAAATCCCACAATAAAAACCAGGATTTGATCCTCACCACGAGGAGCAGCTGTCGGGTTCAAAGCAAACCAGAATCTTCTTGTCATTTCTCCAGATAGCTCCAGAACTTTCCTTTTTTCCGTGTTCTAATCCTTAAAACATGAATGTACTTAGGCTAAAAAACTTCATTAAACATTAATAGAGAGCCTGTTTTAACTCCAGCCCCGTTTGCTTCCCAAAGATAATTGTGGAAGAGAATGAACCGTGCTCCCTTGGCAGCTTTGCCGGATATTTTTCCAAAACTAATAGTGGAATTATGAAAGGAATGAGGAGGGAAAAAGTAAATTAAATCAAATTGCCAAAGCCTTGGGGAAGAGCTGATGCAAATGAGTTCAACGCAGAGAAGTAGCAAACAACTCCGGTTTTTCTTCCGAGCATCTGGGAAGTCACAATCCTATAAAAACAACAAAAAACCCGACAGAAAAACAAGCTCTTAACTCCTGTTGGGGCTTTTATCAGCCCTTCCCTTTGCCATTAAAGTTATTACCTGCAAAAGTGGGATTCGGGAATGAGCAGCCCGAGTTAATTTTCTCCTCCTGTCACGGGGGATCATCAGCCCCTGGATAGATGGGAATTGTGGGGTTTAAAGACTCTTTTGACCTTAAAGGCAGGGGAAAGTTGCATTTAAAAGCTATTTATGAGGCTAAAGTAGCGTGTGAGTAAATAAAGCAGGGGGAGAAGAGAGAAGGGCCTGAATACAAATCTCCGTTCAAGTCGTCAAATGGAGCCACCACGGGGAGGTGAAATTGTTCCCCAGATTTGGAGCATTAAGTGGAAGCAGCAAGGAAAACAAAGGAGGGAGCGTTATTCCAAGCCAGAGACAAGTTTTGGATGTTCAAACATTCCAAGGATTTATGAGCAAGGGGAGAAAATGATAAAAAAAATCATCCATGATCTGGTCGCAGCTTCCATGAGAAAGGGAATGAAATATCAGGAGTTTGGAGGTTGTTGATAGCTGAGATGGAGACAGCAACCAGTGGAGAACCCGAGGATAAAATAATCTTGGGAAGAGAATGGAAAAGGAGAGCTCCTTTTGGAAAGGGAAAGGAAAAGGGAAAGGGAAAGGGAAAGGAAAAGGGAAAGGGAAAGGAAAAGGAAAAGGAAAAGGAAAAGGAAAAGGAAAAGGAAAAGGAAAAGGAAAAGGAAAAGGAAAAAAGAATGGAAAAGGAGCTGGAGTGGACTCTGAAGATCCTTCTCTTCAGCATTTCTATATTTTAATGTTTTAAGTAAAACAGCTCTTTAGGAGGACACAAAACTTCCCTGTGCCACCCTGGAACAGGAGGATTTCAGGAATTCTTCCCTCTCAGGGGTTAAAAACTGAGCTGAGTTCTTTAGAGAGCCAGAATACCCTGGCATTCCCTGGTTTGCATCCCATTGGGAACACGTTTTCCATGCGTGTTCCTGGCTCTAGAGAGCTGTGCTAATGACTCTGGCCAGGTTATCCTTATTTTCCAGCAGCGATGAAGTTTTCCAAAGGCAAATGGCAGGGGGAAGTGGGGTCTGTGCACATACTGGACGTTGGTTATATTTTATTTATTTGGTGTTTTGCTGGAATCCAAAATCTGGCGGAGTTGGAAGTTGCGGATCTGAATTATTTAAAACCGGTTTCGTCGGAGTCAGGGCAGAACAGGCTGCTCTGGCTGGCGGGAACTGGTTTGTTCTGGGCTTACTGGGACAGCAAAACCACCACCGGAATGGAGATCAAAGATCCAGAGATGAGGATTTGTGGTGAAGCCTGACAGCCACTGCTGGGATAGGGAATTCATGGAATCATGGAATATCCTGAGTTGGAAGGATCCCACGAGGATCATCCAACCCAAAAATCCCATCCCGTGCATCCCTGGAGATGTGTCCAAGCGCTCCTGGAGCTCTGGCAGCCTCGGGAATGTAGGAATCCAGAGTGCAGGGAATATTTCTCTGCCTTTTTTGAAGAATCTAACCCCCCTGAACAATGTTGTCTTTGACCTTTATCCATGGAGAAAGCTGCCTGCTCTCTGGGAGGAACTAAAATCTACACAGATGTGAACTAGGTGATAGAATGTGATGTAAGGATGTCACAGGGTGAAGAATTTACAGGTTTTAGGTTTATTAATGTAGTAAATAGATAAATAGTAAAAGTTCCAAGATGGAGGAGACCTTGTAGTTTTTATCTCCATGTTTCTTCTTCTAGTCCTTCATATTTTGCAGCAAAAGTAGTTTAGGATGATTGGATGAAAAGTTCCACAGTTCCGGCCTGCGTGTCAGAGTGATTCACTGAACATTGGAGGAAAAGTAAAAATATCTGTCGTTTCAATTTTTTATTGGATAATTTATCTATAAAAAGGCTTTGGAATCTTGATAAGCAGCCATTTTCTCACCTTCTCTTGTCATGTTCTGTTCTACTGCGTCTTTCTAAGCTGATAACACCAGAATAAACAACTCTCTGAAGAAGCAGTTACTCTGAGTTCGCCTCGTCCGTCTATGAAATTCCTTGCAAGGACTCTAAAAGAACTTTAAAGGGCCTCTCCCAGCAAGAGAGGCTGATTTATGGCACTAGCAGTGTCAGGGAATGTGCCCACAGGAGAGGTCCCCACTGAGCCCGGGGTCACCAGCCCAGCTCTGTGCCCGCGGCGTCGGTGCCTCGTGCCCTTTATCCAAACCAAGTCCCGGAATTCCAGACTGGTTTGGGATGGAAGAGACCTTCCAGAAAATCTCATTTTGCCCCTGCCATGGGCTGGGTTCCACTAGATCAGGTGGCTTCAGTCCCCATCTGAGTCAGAACAAGGCTTGTATTGGTTTTGTTCTGTGTTGTTCCAGGGGATCCCTTAACAAGAACCTGGATTAGTCCTGTCTCTAGGACAGGTCCTAAGCAAGAACCTGGATTAGTCCTGTCTCTTACAACTGGTCCTAAATGAGAACATGGGTTAGTCCCATCCCTAGGGCGGGTCGTAAACAAGAACCTGGGTTAGTCTTGATTCCTAGGATGGGTCTCAAACAAGAACCTGGGTTTGTTTTTTCTCTAGGACTGGTCCTGAACAAGAACCTGGGTTAGTTTGGATGCCTAGGATGGTTCCTAAACAAAAACCTGTGTTAGTCCTAAACTAGAACCCAGATTAATCTTGTCTCTAGGACAGGTCCTAAACAAAAGCCTGGGTTGGTCGTGTGTCCTAGGATGGATCCTAAAGAAGAACCTGGGTTAGTCCTGTCTCTAAGCCAGGTCCTAAAAAAGAACCAGGGTTTAACATGTTTAGTTTTTAGGACGTGTAAAGAAGAAGCCGCCCAACCTCCTGCAACAGGAGACTGGGTTAGTCCTGTCTCTAGGCAGGGTCCTAAACAAGAACCTGGGTTAGTCTTGTCTCTAGGCAGGGTCGTATCCAAGAACCTGGGTCAGTCCTGTCTTTAGGACCGGTCCTAAACAAGAACCTGGGTTAGTCCTGTCTCTAGGAGACGTCCTAAGCAAGAACCTACATTAGTCCACCTGCATTAATCTTGTCTAAGAGAGGTCCTAAACAAGAACCTGTGTTAGTCTTGTCTCTAGGCAGGGTCCTATCCAAGAACCTGGGTTAGTCCTGTCTCCTAGGATGGGCCCTAAAGAAGAACCTGGGTTAGTTCTGTCTCCTAGGATGGGTCCTAAAGAAGAACCTGGGTCAGTCCTGTCTTCTAGGATGGGTCCTAAAAAAGAACCTGGGTCAGTCCTGTCTTTAGGACTGGTCCTAAACAAGAACCTGGGTTAGTCTTGTCTCTAGGAGACGTCCTAAGCAAGAACCTGCATTAGTCCTGTCTTTAGGACTGGTCCTAAACAAGAACCTGGGTTAGTCTTGTCTCTAGGCAGGGTCCTAAAAAAGAACTTGGGTCAGTCCTGTCTTTAGGACTGGTTCTAAACAAGAACCTGGGTTAGTCCTGTCTCTAGGCAGGGTCCTAAAAAAGAACCTGGGTCAGTCCTGTCTCCTAGGATGGGTCCTAAACAAGAACCTGGGTCAGTCCTGTGTCCTAGGATGGGTCCTAAACAAGAACCTGGGTTAGCCCTGTCTCTAGGAGAGGTCCTAAGCAAGAACCTGCATTAGTCTTGTCTAAGACAGATCTCAAACAAGAACCTGCGTTAATCCTGCCTTTAGGCCGGCTCCTAAACAAGAACCTTCATTAATCTCGTCCCTAGGCCGGGTTTCCCAGCTCTAACCCCGTGCCCGTGTCTCCGCAGACCCCCCGGCCGTGGAGCCGGCGTTCCTGGAGCTGCGCCAGGGCCAGGGCCGCAGCGTGACCATGAGCTGCCGCGTGCTCCGGGCCTACCCCACGCGGGTGCTGAGCTACGAGTGGCGCCTGGGCGGCAAACTGCTGCGCACGGGCCACTTCGACCTGCAGGACTCCACCGAGTTCACCGTGAGCAGCCTCTCCCGCGACTCCTACGGCATCTACAACTGCAACATCATCAACGAGGCGGGCGCCGGCCGCTGCAGCTTCCTCGTCACAGGTAGGAGGAGCTGGATTTGGGGATGATTCCACTTTTTTTTAATGCTTTTTTTTATGTTTTTTGGAGGGGTTTTAGGCAGTTTGTTTGTCTTTCCTGGAGGGGTTGAAGTTTTTCTTCTAAACTCTACTCATGGAGTGTTTGGGTTTTGTTGGGTGAGGCTTGATGGGCCTCGATCAACAAAGATATTCCCAGACTTTGAGAGTTTGGAATGTCCTGGTTGGGAGTAGGAGAAGGAGATAAATGGATGTTACTAAACATCAGCCCCTGGCAGGGATTGAGAGTTTGGAATGTCCTGGTTGGGAGTGGGAGAAGGAGATAAATGGACGTTACTAAACATCAGCCCCTGGAAGACTTTGAGAGTTTGGAATGTCCGGGTTGGAAATGGGAGAAGGAGATAAATGGATGTTACTAAACATCAGGCCCTGGCAGACTTTGAGAGTTTGGAATGTCTGGGTTGGGAGTGGGAGAAGGAGATAAATGGACGTTACTAAACGTCAGCCCCTGGAAGACTTTGAGAGTTTGGAATGTCCGGGTTGGGAGTAGGAGGAGATAAATGGACGTTACCAAACGTCAGCCCCTGGCAGGGATTGGAGCAGCTGTGGAGGGAAAAGATGGATAAGAGGGGCAAAAAATGGAAACCAAACTGGCGTCGAAGGGTTCAATAACCAAGAGGAGATTCAGTACTAAGACCAGGGTCGTTTGGGACCAAGGAGTGAGACTTTTTGGGGGTTTTTATGTATAAATATGGGAAAAGTTTGGTCAAGAATTGTGTGGTTGGAGTGATTTCCACTGCATATCCTGGGATATGTGGATGGAATGATTTCCATGGCACGTTCTGGCCAGAATAAAGTAATTCCAGATTCTCCAACGCCTAAAAGGTGGTGCTGGAGAGTTTCTTTTATTCCTGAGTTTCGGTGACAATGGGGTCTTGGAGGACCTCTTGGATAACTCAACTCCTCCTTTGGTTGCCAAAAAGATCCTAAGATTTGGAGAAGTTGATCCATCTTGGATCATGTCCAAGTTGAATCATCTTGAGGAGTCTTGTTGGGATTGTGGTTGGTGAAAAGAAGGAAATTCAGCTAGTTTGAAGATCAGGATTTCTCAGTGGAAAATGAAAATATTCCTTCTCCATGGGTACCTGTCAGGGTGGATTTGAGGGAGACCTGAGGGATTCACCAGGCAGCAAAATTCCTCTGTTTGAAGTGGGCACTAAAGTTGGATTTCCTCTTCTCTCTGGCTCGGAGAGCAGGGTGGGCACATCACAGGCTTCCACAACTTCCAGCTCCTCAGGATCAGAGGCAGGTTGGGATTTGTTCCATTTGTCCATCCAGCAGCAAAGGACTTTGGGAAGTTTTCCACAAGATCCCAGGCTGGGGGAGGCTGTGCAGCCCCCAGGATCTGCCTGGGGGTGTAATTAATGCAGATGGAGCCAAGCTTGGTGTGTTTTTCATCTTCGGGGTCTTGGAGCTGAAAAACTTGGATCTTGGAAAACTGGGGGGTTGGAAGTCTTGATTTTAACTCTATTGGAAATTAATTAAATTAATTGGAACTGGCTGATCCTTCAAGACCCGCTGCCTGCAGCAGATGTGTCCAAGCTGAGGCCTTCAGAATCCCAGAATCCCATCAGGTTTTAGGTTCCACATCCCTCTGGTTTTCCAGGCTGTGGTGGGTGAAGAATTCCCAGTTCCTCTGCCCCAGCTGGGAGTGGGCTCAGTGGGGACTCTTGGAGGCCAACAAGAGCAGCCTGAGCCTCCCTGAGGAGTCTTAAAACGTCTCCAAACCCACACTGGATGGGGTTTGGAGCCACCTGGGATAGTGGGAGGTGTCCCTGCCTATGGAAGGGGTTGGAATGAGATGATCTTGAAGGTCCCTTCCAACACAAACAGGTCTGGGATTCCTGTCAGAACAATTCCTAGTTCAGCTGAAAATTCCCCCAAAAGCTGCTTGGAAAGGAATGATGGGAAAAGAAACCAAGCAAGAAGAAATTTCAGGATGTTTAAAGGAAGAATTCCATGGAAGGAAAGATGCCCCGTTGTTGGTAGGGTTTTGTACCAGTTTGATCCAGCTTGAATCACCTGGACATGGGGTTTTCCTTCTGGGATTGCTGCCAGCCTGGCAGCTCCCAGGATTCTGTCACATGCCAGGAAAATGAGCATTATTATCATCATCTCTGCCACCAGGAGAAAAGGGATGGATTTAATGGAAGAGCTGCAGATCCCCTCTCAGGGACCCTGCTCTGATAACAGGACACACTCCCCAGATCCATCTCTTTTGGGAATAAAGGAAACCATTTTTTTCCAGCTCCCCAGTTGGTTTTTCTCTCAGTAAAACTTGGTTTAGCAGGAAAAAATGTGGGTCTGGAGACTTTTTTCCTATCTTGGACTTATCTAAATCCCTGGAAGTGTCCAAGGCCAGGTTGCATGGGGCTTGGAGCACCCTGGGATAGTGGAAGGTTGATGAATACTGGAATTTGATAAACTTTAGGGTCCCTTCCAACCCAAACCATTCCATGATAGGAATGGCATCCCCTGGGCAGGAATTTCACACGGCACAAATGTGATGGGAACACAGCAAATCCCAATATTCCTGATGGTTCTGCTCCTTCCAAATGGGATCCTACCTTTGGCTCACACCATTCAGAGCCTGCTGGAGGTGTTTTCACAGCCACCAACTTCTCCAAATCTTGGGAATTTAATCCCAAAGTTGGCTCTGAAGGAAACCAGAAAAATTGTTTGGCCTCAAATGATTAAATTTGGTTCAATTTATCCATCAGGATTTGGATCCCGGACTGCGGAAATTTATTCCAAAGCAATTATTTTGCCAAGACTGGGGCAGTTGGGAGTGGTTTGAGCAAACCACAGAACTGAAAATGGGTCCTAAAACGATTTTATGATGTTTTCCATCTCCCAGCCCTCCCCGTGCTCTTTTAGGGTTCATCCCATGCTGTTAATTTATGTCGGATTGAGGATGCTGGAAGTAACATTTTGACTTTTCTTAGTCTTTTACGGTTAAACCCGAGTTTATTTAGGAAATAAATTCTCTGCTGCTGCTCTCAGAGCAGCGACTCTGCCATGCTCCCAAATCTCAGCAGCACAGATGGAGTCGAACCCTGGGGAACTGAAAATGCTGAAAAAAAATGATGAAATGGTTAAAAAAGGAGGCTTGGATTTCACCAGGAATGTGAATAGAGAGAAGAAATTGGGCATTTCTTAGACACGACTGGGAAAAAAAAGCCCAATAAATAACTGCAAGGCAGGAATGTGGCAGTTGTGTGGAGCTTTTGTTTCGGGGGGAATAATGGGTTGTTGTAAACCATTTTAAGCTGGGTTTATTCCTGGTTTTTCATGCAGGAAAACAGAAACGTGCTGGGCTGGGGCTGCAGAAAACCATTGGTGTGCTCAGAGAAAGCTTTTCAGTGCAGCATTTAAGGCTCGAAAGATTTATTCTGACCCCAGAGCCTGCAAAACCTCCTTTTTTTTTTTTTTATCCTGTATATTCAGAGCCAGATTGGAGGAGATGAAAGCCAAATAAATCACACTTGGAAGAGGGGTTAATTTATAGCATCTGGGCCAACATGAGGCAGATGTAACCTGCCAGTCTCCTCGACATAAATACGAAGTGACAAGGCAAATTGTGTTGGTGGGGAAGCAGGGCCGAGTTCATGCTCCTCACAGCTTCACCACCTCGATGTTTTATTCAGGGCTTGATAGGCCAGATCATATCCAGAGAGCAACAAAATGTGGCAGTGACTTCATAAAACCCTGCCAGGGCTGGGAGCAAATAAATCCAAACAGATCCATGAATGGCAGAGAGGCCGAGGAGTCTCCCTGAGGGAGGGTTTGGATGCTGGAGAAGGAGGGGGATGAGCACAGGGAGCTTCTCCCTCCCTGGAGCAGTTGCTGAGGTGCCAGAGGTTGCTCCAGGACCCACCTGAGCCCTGCCTAGGTCACAGCCTGGGCTGCCCAGCTGGGGACACTTCTGGAACGGCTTTTTCACGGTGGCTTGGGCTCCTCAAGGCAGGGTCTGCTGATCTCCGTGTGTTCCAGGATCCCAGTGTGCAAAGGAGGGGTGAGGGATGAAGTGAGATTTGTTTCTTCTCTTCTGTCTTCTTCTTTTGCTTCTTTTTCTTCTTTTGCTTCTGTTTCTTCTTCTGCTGATGCTACTTCTCCTCCTCCTCCTCCTCCTCCTCCTCCTCCTCCTCCTTCTCCTTCTCCTTCTCCTTCTCCTTCTCCTTCTCCTCCTTCTCCTTCTCCTTCTCCTTCTCCTTCTCCTTCTCCTCCTTCTCCTCCTTCTCCTCCTTCTCCTTCTCCTTCTCCTTCTCCTCCTTCTCCTTCTCCTTCTCCTTCTCCTTCTCCTTCTCCTTCTCCTTCTCCTTCTCCTTCTCCTTCTCCTCCTCCTCCTCCTCCTTCTCCTTCTCCTTCTCCTTCTCCTTCTCCTTCTCCTTCTCCTTCTCCTTCTCCTTCTCCTTCTTCTCCTTCTCCTTCTTCTCCTCCCTCCTTCTTCTTTCCTCTTCCTCCTCCTCCTCCTCCCTCCTCTTTCCACTTCCTCTTCTCCATTATTATTATTGTGCATCGTTAACAAGTGACAGGACAAGAAAGAACAGCCTCAAATTGCACCTGGGAAGGTTGAAGTTGGATATTAGGGGAAAATCCTTCATGGAAAGGGCTGTCCCACACTGCCTGGGGCAGTGGTGGAGTCACAATCCCTGGAATTCCAAACCCCATGGATGTGGCCCTTGAGGGTCACAGTTTAACCCATTTAACCCATGGGTGAACGTGGTGGGGGTGGTTTGGCAGCCAGACTTGATGATCCTAAAGGTCTTTTCCAAGCTGAACAACTCCATGATTCTCTGTGCCCCTGGGAAGCCGTTTAGGATTAAGCTTACCTAGAACCGAGTTTTTGTGACAAGCCTTGGTTTAACATTTCTCTTCAACAACTTAGAAGTTTGGGAAGTTTGACCCACTTGAGCTGGAATTTGTTCTGCTGGGGTTGGCCTGGGCTGAATTTATCCCCAAAGTTGTGTCCAAAGAGGGAGTTTTAAGGAACAGAGACAAAATTTTGTTCCCTATCCATAAAATTCTTTAATCAGGGCTGGATACACTTCCATGTGGGATTCCTTCCTGAATTTCCACCTTGAATCTCTGTCCACAGTGGATGGGGATGGCTTGGCAGGGCTATAGATTTAATATTAAAATTCAATATTTCCATTATTCATCACAGCCCTGGGTAGGGCTAAACAAAGCTCTAATGGAATTCCATGGACTTAATTCCTTTTATCAACCGACTTCTGATCCCACCAGTGAGGGAAGACAGTTTGGAATATTAATTCCGTGTTGTTCTGGCCTGTGGAATTTTTCTGCCACGGGATATTGCATTAATTAATGAGCTCATCTTTAATTATTTACTTTGTCTTACATCACCCTGGCAGCGCTTCCGGCCAAGTGCAACATCAAGCCAATCAAGGGCTAATTAGGGAGGCTTTAATTGTTAGTTCGTGATCCGAGCTTTCCCTTTCCGTGGAGCTCTTGGAAGCTCTGAAATTGAGAGCTGAGCAAACCCGACAATCCAACCCTGACAATCCAACCCTGACAATCCAACCCTGACAATCCAACCCTGACAATCCAAACCCGACAATCCAACCCTGACAATCCAAACCTGACAATCCAACCCTGACAATCCAAACCTGACAATCCAAACCCGATAATCCAAACCTGACAATCCAACCCTGACAATCCAAACCTGACAATCCAAACCCGATAATCCAAACCTGGCAATCCAAACGCTCCTTCCTTGCCAATCCCTCCGGAAGGGATTATCCCCATCCATGGCAGAATTCCGGTTGTGTCAGGAATAATTGAGGTTGGAAAAGGCTTCTGGGATGATCCAGTTCAACCAGCACCTCTCACTTGGATTATTTTTCCCCTGGGAGGAAAGATTTTGTTCCCGAAGACTTGAGCAGCGTTTCCGTACCGAGGGTGGCATTTAACCAATTGCCATAAAAACCAGTTCCCTTCAGAATTTTGGGATATTTATCCTGGATGCTTCCAGCAGTGATGAACAGGGAAAGATATTTAATGGAACACTTTTATTTAGGGAATAACTCCTGGATTTCACCAGGGATGTGCTCTGTGAGGATATTCCCATTCTTTGGAAAGTTCTCCTTGTGACAGCAGGACTTTGTCTCACTGGAAGTGGTTAATTAATCTATTTTCATGGAATTATGGAATATCCTGAGTGGGAAGGGACCCACAAGGATCACAAATCCAACCCCTGGTCCTGCCCAGACACCCCAAAAATCCCACCCTGGGCATCCCTGGGAGTGGTGTCCAAGCGCTCCTGGAGCTCTGGCAGCCTTGGGAATGTGCCCATTCCCTGGGAAGTTGTTCCAGTGTTCCACAGGGTAAATCTTTCCATGGAATTACTGCTCCAGGTCACATCTGGTGGGTCAAACTGAAAAAACCATAAAAGATAAATTAATTTAGGCTGGGATGATCCAGTCCAACCAACACCCACCACTAAACCACGGGATGCTCAGGTACCTCACTCTGCCTGAGGATCTCACATCTCCTGCCTTCCCTTCCCCCAGGAAACCGGGATTTGAGGAGATGGACACTGGATCATCCCTTCTGATGATCCCAGAATCCACCTCTGGAAGGAGCTCTTTGGAAACCCGTTCAGGATTTTCTGCCTCAGTGTTTGTTCTGTGCCCTCGGCACCGTTCCTGGTAGCAGAACCCCGTAGTTCCCACTCAGGATATTCCATATCTGTGGTCCTCAGCATGGAGCTGGAATCACTCCCAAATTCCCACTGGAACAGGATTCCCAGAAAAGCTCTGGCTGCCCCTGGATCCCTGGAAGGGATCCCTGGAAATGTCCAAGGCCAGGTTGGACACTGGGGTTTGGAGCACCCTGGGATAATGGAAGGTGTCCCTGCCATGGCAGGAGTGGGATGGGATGAGTTTGGTCTCTTCCAACCCAAACCATTCTGGGATTCTTGGTGTGTCCCAATTCATTTTCTGCTCATTCCCAAAAAAACCTGATGCAAACACCCCAGAATATTCCTTGGAACACCAAAAGACACATCCTGCCACCTGACCCCATAACCCTCAAACATGGACAAGCAGGGAAGAATAAAAGGATTTTCTGCTCTAATTCCTTGCCTGGAGAACCTTCCAGTTGCCAGGCTGGAATTTTACTCATGGGATGAACTTTGGGAGGCAACGGCCTCTGCCTGGTGGTCAAACCCACCACTGGATGTGCTCCTGAATCCTTGCTGAGCTCCTTGGCTCTTCCTTGGAGATTTTGGAGCGAATTGTGTTGTATCGGCCATGTGGAAAGGGTCAGTGGTGCCCGATGGGTTTTCCCAAAGGATTCAGGGATGGGTTTGGGATGGTTCCTTCTCTGTTCCCTGAATCCTTTGGGATGGACTCACGGAGGATTCCTGAAGTCACCGTTTGCTGCCGGAAGGAAGGAATCTGCTCCAAATTCATCAGGCTCAAGACCACAATAATTTCATTTCCTAAGCCTGTCCCTCTCCCTCTCTCATCACCACAAAATTCCCAGTTCCAAATTCCAGGCTTAATTCTACAAAATTCCAAGTTTAAAGTGTTTTCCTCTCTCCTGTTGATATCGCCAATAAATACACAGAGACTCCATGGCTGTGGATCCCATTGCTTCAGGAATTTCTCCCTGCCTCTAGGCTGTGTGCAAGCCATATAAAAAATAAAAACATGGAATTCTGGCAGCTATGGATATCTGGGAATGGGAGCTTCCCAAAACTCCCTGATCCCAGTGCAGGAAGCAGGAAGCTCCAAATCCTCCTAAAACTGGATTTATTGATCCCTCGAGGCATCACGGCCCCACATTGATGGAAATGGAGCTGAGGAACCCCTCGACCTCCCGGGGTCAGGTCGGGATGAGCGGGAAGGATCGGTGGGATTGGGAATTCTGTGTGGGAAGCAGCAGGAATTGCAGGAAGAGGAACGGGAGCTCTTTCAGGGCTCAGCCAGCAGATGTCAGCTTTGGGTGTCGCTGGGGAGGAGTCGGATCCTCGGGAAAACCCCAGGGAAAAGGAGGAATTAGTGAAGGAAGGGCACGTGCAGAAGGAATCTCATGGATGCCACGCGGAGCTTTCCACGCTTTTCCTGCTTTGGGATGTTGGGTTTCTGTGCCTGGAATGGGAATGGGAACCTCCAAAGCCATTTGGGATGGACAGACCTCAGATAAATCGGAATTTGTGCCTCAACTGGGCATTAAAAAGTTCATTTTATTCCCAAATCTTCCCTTCTCTGCAGGTTCCAATATCTTCATAGAGATAAATATAAGTTTTTATTTTATAAAATATTTTATAATATAAATATTATAGAATTCAAATATTTTGGAGTATTTTGGGAAGAGATTTTTCTGGGAAGGGTGGGAAAGTCTCATCCCTAAGTTCCCAGTGGGAGCAGCAGGTCCGGGGTTGTCTGTGCCTGCAGTGAGGAATTCCCTGGAGGAGCTGCTTCCAGGGAATTATTTATTATAAATATATTAATATTAATAGACATTATTAACTTTAACCCTGCTCTGTACTGCTCAGCTCAAACAATTCCAGGCCTTGGAATTCATTCCTGGAGGACAGGGAAGGCCTTGGAAGTCCCTCCTGGAGGATTAAGGAAAATCCACATCTCCATGAACATCCTTAAGGTCCCTTCCAACCCAAATAATTCCCTGATTTTCTGTTCCCGTGGTTCTGGGGAGGCTGGAGGTGACAGGGATGATCCAGTTCCAGGACTGGGATGAGGAGCAGATCCAGGAGGAGACGCCTTTCCCAAAGGATTTTGCCTTTCCCAAAAGTAAATGAAGAACAAAACCTCTTCTCCTTCTTCCTGCAACCCTTCCATAAAAGAGAGATCCTGGAATCAAGCAGAGCACGGGAATGGGCAGAATTTTCCATAAACTCCGTGTCTCCCGGGATTTCACACAGTTACAGGCAGAGTTTTATTTAGGATTTATGCTCTCGCAGCATTTTAAGGATGGAAAGGGCTGGAGCTGAGGTTGCCAAAGGGGGAGGTGTTTATAAATCCCTGATTTTATCTCCTTTCCCTAAATGTTTATGGGGGCTGTGATGAAGCAGGAGCTGCTCCGTGGTTGCTCACAGCCAGCTCCGGTCACCAGGGCAGTGAACCTGCCACAAATATGGGGCAGAGCTGCTGCACTTCCCAAGCACCCAACCCCAAGGAATTGGCAGAACTCCATGGGAAGATAAGGGGAAATCAGATAAGGAAATGATTCTCGGAATGCTCTGTGTCCACACAATTCCCACTGCTTGTTCTGATGCCTTCTGCAGCCACCTGGAAACAGAGACTAGACAAGAGTAAGGGAATAAAGGTCGGTGTTTATTTGAAAGCCTTCAAGGCACACCCTGGGGGAGCCAGAGGCTGCCTCCAAAAATGGACCCCAAAATGGACCCCAGGTCACGAGTTCTTCACACCTTTATAGGTTTGGTTCATTTGCATACCACGGTTAATTCTCCAATTAAAGCCCCAGTTCAATGATGGAATTCCCCTCAGCTTGCTCCCCCCTTAGAGGCTTTGGGTTACACATTTTGGGCCTAGCAGAGCCTGGCTGTCCTTGAAGGCAAAGCCTGGAGAGGCTTTGTTGTGTCTGCCCAGCACGAGAGAGCAGAAATTCCAGGCTACAAGGAACTGCAGAGTTACACTCTGAGCAGTGCAGGATTTGAGAAATATAAAAGTTAAAACCTAAGGCATCATTTCCGGCAGGACAAGGAGCCCACACCAATCCCAGCCTGTGCTGCTCCAGTTGGGATCTGGAACATTCAGGGTTGGGGGCAGTTGGGGCATTGCTGAGATCCCTCTGCTCTCATCCCAGTTGGAATTTGCAGAGCCCAGTCTGGCAACAATTCCTTTAAGGGATTATTTTCCTCCAGGATAAACAGCTGAGTGATCCCAATGAACCACAGGAAGAGGAATCCTGGCTGAATATTTTCTCTAAAAGGGACCAGCTGAACCTTTTTCCTTTTATTCTAAAAACTAAAATTCCCAAGTCTTTGGGAATAGGGAATGTGAAAAATCTCTTTCCCTCTTTTCTGCCTGGAATGCAGAGTCTCTAAAGCTCATGTAACAGTGGGCACAGTCATTCCCAATTAAACAATTCCTAATCCAGGAGAACAATCCTGGGCATGTAATCGACTTTCTTCTTGCAGGATTAGATCAACAATCCTCCTGGACTTGCTCCTCCCATCCATTTGGATTATTTCATTACTTTATAATCTTTATCACGTTGTGTAATTGGCTTTTTGTGATACACACACAAAAAAAAATTCTCTTCTTTCCCCTTTATTTAGAAACAAAAATTCCCAGGTCTTTAGGAATAAGGAATGTGGAGTCCAAGGATGAAGAACATTTGAGATGCAGCTTTGAGGGGCTACAAATTGGCAGCTGAGAAATTCAGGTGTCAGGAACAGCCGGTCCTGAGCCAGATTTATTGTCTGGGATCTGAGGGGGAAAGAGACGGGAACACCCCAGGGAAAGCTGGGCTGAGGAAGCCACTGAGCCAACAATTAAATCCTCTTTCAACGTGGAAAACAGCTCCGGATTTGGAGGTGGGGTGGGAAATGGTCCCCGAGAGAGGATCCCTTTTATCGGAGTGAAATCAAACTGCAGCACCGATATCTGCTGAATCCGGGAGAATTGGGATAGGAACTGCTCTGCCTCCGGGTTTTCCATGCCCAGGGATGATAATAGATAATCCTTGAAATTCTGGATTAGGACACTTCGGTCTGTTTGGGAAATAAATGGGAATTTGGGGGATTTTGGAGCTGGGAGGGGGAGGTTGTTTCCTTGCTTTTAATGGCTTTAAACACAGGGACAGAGGGAGGGACTTTGGATAAAGTCCTGGAGTGCCAGGAGAAGGGGGAATGGCTTTAGACTGGAAGAAAGTAGGGATAGATGGGATATTGGGAAGGAATTCCTGGCTTGTTCAGGACAGTTCTCCAGGTTTTACATCTCAGGGGAGCTTGGGATGGAGCAGCTGAAGTGACTTTGCCATTTGCTTGGTTTCTCTAATTCAGTGCCTCGGTGACTTTCAAATCATTTTTGATCTTACACTGGTACAGGGCTGGTGGATAAGGTTTGGATGTTGGGATGTTTGGATTTTGGGATGTTGGGATGTTGGGATGCAGTGCCTGGAGGGATTGAATGCTGCACAGCAAATGCTTGTGACTGACAATGTTCCCCTGGAGAGGAGAAGGATCCAGGGAGAGCTCAGAGCCCCTGGCAGGGCCTAAAGGGGCTCCAGGAGAGCTGGAGAGGGACTGGGGACAAGGGATGGAGGGACAGGAGCCAGGGAATGGCTTCCCACTGCCAGAGGGCAGGGAAGGGTGGGATCTTGGGAATTGGGAATTGCTGGCTGGGAGGGTGGGGAGGGGCTGGGCTGGAATTCCCAGAGCAGCTGTGGCTGCCCCTGGATCCCTGGCAGTGCCCAAGGCCAGGCTGGACATTGGGGCTTGGAGCAGCCTGGGACAGTGGGAGGTGTCCCTGCCATGGCAGGGGTGGCACTGGGTGGGATTTAAGGTCCCTTCCAACCTGAACCAGTCTGGCATTCTGGAATTCTGGGATTCATCATCTCTTCATTTCTCTTCTCAGCTTTGTTGGCCAGCGTTGCTCTGGTGGGGTGGTGGCTCCTGTGGGGGGTTTGTCTGGAGCCACAGAATCCCAGATGGGTCAGGCTGGAAGGGACCCCAGAGGGTCCCTGGTGCCACTCCCTGCTCCAGCAGGGCCATCCCAGAGCCCAGGGCACAGGATGTGTCCAGAGGACTCTGGAATATCCCCAGGGAGGAGCCTCCAGCCCCTCTCTGGGCTCTGTCCCAGCTCGGGCCCTGCCCAGGGCAGGAGTTGTGCCTCCTGTGCAGGGAATTGCTGGGCTCAATCCCTGCCCAGGGCAGGAGTTGTGCCTCCTGTGCAGGGAATTGCTGGGATCAATCCCTGCCCAGGGCAGGAGTTGTGCCTCCTGTGCAGGGAATTGCTGGGCACTGCCAGGGCAGGAGTTGTGCCTCCTGTGCAGGGAATTGCTGGGCTCAGGCCCTGCCCGTGGCTCTGGTGCCATTGCTGGGCCCCGGAGCAGAGCCCGGGCCCTGCCCTGAGCCCTCCCTGCAGCCAGGGCCAGCCAGGGCTGAGGGCCCCTCTCAGCTGGGGCTCCTCTGAGGCTGAGCAGCCCCAGCTCCCTCAGCCTTTCCTGGGCACGGAGATGCTCCAGGCCCTTCCTCATCCTCACACTCCTCCTCTGGATCTGCTCCATGTCCTCCCTGTCACTCCTGTCCCAAGGATCCAGAGCCAAGAGCTGTGGGGGCAGGGAACATTCCCAAACCCCAATATTCCCCATAACTCCCACAATTCCAGAGGCCACCTCAGCTTTCCCTGCGCTGCAAACCCCATCCCCGCTTCCCGAAGTTTACAAGGGAAGCTCTCGGTGTTTTGCTGTTGGATTTGCAGCCTCTCCATTCCCAGTGCTGCCTTCACAGGGATTTGGGATAATGCAGCTCCTCACGGCACCTCATTATTCCCCCAAAGGTGCCGGCGTTGTTCAAGTGCCCCTCTTGTCACAAGTGGCTCATTGTGGCTCCTCTCAGTCCCCCCCCAGAGATCCCATTATATCCAGCAGCACTGGGAGTGGGAAGGGGATAATTTGCATCCAGCATGAGCTTTTCCCATTATTCCCACTTCTCCGAAACAAGGAAAACAAATCGTCTCCACCGCTGCTCCCTTTTTATTCCCGCTGCCGTCCCTTTATTCCAGCAGCGGTTTTTCTTTGCTCCCTCTCCTTGGAATATTGTGTTTGCTCCTTCCCTGGGCAATTGGGGAAAGTATCTTGGCTAAAAGGGTGTCTTGGGGTGACTTTTTATCCTTGGAAAAGAAAAGCGTGGCTGGAGAGGGAAAAGGCGGATCAATAAGTGCCATGTTGGTGTTTATTCCCGGGGTTTTGCCTTTGTTCCTTTGAATTTTTGGGGTTTTTTTAAGGCATTTTTTCCTCCTCTTCTCACTGCTTTTCCGATGACAGGAATTGTCCCATTCGGAATTTGAAATGCCTCCCATCCCTCTCTATTTTCACTTGGAGGCAGGGATAGTTTTGAGGAGAAAATCCCAAAATTCAATGTTCATTTTGGTACAAGCTCCTAAAACCCCAATTAAGGGAAGGGATTAATGAATCCATACCCCTCTCATATTCCATGGGACAGGCAGGCCACGTTTTCCCAGCTTTTTCCAGCCCTTTCCTAATTATTCCGACTGCCAAATCCCTGCAGAAGTAGAGCATGGAAGTAGAAACTTTGGAAAGTGGCAAATGCTCATCCTACTTCAGTTTTTCTCTAATGAAATAATCTTTTGGACTTTTCCAGGAGGAAAACACATGGAAATATTTTGTTTTTCCAGATTTTCCCTGATTTTTGGATATTTTCAGTGGCAAAGTGGAGCACAGAAAACCCGGGATTGGGTTTGCCCACATCCTGTTTCTTATGGATGGGGCAAGGAGGGACCTGTTCCATGAAAAATCATGGAATCATGGAATGGTTTGGGGTTGGAAAAAGCCATGGGAAAGGAGATTTTTAAGGAAATCAGGTTGTTCCAAACCCCATCCAACCTGGCCTTGGACAATTCCAGGGATGGAGCATCCACTTCCTATCTTGGCACACCCTCTGCATGGATTTAAGCCAACGTGAATTCAGATTTAGTGGATTTAGGAATGATTTATCCTCTCCTTGGGAAGCCATCTTTCGTTTTTCCCATATTTATGAAGGATGAAGGCTCGGAGGTGCCGGTGATCCCCTCGTTTTCCCAATTCCCTTTTCCTGCCTTGTCCAGACCACAACTAAACAAAGATCAGGCGCCTTTCCAGCTCCTTCAGGACAGCTTGGGAGCCTTTCCCCTTGGGAATGTGGAGGGGAAAGATGGGATGGAGGCAGCAGCAGCCACTGGGAATATCCAAATCCTATTCCCAGCTCTGGGATATCATTTTTGCCAGTCCTGGAGGCTCCTGGTGTAGCTCAGGAGGGTTTGGGGCTCTGTTTTGGCAACAAAAATTCCAAACTCTCTTTGCCACTGGATCCATGAATTTTTCCTCTTCCGTGCCCACACCTGGAGGAGGGAAATAATGATAAAGGTAAAGCACAGCCATAAATCCTTAAAAAAACGTGGATGGAGGAAAATAACCCTAAAATGTGGTTCTGGAAGAAGAGGTTGAACAAAACCACTCCAAACACCGGGAGAGGAGGGGAATTGCAGTTGGATCTTAACCCTTGGATCCTGGGAATGAGGGGTTGGATCTCAGCCTGTGGATTTTAGGAATGAGGGATTGGATCTCAACCCTTGGATCCTGGGAATGAGGGGTTGGATCTCAGCCCTTGGGAATGAGGGGTTGGATCTCAGCCTGTGGATTTTGGAATGAGGGGTTGGATCTCAGCCTTGGATGGGTGGGGGTTGGTTGTGGTTTGGGTGGGGTGGTGTTTGGTTTGTTGGTTGGGTGGGGGTTGGTTGTTGGTTTGGTTTGGGTGGGGGTTGGTTTTGGTTTGGTGGGTTGGTTTGGTTTGGGTGGTGTTGGTTGTTGGTTTGGGAATGAGGGGTTGGATCTCAAGCCTTGGATCCTGGAATGAGGGGTTGGATCTCAGCCCTTGGGAATGAGGGGTTGGATCTCAGACCTTGGATCCTGGGAATGAGGGGTTGGATCTCAGCCTGTGGATTTTAGGAATGAGGGGTTGGATCTCAGCCCTTGGATCCCGGGAAAGAGAGCTTGGATCTCAACCCGTGGATCTTGGGAATGAGAGGTGGCTGCATTTGGATCTTAACCGTTGGATCCTGGGAATGAGGGGTTGGATCTCAGCCCTTGGATCCCAACCCTTGGATCTTGGGAATGAGGGGTTGGATCTCAAACCTTGGATCCCAACCCTTGGATCTTGGGAATGAGGGGTTGGATCTCAGCCTTTGGATCCTGGGAATGAGGGGTTGGATCTCAACGCTTGGATCCCAACCCTTGGATCTTGAGAATGAGGGGCTTGGATCTCAAACCTTGTATCCCAACCCTTGGATCTTGGGAATGAGGGGTTGGATCTCAGCCCTTGGATCCTGGGAATGAGGGGTTGCATCTCAAATCTTGGATCCCAACCGTTGAATCCCGGGAATGACGGGTGGCTGCACTTGGATCTCAACCCTTGGATCCTGGAGTTCCCAACTGAAGTTATTTCCTGCTGATTTCCCTGTGTTTTCCCTCCTTTCCCCGATGCATGAATGAATTCCTGGCTGGTTTTGTCACCCCTTGGCGCTTCCATGTGTCACCCTGGTTTTCACAGTGCTCCATGTTTTTACTTCTGTAGTAGAAGTTCTCATGCACTTTCTATAAACATAGCTCTTGTTTTCTAACCGGCTAAGAATGTTTACTGAACCTTTAGATAGTTGTTCATTCCTTTCTCCAAGGCGGAGAAAGGTGATAGGCTGTGTTCCTATCCTGTAAAATGCTAGAGGCGTTAACCTCATCCACCAATGTATGATTGTCTTAGAAGAGGTATAAAAGTGCGATAATAAAGGTGGGAGGCCCCTTTTTTTGGCCTCGGCTCGGATCTGACCTGCTGCTACCTGCTGTTTGAGTCCGCGTGTTCGTGTCCCGACACTGCCACATCCATGTTCCTGCTTTCCCTAACCCCATCCCTTTTTTCCCAGGCAAAGCCTACGCCCCGGAGTTCTACTACGACACGTACAACCCTCTGTGGCAGAACCGGCCCCGGGTGTACTCCTACAGCCTGCAGTGGACGCAGCTGAACCCCGGCGCCGTGGATCGGATCCTGGCCTATCGCCTGGGCATCCGCCAGGTCAGAGCCGGCCGCGGGCAGCAGGGGGCAGCAGGGGGCTCTGGGGGCTCTGGGGGGCTCGGGGGCTCTGGGGGCACTGGGGGCTCTGGGGGGCTCTGGGGGCTCTGGGGGCGCTGGGGCTCTGGGGGCTCTGGGGGCTCTGGGGGCGCTGGGGCTCTGCTGGGCCTTGGGGAATTCTGCTCTAGTTTAGTTTAGTTGAGTTTAGTTTTTTATTTTATTTTATTTTATTTTATTTTATTTTATTTTATTTTATTTTATTTTATTTTATTTTATTTTATTTTATTTTATGTTATGTTATGTTATGTTATGTTATGTTATGTTATTTTGTTTTGTTTTGTTTTGTTTTGTTTTATTTTGTCTTATTTTATTTTTATTTTTATTTTACTTTATTTTGTTTTACATTATTTTATTGTACACTATTTTATTTTTAATTTAGTTTATTTTATGTTATTTTATTTTATTTTATTTTATTTTGTTTTACATTATTTTATTTTTCATTTATTTTATGTTATTTTATGTTATGTTATTTTATGTTATGTTATTTTATGTTATTTTATTTTATCTAATTTATTTAATTTATCTTTTTTATTTTATTTTAGATTATCTTATTATATTTTATTTTATTTTTTGTTTTACATTATTTTATTTTACATTATTTTATTTTACATTATTTTATTTTTAATTTATTTAATTTTATTTTATTTTTTCGTTCACATTATTTTATTTTAATTTATTTTATTTTATTTTACATTATTTCATTTTACATTATCTTACTTTATTTTATTTTATTTTTTGTTTTACATTATTTGATTTTATGTGATTTTATTTTACTTTTTAAACTACTTTATTTACTTTTACTTTATTTTTACTTTTACTTTATTTTTACTTTTACTTTATTTTTACTTTATCTTATTTTACTTTATCTTATTTTACTTTATATTATTTTACTTTTTATTTTATTTTACATTGTTTTATTTTATTTTATTTTATTTTATTTTATTTTTTGTTTTACATTATTTTATTTTGTTATTTTATTTTACTTTTTAAACTGCATTTCATTTCATTTTACTTTATTTTTTTATTTTATTTTTACTTTATTTTATTTTACTTTTTTACTTTATTTTATTTTACTTCACTTTATTTTATATTACTTTATTTCATTTTTTTAAATTTTACATTTTTACTTTATTTTATTTTTTTACTTTATTTTAGTTCACTTTATTCTCTTTTTAGCTTATTTTCTTTTACTGTGTTTTACTTCACTTTATTTGACTTCATTCATTTTTATTTTATTTAATTTGATTTTACTTGATATTATTTTACTTTTTATTTTCTTTTCTTTTATATAGTTTTATTTTTATTTCATTTTATTTTGTTAATTTATTTTACTTTTTAAACTTTATTTCCTTTTACTGTCTTTATTTTATTTTATTTTATTTTATTTTATTTTATTTTATTTTATTTTATTTTATTGTAATGTACTGTATATTTTATTTTATTTTATTTTATTTTATTTTATTTCATTTCATTTCATTTCATTTCATTTCATTTCATTTCATTTTATTCTTTTCTTTTCCACTTTATTACACTCTATATTTTCCCAGTCCATTCCCACAATCCTCCTCCAGCTCCTCCTTCTCCATTTGCCTCCTTCCTTGGGAGCACCCCGCTGATATTTTTTGGGAATTTTGAAACCTTCCACTGAGTTTTCCTTCGAATAATTCCCCAATGGATTGATCCAGGAAATCTTTCTTTGGTTATTCAACACCTGGAATAATAATTTGGGCAGGAATAATAATTTGGGCAGGGACAACGAGGGGAGGGATTAAACCAGATTTTGCAGAGGGATATTTTAGAAAATAGAGGGAAAAAAATTTGTTATCCCACAGATTTCCCACTGGGATGAGCTTTGGAGAAAATAAATCCTCAATTTTAGCATTTTATTGATGAGGATTTGTGTTTGGGCAATTTCCCTGGAAGCTGGGGAGTTCCTGGGACACCCCCAGGGAAGGGCTCTGGAGTTGGGATTTTCCCGAATCCAAGGAATTTTCCATGAGGATGTTTTTTCCATGGGGATGTTTAATCCACGTTTATGCAACTCCCGGCATCACCGGGCACAAATCAGCTCCAGGATTCCCAGGGCCTGGGAGGAACCAGGAAATTCTGGAAGGAACTCGTTGAAGGAAAGGAATTTTTACTGGAATTCATTCCAGTAGGAATTTGAGCTGCTTTTCCCCATTTAATTATCATTTCACTTTAATTATCATGTAATTAACCGGGGTTACTCTGCTCTGGGCCAGCCTAATCCAAACATTCCCATTTTTCCTCTCTGGAGCCACAATTCCAGCCTGGCTGATTCAGAGCCCTGGGATCCATTTGGACACAACTCCTGCAGGAATTCCCCTTGGAACAGGAGGATAAATAAAATCCTGGTTTTTATTTTGCTCCCAGCAGATTTGCTGCCTTGGATAATTATTCCACTTGGAAAATGTAGTTTTTTTACTGGGATTTGCTGGTTTTGAGTCATCCATGGAATGGGATGAGAACCCTTTGGAATTTTGGATGATTCATGGCTGGGCCTTCTCCCAGGATCATGGGAATACATCACACGTACTCCAAAGGGAAAGATGTTTGCGAGCTGGGAATTTCCATTGGATTTGCTCTGGGAAATGTGAAATCTTGAAAGTTTCAGTCAGAACCAGTCCCAAAAAAAGACATTTATAGCAATTAATTCAGTGAGGGAAGAGAGAGGATTGGAATTCCACAATTATTTTGGAATATTCCTAAAGTTGTTCCCATAAAGGATTTTAATCTTTCTCCTGTGAGGGAATATTTTCTGTCCCAAAGATTTCCCTGCACGCATTGATTTCGGGGATCTAAAGAGGTTTTGTTTTTTCCTTTGTTTGTGGAACGAAACAGGGAGAGTTTGGCCAAAAACAAAAAGCTTGTGACATGCAGGGACACGTTTTTTTATTGATGTTCCCGCCTTTGGGAAATTAAATTAGAGCAGGAATGGTGGCTGGTTTAAAAATTCCCACTTTTCAGGGCTGCTTCCTCCTGTGCTGCTTCTTCACAGCTCCGAGGTGAGGTGAGGTTTGTACCAGGCCTGCTTCTGGCTGCTTAAAACCGGTTCTAACCATCAGATGGATCGGGGGAATATTTATGGATCATGCTGAAAATCAAATTTCTGCTGATTTCGTCTTAAGGAATTCAGAGCCGGGAGTTTGAACTCCCGCCGGGAAAGGCTGGGAGAGCTGGGAATGTTCCCCTGGAGGGGAGAAGGATCCAGGGAGAGCTCAGAGCCCCTTGCAGGGCCTAAAGGGGCTCCAGGAGAGCTGGAGAGGGACTGGGGACAAGGGATGGAGGGACAGGACCCAGGGAATGGCTTCCCACTGCCAGAGGGCCGGGATGGATGGGATATTGGGAATTGGGAATTGCTGGCTGGGAGGGTGGGGAGGGGCTGGGCTGGAATTCCCAGAGCAGCTGTGGCTGCCCCTGGATCCCTGGCAGTGCCCAAGGCCAGGCTGGACACTGGGGCTTGGAGCAGCCTGGGACAGTGGGAGGTGTCCCTGCCATGGCAGGAGTGGGATGGGTGGGATTTAAGATCCTTTCCAGCCCAAACAATTCTGGAATTCTCTGATTTTTCCTGGATGACTTCGACACCGAAGCTGCTCCTGCCTTTATCCACCCTCCCTGCTCCATGACTGAGCTGTGAACATCCAGAGGAGCTCCTTTGGGAGGTGCAGTCTAAAATAATCCCCAGGCAGAGCTTTGCCCACTCACGTTCCCACAAAATGTGGGACAATAAATCCAAATTCCCTCTCTTCCCAAAAACGTGCTGGTAAAATCGGACATATTAATTTGATCCAAGGAATTGCTGCCTCCTGGGCCTGCCTTGGGATGATTTTTGTTACAAATTCCTGCTCTTTCCTTCCCAGCTTTAGTATCCGAGGCATTTTAACTCCTCAGTCTGGTTTCTTAAGGAGAGGAAACACCCAGGAAAATCCTAAAGTTACTTCCAGGGATTTTTAACCCAGCTCTTTGTTTGGGTCAGACCCCATGGGAAGGGAGGGACAGCAGGGAAGGAGAATCTGGCAGAGGGTCAGGATGGTTTGGTTTGGAAAGGACCTTAAATCCCATCCCATCCCATCCCATCCCATCCCATCCCATCCCATCCCATCCCATCCCATCCCATCCCATCCCATCCCATCCCATCCCATCCCATCCCATCCCATCCCATCCCATCCCAGGGACACCTCCCACTGTCCCAGGCTGCTCCAAGCCCCAATGTCCAGCCTGGCCTTGGGCACTGCCAGGGATCCAGGGGCAGCCACAGCTGCTCTGGGAATTCCAGCCCAGCTCCTCCCCACTCTCCCAGCCAGGAATTCCCAATTCCCAATATCCAACCTAAATTTCCCCTCTCTCAGTTTGAAGCCATCCCTGTGTCCTGTCATTTCAGTTCCTGAGGAATTGTCCCTCTCTGGTTCCCTGGAGCCCCTTCAGATCCTAGGAAGTGCTCTGAGGTCTCCCTGGAACCTTCTCCTCTCCAGACTGATCAGCCTCGGTTTTCCCAGCCTGTTTCCATGTGATATCCTGAAAACAGGAGCTTTCCATGCTCTTCAGGTTTCCCTGATCCTGGGGCAGAGCAGATCCCAGCTCTGGAGAGGGGAAGGAGGCTCTGGTGATGCCTTAGGTTTTAACTTTTATTTTTCCAAATCCTGCACTGCTCAGAGTGTAACTCTGCAGTTCCTTGTAGCCTGGAATTTCTGCTCTCTCGTGCTGGGCAGACACAACAAAGCCTCTCCAGGCTTTGCCTTCAAGGACAGCCAGGCTCTGCTAGGCCCAAAATGTGTAACCCAAAGCCTCTAAGGGGGGAGCAAGCTGAGGGGAATGACATCATTAACCTGGGGCTTTAATTGGAGAATTAACCGTGGTATGCAAATGAACCAAACCTACAAAGGTGTGAAGAACTCGTGACCTGGGGTCCATCTCGGGGTCCATTTTTGGAGGCAGCCTCTGGCTCCCCCAGGGTGTGCCTTGAAGGCCTTCAAATAAATCCCGACCTTTATTCCCTTACTCCTGTCTGGTCTCTGTTCCTGGGTGGCTGCAGAAGGCATCAATGGCAGGGACTGGCAACAAGCGATTGCCTCTCCTCACGTGTCCTTGGGGAATGTGGTCTGGGAGAGGTGCAGCCTCTCATGGAATCACAGAACATCCTGAGGTGGAAGGGATCCACCAGGATCATCAAGTCCAACCCCTGGACTTTTTTGGAGATCCTTTGGGTGCTGAATTAATGGGTGGGACCTCACTTCATCTGTCAGGAGCACTCTGGGATTTGCTTTGGGATTTATTCGGTGGCCAAACGAGTCAGCCATAAATCTGTGACGTGTGACACCATCAGGACTCCAGGTCTGGATCCTAGAGCAGCTCAGGAGGCTCCAAATCCTCCTGCAGGGACATTTATGGAAAAGACAGGGTAGGTCACAGGGAATTTCCACTCCTCAGGGGCACTGCTGAGCACAGCCCTTCATTTGTAACTCCCTGGAGTGCAAGGATGGGGACAACCTTGGGGTCCTGGATTTGGTCACCCTCAACTTCCTTGGGAATGTGCCAAGGTCTGCCAAGACATTCCTGCACAGAAGGAACATTTTTCCATCTCCGTAAGAGCCCTCTGAAGAATATTCCAACAGTGATGGATTTCAGCTTTGGATTTGGCTTCGGAATCAGTGACCCAGATTCTTCCAGGTTTTCTCCTTTTCCAAGCATCCCTGTGTGTATTCCCTGGTCAGCCTTTGGAGACACCAACACTCCAGGAGCTGCTTTCATGAAGTGTCCAACCATGGAATTTTTAGGTTGGAAAAGCCCTCTCACACCATCAAATCCAAGCATTCCCCAGCAGTGCCAAAGCCACCACAGATCCATGTCCTCAAGTGCCACATCCACACTTCCAGGATGGCGACTCCAGCACTTCCCTGGGCAGTTTGTTCCAAGAATATGTTTTCCAACCATGTGAAAAATGGTCCTAAATATCCCTCAGAGGGTTTCTCTACTCCTGGAAGTTTATCCATCTGGACAAATCCACTTTGGACCCCCACTTCCATCTCCTGCCTCACTGAGCTCAGTTTGGAGCAGCCGTGAATATCCTTGTGCTTTTCCATAGTGGTTCCTAAATGGAGCAGGAGCTTCACCTGGAGATCCCAGAGCAGCTCCCTTCCGGCTCCAACCACCTCTGGCTCCCTCTGGCACCACGTGGAGCTGTCCCCTTCCCACACTTTGCTTGTCCCCAAAGCCAGATTCCCATTTCTTCCCGATAAACCACAACGTTTAGCGACTCCCAGCATCCGAGGAGCGCCGGGCGGGCGCCTCCAGCTCTCTGATATTTCCTGGCAGCAGGATGAAAGCAAATGAAAGCAGGGAGACTTTTCCAGAGCAGCCAGGGAGGGTGTGCAGCTCTGATCTCCGCCGTGGCTGCTCCCAGCAGGTGACAGCGGGTGACAGCCGCAGCCGAGGTGACCTAGAAAAGGAGCAGCTCCTCTGTGGAGAAGTCATAAAAATTCAGCTGGTCCCTGTAAACCAGAGAGCAGCTTGTTCCGGCTTGTTCCATAAAAGATTCAAGCTCCCACCTTTCCTTTATTCCCAGCCCCGGGAGCCTGCGGAGTCTGTGGGTTGGGAATGAGAATCTCCTCAAACAGCCCCGAGCAGGTCACGGCTCCGTCGCTTCCTCCTGGTCACCCTCTGGATGGATTGGATTTTTCACTTGTGCTGTCACTCAGCGCTGAGTGGGGGCAGGGGGATTCAAATATCCACGGTGTGCTCAGGAAAGGGATTCCTGGGAAGGCTGGGAATGGAGCAGAATGGAAATTGGAGCGGGGAATTTTCTGTCGGTGCCACGGCACAGATCCCACAGCCCTGGATAAAGGGCTGAGGAGAAAGGGGGTGTGGATATGTTTTATTGTCTTTCTGATGAAAGAATCCCAGAATCCCAAAATATTGTGGCTTGGAAGCCCAAATCCCATCCCATCCCACCCCAACCGTGGGCAGGAACACCTCCCACTATCCCAGGGGGCTCCAAGCCCCGTCCAGCCTGGCCTTGGACACTTCCAAGGATCCAGTGTCAAGCCCCGCTTCACCAGGAATTCTGTCCCAGCCCGTCCCCACCCTCCCAGCCAGGAATTCCTTCCCAATATCCCATCTATCCCTACTTTCTTCCAGTCTAAAGCCATTCCCCTGTCCTGTCTTTCCAGGACTTTATCCAAAGCCCCTCCCTCTGTCCCTGTGTTTAAAGCCATTAAAAGCAAGGAAACAACCTCCCCCTCCCAGCTCCAAAATCCCCCACATTCCCATTTATTTCCCAAACAGACCGAAGTGTCCCAGTCCAGAACTTCAAGGATTATCTATTATCATCCCTGGGCATGGAAAACCCGGAGGCAGAGCGGTTCCTATCCCAATTCTCCCGGATTTAGCAGATATCGGTGCTGCAGTTGGATTTCACTCCGATAAAAGGGATCCCTCTCTCGGGGACCATTTCCCACCCCACCTCCAAACCCGGAGCTGTTTTCCACGTTGAAAGAGGATTTAATTGTTGGCTCAGTGGCTTCCTCAGCCCAGCTTTCCCTGGAGTGTTCCTGTCTCTTTCCCCCTCAGATCCCAGACAATAAATCTGGCTCAGGACCAGCTGTTCCTGACACCTGAATTTCTCAGCTGCCAATTTGTAGCCCCTCAAAGCTGCATCTCAAATGTTCTTCATCCTTGGACTCCACATTCCTTGTTCCTAAAGACCTGGGAATTTTAGTTTCTAAATAAAGGGGAAAGAAGAGAATTTTTTGTGTTTGTGTATCACAAAAAGCCAATTACACAACGTGATAAAGGTTATAAAGTAATGAAATAATCCAAATGGATGGGAGGAGCAAGTCCAGGAGGATTGTTGATCTAATCCTGCAAGAAGAAAGTCGATTACATGCCCAGGATTGTTCTCCTGGATTAGGAATTGTTTAATTGGCAATGATTGTGCCCACGGTTAAATGAGCTTTAGAGCAGAAAAGGCAGGGAAAGAGATTTATTGTGCAACTGCCAAATCAGAGAATCATGGAATATCCTGAGCTGGAAGGAATCCCAAGGATCATCCAGCCCAGCTCCTGTCCCTGCAAAGACACTCGAAGAATCTCACCCTGGGCATCCCTGGGAGTGGTGTCCAAGCCCTCCTGGAGCTCTGGCAACCTTGGGAATGTGCCCATTCCCTGAGGAGCTGTTCCAGTGCTTATTCCACTCTCTGGAGGAGGAACTTTTCCCTGATACCCATCCCAAACCTCCTCAGGCACATCTGAATTTCCCCCAGTCCTGATGCCATTCTCTGGGAGCAGAGCCCAACTCCCACTCGGGACACTTGGGATCAGTCTGTCCAAGCCAGGCTCAAGCCAAGCCTCACCTACCCATCCTGGGCTGGGTTTGAGCTTTTGGTCCCACTTGGATCAATGGGAGCTGGGAACCATCTCTGCAGGAGAGCTGGGAGCCAGGAGCAGCTCCACACAGAAAGACACCTGAGGGTTTGGGGTTCACCTGATTGGGTGTGGAAATATAAATGAGGGAGAGAGAGGAGGGGAAAATGAGGGGAAGTTTGTGAGGAGCAGCCGAGGGCAGTGGGATTGTGGAGCTGGAGAGGAGGAGGCTGAGGGGAGACCTCGTTGTGGTGCCTTCTGCAGCCACCTAGGAACAGAGATTAGACAGGAGTAAGGGAATAAAGGTCGGGATTTATTTGAAAGCCTTCAAGGCACACCCTGGGGGAGCCAGAGGCTGCTTCCAAAAATGGACCCCGAGATGGACCCCAGGTCACGAGTTCTTCACACCTTTATAGGTTTGGTTCATTTGCATACCACGGTTAATTCTCCAATTAAAGCCCCAGTTTAATGATGTAATTCCCCTCAGCTTGCTCCCCCCTTAGAGGCTTTGGGTTACACATTTTGGGCCTAGCAGAGCCTGGCTGTCCTTGAAGGCAAAGCCTGGAGAGGCTTTGTTGTGTCTGCCCAGCATGAGAGAGCAGAAATTCCAGGCTACAAGGAACTGCAGAGTTACACTCTGAGCAGTGCAGGATTTGAGAAATATAAAAGTTAAAACCTAAGGCATCAGTTGTGGTCTTCAACATCCTCCTGAAGGCAGCTCCGACCTCTGCTCCCTGTGACAGGGATGGGACCCAGGGAACGGCTGGAGCTGGGCCAGGGCATTGCCTTTTGCCCAGCCTGGAAATGAAACTCGAGATAATTTTTCATGTAGGAGGTAATAAAAAAGTGGATCTTTATTTGAAGGCCTTCAGGGGCAGTGACAAAAAGACATCCACAAAAACCCACCCACACGGGGTGGATACAGTTTTTATAGGTTTCAGAAATTAGCATAATTGATAAAAAGCACTAATTAGGAGGACAAGTGGTGATGGAATTCCCTCCCTAGGTCAAGCCCCTTTTTTGGAGCATTGGCTGTGCTCTGTCCATGAAATGAATCTCCAAGAGTTGTTCTCAGCCTTGGTTCCCAGGAAGAACCAAAATAACCCAGGGGCCTTGTACCCCCCCCCACCCGGGGCTTGGAGCTCAGGAATTTGTTTTGTCTTCCTGCCTAGGGAAAGGCCACGGAAAATTACTGGGAAAAGCAGCCACTACTACAGTAACCCACAAATATAGGTGTGAATAATAAGGAAATATATAAAGAAAAAAGGTAAAACACAAAATGGCATCGAGGGCAGGGTCAGGCTGGAGATCAGGGACAGGCTCTTCCCTCAGAGGGTGGGATAAGCACTGGAACAGCTCCCCAGGGAATGGGCACATTCCCAAGGCTGCCAGAGCTCCAGGAGAATTTGGACACCTCACCCAGGGTGGGATTTTTGGGGTGTCTGTGTAGGGCCAGACTCGAGGATCCTTGGGATCCCTTCCAGCTCAGAACATTCCATGATTCCACAAATCTCCACCACCAAGGACAGAACATCCTTTACAGCTTGCCTGAATCACAGATATTTGCCACTGAGTCATTCCAAATCCATCCTTGGGAATGAAGAGGACACAGGAGCCACCTCCCTGCTCAATTTTATGTTCCCACCTGGATAACTCTGCTTCTATTCCAGTCAGAGTTGTGAAAGAAAAGCAGGAATAAGGCAAACACTCCCTGGGAGTTTTCACTCTGTGGTGTGCAAATGGAATATTTATCCATGAGCTGAACAGTCCAATTTTAGGTATAAAACTTCCAAAGAAATCTCTAAATTTTTTTAAGGAAAATCAACCCGTGCAGTTATAAATTGCAAAGGAATGACTTTAAACACCGCCACGGTTTTTTATGGAGTAGCCAATGGATTAATTGACTTTGTCATTAATTTTTGTGTCATCAATTAACGTTGTCATTAATTAAAGAGGTCCTTGTCCAGCTCGTGGAGTCAATTTCAGAAGGAATTTGTGCTGGGAATCAATAGGCCAAGAACAATGGAGTGAGGAGCTGTTTATTCTTTATGAACATTTCTGAGCATAGAAGGAATCAATCTTTAATTATGCCAGAGGATTTACTCCGGAGGAAATCCATAATTCCCAGGCTTTAAGAGAACACAGTTTTCCACCAAAATACATGGAATAAAAGACGTGGAATAAACCCCCTGTTATTGGCAGCACCAGGGTGGTTCCAACCTTCTGGAATAAAAATCTGCCACATTTACGGCCCCTTTTTTGGGAACGAAGATTCCTAAATATTCCAAGGGAAAAAAGGAGTCCTGCTCCAAATTGCCTGAGCATGGACATGCTCTGCTTAATTAATTCCAGGATAATGCAAATAAATGCTCCAGAAGCTGCTCCCATTTTTCCCTCAGATCTTCATAAATATTCCCAAACCATCAGAAAATTGTAATTCCAGCTTGGCCAAAGTCAGTTCCTCACTGTTGGAAATTCCAGCTTGGCCAAAGTCAATTCCCCACCTGAATTTCATCCTTATCTTTGTTAGGAAAAGATACAAGATTGAATTACAAGAATTTTTCCCTTTCAAAAATTTCTTTTCCAAGCAAATCCTGACTTTTATGGATATTCCAGCTCTGGACACAGGAATTGAGGCGCAGGGAGATGTTTTATGGTTGTGTTTCTTGTGGATTTTCTCTTGGAAGCCTCAGGGAAATTTCCATTTTTCATGGAAAAAAAGCACAGGTTCAATGTCAGGGATGGGCTGTACAGGGAATTTTGGGCAGTGGTGACGAGGATTTGGCTTTTTCCCAGCCACAGGAGCCAAATGATTCCCAAATCTCCAAGGGAACCAGCGTTGGGGTTTCCTGCTGGGAATCAGAGCACCACCAGTTTGGTGCTGGGAGTTCCCGGCACCCCAAGGCATTGTAGGGATTAAATCTCATTTTTAGGGTGCCTTGGGCTCCATTTATTTTTAATTATTTCCATTTTTTCAGCCCAGGCTGTCGGTGTTTCCCAGGTTTGGGAAGCAGCTCCTGGAATGATGGCTCCATATCCACTGCTGGGTTGAGTTTCCAAGTGGGAAAACCAAAGTTGGATTTGGCAAATCCTGAATTTATTTATTTCCATATTTCTGTGTTTATATAGCTCTAGATTGATTGATTGATACATTTTTTTATTTCTATATTTCTGTATTTCTATTTATTTATATATTTATTTGTTTCTATATTTCTATACTTCTATTTATTTATATATTTGTTTCTATATTTATTTATTTCTGTGTTTTTAAAAATTTGTTTCTCTATTTCTCTGTATTTCTGTATTTCTGTATCGATACATTTATTTTCATTTTTATATTTTTCTATTTTTATTTATTTAATTCTATATTTATTTCTATACTGATATATTTATTTATTTCTGTATTTCTATATTTATATTTATTTCTATATTTATTTGTTTCTATATTTATTTATTTCTGTGTTTTTAAAAATTTATTAATTCCCATATTTTTCTGTATTTCTATATTTCTATATCGGTGGATTTATTTTTATTTCTGTATTTTTCTATTTTTATTTATTTAATTCTATATTTATTTATTTACTTATTTCTATGCTGATATATTTATTTATTTCTATATTTCTATATTTCTATATTTCTATATTTCTATATTTCTATTTATTTCTATATTTCTATTTATTTCTATATTTATATTTATTTCTACATTTATTTGTTTCTATATTTATTTATTTCTATATTTGTAAAAAATTATTTATTTCTGCATTTACTTCTGTATTTCTGTATCTCTATATAGTTTTTATATCTGTATTTATTTATTTGTGTATTTATTTATTTTCTCCATTTAAAAAAAATTACTTATTTCTATATTTATTTATTTCTATTTTTTTGCTATTTTTCTCTATTTTTTGCTATATTTCTATATTTATTGCTATATTTCTACATTTCTTTGTTTTTGTATTTATTTCTCCCACAGCAGAGCTGGAAAATCAGGCTTTTCTCTCCAAAGTTGTTTGTTGTTTTCCATCCAACACAGCGACAATTTTGTTATATTTTGGAGGGGTTTTTTTCCCCCTGGTTTCCATGGTGAAAAATAAGGATTAGAACAGAGCTGGTGTTGATTGCAAGGGAAAAAAACCCAAAAATCTCTGTGGCTTCCTATGGAGAAATATCAATATCCAACCCTGCCTTTGGAGGGATCATCCTGAAAGGAAAAATCCAATTGTTTTTCTCTTAGAAAGGAGAAAATAATGGAAATTTTTATTGCTGTTGTTTGAGGGGTGGAAAAAGGATGAGAAATCAAAGCAGATGCTGAATTTGATGGAAATTCGTTCGGGGAATTGCAAATTTTCCTCGTTAATTATTGAAATTCTTTGGGAAATCTCTGTTTCTGTGGTTCCTTAGCCAAAGATGAGGTGGAATAGGGAATATTTTAAATTTTTGTCCTACACTGCTCACAAATATCATTGGCATAGTGACACCAAATGTGGCTTTAAAAGCTTAATTATATTTATTTTTTACAAAATAATGCCTTTTTTAATGTTGGAATTGAGTTTTCTCCAGACTTTTATGTTTCTCTAATTCTTAATTTTGTGGAAGGGCCAGACACAATCATGAAATGATATTTTTGGGGCTTAAATGGTTTTAATCTCCTTGTGAAGATTCCTTGTGTTCAACTGGATAACTTCATTTTTAAGAAGGGAATGAAATAAAAATTGGAATCCATGGCAAGGAATAAACAACTTTCATTCCAATGGAAGTAAAATCTGGGATTTTTCCCTTTGGACCTGCAGCCTCCATGAGTTCATTGGCACAACTTAAATATTTTGTTAAGGCAAAATTAAAAAATAAAAAGAGATTTAAATTCCCATTTTTGGGCTGAATTAGCTCCCTAAAAACGTATTCCCTCTTTGCAGATCCTCGAATTTCCTGGTGATAATTCCCAATTGAAAATCAAACATTTATTCCAGATAAAATTGCTTTTGTTGTAAGGATTGGAGAAATTACACCAGGAACAGCAGTGGGTGCCTTGTTGTGTTCGTGATCCATAAAAATATGGAGATTTCCATAAAAATCTGGAGATTTCATGGAATTTTGGAATGTTTTAGGTTGGAAAAGCTCCCTGAGGCCAAATCCAACCATTCCCAGCTCTGCCAAGGCCACCACTGTCCCCAAGTGCCACCTCCACAGGGCTTTCAATCCCTCCAAGGATGGGGATTCCACTGCCCTTTTCCAATATTTTCCAACGTTTCCATGGAGAAATTTCCCCTTGTTCTCACATAAAATACTTGAGCATAAAAAATATTGGTATTTTTGTTCTGAATTTAAAGCTCGGAGCCATTAAAATTCCCTCAAATTCCGATTTTTTGGGGTGAAGTGGGGTAAATTTAGGACCATTTCAGGTCTGGTTTTTATTGCAGCAGCAAAAGAAATTTGGGAATAAAAGTTCTTACATCCTTCATGAACTCTGCCATGGAAAACACATCCTAGGGAAGAATTCCTGAGCTCTGGAATGTAGGAACCTTGTGGAACATCTCCTTTGGGCATCGTTGTGCTGTGGGATGGGGGAATTATTCCATGGGTTTCCCTTTTCTTCCTGCAGATCAGGAATCCTCCAAGAATATTGGAAAATCCAATCAAAAATTGGGATGATTTCTGCTTATTTATAATTTGAAGGAATTTAGGGACAACGTGGGGCTGGGTTTGTGTCACCTCCTTAATTTGATTTGATTTTGTCTTTATATTGATTATATTAAAATTATATTAAAGTTATATTTTAAAAAAAATGGGTAAATAAAAGAAACCGGATTTGGATGTTGATAACACTGCCAGTAAATCCCAAATCAAGAAATCCCAAAAACCTGTGCTTCCCCTTTTTTTTTTCCCCATATGAGCCTTTTATTGCTTTCCATTGTTGGGAATTCATCCATCTTTGGATGACATCCATTCTTTTGGATTTTGGTGGTAATTAAGCACTGAGGTCATTAACAATTCCTTCTCACTCATCAACAAAATTGGGAATGCTTGGAATTCCAACTCCATCCCAGAGTGCTCCAATTGCCTCCAAATCCTGCCCCAAAAACAGCACTAAAACCTCATTACCTCAACAAGGAGATGGATCCCACCCCATGGAGCCAGGGAATTCCCATCCCAGAAAATTCCTCCTCCACTGCCCTTGGCCAATGTTATTTTAAATTCATGGATGGAATCAGGATGCAAATCCCGAGGGTCGATTTATGTCCTCTGGTTTCAAGGAATTGCATTTGAGGGGGAGAAAATCCAGCCTGGGGAAGATGATGGGATTTTGAAAGGAAAATGAAGGGTTATTTAGGATTTTGACAAGTCGGCTCGAAGCGTAAAAAGCAGCTTTTTAAAGAAATTAAAATTTCAGGGAGGTTTGTAAAATGTCACAGTGACTTCTGGGTGTTTCTGTGTCACCACAAACCCACTTGGTCCTTTGCTGGAATCCCTGCCTGGTGAGCATCCCAAATCCTCAGAAATTGGCAGAACTCCGCACTTTTCCTGCCCCAAAACACATCCAAGGGCCACAGGACCACTGGAAGAAATATTCCTGATTTTTGGTGGTGTTTGTCACAGAAACATTCCATGGCGGGATAACTCAGGAAGTTCACTCCTTGTTGTAATTCTTTTGGAAGTTTGAAGGGTGTTCTGCTTTCTCGGGTGGAAACAAATCCCAAAACCTCTAAGATTTGAATCCTTTGGATTCCAGGCTGGACAACAATTTTGAAAGGAAAATGTAAAGGTTCTTTCAGATTTTGAAAAATCAATTTTAAATGTAAATTCCCGATTTTTGATGGTGTTTGTCACAGAAACATTCCATGGTGGGATAATTCAAGGAGTTCATTCCTTGTTGTATTTGTAATTCTTTTGGAATTGTGAAGGGTGCCCAGCTCTGCTTTCTCAGGTGGAAACAAATCCCCAAACCTCTGATATTTGAATCCTTTGGATTCCAGGCTGGACAACAACTTTGAAAGGGAAAAAGAAAGGTTCTTTCAGATTTTGAAAAATCAATTTTAAATGTAAATTCTCGATTTTTGGTGGCACTTGTCACAGAAACATTCCATGGTGGGATAATTCAAGGAGTTCATTCCTTGTTGTATCTCTAATTCTTTTGGAAGTTTGAATGGTGCCAGGGCTGCAGGTCGTGACAAATCCCCAAAACCTCTGATATTTGAATCCTGTGGATTCCAGGCTGGACAACAATTTTGAAAGGGAAAAATAAAGGTTCTTTCAGATTTTGAAAAATCAATTTTAAATGTAAAAATCAGATTTTTGGTGGCGCTTGTCACAGAAACATTCCATGGCGGGATAACTCAGGAAGTTCACTCCTTGTTGTATCTCTAATTCTTTTGGAAGTTTGAAGGGTGCCCAGCTCTGCTTTCTCAGGTGGAAACAAATCCCCAAAACCTCTGATATTTGAATCCTTTGGATTCCAGGCTGGCCAGCAGCGCTGGTGGGAGCAGGAAATCACGGTGAACGGGAATATCCAGAAGGGGGAATTGATCACCTACAACCTGACGGAGCTCATCAAGCCCGAGGCCTACGAGGTTCGCCTGACGCCCATCACCCGCTTCGGGGAGGGGGACTCCACCATCCGGGTCATCAAATACAGCGGTAAGGACTTGGTATCCAAGGAAATGTGGGTTGGGAATGTTCTGGGCCTGCTGGAATGGTGTGGCCCTTCCCAATCCTGGAATAACGTGTGGAGCGTGGTCATCCCAAAAGGAGGAGCTGAGAAACGGGACTGAGGAAAAAATTCGCCTCTTGGATGATTCGTAACAATAAAAACACCCAAGCAAAAGAATTCTGGACATCCAAACCCCAAAATCACATCCAGTTTTTGGAGGGAAATGAGGAGAATTTAATTAAATTCATCCCCCTTTGAAAAGGAATCCCAGAACTGCCAAGGTTTTCTGTGCTTAAAATGGGAATTTTTATTCCGCTGTTCATTCCGGGAATGATGTCAGGAAAAGGTTTCCAAGGGTTTTTATGGATGTTAAGTTTCCAAGGTTTTTTATGGATGTTAAGGCTTCAGCTGTAAAATAAGGATATCACAAATGTTATCAGAGCTCAAAGTTATCCCGTGGGATGCTGGAATGTTGGAAAAGAAGTTAAGGGGTTTTGGGGATGCAAGAAATAATTACAGCAAAGAAAAGACATCAGGCAAATGTTTCATAAAAGAAATAGGAGAATTTTTTACATTTTTCTCCCAGAATTCTTTTTTTGGGGTGGGGAGAGATCTCAGGCAAGAAGGAAAACATTTGGCATTTTCGGCTGCTCAGTGGGATTTGGGATGTGAGTGTGGCCCTGGGTGTTCAGCTCTGAGTGGTGCCAGCCCTTTTCCCTCATCCCAACTCGGGAATATTCTTTTCAGAGGAGCAGGAGCAGGCCAGGGAATTATCCTGGAATGGTTTGGGTTGGAAGAGACCTTAAATCCCATCTCACCCCTGCCATGGCAGGGACACCTCCCACTGTCCCAGGCTGCTCCAAGCCCCAATGTCCAGCCTGGCCTTGGGCACTGCCAGGGATCCAGGGGCAGCCACAGCTGCTCTGGGAATTCCAGCTCAGCCCCTCCCCACTCTTGAAAGGAAGAATAAAGAATTCCTTCTCCATGGATTCTGTTATCCTTAGGCAGCAAATCCCACTATTTTTTAAAGGGGGGATCCCCAGGATCTGTGGGAAGTGCCACTGCGACCACATCCATGAAATTCCACCTAAAAACAGCAGGAAAAGCCATTCAACCCAAGATTTCTTGCCCAAAACAGATCACCCAACCCCAAAATCCACCACCCGGCTGAAATTCCAGCAGGTTTTGTCCTCCTTGCTGAGGGAACAGCAGGAAAATTCAGGAATATCTGTCCTGGCTCTAACCAAGCCCAACCATTCCTGACACTTTGTGCTCCTCCAGCAGCAAAAATTCCCTTCCTGCAGGGCCAGCACCACCCTGAGTGGGGCACGGATTTTGCAGGAATTTCACTCAGCTTTGGGAATGTAGGGCCTCAATTTTCCATGAATTTCCCTTTCTAGCTGATTTATCTGGATATTTTGTGTTATGGATGCAGCAACCTCCCCTGAGCCATCACACGTTGTCCCGCAGCTGCATTGCTCCAATACTGGGAATTTTGGGGTTTTTTTTTCCTGATTGTTTTGGGGTTTTTTTTGTTCCCCAAATTTATTTATCCAGCATAACCACCTTCATTTCCCTGTCTGCTTCCATCCCTCATTGTGACACAGAGCGTTGGTTTTTGTGAACAATCCAAACCGGGAGGCTCGAGGTGACACCTGATGATATTTTCCACCCAAACCCATGAATTTAGTTCCAAATCAAGCCTCAGTCAAGGCAGCTCCCAGCAATTGCAGCTAATTCCAGGTTCAATCACTCAGGGAGCTCATGAGATTGAGGTTTTTTTTTGGAGAATCAGAGGTAATTTGTAGGTAAAAGATGTAGAAATTGGGTTTCTTAGGGAGATTGTGCTGCAGCAAATCGCTGCTCCCGTTTCAGGATAAAGTGGTGCTAACTCAGAGCTGGTTTGAAAACCCCACATTGAATTCAGGATTTTGCTGAATCTTAGGCTGGGATTAAAGCAAGGAAGGGCAGCAGGAAATCCTGGAGCGATGCTCTGGCATTGCCAGATGTCCCCGTTAATTGGAGATAAAATTTAATTTGGGGTTTTCTGTGAATAAAAACACAATTCCCACCCTGAGCTCAGCCTCCTTCTGCTTCCCACATGTGTGGGGTCTGGGCAGAAGGGCCTTTTCCTGAATCATCCATCCTCAAATTTATCCTTCTGCAAACAGAGCCACGGAATAATTCCTCCTTCCAACCCATTCCCAGGTTTTAGCACTGCCCAGATTCCTCTGGATTAACCTGGGAAGCCATTCCCATGCTTGGGATATTGTGGGCACTGTGAAGGTTTGGCTTTCATTCTGCTCCAGCCTCTGAAGGTGTGAAGTAGGTAAATTTCAATATTCAACAAGGGGAAATGTAGGATAATCTGAATATTGATGAATTCGAATTTTTTTCGTTGCATTGATTTCATTTTTCCTCTGCTTTCCAGCTCCGGTGAATCCACACCTCCGTAAGTATTTCAAATATTTCCCTTTTTATCTTTCACGTCATGAAGAACTGTCCTTGCAATCGTTGTCCCTCAGAGTTCAAATGTAAATTCTGAGGTTTTTATTTCAGTTGCAACTCGTGGGTGGCAGGAAGCACCTGGAGGTGTCTTTTGTGATTCCCCTTATTCCAGCAAGGATAAAGGAAGGGAAATCACAGCTCCAGCTCGTCTTTCCCACAGCCCCAGAGAGTTCATCCAAAGGAATTCCTTCTCTATGGATTCTGTTATCCTTAGGCAGCAAATCCCACTATTTTTTAAAGGGGGGACAGCCAGGATTTGTGGGAAGTGGCACTGCCACCACATCCATGAAATTCCACCTAAAAACAGCAGGAAAAACCATTCAACCCAAGATTTCTTGCCCAAAACAGATCACCCAACCCCAAAATCCACCACCCGGCTGAAATTCCAGCAGGTTTTATCCTCCTTGCTGAGGGAACAGCAGGAAAATCCAGGGATATCTGTCCTGGCTCTAACCAAGCCCAACCATTCCTGATATTTTGTGCTCCTCCAGCAGCAAAAATTTCCCTTCCTGCAGGGCCAGCCCAGCTGAGCTGCCTGTTCCAGGGCCTCCCCACCCTCCCAGCCAGCAATTCCCAATTCCCAAGATCCCATCCATCCCTGCCCTCTGGCAGTGGGAAGCCATTCCCTGGCTCCTGTCCCTCCATCCCTTGTCCCCAGTCCCTCTCCAGCTCTCCTGGGGCCCCTTTAGGCCTGGAAGGGGCTCCCCAGAGCCTTCCCTTGTGGTTCCAGAGTTATTTCCATGCTTTCCAGGGGAGTCAGGAGCTCCTCTGCAGACTGAAACCAAAAGGAAGGAAGTTCTTCCCCACAGAGATCCAGGAATCATGGATCCATTGCACAGAGAAATGTGGAGACCCCACGTGGATCTCGGTTCTCCCCAAATTCTTGGGTCACAGCTCCTCAGGCACAACCGAAAATGCAAACTCTGCCATGATCAGATGGGATGAGGCTCGGGGATGTCCCAGGCTGGAAATGATTTCAGTTCCACTTTGTTCTTCCACATTTCCGTGGGCATCAAATCCCTACAAACATCCAGGCAGGAGACTGGGATGGGGCTTTGGCACATCCCAGTAAAACCACCCTATTCTGATGCCTTCTGCAGCCACCCAGAAACAGAGACCAGACAAGAGTAAGGGAATAAAGGTCGGGATTTATTTGAAGGCCTTCAAGGCACACCCTGGGGGAGCCAGAGGCTGCTGCCAAAAATGGACCCCGAGATGGACCCCAGGTCACGAGTTCTTCACACCTTTATAGGTTTGGTTCATTTGCATTTCAGGGTTAATTCTCCAATTAAAGCCCCAGGTCAATGATGGAATTCCCCTCAGCTTGCTCCCCCCTCAGAGGCTTTGGGTTACACATTTTGGGCCTAGCAGAGCCTGGCTGTCCTTGAAGGCAAAGCCTGGAGAGGCTTTGTTGTGTCTGCCCAGCACGAGAGAGCAGAAATTCCAGGCTACAAGGAACTGCAGAGTTACACTCTGAGCAGTGCAGGATTTGAAAATATAAAAGTTAAAACCTAAGGCATCATTTCCTACCAATTTTCCCTTCCCTACTCCATCATGTTCTCCCAAACCCAAACAAATCCATATCTTTCTGTCACAAAATATTCTTGTTTTTAATAACTCATCTCAAAAATACTCCTGCCTAAGGAACGAGGTCCGGTCTCCCATTTTTCCTGCTGCCACCAGGCAGGACCAGGCTCTGCTCCATCCCTCGGACTCAACTTAAGGCCTTTGTGTAAATTTTAAACTTATTTGCAGAAGATCTTGTCCAACGTGTTAATAATTAAGCAGGGCTTAGCTCCAAGCTCGCAGGAGCTGCAGGAACCTATCCCTTGGAGCCTAAAGAGCAGGGAATGAGACTCTTGCTAATTAATATATTATATCTAGGCTCTGATGGGAAGAAAAAATGCAATCCCAAGCGCTTCACACTCCTCTAGGATTTGAAGATCTCAAACGAATTTTCCAGAAGTCTTGTAGGCTCCTGGTGGAATGTGGGTGGGAATGGGAATAGGGATTGGGTCGGCTCAAGGGAGGGATGGGAAAGTTTTTCCCCCAAAGCTGCAGGGTCCCCAGGGTCACCCCTCTGAGGTGACCAAAGCCATGGTAGAATTCTGCTTTGCTTGTTTTCCCTGAAGATTTTTGGAGTGGAATCCCTTGGTAGGGAAGAAATCCTGGTCTGCATCCCATCTCCATTCCCCAAGGCCACCACTGCCCCACAGCCCCAAGTGCCACATCCACATGGAATTGAAATTCTCCAGGGATGGGGGCTCCAAACCTCCCTGGGCAGCCCCTGCCAAGGCCTGAGCACCCTTTCCATGGGGAAATTCCTGCTGATGTCCACCCTGAGCCTCCCCTGGCCCAGGCTGAGGCCGTTCCCTCTCCTCCTGTCCCTGTTCCCTGGGAGCAGAGCCCGACCCCCCCCGGCTGCCCCCTCCTGTCAGGGACTTGTGCAGAGCCACAAGGTCCCCCCTGAGCCTCCTTTGCTCCAGCCTGAGCCCCTTTCCAGCTCCCTCAGGAATTCTCCAGCCCCTTCCCAGCTCCTGCAGGAATTCTCCAGCCCCTTTCCCAGCTCCCTCAGGAATTCTCCAGCCCCTTTCCCAGCTCCCTCAGGAATTCTCCAGCCCCTTCCCAGCTCCATTTCCTGCTCCAGCCCCTCAATGTCTTTCCCAAATCCCAGAACTGGACCTGGGACTTGCAGTGTGGCCTCAGCAGTGCCAGCACAGGGCACAATCCCTGTCCTGCTCCTGCTGCTGTGGGTGCCCAGGGAGAGCCACAGAAAGCAAGGACAGGGAATTTTATTCCTGCTTCCAGCACTGGGAAGACTTCACAGAGATCCTGAGCTCTGTCCTGGCATTTGTATTCCAAAAAGACAGCTGGGAAATCATAAATGGGACAAAATGTCTGGAAAAGCCTTTCCAAAGGTCAGGCCCCTGCCAAGGCCTGAGCGCCCTTTCCATGGGGAAATTCCTGCTGATGTCCAACCTGAGCCTCCCCTGGCCCAGGCTGAGGCCGTTCCCTCTCCTCCTGTCCCTGTTCCCTGGGAGCAGAGCCCGACCCCCCCCGGCTGCCCCCTCCTGTCAGGGACTTGTGCAGAGCCACAAGGTCCCCCCTGAGCCTCCTTTGCTCCAGCCTGAGCCCCTTTCCCAGCTCCCTCAGGAATTCTCCAGCCCCTTTCCCAGCTCCCTCAGGAATTCTCCAGCCCCTTTCCCAGCTCCCTCAGGAATTCTCCAGCCCCTTCCCAGCTCCCTCAGGAATTCTCCAGCCCCTTCCCAGCTCCCTTTTCTGTGCTTCCTACAAAATCCCCGTTGTTCCTAAAGCTGTTGGGCCGATTTCTGATTTTACTGACGCTGTGTGAACGAAGAGAAGGAGCTGTATCCGACCAGGACAAGATTCCTGCTCTGGAAACTGAAGTCATGCTCTTCCTGCTTCAACTCTGGAATAATCCCATTCCCTAAATCCTTCTTTTTTATGGAATTTCTGCCATACCCAAGCAAGACGCATCAAAAGACTTCAGTCCCGAGGTGGAGCCTCACACCTTCATTTTTTACCACCTCACAGAAACCATTTAATGTGAACCAGAAGGATTTTAGCTCAATTTGTACAACTGGATGTCACCCTGAATAATGGGAGAGGGGAGATGTTCAGGAGTCACATCCAACTTGGATTTTATGGGAAGAGAGGACACAAATGAAGGTTTTCACCTCCAGAACAGCTTCAGCTTTTGCCCTAATTGGCAAGGAAATTATGAATGACCTGAATCCACTTCCAGAGCTGCCACGTGCCCTGACAAAAACCACCACTCTCATTAATGTTAATTAGCACCATCGTTAGGGCCACGGCTGGAGCACCTGTGGAAGAGTTGCTTGTTCCTCCTGCCCTCCTGCTCATTAATTACCAGATCCAGACCCTCCAGATCTATTTAAGTGCTCCTCCAAAAGTCTGGAGCAAAGCCTGAGGAGCTTTTCCCCATTTTTCTTCCTCTGTCGTTTTTTAGGGAGTGTTCAGTGCCAAGAACATTTAGCACTTACCTTTTCCAAGGTATTCCACATGAAATCAATGTTTGCCTATTAAATAAATGGCAATCTTTGACGTCTTTTTTTTCCCCATCTGCCCTGAATATTTATTTAATTTTTTTTTTTCTTAACCTGAGGAAAAAAATCTTTTGTTCTGCTGATGTGGAATTTCTTAATGAAGCTCTGAGGGCACAAGAAGTTGATGCAGCTTTTAAGGCACTGGAGGGGCAGTGCAGAAAGTGCTGAATGGCTGAAAATTCCTTGTGTTGGTTCGCTTTGCTCCAGGACTGGATCTGGGAATCAAAACTTTTCTCCTTCACTTGTATTTTGCCTTTTAATTCCATCTCTTTGTGTAGAAGCAGCAACTTTTGTGCTACAGGAAGGGGTTGGGTAAACGGAGGTGGAAGGAAAATCCACAAAATGTGGAGAGTTTGGAGCTCAAGTGGTGTAAAAGGAATTCTTGGAAATGAGAGGAAGAGCTGGCACTTCGTTCAGAGATCTTCATTTGAGTCCTGGAGAATTCCAAGAGCTTTGGCAGGGTCTCGGCTTTCCCTTCCCAGTCTTGGGATGAAGACGGAGATGTCGATCCATCGACTTCTCTCCTGAAGGGTTTGGGTGTAATCATGGAACCATCACAGGGTCAGGGACTGCTTTGGGTTGGTGGGACCTAAATCCTATCCCAGGGACACCTCCCACTGTCCCAGGCTGCTCCAAGCCCCAATGTCCAGCCTGGCCTTGGGCACTGCCAGGGATCCAGGGGCAGCCACAGCTGCTCTGGGAATTCTGGGAATTCTCCCCACCCTCCCAGCCAGGAATTCCCTCGCTGGTCCTAAAACCAGCTCCCACCATGCTGAAGTTGTCAGGGATAACCAGGATCCCAGATCTTGGTCATATCTGCCAGCGAAGGAACTGTGCCTTAGGGAATGAATTCTCCTGGAGGATCCCATGATGTTGATGGAGTTACTGGGAAACCAAATCAATCTGCTCGAGGTGCTGATAGCCACGGAAGCCAAGGAAGTTTCTGGGAACTGCATTCTAACAATAACTTGGTTTTATGGGATTGTGTTTTATACTGGCAGTTCTGGAGTCACAGAATCCCAGATGGGTCAGGCTGGAAGGGACCCCAGAGGGTCACTGGTGCCACTCCCTGCTCCAGCAGGGCCATCCCAGAGCCCAGGGCACAGGATGTGTCCAGAGGGCTCTGGAATATCCCCAGGGAGGAGCCTCCAGCCCCTCTCTGGGCTCTGTCCCAGCTCGGGCCCTGCCCAGAGCAGGAGTTGTGCCTCCTGTGCAGGGAATTGCTGGGATCAATCCCTGCCCAGGGCAGGAGTTGTGCCTCCTGTGCAGGGAATTGCTGGGCTCAGGCCCTGCCCGTGGCTCTGGTGCCACTGCTGGGCCCCGGAGCAGAGCCCGGGCCCTGCCCTGAGCCCTCCCTGCAGCCAGGGCCAGCCAGGGCTGAGGGCCCCTCTCAGCTGGGGCTCCTCTGAGGCTGAGCAGCCCCAGCTCCCTCAGCCTTTCCTGGGCACGGAGATGCTCCAGCCCTTCCTCATCCTCACATCTCTCCTCTGGAACTGCTCCATGTCCTCCCTGTCCCTCCTGAGAATCCCAGAGCTGGACACAGCACCCCCGAGGTGCCCAGTGCTGAGCAGAAGGGCAGGATCACCCCTGACCTGCTGGAAACGCTCTCCCTGATCCCCCAGGACCCTTTTGGCCTCGTGTTGTTCTTTGGACAGGCAGGAAGAGAACCAGGAATATTTGGAAATCACTCCTAGTGCCTGCCGTGGTTTGAAGTGAATTTTCCAAGCTTATTTCTGAGCCTGCAGCATCACCTGAGTGTTGCAGGGCTAAGCTCCAGGTCCCTCTCTCCTCACTGATTAACAGGGAAGCTCCAGTGGCTTAAGTGGATTTAGAGTTCCCCAAAACCCCAAACCTGCAAACATTTATCCACCTTCTGCGTTTAACAGGGACGAACAATCCCCTGACACCGAGGGTTTGAGTTTTCTCCTACCAATGAATACAAATTGCAGCCCTCCAAGCCCAGCCCGGGCTGACACCGTGTGCAGGCAGCTGCCTTCTCCCTGGAGCTGGGAGATTTCCTTCTTTCCTCAGATAAATCAATGGAAGAGTCAACCCAGCAGGAATTGTTCGTGCAGTGAAATTCAGCTTTCGCACGTTTTACTCCACGGGGCCTTGTTTTGTTCTGAGTGAGAACTGAACTCCGAGCTCGGATTTGTTTTGGTCCTTAAATTACAGGAGGGATTTCTCACCCCATCATAACCCAGCAAACTGGATCACTGGGATCACTGGGCTCTCAAAATTCCATGCAGGAGAGAGGATCCCAGGAATCTTCTTTGGGGTTCTTGGTAATTTTTATTCTTTAGATCTACATTTTTACCACTTTCCTCAAATACATCACAGAAATCTCAGTGAAAATCCAGGATGTGATACAGTCACCTCTCCTTCCCATATGGATTCAGATTTTCCTCGCAGGGATTTGTTATGATAATTCAGTGGTGGGGACTCAATGCTCTTCCTGACAATCCCTCCATGTGCTGCAATATCCTGATTTTTAGAGATTTCCTTCATGTCTATCCCAAAGCTCCTTTGCCTCATTTTATCCAGTTCTTCCTTTCCCATCCCTATTGAAATTAAGGATAATTTAGGAGATCCACTTGGAGATAATATTTACATTTTGAGAAGCTGCTGTAATTTTTCCCTATTGCTTTTATCCTTAAACCAAATCAACCCACTTCCCACATTTTCTCCCCCATAGTTCATGTTTTATGGACACACTACCTGATCTTCCCAGAAGAGACAACACCTGTAAAAGCCACTGTAGGAATCTAAATATGTGAGGAGGAGCTCAACAAAAAGTTTTAAATATCATTTCAAGTAGCCTCATTTTATCCAGTTCTTCCTTTCCCATCCCTATTGAAATTAAGGATAATTTAGGAGATGCCACATGGAGATAATATTTACATTTTGAGAGCTGCTGGGTTTGTTTTTTTTTCCCTATTGCTTTTATCCCTAAACCACATCAACCCAGTTCCCCATATTTCATGTTTTATGGACACATTATCTGATCTTCCCAGAAGAGACCACACCTGTAAAAACCACTAAATATGTGAGGAGGAGCTCTACAAAAAGTTTTAAATATCATTTTAAGTAGCACCAGCACAAACTGATGACCCTGATTTTGTTTGGGTTTTTTTTTTTTGGTTTTTGTTGAGCTTGCTGCAGAAGAAAACTGTGTTTAGTTGACAAAGAATTTGAAAATGAAGGATTGGATGGAAAACTTTGGCCGCTGAATTCCCGTTCTTTGTTTTGGTAGGAGAGTTCCACTGTGGCTTCGAGGATGGGAACATTTGCCTGTTCACTCAAGATGACACAGACAATTTTGACTGGACAAAACAAAGCACTGCCACGAGGGACACGAAATACACCCCAAACACGGGGCCCAACGCCGACCGCACCGGCTCCAAGGAGGGTAAGATCCAGCAGTGAGGAATTTGGGATCAGGGAACTGGCCAGGACAGGCACTTCAGCCATTTCCTGGCCATGGAATCCCAGACTCATTAGGGTTGGAAAGGATTTAAATTCATCTTGTCCCACCCCTGGCATGGCAGGGACACCTCCCACTGTCCCAGGCTGCTCCAAGCCCCAGTGTCCAGCCTGGCCTTGGGCACTGCCAGGGATCCAGGGGCAGCCACAGCTGCTCTGGGAATTCCAGCCCAGCCCCTCCCCACCCTCCCAGCCAGCAATTCCCAATTCCCAAGATCCCATCCATCCCTGCCCTCTGGCCGTGGGAAGCCATTCCCAGAAAACTGGAGTGCCTCTGTGGGGAGATCTGGGAAACAACGGATCAAGTCAATGTCCCTTGGAAAGCCCCACTGCTGCCCCTGATCTTGTGTCACACAAGGCAGTGACATCTCAGGCTCCTTTTCACCCTGCTTCTGGAGCTCAAATGCAGAAGATCCCAGAATTCCAGACTGGTTTGGGTTGGAAGGGACCTTAAAACTCATCCAGTCCCACCCCTGCCATGGCAGGGACACCTCCCACTGTCCCAGGCTGCTCCAAGCCCCAATGTCCAGCCTGGCCTTGGGCACTGCCAGGGATCCAGGGGCAGCCACAGCTGCTCTGGGAATTCCAGCCCAGCCCCTCCCCGCCCTCCCAGCCAGCAATTCCCAATTCCCAAGATCCCATCCATCCCTGCCCTCTGGCAGTGGGAAGCCATTCCCTGGCTCCTGTCCCTCCATCCCTTGTCCCCAGTCCCTCTCCAGCTCTCCTGGAGCCCCTTTAGGCCCCAGAAGGGGCTCTAAGTTCATACCAAGATCCTTCAAGGTCTCCTAGAAGGAATTGCTGGTGCTGAGGAGTGCCTGGTCCCAAAGCACAGCCCCTGACGGTGCCATTTCCCACCTTGCCTCGTTTTTGTTGTGCCATTTTCAAAGCGATTCCCTTCACATTAAAGTCCAGTGGAGAAACCTGGCTCACCTTAAAATATTTTCCTGCTTTATGTCATTTAAATTCTACCTCGGGCTCTCTCAGCCTGTCCCAATGAGGTGGTTTTTGCCCCATTTTTGCTCTGGCTATTGTTCAAATGTGCAGTTTTCAATCTGCTGCCCCTGTTACTGTGTGCTCCTGACTGCAGCCTGGATTTGCATCTGAAAAGTCCGACACATTGAGCTGAATTTATCAAGACCTGCAGCAGCTCCCGCTATTTTATTGTGTGCACTTCCAAAGGGGAAAAAAATTCCTCCTGCACCACATTCATGTGGTTGGATTAATGAAATAATATCTCTGTGGTCGGTCCAGGAATGGAATAAATGGACATTGTCTTCTTTGGGATTGACACAACCAGCTGAAAATATTCCTTGAAAGGTTCCCATCGTGGTATTTCCCCTTTTATTTTACAAGTCATGTTTCCAGGGACAAATTCCCCCCTCAGGACTGAAGGCTGAACCCCCTTTCGAGTTTGTGCAAAGGTTCATTGGTTCGGAGGTGTTTTCCAGCACTGTCCTGCTGCCTGGATTTTAGTTTTCATGGAAAACACGGCCTTGGGGCAGCTTTTGGAAACACAGGGGATTCGTGCAGGAAAAAATGACTCCCAGAAATGACATGGTGGGAGATGGAAGTGAAAACTTTATCAGGATAATCCCAGTGCATTCCTGCATTTATCTGTGTTGGGTGTTGAGGGCCGCATCCCAATGATTTCCTTTAGATTTTTCCAGATTTTTACATGTACATCGAGATGCCCTGGATGTTGAGGGCTTCAACTTAAGGATTTCCATCTGTGTTGGATTTCCTTCGGTGTTTGGGTGCTGAGGGCCTCATCCCAAGGATTTCCATCTCTGTTGGATGTTGAGAACCTCATCCTAAGGATTTCTATCCATGATGGGTCTTGAGAGCCTCATCCCAAGGATTTCCTTCTGTGTTGGGTGTTGAGGGCCTCATCCCAACGGTTTCCCTTTGGATTTTTCCAGGTTTTTACATGTACATCGAGACATCCCGGGTGTTGAGGGCCTCAACCCAAGGATTTCTATCCATGATGGGTCTTAAGAGCCTCATCCTAAGGATTTCCATCTCTGTTGGGTGTTGAGGGCCTCATCCCAATGATTTCCTTTGGAGTTTTCCAGGTTTTCACATGTATATCAAGATGTTGAGGGCCTCATCCCAAGGATTTCCATCTCTGTTGGATGTTGAGAACCTCATCCTAAGGATTTCTATCCATGATGGGTCTTAAGAGCCTCATCCTAAGGATTTCCTTCTGTGTTGGGTGTTGAGGGCCTCATCCCAATGATTTCCATCTGTGTTGGGTGTTGAGGGCCTCATCCCAACGGTTTCCCTTTGGATTTTTCCAGGTTTTTACATGTACATTGAGACATCTCAGGTGTTGAGAGCCTCATCCTAAGGATTTCCATCTATGTTGGGTTTCCTTCTGTGTTTGGGTGTTGAGGGCCTCATCCCAATGGTTTCCCTTTGGATTTTTCCAGGTTTTTACCTTTACATCGAGGTGTCCCGAGGTGTTGAGGGCCTCATCCCAAGGATTTCCATCTGTGTTGGATGTTGAGAACCTTATCCTAAGGATTTCTATCCATGATGGGTCTTAAGAGCCTCATCCTAAGGATTTCGATCTGTGTTGGACTTCCTTCTGTGTTTGGGTGTTGAGGTCCTCATCCCAATGATTTCCTTTGGGTTTTTCCAGGTTTTTACATATACATCGAGATGCCCTGGATGTTGAGGGCTTCAACTTAAGGATTTCCATCTGTGTTGGATTTCCTTCGGTGTTTGGGTGCTGAGGGCCTCATCCCAAGGATTTCCATCTCTGTTGGATGTCGAGACCCTTATCCTAAGGATTTCTATCCATGATGGGTGTTGAGAGCCTCATCGTAAGGATTTCCATCTGTGTTGGATTTCCTTCTGTGTTTGGGTGTTGAGGTCCTCATCCCAATGATTTCCTTTGGGTTTTTCCAGGTTTTTACATGTACATCGAGACACCCGAGGTGTTGAGGGCTTCATCCCAAGGATTTCCATCTATGTTGGGTGTTGAGAACCTTATCCTAAGGATTTCCATCAGTGTTGGGTGTTGAGGGCCTCATCCCAATGATTTCCTTTGGATTTTTCCAGGTTTTTACATGTACATTGAGACATCTCAGGTGTTGAGGGCCTCATTCCAAGGATTTCCATCTCTGTTGGGTGTTGAGGGCCTCATCCCAATGATTCCCTTTGGATTTTTCCAGGTTTTTACATGTACATCGAGACGTCCCGGCCCAGGCTGGAGGGGGAAAAGGCCAGACTTGTCAGTCCCGTTTTCAGCGTCGCTCCCAAAAATCCCTACGGAGCCACCAACACGGCCTATTGCTTCAGCTTCTACTATCACATGTATGGACAGCACATAGGTGAGAGAAAGCCAATGTCCTGCTCCTTTCCTTTGGGAAAAATTGCTGGAAAAACTTCCTCATGTTTGAAGGAAAAGCGTGGGAGGAGTTCCAGCCCCTCCGAGGGTTTGTTGTAACCCAGGGAGGTGCCTGAGAGCATCCAAATTGTGGCAAAATCCTGTTTTCCACTAATCAGGAATTTGTAGGGAGGAGGAATTTCCCTCTTACGGCTGGGAAGCGTTTCCTGCACGAGAGACATTTTGAGCAGGGGATTGAATGGGAATCTCGCTGATTTGAATGGGAATTTTAGAGCCTGGAAAGAGAAAAGTTGATGTTAACAAGGATTTTTCCTGCTCCTAAGGGCACGTTTTAGGCATTCCTGGCTGGAGTCAGGATCAGGCAGGGAGCAGCAGCATTCCTCATGAGTTTCTTGTGGAAAAATCATGGAGAATTTGTTCAAAAGCTGCAGGAATGTGGATTTTCAAAGGGTATCTGTGTTTTAGGCATTCCTGACTAAATTCAGGATCAGGCAGGGAGGAGCAACATTCCCCAGGCATTTCCTGTGGAAAAGTCATGGAGAATTTGCTGAAAAGCTGCAGAAATATGGATTTCCAAGGAGTATCTGTGAGTGTTTTAGGCATTCCTGACTGGAGTCAGGATCAGGCAGGGAGCAGCAGCATTCCTCATGAGTTTCCTGTGGAAAAATCATGGAGATTTTTCTCCCACTCTGCAGGAATGTGGATTTTCAAAGGGTCTCTGCCAGTCTATTTCTAGTCCTGGCTCTTCAAACACCCAGGTTTAATTTCTTTTTGTGGCATAAAAAAAAAAAAAGTGGGGAAATCTAAAAGTCCAAACAACAAAAAGCCAATTTTTGGAAGTCTTTTGTGGGGTTCTTGGTGCTCCCAGCATGCCAAGAGGTTTTCCAGTGTCAGAGTGACCTGATTTGATGTATTTTTATCTCTGTTTCAAGGGCAAACTCATCCTCCCAGGGAGTTCTGGTGGCTGCTTTGTCCAAGCTCCCCCTGCCCTCAGGCAGAGCTCGGATTTTAAGCGGAGCAGACAAGTGCACTCAGGTTTTTTAGTGCTGCAGGAAGGTGGATGCAGCCCCAGGTTGGAATTCTCCTGGCTCTGTGCTGCAGCAGGAGCTGGGATTTTTATTGGAAGGAAGGGATTCAACGACTCCATGCTGAGAGAAAACAGAGAAATTGCAATATCTAGTCGCATTCTGGTCATTTATTTATGGTGCATTATGAAGAACGAATTACAAACATCAAGGGTCAAAGAGAGTTTCTGGAATTCCTGATAAATATTTGGAGTGTAAAGGTTTTTTGGGATAACGTAAAGAAAAACAGCCCCTGAGGTCTGTCCAAAAGCAGTGGGATTTGGGGTTTTTTTCCTGGATTTCCTCTTCAGCAAGTGTCTGTCCTTAGATTTTTGCTGGGATCCCCCTTTCCCTGTGTAAATCCTTGAAGTGCCAAGGCGAGGAAGGATCTGACCCCGGGTGACAGCGGTGACCAGCGACCAGAATTCCACTGGATTTATTCCTGGGAATATGGACATGAGTTGTCAAAATCCCAAATACTCAGTAGCACTTTGGTGCCTTAGTTTTTAAAAACTGCAACTCCCATTGTTTTAGCCAAGGTTCAAAATTCCATTCTTGTCTAGAATCCTAAAATCCCAGACTGGTTTGGGTGGGAAGGGACCTTAAACTCATCCCATTCCAACCCCTGCCATGGGCAAGGACACCTTCCACTATCCCAGGGTGCTCCAAGCCCCATCCAACCTGGCCTTGGAAAGGCTCAGGGGGGTCTTATCCCTTGGAAAAATTCCTGAAGGAAGAGTGTGAGGAAGCTCAGGGACAGGACAAGGCACAATGGGAAAAATTAAAGTAGAGATGATTCCATTTAAACATAAAACTACATTTTTTTTAGCTGAAAAGAGTCAAACACTGGCACAGGTTGCTCAGGAAGGTTGGGAAATCCCTGTCCTTGGAGATTCCAAAATCCAGCGGTATCTGGTCCTAAGCACCTGCTTTAATTAAGCCACGCTTTGGATGGGATGAGCTCCAGAGGTGCCTCCAACCCTGACGATTTCGTGGGAAATATTTAATTGGTAACAGAGATTTTTTCGGAATTACATTTTATTAAGGATTAATCCCCCGTGGATAATTCCAAATCCCATTGCTGGGACAGATTAACTGTTTTATCACCAGCTGTCACAAGCCTTGACCCTTCACCGGGGCTTTGGAATTTGCTGCCCATGTGGAGAGGTGCTTCCTATCCCTCTTTGGGAATGAATCCTGCCAGTCAGGGCAGCTCTTGGATTAGGAGGCATTCCCAGCTCATGGATTTATCCACCACAGCAGGGTTGGAGCTGCTGAGTGAGCTCCAAACACCACAGAATCCTGGAATGGTTCGGGTTGGAACAATCTTAAATCCAATCTCATCCCACCCCACCCCTCCCACTGTCCCAGGCTGCTCCAAGCCTCATCCAGCCTGGCCTTGGGCACTGCCAGGGATCCAGGGGCAGCCACAGCTGCTCTGGGAATTCCAGCCCAGCCCCTCCCCACCCTCCCAGCCAGCAATTCCCAATTCCCAGTATCTCATTTATGATCCCCATGCTGTAGGATCCGGAAGATTCCCAAGCAGTACCAGGGTCGTTATTCCCATCTCTCAGGGACAAAGCACTTTGTTTCCAAAAGAATTTCAGTGCTCATCCATTTGTTTCTACACTTCCAATAATGTTTGGAAAGATCCCTAAGAAAATGGGATGTGATGCTGGAATCACGCTCTGTGCCTGGTGTGGATTGGTCTTGGGGTTTAAGGGAGATGATGCTTCATCCTCCGTTCCTAAAATGGAAGGATCCCAGTGGCATGCATAGGAGAATATTCCTATTTTAAATAATTAAAAACCCTTCCCAGTTTATCCAGCTCAGCTTCTGTGCCTGCTGGTCAGAACTCGGGATTCTGTGGAGAAGGGGCTGAAGTTTCCCTGGAGATAGGGAGAGGTCCTTGGGAATCTTTGCAGGGAGCAGAGTGCAGAGCTGAGCTCATCACTGGGATCATCCCTGGGGTTTATCCAGGAGATATCCAGGGTTATCCCATCCCATCCCATCCCATCCCATCCCATCCCATCCCATCCCATCCCATCCCATCCCATCCCATCCCATCCCATCCCATCCCATCCCATCCCATGCCATGGCAGTGGGATTTGGGAAGAGAAAGGGTTTCTTCACCTGAAGCAGGCAGCTCCTGCTCACAAGTGGGATTGTGATTCCTGGCGGATCCCAGAGCTCCCTCTGGGAGTGCTGGCTGCCAGAGAAACCAGCTGAAGATTCAAGGAGAGGTGGATTGTCCCTAAAATAAGAGAAATAGGATTTCCCATTCCTTGACTTGCAGCAGACAAGGAGCCGTTGTTGGGAAGAGGAAGATGAAGAATTTGTGTCCTTTCTGTGTTCCAGGACTGAAACAAAAGGAATTTGTACATCCATTAGAGCTGTCACCACCCATTCCAACAATCCATACTTCCCATTTTTCCATCCACACCCCAAAACGGGGCGTTTCCAATTGATGCTCCAAGAGCAATAGTTTTTCCTGCCATGAGAGAGCCATCCCAAAGAAAAAAGGGGAAGCAGAACCTGCTGTGAGAGCAGAGCATGAAAGCTAAAGGGCCAAGGTGGCAGAGATTCCAGAGCATCCCGTGCTCTCCTGGCAGGAGAAACGGAAATTTATTCCCTCATTCCCAGTTTTTACTCCTGGCCGCTGCTTTTACTTCCTGCCAGTCACTTCATGGAATCCCACAACGGTTTGGGTTGGAAAGGACCTTAAAGCCCATCCTGGTTCATGCCCTGTAAGGCCAATTCCGAGAATTTTTGGAGGATTCAGCTTGAGTTTCATCCATGGAAGTGTCCAAGGCCAGGTTGGACATTGGGGCTTGGAGCAATCTGGGATAGTGGGAGGTGCCCATGGAAAAAGGGTGGAATGAGATGGGATTTAAGGTCCCTTCCATCCCAAACCATTCCATGATTCCATAATAATAGAATAATATTGCAATATAACATTACAATAATATGATATAAACATAAATATAGAAAATGTAAATATAAATATAAATATAGAAAATATAGATATAGATATAGATATAGATATAGATATAGATATAGATATAGATATAGATATAGATATAGATATAAATATAGATATAGATATAAATATAAATATAGAAAACTTAAATATAGAAAATATAAATATAAATATAAATATAGAAAATGTAAATACAGAAAACATAGATATCGATATAGATGTAGATATAGATATAAATATAAATATAAATATAATATAAATATAAATATAAATATAAATATAAATATAAATATAAATATAAATATAAATATAAATATAAATATAAATATAAATATAAATATATTTGGAGGAGGGATGAGACCGAGCAGCATTCCCAACCCTTCCCAGCCCTGCTCCATAAACCTGGGCTAAAGGAATCCCTTTGCAATCTCTTTCCATTTTAGCTCTTTCCCTGCTTTGTGGGGAGGCAGAGCCAGACTTTCCTCAGCAGATCCCGTTTCCTCTGTGCCCATTCCCTGCATTCCCGGTGGGATTGCTGCAGTGGGAGCAGGGCTCCCTTCCCAGCTCCTTCAGGGAAGATGGATGATCCCATTGGGGTCACCCCGGTGAAGGAGCCATCAGGGGAATATTTCCTGCTCCATTAAATGCCCAGCCTGATGTTTTCCAAAGCTCCACCTTTGGCTTTTGCTGGAAAGAAGGATTTTTCCTGAGCAGGTGCAGCTGCCTCAGATCTGGGATCTTCCCTTGGAAAAGACATTTGTGGGATCTGCTGTGCCAAACATCCCAAAAAAACCCTGCTCCTGCGGGAACGTGGCTGAGTGTCCCGAATTAAGAGAAACACATCGAATTTCCAGAGTACAAAGAGGCCCCACTGCCCCACGCATCTGCAGCAACCACGGCGGCAGAGAGGACCAAAACCCCCAAATTCTGTGAATTCATGAACCCAGACAAATGAAATTCGGGGTTTTTTTGGGTGCACCAAGAAAATCTCTTTCTGTTCATGCCTGTTGTAAAAAATGTCTGTGCTGGCACCAGTTGCTTACTGGTGCAGCTCTGTGGGGTTTTCCTGCACAGGGAGGGGTTTTGGAGGTTATTTTAATGCAGGGGATGTTGTTTTCCTAAAGAAATATTCCCAAGGGTGTCACATCTCTCTCTGAGATGGATCTGCCAGGCTCTGGGGCATTCCAGGGCTTCAACAACGGGCAGAGGGAAGTTGGGACAGCTTTAAGCAAGAATTCAGCATAAAGCAACCAAATCGCTGCTTTCTCCCTTGGTAAGGAGGTTTAAATGCCAATTTCTTGCTCTGAAGCACAGAAAATTCCTTTTTGCCTGTTTTTCCTGGAATTCTCGTGCCTTTCCTGAGCTGCAGGATGGGTGCCAAGCTCCTCTTCTCTGGGAGCTCCCATCACCACTTCCAAGCATTCCTGAATTGCAGAGCTTTCGAATTCACGCCAAGGAACTTCCACACCCGCTCAGATCCATGGAAAAATGGGGGAGGAGGGTGCTGCAGCTAGCCCAGCACCTCTGCTCCAGGCAGAGCCTTCCCAACTCCAGTTGTCCTCCTCTTTTCCAGGAAGTTTGAACGTTTACCTGCGGCTCAAAGGTCAGACCGCCATAGAAAACCCCTTGTGGTCTTCGAGTGGGAACAAGGGACAGCACTGGAACCAAGCCCGGGTCAACATCAACCCCCCCACCTCATTCCAGGTAAGGCTGGCACCTCCAGGAGCCGGGAATTCAGGGCTGGGAGGGGGAATGGAAACCCTGACCCTTTTCTTTGGGATTTCACAGCTCTGGGACAGATCGTTGCTCTCCTTGAGCACCACGGAGCTTCGGAATGCTTGAGCTCAAAACACCTTCCCCCTTCCAAAAGACTCCAATGGGATTTGGAATGATCCGTGGGGGGTTAATCCTCAATAAAATGTAATCCAAAAGATGCTGGCAGTGATTCCAGGAGGTTTCGATTTCAGATTAGCAAGTGGGATATAAAACTCCTCGCTAGGAGAAATTATTTAGGGTCCTTGTGTTGGAGGTTTTTGGAAATACATGGATTTTCTGAGGGAAAAGGAATGATCTGGGAGTGTTTGTTGGGAGCATGAGACACGGGGAGGTTGTGACAGGTTTTTCACACATTTCCAGCTGGGGTTGACAGGGAGGTGCTGATGGACCTTTAGGGGCAGTTCTCAGGCACTCCGGGAGCTGTTTGGAACTGGAACGATCCCAAAAAAGCAGCTGCTGCTGGAAGCGAGGCTGGGAATGTGGTGATGGAATGTGGGAGTCACAAGCCATGCCCGGAGTGCAGGGTTCTCCTCTGAGCCCTCTCTGTCACCTCCAGGCCCCCTGCGGGAGAAAATGTATTTTTGGGAGAAAGAGTCACAGCCTGGTTTGGGTTTGAAGTGACCTTGAATCCCATCCCATTAAATCCCATCCCATTAAATCCCATCCCATTAAATCCCATTCCATTCCCCCCCTGCCATGTGTAGGAACACCTCCCCCTATCCCAAGCCCCATCCAACCTGGCCTTGGAATATTCCTTCAGTGCAAATCCAAAGTTGCAAATCCAAAATTTCACATTGCGTTTCGCTTCCTTTGTTTTCAGGGAATTCCTCATCCTTGGTTTTTGTTTCCATGCATGAGAGGCTTTGACAGGAGAGAAATGGTTTGGTCCATGGGATTGCAGAGCAATTGCAAGGATGGGAATTAGAGGAAAATTGAGGGAGAGGGTGAAATGAAGTACAGAGTGACAGGAGACAGAGCTGGGAATGTTCCCCTGGAGAAGGGAAGGCTCCAGGGAGAGCTCAGAGCCCCTTGCAGGGCCTAAAGGGGCTCCAGGAGAGCTGGAGAGGGACTGGGGACAAGGGATGGAGGGACAGGAGCCAGGGAATGGCTCCACTGCCAGAGGGCAGGGCTGGATGGGAGATTGGGAAGGAATTGTTCCCTGGGAGGGTGGGGAGGGGCTGGGCTGGAATTCCCAGAGCAGCTGTGGCTGCCCCTGGATCCCTGGGAATGTCCAAGGCCAGGCTGGACATTGGGGCTTGGAGCAGCCTGGGACAGTGGGAGGTGTCCCGGGCTGGAATTCTGGGATGTTTGATGGGAACAAAGTGTCAGGAATGAGGAGAAGAGGGAGAGCAGAGCTCAGGAACCCTCAGAGCCTGGGTCAAGCCCAGAAAAGATCAGAGTGGTTCAGTTTTTCATTGGTGATGTCGGGATAAATCCAAGAACTCTGAAGAGTGAATGAGAGATGAGATTTCATATCTGAACATAAAAAATCACCTGGGAAAGGGAGGGACGAGATGGATTTGAGGAGGTTTTGGAGACCTGGGAAAGGCTTCAGAAAATCAGGGAAGAATCAGACACTTGGGCAGGGAAATGCAAAGGATTTGGCAGCAGCAATCCCGGGGAGTGGGGGAGGGAGATTCCAAAGGGAAGCTCCTCTCCTTGGCTGTTTTTCACCTTTTCCATTGTTGTGTTTAAAGACTTCAGCATAAAATCAACGTAAAGCTCTGACCAAATTTAACAAATAAATGTCAGAGCGCTCAGAGCCCTACATTCCCTTTTTTTAACGTCTCTTGCATCAAAGCAAATTTCATTTTCCATTTAGGAGTGTAAGCAGGAAGGAATATAAAGCTCCCAGTTAAATTTAAGGAGAGGGAATTGAAGGGAATCTTTGCAGTAAAACACTGCAGTGACATGGAAATTAAAACTTTTTATAGGGTTATTTATAGGGGGAAAAGATTTTATACCTTGTCAGTCCCTGTGATATAGAACAAAGCTTTTGTCATGGAGAACTGGGAGCACTGCAGTGCCTTAAATCTCAGAAATATTCCATAAATCCAGCTCAGTTATTCAGATATTCAATATTTGTAAGGAATGAACACCCCAAAAATAGAGAGCCCCAAAAACAGGGGGACATTTTGGTTCTGTCATCCAGGAAATGTCCATTTTAGTTCGGGTTTGAGCAGTAGGACATGGCAATGGTGTGAATGATTGGGATTGGATTTATTGCTAATTTAGGATCTAAATATTGCAGTATCCAACTAAAAACTCCAGGATTTATCCCAGAGGATTGGTATCAGCAGATCCTGTCCCTCCTTGTTGGGTCAGTGCCACCCCCTCGCTCTCTGAGCCCCAGATGGGCTCAGCCCACCCAGATTTGGTCACTTTGTGCCCAAAGAATTCCAAGAGCAGCAGGATGGGCTGGGAACATCCAGGATTGCAGCCCTTGGCCCTGCAGGATTCCCAATCCCAAATCACAGAACTATTGTGGAGCTACTTTAGGATTTATCTCTGTGCTTGGATGATCTCAGTGCTTCTGCTCACCCATCCAAAAGGGAATATTCCCAATTTTCCAGCTGGAGGTGTCCCTGAGAGGGGGAACATGGAATACCAGTTTGTCCCAGTTTGCCCCAGTCTCCAGCAGGATTTTAACCCCTTTTGCAGGTCTACGTGCACCAAACTCAAGCCTCTCAGCTCCCGAATTTTGGGGTTGCTAATGACATCCCAAAACCCCTCCTGCACCCCACACCTGGTGGGATTGTCCTGGGACACCCCAAGTTCCCTGGTGGGATTGTCCTGGGACACCCCAAGTGCTTGATGGGATTGTCCTGGGACACCCCAAGTGCCCAGTAGGGAAAGGGAGAAGGGGTGAGGGGGACACAAGGGGGAGGATAAAAATCTGCCTGAAATCCTGTGGGAAAAACCCAAGAATCCCAGATTGGTTTGGGCTGGAAGGGACTTAAAAACCCCACTTATTCCCCCCTCCCTGCCATGAGCAGGGACACCTTCCCTCTCCCAGGGTGCTCCAAGCCTCATCCAGCCTGGCCTTGGACACTTCCAGGGATGAGGCAGAAGCTGAATCCCCCAAAACCCCTCAGGATTGGCTTTTTAGGGTCAGAATTCCATTCCTTTAAGAACAGAGGGGCTTTTCTGTGCACAGAACCTCTCTTTTCTCCAGTTCGATGCAGTCTCTGTAACAACAGCTTTGTAAATCCATAATGGGATTGGTTTTTTTGGGGATACTGATAGGGAATTCTGCTCGATTGGCACCTGCTGCCCATCGCTGGGAGCTGCAGGCTGGGCTCAGCTCCGTGCCCTGCCAGCTCCTGGGCTCTGATTTGTTCTGAGTGTGGAGCAAACCCCTCTCTGAGGGCCACCGAAGCCGCTGCCAAACGCAGCTTTTAATTAAACGCCGCCTGTTGTGTTTGGACAGAACCCTTTAGGCTGGAAATTGTTTTCCATTGTCAGGAAAAATTGGACTTTCAACTCCACTGATGGGTGTTGTGCCTGCTGCCAGTGAGCCGGGGCTGGATTTTGGAGGAGGAGATGTTTTCCTCTCGAGATGCAGGCACCGATTTCCTTTTCCAGCAGTTTGGTGTCAGACAAGGAATATTGGAGAGAAAATTATGAACAGGACCTTAAAATCCCAGTCAGCCACTTGGCAGAGGTTAAAGTTCCTCTTAAATAGAAATCAAATCTCTACTGTGCCAAACCCCATCCCAATTCATCTGAAAAACCATTCCTAGATGGAATCTAAGCTTCTAAACCCACATGTTGGGAAAAATAGATCCTAGCATGGAGTTTATTTCCACAATACCAAATGATGTTATTTGTGAGTGTCTTAATTTTAAGAAAAGTGCTTTTTTTGGTACTGGTTTCTGTTTAAAAAAGGTGCAGGAAAGAAATGGGACTGTCCCCACCACCAATTCCTGCCCCAGCAGGAGATCTGGGAGGTTAAAATCCACCACGGAGATCCCTGTGGGATCCAAACTAAAGGAATTCCCCTCCTGAGCCCTTGAGATAACAATAACTTTGAGTTACGGATGCAGAGACACCAACCTGGATCCTGGGAGGTTTCTCCCAAGCTTTGGGCCACGTCCAAGAGCCAGAAATCTCAGTTTTCCATGGAATTTCTCTTGCTCCTGAGTGTTTTTATGGAGTCTGTGCTTGAGTGCACGCTCTGTCCTTCAGCACATTCCTCATGCTTGTGCCTCTTCTGGTGGCAGGAATTTCTGGGAAAAATCTCCTTAAAGCTTTAATTCCATTGAATGCTGCTCTTTGCCAGAAACCTCTGTTTTTCATGGAATTTCTCTTGCTCCTGAGTGTTTTTATGGAATCTGTGCTTGAGTGGACGCTCAGTCCTTCAACACATTCCTCATGCTTGCGCCTCTTCAGGTGGCAGGGATTTCTGGGAAAACACCTCCAATTTCCTTAAAGCTTTGATTCCATCCAATCGTGCTCCTTGCTCCAGGAACGTTGTCCTCACACAAGCACAGCACACAGTGGTGCAGCTGCTCTGGACGCTGAGGATGATTTCCAGCTCGTTCCAAAGAGGAAAACCCCTCAGAGCTCACACCCCCTCCTTGTCCACCCTCATGTTGATGAGAACTTGGCTGAATTGGATTTCCCACCCTGGGAAATGTCTGTAGAACATTCCAAACCCACTGAATTGGTTTTTCCTACTGCAGAAGTGTCTGTACAACATTCCAAACCCACTGAATTGGTTTTTCCCACTGCAGAAGTGTCTGTAGAACATTCCAAACCCACTGAATTGGTTTTTCCCACCCAAAAAGTGTCCGTAGGTGATTCCAAGCTCATCCTTGTGGGTTAACACCGGGCTGAACCCAACCGAACCTCTTTTATTTATCCCCCTCTGATCTTTTGGATATTTTTTATTCATCCCCCTCTTCTCTGCTGGATGTCTTTTATTTCTCACCCTCTGATCTGCTTCCTTTTCCCAGCTCATCTTTGAAGGGATCCGTGGCCCTGGAATCGAAGGGGACATTGCTATTGACGATGTGTCCATAGTGGAAGGAGAGTGTATGAAATCCGACCAACCGGCCAACAGTAAGTGGCTCCTCCCCACCAGCTGCTCCCTGCATTTCTGCTTCCCAAAAGGATCTTTTCCAGCAGAACAATCCCTGCTTTGGTTCAGCTGGAATGTTTCCAGTGGAATGTTGTCCTTGGGAATGCTTTGCTCAGACGGGAGAGGCTGGATGGGTGTGAGGCAGAGGTGAGAGCAGTGGGTGACTCCACACTGGGCTGGGCTGGATTTGAGACACTCAGGCAGATAAAACAACATCAAAACAATGTCCAGGGGGCCGAAACAATGTGAAATCCATGGAAATCACCGCTGCGATTCCCTGAGGACTTTGTTTCATCCCTCCACCCCGTGTGTGCATTAAAACAGAGGTAACTACCCAGCCAGGTGGAATTTCAGCCCAGTTCCTGCTCTATCCAACTGGTGAGGGTTGTCCTTGTCCCCTGGTGGTGGGAGGTGACCTTGGAGCACTGTGGCAATGCTGAGGGGGTGTGGGCACCTCTTTAATTCTATTTTTCTGCCCTTTTTGTAGATCTACGATCAGGTGCTGTTGGGACATTAGCACATATACGACTCCTCCCACTCCTCCTCCTCCTCATGTCTGTCTTAAGTCATCAGAGGTGACCTTATCCTGGCAGAGGCTACAAAAGATTCACCAGGCACTGGCATGAAGAAAGAGTCTTTGTAAAATGGACATTTCCAAACAAACTACCAAAGATTCCTCCACTGACTGACTCGAAAGTTAACTAAATACGTAAATAAATAATTAAAAAAAGAAAAATATTAAGAAAGCACTGGGGACTTGAAAAGGCATCACGGGAGTGGAACTCACTAAGACCCAAGCGTGAGACCGAGATCTGGCCTAAGTAAGGAAGAGACCTTCAGGTGCTTTTGTGGTCACTGATGAATTCAGCATCATCTGGTTGAACTCTCGGCAAAGAGCTCTAGAAACCCTTGTCAAAGCACAAAGTCATGGCTGGTTTTGTTTCAAATGAATCGTTTGCTTGTTACCATGGAAACCTAATGGCCTGCCAAAAAAAAAAAAAAAAAAAAAGAGGAAGGAGAGAGAGAGAGAGAGAGAGAGAGGAAATACAAACACAAAGAGAGAGAGAAACACCTCACTGTAAACAGGGTACGTGAAGAGCTGGCGTTCATTTTCCCTTCACGAAGGTTTTTAGCGTAGAGTCAAACAAATGTCGGCCCTTTCTACTTCGGCTGTCACCTCCCCTCGAGGATAACCCGGAATGGGAGCTGTTTGCAGACATTCCCGTGTCATTCCTCACGGCTCTGCTTGGTGACTGTGTGCTGTCTCCTTTTGCATGCATTCCCATCCAGGATGTGCCACTTGGGCTCACATTTGTCACAGGCTTCACTGGGAGTTTGCTCGCGGCCGCTGGAAGATCCCTCTCCCCTCCCCACCAGAGTCATCAGCTCGAGGGAAGTGAAGAAACCAAACCACCGTCTTTTATAAATTGCCATGGAAACCAAGTGCCTTCAATGAAACAAGCCTGATTTCAAAAAAATAAAATAATAAAAAAAAAAAGAACAAAATATATATATATAAATATATATATATATATATGTATAAAAAATAAAAAAAAGAATATAATAAATGTAATAACAACGATTTCAACACGGAAGCTTTGCACCGCTAAAAACGTGGGTTGTGCAAACTCTTTTCTTAACAAACTCTGGAGCCTGGGTGTGCAGGCAAGGAGACGGAGCCGCTTCTGGAGAAGGATGGATGGACCTAAGCTGCCGTGGAAAGCCTTTGGGATGAGATCCATGTTGTGTGACCTTCCAGACAGCCATGGCCTTTCAGCTTCTTACCCATTCGAAACAGCTCCCGTTGGTGCTGCCGATGGGGGCAGCACTTTTTTGTTGTTGTCGTCGTCGTCGTTTCAGGTTCTCCAGTGGGGTCAACCAGAGGAACAAAGGTGGTTCAGACACACACTCAATGCAGAAGGTGGTGAAACACAGGATGATTTTCTTATTCTCCCCCTCTGTTGGGATGGCTCCCAACATCCGGAGCTCTGGACGCCCTGAGGGGGCTCTGCCTCTGCCCCGGAGCCAGACTCGGTGCAGAGGGCGAAAGATTATTTTGTTATTGTAGCGAAATTAAAAAAAAAAAAAAAAAAAATTAAAAATAATCCACTTTTACAAGGAAAAAAAAAAATAAATAAAAGCTGTACAAAATGGGTTCGAGCTACCCGAACACGTGCCGGTTTTCCACTGCATTGTAAAGTTCCCTTCCAGTTGGTTATGAAATTTGAAGACCTTTTTCCTTAAATTATCTCAGCTTTTAACTTCATTTAAAAAAAAAAAAAAGAAAGACTTTTGTCTAAAGAAGAGTATTATTATTATAATTATTATAATTATTATTATTATTCTATGTTCTCTCGACACCCTAGGATTAAAAACAAAACCTGATATGCAAATAATTGGAGTACAAATGTGAAAACAAACAAAAAAAAAATGAGTATAAGAATTGCAAATAGGAGTATAAAAAGCACAACGAGATGCAGTAAAACAATGACAAGGCTTGATTTTTTTTATTCTGTAGAGAAATGTTTGTGCAAATTCAGTAATTCCACTGAAGAGATAATTTTCCAGCTCTGTTCAATAAAGCCTCTTTCCAGGTAAGGCAGCCCCGTGGTGCGTGTGTTTGTTGAGGCCCTGGCAGGGGTTCCTTGCTAAACTGGTGCCAGCTGGAGTTATACTGGTCCATACTGGTGGTGCTCGGGGGCTGGAGCATTCCCAGGATGCCCTTGGCTCCCTGGTTTTTAGGCAGTTTTGGTGTCTTTAAGTTCCTGTGCTCAGAAGATGGTGGGAGCTCCAAGTCAGGACATTTTCAGAGAATCCCAGGATGGTTTAATTTGGAACAGACCTTAAAGCTCATCCCTGGAATCACAGAATATTCTGGGCTGGAAGGGACCTGAAAGGATCATCGAGTCCAAATCTGAACTGAATGGTCCATACAAGGATCGAACCCACAAACTTGGGGTTATCAGGACCTTGCTCTGTTTGGAAGAAAGTGGGAATTCCAAGTCTGGATGGACTGTGGGGTTTGGAAGATGGTGGGAGCTCTGAGTGTGGATGGACAGTGGGGTTTGGAAAACAATGGGAGCTCTGAGCGTGGATGGACCATGGGGTTTGGAAGACTGTGGGAACTCCAAATCTGGATGGACCATGGGGTTTGGAAGACTGTGGGAACTCCAAATCTGGATGGACTGTGGGGTTTGGAAGATGGTGGGAACTCCAAATCTGGATGGACTGTGGGGTTTGGACGACACTGGAAACTCCAAGTCTGAATGGACCATGGGGTTTGGAAGATGGTGGGAATTCTGAGTCTGGTGGCCTGTGGGGTTTGGAAGGTGATGGGAACTCTGAGTCTGGATGGACCATAGGGTTTGGAAGAAATTGGGAACTCTAAGTCTGGAGGGACTGTAGGGTTTGGAAAAGAGTGGCTCTGAATCTGATGGACCATGGGGTTTGGAAGAAATTGAGAACTCCAAATCTGGATGGACTGTGGGGTTTGGAAGAAAGTGGGACCTCTGAGTCTGATGGAGCATTTGGTTTGGAAGATGGTGGAAAGCTCCAAATCTGGATGAACTGTGGGGTTTGGAAGATGGTGGGAGTCTGGATGGACTGTGGGGTTTGGAAGAAAGTGGGAATTCTGAGTCTGGTGGCCTGTGGGGTTTGGAAGAAAGTGGGAACTCTGAGTCTGGATGGACTGTGGGGTTTGACACCCTTAAAAAAACACAAATCACCAAATTTCCCATTGGAAGCTCCGGATTTTATCTGCGAATGAAGGGATGGAGGAGCAGGTCAGGTATGGTGAGACCCTGAGGCAGATTTTCCTTTGGATGTTGGTGTGTTTGGGAATTCAGGATCCAAACCTTGTCGTGCATCTTCCCACGGATGTCTCCTGAGAGCCACAGAACTGAGGGATGATCCAAGAGGTTTTTCCATGGATGCTTTTGGCAGGAGTCTCTTTGGAAGGGCTGGATGTGCTGGGAGCCAGAGTGGCCATCTGTCAATCATCTCCACATAATCCCAGAAGATTTGGGTCAGACCTTCAAGCTCATCCCATTCCAACCCCACAGGCAGGGACACCTTCCCTAGACCGGGCTGAAGGAAAACAGGAAGCATTCCATTGCCTTCAAAAGAATTCCCTGCTTTTCCCTTGAATCCATCCCTTCCAAAAATAGGCTCAAACTGAACCCTGGATCCCCATTGGAGATGAATTTTCCAGGCACGGGGCAGAGCTCCAGCCTCAGGGCTGGTGGTGGTGGTGTGATGGGAACTCTGTGGGAAGTTAGGATTTGGGAATTGCCCCGTGACGTCACCCCTGTGATAAGGGAGTTGGATGATAAGGAACAGGAGATCCTGCTCCATTGTTTAGATCCCAGACTAAAACCGCAGGCTGAAATCCAGGTTTCCTCTTTCCATTTGGATTTTTCCTTTCCCTCACTCCCGTGAAATGTTTGATCAAGAATTTCGATTGACAAAGACCACGGATGTGTTTTTTCAGGATAATTGGTGTGTCCTGAAAATCCCAGGTTTTTGTGTGAAAGGAAATGTATTTCCCATGCCTGTTCCCGTTTTACTCTGCTGGGGTGCAGGAGGTGCTAAGAAAAGATGGATTTCTGTTCCTGGTGTTGATTGTGGGAGTAGTTTTATCTTCCTTTCCATTCCCAAAATAGAGCACTGAAAAGGAAATGGGATTTTACTCCTGGCCATGAATAAGAAGAACAATTTGAGATATGAATTTGCTGCTCTTGGTTTTTATTTCACTGTACATTTTGGACTGAAAATGGATGTGAAGATGTCGGAGCAGCAATCAAAGGCAGTTGGAACTGGCAGTTCCCTGGAATTTGAAACCTCTCTGACTCAGTTCTGGGGTATCCAACCTGGAAATGTCCCTGATGGATTTTTAAATTGGACATCAAATACTGAAACGTGCAGCAACTGAAGTGCTGGGATGTTGGGAAAAGTGACAGGGTTTGATGGGATGGCTGCAGGAATTAGCTGGGTGTTCCCAGAGAAGGGAGGGGTGGAGCCCAGGATACGTTTTCCAGGTTTTTCCAGTTCTTTCTCAGGCTGATCTGGGAGAATAATTGGTATTGGAGAATTTCCCTTTTCCTTTCACAAAACACATTGAATGTGAAATCATGGAATCATGGAATTATGGAATGGTTTGGGTTGGATGGGACCTTGAATCCCATCCCATCCCACCCCTGCCATGGCAGGGACACCTCCCACTGTCCCAGGCTGCTCCAAGCCCCCTCCAACGTGGCCTGGAACACTTCCAGGGATTGGAACATCTTCCCTGGACACCCTGAATCCTACAAAATCATGAAATGCTTGGATCTCACCATGCTACCCAACCCACCTCTTCTCCAGCCTGGCCTGGATCCTGGCTGGGACAGAAAGAGGGATAAAAACATGGATTAAAAGGGAATAAACCCATTCCAATGACACCACGGGTGCACAATTAGGATTTGAAGGCCAGAAATCCTTGGGAATGTGGAATTTCCTCTTAATTAGGGAGAACCACCTCTGGTTCCCCCAAAAGTGATGGAGCTGAATCTTCCAGATCCCAAATATCTGCCAGCCCCACCTGCAAGTCCCAACCTCCACTGACCCCAGAGCTTTCCTTGACATCCAGCACTGGAATTCCTTCTGCATCCACCATGGAAACAGAATAATCACTTTTGGGGTGATTGGGATCCCCGAACTTTAAAATAAAGTTTATCATCAGCTTCTTGTTCATTTTTTTCTTTTCCTGCCTTGTCAGGGCAGTGAATTCCATTTGTAGGGAGCAGTTCAGGCAGAAGGATCCGATTTTTTTCCATGCTGAGTGGAAGAGGTTTTCCTCGTTTTATTTTGGGAGAATTTACTTGCTGGGAATGTTTTTTCGTATATTGAGGGGTAATTGAAAGTCTCTTCCTCCCCCAGAAGTGTGTGATCCATCACAAAAATGGCTTTTTGGAGCAGTTCAATAAAAAAAAAGCTCCAGTTTGGAGTTATAAGCACTCCCTGCCTCTCCATGCTAATAAAGAGATTGGGAACCATCTGGAATAATTCTTGGATTTTCCCATAAAACTATAAAAAGCTATAAAAAAGGTTATTTTTACATTTCAAATTCTTTTTTTTTTAATGGAAAATAAGCAGCACTGTAGGAATGTTCTCCCCTTTTTACGTGCTCCACCACGATTCCAGTGCCAGTCAGCACGGAAGGAATGAAATATTTGGATTTTCCCTTGTGCAAAGGAATTTAGGGACCTGCAGCTCCTGCAATCCCACATTCCTGGGACCTGCAGAGTCCAGAAGTTTTCTGCCACCTCTCCCTAAAGCCCTGACTCTGTGTCACCCCGTAAATCCCATGGGAATGTTGGTGCAGGATGGGAATTGTGCTTTTTTATGATAAAAACCAGGAGTGATCATTACCCCAAACACAGGGAATTTGGGATTTTACATCCTGCTGATCCTTATTAAGATATCATTTCATTTTCCTTTGGATCTGTCAGATTGGGGAGCTTGTATTCAACACATCCCAGAATCCCAGACTGGTTTGGGTTGGAAGGGAGCTTAAATCCCATCTAACTCCATCCCCTTCCATGGGCAAGGACACCTTCCACTATCCCAGGCTGCTCCAAGCCCTGCCCAACCTGGCCTCGGACACTTCCATAGTTGGGTTACAGTGAGACTCAAGTGAGGAGAAATTCCCTCTTCCCTAAGGGTCCCTCCCCAAACTCCCAAACTCATCCCAGTTCAGCCGTGATCCATCAGTCATTTCCCACATTTTGTAACTTACTGGGAGTAATGGAATCATGGAATCATTTAGGTTGGGAATTACCTCCAAGAACATCGAGTCCAACCATTCCTCAGTCCAGCCAAGGCCACCACTGCCCCATGTCCACATCCACATGGATTTAAATCCCTCCAGGAATGGGAATTCCCCCACTACCCCGGGCAGTTGTTCCAACACCTGAAAACGATAAAATCCACCTCAGATTCCTGGTAAGAAAGATTTCAGATACCTGAAACCAAAATAGGATCATTTGTGTTCCCTCTGGATGGGTCTGGATGGATGGGATGGATGGATCCTGAAGTGGCCTCTCCCGCCTGGTTCCTTGTGTGCCACACTCAGGTTGGATGTCACCTTACGGGACCTATGAGAGGTGATTTACAACCAATTTCCTTCCTTTCCCAGTCTCTGTAAGGTTTTTTTTCCCTTTGGGAAAGAGACTGGAATGTTGAGTGCTTGGACAAGTGAATATTGAGCTTTGCTCACTGCCAAGGTCATGGCTACAACTGGAGAAATTTTCCCGCTGATCCCTCGGGATCCTGGAGTTTTGCAGGCAACTTTCACCTTCCACAGATGGGAGGGAAAACCAGGATCACTGCAACAACCATGACTGGAATTTTTTGGGTGGATACGACCACAAAAGAGATGGAAGAAACACAAATTATTGAGAGTAACAACAAAGAGCCTCAGCACCTTCTCAGGAACGCTCGGATCTGCTGCACGCTCCAACTGCGAAGGGGAAAAATCCAAGTGTTTGTGTCTGTAAATACCCTATAAATACCTGTAATTGGATGTATTTAATGTAAATAGGATAACCAGGACATTTGAACGATCTCCACTGTTGTACATAACCCAAACTTGCTCTCTTCTTTTCCTACACCCCCCACTGTAGATTGATTTGGGGTCGTTGTCGGGTCTGTATCTGGTTGAGTTCCAAACTGCTCTCACTTTTACCTCAAGGGTTTCGTGTTCTTTATGTACATTTTATAAAGAAAAAAGAAACCACTCTGGATTTTTGGGTACCTTTTCCATTGCCAGCAGTACTTTCTGTCTTTTCCAGTGTTTTCTGCTCTGGGATGAAGGGGAGGGACGGGGTTTGGTGGGGGATATTCCTCGTTCCATGTGTCCCTGCCCTGCTGGGAAAGCAGGAATGTGTTTCCTTATCCCTCCACCTCTTGCTAATTAGGGAAAGGTTTTAATTAGAGCAGGAAGAGGCTGGGCCACCCTCACCCCCACCTGGGGCCAGTCCTTCCCTTGACTGCTCCCAGCAAAATTTTTCCAGCTTCATGGAGAGTTGAGGGTCAAAATCCATTTCTTTGTCTTTCCATAATTCCCATTTAATCCCTGGGAAGCAAACCAAGAACATCCTGCGTGAGGATGTGTGTGCCTTGTTTTGGAGCAGCCCTCCCAGGCCATGTGGGAATTGAGGGATGGGCACACGGAGCTCTCCCGGGAATCCCAGCCTGTGTGGAATGGGCTGGTGCAGCACAGCACCCCCAGATCCAGCCTGGAGCACTGCATGATGATCCCAAATTTCTCATGGTTGTTGGATACGTGGTTCAGTGTGGAGGTTGCCCATCAGGAATTTTAGGGTTGATGTCCATTCTCTGCTGCAGGCACTGCATGGGTATTCCTGGTCTTGTCCAGCTCTTCTACTGGGACTAAATCTTAGAATCATGGAATTGTTTAAGTTGGAAAAGCCCTCTGGGACCATCGAGTCCAACCATTCCCCAGCACTGCCAAGGCCACCACTTCCCCATGGCCCCAAGTGCCACATCCACATGGATTTAAATCCCTCCAGGGATGGAAACTCCAAACCTCCCTGGGCAGCTGTGCCAGGGCTGGGGAACCCTTTCCATGAAGAAATTCTTCCCAATATCCAAATTAAACTTCCCTGGCCCAGGCTGAGGCCGTTCCCTCTCCTCCTGTCCCTGTTCCCTGGGAGCAGAGCCCGACCCCCCCCGGCTGCCCCCTCCTGTCAGGGACTTGTGCAGAGCCACAAGGTCCCCCCTGAGCCTCCTTTGCTCCAGCCTGAGCCCCTTTCCCAGCTCCCTCAGGAATTCTCCAGCCCTTCCCAGCTCCTCAGGAATTCTCCAGCCCTTCCCAGCTCCCTCAGGAATTCTCCAGCCCTCCCAGTCCCTAGGATTTCCTGCCCCTTTCCCAGCTCCCTCAGGAATTCTCCAGCCCCTTCCCAGCTCCCTCAGGAATTCTCCAGCCCCTTCCCAGCTCCATTCCCTTCCCTGGACCCACTCCAGCCCCTCCATGTCCCGTACCTGGGGATCCCAAACCTTTCCCCAAAGTGCTGCTGTCCCTGTTGGTCTGTGTGGGGATAAACCTTCCTAGAAGCCCTCAGGATTTTTCCTGTGGGTGAAATGAGACTGGAAATGAAAGCACACTTTGTTCCTGGTCGTGTTTTCCTGTGTTTCCTTGTCTCCTGTTCCCCTGCCCTTTTCCACCATGGAAAATGCCTCCATGATTTTCCACCATGGAAAAGGCCTCCATCGTTTCGCTGATTGCATCAGTAACTGTCAGTTGTCAGTGTGACCTCACATCCAAATGGATTCCTGAGGGAAAACTCAGAGGTCCCAGAGGAGTCTTGCTCTCCACAGGTGGTGGCAAACAGCAACGCACTGGAATTCATGGCTTTAAAAAGAGAAACTTTCCCATCTCCTATTCAACCTAAAAAATCCCATTATCCCATAGGATCTCAGAACCTGAAGTCATCCACAGGCCATTTTCCCATCCTGGGGATATTCAGTGCTGACACTGATGGGGTGGAGAACTTCATCCCGTTGATCTGCTCCATCTTCCCTCGTGGAAATTGGATTTTGGCTCCACATTGGGCCTGGAAGAGACCTGAGGGCAGATCCCATGGATATGAGCACAGCCCATGTTATCCATGTTTCTGTCGGAATCACAGAATCCCTGAGAGTTTGGGTTGGAAAAGACCTTAAAGCTCATCTTGCCCATGGGCAGGGACACCTTCCACTACCCCAGGTTGCTCCAAGCCCCATCCAACTTCCCCTCTGGAATAATTATTAACAAATAAATTGGATTTACACCCCAAGAGCTGAACCTTGCTGTCCCCATCCCACCCAATTCCAGAAGGATTTGTGGAAGTTGGTTCACACAAACATCCCAGCAAAAATGTTTGACTTTGGCCTTGTTTTCCTAAAAAAAATCCCAAACCAAACCAGTAACAACCAATCTATCTTTGGGATAGATTTTAACAGATTTTTGGCAACTTTATCTGTGGGGAAAGGACCAGTTTGGGATAAAATGGGATCAAGCCTGGCCTGTAAAATGCATGGATGTGTGAATTCCTGCTCCTAATCCATTGGTTATTTCCGTGGAATTCACATATTCCTGCTCTCTGGATGCAGCACTGCCAGGACTGTCAGATTTGTCTCCCTAGGGAATATTTTTGATTCCTGTTGGAGGTTATTTTGGCACGTTGCCTTAAGGTTTTTTTCCTGCCAGGAGGCCAGGGGTGTATTTGCGAGGATTAAAGTATTACTGGAGTGGCTCCAGGCCTTTCCTAATCCCCATTATTCCCTCTAATCCCACCACGACACAATGCTTCTCTCACATTGCTTAATTATGCGCTGCAAATTAATAATAATAAAAGAAAAAAAAAGCTGCAAAATGACATTCTGAGGAGGGATCTAAATCCCAGTTTCTTCGGGATGCAGCAAAAAATCGGTAGTTTTGCTGTGTTCAGTAATCCTTGACATTTCCAGCCTCATTCCTCAGGGAACAAGGATTACACAACCTCCTGGGAATCGATTTTTGCAGGACCTCAGGCCTTTCATTTTAATAAATCTTGGACTGTTTGTCCCACTTCCAAGGGGCTTGAAAGGCAGTTGGGATCACAGGAACAATTTAGAGGTGGGGTGGTGTTTTTGGGGAATGAGGCACTGGATAAGGAATTTAATGCCTCTTCCCTAGAGAGGTTGAGTTTGTAGGGAATATTCTTAGGAATATTTAGTGGCCACTAAATGTCCAGCCAGGAAAAATGCTTGGAGAGGGAAATCCTGGTTCAGGTTTTGCCCCTGGATCCCTGGGAGTGTCCCAGGCCAGGCTGGACAGGGCTTGGAGCAGCCTGGGGTAGTGGAAGGCGTCCCTGCCCATGGAATGGGTGGAATGGGATGGGATTTCAGGTCCCTTCCCACCCAAACCAGTCTGGGATTCTCTGGAATGGCCTGAAAATGCCAACAGCTCCAACCCTGCAAGGCCTGGATTAAGGGACATTAAGGAACAGTGGCCATGGAAAGGTGAGAATCCCTTGGAGTTTCATTATCATCATTTTTTTCCCCCTTTTTTTGCCACCAACCGCCTGGAATCAGTTCCAGCATCCATCGGGAGCTGAGGATTAGCTGAGGATCAGGCACTGCTAATTACACTGCTAATGAGGGGCTAATCAGGCGCTCTAATGACTCCAGGACCACCATCCAAAGCCATCCCAGGCTCCCAAATCCTGGTAGGCTCCTGCTCCAGGACTTTCTGCCTTCGGCATCTGCACAGGGAAGGGCAGAAGGGATGGGAAAGGATTCAAAGAGGTTTTGCACGGGGTGGGACAAAGTCAGGGCTGCAAAAGAGGAACTGAGAGGGGTCTGGGAAATCTGGGAGGGTCTGGAAAAAGGTGGGAATGGTTATCCATGTTTGCTATAACACAGAAGGAATCACTCAGCTGTAGAATGACTTTTGTTCCCAAGTTTGTCTCAATGGACAAACCACGGCCTCCTGTGTTGTCTGGCTGCTTTTTCCCACTGATTTCCCAGAAAATCCCACAGGCAGGCACCTTCTGGTATAAAATATGGAATGGGCTGGAATAGAACTGAATCCTGGAACGGTTTGGGTTGGAAGGGACCTTAAATCCCATCCCCATCCCCACCCCATCCCATCCCACCCCACCCCACCCCACCCATCCCACCCCTGCCATGGCAGGGACACCTCCCACTGCCCCAGGCTGCTCCAAGCCCCAATGCCCAGCCTGGCCTTGGGCACTGCCAGGGATCCAGGGGCAGCCACAGCTGCTCTGGGAATTCCAGCCCAGCCCCTCCCCACCCTCCCAGACAGGAATTCCCAATTCCCAAGATCCCATCCAGCCCTGCCCTCTGGCAGTGGGAAGCCATTCCCTGGCTCCTGTCCCTCAGCCCTTGGAAATCCTCCCTCTCCATTTTTCCTGTAAGGCCACACTGAGGTCACCCCAAAGCTTCTCCTCTCCAGGCTGAACAACCCTAACCCTCCCAGCCTTTCATCCCAGCAAAGCTGCTCCATCCCTTGGATCATCCTGGTGCCTCCTCTGGACTCTCTCCAGCAGCTCCAGGTCCTTTCTATGCTGGGGCCCAGGGCTGGAGCCAGGATTCCAGGTGGGATCTCACCAGAGCAGGGCAGAGGGGCAGAATCCCAATCCTGGGGTCAATAACGTCCCTTCCAGAGGGTGAATAATGTCGCTTCCAACAGGTTGATAACGTCCCTTACAGGGGTCAGAAATGTCCTTTCCAAGGGGTTTATAATGTCCTTTCCAAGGGGCCAATAACGTCCCTTCCAAAGGTTAATAATATTCCTTCCAGGGGGTTAAAAGTGTCCCTTTGAGGAATTAATAATGTGCTTTCCAAGGGTCAATAATGTCTCTTCCAGGGGTTTATAATGTCCCTTCCAAGGGTTAATAATTTCCCCTACAAGGGTTAAAAATGTCCCTTCCAGGGATTAATAATGTCCCTTGCAAGGGGTGAATAATGTCCCTTCCAAGGATTGATAATGTCCCTTCCAGGGGTTAAAATGTCTTTTCCAGGGGGCTGAAATTGTCCCTTCCAAGGAATTAATAATGTCCCTTCCAAGGGTTAAAAATGTCCCTTCCAAGGATTAATAATGTCCTTTCCAAGGGGTTAAAATTGTTCCCTCCAAGGGTTAAAAATGTCCCTTCCAAAGGGTCAATAACATCCTCAGCCTCGCTTCTCCTCACAGAAAATGAGGAACGAGACAAATCCAAATCCTTTTTTTGCTTCAGTGGAGAAATTATTCCAAAACTTGCTCCTAAATCATCTTCCTTGCTAATGGGTGGTGATTGCAGGCTCAGGGAGAGCCCAGCTGGGGCTTAAACCGCCTCTAAAGCTCTTCCTAATTGGAATTACGGGTCCTGCTGCTCACCCAGCAAGAGGCTTCTCCCTGCTGATCCCATTCCCTGCTGGCTCAGAACACACAGGAATACTGATATGGAGCTAAAGCTGGGGGGGATTGACCACTCGAGAAATAAGAAAGTCTTTGATTGGATTGAAAAAGAAATCAAGAGCTGGCTTTAATTAAAGAGATTTATTTATCAGGACACCTGATGGAAAGCTCAGCCTGGCATTTCCCATTGGATTCAGTCCGGGGAACATCTGGGACAGCATCGTGTGGGGAACAGGGATCCCGGGGAGTTTGCTCAATCCTGGGAATAATGAGGCTGCCTGAGAGGAGCTCGGGATGCAAATTTGGGAACAGCAGCGCTGTGGGAACCATTGCAAAGCTCGGTGGGACACGGGGCTGCCACAGGGGAGGCGGCAGCTCCCGGCAGGATCTTCCACTCTGGATAATAAAACCTTCATCATCGCCCAGAAAATACAGGGAAACTGGAGGATTCTGAGGGAAATAGGAGGATTCTGGGATTTTTAACTTTCGTGTCCAAAGTGGGGTTGGCTCTGTGGGCTGGGGGTGGCTGCAGGACTCCCAGTGGTCCCGAAGCCACATGGGAAAGCTGCCAGGAACTGCCTGTGGAAGCAGCATTCCCAGCAAAAAGGGATGCTCAAGGAGCTCGTGTTCCTGCAAGTGTCAACCTAGCAGGGGTTTGAGTGATGTCACAGCTGCACCATGGAGCTTCAAAATCCCATTTGGAGCAAATCCAGAGGAACAAGGATGATCCGAGGGATGGAGCAGCTCTGCTGGGAGGAAAGGCTGGGAGAGCTGGGAATGTTCAGCCTGGGGAGGAGAAGCTCTGGGGTGACCTCACTGTGGCCTGAAGGAGCTATAGGAAAGATGGAAAGAGGGATAAGGGCTGGAGGGACAGGAGCCAGGGAATGGCTTCCCACTGCCAGAGGGCAGGGCTGGATGGGATCTTGGGAATTGGGAATTGCTGGCTGGGAGGGTGGGGAGGGGCTGGGCTGGAATTCCCAGAGCAGCTGTGGCTGCCCCTGGATCCCTGGCAGTGCCCAAGGCCAGGCTGGACATTGGGGCTTGGAGCAGCCTGGGACAGTGGGAGGTGTCCCTGCCCATGGCTGGGGCTGGAACTTTGAAGTCTCTTCCATCCCAAACCATTCCATGATCCTGTGATGTTTCATGTGCATGGTGCAGCTGCCACATCCCAAATCCCACCCAAATCCTTCCATGATTCTGTTGAAATCCATCCCATCCCATGATCCTTTTTGACTTGGGATTTTTCCTCTCCATGACCTCCCACCTCATCGACACAACAGGAGACCAAAGCCCTGCCCTAAACATCTCTGATCTCGTGGAATCTGTGATTAGGATTTAATCTCCTGGCTCCAGGAAATCGCTTGCAGGTGCCAGGAAGGAATTCCCCCTCCAGCCCCAGCTGCCTGAGCTCCTCCTGCCTATTTTGGCTGGGAAAAGCTGAAGCAGCAGGAATTTCCCTCTGGATGGGGTGGCTGTGCAGGCTGTGCTCGATGCTGCTCCTCCGGGATCCCTGCCAGGCGTTTTCATTCCCATTTTCCAGCTCCTTTGGCAGGTTTGCAGGGCAGGCAGGAATTCCTGGCCACGTGGAACTAATCGGGGTTGTCTGGAGCAGCCTGGCACAGGGCAGCTCCTCGATCCCTGCCCAGGCATCCACGGCCTCTTGGTGTCCCATGGCACAGAACAGCTTCTCCATCAGCAAAGAATGAAAGATTTCCGTGCCCTCCCTGCCAGGAGAGCATCTATTGGGATTTCCGAGGGAGTTTAATGGGCTGTGACATTCCCGTTATGATCCAGGTGATCAGAGAGTTTCACCTGCACTTCAGTGGGGGAATTTCTCCTCGGAGCAGAAGTTGATTTTTCACGTGAGTAACCAGGCAGGAGTTTTTATTTGTGGTGGATAAAGGCAGGAATGTTGGCAGGGAATGTGCGGTGCATTCCCAATGGGAATCAGGGTTTTAGAAACCTCTGACACCAGGATCTGCCTAGAAAGGACTTTTCCAGGTGGATTTTTTAACAGGACAAGAGGAAATGGCCTCAAGCTGTGCCAGGGAGGTTCAGGCTGGACACCAGCAGGAATTTCTTCATGGAAAGGTTGTTAAACCTTGGAACAGGCTTTTTTCCTGCCGGGAATTATCCCCACTGACAGGAATTTTCCCCATTGATGGGATTTTTCCCCACTGACAGGAATTTCCCCCACTGACAGGAATTTTCCCCATTGATGGCATTTTTTTTCCATTGATGGGATTTTTCCCCCACTGATGGGATTTTTCCCCCACTGATGGGAATTTTCCACACTGATGGGATTTTTCCCCCACTGACAGGATTTTCCCCCACTGATGGGATTTTTCCCCCACTGACAGAATTTTTCCCCCACTGACAGGAATTTTCCCCACTGATGGGATTTTTCCCCCACTGATGGGATTTTTTCCCCCACTGACAGAATTTTTCCCCCACTGACAGGATTTTCCCCCACTGATGGGATTTTTCCCCCACTGACAGCTCAGACCTGGGGACCCAACGGGGTCACCCTGTGCCCAGAGAGACCCAAATCCCCCACGGGCTCCATGAAGGATCTCTCCAGCTCATGTGTGTGCGTGTAGCTGTGCCTCCATCATTCCATGCCTGAGTTTCCTAGGAAATCTGTCTCTTAGGAACTTCCTCCAGGTTTTCCTCACCATTTCTGCTCAGATTGAAGAGGACAAGGTGGAAAAGCTCATGTCTGACCTGTTCTTGTGGCTCTTCTTGGGAGAAGAAGTGAAGTGAGAGATCCTCGTGCCAGGAGGTGAAATCATGGCACAGGAATTCATGGAATGGTTCACCTTGGAAGGGATCACAGTGGATGATCTGATCCAAGCTCCCTGCTCCAGCAGGGCCATCCCAGAGCACACGGCACAGGATATTCCGTGCCTTCTTCCAAGGCGTCTCTTAGGATGACTCTGAATTGTGCTGGAAAATGTTTTCCCTTTAGGACGAGTTATTTCCAGGCTATTCCAGCCCCTCCACAGCACGGGAAGGAGCTGGAGCTGCTGGAGAGAGCCCAGAGCAGGCACCAGGATGATCCAGGGGATGGAGCAGCTCTGCTGGGAGGAAAGGTTGGGAGAGCTGGGAATGTTCACCTGGAGAAGGGAAGGATCCAGGGACACCTCAGAGCCCCTTGCAGGGCCTAAAGGGGCTCCAGGAGAGCTGGAGAGGGACTGGGGACAAGGGATGGAGGGACAGGAGCCAGGGAATGGCTTCCCACTGCCAGAGGGGAAATTTACATTGGATCTTGGGAATTGGGAATTGCTGGCTGGGAGGGTGGGGAGGGGCTGGGCTGGAATTCCCAGAGCAGCTGTGGCTGCCCCTGGATCCCTGGCAGTGCCCAAGGCCAGGCTGGACATTGGGGCTTGGAGCAGCCTGGGACAGTGGGAGGTGTCCCTGCCATGGCAGGGGTGGGATGGGATGGTTTGGAAGTTTCCTTCTATCCCAAACAATTCTGGGATGGTTTGGAAGTTCCCTTCTATCCCAAACAATTCTGGGATGGTTTGGAAGTTCCCTTCTATCCCAAACAATTCTGGGATGGTTTGGAAGTTCCCTTCTATCCCAAACAATTCTGGGATGTTTGCAGGGTGCTTTAGGAGCCACAGTGAAACCCAAGGGTTTCTGGTTCTCCCACACTCCTGGTTGCTCATCCCGTGCCACTGGAAGCTGGAAAACTCCCCCCTTCCAGATCTGGAGTTACATTGAAATATTTGGCCTTTTTTTGTTCAACTTCTCTCACAGAGTTGTTTTCCAAACAAAAGCGATCCATAATTTATAGGGAAGTGTTAAAATGCAAATAATATCCTTTTTCTTTTCCTTAGACTCATTCAACATTTCCATTTCCCTCCGAGTTGATTTATGGGAATTCTCAGCAGCCTTATCCATAATTCATAAACAATCCCTATTTTTTTATATCCCTTAAGCTGCTTTGATTCCCTCTTTCATATCCTTGATTCTTTCCTCCTTTTCCCTGGAAAAAAGTGGCACCGTTGCTATGGGAACTTCTCCTTCCCATCAGTTTTTTGATTTTCTTTTTTTCCCTCCTTTTACCTTCCAGAAGGAACTTTGGCTCCATGATCGGATCCTTTCCCTTCTTTCTCCCAGCTCAGCTGCTTCAACTGGGCAAAGCTTTTCCCAGGATTTTTGCAATGCAGGAGGTTCAGAGTATTTAATTTTTTTATTATTATTATTATTATTGTTGTTGTTGTTGTTGTTGTTATTGTTAATTAGAGAAAAACATTTTCCTTATTTTTAAAAATCTCTATTTATTTATTTCTTGGTTTGGGGGGAGCTTTTGGGGGTTTTTTGTTTGTTTTTATTTTAATTTGATGAAAGTCACAAAGTCTTTGGAAAAGAAGACGTTTGGGAAGAGGCGGCAAAGCAAGAGGAGAATTCCTGAGAGTGGGAAGACACATGGTTGGGATGAGGTAAAAGTGACTTTGGAGCTTCCAGGAGCAGCTCAGGTGGCACCAGAACATCTCCAAGGCCCCAGAAGAGCCTCCCTGGCAGATCCCGTGTCCAGGAGGACTTTGCACACCTTTTCCCAGGATTTGGGGCGGAGTTACAACATCCTGGGATTCCAGAGTGGAGTTCAGGAGGTCACAGGAATTCCTCACCCTTTTGAAAGTGTCCCTCACCTGTGATGTCACTGCCATTGATCCCAAACCTGCAGTTAATTGCCAGTTAATTAATCATTAATCCACTCATTTGGTTTGTGATCCAAGGAGGTTTCTCCCTGAAATTCCCTCACATGGGGTCAGAGTAAAGGATGGGATGGGATGGGATGGGATGGGATGGGATGGGATGGGATGGGATGGGATGGGATGGGATGGGATGGGATGGGATGGGATGGGATCCATGGGATGGGATGGGATGGGATGGGATGGGATCCATGGGATGGGATGGGATCCATGGGATGGGATGGGATCCATGGGATGGGATGGGATGGGATGGGATGGGATCCATGGGGGGGATGGGATGGGATGGGATGGGATGGGATCGATGGGATGGGATGGGATCCATGGGATGGGATGGGATGCATGGGATGGGATGGATGGGATGGGATGGGATGGGATGGGATGGGATGGGATCCATGGGATGGGATCCATGGGATGGGATGGGGATGGGATGGGGTGGGGATGGGATGGGATGGGATGGGATGGGATGGGATGGGATGGGATGGGATGGGATGGGATGGGATGGGATGGGATGGGATGGGATGGGATGGGATGGGATGGGATGGGATGGGATGGGATCCCCTCTGCTGCACCCTCACCCTTCTGGAGATGTTGGTCCCAAATCCACCAATTCATCCCAAAATTCCAGCTGGGATGGACAGACAAGGAGGAGATTCCCAACCTGCCCAGTTTTCTGAGTGCACGAGGAAAGTTTTGAAAAGGGATGAAAGGCCACGCTCCAGGATGGAGTTGGATGTCCAGCAGAAGTGACACATTCCTGCTTCCCGAAAAATCCAGCTGAGCCAAGTCCTTCCCTGGCGGGATTTGTTTCGGTGGTGTTTCCCCCCTGCTCCTCCTGCTTGGAACCAGGAATTTCCGGCTCTTTGTGCATCTCCACCCTTCCCAAGATCCATGAAATCAAAGGATGGGTCCATTGGCACCTCTCCAAATCCAAGATTTCCAGCTCAAGGTGCTGCTCCCAGGTGAGATGGATCCAGAACAGGATTAAAACTGCTGGAATAGAGCCAGAGTCACCTGGATTGGTTTAATTAATTCATTAGTTAATTATTGCTGCAGTTAGCCTTGGAATGGCAAATTAAAATTAAAAAACCAAACCCAAATAAAATAAAACTAGGAAAAATCCAAATTAGAATTTCCAGGATTAAATTGATTGGGAAGCTTCCATGAGTCTCTGGTGGGGAAAAACAGGGAATGTAATATTTTAATTTCTTTTTATCCATGTTATTAAATATTAAATTTTTATTTTTAATTTTATAATTATATTTATGTAATATAATTATATAAAGTATATTTATAATTATATATAATATATATAAAATTATATAAATTATATATAAATATATAGATAATGAATATAATAATATTTATATAATTATATACATTATATATAATTATATACATTATATATAATTATATATAATATATAATTATATAAATTATATAGATATAAAAAATATATATAAAATAATATCATTATATAAATTATAAAAATAAATAAATAAATAAATACCATTATATAAATTATATAAATATAATTAAATTTAAGAATAAAAATACACAGCATAAAATACCCACCCTCCCCCCTGCTGGGAATCCTGAGATATTCCAAGCCACATTCCCAGCCTGGAATGAGCCTGGAAAACCCCTCAGAGTAAAACACATCCTGACCTTGCCTTTTCCAACCCAAAAAGAGCAGGACTGGGGTGACTTTATGAATAAATAAATAATCCATATCCAGGGGGAAAAGAAAATTCCCAATTCCCAAAGAGCCAGCAGCAGGAAGCGCTGAATTTATTCCTCCTGGTTTTTTTCCCCAGTGAAAAAGAGGAGGTGGAGGAGGAATCCACTCCGAGGTTTCCTTCGTCACCTCCAGCATTCCCAGAATCGGCCTTTACAAATATTTGTGCAGCACTAATTTGAGATTGTTAATTAATACTTAATTGAATTAGTGCTGCAGTCTCCCAGGAGCTGGCTCACACGTGTTGGATGAGCACAAACTTGGCTTTTCCACCTTGGATTTTGGAGGTTTTTCCACTTCCTAAAGCAGCATCCCTTGGAATGAATCCGGCGGGGAGAATGTCACCTTTGTTGGAATTTCCGTAGTAATAATAATAATAGTAGTGATAGTAATAATAATAGTAATAATAATAGTAGTAGTAATAATAATAGTAATAATAACAGTAATAATAACAGTAATATAATATAATATAATATAATATAATATAATAAACATAATATAACATAATATAACATAATATAACATAATATAATATAATATAACATCATTATATTGATATATTATTATTAAATGACGACTATCATTAATATATAGATTATTTTAATTCTAATCAAAATACAGTTATTAAAATGTAATATATAAAATGTATTATTATTAAGATATAAAATATATTAAATATGTTATTATTGTTGTTCTTGTTGTTGTTGTTATGGTTATTATTATTACAGTTATTATTGCTATTTTTGTTTTTCCCACATGGATTTTTCCAGCCTCGGTGCAACACCAGCTGCAGATCCTGGTTGGATCAAATATTCCTGACCTAAGGAATTCCCAGCCTCGACTCCACGGAAGCAGAAGAGGTTTGGAGCAGGAATTTTGTGGCTCTTGTGAGATTTCCCTGTCTCCAGTTGAATTAATGCAGTGGAATCCGGGATCCTGGAGGTTTAATCCAGGTCTGATGGCATTCCCCAAACTCCTTTGTGTGTCCTTAACGGATTTTCAATTTTTTGGAAACTTCAAATGAATAAAACAAATCCAGAGAAAATCACGGAGCTGGGAATGTTCCCCTGGAGAAGGGAAGGCTCCAGGGAGAGCTCAGAGCCCCTTGCAGGGCCTAAAGGGGCTCCAGGAGAGCTGGAGAGGGACTGGGGACAAGGGATGGAGGGACAGGAGCCAGGGAATGGCTTCCCACTGCCAGAGGGCAGGGATGGATGGGATCTTGGGAATTGGGAATTGCTGGCTGGGAGGGTGGGGAGGGGCTGGGCTGGAATTCCCAGAGCAGCTGTGGCTGCCCCTGGATCCCTGGCAGTGCCCAAGGCCAGGCTGGACACTGGGGCTTGGAGCAGCCTGGGGCAGTGGGAGGTGTCCCTGCCCTGTCTTTTCCAACCTTAATAATGCCATGATTTTAAAACTGAATGATCCCATTGGAAAAGAGTGTGGGAAAAGTGTATTGGGAAATGTTTGCCACAGGTCAGTTATTGGAATTCTCAGAACTCTAGATGTGGTTATTAGAATATTATTCTAACTATTATTCTAGTTATTAGCATTTTGGATAATTATTATTAACATTAATATCTCTGTTATTAATATTTATTCATTAAATTAATTACATTTTAATTTTTTACAATTAAATTAATTCTTATTAAGAGTATGCAATGACCCTGCAATCTGGAATGTGTTGGTTCTAATGCACTGCCATGGCTTGGGAATCTGAACTCCTTGAGAGCTCTCTCTGTTTTCCTAAAAAAACCCAAAATCCTGGGAAATTTCCACAACAACCCAATTCTGGGCTATGATGCTGATCCAATGTCCCAGCCAGGCTTTGACATTCCAGGTTTATCCTTGGGAATTGGTGACAGATTCCCTGCTTGGGCAGAGCTCTGAGGGGTTTTAGAGGACAGTTCCAGGCTGGAAAAGTGGGAATTCCTTCGTGGACACGGGTGCTGCTCCTGTGATGTGTCCGTGGTCCCGGTGAGCTCCAGATTTGGGATTATTCCCTGCTGAGGCACTCGGTGCTCCCCACGAGGTTCTCCTCATTAAAATGTGGGACCCCAAGCAGTGACCCCCTGTCTTGGGGTGACTCCATGGTGTGGATCCCCTAGCACGGCTCTATGCCAGAAAATTAATTTTGTGCCTTTAAACTGAGCTTGAGGGGGGAGGGAAAAAACCCAAATGCACTTTTCAAAGCAGTTCCCAAGGACACAGAGATGGAGACTCCTCTGCGTTCTCCGGCTGCAGGAGCACGGGGGGAGCTCCCTGCCTGTCTCTGCAGCCAGATTTTTGGGTTTTTTTCTTCCCTTTTTCCCTGGCGTGTTTCCTGGGACTTTGGCGGGTCTTCTTTTCTTCTTTTCTTCTTTTCTTCTTTTCTTCTTTTCTTCTTTGTTTTTTCCCTCTTCCGGACTGTTTCAACACCATCAGAACACATCAGGAGAACTTTTCTTCAGGCCCAGAGAGGCCTAAGGGCACCCCCCACGGCAGCTCTGAGGAGGGACCACACCTACGAGAGGACTCTAATTTCTTCCCAGGTTTTCTCGTTATAGTGAGGGTTTTACTATTTAGTAATTTTACTATTAGTTTTATTTTACTAAATTTTTAGTATCAGTATTTACTAAATTTTTAGTATTAGTAATTTTACTAAATACTTTTACTATTCAGCATTATTATCCCTTTCCTGTGTGTTTGTTAATAAATAGGTTCTATCTCCTTCACTTTCCTTCAAGGAATTTCTTTCCCGAACCTGGTGGGGGGAAGGGTGGCCATGACCTGACTTTCTCCCAGAGGATAAATTGTTAGATTTTGGCCAAAAACCGGCACAACCCCAAACTGCTCCCATTTGGATCCTCCCTGTGTGGAGAAGACCCCAAGAATCCCTGGAATTGCAGGAAGGCTACAATTCCCTGCTCCCTTTCCATCAGCACAGGAATAGCTTCTCCCAGTGCCCAGGAGAGCTGGAGAGGGAATTTTAGTGGATGGAAACAGAAAATTCATCCCTCCCTTCTCCCAGAGCAGCACAAGGAGTGTCCAGAGCTTCCCATCCTTCATCCCACAAATCCATGGAGCCACCGCCAATAAATGGATCAGGCAGCTCAAGGTTAACACTTCCAAAGGTTTTATTGGATCGTGTGCTTGAGGTATGGCAGCATTTCCCTTGCCTGCTGCTAATTCCCGAAGGAAAATCCTTGAAAGGGAAAGATTTTCCAGGCAGCTTTCAGCAGGACTCAGCAAAACGTTTTAATGACGGATTCCTGCTTTTATTTCTGCTGAGGAGGCTGGGGCTGGAGACAGGCACATGGATCAGCAGGAATTGCAGGGCTCATAAATAAACCAGGACTAAACGGGGTTTTTATTAAAAAATGGATTTTTTTCACTTTTTTCTTCTTTTTTATTTGCTTGAGATTTAATTTTTAAATCAGAAGGAAAGGGATAAAAGCATCCGTTAATTCAGCCCATGATGACTTCAGCAGAGAGAAGGAAAAGGAAGACAAAAATGTGCTTTTTCCTCCATGTATTTGTGAAATTCCTCAAGTTTTTTAGGATTCCTGAGGCCAGGATGGTGTGATTGGAATTTCTGCCTTTTCATTATCACTCCATGTTCAACCTGGAACAAAAAACCAGAAAATAATGGATAATTCCTGCTATTTCCTGGTGCTGCCTGAAGCAACATGAATTTCTCCACTCCACACTATCCCATAAATTGTCCTGTAAATAAAGGACCGAGTATTCCCTCAGAATGACACAATTCCCAGTATTTCTGTCTTCCTGTGGAATTCAAATCCCTCCCTCAGCACAAAAACACCCAAGGAATGATTTTTTCACAGCCCAAGACAAACTCTGAGTTTCAAAGCTTCTCAGAAAAGCAAATTAAAAGATCCAAGGAAAAGAATTTAAGGGATAATCAGGAGAGGAATAAAATAAGCTGGAAAGCCCAGGTTGGTGCTTGCAGGGAGAACAGAATTCCCACCTGGCTCCAACTTCCTGTCAGGAATTGCAGGGACCAAGATCAAATTCCCTTCTATGACTTTGCAAATGGTGGGGAAGAGGGAAAACATCTCAGATTTTGATTTCCCAAGATTTTTGCACTCTCAGTTCCAGGATATTTGGGTAAGAAAATTGGAGGAGCAGATTGTGGCCTTCCAGGACCTAAAGGATCTGCAGGAAAGATGGAAAGAGACAATTTCCAAGGGCAAGGAGGTGAAAACCCAGGATATAAAGATATAACTGGATTGAAAGAGGGAAAGCAGGAATTAAGGGATCTGGGTGTCTCAACCCCGTGCAAACATGAAATTAAATCCATTAAATCCATGGAAACATCCATTAAATCCAGGCATTCCAACTTTCCATGAACACAAACTCCTGGCTGAGGGTTTATTTAGGTCTAATTAAAAAAATCTGTGGATTATTTTCCTCCCTTTCTCACCTGTCCAAGGCACAGCCATGCCCAGGGAAGGAGCAGCAATCCCACATTCCATGAGCACTCGGACTTCCAGTATTTGCTATTTCCCAGTGTGAATTTTCCCACCTCAAACATTTCCATGGACATTTAGGCACAATTACTTATTCCAGAGAAAAAGCTGCTGGATTTCTCCAAATGTTATTATGTGCAGTAAAAAAAATCCACCTCATTTTCCCAGCCCAAGCTGTGGTTTTAGCCCCAGCTGTGGTTTTATCCCAGAAAATTGGGATTTTTATTAATTCCATTCTCCTTCTCAGCAGTTCCCAGGAACCCAAAACGACAAAACAATTCCAAGCACAATGGAGCCGTTCTTGGGCTGCTGGAATAACTCCTGGAAGTGGGAAGTTTATGGAAATCTCTGCTTTGGAGGGGGTTTCAGGAATGGCAAAACATCAAAAACGAGCTGGAATTTCACCTCCAACGTTGCCTGAAATCCCCTGGAAGTATCCGTGGATTTTCTCCCCAGAGAGCCTGGAAATGCTAATTAAAATTCAATAGTTTGTTCATTACCTTCCCAAATGCAAATAACATTTTCTAAACGCTTGGAAATAAATGTTATTGATCCTTGGGAGGCCGAGCAGCTCCGGAGCTGCCAGAACTCTCCCTCAGCTCATGGATTCATTGTGTTCCCTCAGATCCCTGGGGCTGGCCCAACCTCCAACCTTCCAGCCTGAGCATGGAATTTTTTCCACGAAGCTAAAGCTGGGAATATTTCAGTCAAAAATATGTGGTTTCATGAATTTTTTTAAAATTTGTATTTATGGTGTTGATTTGGAAAGGAGTCAGGCCCTGGAAAAGCAGCTGGATCTGGCCTAAGCAGCACAGGGCAGGAGCTTCCCAAGAAAATCCTGGAATTCACAAAGTGCCTGGTCTGGAATAGAGCACAGACAAAGCTGCTAAGGAGAATCCATCATAAATCTGTTTGGAGAGCCTGGAAATTACATTTCAATGAACTGAAATCCTTTAGTGATTTATTTTCCTGTTTCACTGCAAATTAGGGAATTCCACATTGGATTGGGTTGGAAAAACCTAAAATCCCACTGCCATGGGCTGGGACACCTTCCCCTATCCCAGGGTGCTCCAAGCCCCAGTGTCCAACCTCGCCTTGGGCACTGCCAGGGATGGGACAAAACCTGGGAAGCTACAAAATGTTGGGGAAAGACCAAACTGAGACTTAGGTAGCTGCAGGAAAAATCTCAGGAATTCTGTGGGGAAAAAATCCCAAAAATAAAGAAAACAGAGCTTTGGAAGTTTGACAATTTTGATATAAATATTTTTAAAAGTCTGAATCATGGAAACATTTATTTTAAAAACCCGATTTATGCTTTGCCTTGAACGAGCTCATTCTAATTGAGTGGAGAATTCCCGACTCCTGGTGGATCCCTGGGATATTTTCTCCACATTGTGCCACACTGGAGATGTCAGTAATCCTAAACCCAAGATTTCCCTCTCTGAGTTTCAAAGCTCAGCTGATGCCCCAGGCTTCCAAACCCAATATTTTTATTTTAATTAAAAAGTGTTCTGCCACTGGAAATCGCTTCCCTGGGCGATTCCATCTTGGAACCAGCAGGAGCATGGGAATAAGCTCAAGCCTATTTTTATTTCAGAGTAATTCCCACTGCCAGGGAAAAGTCAGGAATTATTCCAGTGCTCCTGTGCTGGCACAGCTACAAACTTTGGGAGAATGGGAAGAGGTTTCATTGGAATTAAACCACAAAGACAGCCCAGGCCGAGCCCAGTTTGTAATTCTGGGTACAGTGGGTTAAACTTTCTTGTTCAACCTTAGGCCAAGTCTAAAATTAAGTCAGATAAAATGATAATTTTTAATAATTTCTGGTTTTGTACAACCACTTTTTTTGCTGGATAGTGTGGAAGAGAATTAAATGGAGATAATTAAAGAAGAAAACCAAGTTCATTGGACTCCACTCTCCAAACGAACCCAAATTATTTTAATTATGACTTTCATAATTTAGGCACCAACTGGTTTTGGTTTTTGTGGTGCTGATGGATTTTTTTTTGCTTGTTTTTAATAAATAGATATTTAAACCCGACATATTTCTAATTAAAACACATTTTCCCAATGAACTCAGCAACCTAAAGCAGCCTGACCTGTGCTGGAAGCTGAGCGGGGTGTCCAGGCCGGCCTAAACCTCCAGATGGCCAAGGATCACATCAGGAGCTCAGAAAATTTGTGGGAATCACCAGTTCTTCGGGAATCCCCTGGGGTGGTCGCTGTGTTGGCTTCAGTGGAGATCTGACAAATTATTCAAGTCAAGGAGAAAAAAAATAAAATTAATAATAATAATAATAATAATAATTTTAAAATTGTAACTCCTCCTATGTGCAAGAAGGGAATCAAAACTCTCAAACATTTTCCCCCTGACCTTGTTTGGACTCACACAACAATGGCAACAATTCCTGCTTTAAAAACAGGTGGAGATGGATGGATTGTGGACATTCATCCCAGTTAGGAACAGCAGAACCATTTTCCAAAGAGTTTTAGACAGGAAAGGCAAAATTCCCCCTGGAATCTCCTTGTGAGCTCTGTCCCCTGCCCAGGGGAGCTGTGTCACCTCCTGGGACGGGATTTTGGGGATGATCTGCAGGAGAACAACTGGGGAGAACGTTACAGCTTCCCATGGGAAGTATTTTCCTTGTTGGATATCAGCTCCATCCATCCATCCATGGATCAATCCATCCATCCATCCATCCTTCCATCCATCCATTCATCCATCCATCGATCCATCCATCCATGGATCAATCCATCCATCCCTCCATCCATCCATCCATCCCTGATCCATCCATCCATCCATCCATCCATCCATGGATCAATCGATCCATCGATCCATCCATCCATCCATCCATCCACCCATTCATGGATCAATCCATCCACCCATCCATCCATCCATCCATGGATCAATTGATCCACCCATCCATCCATCCATCCATCCATCCATCATCCCTCCATCCATGGATCCATCCATCCATCCATCCATCATCCATCCATCCATGGATCCATCCATCCATCCATCCATCCATCCATCCATCCATCCATCCATCCATCCATCCCTGATCCATCCATCCCTCCATCCATCGGAGCACTCAGATGAGGGAAGGAGCTGGAATTCTTGACTTGCCATTTCAAAAGCACATTTTTCTCCTGGAGATACTCAGGGAATACAGGAATGAGGCTTCTGCAAAGACGGAAATGTCCCTTTCCAGCTCAGCTGAAAAATGAGGATTCAGAGCCTCGGGACCTCTTCTTTTCCATGTGCTGAGGCACTTGGGGAGGATCCAGGTGAAAAACTGGAGCTAAAAGTGAGGTCAGGAACAGAAAAAGCAATTCAGGTGGGCTGGAAGCTGGGGAAACAAAGCAAAGCAATTCCAGCAAGGATGAATTCCTAAAAAAAAAATCAACTTCAAGGCACAGTAAGTATTTAAAATAAATGAGCATAATACGAAAGCATACACTAAGTGAGTGAAATAATGCAGGAATTAAGGCAGTTCCCTCTGAACAAGCCAAAAAATGGGTGGATGTGGCACTTCCCAATATGGATTAGAAGTGGGATTGGTCAAAGGTTGGATCTGATGATCCTGGAGGACTTTTCCAGCCTTAATAATTAATAATTATTTTCCAACTTTTCCAACCTTAATAATTCTCTGATCACTCAGCCCCAGGCTGGGGAAGCAGCTTTGGAGGTTTCTCCCTTCCTGCACATCTTTTTTTGGCTGCTTTTTCCTTGGAAAAGGAGCTTTGGGCTGGTTATTCCTTGGAAAAGGAGCTTTGGGCTGTGCTGGTTATTCCACAACCAAAGCACGTGTGGGGTAGATCCCTCTCCCTTCCCTCAGCAGATTTATGGGACTGAATTCCTCCCTTTATTTGGAAGTTCATTTTTCACAGGGAAATTTCCCAGGAATTCACAGCTGGAGGTGGCTCTGGGATCCCTGCCAGCTCCAGGGGACAACAGGCTCGGGGTGAGGCCTTGGGAGCACCACGGGGTCTATCCGTGGAGGTGAGGAGATCCTGCAAAAAGCCCCAAAAAGCCCCACATTCCCAAGGAATTCGCAAGGAATCCCAAGTCAGCTCTTGGCTCCTGACCTGGCTGGTGTCCATCCATCTCCCTCAGCCAGTCCCAGGCAGATCCCTGGAAAAAGTCCCATGAGCTGGAAAATCAGGAGCAGGAGGATGGGGATGAGGGGTTGAGTTGTACTTAAGCAGAGGTTGGATAAAACCAGCCTGGAATTTAGGCTGGATTCTGGATTTAGAGCCAGTCAAGAAGCCACAGGGCTTTGGCTGCTTGTGCTGGTCCAGAGGCAACAACCCAGAACTTTTCTGCTTTGAAATTTCCCAAATTCCATTTATTTCAGTTATTTATGCCTGGAGTTTTCCCAAGGAACCTCAGCCAGGTCAGGAGTTGGCCTCATGTTCTGCTCACTCATCTCAGGTGTACAACGAGGAATTTGGTGGAGCTGACTTCAGAAATTTGGGGGTTTTTGTGCATAAATCAAACCCCACGTTCTGCTCACTCATCTCAGGTGCACAACGAGGGGTTTGGTGGAGCTGTGGAAATGTCTTGGTTCAGGGGGAAATTCCTCAGTTTATTTTCACTGCAGTTCCCTGGATAAATTTATGGAGGTCACCAGGATGGGAAGAATTCCCTGGCTCCATGAGGGTGGGATCAGCATTCCAGGCAGGCAGGAATCCCTCCCCAGGTGCCCACAGCAGGGCTGGGCACTGGCACAGAAAATGGGATCTGCTGCAAGGAAAACAGGGGAAAAATGTGCCTGGGAATTTGGTGGGACTTCAGGGATGGAGTGGAGCAGAAATGGTGCAGAGCCCTCAGCTGGGCTGAAAAATAAAAATAAAAATCTTCCATTTCAGTTCTCAATGACCTGAAAATAAATATCTCAATAAGCTTATCTTTGATATTTGGAAGAGGGTGAAATTCCCAGAGATAATTTCAGTGCTGGAGAAACAATTTCTCATTCGGCTGGAACGAAATGCCTGGGAAAAAATAAAAAACATTCCCTCAAAGAAAATGATCCTTTGTAGCTGCCACGAGCATGGAATCAGGAGGGAGCTGAATTTTAGGAGGGGATCAAATGTCCAGCCCGGTCTCAGGGTCAGCCTAATTTGAATATTCTTTTTTTTTTTTTTTTTTTTGTAGCTCCTTATGCATTTTTTCCAAGTATTTTCAAAGGAAGAAGGATGCAGGGATGAAAAAGGAATTTTTCCTTGCACTTTGGCAGCTTTTAGCCCCCTACAGCTCATCTTTTACTCAACAAAGCTGATTTAAAAACGCTTTTTAGTGGTTTTCCAGGTGCTAAGATGGAGAACAAACTAATTAGGCCTGGTGACAAATGACCTTGAGGATCCTTCCCCTCAATCCTGCTTTTCCCTTCACCTTTAAAGCTGGGAATAGAAATAATAGGGAAAAGTTCTGTAATAATTGAGGTGCAGGCTGTGGTTTGTTCACTCCAACGAGGCGATTGTGGCTTGGATTTTTTATGGAAATGTGTGATTTAATTAAGAGATGGGGAAGGGAAAGGGATAATAATTAAAATATTCCATTTTCCATGATTTTTCTGGGCTCTGGGGAGAGGTGAGGGGCTGAAATGGGAAGGTTCATAAAGCAGGGATGTGACCATGGATAGGATCCATAAAAACACCCCAAGTCCCTCAGTTCAGCAATTCCTTTGGGTATTCCTTCCCTCTAAATGTTTATTTTCCTGCACTCCAAGAATATCCAATTAAAAACAGGACAAAAAAGAAGTTTTGGAAGGACATGCAACTACCAAAAATATTATTCCCAAAATTACAACTTTTTCTTAGCAAAAAAATTCCTGTTTTGTGCCTTTGGCCAGGCTGGGATTTTTCCTTTTTCCAGGTTTTTGAAGGGAATTCACCATCCTATGCTTTGGCATCCATAAAAAAGGGATTTACAGGTTCTTACCTCAAACTCACTCCTAGTCCCAGGAAAATATTGACAGCAAACCACAGATCCTGAGGGATAATGGATCTTGGAGGGTATTGTTGGTCTTTCCTTGGCCTCATCCATCTGGAAAAAAAGATGGAGACAATGGAATATTTCCTTTTTAAAACTGGTTAATGGCACTTGCGTCAGGTGTGGTGGCACTTCCGAGCTCTTTGCTCCCAGCAGAATAATTTTTGGGTATTCCCTGGGGAATTCTCCACTGGAAGCTGGTCCAGCTTCTTGGAATAAAGATTTAAAGATTTACTTAGGAAGGAATTCCTGGCTGGGAGGGTGAGGAGGCCCTCACAAAGGGTGCCCAGAGAGGTTGGGAACTCCTCATCCCTGGAATGTCCAAGGCCAGGTTGGATGGGGCTTGGAGCAGCCTGGGATAGTGGGAGGTGTTGGGCTGGAACTGGATGGGTTTGAGGGCCCTTCCAACCCAAACCATCCCATGAAACCAAACAAGAAATCAAAAAATGCCATTTGAAGGACTCTCCAGCTGATGGGGAAATTTGAACTCTCCAGATGATTGGGTGCATGGCAAGGAAAAATCTGGAATATTGGGATGTAGAAATCAGAATTCCAATCTAAACTTGACAGAACAATTGGTCTCAAATCTGGAATATTGGGATATAGAAACCAGAATTCCAATCTAAACTTGACGAAACAATTGGTCTCGTTTCCAGCAGGAAACACAGTTTGCAACATATTTAAACCCTGACAAGCTCCATCTGCTCCAGCTCTGCTTCCCAATAATTTAATTACCCCAGGTTTCCGTGCCTGAGCCGTTCCCAGCATCAGGAATTACGGATTCATTAGCAGTGCCCTCCATGTGCTGCTTGCTCCTTCTTCTTTCCCTGGGATTTCGATCAGTTCCTTCCAAACATTTCTGTTTTGACAATCTCCATCTGGGCTGTTCCAATCCCATTTTCTGGGATGTGTTTGGTGTATTTCAGGGAGGGAGGGAAGCTGAGATCTTCCTTTGAGGAACAGGAACAGCTTTAGAAAAGCTTGGACAGACGTGGAATTGCGTGGAGTCAAGGGAGCTGCGTTTCCTACAAATAAAACTGGATTTTTCCAACCACCAGCAACATTCCCTGGGTTCTGCCAGTGCTGCTCCCGTCAGTATTCGTGAAATCTTTGCAGGTATCAGGGAAATAAATAAATAAATAAATAAATAAATAGCCACAAAGGCAGCTAATGAATGAATGCATGAATAAAGGAATTTTAAAAATAATAAATAAATAAATAAATAAATAAATAAATAAATAAATAGCCACAAAGGCAGGTAATAAAAGAATGAATTAAGGAAGGAATAAAGGAATTTTAAAAAATAATAAATAAATGAATAAATAAATAAATAAATAAATAAATAGCCACAAAGGCAGGTAATAAAAGAATGAATTAAGGAAGGAATAAAAAAAATTAATAAATAAATGAATGACTACATAAATAAATAAATAAATCCAACACCCCCCCCCTTATTTTTTTCTGGACAGGCAGCACCAAAAAAGAGGAAGAAATTAAAAATTGCCTGAAAACATTCAATTCCAGCCACTGATAGCAGATAAATTCATGGACTCAAGGAAATTTTACATGGCTCAAGTTTGTTTCTTTTTTAGAGTTCTCTCTTCAAGGAATAAAAATGGAACCGTGTGAAGGCTTTTTGCAGGAGGGTTTTGCAGGAGAGCAAGGCCTGACTCAATTGAATTTTAGGGAGGAGAGAAGGTCGAGGAAGTCTTGTCATGGAATCAGGAATTCCCTAATCCACTCGGCATTCCCTCTGTGCCAAACCTCAGCCAACAGGACGGGTTTAGCCACTGGAAAGAAATAAAGAGAGGTTTTCCAAGTCTCATCCTCCTCTGAGTGATTTCCTGACCTCCCCGTTTCTCCTGGCTGGGGTTGAGGGCAGGATGCTGCAGGAGGGGAAATCTGGGGCTGAAATGATTCCATCAAGAGGAGTTTGACACAAATAATTTGATTTTCTTTTCTCTTGCTGATAAGAGATAAGACAGGCAGAAATGAACCCATTTGTAGTGCCCTGAGTGAATCACTGTAGGTGAAGCTGCTCTGAGCTGGTTCCCTTCCAGAGGGGTTTTTCATTTCTCCCTGTAGGTCAGGTGGAAAAAGAAAGAAACCAGAATTAGTTGATGAAGAAAGTGGCAGAGTTGAAGTTGGAGAGAATTTCTCCTCACGAGGAGAACCTATTTTTATCCCTGCAGCTCCTGGGGAGCAGGATCCTCCTGCCTCAGGGCACAAAACCACTTCGGCCTCAGTAAATGCAGAATATTTTGCTCCTTCCAAGGTAAATTTTTCAAGATTGGTGACAAATTTGAGCACCTTGAGTGCTGTGTCCAGTTCCGGACGTGAGAAGAAAGACCTGGAGGGGCTGGAGAAGGGAAGGGAACGGAGCTGGGAAGGAGCTGGAGAATTCCTGAGGGAGCTGGGAAAGGGGCTGGAGAATTCCTGAGGGAGCTGGGAAGGGGCTGGAGAATTCCTGAGGGAGCTGGGAAAGGGCTGGAGAATTCCTGAGGGAGCTGGGAAAGGGCTGGAGAGGCTGAGGGAGCTGGGAAAGGGCTGGAGAATTCCCGAGGGAGCTGGGAAAGGGCTGGAGAATTCCTGAGGGAGCTGGGGAAGGGGCTGGAGAATTCCTGAGGGAGCTGGGAAAGGGCTGGAGAATTCCTGAGGGAGCTGGGAAAGGGCTGGAGAATTCCTGAGGGAGCTGGGAAAGGGGCTCAGCCTGGAGAAAAGGAGGCTCAGGGGGGACCTTGTGGCTCTGCACAAGTCCCTGACAGGAGGGGGCAGCCGGGGGGGGTCGGGCTCTGCTCCCAGGGAACAGGGACAGGAGGAGAGGGAACGGCCTCAGCCTGGGCCAGGGGAGGCTCAGGGTGGGCATCAGCAGGAATTTCCCCATGGAAAGGGTGCTCAGGCCTTGGCAGGGGCTGCCCAGGGAGCTTTGGAGTGCCCATCCCTGGAGGGATTTCAAATCCCTGTGGATGTGGCACTTGGGGCCATGGGGCAGTGGTGGCCTCAGAGTGCTGGGGAAGGGTTGGACTCGATCATGGAGGGCTTTTTCCAACCTCAATAATTCCATGATTCACCCACATCTTTATACTCCACCATTTTGTCTTTAATGTGCATCTTGGGGATGAGACAGTGCCAGAAAATGCTGAATAATGAGGAATTCCTGAAAATCCAGGGGTACTCGTCATCCATGGAACTCTGCTTTCTTCACCCTTCATTTTTCTGTTGTTCCTAAAATTCTGGTTTCTGTGGAAGAAATAAAATGGAATTCCTGGAGGTGGCACTCAGAGCTCTGGGCTGGGGACAAGGTGGGCATCAGGCACAGCTGGGACTCCATGGGCTGGGAGGGCTTTCCCAAGCTCCAAGGATTTTCCAATCCTGGGATTCTGTGAACAGCTGGTCAGAAGGGCCAAAGCACCGGGCAGTGAAGCCAGGCCGTGTTGGAACCCAAGGCACACCTCTGGCTGCCCTGGGGGGTCAGGGCACACCTCAGGCTGCCCTGGGGGGTCAGGAGCCCCAGCAAGGGAGTCCCAGCCCCTGGCAAGGAGCCCAGAATGGCACCGGCTTTGACCTCAGCCCATGGGAAAAGTTACCAACACTGCCAGAATCATTGCAAGCCACCAGAGTGTGAAAATGAGTAGTGGTTTAGTATTTTACAAGGTAAAAAAGAGGATTTTAGGGTTTTTAATATGAGCACGAAGCGTTTAAGATGGAGGATTTTGGGCGTTGCCCTGTTCTTCCTCTTCTTCTCCTTCTCCTCCATCTTCTCTGGTGGTGGTGGCACAAAATGATTGGCAGAATGAAAAAGAGGTGGAAATTCCGTGTCTGGAATAGGTGCAAATGAATTGGTATAGAACAGTAACTAATAAATGCGTTGTGAAGAATGGTTGGATGATGGAAAGGGCACAGAAAGGCCGGGACAGCCCAGGGCTGGGCAGTGCCCGCTCGGACTCGGCTGCATCAGATGTGTGGCCGGAGCTGAGAGCTGGCAGAGAGAAGGAGAAATCAACAACCTGAAACAACATCTGCAGCCGTTTCTCATCTGCTGGGGCTCGAGGTAAAACTCCCCAGAGGTGAAGATAAAGAACCTGGATTTGTGTGGAGTACCCAACTCCCACAAGGCTGGAGCTCCCAGTGTCTGCTGCCAACGTGCTCCATCCGTTTGGGATCCATGGAAGCCATTCCTTGTGGAGACAGCAGAGCACAGGGACAATCCCAGAGTTTGCCTCTGAAGTTCCTGGTTTAAGGAGATATCAGAATTTCAGAACCAAAGGGGATCTCTCAGATCCTCCTCAGCCTCCAGGCTCAAGCAATTTCAATCTAATCCCTGGATACTTCCCAGAGAGCTCCCAGGCAGGGGCAGGTTGGGATCATCCCACCAGGAAGCAGTGCTGGAAGTGGTTTCAGACGGAAACTCTTTCCTTTGGGGACAAACCTTCCTGTTGGAATTGTTGGGGAACTAAGGGGTGACAGATTGCAGGTGAATCATCACAAATCCCCTCTTCGCTCTATAAAAGCAACTCTTGCACCTCGCTGAAATTGCGGCAATTTCCATTTAGGACATTCCTGCTTGTTCTTGGAAATAACAGTGCTGTTCCTGGAAAAAAAAAAATGGGAATTAAAGACACATTCCAGGAACTGTCTGACAATGGAGAGCAGGGACTGGAACACTAAACCCCTCAATTCCTGCAACTCAAATGTCTCAGCTGAGCACATGGGTTGGGTCCAACCCCAGGATCCCAGCACAGGAAGGACCTGGAGCTGCTGGAATGAGACCAGAGGAACCAGGATGATCCGAGGGATGGAGCAGCTCTGCTGGGAGGAAAGGCTGGGAGAGCTGGGATTGTCCAGCCTGGAGAGGAGAAGCTTTGGTGTGAGCTCACTGTGGCCTTCCAGGACCTGAAGGGGCTCCAGGAGAGCTGGAGAGGGACTGGGGACAAGGGATGGAGGGACAGGAGCCAGGGAATGGCTTCCCACTGCCAGAGGGCAGGGATGGATGGGATCTTGGGAATTGGGAATTGCTGGCTGGGAGGGTGGGGAGGGGCTGGGCTGGAATTCCCAGAGCAGCTGTGGCTGCCCCTGGATCCCTGGCAGTGCCCAAGGCCAGGTTGGATGGAATTGGAGCAGCCTGGGGCAGTGGGAGGTGTCCCTGCCATGGCAGGGGTGGGATGGGGTGGGATGGGGATGGGATGGGATTTAAGGTCCCTTCCAACCCAAACAACTCCATAAATCCATGATTTACCTGATGGACACCACACCAGCACAACCAGTGCTCCCAGAACGTTCCCTGGACGTGCTCTGGGAAGCAATGGGCGAATTCCATAAATACAGGAAGGGGTGGGCGATGAGGAATCCATGGAAATCAATTCCACGGGGCGGTGGGAACTCCATGAATATCTCAGCACCTGCATAAATCTTCTGCTCTTTATTAAGTCCTGCAGAGATTTATTAAATTCTGGGTGGCTTAAGAAACACAAAAGAACTGCAATAAAAAGAGAGAGGGGATTGCTTATAATTCACATTTTAATAATGGTCAAATCAGTCGATTTTATCTTTTCTGCTGTGATGGATGTTGTATAAACTCATATTTGTGGGGAATTTATGCAGCTTAAACTCATGGCTCAGCTGTAAATAATGGAAAGAAATCGTTCTGCAACCTAAAATATCTTTGGCGTCAAGGTTTCTACTTAAAGTCTATTATTTTGAGCAGAATAATTTCATTTTTTTTTCACATAAATTTAATTTATACGAATGTGCTGTTGCAAAGAGTGGAAGGTTTTGATTTTTGATGTAGTGGAGCTGCAAAAATTAATGCCAAAAAGATAATTTAGAAAGGTAAGGAAAAAATGACTCCTAGAAAATATTAAAACAGGGAAGAAATCAAGGTGTTTTTCCTGTTTCTTAATTGTTTTTGTATGAAAAAAATTGGGAAGAGCAGGATTCTGCCCTCAAAGCTCATGGACAAATGGTCTCAGCTGGTCCCTTCCAGGAAATTCAGGGAGTGGGATTTTTCCAAGCTCCATGTCAGGATATTTGAGAGATGGGAACATTCCTCTCATCCCAAATCCCTGAAAACTCCAAGCCTTCACCTGCATCACCGACAGATTTTTACGCCAAATTAGAGTTATTAAAAATTCCTAGCAATAAAAATTTCCAGGATTTCTGTGGGACATTTTGTTAAGGAGGAGGACATGAACTGATAGAAGGGCAGGGAAGGAGTTAGGAAGTGAAACAATGAATTTTTGATTTGCTTTTCCAGCTGAAATCCCAAATTCCTTTATCCAAGGGCACTTGTCAGGGGAGCTCAGAACGGGGCTTTGGCAGAGCGGAGCCTCTGTGGAAGCTGGGAAAAAAAATCCACAAGAAATCCAAGAACAATGAACCCTCAGGAGGAAAAATCAGAGTTTGAAAAGAAATCGAGTGTAAAGCAATAGGAACTAAAGTCCCATTTCTTCTCTCTGGGAGATAGGATTCCCAGGAGGATCCAAGGCTGGATTCTTTAAAGGGAAGCATAAAATATGGATATTTGCATATTTGATTAATATAATTGCCTGCAGATTGCAGAATTCCCTCTGTCCAGCACTGATAATTCAACATTCGCTTGTTGTTTAAATATTTGAGGAAAGTGCTTTTCCCTACAGGGGCTGAAGGTCATCCCTGTTCCTTCCTTCATCCAAAAAGCATGGAAAAGTCAAAATCCAAGAGTAGGTCACTGATTCCCTGCAATATTCATAGCGAGATATTCCAAATATTGGAGAAGAGACACTCCAGGGAGGGCCTGAAGGGGCTCCAGGAGAGCTGGAGAGGAACTGGGGACAAGGGATGGAGGGACAGGACCCAGGGAATGGCTTTAAGCTGGGAAAGGGTGGATTTAGGTTGGATTTTGGGATGGAATTGCTGGCTGGGAGGGTGGGGAGGGGCTGGGCTGGAATTCCCAGAGCAGCTGTGGCTGCCCCTGGATCCCTGGCAGTGCCCAAGGCCAGGCTGGACACTGGGGCTTGGAGCAGCCTGGGACAGTGGGAGCAGGAGCTCCTGGACACCTGATTCTCATTAATGCCAACTGTTAATGAAACACAGAAAAGAGAGAATTCCATTGTGCTCTCCGTGCTTATTCCAGAGCCTGAAGTTGGTTCCTTTGTTCTTCCTCTGCTTTGGCATCACTAATTTTTAGGATCGTTGATATCCACATTTTCCTGCAATCCCTGCCCATTGCCAAGGGACATCAGTTGGAGCTTGCCATGACAGCCGAATATTTTAGTTCATGGTTTATCCTTCCCACCTTGATTAAAATCTTGATTTAAAGTATTTATCCCTAAAAAGAGCTGGGAAAAGTGGCTGCTTCCCTGTGGTGAACCCCACATGTTCCTGCTCAGGATGCTGGAATATCTGGCAGAAGGAACAGGCTGGAGGGAGAGCAGGGAATCCTAAAATCCCAGGGTGGTTTGGGTGGAAAGGGACCTTGAAGCCCACCCTGCCATCATCAGGGACACCTTGCCAACCAGGAGAAATCTGATCCTAAAAAAACCCTTTTTAAGATGAAAAAACCATTTTAGCTTGAGGCTCCTCCTTGGCTCCTTTTCACTTCATCAAATCATAACAACAACAAAATGAAGCCTTGGAATATTCCAGCGTGGAAAGGAAAATATTTCTGTTCGTGGTCATTTCCAGGTTTAGGATTGTCTTGGTGAGATTTTGAAAGCCGATATTGGGTAAAAATTATGAGAATTCAGCCTTTCAACTGAAGATCTGATCAGCAACTATTTTTCTCCTCATGAAAAATCCTCTTGGATCCACACACAGGAACCTGAGCAGAGATTTCTGAGGGGGAATTTTCTCATTTATTCCCTGTCATGCGTTTTTCTGTTGTTATCTCTGCTGATTGCAGAGCTTTTTTAATGGTTTTTTTTTTGTGTCATCAGTGCTCTTTGCACCTTATTTATTCATTAATGCCACGGCCCAGGTGCGGGATGGCAAAGCTGTTCCCATGGCGACAAATGGGACACAAAAACTGGGTTGGAATGGAGCTGCATGGACAGGGAATTCTGGGAAGTGGGAAACGGGGAAGCTGCTGGTTCCCCACAAAAATCCCAATAATCAGTAATGCAGGCAAAGGAAATGGCGGTAATTTAACGGGTTCCTGAGCTAATGAATTTTAATTGTTAATGTTCCAGGGTGGAACTGTTTCTCTTCACGCAGAGAAATGAGGGGTGGCATGGAAATTCTGGGGCAAAAATGTTCCTGAGGGGCTGTGGGATGCAGAGATTCCCATCCATCCATCCATCCCACATTCCTTGGTGGGAACATGAGCCGAGAGCAACAAATCCTCATCTGGGGAAGCTTTGGGAATCATTTGGGAGTGGATTTAAAACTCAGGGCAGCTCTGGGGGCAAATTTAGACCAACCAAAGCCTCACCTTCAGCTGCAGCTTCTCCCCAGGAAATCTTTGGGATTCTGGTTTGGACTTGGAATCCAGAATTTTCCACAGTTTTCTTCTTTGAGATGCCACGAAGTCCCAGAGTTCAGCTCGAGCAGCTCCTGCAGTGGGGCCAAGCCATGAGACAAATCACACCTCAGCCCCTGCATGGCCTTTCTTGCACTCCAAAAATCCATAATTTCCAGTCAAATTCCCAGAATCCCAGGAGAACCTGAGCTGGAAGGGACCCTCAGGGATCATCAAGTCCAGTTCCAGGCTCTACACAGAACCATCCCCAAAAAGGAGCAGCAGATAAAAGGCTGAATCCATCATTTCTGAAATCTTTCTGTTTAGTAAAAAATAGTGAATTTCCAGTTTAAAAGAGCAAATCAGGAGCTGCTGCTTTGATCCTGGATTTGATATCACAGAATCATGGAATGGTTTGGGTTGGAAAGGACCTTAATTCCCACCCCAGCCATGGCAGGGACACCTCCCACTGTCCCAGGCTGCTCCAAGCCCCAATGTCCAGCCTGGCCTTGGACATTCCAGGGATCCAGGGGCAGCCCCAGCTGCTCTGGGAATTCCAGCCCAGCCCCTCCCCACCCTCTAAGTAAAGAACTTTCTTTCTCCTCCGATATTTAAATCCATGCTCCAAGCCCAGCCAATGCCTTCAATTCCCTGCAGAAGAATCTGTGACACACCCTGCATAAAGATGGAAATTTGTCCCAAAAAATTCCTGGTTTATGGACACCACAGCACCAAAATACAACCAAATTCCTTCTTTTTCACCTCCCACCACCCATGAGCCTCTCCAGAAGAATCAGGAACAGGCTCTACCTTGGACAACCTCCTTGAGCTTTTACAAACCCTTCTGCCCGCCTGGAACAGAAGCTCCAAGGTGAGCAGGAGTCATTTAAACCCCATTGATCTGCAATTAAATTCCTGTGGATGGAAACTGCAAAAATTGAAATGAAAATTGATTTCATGTTTGGTTTCTGGTTGTTTATTTATTTTTTTTTTTTTAAAGAGGATTTTTAAGCAGCTTTATGCTTTTATAAATCAAACCCACCTGGGAAGGTCTCTGTGTTCAGAGCAGCTGGAAAACACAAGCAGCACATCAGAACTTTCTTTAATCCAGGTCTTCCCTTGCTCAGGATTTTTTTGCAAGCTCCTGACAACTTCCATGAGGGAAACCACAGAGGATAACCAAGTTCTGTTTTCATTTTCATTCCTACCAGGCTCCTCAGCTCCTGCCTGATGAGAACACACCAGGAAAAACAAGGAGAAAAAGCGCAGAGGCACAAACAGAGGAAACCTGATACTTACAGAGGTGACAAGAGGGTGCTCCTGATCCCATCACAGCCAACCCTGACCTCATCCCACTTCCCAGGCCATCCTAGCTGGCCTTTTCCAGAGGAATTTATGTAGGATTTTGATGGGAACAAGCTGAAAGCCAAACAAAATTGCCAAATCAGAGCCAGCTGAGGCCGTGACCAGCCCAGGGTGAAGCTCCAGGTGGAAGCTTTGAGGCCACCAAACACTGGCAGCATCTGGAGGAAGTTTTTTTTCCCACATTTCTGCTGCACCTGAGGTCCTTTCTTCACTCTCGTCATTAAAATAACTTCAATTAACAGCTCAGTGCAGCTGGGGCTCGTTCTTAGCGAGCTCTACACAAATGAGCCAAGTCCTGCTTTGTCCAGATTTTGTTTTATGTCCAGTTCCTGAATCCCTTCATGTCGCTGCTGACAGCAGGAAATAATTGAGCAGCTGTTCAGCCATCAGGCCACAAAATAAAACATTTCGGGAGATAAAAACGGCACTGAGCAGAGAGAGATGCAACATTTTCCATGATGAAAGGCAGCCTCGTGTTTATACCAGACTGAAAGTGCTCCTGGAACAGTGCTGTTGATTCCTGAGGGTCTTTGAGATCATAAACCTGAATCTGAGAAACAGGGAGGTTGGAAAAATGGGAGTAAGGAATGCTCCAAGTCCCTGACAGGAGGGGGCAGCCGGGGGGGGTCGGGCTCTGCTCCCAGGGAACAGGGACAGGAGGAGAGGGAACGGCCTCAGCCTGGGCCAGGGGAGGCTCAGGGTGGGCATCAGCAGGAATTTCCCCATGGAAAGGGTGCTCAGGCCTTGGCAGGGGCTGCCCAGGGAGGTTTGGAGTGCCCATCCCTGGAGGGATTTCAAATCCCTGTGGATGTGGCACTTGGGGCCATGGGGCAGTGGTGGCCTCAGAGTGCTGGGGAAGGGTTGGACTCGATCATGGAGGGCTTTTTCCAACCTCAATAATTCCATGATTCACCCACATCTTTATACTCCACCATTTTGTCTTTAATGTGCATCTTGGGGATGAGACAGTGCCAGAAAATGCTGAATAATGAGGAATTCCTGAAAATCCAGGGGTACTCGTCATCCATGGAACTCTGCTTTCTTCACCCTTCATTTTTCTGTCATTCCTAAAATTCTGGCTTTTGTGGAAGAAATAAAATGGCCAAAGCAAAGATTTTAAATTACTTATTCATATTTTTTGCATAAATCAGCTTTAAAACTCAACAGTGTTTTGGGTTTATGGTTGGGGTGGGTTTTGGGAATGTTGCTTGTCTCTAAACGGGTCTCGGAGCAACCTGGGATAGTGGAATTTGTCCCTGTCCATGGAAATGGGTGGGATGAGATAAATTTAAGATCCTTTCCACCCCAAACCATTCCATGATTCCATGATTTGTCCAAGTGACCTCCTCACTGGGCATAGGGAAGACAGGGAAGCCTTTGCAGCCTTCAAGGGTGAAAGAATTCCATGAAAAGTCTCTTGTGCTCCAAGTCTCTTGGGACAGCGCGGAGTGGAAATTGAGGAATCAAATGCACAACACAAACCTGTGGGATAATTCCAATCGTTCCGGGCAGTGACTGCACAAAACCCCCAATATCCTGGGAGATTCCAGGGTTTCCTTTGCCAGCTCCCTTCAGAGAGGTTTCCCCTTCCATTACCTCATCCTGACAGAGAGCCCTGATAAGATTCTTTGGGAATCACCTGCAGCAATTCTCCCAAAGCAGCTCCCCTTCCCTCATCCTGCTGCTCGGACAACCCCAGCTGGAATAAATTTCCTTCCCTATTAGCAATTAGTGCATTGCTACCTGAATAAACGGGTTAATTCATGTTCCAATTCTAGGGGATTTATCCCAGAGAGATTCCCGACTGAATCCCTTCCATCCCAAGGAGCTCTGTGTGGTGCTGGCAGTGAGACAGGGCCATTTCTGTCACCCTGAAATGACTCCACATCAACGGTCAGGCAAGGAAAAAACAAACCTGTCAATTATTTGTTACCTGAGACAAAAAAAATTTCTCCAAGTGCCCAGTACAAGGAAAAAAAAGGAAAACCGTTTATTGCTGCACTGAAATCCTTCCAAGCCCAATGGATGGGACAGAATCCGGGAAAAAAAATGAATTATTACACACCTTTTCCCCTTAGAGAGCTGAGGTTAAATGGAGTCAATAAATGTTCCAGGGAGTCAGCAGTAAAGTGCAAATTCTGTCATTTACAGGCTGCCAGGACCCTCCTCTGAACCCAGCCCATTCCCACAGGCTGGGAGTTGCTGTTTATTCCAAGCACAGGTTTTTCCCTGACATTTCTGTCTCCGAGATGTTGGAAAGCAGCCCCGGGAATGCCCAGTCAGCACTTGGCTAATGAAGGTCACTCCTTGTGCTGACTCCTGTCCAGGGCTCCTGGGCACCACTTCAGCTCCAGGCAGTTCCAGCAGCACGCAGGATTCCCTTTTCCTTCTTTCCTTCTCCAGTGATTCCCAGTCCAAGCCCCTGATTAATTCCATGTTCTCCACACAGCTCCACGATCAGCTCAGAATGTGTTTTAATCTGTGCTTAATGCTGTGGTCTTCCATAAATTCCTTCATTTAATGAGGATATTCGCCATTAATGCTGTGGTCTCACAGTGTCCCAATGGGTTTTTTTCTGGAAAAAAAGATGCAATTTGCACCTTGGAAATTTAGCAATAATTTTAATATTATTTTTAATATTATTTCTGCTTTTCCCACTCTTCCCTTTGTGTAGATCCCATTTCTCTGGGATAGATGAGGCAGGATATGGTTTATCCCACAAAACGTCTCAGTCCTGCTTCTGTCTGGCAAAGGGATTTTAGTGAATCCAGAGAATTGGGGGATCAACGTGTTCAACCTCAGTTTGTACCAGGGGAGGCTCAGGTTGGAAATCAGCAGGAATTTCCCCATGGAAAGGGTGCTCAGGCCTTGGCAGGGGCTGCCCAGGGAGGTTTGGAGTGCCCATCCCTGGAGGTGCCCAAGGAATTCCTGGAGGTGGCACTCAGAGCTCTGGGCTGGGGACAAGGTGGGCATCGGGCACAGCTGGGACTCCATGGGCTGGGAGGGATTTTCCAAACTAAATAATTCTGGGATTCTGTAAACAGGGAAAAAACCAAGTGCTGACCCATGAGATGGTTCCAAAAGGAGATGCTCCTCCAAGTCAGGGTGGACACCTAAAGCAGGCAGGAGAGGTATGGATGCTGAAGAAGCCTCAGCAGAGAATTTCTTCAGCTCTCTGCAGCAGTTCCTGAGAGCTCTGTCTTTCTCATGCTGAGCTGTGCAAAACATGAGAAGGTTTCTGTAAACCGAGTTTGCTACCTTGCACCTGCAAATAGAATTAGAATTGTTATGATTTTGACCAGGAGAATGAACAATGTGAGAACTGACCAATCACTCTGGTAGGGAGTTAGCAAGAGCTCCAAAAATCTCTTGCCATTTAGGTAGACACTAAGAGAACTAAACACATAAAACCCCCTCCTTTGTTAATTAAATAATTCCATCCATTCTCTTGACTGCATTCCTGTCTCTGAGTCTTTCTTAACCCTCTGGCCAGCAGCTGTGACAGAGAGGGAATGAGGAAGGAGAGCAGGAAGATCCCAGGAAATCCAGAAGGACCCAAATCAATGAGAGGAGACAAGGGGGAGGCCCCAGTCCACAAACCTGCCAGACAACATTCCAGGAGCAGGTGGGAATGCTGGGATGTCTGTGCAGGGCCTGGAATTGGGCTGGATGATCCTTGGGATCCCTCCCCACTCAGGATATTCCACAATTCTACAAACCCCTTCCCCTCTCCTCTCCAAAGCACTCCTGGAGCTCCTGCCTTGCAGAAGGCTCCGGGAGCTGGATTTTTCCAGCTGCTTTTGAACCCCTTCATGGTGAGGCTTATCCCACTTATTCCAACCCAGATCCCAGCAAACTCCTGGCAGCTCTCCCAGCTCAGCTCAGCACACAGATCCAGCCCCAGAGCTCGGGAATCACTTCCTTTTCCAGGCTGGAAGCAAAGCACGTGGCAAAGAACGTGCAAATCCTCAGCAGGCCCCAGAGCAATGAACCTGGAGCAATGAACCTGAAGTCCTGCAAATGCTGCAAGAAAAGCTGGAATTTGCTGCTGCCTCAGCTGAAACCTTGGATTGCGGCATCTCCCGGGAGAGGGGGTGGATGAGAGACTTTTAGGGAAGATGAGGAAAGAACTGAGCTCCCAAGAAAGCTTCCTGAGGAGGCAGAACGCGTTTATCAGTGGTCAGGGCCTCATGAATAAAACATCTCCCAAGCCCAGCTCTGGAGCGACACCGATGGATGCATTTCCCACTTGGATCAAGCCATGGCAAACCTGCTGGAATTCAGCCCAAAATGCAATGTTTCTCCTGCATCTCCGTGGTGCTGCAGCCACAGCCTCCTTCCCACAGAAACTGCTGGATTAGAGGGAATTCGGGAAAGAGTTAAAGTATTTGTGAGGTGCATGCAGAAAAACAAGTGAAGATATGACAGATTTCCTACCTCTGAGGGGAAAATTTGTAGTTTTTGTAAAGGTTATTCATAATTTGTAACATTTTAGTGTGTCTAGGCCTCGGTCACATTTGCTTTGTGCTGGGCTTGTCCATACGGAGGTGAAGGCAGAGAGGACTTGAAAAATTTCTGGTATAAAAAAAGGAAATCATGGAAATAAATAAAGCAAAGGAAACCTGGGTGATCCTCCAGAAAGTCTTTCCATGATCTGAGGGTTCCTTGATTTTGAGTCCCTTCCTTGATCTTTTCTGGAGACCTGAAGGTGCCATTGATTCAAAAGAAATTTAAAAAAGAATTAATAGATATTAATAAATAAATAGAATCAATCCAAAGGAGCAGCTCTACCATGGGGACAGCACAGATCAGCAGAGAATCCCAGAATGGTTTGGGTGGGAAGGGACCTTAAATCCCATCCCATCCCATCCCACCCCTGCCATGGCAGGGACACCTCCCACTGCCCCAGGCTGCTCCAGCCTGGCCTTGGGCACTGCCAGGGATCCAGGGGCAGCCACAGCTGCTCTGGGAATTCCATTCCAGCTCCTCCCCACCCTCCCAGCCAAGAATTCCCAATATCCCATCTAATCTAACCCTACTTTCTGTTTGCAGCTCCTTCCTCCTCACAGACCAATTTACCTGGAATCGCCATGAATTAGACACGAGGGAATCACTTTGGAGACAGCCTATTTGTGGAAAAATCCAATTTCTTCCAGGCTTTTTTTAGCCAAGAAATCCTCTTGTGCCTACTTTGCCAGGTGGAATATTTGTAGAAAAAAATGAATTTTCCAACCAATCCTTCAGCAATGATCCCACACTGACCAGTGCTAACTGTTGGATAACATGGCATCACCGGTGAAATCCCAATTTTCCGAAGAAATATCCCTGTGGGAGCGAAATATTCCATTTTCCCAGCTGTTGCTTTGTTCCTGTGTCACTAAGACAAGCCTTGGAAAACAAGGTGACACGTTTACAAGCCTCGCAGGCAGCTGATGATTCCACACTTCTCTCCGAGCTGTTTCCCAAAGGAATTTCACTGCAGACAGTTATAAACTCAGCAGATTCCTCACTCAGAGACACCTCAGCCAGGCTGGGGAATACACAAATATATTCCTTTGTTTTAAAAGAATGACAGGTCTGGGAATATATATTCATATATAAAATTAACTGGTTTTTTAAATGTGTAATTCAGTGGGAATTAATTGCTACAATACTGTGGTCAAACCACAGATTAGTGATTTTTTCCTTCCTGAACATAATTCAGATTGTCCAAGTCCATGGAATTGCAGTAGGAACTTGATGGAAGCTGTTGATTAAACTGGAATTAGGGAGGGGAACCCCCACCTCTCGCTCAGCTGCGGATTTTGGATGGATAAGGCGGATTTGGACAAGGACAGAGCTCAGGTGTTCCTTTAATGAGCTGTAAGGAAACATGGACAAGGTGCAGGCTGGGAATGCCAGGAGAAAAGATGATCCCAGACGTGTGCAGTGGCCAAGTCCCATCGTGTTTTCTGCTCCACTTTCAGCTGCTGTCACTTCCCGGTGACATTGCCTGAGGCAGCTCCTAAAATCCTGCTGTTCCCACCCCCACGCCCTCCCCAACGCCTGCAGAGCTGCAGCTCAGCTCAGGTGTGCACTGAAGGGAATAATTCACCTTCTATGCACGGTGACACCAAAAAAAAATGGGGTTTCCAGGCCATCCCGGAGCTGGGAATTCCCAAAGTTAGCATCTAAGTCTTGGGGGACTGAATTATTCATGGATGTGTTTGTCCCAACTCCAGTCTGAGGCAGTGGGAAGATGCTGTGTCGGATTTGAGGCGTTTTAGCTCCAGAGAAGCCCCTAAAACATTCCCACAGCAAATCCCAGCTTGCTGCTCCTGCCTGGAAGGGGAATGCAGAGTGGGCTGGAAGTCAACAGAGACAGGATGCAAAAGGGGAAAAGTGAAAAAAGAGAGACAATAAAATATTCCACGTTGGAGGTGCATGAACCATGGGGATCAGGGAGAGGGAAGGAAAATTTGGGAGCTAAAGGGAGAGGGAAAAGGTGGAAAATCAGCAGGGAGAGCAGAGCCAGGAATGGGGCAGGTCTGTTCTGGCGGTCAGAGCACCCTGAGTTATCCAGGGCATGGAAAATGTCCAGAGGAAAAAATATTGACAACTCAAAGGAGAAAAATGAGGAAAACCCAAAGGATCAAGAGGGAATGGCTTCCCACTGCCAGAGGGCAGGGATGGATGGGATCTTGGGAATTGGGAATTCCCGGCTGGGAGGGTGGGGAGGGGCTGGGCTGGAATTCCCAGAGCAGCTGTGGCTGCCCCTGGATCCCTGGCAGTGCCCAAGGCCAGGCTGGACATTGGGGCTTGGAGCAGCCTGGGGCAGTGGGAGGTGTCCCTGCCATGGCAGGGGTGGGATGGGATGATCCTTAAAATCCCTCCCATCCCAAATCGTTCCAGGATTTCATGATTCAGTGATTCCATGATTCCATTATTCCACGATTCCATGATCAGCCCATTCACTCCTACAGAGAACAACTGGGGTTACTGGGAAGGCTCCATCTTCACCCAGAGCATTCCTGGGGCAGGAGGAGATCCCGGACAATGAGTGAAATCCAGGGAAATTCTGAAAAGTGACAATCCTGTGGAGTTTTTCTTAGCATCCAAGGGGGAGAGATAAAATCCGAGCAGGGCTTATAAAGCTGTAAAACAGGACAATATTGGGCTATTAAAATCCAAATTACTGTTAAATCCCAAGGGAAAAGGGATAAAGCCAGGCACACTGGAACTGGTTCTAATCAGCAATATCTAATTAAAGCTCCTGTTTGAGGTTTCCATGGGCATTAGGAAAGACTGGAATTCAGTCCTGGTGCTCGGGAGCTTCCATCAGGCATCCCTGGGAGACACCTGGGTATAAAAATTTACTGAATGTGCTCAGTCCAGAGAGAAGAACGGTGTTAAATAATTCTGATTATTGAGATTAGCTCAGGTAAATGGAGCTTTTGGATCATTCCAGCTCAGTGAGAGCAGTGTGGGAAAGGGGGAGATAAGGTTCCTGCTTAAAGGGATGCTCAGAGAGGAATTCCTTGGATGAAAAGCTTTGGGATCCCTCAAATGATGGCTCCGTGGTGGGAGGGTGACAAAGCACAGCCCCCATGAGGCTGCTTTGTACTGGGAGTCTCTCAGAATCTCCTCTTCCTGCTCTTCTGGCATTAATTTTATAATTAATTAAATAATTTTCATTTATAATTAATTAATTTTTCATAATTAATTAATCGATTTTCATCTTTTCAGAGCTCTCCATTCGCATTCTGAACAAAACTCCTGCTGCGTTTTAGGATTTATATTTATGAATTCTCAAAGCTGTTGTCACATTTTTGCTCCTGAGAGAGGGGAAGGGACCAGCAGGAGCTGAGCCCTGAGCACGGGAGCTAAACCAGAGTCAGGGCATCCCAAAAACAGCCCCCAAAATCAGGGAATGCTTTTGCTGGGGTCTCTTCGAGTCTCCATTTCTTTCTGTGCAAAGAAGAGAAAAAAATTTTGCTTTTTTTCCCTCAGAGTTTACTCATTTATGAGTCACTCCCACCCTGCAGCCAGCGCTCCTTCCACCTTCAGGAAACTGTGTCCCGTTCTCCATCCAGAGCCAGGATGGAATTCTGATGAACACTGAGGCCATGGGCTGTGTAAACAGCATAAAATATCCAGAACAGGGAGTTTTTAACCTCTGGAAGAAGGGGCAGGTGGGTCAGGAGGGCAAGGACATCAGGAGGTTCTGCAGTGGGAAAATGAGGAGGGCAAAACCCAGCTGGAATTTAACCTGGACACCGCCATAAAAGACTTTAAAAATATTCCTGTAAATATTGCAGCAACAAAGGGAGGGATGAGGAGAATGTCCAGCCCTTGCTGGCTGTGGCAAAGGATGAGGAAAAGGCTCAGGTACCTCATGGTTCTTTGCCTCCCATGACAAGGAGGACCTGGAGGGGCTGGAGCGTGTCCAGGGAAGGGAATGGAGCTGGGAAGGGGCTGGAGAATTCCTGAGGGAGCTGGGAAGGAGCTGAAGAATTCCTGAGGAAGCTGGGAAGGGGCAGGAGAATTCCTGAGGGAGCTGGGAAAGGGGCTGGAGAATTCCTGAGGGAGCTGGGAAAGGGGCTCAGGCTGGAGCAAAGGAGGCTCAGGGGGGACCTTGTGGCTCTGCACAAGTCCCTGACAGGAGGGGGCAGCCGGGGGGGGTCGGGCTCTGCTCCCAGGGAACAGGGACAGGAGGAGAGGGAACGGCCTCAGCCTGGGCCAGGAGAAATTTAAATTGGATATTGGGAAGAATTCCTTGCTGGAAAGGGCTGTCCAGCCCTGGCACAGCTGCCCAGGGAGGTTTGGAGTTTCCATCCCTGGAGGGGTTTAAAATCCCTGTGGATGTGGCACCTGGGGCCATGGGGCAGTGGTGCCTGGGCACTGCTGGGAATGGTTGGATTTGATGATCCCTGAGGGCTTTCCCAACCCAAATAATTCCCTGATTCTGCCCTGAATGAGCCCTGCTGCTTCCGTTCCCTTCCAGGGCCCTCAGTGAGGACAGAGGCCTAGGCCTTACCTGCTGTGCCATAATTCCCATCCCTCAGGAAGACCAGCTGAAATCCCTTAATCTGCCCCTTGTTTCCCGAGGGATTGTCCCTGTCACCTCCACCAGCAGCTTTTCCAGCAGCTCTGGGTGTTACACGTGTAAACAGAGACTCCTTTAACCTCCTCTGGCTTTTGCAAAATGAACATTCCCTTTGTTTTCCATGCCTGTCACGGAGCTCGATCCAGCTTTCCCGAGCCCCGAATCCCTGGACAGCTCCTGCTTTGTTTTCCTGAGGAACAAAACTCCAGCTGGGAGAGCCGCAGCCATCAGCCGCTTCTCCACAAAATCCTTGGAGCTCTTGGTCCTATTGATTCCAGCCAGAGCCTTGGAACAACAATTAACCTTTCTAACGACGCCTCCCCCTTCAAAAAGCAGCTCAGTTGCTTTGCAAAGTTTGCTTTTAAAACTTAATCAATCGATGCAATTTTACATCTATTGACCAATTGCAAATGTCAAGGTTGTGGTGGGGGGAGAGCTCTGAGGAGATCAAATCTTGCTCTGGGCTTTGTGGACGCTCAGCCCTCGGCTTTGGTCGCTGCCTCTTTAACATTTATCTCCTTTAATTCTCTGTGGTGAGCACAGCAGCTGAAATCTGCATTTATAACACCTTGGAAAACATCCTGGGCTCGTTTAGAGAGCTCTGAGCTCATGGAATGTGCATTTCCAGAGAGAAAGCCTGGCTCGGATTTTAGCAGGAGTTCTGATTTAAATGGGGCTCAGTGCTTTGCCTTCATTCAGAGGGATGAGCTCAGCTCAACACTGAGCTCCATGAGCTCCTCAGCAAATTCCAGGACTCATTTCTTCCCTGGATCTTCCCTCGAAGCAGCTTTTGTATTCCCTGACCACTCATTAACAGCGTGCTGGGGATTTCTTGCACCTTTAGTAGCTACAAGGCTTTCCAGAGAGAAAATAAAACACTTTTCACCCCAAAACCTCTCAATGTCTGAGCAAAACACAAAGAAAGGGCCCAGCCCAGTCTGTCCATGACTCTTTTATCTGTTTGGGATTTTTCTTCTCCATACCAACATGGAATTTCTGCCCCCAGGAATCCCTTTTGCTGCCAAAGAGCAGCCACAATTATCTGCTGATTAACACAGGGTAATAAATCAGTTTCATTTGCAGCCACCTGGGCAGAAGGGAACAACCAAAATTCCTTCGGTACTCAAGGACAGAAGCACCAATCCACGAAGACTTGAAGACTTCAAATCAGTGTTTACTGCAGTGTTAATTTGCTTAATTGAAAGTACATCTTGAAATTCTCAATAAAATTCTCAATAAAAGCTCAAAAAGAGCTCTCAGAGTCTCAGCATTGTTGAACTGTGCTGGCTCCTGGTTTAAGTTGGCAAGGAAGGAAAAAGGAAAATCAAGCCCCTAAAATCCTCTTTTTATTGTAAGGAACGATATCCATGGGAGTGGGGATGAAATCATGTATTGGTTATCTTCTAATTGATATTAAAATAATGAATAATCAGCATCCAGTCGAACTCCCAATGAGCTGGTGAAGGGATCTCCTCAGATTCAGTGGGATGAAGGTCAAGGCACAGCAACTTCCAAGAGGATTCTGTGCTGGGAAGAGCCTCCAGCCAACTCTCTCCCTCTGATCTCCACATCTTTTCCCTGGAAAGATTTGTTCCCTCTGATCTCCACAGGTTCCCTCTTTTCTCCCCCTGCACAGGAGCTACCTTAAGGGACATCCCTGTCCCATGTCCCACCTGCCTGGTGGCCTGGGCAGCCTTTGGAGAGGGGATCCCAGAATCCCGGGATGGTTTGGGTGGGAAGGGACCTTAAATCCCATCCCATCCCATCCCATCCCATCCCATCCCATCCCATCCCATCCCATCCCATCCCATCCCATCCCATCCCATCCCATCCCATCCCATCCCATCCCATCCCATTCCACCCCATCCCATCCCATCCCACCCCATCCCACTCCTGCCATGGCAGGGACACCTCCCACTGCCCCAGGCTGCTCCAAGCCCCAATGTCCAGCCTGGCCTTGGGCACTGCCAGGGTCCAGGGGCAGCCACAGCTGCTCTGGGAATTCCAGCCCAGCCCCTCCCCACCCTCCCAGCCAGCAATTCCCAATTCCCAAGATCCCATCTAACCCTGGCCCTGCAATCCTGAAGATGTGAGATGGTGAGTTCAAATCCCATTTTCCCTGAAAATAAGCAGCACTTTGGTTTTAATAATAAATAAACCGAATATTTCCCTCCAGGCTCATTGCCATTCCCAGAGAGAACAAATAAACACAATCTTTTTATTCAGATTCATTCCCATTCCCATTCCCAAAAAAAAACCCAGTGGGATGTCCAGCCAGCAGGAACAGCATTGGCCAGAGTCCCTCAGCTCCCATCCAGTGGTTTTCCCAAAGTTTGAGCAGAGGGGATCCAGCCTCCATCCCACTCCCTGCTTCCTAAAGAAACCACTCCCTGCCTTTAAGCAGAAAGAAATAAAAAGTCCTTTTTCTTTTCAATTATATTTAAACTTAATTTCAAAGGAAATTTCCTTAAAACACAAAGAAATTCAGGATGGGGCTAAAAAAAAATCTGTGTGCATTAATACCAGACTAAAGTGGTTTGTAATTAGCCCACGGTGATGAAGGGAAAACCTTAAAGAAAACGGAATTTTAAATGAATTAAAGTGCTCGGAATGATCAGCGTTTCCTTGTCCTACAGATTAATTTGCTGACTATTTTATTTTCCTTTTCCTTGAGGGCCTTTTAATTATGCAGAGAAATCTCATCAAACCCAGCTGAAGAAGGGCAGAACAATTAGGAGCAAACAAACACTTCAGCACAATGCCCCACCTCGATTATTTTTGCAACAATCACTCAGCGAGTTTCAGCAACCTTTGCTGCATTTCCAGCCAAATCCCGACCAGCTTTTCCCAATAATCCCAACAGTTCAGCAAGTCCCGATCAGATTTTCCCAATAATCCCAACAGTGCAGCAAGTCCCAATCAGATTTTCCCAATAATCCCAATAATTCAGCAAGTCCCAATCAGATTTTCCCAATAATCCCAATAATTCAGCAAGTCCTGATCAGATTTTCCCAATAATCCCAACAGTTCAGCAAGTCCCGATCAGATTTTCCCAATAATCCCAACAATTCAGCAAATCCCCAAACTGGGCTCCCTGGGGAAGGCCACAGGCTTTGAATTCGCTGTTGCTGGGGTATAAAATTCGCTTTTTATTTAATTTAATTATTTTATAATTTATAAAATTATAAAATAAAATAAAACACTGGACTCCATAAAGTTGTAATTTGGAATAAACCACACTTGGAAAGGAAATAAATAAGGATAAAGGAAATTTGTTGTAAATTCCAGATTTTGGTTACTGTTGCAGCCGCTTTACAAACTTTATGAGCCACCTCAAGTCTGAAAAAATTCCTATTTTCACAGTTTTGTCGGATTATGGCTGCTCACACACACCTGGCATGGCAAAGTTGTGATCCCAGAATTCCAGGATGATTTGGGCTGGAAGGGATTTTAAGGATAATCCAGTTCCAGCAGGGACACCTTCCCCTATCCCAGGTTGCTCCCAGCCTGGCCTTGGGCACTTCCAGGGATCCAGGGGCAGCCTCAGCTGCTCTGGGAAACCTCATGTTTGTAGGGATGGATTCAGTGTCCATAAAAAACAAATCAGGAAGGGAATGATGGGACCACGAGATCCATCCCAAGAGAACATTTGTTTGCTGCTCTTTCCAGTGCTCTTGTCCAGGATCCAACCCCATCCCTGTGCCAGGAGATGGATCTGTTCCCCAGGGATCAAGGATCCAATGCCATCCTGGTGCCAGGAGATGGATCTGTTCCCCAGAAGTTAAGGATCCAGCGCCATCCCTGTGCCAGGAGATGGATCTGTTCCCCAAGGATCAAGGATCCAACCCCATCCCTGTGCCAGGAGATGGATCTGTTCCCCAAGGATCAAGGATCCAACCCCATCCCTGTGCCAGGAGATGGATCTGTTCCCCAGGGATTATGGATCCAACCCCATCCCTGTGCCAGGAGATGGATCTGTTCCCCAGGGATCAAGGATCCAGCACCATCCCTGTGCCAGGACATGGATCTGTTCCCAAGGGATTAAGGATCCAGCAGCATCCTGGTGCCAGGACATGGATCTGTTCCCCAGGGATCAAGGATCCAGCGCCATCCCTGTGCCAGGGGATGGATCTGTTCCCCAGGGATCAAGGATCCAGTGCCATCCCTGTGCCAGGAGATGGATCTGTTCCCCAGGGATCAAGGATCCAGTGCCATCCCTGTGCCAGGGGATGGATCTGTTCCCCAGGGATCAAGGATCCAGCGCCATCCCTGTGCCAGGAGATGGATCTGTTCCCCAGGGATCAAGGATCCAGTGCCATCCCTGTGCCAGGAGATGGATCTGTTCCCCAGGGATCAAGGATCCAGTGCCATTTCTGTGCCAGGAGATGGATCCTGTTCCCCAGGGATCAAGGATCCAGTGCCACCCCTGTGCCAGGAGATGGATCTGTTCCTGAGGGATCAAGGATCCAGTGCCATCCCGGTGCCAGGAGATGGATCTGTTCCCCAGGGATCAAGGATCCAACCCCATCCCTGTGCCAGGAGATGGATCCATTCCCAAGAACCCTTCTCATCGGCATCTCCTCAATCGAAGCTGACACCAAGGCAGCGTCTGCCCAATCCTTTCTCACTTAAAGCCAAGTTGTTATTTATCTTCAGCTCCACAACAAAAGCCGTAAATCTTCCCGAGAGCCACCAGGAGTGACTTTGAATGCTCCTGATTTTTTGGCTGAGGAATAGCAGGAAAAAGGGTTTTGGAGTGGTCATGGAGTGATCCATCCCCTTTGGATTGAGGGGAGGGGTTCAGATTCTGCGGACACAACGAGGGTGAGATAAAATTTGATGGTCTGGGTGCACACGAGCCCCAAAAATGTTGGCACAGGAAGGATTTGGAGGTGTTGGAACTAGTTGGGAGGCACTGGGATAATCAGAGGGATGGAGCAGCTCTGCTGGGAGAAAAGGCTGGGAGAGCTGGGATTGTTCAGCCTGGAGAGGAGAAGCTTTGGGGTGACCTCAGTGTGGCCTGCCAGGATCTGAAGGAGCTGCAGGAAAGATGGAGAGAGAGGATTTCCAAAGGATGGAGGGACAGGAGCCAGGGAATGGCTTCCCACTGCCAGAGGGCAGGGATGGATGGGATCTTGGGAATTGGGAATTCCTGTCTGGGAGGGTGGGAGGGGCTGGGCTGGAATTCCCAGAGCAGCTGGGGATGCCCCTGGATCCCTGGCAGTGCCCAAGGCCAGGCTGGACATTGGGGCTTGGAGCAGCCTGGGACAGTGGGAGGTGTCCCTGCCATGGCAGGGCTGGGATGGGATGGGATTTAAGGTCCCTCCCAGCCCAAACCATCCCATGATTCCATGATTATCCCTGGTGAGGCATCTCCTGCCTTTTCCATGCTCCACTTTGAGTTTCTCCCAAATCCTTCCCTTCTCCCTGCTCTCTTTCCAAGTACAGACTGGGATCCAGGAGGAGTTTTTTATGGGAACCATGTGGCTCAGACAACATTTAACCCTCCTTCTCTGTGGGTGACAGCACACTCAAGACTTTTTCCCACCAAACCAGGTTTTTGAGCCAGTGTCCTTCCATACCAGGAATAATTGAGATATTTTCATTCTTAAGCAGCTCAGCCAAGCACTGACAGGAGAATTTATCCAAAGGATACGTCGCTATCTAACTTGATTGTTCTTCCAATAGATTTATCAAAGCAAACTCAAGGAATCTGAATTATTTCGGGAGGGAAGTGGCAGAAATGTCTCAGGGAATGTCTACCTTGAAAACCAATTAAATGGGCTCAGACAGCAGCACTTTGGTGTGGGCTGGAAATTAATTGCAAGGCAGAATGCAAGAGGTAATGATGAATATTAATGAGCTGAGCTGGTGGCAGTATCTGAGGGGGAGATTTTTATCTGCTGCGGACAGGGGAGCCTTACACGGGGACATTAAACCCCAGGTGACCACAATTTAAAAAATCAGGTTCATACACACTCAGAGGCTCAGAAGGAAACGTGTTCAGCACGGTGTGAACTCTTGGAGTGAGTGGGAGTTCATTCCTTCACCTTCCCTTTCAATGGATGTGCCTGATTATCCATCCCATAAATTATTAGTAGACACATAAATACCTGTTCTTCATCAGAGAAGCTGCTGTCAAATATTTTCCTTTTCAGTTCAGAAGATCTTAAAGACAAACCCAAGACTGAAAACTGTTTCTGTTTCACCCCAGCGGGTTCTTTTCCCACTCAACTCCTCATTACCACATTCAGTTGCCATTAAATAAATTCGAGGACACTTAAAAATGATGGTGGTAGAAGGAGAAGTTCCATTTTACTCTTCTGATAAAAAACTCAGAGGTTATTGCACACCTGAATGGAGAAACCACTCTGAGATAATGATTGCAAGGAACTGGGAACCTTCTCCTGGGAGATCTGGAGACACCTGGAGGAGGAGGAATTTGAGACAGGTAATGACAGCCTCAGGCAAGAATTTATTTAGAAAGCCAAGGCAATAAACTCAATAAACTCCCAGATGTGTCCCTGTACTTTAAGACTCAGTTTAGGAGGGGGGTTAGCACAGGAGTCTCAGGGTTGGGCTCAGCAGCCCATTCCCTGGATTTTTCCATCTCTCATCTCTGGGATGGGCTCTATCTGTGCCCTTGGCAAGTGCCCGACCCCAATCCCAGCTTTGCTGAAAGGCAAAACCTTCCCAGAGCCACCCGGATGTTCCCGAGGGTTTGCAGCTCCGTCCACTCTGAACTGATCCAATAAAAACGGGCAAACAGGAATCTCCACTCACTTCAGATTGGGAGCTCAGAGCGTCCAGGGAAATGAAGATGGAAAACCAAAATTAACACCCCTGCTGTAAGGAGGGCCGGGCATGAAAATGGATGATCCATTATGGAACTGACTGAGGGATGACCCCTTCCAGTGCCTGACCACCCTTTCCAGGAAGAAATTGCTCCTCATGTCCAACCTGAGCCTCCCCTGGCACAGCCTGAGGGATGAAACAACATCCTGACCCCAGAACAGGAGATGAAATAAGAAAATTTGGATATATTCATTTCCTTTTCCTATTTCTACAAGGTCTGTGTTACACCTGATCAGAAGATCCCATAATCAGATGCATTTTGAGTGGGAATCCACCTCAAACTGGAAGTTCCCATCTCTCATCTCTGGGATGGGCTCTATCTGTGCCCTTGGCAAGTGCCCGACCCCAATCCCAGCTTTGCTGAAAGGCAAAACCTTCCCAGAGCCATCCAGATGTTCCTGAGGGTTTGCAGCTCCGTCCACTCTGAACTGATCCAATAAAAATGGGAATCTCCACTCACTTGAGACTGGGAGCTCAGGCAAATGAAGATGGAAAACAAGTCAAGGAAAGCAGAATTAACATCCCTGCTGTAGGGAGGGCCGGCCATGAATATGGATGATCCATTATGGAATTGACTGATGGATGACCTGTAACTCATCCCAAGTAATGGCTCACACTGAGTAATGGAGTTTCTCTTTCCAGATGAACCATTTGTCACTTAAATGCCTTCCACGTCCCCCTGCAAGAAAACCTCTGGGCAATTTAGCTTAAGCACTGTTTGCTTTAGGATTTTCCATAAATATAATTCCTCTTCCTGTTTTAAATGCGGTGCCCCATTAATCCCAACAAACCCTGAACTCCCAATTTCCTTGGGTCGCCTTTGGCTTTGCTGTCACGGCTCTGTCAGTGCTCAGCAGGAATCTCCCCAGAGTGGGAGAGGGGATCCCATTCCCTTAACCAGGAGAAAGGCTGGAAATAAAGCAGGCTCCCCTCACAGGGGTGGAGATGGAGAACGGGCTCAGCCATGGGAGCTGGGATGTTGGAAGCTCATTTAACATGGCTCTGGTGGGTTGGATGCTCTGGGAGCTTGTGGACCCAAAAAAGATGAAGGAATAATGGGATTGAGCCTCCTGCTCTGGGATCCCAAAGTAGCAAGGATGTGGAGCTGCTGGAGTGAGTCTGGAGGAGAACAGGAAGATTTTCCCAGGGCTGGAGTCCCTCTGGAGCCAGGCTGGGAGAGCTGGGAATGTTCTCCTGGAGAGGAGAAGGCTCCAGGGAGAGCTCAGAGTCCCTTGCAGGGCCTGAAGGGGCTCCAGGAGAGCTGGAGAGGGATAGATGGGATATTGGGAAGGAATTCCTGGCTTGTTCAGGACAGTTCTCCAGGTTTTAGATCCCAATGGAGTTTGGGGTGGAGCAGCTGAAGTGACTTTTCCATTTGCTTGGTTTCTCTAATTCAGTGCCTCGGTGACTTCCAAACCATTTTTGATCTTACACTGGTACAGGGCTGGTGGATAAGGTTTGGATGTTTGGATGTTGGGATGTTTGGATGTTTGGATGCACTGCCTGGAAGGATTGAATGCTGTACAGCAAATGCTTGTGACTGACAATGTTCACATGGAGAGGAGAAGGATCAGGGAGAGCTCCGAGCCCCTTGCAGGGCCTAAAGGGGCTCCAGGAGAGCTGGAGAGGGACTGGGGACAAGGGATGGAGGGACAGGAGCCAGGGAATGGCTTCCCACTGCCAGAGGGCAGGGATGGATGGGATCTTGGGAATTGGGAATTCCTGGCTGGGAGGGTGGGGAGGGGCTGGGCTGGAATTCCCAGAGCAGCTGTGGCTGCCCCTGGATCCCTGGCAGTGCCCAAGGCCAGGCTGGACATTGGGGCTTGGAGCAGCCTGGGGCAGTGGGAGGTGTCCCTGCCATGGCAGGGGTGGGATGGGTGGGATTTAAGGTCCCTCCCAGCCCAAACCATTCCATGATTCCATGATTATCCCTCGTGAGGCGTCTCCTGTCTTTTCCATGCTTCACTTTGAGCTCCTCCCAAATCCTTCCCCTCTAAACTCATCCAATGTCCCTGGATGACATTAAAACACCTCAATATTGTTACTCCCTTTCATTAAGTAAAACAAACTCGGAGAAAGAAATTTTTCTTTGGAATTCACCAAAAAATTCAGGAAATGTCATCCGAGGTCAGTTTTCCTGCTCAGGATTCCAAAGCAGCCCTGGAAAACCAAGCACAGAAGGCTTCGGGCTGCACTGGATTGCATTTGCTGCTTGATGGTCTGGTAACACTTTAATAGTCTTCAATGAGCATTTAATTTAGATTTAATAGGGCAGCTTCTCTGTTGTAATTAAATATCAATTGATTGTTCCAAGAGCACTTGCTTGATTTAATATCGAAGAGATAAACCTGCTTTGCTGTATAATTAACTCCGAACACAACAATAAAAGTGCAATTGAATTTCGGGAGCACAGAACTTGTAAAAAAGTTGCTCGAGCCGCTGGACACGAGGGGAATGAAAGAAAAATGATGTTAAAATCGTGCTCTAGCAGTGATCCTAAGAGCTAATTAATTACTTTGCTTAACTATTGATGATTTTGACCTTTGATGTAGAGATTCCTTTGAGGTGGAAATCAAACAACAGAAATGCTGTTCCCACTGGGAACGGGATCAGGAGAGAGTTTTCTTCAAACAGGTATAGGAAAAATGTCAGGCATTTAATGTCATTTTCATGGTTTTTTCCCCCTGCATTAAGAGTTGCTGTTTGTTGTATCTGCACTTAAATATTCAGCCTTTGAAATTGTTCCCCTCACCTGATTTTTCAAACAGGTCATTAATTCCCTTTGTGGATTTTTCCTGTTTCCTTTTCCCGTTGTTCGTGCGAATTTTTTTTAATGGATTCAACGACTTAAAAGTGGAGAAAGCAAAGAAAAAACCAGGCCCAGGAATGGTTTTAGTGCTGACCAGGAGAAGCCATCCATGAACAGCGCATAAATCCCACATTTTCACAAGGGTAGCACAGGAGGGAATGACCTGAAGCTGAAGGAGGGCAGGGATGGATGGGATATTGGGAACTGGGAATTCCTGGCTGGGAGGGTGGGGAGGGACTGGGATGGAATTCCCAGAGAAGATGTGGCTACTCCATCCCTGGAAGTGCCCAAGGCCAGGTTGGATGGGGCTTGGAGAAACCTGGGATAGTGGAAGGTGTCCCTGACTGTGGCAAGGGTGGGAATGGGATAAGATTTAAGGTCCCTTCCAACCCAAACCATTCTGGGATTCTGGGATTCTGGGATTCTATAAAATCCTCAGGAGCAAAGAGTTTTTGGACTTCCTGGTACAAACCTGGCAAAAGCATCCCTAGATCTTTATTTCCTGTGAAAAATCTGCTCATCCAACCGATCCCTAAAATTCTGGGCCTTCCTCTCACACCTCCTTAGGCAGGGAGTGACTCCTTAGGGATTCACACATTTCCTACCACCCTAAAGGCCTAAACTGGATAAAACCTCCAAACTCCACCCTAACACAAACATTGAATAAATAAAACAAATATCTCCATTGAGGGCAAAAATCCCAGAATCCCTGAGGCTGGAAAAGCCCTCCCAGCCCATGGAGTCTAAGCTCAGCCCAATCCCCACCTTGTCCCCAGCCCAGAGCTCTGAGTGCCACCTCCAGGAATTCCTTGGGCACCTCCAGGGATGGGCACTCCAAACCTCCCTGGGCGGCCCCTGCCATTTTATCCATGAAAAAATCTTCCTGAAAATATCCCATAATCCCTCAATATAAAGGCAGAAATATCCCCCTGTTCTGGATGGAAAAATCCAACAATTCATTCCCAAAATTCAGGAATGGCAGCCATTAAATAACATGGGACAACCTCTGGGGGGGCAACTCCTGCTTCCAGGGCGGAGCTTTTTGCCCTAAATCACTTCCCAGGATCAACAACGCAATGAAAAACTGGACTGAAACCCTACCTGGCATTACTTAAACATGTTTATATTAGATTGGATATTTCATCAAAATCAGCACAAAAATCTTATCAAAATCTTATCAAATTCTTATCAAAATGAGCCCCAGCCTGTAACTTGCTGGTCCAATTTTCCAATATTTCAATCTTACCTTGGCACAGCTCAAAAATAGCAAAGCTCAAAGGCTTTGCAGCTGAGTCCCAAACTCTGATCCAGCTCTCCAGAGAGTTCTGGAAAATCTCCCATCGACTTTTCCAGGCCTTGGAGCAGCCCCTGGGCCGACTTTTTAATCTACAAAGGGAAAATAATTGAGATTTCCACAAAACTGGCTCAGGGTTATTTTAACTCTCCCAGGGTTTTTTATCCTGATCCTTAAAATGGTTCCCATAAAAAAATCTTTGTTAAAATGCTCCTTGGAGAAGTTCCCATCCTGGAGAGATTTGCTCAGGACATCTCAGGAGTGACTTTTATTTGGCACCACCTCATTTCCGAGAGCTAATTGCTCACATCAGCACTCCCTAAGGAGGCAGGAATTTTATTCCTCTTTCCTTTCCTCTTGCCAAAACTCTTCTCACTTTTTTCAGAGCTGCTTTTCTTCCCCCTCAACCTTTTCTTACATCAAGGAAGGGATTAAATCCCAAACATTCCCAGCATTAAAGGACACAGGTGGAGATTTCAGCATGCATAGTCTGAAAATCCAAGATTTTCATGGAACTTACCCAGTGCTCCTTTTCCTTGGAAGTTTCATCCCTCTCCTCGTGTAATTCCAGCTCAGCTGTGAGGAATTTCCGAGGCTGGGAGGGATCGAGGATGGATTTCAGGGAAAGGTTCTTCCCCCAGAGGGTGGTGGACACTGCCCAGGCTTCCACATCTCCAGGAGCATTTGGACAACGCTCCCAGGGTGGGATTGGTCTCCTCCTGTGGGAATCCAGAGTGCAGGGAATATTTCTCTGCCTGTTTTGGAGAGAAAAACCCCCCTGGACAGTGTGGTTTTTTACCTTTATCCATGGAGAAAGCTGCCTGCTCTCTGGGAGGAATTAAAATCTACACAGATGGGAACTAGGTGATAGAATGTGATGTAAGGATGTCACAGGGTGAAGAATTTACAAGTTTTAGGTTTGTTAATGTAGTAAATAGATAAATAGTAAAAGTTCCAAGATGGAGGAACCCTTGTAGTTTTTAACCTCCGTCTCTCTTCTTCCAGTCCCCCATATTTTCCAGCAAAAGTAGTTTAGGATGATTGGATGAAAAGTTCCCAGTTCCGGCCTGCGTGTCAGAGTGATTTACTGAACATTGGAGGAAAAGTAAAAATATCTGTCGTTTCAATTTTTAATTGGATAATTTACCTATAAAAAGGCTTTGGAATCTTGATAAGCAGCCATTTTCTCGCCTTCTCTTGTCATGTTCTGTTCTACTGCGTCTTTCTAAGCTGATAACACCAGAATAAACAACTCTCTGAAGAAGCAGTTACTGCGAGTTTGCCTCGTCCTTCTATGAAATTCCTTGCAAGGACTCTAAAAGAACTTTAAAGGGCCTCTCCCAGCAAGAGAGGCTGATTTATGGCACCACCAGTGTCACCTCCAACCCCATCCAGTCTGGAATTCTCTGATTTATTTTTCAAGAGGGCAACACGGGGAGAGCTCTGGCTGGGCAAACTCCTGGAAAACGCTCTGCCAACTCCCAAAAAATGTAATTTCCTGGGAAAATGGGTTATTTCCTCATTTGGACACCTTCATTTCCCAGTAACATCTCCACTGCAGCATCATTCCAAACCTGCTGCGTTTTCCCTTTGCAAGTGAAAGAAACTCCAGCTCCACATCCCAAAATTAATGCTGCACACATCCACTGGAGGCAGGACATTCCCACTGCCCTCGGACTTCCTTCCTCACCACCTTCTCCGTTTAATACCCTGGAAAATCTGTGTGAGTGGAGCTGCAGCCTCCCCACGAGTGCCTTCAGTAGCATTCCCTTCCCATCATGAAGCTTCCTTGTTTTTTCCCTGTGGGAAGAGCCAACAAAAGATTTATTATTCCTGCACTGGCTGCAGAGGTCACACAACTGCTTGGCTTCAACGGGGATCAAAAGGGAACTCCGAATTCCAAGCAGGAATTTTGAAGCTCTCAGCACCTCGTGCCTTTTGGAAACAGGGGCTGAGGAAAACTCTTCCCAGAGAAGCTCTTTCAAGTGGGTGATGCTCCCAGATGAAAAGCAGGAGGTTGTTGGATGCAATTTGGGAAGGAATTGAGGGAAGCTACAGTAGGACAGGCAGAATTCCTGGGAAAATAATCAGGGAGGAAACCAGGGAGGCAGGGATTCATTTTAGATAGGGAATTTCAGGAGTGAGCAATGAGCTCACCTGGCCTGTGGGGTGCCAGGGTGGTGCCATCCCAATCCTATTCAGTCATCCCAATCCTATTCCATCATCCCAATCCTATTCCATCATCCCAATCCTATTCAGTCATCCCAATCCATCATCCCAATTCTATTCCATCATCCCAATCTTATTCCATCGTCCCAACCCCATCCCATCATTATCCCAACCCCATCCCACACTCATCCCAACCCCATTCCATTGTCATCCCAACCCCAATCCCAACCCCATCCCAATCCCATCCCATCATCATCTCAACCCCATCCCATCATTATCCCGACCCCATTCCATTGTTATCCCAGTGCCATCCTATCGTCATCCCAACCCCATCCCATCATCATCCCAACCCCAACCCACTGTTGTCCCATTCCCATCCCAACATCATCCCAATCCCATCATTATCCCATTCCCATCCCATCATTATCCCAACCCCATCCCATTTTGTTTTTACATCATCCCAATCCCATCCCAACCCCATCCCCATCCCATCATCCTCCCAACCCCATCCCACCACCAAAGCTGAAGCTGCAGACCTCAAACAGCTGCTGGGGAAAAAGGGAAGGGAAAAACTTCACTTCTTCCTGAAGTTCGCTTTCCATCTCCTCCCCCCACTGCCAGAGCACAGCCTGGGGAGGTTTTCCTGGTCCAACGGGGGAGAGCCTCAGACCTGGTCACAAAATATCCCAAAGGGATAAATCCCAACCCTCCCAACATTCAATGAAAAAACCCAAGTGGATTTTCTACTCAAATAAAGATTTTGGAGCTCCAGCCAGGAGCATCCTCCCGAATTTCCAGGAGTTTTTGTGCTCAAACAGCCAACCCCTCATTTTCTTTAATCTTCCATTTTACATGGAAGACTGGGAGTTCCTGATGTCCAAATTAATTTGTTAATCATGGAAAAACCACCTTCAACATATTTTCCCACCCTGGGAGACCAAGCAGGGTTATCCAGGTCTTCCCACCTCCAGGTCAGCTGCTGGAAAATCCTAGGAAATGTTCTGTGAAGGGGATTAAATGGTGAGAAGCTGACGAAAACCTATAGGAAATATTAATTTAATATTTTAATATTAAAATTCCTATTACAACATAAAAATGGCAAGACTGAGTCAGAGCAAAGATCCAGCCAGGATAAATTCCTGTCCCTGAGCATTCCCAGGCTTCCAGCTTGGGGAAGGAAGTGCAGGAGCACTCAGTGCTTGAGCAGGAAGTGAATCAAAATCTGCTGGCTACACCACAAATCCTGTTTAAAAACCAGGAGCTTCCCTTTGGAGATGAGAGTTATAATTTCCCACAAAAGGATCCTCAAACCTTTCAAGGAGGGCCCATAAACAAAACATTCCCACTTGGAAGCCCGGAGATGGATTTTGTTTCCAGGAGGATTCTGTTCGTTAGGCTGGCTGCTCATTAAAGGTTTTTTTTCCCCTGCTGGATTTACAAACTTTTCCTCCTCCTGCTGCTCTCACAAATGTGTTTTCCAGCATCCTTAACAATTCCTTACAGCTCCAAGATTCCAGGGAAATAAAGCTGGAGCGACATTATAGGGATGGGAATCCTGGAGTGGGGCTGCTCCTGGTCCCCCTCTCCTGGGAGCTGAGCATGGATCTGCTGCTCTCAGTCGTCAGAGCCCTGCAACTGCACTCACCTCTGGGATTCCTGGGATTTCCCTTCCATTCCCTCCAAAAATGGGCTGGAAAATGACAGAAAACGGAAGTTGGGAGAGAACAGCTTTGGGAGATGTGATGGCATTAACCCTTTAAGCGCTGCCTCTGCACAGGGCTCTGCCAGGGGTTTGTAGGAAGAAAATCTGTTTTTCCTACCTTGGTGAGTGGTGTTTTATTCCAAGGATACTCTGCAGGAGGAATCACAGCTTTGGGAAACTGAGGGAAAAACGAAACGGCCAAATTCCACCCTTTTGGGATGACACAACTGCTCCTCTTCCCCACAGGATCCCAGGATGGTTTGGGTTGAAGGGATCTTAAATCCCATGGGCAGGGCAGGGACACCTCCCACTGCCCCAGGCTGCTCCAAGCCCCAATGTCCAGCCTGGCCTTGGGCACTGCCAGGGATCCAGGGGCAGCCACAGCTGCTCTGGGAATTCCAGCCCAGCCCCTCCCCGCCCTCCCAGCCAGCAATTCCCAATTCCCAGGATCCCATCCAGCCCTGCCCTCTGGCAGTGGGAAGCCATTCCCTGGCTCCTGTCCCTCCATCCCTTGTCCCCAGTCCCTCTCCAGCTCTCCTGGAGCCCCTTTAGGCCCTGGAAGAGGCTTCACAAGGAGAAAAAAACGTTTTATATATAAAACACAGATATTTTAAACCCAAATATAAACACCTCTGGGTGGGGAGAGAGGAAGAGAAGGAAGAGGAGAAAGCAAAACCCTGGATCAGGATCCATCCCAACAACCACACAAAACATATCCCTATCATTCCAACCCCTCTTCCAGCCTAATTTAGGGAAAACCTGGCTCTTGGCAGCAATGACCTTAAAACCCCAGGAATTTTTTGCAGCTTCTTAAGGGAGGTTTCAGTTATGGCTGATTTTTTCATGCCGTGGTGCAAAGCGGGGCCTGTCAGCAGGGCTGCTCTGCGATGTGATGTAATTATCATCAAGCCTCACTAAAGGATTTTAAATTAAAGCCAACTCGCTCTGTAAATACTTCGTGTCTCCATTATTGTTCTCTTCTCCTAATGGCTTTTGGCACGGGCCTTGTCAGGGGTTTATTGTACAACCCCCTGGCGGTGCCGGAGCCCGCTATGAATAAATCTCACCCTTCACTGAGCACCCGACGACAGCAAAATGCAGCAGCAGATGAAAACAGCAATAAAGAGCCATCGCAGCTGCCTGTTCTCCTCGGCAGGTTTGCATCACCCCCCGATTCCATTTCCTATTTGTAACGTGGCAGCAGCGTGAATTGAGAAGGAACCCAAATATTTCTCCAGTATTTCTGAGCTCCCGCAGCCCTCCCAGCTTTGAGAGCCCACAGCAGCCCGTGGAACAGGGGGATTTTTTTTCTTCCTTCCCATCCTGCTCACAAAATGCCCTTTGCGTGTTTGGGGTTTGGTTGCTGCTCTCAATAATTTATAAATTCACGTTACAGGAGACACAAAATTCTTTCAGGAGCAGGAGCTCCCTGATTTCCCTTCCTGTTCTACCACCGGAGCAGGAGATGCACCAAGGGCTGGGTGAAGCTTTCATTATTTTCTTTGGGGTTGTTTTAAAACCAACTGGAGCTGCAGAACAGTGGCAGGAAATAAAATTGGGAATGTTCACACAGGGCTTTTATTCCCAAAGAAACGGGAGGTGCTGCGTGGCTCAGAGGGGTTTCCTCCTCAGAGCTGCTCAGCGTCTCCCTGGTGCTCTTGGGGCAGCCAGGGGAGGATTTTCCAAGGAGAAAATCCCTCAGAGGTGTGGCTGCCCTGATGCCTTCTCCAGCCACCTAGGAACAGAGACCAGACAAGAGTAAGGGAATAAAATAGATATTTATTTGAAGGCCTTCAAGGCACACCCTGGGGGAGCCAGAGGCTGCCTCCAAAAATGGACCCCGAGATGGACCCCAGGTCACGAGTTCTTCACACCTTTATGGGTTTGGTTCATTTGCATACCACGGTTAATTCTCCAATTAAAGCCCCAGGTTAATGATGTCATTCCCCTCAGCTTGCTCCCCCCTTAGAGGCTTTGGGTTACACATTTTGGGCCTAGCAGAGCCTGGCTGTCCTTGAAGGCAAAGCCTGGAGAGGCTTTGTTGTGTCTGCCCAGCACGAGAGAGCAGAAATTCCAGGCTACAAGGAACTGCAGAGTTACACTCTGAGCAGTGCAGGATTTGAAAATATAAAAGTTAAAACCTAAGGCATCAGCCCCAGCTGGGAAACGCTGAAGCTGTGTGTGATGCTGTTATCACAGAAAGGAAAGGGGACTGCAACGGGAGGGAATAAATAGCAAGGAAAGATCCTTCCCCCAGAGGGTGCTGGGCACTGCCCAGGCTCCCCAGGGAATGGGCACGGCCCCGAGGCTGCCAGAGCTCCAGGAGCGTTTGGGCAGCGCTGCCAGGGATGCCCAGGGTGGGGTTTTTGGGGTGTCTGGGCAGGGACAGGGGCTGGACTCCCTGATCCTATGGATCCCTTCCAGCTCAGGATATTCCCTGTCCCTGTTCCCTGGGAGCAGAGCCCGACCCCTCCCTGGCTGCCTGGGGATTGTGGCTGCACTAACCCAAAGCTGGGACTGGCTCCTTTTTGCCACCAACTGCTCCAAAATCACCCCAAAACCTCCCAGACTGATGGAGCTCTCCCAGGAGCCGACGCTGATTTTGGGATCATTTCCCACTATTCCTCATTCCTGAGCTGCAGGGAGCAAGTTCAACCCATGGAAAGCTTCCATTGTGGAGCTCCCAGGGAAGTTCTGATGCTCCCACTCGGTTATTGGCAGATCCCAAGCCCGGTTAATTAGGAACAGCCCAAATTAACAGAAAATTTGTGCGTTTCCCTTAATTCCAACTTCCATCAGCGCTGAAAGCATCCCATAATTTGCCTTATTGGGAGCACACAGGATTTGGAGGCATGTTTGGATATGAATCTGACATGACAGCTTTAGGAAGTTAATTAGCAAATTGCTAAACACACTAATTGATTTTTAATCACGGACTGAGGCTCGCACAGAGCCCAGCCTCGCAGAGTCCTCTGTCATTACGGAACAAAAGGAACTTCAGCATTCCCAGGCTCCCACGTGCCCACGGTTTCCACACTTTTTCCTATAAATCCACCGGGATTTACCCATCCTTTCATTTCCTTCCTATTTTTGGGATCTTCTGTCAAAAGAGGAAAAGCTGAACAACATCCCAGGAGAAGATTTCCCTAAAGTCAGGATTTTGGAAGTGGAGGTTGGAATTAGATGATCTTTAAGGTCCCTTCCAGCCCCAACCATTCCATAAATACAAACCCAGGACCCAACCCAGCCAATTCCATAGGTCTGGCACCAGGATTAATTTACAATTTCCATTTTGATTTAGGCTTTCCCAGCTGTTCTGTGATCCCACATATCCACCCTCTGGAAGCCACCTCCATTCCCTGAGCACGAGAACATCCACAGGAGTTCTGGAGAAGGACTCCTGGAATCTCCTGGATTGGTGGAAAGCCTCAGTGCCTGATTTTCACTGGTGGAATTCCAGACTGGTTTGGTTGGGAAAGGACCTTAAAAACCATCCCATCCCATCCCATCCCACCCCATCCCACCCCATCCCACCCCATCCCACCCCATCCCATCCCATCCCATCCCATCCCATCCCATCCCATCCCATCCCATCCCATCCCATCCCATCCCATCCCATCCCATCCCATCCCATCCCATCCCATCCCATCCCATCCCACCCCATCCCACCCCATCCCATCCCATCCCATCCCATCCCATCCCACCCCATCCCATCCCATCCCATCCCATCCCATCGCCATGGGCAGGGACACCTCCCACTGAAAGGATGCCAGGACTTTTCCCTGGCACTCATTTCCATCCTGCCACTGCCCAGGAACTTCCCTCACCCACCTGGGATCGTGAGGAACATTTGTACTTCTGAAAATAAAATTCCCTTATGGAAACAAATCCTGACTTGGGAGCACAGCAGAGGAAATCCGTGGAGACTCCAACGCTGCGCCTTACCCTGAAGTTTGGGATCGATCCACAGAAAGCAGGACAGGGAATGCTGCTCCAGGCTGTTCCTCAGAGCTGTGGGAACCCTTGGGAATCATTTCCCAGCTGTTTGGCCAAAACCACCCCCATATTCCACCCTCCCTTCCCGCCTCTGGAGCAAACACCATTTATTAAAAGCTGCTGTTGAGTTCTGTTTCTTCCAAATGCAGCGTGCAGCACGTGATCCCAGAATTCCAGAATGGTTTGAGTTGGAAAGGACCTTAAATCCCATCCCATCCCAGCCCTGCCATGGCAGGGACACCTCCCACTGCCCCAGGCTGCTCCCAGCCCCAATGTCCAGCCTGGCCTTGGGCACTGCCAGGGATCCAGGGGCAGCCACAGCTGCTCTGGGAATTCCAGCCCAGCCCCTCCCCACCCTCCCAGACAGCAATTCCCAATTCCCAAGATCCCATCCATCCCTGCCCTCTGGCAGTGGGAAGCCATTCCCTGGCTCCTGTCCCTCCATCCCTTGTCCCCAGTCCCTCTCCAGCTCTCCTGGAGCCCCTTTAGGTTCCAGCTCCCTCCCTCCCTCCCCTTTCCGGCCCCACATCTTTCCCAAGCCTCTCCCAGCCCCACACCCTGCCCTGCCCACAGCTGAGCTTCCATGAGGCAGCATCCTGGGACATGGAGAGGCTGTGCCCGCCTGTCCTGGCATTCCCGGCCATCCCCTCTCCAGGGATCCAGCCTGCAGGAAGTCAGGGATGAAAGCAGCACAGGAGTTTCCAGCTGGGAACAGGGAAAGCAGCTCCTGTGGCTTGACATGGAAACAATTCCTGCCATTTGCTGGTGCTGAACATGAAACCCATTCCCTGGAAATTCTCCTTCCCAGGGAACACCTTCCCAGGAGTGGCCCAGCAGGAACTTTGGCTCTGGGAAAATTGTGGGAGCCTCTGGATGGGTTTTTTAAAGCTGGAGCTGGGTAAAAAGAAACCTCTCCAGCAAACCAGGGCAGGTGGTGGATGGAAGGATAGATCCAGCAGCTTCCAGTTAACGCTGGAATCTTTCCAGTTAAAGCCGGAGTCCCCTGAGGTTTCCTGTGGGAAAGGAGAGAAACAACCACTGGAAAAGTGGAAAAGCCAAAACGTGGCCTCTGCCCCCAGCACCGGGACAGCAAAGCCTCTCCTATCCTTGGCAATTCCCTTTTTGTTCTTAAATCCAAGTGAAAGTGACAGCCAAATGGATGCCCGGGGGCTGGAAAAATCCTTGGAAAAGCCATGCCAGGGATGCTCAGCATCCATTTCCTGCAGCCCCTCCACCTCTGCTCAGCTCCAGCTCTGCAGGGAAGGAGGAGAGGGGACAGAAAACTCGGCTGGGGACAAGGGGATGGTGCTGGCAGGGCCCCACTTGGCACTGAATTCCCAAGTCAAGGCTTTGGGAAAACAGGAGCTGTTCCAGGAGGCTCCAACACCACTGTTAGTGCTGCCTCCAGGGAAATCCTTTTATTTTCCTTTCTGGAACACGGTTACCCAACACCTGCCTTTATAAACAGGAATGGGGGCTGTGCAGGGATCGTTGTGTTCCAGTTTTGTTTGCTTTTTTCCAGCTTTCTGTTCTCCCTTTTCCTTCAGGATAGCTTTGGGGAGCTTTAGGAGTGCCAGGAGTGTGTGGGGTGAGCCCCATCACCCACGGGAGCAGCGCCTCAGGAAATCCTGGCAGTTCTGAGCAGCCACCAGCAGCACAGGGAAAACAACACTTCTCCATTCTTCCTTTGAAATTCCAGCCTGTGTTTGTCCACGGGAGCTTTGAGCAGCGGCTTCAATGGGAATGGGATTTCAGCTGCAGGATTTCAAAGGCAGAATTTGGGATATTCACGCTCCTGCGCCACACACAAAGGTTTTTACACATTTCAAGCAAGGCTGCTTTTCCTGCTTTTCCTGATGAATGAACTGCACCAGGATTTATGGAGTGGAGGTGTGGAATTCCAGCTGCCTGGAATGAGTGGGAACATCTCTGTCAGGCTGCTGCCAAATGCCAAAAGGTCAGGGATTAATCTGGGATTGCACTGATGGGGCCACTTGGAAAAGGCTGCTTGGGATACACCGAGGTGTTTCCATGGAATTCTGAGGGCAGGGAAGTCCTACAGCACGGAGATACAGCATGTCCTGTGGTACAGGGGGGATATCCCAGGGAATTTCCTGACTGGGAGAGATTTCCTCTTGTTTTTTGGAAAAAAGAATTGGAAGAAACTTCAGGTTTGTAATTCTGTTCCAGGAACAGCACGTGGATTTCATCCTGCAGCTTCCAGCAGAATTCCTGAGACTGCCAGGAAAGGGAAAGGCTCACAGTGGTCACCAGTTTGTCATGGATTTCCAGGAGGATCAATGGGAGAGAGCCCAGTGCCCTGCAAAGCCACCAAGAGCCCCTTCCCTGTCCTTTCCCCATGGTAAATCCATGGATGTGAGCATGGAGCACTCAGAGCTTAAAGCCCAGGGAATAAAACAGAGGAGACCACAAAGAAACCTTGGAAAAGATGGGATTTGGGCCATGGAGATCCCTGGATGTGCCCAAAGAGGTCAGGAAAAATGTTCTCCCTGCAGACCTGGCAGTGGTGAAGGTGAGAATCCAACACTGAGCACGGACCTTGCGCTTCCATTTCCAAAAGGAGGTTGGAAAATTGCTCTGGAAAAGGATGAAACTACTCAAAGACTGGGAAAAACGCCCCAGGCTGAGCTTGGTTGGACAGGAAATGGGATTCCATGGGATGAGAACATCCATGGGGAGGGAAAGGCAAGACGGGAGGATTTGCTGCCAGTGATGCCTTCTGCAGCCACCCAGGAACAGAGACCAGACAGGAGTAAGGGAATAAAGGTCGGTGTTTATTTGAAAGCCTTCAAGGCACACCCTGGGGAGCCAGAGGCTGCTTCCAAAAATGGACCCCGAGATGGACCCCAGGTCACGAGTTCTTCACACCTTTATAGGTTTGGTTCATTTGCATACCACGGTTAATTCTCCAATTAAAGCCCCAGGTTAATGATGGAATTCCCCTCAGCTTGCTCCCCCCTTAGAGGCTTTGGGTTACACATTCTGGGCCTAGCAGAGCCTGGCTGTCCTTGAAGGCAAAGCCTGGAGAGGCTTTGTTGTGTCTGCCCAGCACGAGAGAGCAGGAATTCCAGGCTACAAGGAACTGCAGAGTTACACTCTGAGCAGTGCAGAATTTGAAAAATATAAAAGTTAAAACCTAAGGCATCATCATCCCAGGGAAGGCAGGACAGAAAAATTAAAATGGGGAACCAGCCTGGATGTTTTGGACGAGGTGGGAGCTGAGCACAAACTTCACCAGGAGCCTCCATGCAGGGATAACTCCTGGATGCAGAGAGCCAGGAATTCCCCAGACCCCTGGGTGAAGCTCCAAATCCAGGATGGAGGAAGGTCAGGGTGGATACTGGGAATATTTCATGGAAAGGGTGGTCCAGTGGTGGAGTCCCCATCCCTGGAGGGATTTAAAGCCCTGTGGATGTGGCACTTGGGGACATGGGGCAGGGGTGGCCTTGGCAGTGCTGGGAATGGCTGGACTCAATTTCAGAGGGTTTTTCCAACCTAAAGGATACCACAATTCCATCTTCTTCCAGAAGACACCAGCACTGAGCAGAAAACCTCTGCACAAATCCCAGCCTGCTCCACCAACCCCACAATTCCATCTGGGATCGTGGTCAGTGCCAGCCCAAGGCCCCTCCAGCTCATCCCGAATTGGGTGGAAAACCAAAATTCCCGATGGGACCCAGCTATTTCAGCTGGAGGAGGAACACAAAGCAGGAGCCAAGAAGAGCAGCATTCCCAGAAAAAACAAAGCTGGAATTCTGCCGTGTCAGGCTCGAGTTTTGAAGCTGATGAAGATGTGGGAAAACAGAAACTTCCTTCTCTTTATTCCATTCAAAGTTCGGTTTCATTAACCTTGGAAGGCTCTTCCCCAGTCCCCTCTCACAACCACCCAAATGTCACACCCAAAATTAGACAAATTTTTCATCCTTCTGCTCCTGTCGTGCCAAATTTTTGCAATCGTCTGGAATATCCTTCTCCTCCTCCTCCTCTTTATGAAGCACTCCATGGGAAATATTTCCATTTTGACAATGGGGTTTTGATGGTTGAGCCTCAGGGTTCATTTTTAATTGGAGCAATTTTTTCCATTTGCTAACGACGCCTGCTCGAAATCCATTGTACCATCCATTAATTTGTCAAGGGAAAAATAATGCCCTAATCCATCTCTCTCATTAATTTCCTATTATGTGAGTTGTGGTTCTCTGGAATGGACAAAACTTTAATAGCGAAATTGCACTTCACGTCCTGTATTTTATGCTAAAAAATCAATGGAAAGGAAGTCGTTGGATTCCCACACTGGAATTCTCCATAATTTTGTGGTTTTGACGAGAGACCTTTGGGCAAACAAAAAATCCCACACAAAATGTGCCCGTCCAAGAAACTGGAAGTGAAAATCAGGGTGGTTGAGAAAGAAATTCGTCAGTCAACCCTGTTAAATAACTTCCAGAGAGGAACAGATTCCTTCTTATCCCAATATTTAACTGCTGGCTGTTCAGTGGGGTTAATAAACCTTCAGGAAATGGGTTTAAATATCAACACGGTTTTTAATCCTGCTGAATTCCCAGCCTCCTGCAGCAGCTCCGCTTCTAATCTGGGCTGCTTCTCTGTGCAGCACTGAGCAAACACCTCTAATTCCTCATTTTCTAACCATTTTCCCCCTTTTCACACAAGGTTTGAGGTTGTTATTCCAAGATCGTTGGCACCGGGTTATAAAATCATGGAATCATGGAATGGTTTGGGCTGAAGAGACCTTAAAGCTCATCCTGTGTCAATGCCCAATGGCAGGGACACCTCCCACTGCCCCAGGCTGCTCCAAGCCCCAGTGTCCAGCCTGGCCTTGGGCACTGCCAGGGATCCAGGGGCAGCCACAGCTGCTCTGGGAATTCCAGCCCAGCCCCTCCCCACCCTCCCAGCCAGCAATTCCCAATTCCCAGTATCCCTTCCATCCCTGCCCTCTGGCAGTGGGAAGCCATTCCCTGGCTCCTGTCCCTCCATCCCTTGTCCCCAGTCCCTCTCCAGCTCTCCTGGAGCCCCTTTAGGCCCTGCAAGGGGCTCTGAGCTCTCCCTGGAGCCTTCCCTTCTCCAGGGGAACATTCCCAGCTCTCCCAGCCTACAGGAAATATGGAGAGAGAGGATTTACAAGGGATGGAGGGACAGGACACAGGGAATGGCTTCCCACTGCCAGCAGGCAGGGATAGATGGGATATTGGGAAGGAACTAAAAACATCAGTTTCTATATCCTTAAAATGAGAAATAAAGAATTCAGTGTGGATTCAGAATTCAGAATTTAATCCTGTCTGGATGCAGCAGGGGAGGCAGAGGGTGCAAACATCTCCACTCCAGGAGCGCCCGGACAGCGCCGTGCGTCCGCCTTCGGATGGAGGCAGGCAGGGAACGTGCTCAGGGCAGGAATTATCACACTTCCAATGTTTGATATTGCCTGTGCCGAGAGAGGAGGGAGGTCACTGGCAGTTTAATCCCAGCAGGGAGGGAGGATATTCCTGCTCACATTTCACAGGAGCACATTAAAGCTCTTTACAGAGCTCGGCACTGCAGGGCCGGGAATGGGACTTGGTGGAGCCACGGATCCTAATGCAGGAAATAAATCTCTGCTCCAGGAAGGGATGAGGGATTCTTTTTCCAGCTGTACAAATCCACTACAGCTCCTTTTCCCTGCTGTGGGATGTTATCATGGAGCCAGGCTGGGAGAGCTGGGAATGTTCAACCTTGCAGGGCCTAAAGGGCCGAAACCGGGAATATAAAAAAGTGGGAAAGGAGCTTTTTACACTGGAAAGTAGTGATAGGACAAGGAGGAGTGGATGAACTAAAAGAGAAGAGATTTAGATGGGATCTTGGGAAGGAATTGCTGGCTGGGAGGGTGGGGAGGGGCTGGGCTGGAATTCCCAGAGCAGCTGTGGCTGCCCCTGGATCCCTGGCAGTGCCCAAGGCCAGGCTGGACATTGGGGCTTGGAGCAGCCTGGGACAGTGGGAGGTGTCCCTGCCATGGCAGGGGGTGGGAATTAGATGAGATTTAAGGTCCTTTTCCAATCCAAACCAATCTGGGATTCCATGAGTGAAAATGGGAAGTGAGGCCTAAGTGGCAAACACCATCCTCACTCCTGGCCCACCACTCAAAATGACAATTTTTTTTTTTTTTAAAAATCAGATAATTCTATAATTACATCACTGCACATAATGCAAAATAATTCAGTATACCCCATCTAGCAGGTCTCCTTTTAATTCTTTAAAGGCATTTCCATGGCTTTCCAGAAAAAGTCCAAGTTCAATGCAGCCACCACAAAGCCACAGAGCAGTTTGGGGTTAATTTAAATAGGCTTTCAACATAACCTTATTGCAGGCAAATTAATCCTGATTCATTTTGCATTGCAGAAGAGAAATTCCTGAACATGTCAGAAATTCAGGTCCAGGGAAAGAGAGAAAAGAAAGAAAGGAAGAAAGGAAGGCCCAAAGTGAATCCAGCTCTGGATTTTCCAGATACAGCACTTGGCAGTGGAATTCTGTAAAACATGAGGGGAAAATTTCCTACAAACTTCTTCATGGTTGGAAATCAACCTCTCTTAGACAAGGTCAGATCCAGCCTTGAGGTCCTTAAATAAAAGAAGTCTTTAATTCCAGCTGAGGTTTGTGACTTTTCAGATTCTGCTGCCTGTGGTCATTGCTGTGCCCTGCTGAACTCGGGGTAAAAACCAGGATTTCCAGTTAATTTTCCCCCATGGATTTTGATGCAGGAGGTAGTTTGTAAGAAAAGGTGGCTTGTACTATTTTTAGCCACTGTTTGACAAGTTTTTAAAAATACCTTCAGACTTGCATGGTTTTACGATGCAGCATTTTAATGTCACATATTCACTGAGGAATTGCTGGTGTGGTGACAGCTTCTCCTAAAAATAAAAACCATTTCCATTCCGCAAAATAATGTAAAAACACAATTACAAGTCGATTTTTGAGTGTGTAGAGAGCACAGATCATTGTCCAACAGTGAAGTGAACTGGAGCTGGCAAGGGGCTGTGACTTCCCACCCCAGCTCCTCTGGGATTCTGGATTCCATGTCCTTGAAATGCTCCTGAAAATCCTTTATTCCTTGGAAAATCTCTCTTCCCGGCCAGCTGAGCAGGCAAGATGCTTCCCTGCAGTGGCATTTTGCAGGACAAGGGCTTGAATGCGATGTAAATCTCGCCCCAGTCTCTAATTAAAGCCCCTAACGAGCCGCAGGGACACACAGGACCTGCCAGGCTCTGGCAGGTGCAGGATGAACGACAGGATAACTCTTTTTCCAAGGAAAATTCATGGCAGGGCCCTCAGCTTGTCGTGTAACTTTGCCACAGTGCCTGGCCAAAGAATTACTGAGCAATTTGCAGCCTGGGGAAGGCTTTAGATCGTTCAGGCTGAGCACAAAACATTAAATTTTAGCCTCTGCTCCTGTACAGAGCCCGAGGTTGGGTCTGGCTACAGCACAGCCACACTCCTGCAGCAGGAAATTCCCTCTTTTCCCATATTTTATCATTCTTTTTGCAGCTGATGCCATGTGACCCTTTGATTCATTTGCACATTAAACCTGGATCAGGCTCGAAAAAATTTTCCAGTACTGCAAACAGTATTTATTTACTGATTTTGTTGCTCAATCATGGAATCACGGAATGGTTTGGGTGGGAAGGGATCTTAAAATTCATCCCATCCCACCCCTGCCATGGCAGGGACACCTCCCACTGTCCCAGGCTGCTCCAAGCCCCAGTGTCCAGCCTGGCCTTGGGCACTGCAGGGATCCAGGGGCTGCTCTGGGAATTCCAGCCCAGCCCCTCCCCACCCTCCCAGCCAGCAATTCCCAGTTCCCAACATCCCATCTAAATCTCTCCTCTTTTAGATTATCCAACCTGGCCTCATCCTACATCCTCACTCAGTATCCTGAAATACCTGGGCATAAAAAGATCCATGAAAGGATTTAACAGCAAAGGATCTGACTGTCGAAAGCCTCCCTTAACAACACCTGAGATGATTCCCCACACTGAGCGTTAAACCCAGGAATTACCAGCAAACAAACACCTCCCCTTGTGGAACATCCCAATCCTTCCTCTTGGAGTGGGGAACAGAGACATTAAAAGCCTAAGAAGGTTTCTAAAACTCCTTCCAGCCCCTTGGTGCTCCTTCCCATCCATTTGTTCCAAAGGCCTGGGGGCCACAAAATGCTCCGTGTAACTCAAGGAAGTAAATGTTGATTTATTTGAAATATCTCCTGTGGCTCCCTCCCCTACAGCAAAGGCTCTGTGTTATTTATTCTGGGAAGTAAAACAGAGCTCTCTGAAGGTAAAAATAGGGAATTTACACTCTTTTGTTATCCATTGTTCTGTTTTCCCTCGTGCTCCACAGCTCCTGAACTTTCTGCCTGTTCAGAGCATCACGTTTACCCCCCAGGCTCCAACTGGGTCTCTCCTGTCCCATTCCTTGTTGGAGTTATGGCTCCAGGGCTTTTCCCTGCCTGCAAACATTCCCTGGACAGGCTCCACACAAAAATGCAGGAATACACAATTCTTTTTAGATTTTCATGGCGAAAATGGGATTTATGGAATCACCCAGTTTGAAAAGCCTCTTCTGTCCCATTCCTTGTTGGAGTTGTTGCTCAGCCAGGGCTTTTCCCTGCCTGCAAACATTCCCTGGACAAGCTCCACACAAAACTGCAGGAATACACAATTCTTTTTAGATTTTCATGGCGAAAATGGGATTTATGGAATCACCCAGTTTGAAAAGCCCTCGAGTCCAACCACCAACCCAGCAGCGTGGTCACCACCACCCCACATCCTCAGGTGCCACATCCACGTGTTTGTGGAACACTTGCAGGGATCTAACTCCACCACTTCCATGGGAAGTTCCACACCTTGACAAGCCTTTCCATGGAGAATTTTTCCCAGGAATCCAACCTAAGCCTCTCCTGGGGCAGCTTGATGTCGGAACCCAAGGCACACCTCGGGCTGCCCTGGGGGGTCAGGAGCCCCAGCAAGGGGGTCCCAGCCCCTGGCAAGAGCCCAGAATGGCACCGGCTTTGACCTCAGCCCATGGGAAAAGTTACCAACACTGCCAGAATCATTGCAAGCCACCAGAGTGTGAAAATGAGTAGTGGTTTAGTATTTTACAAGGTAAAAAAGGAGATTTTAGGGTTTTTAATATGAGGACGAAGGGTTTAAGATGGAGGATTTTGGGCATTGCCCTGTTCTTCCTCTTCTTCTCCTTCTCCTCCATCTTCTCTGGTGCTGGTGGCACAAAATGATTGGGAGAATGAAAAAGAGGTGGAAATTCCGTGTCTAGAACAGGTGCAAATGAATTGGTACAGAACAGTAACTAATAAATGCGTTGTGAAGAATGGTTGGATGATGGAAAGGGCACAGAAAGGCCGGGACAGCCCAGGGCTGGGCAGTGCCCGCTCGGACTCGGCTGCATCAGATGTGCGGCCGGAGCTGAGAGCTGGCAGAGAGAAGGAGAAATCAACAACTTGAAACAACATCTGCAGCCGTTTCTCATCTGCTGGGGCTCGAGGTAAAACTCCCCAGAGGTGAAGATAAAGAACCTGGATTTGTGCAGAGTCCTAACTCCCACAGCTTGAGGCTGTTTGCTCTGGTCCATGTACTTCAGGAGCATCGATTTCCTGAACCTTCTACAATATTCCTGCACTATCCACGAGATCTGAAGGATTTCAGGGCATGCAGTGGAGTGTCCATGGAGGGAGAGGCAGAGAGGGAAGAGGAGAACAAAACCAAGCTCAGTCACCCCACGAGGGAAGCACAGAGTGAAATTCCACCATCCAACAGAACTGGAAGGTGGGAACACGAGGAGTTTTATCCCATGGAGCTGAAAAAACCAGGATAATGCTCCTTGAGAGAGAAAGAGCCTGGAGAAGGATGTGGGAGCAATGGGATGGTTCTGGCTCATCTGGTGCCACCTCCCTGCTCAGGCAGGGTCATCCCAGAGCACAGGGCACAGGAGGGCATCCAGATGCCTCTGGAATACATCTCTGGATATATCTCTGGATTTATCTCTGGATACATCTCTGGAATACATCTCTGGATATATCTCTGGATACATCTCTGGATATATCCCTATCTTGTTCCAAGATATATGAAATAAACTCAGCATATAAAAAAAATAGCAGTTGCGTTGATACGACCTCTGAAAAGGACATAAATTCTCTTTTTTTTTTTTTTTTTTGGCAAAGATTGTGACCCTGAAACAGCTTTTTCCTTCCAAGAGGATATTTAAGATGCTGTGCTTGGAAGTCCCACTTTGGAAAGGGGAGATCTCCAAATGATGGAATCGTTTCAGTTGGAAGAGGTCTCCAGGGGTCCAACTGCTCAAAGAGACAGCCAGAAACAACTTCATCTTATTATTTTATATTTTTTATTTTATATTCTTGGTGCCTGGTGCCAAACTCATCCTGATTCTGCTAAAAATCTGCAAAGCTTCCAAAGCAAAGCTGGACGAACCAAGGAAAACGAAATGTTTGATCCCCATCCATGATCCTGAGGCACCCATCCCTCTGCCGGGCTTTGAGCAGGGAATTTGGTGCCATTGATAAATGGATCCCTTTTTCCTAATTCCCGCTCCTCCCTGGATTTTGGTAGCCCTTACAAGGCTCAGAAGCTGTTGGAAGCTGTTGGAACCACAAGGATATTTTCTAATGCTTTTTTCAAGGATTTTCCTATTAATCTTTGTAACTCCCCCTCAAATTCTGTGGCATTGCAGGTGTCAGACAGCCTGACCTTTCCAGTTACTCCTTATTAAGTGACAGCCAAAAGCAACTTCATCTTATTATTGTATATTTGGTATTTCATATTTTATATTTTATTTTTTGTATTTTGTATTTTATATTTTTTTATATTTTATATTTTATATTTTGTATTTTATATCCTTTTATATTCTGTGTTCTTGATCCCCGGTGCCAAACTCATCCTGATTCTGCTAAAACCCCACAAAACTTCCAAAGCAAAGTTGGAGGAACCAAGGAAAACGAAATGTTTGATCCCCACCCTTGACTCTAAAGCACCCATCCCTCTGCTGGGCTTTGAGCAGGGAATTTGGTGCCGTTGATAAATGGATCCCTTTTTCCTAATTCCCGCTCCTCCCTGGATTTTGGCAGCCCTTACAAGGGGCTGTTGGAACCACAAGGATATTTTCTAATGCTTTTTTCAAGGATTTTCCTATTAATCTTTGTAACTCCCCCTCAAATTCTGTGTTGGACAGCCTGACCTTTCCAACGACTCATTATTAAGAGACAGCCAAAAGCAACTTCATCTTATTATTTTATATTTTATATTTTATATTTTATATTTTATATTTTATATTTTATATTTTATATTTTATATTTTATATTTTATATTTTATATTTTATATTTTATATCTTATATTTTATATTTTGTATTTTATATTTTATATTTTATATTTTATATCTTATATTTTATATTTTATATTTTATATTTTATATTTTATATTTTTTTATATTTTATATTCTTTTATATTCTGTGTTCTTGATCCCCAGTGCCAAACTCATCCTGATTCTGCTAAAACCCCACAAAACTTCCAAAGCAAAGTTGGAGAAACCAAGGAAAACGAAATGTTTGATCCCCACCCTTGACTCTAAAGCACCCATCCCTCTGCTGGGCTTTGAGCAGGGAATTTGGTGCCGTTGATAAATGGATCCCTTTTTCCTAATTCCCGCTCCTCCCTGGATTTTGGCAGCCCTTACAAGGGGCTGTTGGAACCACAAGGATATTTTCTAATGCTTTTTTCAAGGATTTTCCTATTAATCTTTGTAACTCCCCCTCAAATTCTGTGTTGGACAGCCTGACCTTTCCAACGACTCATTATTAAGAGACAGCCAAAAGCAACTTCATCTTATTATTTTATATTTTATATTTTATATTTTATATTTTATATTTTATATTTTATATTTTATATTTTATATTTTATATTTTATATTTTATATTTTATATTTTATATCTTATATTTTATATTTTGTATTTTATATTTTATATTTTATATTTTATATTTTATATCTTATATTTTATATTTTGTATTTTATATTTTATATTTTATATTTTATATCTTATATTTTATATTTTATATTTTATATTTTTTTATATTTTATATTCTTTTATATTCTGTGTTCTTGATCCCCAGTGCCAAACTCATCCTGATTCTGCTAAAACCCCACAAAACTTCCAAAGCAAAGTTGGAGGAACCAAGGAAAACGAAATGTTTGATCCCCATCCTTGGCTCTAAAGCACCCATCCCTCTGCTGGGCTTTGAGCAGGGAATTTGGTGCCGTTGATAAATGGATCCCTTTTTCCTAATTCCCGCTCCTCCCTGGATTTTGGCAGCCCTTACAAGGGGCTGTTGGAACCACAAGGATTTTTTCTAATGCTTTTTTTCAAGGATTTTCCTATTAATCTTTGTAACTCCCCCTCAAATTCTGTGTTGGACAGCCTGACCTTTCCAACGACTCATTATTGACCAGAAAATAACACTCACACAAAACTCTGCTCTTTGAGAGGAAAACCTCCCGAGTTAATTGGGAGGCAATGATTCTGCTGGAAAACCTGGCTGCAGGTTCGTGTTCCAAGGCAGACATTGGAAAATATTCATTCCTTTTCCAAGAGGTACAGGATCAGAATTGATGAGGGCAGCATCTCCTAACGAGCTGCGATGATGAAGTGTTTGTGCTCGGGGCCGGGGGGATGAGATGCCTGAAGGAGCTTTGCCAATTAGGAACAGATTCCGTGGGAAGCAGGAGGGAAACACCGCTGGATCTGGAGTGGTGGGAGATCAAATCAAAGCTCTCAGGGCCTTATAAATACAAATCAAAATAGAAATACAAACACAATTCAGGAGTGTTGAGGTTTGAGGATTAATGACAGCTCTAAACTGAGATTCGCAATTATGAGTCTCTAAAATAACACGAAAGACTATAAATATAAAAAGGAAATTGGTAGGATTGTCCCAGGTTGGACATCAGCAGGAATTTCCCCATGGAAAGGGTGCTCAGGCCTTGGCAGGGGCTGCCCAGGGAGGTTTGGAGTGCCCATCCCTGGAGGTGCCCAAGGAATTCCTGGAGGTGGCACTCAGAGCTCTGGGCTGGGGACAAGGTGGGCACAGGCTGAACTCAGTGGTCTGGGAGGGCTTTTCCAAACTAAATAATTCTGGAATATTTCCAATCAGTTCTGCCCAGCCCTTCCCTGACTCCAGGTGCCCTCTGGGAAGGGATCGGTGTTTCAGGGCACGGGATGATCCTGGCTGAGTGTGATCAATATCCAAGAGCTCAACTGTTCCCCTGGGCTTAATGAGGATCAAAAAACCCAGGGAGAGCTGTGAAATGTCCTCATTTGCATCTCCAGGCTGGATAATCCTGCTCATGGTGTGCCTTGAACAGCTCATCAGGAGCTCTGGAGAACAGAGTCACTTTATTGTCCTAAAACTCGTGCAATGAGAATAAACCCGGATCCCTCAAGGCTCTTCTGGCGGATAATTCATCTTCCTCGAAGACTGCGCTGATAAAGAAATAAATAAGTCCCACAGAGCCACTCTTCAAGGTCTTTGCCAGTCATCCATTCCCCAGATCCTGCTGCTTCCTCAAGGTGAATGCTCAGGAATATGCATAATTCACCAGCTCTCTTTGTTTATCTGTCTCCCCATCACCCGGCGCGTTCCCTTCCTCCCTTTGAACGTCTGTGCCGAGTGGAGCCTCCGAGAGCAAACACGAAGGGGAAAAAACAAGACACCGACATCATAAAAACCTCAACATCTTCAGGGCAGGGTGTAAAGCATCCCTAAGATGCCAGGAGAAACAGGATAGATGGAAAAGAGCAGGAGACCGGATCTGCGTTTGTTTCGTAACGAAAAAATCACAGAGAGGTTAAAGCTGGAAAAGACCTCACAGCTCATCAAGAGCAACATTAAAGCAGCACAATTCGGGGGCAAAACTTTGCCCTTGGCAACTTTTTCAAACCTGCTCGGCATGAAAAGAGGGAATTGGTGGAATCCCCATCTCTGGAAGTGTCCCAAAGACCCCGGGATGCGGCACTTGGGGCACCCCAGAGGTCCTGGGCAGGAGCTCAGGGCTTCCCCAGAGCTGAGAACAAACCAAACTCACTCCACACCTCGCCCTGCACCCAGAACTGGACACTGAGGTGACACAAAGAGTGTCCAGGGGCTTCCGGCCTCCCCTGAACATCCTGGGAATCGCTCCAAAGGGAGCTGGTCATAAATTACTTGGAACAGGGCAGAAACTCCAGGGGAAGAGGATCAAATCCAGGCTCCCACTCTGTCTGTGCCACAGCATCATCTCCTGGGTCAGGATCAAAAGTGATCCGAGCGCAAGGACCAGGATGATCCCAAATGGGCTCAACTGAGGGCCAGGAAATCCCAGATGGGCTGAACTGAGGTCCAGGAGATTCCAAGGGCCGGGATAACCCCAAATGGGCTGAACTAAGGGCCAGGAAATCCCAAATGGGTTGAACTGAGGGCAAGGAGATTCCAAGGGCCAGGAATATCCCAAACAGGCTGAACTAAGGGCCAGGAATATCCCAAATGGGTTGAACTGAGGGCGAGGAGATTCCAAGGGCCAGGAATATCCCAAACAGGCTGAACTAAGGGCCAGGAAATCCCAAATGGGCTGAACTAAGGGCCAGGAGATTCCGAGGGCCAGGAAGATCCCAAATGGGCTGAACTGAGGGCGAGGAGATTCCAAGGGCCAGGAAGATCCCAAATGGGCTGAACTAAGGGCCAGGATAATCCCAAATGGGCTGAATTAAGATCCAAGAAGATCCCAAATGGGCTGAACTGGAATGAGTCGTAGCCAGAGCCAAAAATCTCCCCGGTCTCTGTGAGCCTGGGATTAAACTTCCTCAGCCAGACCCCAGATTCCACAAAAACCAGGAGAAAATCCTGGAGAATCCCACTCCATCAATGGAATCACAGGCTTGCTGAAAGCTTTGCAGAGAACTTCTCATGGTGAAGTCACAAATAAATCAGAGAGATTTTACAAGTTCTCCTCTACCACATCAATGTTTACCAGGAACCTGTGACCTCACCCTCATCTCATTTAAATTAGCACAGAATCATGGAATAGTTTGGGTTGGAAGGGACCTTAAATCCCTGGGTTTGGAGCCAGATGATATTTAAGGATCATTCCATGATTTTATGAGGCTGCAGTGCCTCCGAGACAGTTTTCCCACTCCTGCTGTGACTGGAGAACAACTCTGAGAAGAGAATCTCAACATCAGGACACAAAATAAATCCGTTTTTTATGGAATCCTCCTTGTTTCCACACAGCTCCATGACCTCCTGTGTCATGAGGAGCAACATCAGCTCCCAGAATAACAGGATGGCTGAGATCCATGGATACACCAGGAAAGGCAGGCAGAGAGTGATTAAATGGGAATTTTTAACCTCTGCATGCTGCAGCGGAGAAATCCACGCTGGGAGGTGCCTGGAGAGACGTGTGCTGCTTTTTTTTTTTTAATATATTTTATTTTCATGGGAGAAAAGCTGGAGAAGAGCCAGGAGAAAACTGCCAGGATAAGTCAAAGGTTAAAGAAAATGTCTTATTTGGAAATATTCAAAGGAACCGCTGGGTTCGTTCATCAAAAGGAAGAAAATGAGAGGGAATGTTATAAACATGGCAGCACTTCCACGAGGAGAAGGGAAAACTGCTTTAATCTCAGGAAGAAAGGCAGGATAAGAAGCAGCAGCTGGAAGCTAAAATCAGGGAAATTAAAAGTGGAAAAAGGATTTTTTTTTTTTTTTCCCAAAGAAAGAATAATAATTACTGGGATGGATTGTTAATCATTGGAATGTTTCTTTTCCACATCTGGAGGGCACCTCAACATGGGGGTCTGGAGGAGCAAATTCCAGAGGGAAAATCCCAATATTTTTTCAGATTCTAAATTAATCCTTTAGGGAAGCAGCCCAAGAAGTGAATTTGTTTAAAAATCTCCAAGTGGGAAGGTGTGGGAATCGTTGGAGGAGAACACCCTGGATTAGAAAGAGGAAAACTGGGAAAACAGGAACAGAAAGTCTTTCCCAAGTTTAGGCCTCATTTTGGTGAGCTGGGTGAGTCCCACCAGCAGCAGGATGGGAATTTTTCTATGGAAAAATCAGGATAAAACACAACATTGGAGGAGTCTGGGACCAGCCTTAAGGAATCAGCAGAGCCAGGGGGTGGCTCCTGGTGGGACGAAGGACAGAGGGGTGGCCAAGGCCCTGAGGCGGCTGTTCTGTGGGAGTTGGGTGCTCTGCACAAACCCAGGTTCTTTATCTTCACCTCTGGGGAGTTTTACCCCGAGCCCCAGCAGATGAGAAACGGCTGCAGATGTTGTTTCAGGTTGTTGATTTCTCCTTCTCTCTGCCAGCTCTCAGCTCCGGCCGCACATCTGATGCAGCCGAGTCCGAGCGGGCACTGCCCAGCCCTGGGCTGTCCCGGCCTTTCTGTGCCCTTTCCATCATCCAACCATTCTTCACAACGCATTTATTAGTTACTGTTCTGTACCAATTCATTTGCACCTGTTCTAGACACGGAATTTCCACCTCTTTTTCATTCTCCCAATCATTTTGTGCCACCACCACCAGAGAAGATGGAGGAGAAGGAGAAGAAGAAGAAGAACAGGGCAACGCCCCAAATCCTCCATCTTAGACCCTTCATCCTCATATTAGAAATCCTAAAATCTACTTTTTACCTTGTAAAATACTAACCCACTGCTCATTTTTAACTTCTCTTGTTTTGCATTACCTCGCGCTGAGTCGGCAATTTTTCCCATGGACTAAAATCAAAGCCGGTGCCATTCTGGGCTTTTTGCCAGGGTCCAGGACCCCCGTGCCAGAGCTTCTGACCCCCCAGGGCAGCCAAAGGTGTGCCTTGGGTTCCAACACTGTTCCATGGGGACCTGGTTTCAGTGGGATTCTTCAGCCCTTGGAATGTTGAGGCAGAGCTGCAAATGTGACCCCAGACCACCCACAACGGACACGAGTGGAAACGGCTTCAAACTGCAGCAGGAAATGTTTCTGTTGGATATGGAGAACAATTTCTTCCAGAAAAATTGTAAAATTCTGGAAAAAAATTCCCAGGGCAGCGGTGGAGTCCCCAAGCCTGGAAGTGCTCAAAAAATGCGTGGATGTGGCACCTGGGGACGTGGTTTGGTGGTGACCATGGTGGTGCTGGCTCATGGTTGGACTTGATGATCCTGGAGGACTTTTCCAACGTGGACAGCTCCGTGATTCCATGAAACACTGTGCAGGCTCTTTGGAACTTCCCAAAAATTTATCGAAGGGCTTCACTGTCAAGTTGAAAGAGCCAAGGGGAAAATGGGAATGTTCATGTCCACATCAACCTCGTCTTTGCTTTCCAGTCTCATCCCAGCTCAGGATACAGGAGGAGATGGAAGCCAAGTGCTCCGAGGTGGAAGAACGGGCAGATAATCCAATATTCCAAAAGGAAAAAGATCTGGAAGCAGGACCAGCAATTCCCATAAATGCTCAGATGTGGGAGCAGATCCAGGTAAGGCATAGAAAGAAGAAACAGCAAATTGCAGGGATAAACTGAAATTCCAAGTGTTTTTCATAGGGTTCAGTGTCCCAAAGAATCCACAGGGGTGGGGATTCATTCCCAAAGCTCTGCTGGAGGGTTCATCCATGTTATTCCCTGTTTATCCTATTAACATGTTATTCCCTGTTTATCCTATTAACGTGTTATTCCCTGTTTATCCCATTAACGTGTTATTCCCTGTTTATCCCATTAACGTGTTATTCCATGTTTATCCCTGTGATTCCCATTCACGCCTCCTCTAAATCCCTGCACACCATTCCAGAGAACACACGGAGTGAGCAAAGAGTTGCAAGGCACCATCGAGTGGCCATGAAAGGTGTGAATTATCTGTAAATGAGGGCTGAAAACAGCTTTTCATGGAAGTGAATCCCAAAAATCTAAGGAAGGGATTGTTAAAGGGGCCCCATTAATAACGGACTCTGGAAAAGGTTTTTTAAGGTCAGGGAGAGGCCACCAGGAGAAGACAATTTGGATTTAAGATCAAGTTTCAGTGATGTTTTCTAACAGGTATCGCATCCTTATCACAAAGGCTCAGCAACTTCTCATTTTTCAATTAAAACCATTATTTTAAAAATATTAATTTCCTTTTTAAAAAATCAGAATCCGCAGTAAAAACATTTTAACTTTGTTTAAACTCTTTCAACTACCTGAAATTTGCATTTCTGATCACTGCCGATTTCTTTTTAACTAATTTTCAGCAAAGCAGGAAGGAGCCTCCTTTACAAATAATCAGGAAAAAAGCTGCCACAAAACTTCACTTTCTCAAATGCATTTTCCTCTAAAAAACATGAGATTTAATGATGTCATCTGGATTAATATCACCAGGAGAATTAGCGAGGAGTGATCCTGGAGGGGCGAAGGCAAAAACGAGGAGAGAGATTTAATTAGACTTGGAAAAGTTAATGAGGAGTTGTGTGTAATCCATGAAAAAAACAGCGAAGGTTTCAGTCGGTGCAAGAGGCATCTCAGCGCTGATTGGCTGCTGACTAATTAGAAAAGTAATTAAAGTGTGCTTGTACAAAGCCCCCATCCAGGGAGGGAACAATGGGATACAGAGAGGGATAAGTGAGACGAGTTTTAAGCACATTAATCAGAAGTGAGAGTGAAGGAACCCTGGTTTTAAGGAATTGCAGATAATTCCTGCCCATTCCCAACCCAGTTTTCCACCAGGCAGGGATTTGGGCTCTGCCTGAGCTGGGGAGGTCAAGCTCTTGTCAGACACTCCTGAAATAGCTGCAGCTCCAGGAAAAATCCTGGAAAAGGGATTGTGTTAAACTGCTCAAATATCTCAGTAACTCTGAGGGAGAAAAGCCAGAAATTGGGAAGAGTTGGGAGATCTCTGGGAGAACATGGAATCATGGAATCACTGAGGTTGGAGAAACTCTCCAAGGCCAAGCTGTGATGGAGCAACATCTTCTCAGCCAGCCCAGAGCTCTGAGTGCCACCTCCAGGAATTCCTTGGGCGCCTCCAGGGATGGGCACTCCAAACCTCCCTGGGCAGCCCCTGCCAAGGCCTGAGCACCCTTTCCATGGGGAAATTCCAGACCATCAAGTCCAACCCTCAGCTCAGCACCAGCCCCACATTCATGAGTGAATGACCAACTTTTGGAGTTTAATGGGAAAGGTTCAGCTGGGCCTCCTCCTGTTAACTCCAGGGAATCTTCCATGCCAGGAAGAGGGGAAAGATTCTCCAGTAAAAGTACAGGGAAGAGAAAAAAATAGCAAACCAAATCTTGCTGCCATGAAAATGCCCAAAGCAATAAAAACATTTTCCTCCTGTCCAAAGCCGAAAGCTTCAGGTGCTCAGGCGAAGGATTCTGGTAATTTGCCCAACAATTCACTAGGGAAGGCATTTAATTGACCTTCAGTGCCTGTTTTCTCATTAAGAACCTGAAATATGGATCCCAGTTTAAACAAAGCCTTCAGCCTCGCCCTGTCCACGCCAATTCCATCAAACTGGAGTATCCCAGAATCCCAGATTGGTTTGCTGTGGGAGTTGGGCACTCTGCACAAATCCAGGTTCTTTATCTTCACCTCTGGGGAGTTTTACCCCGAGCCCCAGCAGATGAGAAACGGCTGCAGATGTTGTTTCAGGTTGTTGATTTCTCCTTCTCTCTGCCAGCTCTCAGCTCCGGCCGCACATCTGATGCAGCCGAGTCCGAGCGGGCACTGCCCAGCCCTGGGCTGTCCCGGCCTTTCTGTGCCCTTTCCATCATCCAACCATTCTTCACAACGCATTTATTAGTTACTGTTCTGTACCAATTCATTTGCACCTGTTCTAGACACGGAATTTCTGCCTCTTTTTCATTCCACCAATCATTTTGTGCCACCACCACCAGAGAAGATGGAGGAGAAGGAGAAGAAGAGGAAGAACAGGGCAACACCCAAAATCCTCCATCTTAGACCCTTCATCCTCATACTAAAAACCCTAAAATCTCCTTTTTTACCTTGTAAAATACTAAACCACTGCTCATTTTCACACTCTGGTGGCTTGCAATGATTCTGGCAGTGTTGGTAACTTTTCCCATGGGCTGAGGTCAAAGCCGGTGCCATTCTGGGCTTCTTGCCAGGGGCTGGGACCCCCTTGCTGGGGCTCCTGAGCTCCCAGGGCAGCCCGAGGTGTGCCTTGGGTTCCGACACTTTGGGTGGGAAGGGACCTTAAATCCCATCCCATCCCACCCCTGCCATGGCAGGGACACCTCCCACTGTCCCAGGCTGCTCCCAGCCCCAATGTCCAGCCTTGCCCTGGACACTTGCAGGGATCCAGGGGCAGCGAGACTTTTCTGTCTTTAACTCATGCCAGGTCTAACCAGAGCATTCAGTGCCAGAAAACCCTGAGGATTTATCCACACCCCGTTTCCCTGGATGCACCTGCCTCCTCATCCAATTTTTCCATGTCCACCAGAGAGGTCAAGGTTGGATATCAGGGAAAATTCCCTCACTGACAGAGCGGTCAAACATTGGAACAGCTTCCCCTGGCAGTGCTGGAGTCCCCACCCCTGGAAGTTCAAAACCCACATGGAGGTGGCACTTCAGGATGTCCTGGGATTCAGCCCAAGGCTGGACTCAATCTTGGAGATTTTTCCCACTTTAACAATTCTAGTTTGGTTTTTTCCCAGCACTTCCAAGCTGTGCTGCTGGGAGCATTCCCAGCTCCTCAGTGGCTCTCCCAGCTCCTCTGGAAGTGCTCTCTCCATCCTGGAATATCAGGGCTGCACTGACCTCCTTCTATGTTACAAACCCCAAGTATTTCTGAACTTTAACTCAACTTTTCAGCTCCAACTCCCCAATTCCTGGGTGAAAACAGAGCTCTGCCTTTTATTCCCGGGCACCGGAGAATTCCATAAAGCACCGCAGTCATCCATAAAGTCATGAAAAAGGGAACAGATTCCCACTGCAGCTCCAAAAACCCCACAACAGGCAGGGTTTTTATCTCCTAAACATCCCTGACATCTTCCAGGGATTTATTTATTAATGCCTATTATGAGCATGTGGATAATACACAAGCACGGCCTTCTTCCATATTTTATAAAACAAGGAAAAAAGGAGTCGGTGCTGAGGAAACTGCCAAAAATTCCACTTAAAAGGGAACCCAGAAATGTCTGGCAGCTTTAGGAAGGAAGAACATGGCAGTGACAATCTGTACAGGAGTGAAGGTACACGGGGCCAACTCCTCATCCGGAGTTTTTGGATCAGACACCATCTTTTTTTCCTGAGGATAAGGAAAAAATTTGGTTTCCTGATTTTGTTGAATTTTTTTGGCACCTTTCCACCAGCTTCTGGCACTTCTTAGCTCCTGCTTTTTTCACAGAGGCATCCCTACTGTGTCACAGGACACGGATTTACACCAGAAATCAGCACTTCAGGGGCACTTCCCATTTTTTTCTTTTACATTTCCCTTCTATTCCAGAAGTACAGAAATTTATGATCGGTGAAATTTATTTATTGGTGAAATTTATCATCACCAAAAATCCCAGTAACTCTTAGGGCAGAGAGCATCACTCTCCTTTTCCACTCTCTCTTTCTGGATCATCCCCTGCTCATTTTTCCTCCCTGATGCTGCTGTTTTGTCCCTTGCAGGACAAAATCCCAGGAAATTCAAACATCCCAGCCATGGGGCTTTCTCCTCCAAAGGTTTGGCTCCTTGGATGAGGAGCAGGAGGTCTGACCACCCCAAAAAAAGGTGATCATTAATTTATCTCCCCCAAAACCACCGTGGTCCTTGAGCATAAGTGGCCAGGTGCTGATCCCTGAAGTACAGCTGGTTCCCAGCTCCACCTGGGAGAGGATTTAGGTGGCAAAAAAGGGATGAAATGCTGAAAATGAGGAAGGGGATGGATCTGATGATCCTAGAGCAGAGGTGGAATGCAGGTGAGGAAGGTGGATGTGTCAGGGATAACGAGGAGCATCTACATGGAGAGAAATCGAGGAATTTTACCTAAAACAGCAGGAGATGAGGATGGGAAGGATGTGGAAGAGATTGGGTGGCTGGAGCAGGGAAGTGCAAAGCGGGAAAGGAAATGCAGGGAGGCCCAAAAGCCAAGGAGCAGCTGGAACGGGAATGGAGAGAAGGGACAAAGAGGACACCAGGTGACCCCAGTGCCACCAGCATCATTCAGTGCCAGAAAACCCTGAGGATTTATCCACATCCCATTTCCCTGGATGCACCTGCCTCCTCATACAATTTTTCCATGTCCACCAGAGAGGTCAAGGTTGGATATCAGGGAAAATTCCCTCACTGACAGAGCGGTCAAACATTGGAACAGCTTCCCCTGGCAGTGCTGGAGTCCCCACCCCTGGAAGTTCAAAACCCACATGGAGGTGGCACTTCAGGATGTCCTGGGATTCAGCCCAAGGTTGGACTCCATCTTGGAGATTTTTCCCACTTTAATGATTCTAGTTTGGTTTTTTCCCAGCACTTCCAAGCTGTGCTGCTGGGAGCATTCCCAGCTCCTCAGTGGCTCTCCCAGCTCCTCTGGAAGTGCTCTCTCCATCCTGGAATATCAGGGCTGCACTGACCTCCTTCTGTATTACAAACACCAAGTATTTCTGAACTTTAACTCAACTTTTCAGCTCCAACTCCCCAATTCCTGGGTGAAAACACAGCTCTGCCTTTTATTCCCGGGCACCGGAGAATTCCATAAAGCACCGCAGTCATCCATAAAGTCACGAAAAAGGGAACTGGCCTGAACTGCAGGAGCCTGGAGCTCCAGAAAAGGGGGTGACAGCTGGAGCTGGTGGCACTGCACAGCCCCAGGGACAGGGAAGAGCCGAAGGAAAGGGAATGATGAGGTGGGATGAGCGTGGAGCACAGAGAGAGGGGCCTGGGCTGTGTGAAGGGGGAAACCTGGATTGAAGGGTGGGAAAATTGGGCTGAAAAGGAAAAAAGGAAAAAAGGAAAAAAAGAAAAAAGGAAAAAAGGAAAAAAGGAAAATTGGGCTAATAAGGAAAAAAGGGAAAAAGGAATAAAGGAAAAAAGGAAAATTGGACTGAAAAGGAAAAAAGGAAAAAGGAAAATTGGACTGAAAAGGAAAAAAGGAAAAAAGGAAAATTGCAGTGAAAAGGACATGCAGAGCTGATGGAGCATGGAAATGGAAAGAGAAGGACAACCACAGGGAGAGGATGGATCAAATGTGAGGGATGGAAGCAAAGAGGCTGTGGGTGAAGGAAGGGATGGTGGTGACTTGGTGACATCACCTTCATGGAAAACACATCCCTAATCCCACAGATTTAGTCTGGGATCAGGCCCTGTGGTCTGGCTCTGTTGGTTTCAAGCTGGACTGGTTTGAGCCTAGGCTGAGGATTAATTTGATGCTACAGAGCAAGGTGGGACTCTGTGCCTCAGCCACTCCTTTCTGATCCCGTTCCCGATCCCATTCCCCGTTTCTTGGGGACATTCCCCCACCCAACTGTCACATCTTCACTGCCCCACTCAGAATCACCAGGACCAGGAGGTTTCTGTGCTGCTGGGGTTATTTTCTCTCCTCTCAGCACCTCCAAACTGAAGGTGAAATTTAGCTGAGAGGAGAAAATGATGCCAAGGCTGACTTGAGGAGACCTCCATTTCCTACAAAACCCAGGATCCAAGTTCTCTTGGCATTTGTTTTCTGGAGATAGGCATTAGCGCTGGGCAGGACGCCAGAATGACTGAGATGTTTTGAAACAGTAAAACCTTTTCCATTTCATGTGAATCCCATTTGAAACATCTAAATTTTATGTCTCAGCCATCGCTGGCAAACGTTAAATCATCTTCGACACCACAATTAAAAACAGATTAATACTCACTCGAGACGAGGCTCCTCTCAACAAGCAACAAAATCAGGGAGCACCATAAGGACCAGAATAAAAATCCACTTGCAGGGGGAACAGCAAACATTTAAATGCATTTTCTTCATGAGGTTTGGCATTTCTGAGCACAGGGATGGAGCCCCTGGGAGAGACTGGAGGAGTCAGAGGAGCAAACAGGGAAAACAAAACAAAACCTAGTTCACTCTGAGAGATTAATTAACAATTCCAGAGCTCTGTAGGAATCGTGGAATGGTTTGGGTGGGAAGGGGCTTAAAGCCCATCCCAGCCCTGCCATGGCAGGGACACCTCCCACTGTCCCAGGCTGCTCCAAGCCCCAGTGTCCAGCCTGGCCTTGGGCACTGCCAGGGATCCAGGGGCAGCCACAGCTGCTCTGGGAATTCCAGCCCAGCCCCTCCCCACCCTCCCAGCCAGCAATTCCCAATTCCCAAGATCCCATCCATCCCTGCCCTCTGGCAGTGGGAAGCCATTCCCTGGGTCCTTTCTTGGAGGGTTTTTCCAAGCTCGGTGATTCCACAATTCCCTGGGTTTGCTGGGAGCTCTGAGCTCAGAGCAGATGTGGGGAGTTGGACGGTTCAGGGCTGAAGTCTCTGGGTGAGAACGCTCAGCTTTGCCTCTGAAGGAGGAGTTCTGATGCCTTAGGTTTTAACTTTTATATTTTTCAAATCCTGCACTGCTCAGAGTGTAACTCTGCAGTTCCTTGTAGCCTGGAATTTCTGCTCTCTCGTGCTGGGCAGACACAACAAAGCCTCTCCAGGCTTTGCCTTCAAAGACAGCCAGGCTCTGCTAGGCCCAAAATGTGTAACCCAAAGCCTCTAAGGGGGGAGCAAGCTGAGGGGAATGACATCATTAACCTGGGGCTTTAATTGGAGAATTAACCCTGATATGCAAATGAACCAAACCTATAAAGGTGTGAAGAACTCGTGACCTGGGGTCCATCTCGGGGCCCATTTTTGGAGGCAGCCTCTGGCTCCCCCAGGGTGTGCCTTGAAGGCTTTCAAATAAATCCCGACCTTTATTCCCTTACTCTTGTCTAGTCTCTGTTTCTGGGTGGCTGCAGAAGGCATCAGTTCCCTCAGGGCTTTGTGAGCTCCCTGTGTCCTGCAGCCACAAACCCGGCCAGAGGCACAGGGACACCTCACACCTCTCCAGCAGATCCAGAAATGGAGTTTTATTGCCTTGACGCCGCTCCAGCAGCTCAGAGCTGCCGTGAAATATTCCACACCACATCTCCAGTGATGGAGAGAAGTGCACAGGGTGGGTGCTCTGCTCCACTTGGGAGTTCAGGAACCAGGAGGCTCCGTTCCACTCCAAGTGACCATCATGGATCCATTTATTGCTTTGGTACAAGAAACAAGAAACTGAGGGGCCCGGGCTGTTTGTGGTGCACACACATCAACAACGAGGAGTGCTGGAAGTTCCTCACCCTGGATACATCATCTTTATTATTTATAAACTCCCAAAACAACCCAGCCACATTCCTTATCAACAAATATCCTTGGAATAAGCGAGCTGAAGGTGCTCCTGCACCCAGTGATGGATCAGGGACATCAGACGGGGCCCTTCTTGCAAACTCCACGGGGTTACTGCAGTCAATAAATCAGCTCTAACTTTTCTCTGAGGCCAAGAGCAGCGAGAGGAGTGTGTGAGGAAGTCTGGGTTATTAATCTGAGAGCTCCTGCCTGCTGGTCAGTTCATCAACCTCAGAAATATCAGCAATTTATTCCAGTGATCGCCCCGAGAAGTCTTTCTGCTCTGTCCTGCTCCACCTCCAGGCTAAAGCTCATTAATTCCACATGGCAAGGAAAGCTCACAATGACTGATCAGACTTTCCCTGCACCAACTCCGTGTTTTCCAGGCTCAGACAGGGAGCCCAGCACTGCTCCCACATGTCCAGAGGCCAGGCTGAGCAGGAGGAAAGGATGGAGCTGTCAGAGGTGAGAGATGAGTTGTGTTTAATGCAGCACAAGTTGGAACGAGAGGAGCTGAGCCGGGAGCAGGGAAGTGGAGCCTGGTTCCCACAGGGAACATCCCAGACAGGAAAAACCCCCCAGCAGCTCCTTCCCTTTCTCCTGAGCTCAACCCACCTTGCAGAGGTGCTGCTCTCTCACCCAGAGGGTTTTATTCCCACTGGATCACCCAGTGCCTCCCAATCCCATCCAGGCTCGGGGACAGCGGTGCTGAGGGCCCAGAGAACCCCTGTGTGGTCCTCTCCTCTCCTCTCCTCTCCTCTCCTCTCCTCTCCTCTCCTCTCCTCTCCTCTCCTCTCCTCTCCTCTCCTCTCCTCTCCTCTCCTCTCCTCTCCTCTCCTCTCCTCTCCTCTCCTCTCCTCTCCTCTCCTCTCCTCTCCTCTCCTCTCCTCTCCTCTCCTCTCCTCTCCTCTCCTCTCCTCTCCTCTCCTCTCCTCTCCTCTCCTCTCCTCTCCTCTCCTCTCCTCTCCTCTCCTCTCCTCTCCTCTCCTCTCCTCTCCTCTCCTCTCCTCTCCTCTCCTCTCCTCTCCTCTCCTCTCCTCTCCTCTCCTCTCCTCTCCTCTCCTCTCCTCTCCTCTCTTCTCCAAAATCCCAAGCACAGATTCCAGCCCTAAACCCAGAAAAACCTTCACTGAGTGCTCCCAGAGAAACCCCACAGGAGCTGGGACAGGAGCTGGGATCCACACCCGGGCAGCCAAGGGGGCAAGGGCAGACCCTTCCCAGGATGGAACACACCCCACACAGCCAGGATTTCACTCAGGAGTTTTACAGGGCAGGGGAAAAGTTTGGAACCAAAGGAGGAGAGATTTTACATGGGATATTGGGAAGAAATTCCTGGCTGTGAGGGTGGGGAGGGGCTGGGCTGGAATTCCCAGAGCAGCTGTGGCTGCCCCTGGATCCCTGGCAGTGCCCAAGGCCAGGCTGGACATTGGGGCTTGGGGCAGCCTGGGACAGTGGGAGGTGTCCCTGCCATGGCAGGGGTGGGATGGGATGGGATTTGAGGTTCTTCCCAACCCAGAGCTCTCTGGGATTCACAGGGTACAAACACATGGATCCATCCCATCCTATCAGTCAGGGGAAACCATTCCCAAATTCCTTTCTTGAAATTCCCAGGTGATAAAATTCCTCATCAGTTCCGTTTTTCCTGGCATTCCTGGCGCTTCCCTTTCCAGAGCCTGCCTCAAACACATATGGAAAGATGACTCTGGATAATCTTTATTCCCCTTGAAGACGTTGGATTCCAATTCTGCTCTTATTTACCCTGCGTGAAATCCCCCTGAACCCCAACAAGAAGAGAATTTCTTCCCTAGATTTTAAATTAAGAAAAATATTCCATTTTTTCAATTGATATCATCCCTCGAAAACATCCTATCACCGCCCTGGTCAGCATTTCCCACTGCTAGCTCTGCTCCCACCATATATTTATTATTTTCCAACCCAAACCATTCCATGATTCCATAACCATTCCCAATTCTGAATTCCTATCAAGTTCCCTGCCCATAACCCACGGAGGAACAGTTGTTTAAAAATAGATGTGGGAATGGTTTGCTCTGACCCCAGCCTCTCCCCAGATTCTGAATTAAGTTCCAATCACTCCCTTTCACCACAAAAAGTCAGATTCATTTTTCTCCCAAATGGAAGAGGCAGAGCAGCACCTGCAACAGTGACCCGGGAAAATTCAATTACTGCATTGCCTGATTCAATTAGCAGCTGGGTTATGATGACTCAAAGAGGTTTATTTAGTAAAAACAGAAAAAATCTGAACTTTCTGAGTGTCAAAAAAATCCTGATTTCATTGTGGGTAATTCCAGACAGACACTGAAAAAGGCCAATTCAAGGAACAGCATGGGGCAGAGGAGATCCTGCTGTAGGCAACTCCTGTCCCTTTGCTCCCTATGATTCCCTCTGGATATTTCCAGGAGCAGAAATCCAACATTTAAACCCTCTCACTGGGGTCTGTGACACTTCCAGCAGGGAAATCCCATCACAGCACCGCTGCTTCCCACATGGAATGTCTTCCTTTCCTTTTTCCTTTTTCCTTTCCTTTTTCCTTTTTCCTTTTTCCTTTTTCCTTTCCTTTTTCCTTTTTCCTTTCCTTTTTTCTTTTTCCATTCCTTTTTCCTTTTCCTTTTCCTTTTCCTTTTCCTTTTCCTTTTCCTTTTCCTTTTCCTTTTCCTTTTCCTTTTCCTTTTCCTTTTCCTTTTCCTTTTCCTTTTCCTTCCCTTCCTCTCCCTGTAACATTTTCCAGGACAAACCACCTCCTAAATCCCCAAATCACTGGATTTGCCTCCTGTCAATCACTCCCAACAAACTGCTTCGGATTTCACTCCTCTGAACCTTCCAAGGGTTTTCCAGGAGAAGTCACACCTTCCCTGTGGATAATTCCATGCAAATGAGCTACAACAGCACCTTTTCATTCCCGTTCCAAACAAAATTCCCTGCCAAATCCACGCAGATCCCTCCCTCGGCTGAGCCAAGCGCAACGTTTCATCTTCCCAAAGAAAGCAGATTACATAATTAATTTAATATTAATGAACTTTAATGCATGCAGGGCTTTCTGTTCGGGAGCCACGTCAGGCACGAGGAACCTCCCTGAAAAATTCAACTCCCAAATTAAACGGAGCTGTAATGGAATTTACGGCTGGAACTCAATTATGGCAAGTTCTATTTCTTGCTTTGCAGGCTGAGCTGACACCTCACCGTCATTGGCTTATAAAAATAAATCATCGACTCACCAGAAATCATTAAAACAGATGCAATTACAATCCTCAAGACAGCACTAAAGGAAAAATCAGAGCAGGAATTGTAATTACGGTGTTTTCTTTGCTGTCCCCCAGGCCCCAATACTGCACCGCTGCCACTTTGATCTCCACTTCAGGGGCAGTGATGCCTTAGGTTTTAACTTTTATATTTTACAAATCCTGCACTGCTCAGAGTGTAACTCTGCAGTTCCTTGTAGCCTGGAATTTCTGCTCTCTCGTGCTGGGCAGACACAACAAAGCCTCTCCAGGCTTTGCCTTCAAGGACAGCCAGGCTCTGCTAGGCCCAAAATGTGTAACCCAAAGCCTCTAAGGGGGGAGCAAGCTGAGGGGAATTCCATCATTAACCTGGGGCTTTAATTGGAGAATTAACCGTGGTATGCAAATGAACCAAACCTATAAAGGTGTGAAGAACTCGTGACCTGGGGTCCATCTTGGGGTCCATTTTTGGAAGCAGCCTCTGGCTCCCCCAGGGTGTGCCTTGAAGGCTTTCAAATAAACACCGACCTTTATTCCCTTACTCCTGTCTAGTCTCTGGTTCTGGGTGGCTGCAGAAGGCATCAGCAGGAGTTGCTCCTCAGGGTGGGAACACGGCTTGGAGCCAACCACGAGGAGCAGCGGAGCTGGGAGAACTGGGAAATTTAACTGGGAGCCAGAATTCCCCCCTCTGACACAGGCCGTGCCATAAATCAGCCTCTCCTGATGAGAGAGGATTTTAGAGTCCTTGCAAGGAGTTCGGCAGATGGATGAGGCAAACTCGCATCAGTTGCTCCTTCAGAGAGTTGTTTATTTCAGTGTTATCAGCTACCAGTGTAGAGAAGACAGAGCAGAGCAGAACATGGCAAGAGAAAGCAAGAAAATGGCCCCTTATCAAGATTTCACAGCTCTTTTAAAGGTAAACTGACCAATAAAGACTTGAAACGACAGATATTTTTACTTTTCCTCCAATGTTCAGTGAATCACTCTGACACTCAGGCCGGAACTGAGGAACTTTTCATCCAATCATCCTAAACTACTTTTGCTGCAAAATATGGGGGACTGGAAGAAGAGAGATGGAGGTTAGAAACTACAAGGTCTCCTCCATCTTGGAACTTTTACTATTTATCTATTTACTACATTAACAAACCTAAAACTTGTAAATTCTTCACCCTGTGACATCCTTACATCATATTCCATCACCTAGTTCCCATCTGTGTAGATTTTAATTCCTCCCAGAGAGCAGGCAGCTTTCTCCATGGATAAAGGTCAAAGACAACATTGTTCAGGGGGGTTCAGTTCTTCAAAACAGGCAGAGAAATATTCCCTGCACTCTGGATTCCCACACCCTCCACCTCACCTTGCCTTCCAACGGGAACACAACTTGTTGGGAGCAGATTGTAGTTCCATGGAATCCCAGAACGCCCTCCTGACTCGGAGCTGGGCCCTCTGTGCCATGGGATATTCCCTATGGGACACCTTGGAAGCTCCTTAATCGAGCTCAGACGTCTCCACTCAGGGATGCACAAGGAATGGCCAGGAAACAGCACAATTCCATGAGCCTGCTGCACTGGAATGGTGGCCAGGCCATGGATCCATGGACACAGCTCATTGTCCGGGATCAGCCTGGAGCAGAGGAGGCTCAGGGGGACCTCCTGGCCCTGCACAGCTCCCTGACAGGAGGGGGGAGCACATTCCCAGGGGAATGATGGGATGATGAACAGGGAACAGGGACAGGAGTGATAGCAGTGATGCCTTCTGCAGCCACCCAGAAACAGAGCCTAGACAGGATAAGGGAATAAAGGTCGGTGTTTATTTGAAAGCCTTCAAGGCACACCCTGGGGGAGCCAGAGGCTGCTTCCAAAAATGGACCCCGAGATGGACCCCAGGTCATGAGTTCTTCACACCTTTATAGGTTTGGTTCATTTGCATACCACGGTTAATTCTCCAATTAAAGCCCCAGGTTAATGATGGAATTCCCCTCAGCTTGCTCCCCCCTTAGAGGCTTTGGGTTACACATTTTGGGCCTAGCAGAGCCTGGCTGTCCTTGAAGGCAAAGCCTGGAGAGGCTTTGTTGTGTCTGCCCAGCACGAGAGAGCAGGAATTCCAGGCTACAAGGAACTGCAGAGTTACACTCTGAGCAGTGCAGGATTTGGAAAATGTAAAAGTTAAAACCTAAGGCATCAGCATAGGGTTAAAATGTTTCTAAAAATCATGGTAGTTAAGATGGGTCTTGGGAACAGGAGTGGGCATTGTCTGTGCTAAAATCATGTGAACCTGTACCTGGTGCACCCACCTGTAGGGGAGATGATGAAGTTAAATGCGATGATTGCTTAGTAAATAATTATTTTATGATTACAAGAATCACAGGGAAGGGACAACAATCCTGAGGAACGTTGTGGGGAGGGGGCTCAAACCCATGCTTGGGTGGAAACAATAAACACAATAGAACAATACCAAGTTGATGATTAACATATGATTATACAACAGTTATGTAAGGAAAGGGTATAAAATGTATCCATCCCAAATCCATGGCAGGATCAGATTTGGGTCTGTACCCCTGAATCCCAGAGCTCTTCAATAAAAGCACCTGCATAGAATCATCCAGTGATTATGTGTTTCTGCACTCACAGGAGGACAGGGAACGGCCCCAGGCCGTGCCAGGGGAGGTTTAGGTGGATATTGGGAAAATTCCTTCACTGGGCACTGGTGCCACCCTGAGTTCTGCAGTCTTTCAAAGTTTTCATTTCTGTGATAGAATTTCTCATGCACTTTCCGGATGTGGCACTTGGACATGAAAGAAGCACCCAGACTCAAGAAGTTTAGGACAAGATGCCAGGCAGGAAAAGCCCTGCCTTTCTTTACTCCATCATTATTTATACCCTTTTACAACCAACCATGGACTGGAGGATGAGGTTACCACCTCTCCAACCACACAGGATAATCATAAACCACAACACCATGGCTGGGCACTTTCCTTGTAAGAAGGAATAAGGGATACATATAAAAATATATAAAAAACCGTCCAGGGTCTGTCTAAACACTCCACCAGAAAATTCAAGGAATGAAGAAGTGAATTCCACTAAAAGCAAACGTGAAATTGAATTTTGGAAGAACTCTGTGGAGACCAGCTCCATCCATCCAAGCCTTGTCCTTGTTCAGCTATTTATCCCTTCTTCCTCAAAATTAAGTTCCTAAACGTCCCTAAGAACTCTGGGATTGTAGATGGTTCACTTCCTGAATGATCCCATAAATCGTGGTACCGAATAAATATTTTATTTTATTTTATTTTATTTTATTTTATTTTTGATTTTATTTTATTTTTGATTTTATTTTTTAATTTTATTTTTGATTTTTTTTTTTTATTTTATTTGCTATTTTTTTAAATTTTATTTTATTTAGTTTCGTTTTGTTTTCTTTCATTTTATTTTATTTTACTTTATTTTATTTTGTTTTAATTTTTTTTTTCCTCTGGGATCCTGGAGCTGTTCCTCATTTTCCTATGGCTCTCCGATCATCACAATGATGGAAAAGATTCATATCCATACACAAATTCCACAGGCAAAGGAAAACAGCCCTGTCTTGTACTGCCCCACTCACCCCAGCCTGGTATCCAGTGCTGAATTCCCAATTTCCTTGAGCCAATCTTCCAGAACACACAAGGCACAAAAACAAATGCAATCCAAGACAACTCCAGACGTTTTATTTTCAGGCAAACCACAGCAAGCCAAACCCCCCCTTGGCTGTGTAATGGATTTAAAAGCAGCCTTTGAATCCATGAAATCCTCAAATTCCCTGCTTAATTAGACAATGACCTGATGAGAGGGGTCTCTTTCGGAACCACCGCGTTTCCAGGGAGTCTGGTGGTGCTGCTGCTCTGAAACAATGCTCAGCCAGGCTCTCCAAACCATAATTACACCAATAATCAGCTTGCTCGTTAAACAGCCACCCCGAGGGGCTGCAGGAAATGCGGGATGAGAGCCCTGAACGCCCTGACAGGGACGGGAGGGCAGCGGGAGCTTCAGCAGGGCTGAGATCCCCACACGGCTTCCTGAGGGAAGTGTGGAGCTCAGCATCCATCCCCAGGGAAAGGAGAACATCCAGGAGAACATCCAGGCTCAGACCTGCAGTCACAGAATCCTGGGATCGTTGAGGTTGGAAAGGACCTCCAAAATCAGAGTCCAAGCTGTGCCTGACCCCACCTTGTCCCCAGCCCAGAGCTCTGAGTGCCACCTCCAGGAATTCCTTGGGCACCTCCAGGGATGGGCACTCCAAACCTCCCTGGGCAGCCCCTGCCAAGGCCTGAGCTCCCTTTCCATGGGGAAATTCCTGCTGATGTCCACCCTGAGCCTCCCCTGGCCCAGGCTGAGGCCGTTCCCTCTCCTCCTGTCCCTGTTCCCTGGGAGCAGAGCCCGACCCCCCCCGGCTGCCCCCTCCTGTCAGGGACTTGTGCAGAGCCACAAGGTCCCCCCTGAGCCTCCTTTGCTCCAGGCTGAGCCCCTTTCCCAGCTCCCTCAGGAATTCTCCAGCCCCTTTCCCAGCTCCCTCAGGAATTCTCCAGCCCCTTCCCAGCTCCCTCAGGAATTCTCCAGCCCTTTCCCAGCTCCCTCAGGAATTCTCCAGCCCTTTCCCAGCTCCCTCAGGAATTCTCCAGCCCCTTCCCAGCTCCCTCAGGAATTCTCCAGCCCCTTTCCCAGCTCCCTCAGGAATTCTCCAGCCCCTTCCCAGCTCCCTCAGGAATTCTCCTGCCCCTTTCCCAGCTCCCTCAGGAATTCTCCAGCCCCTTCCCAGCTCCCTCAGGAATTCTCCTGCCCCTTTCCCAGCTCCCTCAGGAATTCTCCTGCCCCTTCCCAGCTCCCTCAGGAATTCTCCTGCCCCTTTCCCAGCTCCCTCAGGAATTCTCCAGCCCCTTCCCAGCTCCCTCAGGAATTCTCCTGCCCCTTTCCCAGCTCCCTCAGGAACTCTCCAGCCCCTTCCCAGCTCCCTGGGCTGCTCCTCCCAGCACTAACTCCCCAAGTCCAGCTCTGCTTGATCTGCATTCAGGGGCATCATCCCCATCCCCAGAGATCTCAGGTGACTCCTGCCCAGGGTCACAGTGCCCATGCTGCCCATCCCACCTCGGCCACAGAGATGTCCTGGAGTCTGGAAGCTCCTCCTGCTGCTGGCACTGTAATCCCTGATTTTTAGGGACAGGGCATTCACTGGGAGGAAATATCTGGATATTTTATAGCTTTAACCAGCACATGGCCTCTGAGCCCTCAGCACGGGGAGGTTTTCCCTCACCTCCCACAGAATCAGGAAAATCCAGGACAGGAGGGACCTCCAGAGGTGTCAGGTTCAGCCCTCACTCAAAGCAAGGCCAGCTCTGAAGTCAGATCTAATCTGGAAATAAGGTCAGGCTGCTCAGACCCTCGTCCAGCTGAGGTTTGACCTCGAGGTTGGAGATCAAACCTCAGCTCTGAGGCCCTGTCTGAGCCTGTGCACTGCCAGGGGTGGTTTTATTCTCCCAATCCCTGATTAGCACTTCCCTCGTCCAAACTTGTTTCCCCTGCACCTCATCCCAAAACTCCAATGACTCCAACAACTTTTCCTGCAGGTCCCTCACTGCAGAGCTCCCCCTCCCTTACTGGAGCCTGGGATAGTCCTTCCCCAGGGCAGGAATTTGCCTTTAATTGCTGTTGAATCTCCCCGGGGTTCCTGGCATCTTCCCCTTTCTGGCTCCTCCAAGAGGCAGCTCTGAGCCTCTGCCTCAGAAAGTCTGGATTTTCAATATTTCCTACAATGGAATCCCAGAATGGTTTGGGTTGGAAGGACCTTAAATCCCATCCAGCCCCACCCCTGCCATGGCAGGGACACCTCCCACTGTCCCAGGCTGCCCCAAGCCCCAATGTCCAGCCTGGCCTTGGGCACTGCCAGGGATCCAGGGGCAGCCACAGCTGCTCTGGGCAAAGACATGTACATGACTATGGCTGTACCTTCCAGGACCTGAAGAAAAACAGGACCAACAGAAAATATGGAGAGAGATTTTACAAGGGCTGGAGGAACAGGACCCAGGGAATGGCTTCCCACTGCCAGAGGGCAAGGATGGATGGGATCTTGGGAATTGGGAATTGCTGGCTGGGAGGGTGGGGAGGGACTGGGCTGGAATTCCCAGAGCAGCTGTGGCTGCCCCTGGATCCCTGGCAGTGCCCAAGGCCAGGCTGGACATTGGGGCTTGGAGCAGCCTGGGACAGTGGGAGGTGTCCCTGCCATGGCAGGGGTGGGATGGGATGGGGTTTAAGGTCCTTTTCCAATCCAAACCAATCTGGGATTCCATGAAACTGCAATCTGTTCCCGACAGGTTGTGCTCCAGTTGGAAGCTCCTCAGCCGTTGCCTGTGACGGCTGATAAAGGGAAGGATATTCCTGTGGGATTCCTGCCCAGGGCCATGGGATATCCCTGTGGGATTTCTGCCCTCCTGACTGGAGCTGGGTCCCACAAAGCCATGGGATATCCCTGTGGGATTCCTGCCCTCCTCACTCACAGCTAGGCCCCACAAAGCCATGGGATATTCCCTGTGGGATTCCTGCCCTCCTCACTCACAGCTAGGCCCCACAAAGCCATGGGATATTCCCTGTGGGATACCGGCCCAGGGCCATGGGATATTCCTGTGGGATTCCTGCCCTCATGACTCGAGCTGGGCCCCACAAAGCCATGGGATATTCCTGTGGGATTCCTGCCCTCCTGATTCACAGCTAGGCCCCACAAAGCCATGGGATATTCCCTGTGGGATTTCTGCCCAGGGCCATGGGATATTCCCTGTGGGATTCCTGCCCTCATGACTGGAGCTAGGCCCCACAAAGCCATGGGATATTCCTGTGGGATTCCTGCCCTCCTGACTCACAGCTAGGCCTCACAAAGCCATGGGATATTCCTGTGGGATACCTGCCCAGGGCCATGGGATATTCCTGTGGGATTCCTGACTGGAGCTGGGCCTCACAAAGCCATGGGATAGTCCCTGTGGGATTCCTGACTCACAGCTGGGCCTCACAAAGCCATGGGATATCCCTGTGGGATACCTGCCCAGGGCCATGGGATATTCCTGTGGGATTCCTGACTGGAGCTGGGCCCCACAAAGCCATGGGATATTCCCTGTGGGATTCCTGCCCTCCTCACTCACAGCTAGGCCCCACAAAGCCATGGGATATTCCCTGTGGGATTCCTGCCCTCCTGACTCACAGCTAGGCCTCACAAAGCCATGGGATATTCCTGTGGGATTCCTGCCCTCCTGACTGGAGCTGGGCCCCACAAAGCCATGGGATATTCCTGTGGGATTCCTGCCCAGGGCCATGGGATATCCCTGTGGGATTTCTGTCCTCCTGACTGGAGCTGGGTCCCACAAAGCCATGGGATATTCCTGTGGGATACCTGCCCAGGGCCATGGGATATCCCTGTGGGATTCCTGCCCTCATGATTCGAGCTGGGCCCCACAAAACCATGGGATATTCCCTGTGGGATTCCTGCCCAGGGCCATGGGATATTCCCTGTGGGATTCCTGCTCTCCTGACCCACAGCTAGGCCTCACAAAGCCATGGGATATTCCCTGTGGGATTCCTGCCCTCCTGACTGGAGCTGGGCCCCACAAAGCCATGGGATATTCCCTGTGGGATTTCTGCCCTCCTGACTCACAGCTAGGCCTCACAAAGCCATGGGATATCCCTGTGGGATTCCTGCCCAGGGCCATGGGATATCCCTGTGGGATTCCTGCCCTCATGACTGGAGCTGGGCCCCACAAAGCCATGGGATATTCCTGTGGGATTCCTGCCCTCCTGACTGGAGCTGGGTCCCACAAAGCCATGGGATATTCCCTGTGGGATTCCTGACTGGAGCTGGGCCTCACAAAGCCATGGGATATTTCCTGTGGGATTCCTGCCCAGGGCCATGGGATATCCCTGTGGGATTCCTGCCCTCCTGACTCACAGCTAGGCCTCACAAAGGCATGGGATATTCCCTGTGTGATTCCTGCCCTCATGACTGGGACCTGGGCCCCACTGGGCAGCTCAGACTGCTCCCATTCCACATCCTCCCCTCAGGAATTCTTCGCACTTCCCGAAGTCAGTTCTTCTCTCACCTCCACCCCTCCCTCACTGTGATCCTTCAGCCCTCAGACCATGCCCAGCACGGATCCTGTTCCCATTCCATCCATGTTTTCAGAGCCCCTTGACTCTGCCCTGGGTTTGGGCTCCGGGGTGGAGGAGCAGCCCCATCCCTGCAGCTCCCAGCCCTGCAGGTCCCTCCCGGGATGGATCCACACAATCCTCCCATCAATCCCCGTCCTTCTCCTCGCAGCTTCATTTTATTGCTCCGACGTTTTGCTTATCCTGCACCATAAAGCACAGCTGAAAACGAAATGCAAATGAAATGCAGATTAAATGGCCAGAAGTGCTTTTTTCTGTGTTAAAAGAAAACCTTGACCTCTTTATGATCTTGGCATCGTCACTCAGGGACAGCTTTTAGCAACTGGGTGTGGGATTGATGAGCGGCTGTGGCACTCAGGGCTCTGGGCTGGGGGACAAGGTGAGGACAGGCCCAGCTTGGACTCAGTCCTGGAGCTCTTTTCCAACCCAAATGTTCGGATTTTAAGGGATTTAACTCCCTTTGCTCCTGGCACTGAGTCTTGTGGTCAGAAAAGTAGAAAATACTTCATTATTTTCCAATCCAATCACCTGCAGCCTCATTCTCCAAAATATTTTGGGAGACAACTCCATGAATGTTGTTAAACTTCCAGAGCAGGGGAAGGAGAGGTGGAATTCCCTGATTTTTGTGCTTTCATTCCCTGCTTTCCAAAATGAGCTAAATTAAGGAATAAAAAAGGGACTACTGCAAAAACTGTGGGAGACAAAAAGCCAGGACACACCACGGGCACCTTGGGAGACCAGGAATAAAACCTCAGGTGCCTCAGGAGTGGAGAGGATCCAGAAAGGAAACAGCGAAATTCCGTAAGCACAAAACACCACTCAGCATTTGAATAAAATGAAATATTCAGGAGAAAGGGGATTGAGAACTTTTAGTGGCAGGAACTGTGGGAAGAGGGTTCATAAAGGAGCAGGAAATACCAGGTCAAGCTTTATTAACTGGAAGCTCTCAGCCCTAAAAAACCCAAATTAACCGGGGAGTGTTGAGTAGAGGAGAGGGGACAGATTTAGAGGATTTGGACTCTGAGGGAAAACTGGAAAAGTTGCACGGGAGGGGAAGGGAAACAGCCCCTAAAATGTAAAAAACCCTGGATAAATCAGGATCATTGGCTCCTCTCTGTGTGCTGGGGCTCACGGGGTGAGAGGGATTAGGAAAAGATTCAGGATTTAGAGGCAACAACGAAAATACAAGAAATTTCCAGCTAAAAGGTAATAAAATTCTGGAACAGCCACCCTGGGACAACGTCCTTGCTCTGCATTCCAGATTTTAGTGGAATTTTATCATCTCCCAAAGGTCTGAGCCCCCCCCCAGCAGCTCCCTCCAAGGACAGTTCCTCTCCACACTCCTGGAGCTCACCCAGTCAGCGAGGCAGAAAAACTGGAAATTCTCTTACTTTTTTATCTCAGCTGCCCCAACTTTGATCCAGCCTGCACCTGAAATCTCCCTGAAAATCCCACTGTGGATATTTCCATCGTTTTTTTCCATCAATCCAAGGAGATCGACATCATGAGGGTCAGCAGTGATAAATGCTCCGAAATTTGCATTTCTTTATTGATAACCACCCCAATGGGATCCCACCTTTCATGTGAAAAATCAGCAGGAAGAGATTTTTCCTTGAAAACCTGAAATAAAAATCCCAATGTGCAAAACAATTCTGGGAAAAAAAAAAAAAAAACCTCCAAGAAAATTTTTGCTAAATCGAGTTCTGAACTAAGACTAAGACTAAGAGGAGGGAGTTGGTTTTGTTTGGGTTTAGCTGCTCTGATTTATAGATGAGAAACATCTTCCCTGTGCTCAGATCCGTGGAAAACCAACACTCCAGAGCGGCCTTTCTGGAGTGCATCCATTATTTAAAAAACTAACGGTGAAATATTAAACTTTGATGAGGGTTTTGTTTGCTTTGCTTTTCTGAAAGCAATAAATTAAAATTCCACTGCGTTTGGGTTATTGATTCCTCCGCTGCCTCTGCAGTAGATACAAAATAAATTAGTTGCACATTAAGTCAGCCCAGGCTGAGGAGTTAATTGTTCGTGGGGTTGGTGAAACACAATCTGGGATTTTTCTCCGGTGCAGCTGAAAAAATCTCCACAAAAAAAAAAAAAACACGGAAAGGAGCAAAAGGCAAAGCTCCAGTGGGCCTGACAGCATTATTGAAAATACATCAAAATAAAGCAAAATGCAGCAGGGAGCCTCTGGTGTCTGCACTGTGTTTGTCACGGCAGGGATCACTCCTGCATCCAGAACTGGAAACTCATCCTTATCCCGAATCCGAGAGGCTGAGCGTGCTGCTAAGGCACAATCCAAAGGGAATTTGGTCACTTTATTTCACTCCCCAGATCGTTTCCTTGTTCCTCTGCTGCTCAGACCTCGTGTGCAGAACCTTTACCAGTTCAGGAAAATCATTTTTTAAATTGATTTTTTTCCCAACAATCCAACTTCCAATGGTTGGATCAACTCCCAACTCTTATCACCCCGATGGGCAAATCCAGCTGCTCCCAATAAATGTCAGCAAATCCCCTCAGGAACCACCCCGGGAGAGCTGCAGCCCCTCAGAGAAATCTGGGAAAAACCTCTCGGAGCAATTCCAGGGGAAGCAACGAGCCCTTTGCACATTTTCCATTGTGAGAGTTGGGTACTCCACATAAATCCAGGTTCTTTATCTTCACCTCTGGGGAGTTTTACCTCGAGCCCCAGCAGATGAGAAACGGCTGCAGATGTTGTTTCAGGTTGTTGATTTCTCCTTCTCTCTGCCAGCTCTCAGCTCCGGCCGCACATCTGATGCAGCCGAGTCCGAGCGGGCACTGCCCAGCCCTGGGCTGTCCCGGCCTTTCTGTGCCCTTTCCATCATCCAACCATTCTTCACAACGCATTTATTAGTTACTGTTCTGTACCAATTCATTTGCACCTGTTCTAGACACGGAATTTCTACCTCTTTTTCATTCTACCAATCATTTTGTGCCACCACCACCAGAGAAGATGGAGGAGAAGGAGAAGAAGAGGAAGAACAGGGCAATGCCCAAAATCCTCCATCTTAGACCCTTCATCCTCATATTAAAAACCCTAAAATCTATTTTTTACCTTGTAAAATACTAAACCACTGCTCATTTTCACACTCTGGTGGCTTGCAATGATTCTGGCAGTGTTGGTAACTTTTCCCATGGGCTGAGGTCAAAGCCGGTGCCATTCTGGGCTCCTTGCCAGGGGCTGGGACCCCCTTGCTGGGGCTCCTGACCCCCCAGGGCAGCCAGAGGTGTGCCCTGAGCTCCCAGGGCAGCCTGAGGTGTGCCTTGGGTTCCAACAGAAAGGGATCTGCAAACAGAGCCCAGTGAGAACTCCAACATCCATTTCCCGACATCGGATCCCAAGGGTTTCAATTCCCAGCTGATATTTCTCAGGGAACACGAAGTGCTCTTTCCTCAGCCCCAGCAGACAGGAAGTTTTTCCCTTTTAATCCAGTTCTGTTGCATTTTCTCCCAAAGGATGAGACTCTGCAGCCACATCCCGAACCTGCTCCCAAGGAAAACCAGGGAAGTGACTTCCACAGGCTCCAGAGATTCCCCAGCTCCACTTCTCTTCCCAAATGTTGCTGCCTCCAATCTGAACTTGTTCCCTTTTCCCAGGGAATGGCCAGAGCTGTACCAGGGGTTTGGGATGGATTTTAGGAGGGTGGGATAAGCACTGGAACAGCTCCCCAGGGAATGGGCACGGCCCTGAGGCTGCCAGAGCTCCAGGAGTGTTGGGACAACGCTCCCAGGGATGCCCAGGGTGGGGTTTTTGGGATGCAGGGATGATCCTTGGGATCCTTTCCCACTCAGGATATTCCATCCCACAGTTCCCCTCCTCCTACCTTGCCCTCAGCGGATTTTCCCCCTCAATTTTCAGCGTTTTACTTCGCCCCTTAAACAGGACTAAACCTCCCTCCCACTCCTCACATTAAAATGCAAATAATTTTACGTCATTTAAATAATTCCACTCCATCTGAGCAGAGTGGCTCCACACGGAAACATTTTCCCAAATTCTTGCCTGCTTTAAAAAAAACCCCACAAAACCAACCGGTCCCACTTAGCTCCCTGTAATTCCAAGAGAATTTCTCATGCAAGAATAAAATAAAAAACCTTAGAGGGGCACTTGGAAAGATTCATTTCTGTAGGGGCTGCAAAGAGCCTGTACCCAAACATAATGAACGTAATTCTCTTGTCAGGTTTAGTGTAATTTTTATTTGCTGGTAGGTCCTGGATGGGATAATAAAACTTCCAGTAGCAGCCCGTTATTGTCAGGCACGGAGAGGAAATGAGATATTTATTCAAGGCAATATCTCTGCAATGGCTGCTGTTAAATAAAGGATTTGCAATGCGGTGTTGGGGGGGGATAAAAAAAAAATGAATCTATTTGGTTAAGTGGGTAAATACCTTCAGAAGAGCTAAAAATATGGGGTTCTAAAGGGTTTTATAATGCAGGAACAGAAATAAGATTTTTAGGAGCGTGAGGAGTCCAGAAGATCTCGTTATTGCTGAGGGAGGCTGAGGGCAGCCCAACTTTACACCAAAACAAAGAAAAATAACGGAATTGTTGGGACAGGGAGCCAAGGAGCCACTTTTTTATGGGAAAATACTCCAAAACCCCAAGTTTGTGGTGTTTCATGGGGCTCAGCACAGGAAATGTCCCAAGAGGACATCTTTGAGTCACATTAAAGGGTCGCCTCAGCCCTCCTGCCTTCACAGCTCCTTCCTCCCACTCCCTGCCAGGCTCAGCCACAATTCCTGGGGCTCAGGGCAGCAAATGAGGGATGGAGAGGAAAAGAAACCCCAAGCAAAAGGTGGCAAGGGATTTTCAAGCACCCAAAGGAACCCTGCAGTTTGTCCGTGGCTAAAGCTGAGAAGTTTCAAGTTTAAATGGTTACAGAAGGTTTGCCAGTGAATAAAAAATTCCCAGGTTTAAGCAGGCCCAGCAAAGCAGCAGCAATAAAGAAATCAACATTAAATACATGATTACTATTATTATTATTATTATTATTATTATTATTATTATTGTTGTTGTTGTTATTCATTCAGATGGCTTTAGATGTTGCATTTGAGCTCGGATTATCTTTAACCAAAATGCAAATGCTCTTTGTGATGGTTCATTAGGCACAGATCAAAAAGAACACAAAGGCTTTGCTTTGAAAGCCCTGAAATAGGGAATTTCGGCCCTTTCGAGGCAAGAAGTGTCCTTCAAACACAGATTCCTCTGCTCTTACACCACAGAAATCGGATTAAATCTACCCAAAATGAAAAATAAAATGGTGCTAGACAGGAAAAAAAATAATTTCGATGCAGAAGTGGAGCTGGCTCCAAATCTGAAGCCCATAAAGAGCTGGGATTTCACTCAGGAGCTCCCAAGGAGCCAGCATTATCCTACAGGGATGCTCCAAAAGCCATTCCCAGACTGGATAACGGCAGAGAGGAGGTTTGGGGATGCCCCTCCAGAACTCCCCTCTCCCTCTGGGAGAATTGTTTCCACATAATCTGTGGAAAACGGAGCCGTGGGGGGCTCAGGGAAGCACCAGGCACTTTCCTCCTGTGTTTTCCTGCAAATAAATGGAATAAAAGCTGGATCCATGAGGAGAAGTTTGGGAGAGCCCCGTGGCAGGGCTGAGAGCGAGGAGAGGAACCAAAATGTGCCCATGAAAGGCTGGGAGAGATGGGATGGAGCAGGAATAAAGCAGGAATAGAGCAGGAATAGAGCAGGGATGAAACAGGAATAAAGCAGGAATAAAGCAGGAAAAAAAGCAGGACTAAAGCAGGAGTAAAACAGGAATAAAGCAAGAATAAAGCAAGAATAAAACAGGAATAAAACAGGAAAAAAGCAGGAAAAAAGCAGGAATAAAGCAGGAATGAAACAGGAATAAAGCAGGACTAAAGCAGGAGTAAAACAGGAATAAAGCAGGAATAAAGCAAGAAAAAAGCAGGAAAAAAGCAGGAATAAAGCAGGAATAAAACAGGAATAAAACAGGAATAAAGCAGGGATAAAGCAGGAATAAAGCAGGAATAAAGCAGGAATAAGCAGGAATAAAACGGGAATAAAGCAGGAATGGGGGGGTGGGTGGTGGTGGGTGGTGGTGGGGGGGTGGTGGGGTGGGTGTGGGGGGGGGTGGTGGGAAAAGCAGGAATTAAGCCGGAATAAAGCAGGAATAAAACAGGAAAAAAGCAGGAAAAAACCAGGAATAAAACAGGAATAAAGCAGGAATAAAACAGGAATAAAGCAGGAAAAAAGCAGGAATACAGGAACCTGTGCCACGTGCTCCCTGCAGCCCTGGGGGGCCTTTCCCATTCCCTGAGTGTTTTCCATGGCCCCTGGCAGCAGCTGCTTTAATCCAGCAAAATAAACACTGGAATTATCCTTAGAGTGAAAATAAACCATGGAACTCCACCCTCATGGACTTGAACAAAAACTGAACAAATTCCACCCCCTCCTTCCCCTCTCCCAAATTCCTGAGTTATTCCAAGCTATTCCCTATTGAGGCAGTTGAACCTCTCCAGCCCAAAACAGCTTTTGTTTTCCCAATCCAACCCTTCTCCTTGGTGTCCATCCCTTGTCTCCCACAGCCTTCCCACTTCTTCCATGTTTCTGGTGGGTTTTTGTTGTTGTTTTGGGTTTTTCCTTTTGTTTATTCTGAGATTCCAATCTGCCCCACTCCAGAGCGAGCAGATCCGTGACTGTAAAGAGGCAAAAAAACCCCAGACACCCAAAGTGTTTGTGCCAGGAAACAGAGCCCATAATTCCCTTGGAATTTCCGGAATTTCCAGCCTGGAATACTGGCATGTCCTAACCCTTAAATGAGGGGCTGGAAATGAGAGCAGAGATCAGCAGAGAGGATCTGGAAGAGGGGGCAGGCAGGGAGTTTATTCCAAATAATTCAATTACTCCGGCTTCGAGGGAAGCTTTGAAAGGCAATAAAAGGGTGGATGAAATTCAGAACCTGTCATTGCCAGCGAAATAAAATCGGCACCTTTTGTACACAAGAACAGGAATTAAATCCGTTTTTTTTCTCCAGGAAACAGAGCAGGGGCTCTGGAGAGATTTGCTGAAACCTGCAGCAGACAAAGAGACAACTTGGATGTCACAGGGAGGAGCAGGGGACGCACAATAAAACCTAAATTAAAATACAATCCAGATGTTTTCACTTCCTAATCCCACCCTTTGGAACAGGGAATGCACTGAAACAGGTGAGGGATGATAAAAGAGCCTCAGGGTGAGAAGTTGTGAAGATTCCTTGGCTTGAGGAAAAATCCAACAGAAATTATTCGAGGGCAAAGAGCATTTAAATACTAAAAGAGGTGCAGAGGTTTTTTTTCAGGCACAATTATTAAATTAGGTTTTCCAAACACAGAAATGGAGTTTGGGCGCTGACCTCAGCAGGCAGATTTAAAACTGGGATTAAAGAGAACAGGAGGGATTTCTGAGGGGTCACAGAGGTTCATGAGTGAGATGGAACATTCGTAGTGGGATGGTCAGAATTGAAAAAAAAGATGGAATTTTTGCAGTGGGGATGAGTTAAGGGACACAGGGCAGGTCAAGGGCAAGGCTAAAAGGTGGGAAATCCCAAAATCAGAGTTCCCAGGAGCTCAGCTCAGCTCTGATCCCACACATCGATACCAAACACCATTTGGGATGATTTAGGGTCCCTGCCTGCTTTGCCTCCACTGCAGGGATGAGGGGATCCAAAAATCCCAAAATCCCAGAGTGGTTTGGGTGGGAAGGGACCTTCAATCCCATCCCATCCCATCCCATCCCATCCCATCCCACCCCTGCCATGGCAGGGACACCTCCCACTGTCCCAAGCTGCTCCAAGCCCCAATGTCCAGCCTGGCCTTGGGCACTGCCAGGGATCCAGGGGCAGCCACAGCTGCTCTGGGAATTCCAGCCCAGCCCCTCCCCGCCCTCCCAGCCAGCAATTCCCAATTCCCAAGATCCCATCCAGCCCTGCCCTCTGGCAGTGGGAAGCCATTCCCTGTGTCCTGTCCCTCCATCCCTTGTCCCCAGTCCCTCTCCAGCTCTCCTGGAGCTCCTTTAGGCCCTGCAAGGGGCTCTGAGCTCTCCCTGGAGCTTTCCCTTCTCCAGGGGAACATTCCCAACCCGGCACCACCTCTCAGGTGTCCTGGGCTGCCACGTGGGGCCATCAGATCCATCCTTCCTTCCAAGGTGGGACCTGGCAGATCCCACCCCAGTCCCTCATTCCTTAGGATTTTTCTGGAGCACCAGGGGCCGCCCCCTGGGATTGGACAGGGCAGGGTTTTGAGATCCATTGAGATTTGGGGGTTTTCTTCTCTACCAAAAATCACTCCCAAGAGGAAGCCCAGCCCTGCCCCACTTCCCCAAGCCCCACATCCACAGAGCTCTGAAACCCCCCAGGAACAGCAACTCCCGACTGCCCCAGGAAGTGGAAAAGTCTGGAAATTTTGAATTTCCCCATATTTGGAACTGGTTGTGCCCCAGATCTCTGAGCTCCAGCAATAATCCTGGTGAGCTCTGTCCTCCCCACGACCCCAAACCCTCCTGGGCACGGCAGGGCTGGGGCACTCAGAACCAGAATCATCATTTTTCACTCTCATTTCCAACCATGCCGTAACTGATCTGCATTTCCAGGAGCCCAACAAACCTGGATCCCTCTTATTTCCCTCTTCCCTCCTGCTCTCACCCCCTGGAGCCACTTTTGTCTTTATTAAACCTGCACCAAACGAAGAATAAATCCATTTTAAGTGTAAATAATAAACATTAAAATAAATAAACCCCACTGCCTGCTGCCCAGCCATGGATTTGAAGCTCCATGGCAGGACAGAGACGTTCACTAATTAGCAGAGTTAACTTTGACCCACCATAAACACCTCAAAAAGAAAATATTTGAGGCCAGCAAACCCCTTTTGATCTTCATCACTTTGTGCCTCAGCAACATTTGCAGCAGAAAGGGAGCAATAAAAATCATTTTATTCCAAACAGGATTTTTCCAGTGTTTTAATACTTGGAGATTTTTAATTTATTGTGAGTAAATGATGCATGAAATACTTTTTAACGCCTGGAACGCTCGATGCAAAATTGCACGGGCACAAAAGTAATCTGATTTTATTTTTGCTGAATGGATTCTGAGTGTTTTAAGCCTCATGTGCATCATTAAGCAACCTCTTATATTTCTAATTAATGGCTCTGAGATGAGAACTCCCTCTCCCATCCAGAACCTCAGGATCTAAAATCCTGCGGGATTTGAGGGCCTTTTGTTGGTTAAATCCCAGCATTTAATGAAAGGAAAGAGGAACAACCCCAGGGTCCAACAAGCACCTGAAGTTTGGTGTGGGAGTTAGGACTCTGCACAAACCCAGGTTCTTTATCTTCACCTCTGGGGAGTTTTACCCCAAGCCCCAGCAGATGAGAAACGGCTGCAGATGTTGTTTCAGGTTGTTGATTTCTCCTTCTCTCTGCCAGCTCTCAGCTCCGGCCGCACATCTGATGCAGCCGAGTCCGAGCGGGCACTGCCCAGCCCTGGGCTGTCCCGGCCTTTTTGTGCCCTTTCCATCATCCAACCATTCTTCACAACGCATTTATTAGTTACTGTTCTGTACCAATTCATTTGCACCTGTTCTAGACACGGAATTTCTGCCTCTTTTTCATTCTACCAAGCATTTTGTGCCACCAGCACCAGAGAAGATGGAGGAGAAGGAGAAGAAGAAGAAGAACAGGGCAATGCCCAAAATCCTCCATCTTAAACCCTTCGTCCTCATATCAAAAACCCTAAAATCTCCTTTTTTACCTTGTAAAACACTAAACCACTGCTCATTTTCACACTCTGGTGGCTTGCAATGATTCTGGCAGTGTTGGTAACTTTTCCCATGGGCTGAGGTCAAAGCCGGTGCCATTCTGGGCTCCTTGCCAGGGGCTGGGACCCCCTTGCTGGGGCTCCTGAGCTCCCAGGGCAGCCCGAGGTGTGCCTTGGGTTCCAACACTTTGGCAGAGGAAAAGGGGACTCCAGGGATGTGAGAAAATATTCCCAAACTGCCAGGGGAGGCTCAGGGTGGACATCAGCAGGAATTTCCCCATGGAAAGCGTGCTGGTGCTCAGGCCTTGGAACTGCCCAGGAAGATTTGGAGCCCCCATCCCTGGAGTGTCCAAGGAATTCCTGGAGGTGGCACTTAGAGCTCTGGGCTGGCTGAGAAGATGTTGCTCCATCACAGGTTGGACTCCATGGTCTGGGAGGCTTTTCCAACCTCAGGAATTCTGTATCCAAGCCAAAACTTGGTGCAAGGCCACAAAGAGGATTTGCTCACCAAGCAGCAGAAGAGGCCACACAAACCAGGGAATTGTGTTCCCCTTGGAGGTGCTCCTGCTTGAATCACTTGGCTCCATAAAATCCTGGAATTCCAGACTGGTTTGGCTTGGAAGGGACCTCAAAGCTCATCCCCATCCCATTCCAACCCCTCCATGGAGGGACTTCACTGCTGCTGTTGGCATCAAAGGCCCAGCTCATCCCAGGCTGCCTCCTGCCATTCCCAGAAATCTCCCAGCTCCCAACCTGGAGCTCCTTGCTCCCTGTCCCTCCATGCCTTGTCCCCAGTCCCTCTCCAGCTCTCCTGGAGCCCTTTCCAGCCCCAGGCAAGGTGGGGATGTTCCTGCAGCCCCGGGAATGGGACACCCCAGGCAGGAGCTCCAAACCCACCAGGAAATGTTTCCTGAGGGGTTCCCTTGACCTGGGCATTCCCAGTTTCATTTTGTACCAGCTGTGCTGTGGGTAAATCCTCCCAAACCACTTCTTCCCTCCCAAAAAGTAACAATTTCACCCTTCTAAAAAGTTATTTTAAGAATATCCCGGCTTAGCTGGAAGTGGCAGTGAAACCTTTTCATCCTGAAGAACTTCGAGGGATATTAAACTTTTTATCACTGCAGATTCTCTGGGAATTCTGTGCCAGGGCCTCCCCACCCTCCCAGGGAAAAGAGGGCTGGGAAGGTGATCCGGGGTTATTCCTTCCATGTTTTGGAGAAGGAAACCAGCAGTGCTTTGGAAGGGTGGGTGGAAGAGGAGCAGCTCGGAGCAGGGACAATCGACGCCCCAGGGGAGGATGAAGGATGGACTTTAACTCCACATTAACACTAATGACAAACCTATAAATCATGGGAAGGTTTAATAAAAAGGATCCAGCGTGGAGCTGCCCAGGAGAGGTTTCGGATTGATTTCTGGCATCACACAGGTAATTCCAGGATCAATAGGACACAGGATCCACCTCTTTGTGCTGTGAGCAGCACAGAGCGAGTCTGTACCAAATCCTGCTCATAAAACCTGCTCCATGAGGGAGACAAGGGCTAGAGGGACAGGAGCCAGGGAATGGCTTCCCACTGCCAGAGGGCAGGGATGGATGGGATCTTGGGAATTGGGAATTGCTGGCTGGGAGGGTGGGGAGGGGCTGGGCTGGAATTCCCAGAGCAGCTGTGGCTGCCCCTGGATCCCTGGCAGTGCCCAAGGCCAGGCTGGACATTGGGGCTTGGAGCAGCCTGGGGCAGTGGGAGGTGTCCCTGCCATGGCAGGGGTGGGATGGGTGGGATTTAGGATCCCTTCCAGCTCAAACCAGATTCTCCATGACTGGGAGAGGCTGGAAGCAGCAAAGAGCAGGAAACTTCCCAAGCTGGAGATGTTCCAGGAACTGGGAATCAGCTGTTTCCTGATGGGAACTCGCAGTGAATCCCATGAATGCTGAGGAGCTTTGTCCTGGGATCCCAGGCGCTGCTTTTCCTCCAAAAATGCAGGAAAATGGACAAATTTCAAGCTCTAGCAAATTCTTTATCACTCCAGCCCTGCTCTGATCCCCTGCTGCATTCCACACACAAATCCCTCCTGCCCTCATTTTTGCCAGATTTATGCAGCCCATCTGCTCCGCTGAACTCTTCCGAGCTTTTAAGTCCAAAGTAATTGCTACTTCTTTTTTCACGTGCTTTATGCATATTTAGGATAATTTTCCTTTTCCCAGCCAAATCTCCCATTTTCTGCAGGATCCATCATTTCCCATCCCAGTGGCCAAACTGCCTCCAGTAGCCACGAGACCTCCAACAGGTGGAGCAGCTCCTTTCAAGCGAGTTCCTGGGAGGAATTCAAAGGAATAAATCAAAATTTTCAGCATCTGCTGTCCCTTCCGAAGGGGTTGGAACTGAGCTGGGGAGGAATTCGCTGGAATTCACTAATTGTCCTCATTCCCAATCCAAAGGAAAAGCTGGAAGGAAAATGGGAGCAGAACATGCTGCAAGTGTGACTTGGTGGTTGCTCCATGTGTGTGGATGAAAGGTGATTCCTGCAGAAATCTGGAGAGCCCTGAGGAAAGAGAGAGGAATAAAAGTGTTCCCTCACCATGGGAATTGAGAATTCCCAGTTTCCCGTTCCCAGGAATGTTCTTCTGTTCTGGGGAAGGTGAGAAAATCTCCTCAGCAGCCCCAAAGTGCAGCTTTTAAAATGCCAGGGAGGGAAAGCAGCTCTTGGTTCCTCTCTTGGCTCCTCGGGAAGGAGCAGGAATTTCCAGCAGTGACCTCCCAGTTCATGGAAAGGCTGAGCAGGTTATCCAAACATTCTGAGAGAACTGTGAGTGGGGAATTGGGCACATGGGAAAAAATCCAAATTATGGCTCTGAGGGAGCGATCAGGGAAAGCGGGATGGAGATCAGGGAGAGAGGGATGGAGATCGGGGAGAGAGGGTTGGAGAGCAGGGAGAGAGGGATGGAGAGCAGGGAGAGAGGGATGGAGATCGGGGAGAACGGGATGGAGATCAGGGAGAGAGGGTTGGAGAGCAGGGAGAGAGGGTTGGAGAGCAGGGAGAGAGGGATGGAGATCAGGGAAAGCAGGATGGAGATCAGGGAAAGAGGGATGGAGATCAGGGAGAGAGGGTTGGAGATCAGGGAGAGAGGGTTGGAGATCAGGGAGAGAGGAATGGAGAGCAGGGAGAGAGGGATGGACAGCGAGGAGAACGGGATGAGAACAGAAAAAGCAGGATGGGGAGCAAGGAAAGAGGGACGGAGATTGAGGAAAGCGGGATGAGAGCAGGCCCAGGAGAACCCAAGATTGCCAAGATCTGGGATCACCATTTGCAATAAATACTCTCAGAAAATCCCAGAATGGTTTGGGTTGGAAGGGACCCTAAATCCCATCCCATCCCACCCCTGCCATGGCAGGGACACCTCCCACTGTCCCAGGCTGCTCCAAGCCCCAGTGTCCAGCCTGGCTTTGGGCACTGCCAGGGATCCAGGGGCAGCCACAGCTGCTCTGGGAATTCTGTGCCAGTGAACGATGCCCAGATTATTCCCTTAAGGCAGCAGCAAGGACGTTCTCCAGAATTCCCACTGGAATCACACCCCAAAGCCATCAAACATTCCCAGGTGCCCCCAAGGCCTCAGCCCCCTCCAGTGGCTCCATCCACCCAGGACATTCCAGCCCATTCCAATGGCTCCACCCAGGACATTCCAGCCCATTCCAATGGCTCCATCTACCCAGGATATTCCAGCCCATTCCAATGGCTCCATCCACCCAGGATATTCCAGCCCATTCCAATGGCTCCATCCAGGACATTCCAGCCCATTCCAGTGGCTCCATCCAGGACATTCCAGCCCATTCCAATGGCTCCATCCACCCCAGGATATTCCAGCCCATTCCCACTCCAGGTGTCCCAGCAGGATTGAACCACAAACCCAGCACTGCCCCCACCCAGCCCAGCCAAAACCTTCCCAGCACAACCCAATCCCACCAGGAAATGGGAACCAGGGAATGAAAAAACCCCAGGACTTCCCATCATTTGTGCTTCCCAACTTTAAGCACTTCCAGGGATTTTTAGATGTGACTCAGGAGCTTTTCCATGCCTGGAACTGGCTGTACTGTACCAGAACCACAGAGAAATCAATACCAAGGGAATCCAAGCCCTCCAAATTCTTCAGAGCATCAACAAATGCTCATTTTGCCCTGGGATTTATCCACAATTCCACACTTGCCCTCTGCTTGCATCCACGGAAGCTTTTCCTGCTCTGCTTGGGAAGGAAGTTTGGATTTTATGTGAACGGCAGCACACAAGACACCCCAAAAGTTGGGGGATGCTGCTGCCAGCCCTCATTTCAGGAGGTTTCTTCATTTAATGGCTCATGGTTTATCCCCATTTGCTACAAACAGCTCAGCCAGGTCAAATAAAAAATCAGAATTAGCAGTTGGAGCCACAGAAATAAATCCAAGGGGGAATTACAGCTCCTTGCTCCCTGCGCCTCTCACATCAGGGATTTGATCCCTTCCATGCTGGGAATTGTTAATTACCAGAGGGAAGCAGGAGGTTGGGTTTGGGGGAGCTGAGCCAGGCTCTGGGAACTTTTCCAGGCTTCCAATGTGAGCAGTGGAGCTGGAATTCGGGAGGATGTGCAGCCCCACGGACACTGGGGGATGTTTTCCGGCCCTATCCCAATCCTTGCCCTGATCCCAACCTCCAACACCCACCAGAGAGCTCGGAATGTCCCAACACTTGGGGTTTGAGACCCAAATCGGGGCTTTCTCCAACAAAACCATCCTCAGATCCACCCTCTTCTCTCCATCCCAGGGACAGCAGCTCTCACAGCAACCCTTAAAGGATTTTTTCCACTCTTTTCCCAATAAATATTCCTTATTTCACAGCTGCCCAACTTCCAAATACATTATTTCTCTGCATTAATCACAACATTTTCATAGCAGAGCTAACATAAATTAAACCAAGCTGAATTTTAGCAGACTTTGAAAAAAATGGCACTAAGACAAATTTTTCCCCCCGGGCCAGTTTGGAATAAACAACCCTCATCCCGAGAAACTTTCTTCCCAGGAACAACCCCTCCGAGCCCCCTTGTTTGATATGTACTACACATAATTATATATAATTTCTCTAAGTAGACACAGAGCAGCACTTTCAGTTCTATTCAGCACTTTTGATTTATCAGGAAAAGCCAATTTGTTGTTTCTCCAGTACTGGGGAAAGGCAAAAAATTTAAGAATTCTTGGAGGAACTTCCCATGATTTTATTTTTTTCAGGAACAGAGTGACCCTGCTGGACTCAGCTGCCACCTTTTCCAGAGGGTAACAGCAGGGAAAAGCCAACAGGATCCACCCAGCAGCACTTTTGGACTTTGGATGCCTCCACAGAATTTTTTAAATGTATTTTTTATTACATCCTACAGGAGCAGCTCCCTCCATCCTCTTCTCCTGCTCCCAATCCCAGCTGATCTTCTGGATGGCCTCCCCTTCCCATCCAGCTCCTCCTTCCAGGACAAAGGGACGTTAAACTGGGGCTTATCAGCACCAGCACCCAAATTCTGGGGAGTCAAAACCACGTGCAAGATTTTTTAGGCAAGTTGAGTTCTTACTTAAACTTCCAGATTTTTCTCTCAGAGTTGGTGGTTTGGAAGCTCCTGAGTATCTCATTCTGACTTCTGGGATGAGGTAGGAGAGTGGTTTGTGTGGATTTTCAATCTACTCGTGGTTAATTAAAGTGGTTTTAACAAGCTTGGGTAGTGACACAAAGCTTTCAGAGCTCAGCTGTCGGCAGGAATTCTGAGGTTGGGCACTTTTCCTTTCCAAACCCAACTGGAAAAAAGCTCGCTCTCAATTCCCCCAGGAGTTGGGTGAGCAGGAAGAGGAGCCTTCCATCATTTCCAGTCACAGAACGCCAGGAGAAGCTTTTTCTGCCCAGGTTTGGGGCCAGCTCCAGCTGTGGAACCCCCACCAGCCCCTGCACTAGGGGCTCCTTGGGCTGCCCATATCCCTGGACACTTCCCACCAAGGGAAAAGATGGAATTCTCTCCCTGCAGAGATTTATTAATAGAGATTCCAGCACCTGCCTGGCTCCCCTCGCCCAGAGGGCGGAACCTCGGTCTCCAGGAGGGATGAGGAGCAGAGCTCTGCCCCAGGATCAGGGGGAGAAGAGAACGAGAGGCTGGAGGTGCTTCCCAAGTCCAACCTCCCAGGAAAAGCACTGGAGTGAATCCCTCACTCCCTGGGCAGGGTTGGGGCTGGGATGGAGGAGGCAAAGGTGAACAATGAGCAGCAGTGCCCAGGAGAGCTGCCCTGGGATGGGTTCTTGGAGTGCCAGGGGCCCTGGACCACCAGGATTGTTGGAACCCAAGGCACACCTCTGGCTGCCCTGGGAGCTCAGGAGCCCCAGCAAGGGGGTCCCAGCCCCTGGCAAGAGCCCAGAATGGCACCGGCTTTGACCTCAGCCCATGGGAAAAGTTACCAACACTGCCAGAATCATTGCAAGCCACCAGAGTGTGAAAATGAGCAGTGGGTTAGTATTTTACAAGGTAAAAAAGGAGATTTTAGGGTTTTTAATATGAGGATGAAGGGTTTAAGATGGAGGATTTTGGGCGTTGCCCTGTTCTTCCTCTTCTTCTCCTTCTCCTCCATCTTCTCTGGTGGTGGTGGCACAAAATGATTGGTAGAATGAAAAAGAGGTAGAAATTCCGTGTCTAGAACAGGTGCAAATGAATTGGTACAGAACAGTAACTAATAAATGCGTTGTGAAGAATGGTTGGATGATGGAAAGGGCACAGAAAGGCCGGGACAGCCCAGGGCTGGGCAGTGCCCGCTCGGACTCGGCTGCATCAGATGTGCGGCCGGAGCTGAGAGCTGGCAGAGAGAAGGAGAAATCAACAACCTGAAACAACATCTGCAGCCGTTTCTCATCTGCTGGGGCTCGAGGTAGAACTCCCCAGAGGTGAAGATAAAGAACCTGGGTTTGTGCGGAGTGCCCAAATCCCACACAGGATTACTGTGGGCAAAGGGATAACGAGGGACAGGACACAAGGAATGGCTTCCCACTGCCAGAGTGGTTTAGGTGGGACATGGGGAAGGAATTCCTGGCTGGGAGGGTGGGAAGGGACTGGAACAGAATTCCCAGAGAAGCTGTGGCTGCCCCTGGATCCCTGGAAGGGGTCACAGCCCCTGGGATGCTCCAGCTCCCTCTGGATGAGCTGGCTCTGCCCTCCTCTGCTCAGCACTGGCTCCAACATTCCCGACATTCCAGAGAGGTTTGAACTGCTCTGGGCTCCAGAGGAAAATCAGATCATTCTTTTCATCCAGGCCACACTGGGTATTAAAGTACAAAATGGAGCAGAGGGCGTTACTCCAGTTAATAAATGTATACAATAATATATAGTAATAAATATTTGTCTTAATATAAATTTGTATCGATATAAATTTGTATTAACATCTGTTTGTATTAATCTATAGAAATGATAAATATTTGTCTCAATATCTATAGTTTATATATAATACCCACCATATAAAATATGTTGAAGATCAATATAATAAATAAATCTATGGAATCATTAATGCTGGAAAACCTCCAAGATCATCAACCTTTGACCGGTCCCACTGTGTCCACCAAACCACATCCCAAAGTGCCACATCTCCTCATTTTTTGATCACTTAAGTGCCCAAAGAAGTTATCAGGAATAGTTATTTTCCTTTTATTTGTATATTTATTTTCCCACAAGCTCAGTTCCCATCAAGGCCGCCGCTCCCAGTGCTGGTTCTGCACTGGTTCCACAGAATCCCTGCACTGGGACACCCCTGAGCTCCCTTTCCTCATCCTTCCCCTGCTCCAGTCCCTTCCTCATCCCTTGAACTCCTCCTCTTCCCTCGCCTTGTCCCACATCCAGCAGCTGCTTCCCAAAACCACGGAGAGGCCAAGGGGGCTCCGCTCCTCGTTTCAGCAGCAAAAACCCTTCAGAGGCAGGCAGGGACACGGAGCTGGGCTCAGCCACACCGAGGAGGGCCTTAACGAGGCAGAAACAAACGAAATTTATTTTTAATTTCAGATTTTAATTTGTCAGGAGCATCTCAGTGGCTTTTAAATGAGATTTAAAGTGCGTTTTATTCCGCCAGGAACGGATTCAGTCGCTGGCTCAAATTGGATTAGTGGCTCCAGTGCCTGATTAGGAACAGGGTTGGAAGCTGAGTTTTGGAACATTCTGGGCCACAGCTCATTAATCCACCCTTAAGTAACTTTTTGGGGTTTGTACATAAAGGGGGAATGCAGGAGCAAAACAAATATGGAAACATTTACCTAGAGGAATTCAGGAACAAAACACAAATATGGAAACATTTACCTAGAGGAATTCAGGAATAAGATGTTTGTGAGACATTTTCCCAGTTCCTAAGGAGAAACTGAGGCAGGGAGCCCAGTTCAAGCTGGACTGGGAACCACCAGCACTTCCAGGAATGGGGCATCTCCATCCTCACAGCCAAGAATTCCTTCCTTATATCCAACCTAAATCTCAGCTCTTTTAATTTCAAATTACTGTGAAAATGAGGCCACTAAAGTTGCAGCAAATGGAGGAAAAACGGTGCAGGGCTTTGGGAGGACCAGATTTATTTCCAATTTTTTTGGCAAGTTGAGTTTTTACTTAAACTTCCCGACTTTCACTAGGAGCTGGTGGTTTGGATGCTCCTGAATATCTCATCCCGACTTCTGGGATGAGGTAGGAGGGTGGTTTGTGTGGATTTTTAATCTACTCATGGTTAATTAAAGTGGTTTTTACAAGATTGTTGTTTTGAGTTCTTTTTTTCAGTGCCCATTCTTAAAGCTTCCAACACGTTTCTCCCTGTGCTCGCTGCTCTGTTCCCTTCAATCCCATTCCAAATTGTCCTGTATTTAAGGGACTTGGTTTGACCTTAAAATTGAGTTCCTACAATGTTGATTTTTGATTTTCAGCCCCGTTTTGGGTTGGTTTTGTGCCGGTTTTGTGTCTTTACACAGAACAGAGGCTGATATTTGTGCCACTCATGTTTCAAGCTCAGCTTTGCTGAGGATATTGGTCGGATTTTGAAATCCTACTGCCATAATTTCCTTTCTCTATTTTTATGGAAGCAGCCAAGCTCCTTCTGTGCTGAACTCTGGTTTTACCTGCATGAAATAACAAGTGAAAAAGGAGCAATTTGGGCTGGGGGAAATTTGGAGCTCAGATGTTCAGTCTGGCACATGAAGAGGATAAGGAAGCACAAGACAGATGGTCTGAGGAACCTTCTGGACTTGCCAGGATCACCCAGCCCTCAGGGATTTGCCAGAAAAAAAAGGGGAAAAAAAGAAAAAGGTTATTTTTTAAGACAGATTTATAAAAACCAAAGAGTTTGGGCCACTGTCGTGTGGTGATTATGGATCTGTTAATGAGGAGGGAAAGGAAAAACAAGGAATGAAAAACAAGAGAGTTCCTGGGATGCAGTAAAACACTTCCTGGTGAAATACCAGCCCAGTCATGGCAATAAATCCAGGAAAATATGTGGGAACAAGGGCAGGAAAAACGTGGAATGAATTGAATTTTGCAAATCATTGTGCTGGTAAAAAAAAAGATGTAAATGAGAAATGAATGGGTTTGGAGTGAGGGAACGTGAGGGGAAATGAGAGAGGAACTCGAGGCTGGGTGATGAAATCCCTCCACGTTAATGACAGAGACGAATTCCAGGTGGTTTTGGGATCCAGGATGTGCCATCAGCCCGCCCAGGCAGGAACAGGGTTCAGCATCCCCCAACCACTGTCAGTTTTCCACAGTCCTGGATATTTCCAGCAGTCACTTTCCCAGAGGAAGGAAACACAAACTGGGAACGTGCCATGGATGCTGGAACGATCCCGTTGGGATTTGGGATGTGGGGAGTGATGATTGTGATGGGCTGGGTTACCAAGGACACGGCCCTGCACCCTGGGGACGTTTGGGGTGTGCTGCCCCCTCAGGTTTTGGAAGGACGTGGAGCACAATTCCAAGGGAATATCCCACTGGGAATGGCATTGCTGCTGTGGCTGGGGCACGGAGCCTTCTCCCAGGGATGGGAGGTGGCTCCAGCTCTGAAATCCTGGGGTTAGGCAGCCTCAGGAGAAGGTCTTGGCTACAGCAGCAGGCACTGGTTCCTCACAAGGCTTCAGAGGAGTTGTGGGTTCGTGGCCATAAAGATCAGAGTGTTTGGGATCCGAGCAAGGTTTCAGGGCAGGGCCTTCAAATTGATTTTATATTTAACCAGGACGAACTTTTACTCTAATTTGAGAAGAGAACACGACCACAAGAGATTTCCAGGATTTAAAGGGGGCTTAGGAAAGCCAGGGAGATCAACTCCATGCATAGGCAGAGAGGGACAGGGCAGGGGAGAGGAGTTTGACACCAAAAGAGATTTAAATTGTGTTTCAGGAGGAAATTCTGAGGCTGGAACTTCCATCCCAAACCATTCTGGGACTGGGCAATACCAGGCTTTGCAGAAGCCTCCAAAAGGTGGAATGTGAGGCAAAAATAACAATGAAACCCCAATCTTTCAGTTTTCCCCCTTTTTCTGATCCATATGGCAGCAGGACTGAGCCATTCCCAGGAGCACCGTGGATTCTGGAGGATATTTCTCCAACACCAAATGGGATCACTGCAGGTTCAGCCAAACCCAGGCACTGAACTAATGCCTGCTCCCCTCTCTGAAAGCTTTTAAACCACCCAGAACCCTTAAAATCCCCCTGGGAATTCCCATGGAAAGCCATCCCAGGAGCCATTTTCTGGTTCCTGCTCCAACAGCAATTTTCTCCTACAGCGTTTTCCACAAACCAACTGCAGCCGTGTGCGAGGAGCTGAGGGGAAAAGGACACCAAAGGCAGCACAACTTGGGAAAACTCAGCTTTTCCCTCTTTTCCCAACAATCCTGTGTGGAAAGGTCCAGCTGGGGTGAGATAAGGCAGGGATAGAGGAGATAAAGTGGGCAGGGTGGGTTTATCTTCAGCTCAATCTGCACCGGTGGGGCTGGCACTAAAAAACCCCAAAAACACAAACTCAGGGCCATGATTTGCTCCTACTGCCTAATAAATAACGACAAGAAGAAAAAAATATTTCTCAGCACTTGGACTTTTGGAGAAAGCAAGTATTTAGGAGGACAGAAATTCATTTTTGAAGGGCAGGAATTCATTTTTGAAGGGCAGGAATGGACTTGTGTGTCCTCAGAAGGAGAAGCTCGGTGCCAGCTTGGGCTGGGCCTGGCAGCTGTGTCCTTCCATCTGCCCTTCCCTTCCCATCCCAGCACATCCCAGCACATCCCACATGGATTTGGGCCGTCAGCTGCAAGAATCTGGTGATTTGTGCAACCAGGATGAAGAAAATGTGCAACCAAGGAGAAAAAAAGTACAGGATGACAGAAGCTTCGTGTGACAACGTTGCACCGAATTCCAGGAAAACTTTGTCCTTCATCCCTCCATGTCCAAAGCCAACCAAGGACACCAAAAGCTGCTGGATTTCACAAATCCGAGCCCACAGGTTGAGTTGGGATCAATAAATTGGAGGGACTCTACACCCACGTTTGGAAATCTCATCTGAGAGAACAAATCAGGGAGGCTGGAGGAGAAAGGTCGGGTTTGATCCCAAATAAATCCCTCTGGTGACGGATTTGTCCCAGGAAACTCCAGTGAGCAGCAGTTCCTTCACACAGATCAGGGTGTTAAAAACCTGGGATATTCCTTGGATGCTTTGGGATCAGCAGCTCCTCACTGGTGAGGAGGGAGAGGAGCAGAGCAGCCCCTGGCACTGTGCAAACCCAGAAACAGCAAATATTCCTGAATTATCAACAGTTCCCTGCACAAATCCAGAGCACGGCCCCACACCAGCTAAAATCAAATTAATTAACTCCATCCCAGCCCAAACACCGCAGTTCTTTGCTACTTTCAACCTTAAATTCAGGTTTTTAAACTGTAAACTGCATTTCCCCACCCGCTCCACAACTTTGCACATCGAGGACCTTCGATATCAAAGCTCAATAATGCAAAATACTCCTAAAATTCCACTTCTCCCTTAAATTATGGAATACAAGAAGCAGCAGCCAAAAATCTTTAATATATCGAGTTCTAAGCAGAGCAAATCCATCTCCAAATGCGAATTAAATTTGTGTTTAGTGTTTGCACTGAACTTGCAGGTTCATTAACGGCAGAGCTTTGGGAGATGAAAAGAGGAATATTTTTAAAGCACAGCCTGTTACTTCTCACACTGAAAGAAATAATCGCCCCCCTTAAGAAGAAAAAAACCTTTCCAGATGAAAGATGGAACCACAGGTTGGGATTCACGGTGGAATTAGAAACTCAGTTCATTTTACAAGGAAAGTATTTTTGATCAGAGAAAGGCAGAACTGGACTAAAATCCCCAAATTATTCTTTTTATAGAGCCCATAATTTTATTTTGAATTCATCCTGATGTGTAAGGCTATGATTTATTACAGCAGGCCATGAAAAGAGCGATAAATATAGAATAAATTGTATAAAAATACACAGGATCTTAAGATTTGCTGTCTCCCAGCCCAGCACTATTTAACAACCTGCTGGATTCTGCATCTGCTTGTGCCCAATCTCCCTGACTGATCTCTCTCATCCTTTACTGCAAATGTAGCAAAAAAGTCATTTTAAAAGCATTAAAGTGATAAAAAGTTTAATATCCCTCGAAGTTCTTCAGGATGAAAAGGTTTCACTGCCACTTCCAGCTAAGCCGGGATATTCTTAAAATAACTTTTTAGAAGGGTGAAATTGTTACTTTTTGGGAGGAAAGAAGTGGTTTGGGAGGATTTACCCACAATCCAGCTGGTACAAAATGAAACTGGGAATGCCCTGGTCAAGGGAACCCCTCAGGAAACATTTCCAGGTGGATTTGGAGCTCCTGCCTGGGGTGTCCCATTCCCGGGGCTGCAGGAACATCCCCACCCTGCCTGGGGCTGGAAAGGGCCCCAGGAGAGCTGGAGAGGGACTGGGGACAAGGGATGGAGGGACAGGACCCAGGGAATGGCTTCCCACTGCCAGAGGGCAGGGCTGGATGGGATCTTGGGAATTGGGAATTGCTGGCTGGGAGGGTGGGGAGGGGCTGGGCTGGAATTCCCAGAGCAGCTGTGGCTGCCCCTGGATCCCTGGCAGTGCCCAAGGCCAGGCTGGACACTGGGGCTTGGAGCAGCCTGGGACAGTGGGAGGTGTCCCTGCCATGGCTGGGGTGGGATGGGACGGGATGGGATGGGATGGGATGGGACGGGATGGGACGGGATGGGATGGGATGGGATGGGATGGGATGGGATGGGATGGGATGGGATGGGATGGGATGGGCTTTGAGGTCTCAAACTGGATTTGCCTGAGGCACTGCCTTCTCCATGAACATCTCCTGAGGGAATCCCACATCCCAGATGGGCACAAACCTGCTCCTCACGGGTTTAACTAACAGAGCTAAACCAGCATTAGTGGGAAGGGACCCAGAAGTGCAAGGGGGGAACCCAAACCCTGCCTCAGTTTCCCCACGTGAGGTCTTGCAGTTGGTGGGTGCTTGAAGATGACTCTGAACCCTCAAATCCTGGAATGGTTTGGGTGGAAAGGGATCTTAAGGAGCATCCCATCCCAGCCCTGCCAGGGCAGGGACACCTCCCACTGTCCCAGGCTGCTCCAAGCCCCAGTGTCCAACCTTGGACACTTCCAGGGATCCAGGGGCAGCCACAGCTTCTCTGGGAATTCCGTTCCAGTCCCTTCCCACCCTTCCAGCCAGGAATTCCTTCCCAATATCCCACCTAAACCACTCTGGCAGTTTGAAGCCATTCCCTGTGTCCTGTCCCTCGTTATCCCTTTGCCCATGGGAATCCTGGTGCTCCAGGGCACTCCCAGAACCCATCCCAGGGCAGCTCTCCTGGGCACTGCTGCTCATTGTTCACCTTTGCCTCCTCCATCCCAGCCCCAGCCCTGCCCAGGGAAACGAGGGATTCACTCCAATGCTCTTTCACGTAGAAATAAATTGGAAGACGTGGAAAATAAAGCTCAGCTTTTCAAAGGTCACACCTTGAGAGGTTGTTGATTTTTGGACAAGTCATCCCGAGCTCCTGCTCAGCCAGGGAGGGCTGGAGGATCCTCGGCACTTTCGGAACAAAGTTGAATAAAGTTCAGCCCCTTTTCTAAAGAGCAGCAGGAGGCAGGAGTTTGCTGAAGCCTCCTGCTCTTTGTCCTTCATTATTGGCTTCCCGACAGCCAAGGGAAGGGTTTAGGAATGTCAACAGGGATTTCCTGGCCTTCAATCCCCCTCTGCCTTTTGGGTGCCACCAAATCACAGCAAACCTTCGTTTCCTCCTCCTGCTCCCTGCTAAAGGCAAAGTGTGGGGGTGTCCCAGCCTGGAAAAGGGAGTTTTAAGAAGAAAATCGGGATTATTTTGCACACAGTTTCTGCACCTGCCCAGGGCAGGTGGAGTCACTCTCTGGAATTGTTTAGGTTGGAAAAGCCCTCTAAGATCACCAAGGTCCCCAAGTGCCACCTCCACAGGGCTTTTAAATCCCTCCAGGAATGGGGATTCCAAACCCCCCTGGGCAGCTGTGGAGGGCTGGACATCCCTTTCCATGAGGAATATTCCCAATATCCAAGCTGAGCGTCCCCGGGTGCAACCTGAGGCTGTTTCCTTTCATCACTTGGTCTATTTCCACAGGGCAGATAAACAGAATTGGGTAACCAAGGTATTTAAATGAGTTACTCCTCATGGCAATTAAGGGGTTGGCATTAATTATAATAACAAGACCACTAAAAATATTCCTAAAACTGCTGTTCCTAAACCCTTCCAAGCAGCACAGGAATTTACAGGGGAAAAAACACCTCAGTGTTCAAAACTGAAGAAAAAAGCTAAGAATTAGCAAAGCTGGTTCTGATTCCTGCTGAGAAATTGGAGATAAATTTAAGATTCATGTGAAGTCCCAACAGCTACTTTGGGACCACCAGAGCTGATTGGGGAGCTTATTAAACTTATTATTGGGGGTTATTAAACCCCACAGGAATTCCAGCTGGGTGTGACACTCTGGGCTCCCTGCACCACCAGGAAAAACCATTTCAGGGAAGGTGCCAACAACATCTGGGTGTTACTGGGGGGCAAAATGGCCCAAGGCAAGAGAAACGGGAAAAATAAAGAGAATTTTGGCACATCCAGCCTCGGGCTATTGCTGAGATAAGGCACAGGAAAACCAGGATTCCCCTTTGGATGCCCAAAACATTCCCAGAATAAGGACAGGTATCGCCACACCTCTGTCCTGCTGCTTGGGTTTAGGTTATGTGGGATCATTTCCCAAGCAGTAAGTGTGGGATTCCATGGAATCTCGTCACTACAAAACCATCAAAACGAGGATTTCCACACAATTTTCCAGTCCCAAGTTCTCTGAGGGAACCTCCCAACGTCTCCTGCTGATGGATAGACACCCCCAGGGTGGGGGAAAGGCAATGAAACTGTTGGGAAAGCAAATAAAAACCGGGAAAGGCAGGGAAATACTCAGTGCAGCCCATGGACACTCAGGGAAACCCCAGGAAAGTGGGCTGGGGGCTCTCAGTTTGAGTGAAATTATAATTCTGATGTGAAAATCCCAAATATTCCGATCACACCAGGCTGGTACGAGCTGTTCCTTGCTGGTGTCTCCTCTTGTCACCATCGAGTCCCACCCCAACTCCGATATTATGGGATTGTTAGCATTAAAAAGGGATCATTGTGCAGGCTCCTTCCCACCAGGCAGGGATGTAATTATTCCTTATCTTCCAAGACAGCCAAGCCCAGGAAATACAATTACCCAAATTTATGTGCACTGGAGTGTGAAAAAAGAAGCCATAAAATTAATATCGTGTTTATCCCTTCCCTTTCAGCAGCTGTTAAAACGCGCCAGCGACCTCCTGACTCTTCCTTTTGAAGAATTCTTGGCTGGAATTCATTGTGACTTTGATTTCCTGCTTGTTTACAAAGCTTTTCCCACCTCTTCCAACTCCACAGGCTCCCAGCCGTAACAAAGAGCCTTCTCCTCTCCACGATAACCACCCTGCATTGGTTGTTCGGGAATTGTTGGCTGCTAAGGTGGGAAAAGCTGCGATTTCCCTGGAGTCGGTGTTGGTTCTGCTCATTCCATGCCCAAAAATAAACAGTTTTGGCAGCTGGATGGAACTGGATGAGCTTTAAGGTCCTTTCCAGCCCAAATGTGGGATTCCTCACCCATCAGATTTATCCCTAGAGGAGGATCCAAAGGAAATCAGGAATGTGGCACCGCGGAGGAGCTGGGTACAGCTCAAACCTCAGCCAAAGCTGAGCCACCAAGAGCTCCAAGGAATTACATGGAGCTGCTGGAGCAAATCCAGAGGATGATCAGAGGGATGGAGCAGCTCTGCTGGGAGGAAAGGCTGGGAGAGCTGGGATTGTCCAGCCTGGAGAGGAGACCAGGAGTCACCTCATTGTGGCCTTCCAGGACCTGAAGGAGCTTCAGGAAACCTGGAAAGGAACTTGGGACAAAGGATGGAGGAACAGGGCACAGGGAGTGGCTTCCCACTGGAATCTCTGGTGGATTCTTCCCATTGGATTTCTCTCCTGGGAAAAGTCGAGTGTTTCTGTGTTTCCATCACTCCTGGAGTCTGGGGTGGCTCAAATTTGGGGTGACCAAAGAGCTGTGGCCATGTGGGGGAGCTCAGCTGCTCAGCACACAATAAATCCATTTTTTTCCCCTTTATTCCCCCATTTGCATTGGAAAGCAGAGGAGAGAAGAGGGAATTTCAAAGGAGGCTTCGCTCCCTCACAGCAGCTCCTTCTCTTTAGCCATGTTTAGCCCGAGCACATCAATTCTCCTCAAGTTTCCCTCGAGCTCCAGGAGGTTTTAGCAGCAGAATTTCTCTTCAAAAGCTCCCATTCCCTGCACCAAAGGCTTTTTGTGCTGCAAGAGTTGGTTTCTCCTTCGATAATTCTTAAATAGAGCCTTAAACTTCAGCAAACCTTCAAGGCCACACAGATTCTTCATTTCAGGAGTCCTCAGAGAGGTCGCTCTCGTCTCAGAGAATCACAAAATGGTAATTTCAGCATTGTGAGATAAGCAATTAATTCCCCAATTAATCAAAATATTCGGTATGCAACTGGCTTCTTATTTGAATAAGCAATTATCCGAAAGTCCTTTGATTCCAAATCAGCACAAAAAACAATCCTGGCATGGGGAAATCATTCCTGAAGTGTTTGTTTGGATGCAAACTCCGGATGTGCCGAGCGGGAACACATCCATGGGATGGATTTATCAGAGCAAGTGAAGCCCTTTAAATATTCCCTGTGCAGGTTTCCCAATGGAAAAATTCCATCCCTTCCCTCAAAGGCTCTGGGAAAACATCAGCCTGGGTGAAATCACTGCTGGAGCAGGACTGCAGCACCTTGGGAAGAAACTCCCATTGGATTCTGCTTTTAAATAATAATTTTAAAATAAAAATTTTAAACAATAAAACAAATCCACCTGGGAGAGAATTCGGGTAAGAGAAATGAACAGGGACACGTTGAGAGATTGGAAAATGGGATCCCACACTGGGCTGGGACATTCCTAGGGAATAAAATGGGAAGATGGGAGTGGATAGGAGCCCTCCAGGTACCACGGAGCCATCGCTGCTGTTCCCAGAGCTCTGTTCCAGCAGCCACAACAAATCCATCCCCAGCTCCAGGGATTTCCCTAAACCCCCCTGGATGATGGAAACGAGGCCCCCCCTAAACAGCAGAGCAGGAAAGTTTCAATTTTATTGCTTTCTCTGGGTTTGCTCCTCACTCCTGGGAGGTGCTGGGACAGCCCAGGCAGCACCTCAGGGATTCCCAACAAATTCCAGGCTCCCCAGTCCCATCCAGAGACAGCAGTGAGGGATGGTTGGGTATCAGGGAATCATGGAATGGGGGGAAGGACCTTAAATCCCACCCATCCCCATCCAATCCCATCCCAGGGACACCTCCCACTGCCCCAGGCTGCTCCAAGCCCCAATGCCCAGCCTGGCCTTGGGCACTGCCAGGGATCCAGGGGCAGCCACAGCTGCTCTGGGAATTCCAGCCCAGCCCCTCCCCACCCTCCCAGCCAGCAATTCCCAATTCCCAATCTCCCATCCATCCCTGCCCTCTGGCAGTGGGAAGCCATTCCCTGGCTCCTGTCCCTCCATCCCTTGTCCCCAGTCCCTCTCCAGCTCTCCTGGAGCCCCTTTAGGCCCTGCAAGGGGCTCGGAGCTCTCCCTGGATCCTTCCCTTCTCCAGGGGAACATTCCCAGCTCTCCCAGCCGTTCCTCCCAGCAGAGCTGCTCCATCCCTTGGATCATCTCCATCCCTTGGATCATCTCCCTGCTCTGCAGCACCAAATTCCTCCAGCCACACACAGCATCCCTCTGGTTTTCCATCTCTTTTTCTCTCACTGATCCCAATCAACACCGAAACGATTTTTAATCACAGCCAAGGACTCCAGATAAAACCTCAGGCAATGCAAGAATTGTGAGTGAGTAAAAGAAATAAAATAACTGGTTTCCAGCTGTGCCTTCTATAACAACTCTGAGGAGAAGGAGAGAAAATAATCTTACAGCTTCCTCCAGAAATCAGAAGCTGCTTCTTGACCTGATGCAAATCATTTTGCAACCCTACAAAGCCTCAGTGATAAACAAAGCCCTGGAGCTCGCCCAGGTCCCACTGCCCATCTCCCTCTGCAATTAAAGCTTTGGATTCCACCCAAACAGAACCGGCTGGGAATCAACCTCTCTGCATTTCAGCCTTCACTAATATTTAACTTTTTAAAACATCACATCCCATTTGCCTGAAATTGGGGGTGTCAATGCCTCCTCCCAGCCAGGGGAGCTGCTCAACATCCCAATGAGCTCATTTAGGGAGCCAGAGCTGAGGCTGGGCTGGCTTTGATGGGCTCTGGGTCAGGAAAAGGGGAGAGGAGAGGCTCAGCCATCACTGGCTCAAGTGAATAAATCACAGCTCTGCCTCCTGAATCCTAAGCAGAGATTACAAGCTGCAAAGGCTGAGAAACTGTGATTGTTTTCAATCTTTAAACCCCAGGAAAAGGTCAGCGAGGTAATTGCTGCAAGAAAAGATCACAGGTCAGGAGAAATATTTCTTTTTTTTTTTTTTTTTTTGCTTGAAATAATCAGAAAAAGTGGCAGAAAAAGAGTTCGCAGTGGGAGGAATTAAAGAGGGTGTTTAGTTCCATCTCTAATTCACACAAAGTACCACAGAGATGAAAATTCTGGTTGTGAGAGGCACCTGGCAACCTTTGTGGGTCTCATTCAGCCGTGGAGGAGCAGGGAAAATCAGTGTTGTGGGAGATGCCCAGGCACAGCTTATTCCCAGTTTCTGCAGGATTTTGGGGTGTTCTGGTCCAGACCTGGAAACCCGAGTGCAGCAGGAGGGGCTCAAACTGGAAAATACCTGGGGCTGTCAGAGAAAACTCAGCTGGGGAACAAGTTTTGACTAAATTGGGGGTGAAGGAGATTTTCTTTAAGGTCCCTTCCAACCCAAACCAACCCAATTCTGTGATTCCTCACAAAAAATATTTAAGAAATCCCTGGAAGAAGCAGCAGGCCAAAGGCAGAGCTCACGACAAATGGAAACGGGTGAGAAAAAAGCAACAGCTCAGGGTCCAGGGGTTGCCTAAAACAGGACCTTGGCTTTAAGGGATCAGTTTCGTTTTTACTTTTCGTGAGCTGCAGTTTCCTTCTGTGGCAATCTCATCCTGTCCCCAGGAAGGTGGAGGATGAAGGAAATTAATAGGGACTGATATTATCAAACAAATTCAGGTGAGCACAACTCCAGCAAGAATTAACAACACCCTTTTAGGGTGAAAATCCTGGAGAGCTCCCAGAATTCCCGGCTTGAGGCAGGGCCTGATGGAAGAGAAAAACAAAGGGAAAATCCCCAATGAAAACAAATTTAGCAGGTGGGGAAATGAAGGTACAAGGAAGGTGTTCCACGCTCTCAGGAGGGGCTGGAACAGGACTTTGGAGTGTCCTGGTTGGAGCTGGGAAGCCACTGATCTGTGAGGAAAGACTGGGAGAGCTGGGAATGTTCCCCTGGAGAAGGGAAGGATCCAGGGAGAGCTCCGAGCCCCTTGCAGGGCCTAAAGGGGCTCCAGGAGAGCTGGAGAGGGACTGGGGACAAGGGATGGAGGGACAGGAGCCAGGGAATGGCTTCCCATTGCCAGAGGGCAGGGATGGATGGGATACTGGGAATTGGGAATTGCTGGCTGGGAGGGTGGGGAGGGGCTGGGCTGGAATTCCCAGAGCAGCTGTGGCTGCCCCTGGATCCCTGGCAGTGCCCAAGGCCAGGCTGGACACTGGGGCTTGGAGCAGCCTGGGACAGTGGGAGGTGTCCCTGCCATGGCAGGGGTGGCACTGGAGGATCCCTTCCAACCCAAACCATTCCATGATTCTTTGGGAAAAGGCTGGGAAAACACTCCCTGATTCCATCCCCATCCCACCCCGGGCCCAGGGATTCGCTGCTGTCCCCCCTCACTCCAGGATTCACATTCCCGTTTTGGAGCTCGGCCAGCACCTCCCAAGCCACAGCCAAATTCCTGCCGCTGCTCCCCGGAATGGCTCCGTTTGCATAAATTTGTCGGCAAACAATTAAAGTTAATTAAGATAATTTGTCACTTGAAAGGAAAGCATCTTATCAGCAGGTATCAGCCTGTAAAGCAAACAAAGAATCGGTTGGGGGGAATCGCTGGGCCATTCTTGCCCAGTTAGACACGAAATGACAAAATCATTTCTGTACGAGGCTCTGCTGGGCCTGGGCGCTTTGTTGTCAGAGTAATTAACTGCTATTAGCTAATTACCCTCTCTGGTAACTGCGTTTGTCACTCCGCTATCGACTCATTTACACTTTGGCTGCATTCCCGCATGGAAAAGTGATCAAAAAGTTGTGATAACAGCCTGGAGTTCTTGTCCTGGAGCAGGGATGGGGAGCTGGGAAGAGCTTTGAGTGCCCGGGGCCTTGGGATGCTCCTCCCGCTGCTTCCAAGGATTCCTGTTACATCCTGAATTTCTCTGTCTGCAGGGACTGTAAAAGTAATGAATTCTGGGGAGAAAACAGCCATTTTCACTGCTCCAAGCCCATCCAGCCTGGCTGGGAACTCTTTCCCAAATGCTCCCCAAATCCCAGGCAGGCTGCCAAGGTCCAGCAGCACTGCCACGGTTGGGAATTAGTGCAGGAATTCTGAGATTTGGGGGTTGGATTCCTTTTTCCCAAAGAAGATGAAGTGACAGGAAAAGCTGAGGTTGCAGAGCTGCAAGTCCAGGCCAGTCTCTGGCAGCCGATCACAAATTAATGATATTTGCTAAATAATAATAATAATAGTAATAGTAATAATAATAATAATAATAATAATAATAATAATAATAATCAGCTGCAGGGAAGGCAGCAATGACCCAGCACCTAACGAGGAAATGGTCTAATTAAGTACTGCCCTGATGATGGGGGTGTTGCCATGGCAGCTGCACTCCAGGCTGCACCTGGATCAGAATCCCAGGATCATTTAGGCCGGAAAATGCCCCTAAGATCATCGAGGCCAACTCCCAGCTAAGCCAAGCCCAGCACTGTTTTAGCTTCCAGTATTTCCCAATTAAAGCAGTTTATCACCAGTTCCTGATGTCCTTCGAGCCTTTGTCCAGCTTTTGGTTCCCTGTCAAGCTGGTTTGAGTTGTGATTGGGAAATGCCCAATTTCCAGCCCCTTTTCCCATTGAATTCCCACGCAGCCAAGGTTAAATCCCAGGTTTTATTCAGACAGACAGCTGCACTTCAATCCCCTCAGCAACACCGTTGTGCATTTACTTTGTTCCGGGGCTGCCACCTCCTCTGCTCTTGTTCCAAGGTTGACAGTGATTTAAACTCGGTGTATTTCTACAAGCTGGGCCTAATCTGGGGTATAAATCATCCTGAAGGACGTTTCCTCCTGCCTGTCATCCCTCGGGAAGATTCCATCAGCGCTGCTCTCGGGACAACGTGCGATTCCAAGATGTGCTGCTGCCGATTCCAGAGGCAGAACATTTTAACGAGCTGTGGGCTGGCAGGGGCAGGGAGGGCTGCAGTCGATGCTTCTGAGCAAACCCTAATTGCTTTCCCCTCATTTAGGGCCGTTCATTAATGAAGGACAGCTGCATGTTAATGCCCCGTTTGTGCACAGGCTGAGGGAACTGCGCTGACTGGGCACGCTCTGCTTCCCACAGGGGCCATCAGCCTCTTCCCGGGATTCCAGCGCAAAGCAGGGACTGCCCTGGGCTCACCAGCAGCACAGCACAGAATTCCAGAGTCATTTAGGCTGGAAAAGCCTTCCCAGACCTGTGCCACATCCCCACCTTGTCCCCAGCCCGGAGCTCTGAGTGCCACCTCCGGGCCTTCCCTGGCCACCTCCAGGGATGGGCACTCCAAAGCTGGGTCTCCTCTGGAAAAGGCTTCCTAATCCTTCCTGTCCCACCCTGATGAGTCCTGCCCCATTCCCTGAGGTCTCCATGCCCCAGATCCCCGTGGAGCTGCAGGAATTCCCGGGTGAGGGTCCATGTCCCACCTCCCTCGTGGATTCTTTCCAAGCTGAAGGCCCAGCTGCCAATTCCATCCTCATCTTCCATCCCTCAGGGGAGCTTTCCATGGCCACGTCCTCCAGGGGATAACAACAGCAGTAACAGCATTAAAGAGAGGAAAAGGCACTAATTGCAGTTAATTAGCAGGCTGCTGGATGTGCCAGCTGTGCTGCAGCCCCATCACAGCCAGGCCGAGCCCTCCCATGACTCCCAGCAGCCAGGATGGATGGAATTCAGTGCTGGTGCAAGGATTCCTGAGTTGTTTTAATAGCACAAAGCAAGAGTTCCTTGTCCAAATCCCATTAATAACCACTTGGAAATGCAGCCTGCAAAGCCCATTAAATGCAGCCGGGGATATTTTAGGCAAAAGCTAAAACTGTTTGAACTTTGCGGTGTCGGAGGCCGCTTTAATTGAGCTGCAAACAGAGCATTTCTAATCCTGCCCGGGCGAGGAAAGAGAGCAGAGAGGAGAGGCTTTGAAAAGAGAAGGAAAATAAATATCAGAGAGGAGCAGAGAGCCACAGATCCGGGGGATCCAGTGGGATGGGCTGCAGGGATGGATGAGAGCGGGGGCACAGGGGCAGCAGGAGGTCACTTTACCTCCCCTGCCAGGGTTGGAAGGGGCTGGGCTGGGATTCCCAGAGCAGCTGTGGCTGCCCCTGGATCCCTGGCAGTGCCCAAGGCCAGGCTGGACACTGGGGCTTGGAGCAGCCTGGGACAGTGGGAGGTGTCCCTGCCCATGGAGGGAGTGGGATGGGATGGGATGGGATTTAAGGTCCTTTCCAGCCCACCACCATTCCATGATTCCATTTTTCTATGAAAATGAGATCCAACCCAAAGTCTGAATATTGATTTTACTCCACAGCACATTTTGCTCTCCTATCACAGACCAAAGGAATTAAATTGTGCCAGAGGATGGGATTCAGGGAATTTTGAGCAGGTACTTCCTACACCCCCTCCACAGTCCTGGCTGTCCCACAGGTCACCACATTTAGTGACTGAACCCTGTAACTTCAGCCAGACTCAGAACAAAAAAGCATCCAAATGGCTGGGAGGGAGCAGGATTTCCAAGGAAAACTTCAGCTGTGAAGAACTGGAGCTGGAGAGGGAGGAGAGATGAAAGCTCCTGTCCCACTCCGTTCCCCACCAGGAATTCCCTGCAGTTTATCGAGGCTCACACGGATATTTTCCATTTCAAACCAAACCACCTCAAAGCCTGGCTGGGAACCTTGAGGTTCTGCCTCAGAAGTGGGGTGGGATAATAACAGAAGAAGAAAATAAAGGAAGTCTTTATGGAAAATTGGTGATGCCCTTTCCAATCCCTGCGTGTTGGAACAGATCCGAAAGGGCTGCTCGGAGCCCCGGCTTTAGTAGAGCTCCAAAGTGACCCATTATTTGTTTTTCACCCCATTTTCCTCTGCATCCCCTCTCCTGTGGCTGGAACTGGTGCAGGGAGTGGGTCCAGCACCCAGAGCAGCACGTGGCATTAATTCATTCCAGAACTGGTTCCTTTCCTGGAAAGGCTTTGTTGCTGTCCCTCACAAACTCCCCCAATTCCCTTTGTTAAAGCAGCTCTGGGTATCCAAATGTGGTCCCCGGATTTCTCAGGAATTCTCAGATGGAGAGATTTGGTTTTGCTGATTAAACAGAGCCATGGGGCTGCATCTGCAGTGGGATCCTGAATCACTGCTGGGCTGTCTCAGCTGCTACAGGAAACTGATTTTCCTTGGTTTCCTTGATCTTCCCTTGCCCAAAAAGGGGGGAAAATGGGGATTTGTGCAGTGTGACATCTTTGGATTGGCTCCACACTGAGCCCGGGAATCACCCTCACATCCAGCCCTGCCCTGGGCAGTGGGAAGCCATTCCCTGTGTCCTGGCCCTCATCCCTTGTCCCACCCCAGCTCTCTCTGTCTCCGGAGAAGAGGAACAGGCTCCTCTCTCTCTGCCCCTAAATATGGAATTCCAAACCCCACCCCGAGCACTGCAGTGCCCTCGCCCTCCTCTGGAACACAGGAGCTTATCCAGGATGGGCAGTCCAGGAAAAGTAAAGTTTAAAACTGCAGATAAGGATTTTTTTGCTTATGGAACTCCCCAGCTGCAGGTGTCTGTCAGCAAGAGATCCATGGAAATATCCCTCTGAATTTCCCTGTGCTTCTTCTTCCCTAAATCCTGATGGGACTGAGGCTGCTGGGAGAGATGGAGCTGGGATGTGAGGCAAATCCAGGTGGCCACCACAGGAGATTTAGCAGGAACACCATGGAGCCATCCCGTAGGGATTCATTTCTGAGCATTTCGGGAATCCAGCAGAATCGTGGCTTCAGAGGAGAATCCCCACGGCTGGAGAGTGCCCGGAGCAATTCCCACATTCCTGGAGCAGCAGGGAAGGCCCAAACCCTGAGCTGGAGCCTTTCCCCATCCAGATCCCTCATGGAGAGCAGCACATTCCCTCTGGCTCATCAGAATTCACCGGAATCCTCCCCTTGTTAATTTGTTGGCAAAACATCGCAAGCTCGACAGGAAGCCCGGGGCAGAAGTCAAACCCTGCAGCCCACGTGGTTTTGGTGAAGATATTAAATTTGCACAGGAACAGCTTTCCCCAGAACCTTGGAGATTTAGAAGATGAGGAATATTTTGCTCTAACTGGTCTTATTCCTATTTGTCCTGCATTTATGAATAACATTAACTCGCAGTCGGAGCCAGATGGCAGAAGGAAAATTAAAAAGTTACAGCAGGAAAATGAGCTGTGGGTCCGGTTTGAGTGGCTGGGAGGTTTTCTTGGTGGGTTTCAAGCCACAAATCCCTTCTGTAGCTTCACATGAAAGCAGATCCAGGTTTTCTTAAGGTGGAAAATGAAACCTTCCTTGTCTTGGCCCAAGAATGGCCACTCTCAAGGTCAGCTGGAGAGGGATCTGCTGGCAGGATGGAGCAGTCTGAGCCCACAGGGAATTCCTGGGATTGGAGGGGCCTCCAGGGGGATTTGGTCCATCCTCCCTGCTCCAGGAGGGTCGCCCAAGGTTGCTCAGGGCCAGGGGTGGTTGGGTTTGGGGTATCTCCGAGGATGGAGCCTCCACAGCTTCCCTGGGCAACCCGAGCCGGTGTTTGGGTGGGAAAACAGGGTTTTCTTGGAATTTCACTGCTGTTTCTGTGTGCTCCTCGCCTCTTGTGGGCACCACTGAGAGAAGGCCAGCTCCATCCTCATCTTGTCTTCCCCCAGGGAATTCCTTCCCTATTTACCCACAGGGATAAGGCCTCCCTTATCCTCCAGGCCGAGCAGCCTCTCCCTGTGGGAAAGACGCTCCAGCCCCGTTATTGAACCTGTCAGAGAATCCCAGCACGGTTTGGGTTGGAAAGGACCTTCCAAAGGTCCTCCAGTCCAACCTCCAGGAGCAAGAGATTTGTTTTTATTGTGGCCAGAGGCCACTGCTGAGATGGACCCTGAGATGGACCCCAGGTCACGAGTCCTTCACTCTTCTATAGGTTTGGTTCATTTGCACATCAGGGTTAATTCTCCAATTAAAGCTTCAGTTAATGATGTAATTTCCCCAAGCTCACCCCCCTTTTGAGGCTTTTGGTTGACACATTTCAGGCCTAGGACGGTCTGGGTGTCCTTGGGGCAGGCCCAGAGAGGCTTTGTTGTGTCTGCCTGGCACGAGGGAGCAGCAGTGACCAGGCTGCAGGAAACTCCAGAGCTCCACACTGGGCACTGCGGGGTTTGAAACATATCAAAGTTCAAACCTAAGGCGTCACTGGAGTGAGTTGGAATCTGGAATCCAAAATCAGGAGCAGACTGAGGTCCCCAAAGCCTTCGGAGGGGCTCCCCTATCCAAGGAGAGCTTTACTTCTGTTAGGATGGGATTTGGGAATGGGGTACGTGGATTTTGGAGTCTCTGCATCGTCATCAGCATCTCCCCAGGGAGAGATTTGGTGTCTGTTTGCCTCTAAAGGATGGATGATCAGCAAACCTTTTCAATTTTACAACCAATTCCATAAAAAATTGCTGCAGGAGACACCAGGGAGGCGATTTCCTGCATTTCTGCTGGAACACCTGTGGGAAGCTGTTGGTCCCAATATCCCAAATATTCATAGTTCAATACGGCCCTGAGAGGTAAAAACTCCCTGAGCCAAAGGATTCTCCTGGAGAGGTGAAGATTCCTTAAAGAGCTTCTCCATGGAGCTGCTGGAGCGGGATAAGGGCAATTCCCAGGCTCTGGACAGGGAGGGGGGTGGGAAAAGGTGTCAAGGAAAGCAATAAATAGAAATTTATTCCTCCTTTTCCTCTCCATCAGGCTCCCAGCTCTCCACAAGCCACTTGTTCTTGGCAGACATCATTTCAACAACTTCCAAAGGAGATTTCCAGTGGAAACAACCCCGTGGAAAATCCTGCCAAGCCACAGTGGAAATGGAAAATATTTCACTTTCCTCGTGAAATTTAAGTGGTTTTTCTTCTGTCCTGTGGGCTCTGAGAGGGGTTTTGCCTTTCTCAGTGCCAGAGCCATCCCCTCAAATTCTCTGTTTGTCATTAATTACTCATGAAGGACTCAGACAATTCAGGGTTCCTTTGGAGGGAGCTGAATTTCCATCCCGTGCCACTGGGATGTGGAGTTGGACAGGCACGAGGGAGATTTTGAGGCTAAAGGAGGAGAATTCTCTTGCCTGTCAAAAACTGGGCATTCAAACTTAAGGAATCACCATCAAATCCCAGTAATTTGGGGAAAACCAGGTACATTTCTATTTTAAACTTCACACCTGAGCACCACGAGGGTGGGAGCTGCAAGAATCCTGAATCCTGGATATTGAAGTTTCCCATCAATTTAATATCTCAACCAAATATTCCATTGAAAATTCCCCACTGGGAAAAAGGCAGCACGGTCCCCCAACCATCGCTGATTGCTCCATGTTTGCTCAGTAAAACCACACAAAACTGCACAGCAGGAGCTCAGGAAAATGCAAATTATTGTTAAAAAATGCTCTTTGCTTTGGAATTCAAGTGGAAAACGAGGCTGTGCTGGTTGGAACAGGCAAAGAGGGAATTCTGTGGTTTTCCATCAGCCAGAGCTGCTCCAACCTTGTGTCCCACGGGCTCCTGACAGAATTCCCAGAGAGTTTTTTACATTTTCAGGCTCTCCAGCATTAATTTCTCCCCTTCCAGTGAGCTACAACAATTAGGGTTTGGAATTGTGCTGCAGACACATGAAAATTGTGCTTTGCCATTCCAGGGATAAACTTGGACTCTCCTACTCCAGAGCCCCTGCCCTGACCCTGCTGGAATTCCTCAGGAAATGAAATGACCTTGAAGATTCCTCCTCTGGACCACAAATGACATAAATCTTTTATTGTAGTCTTAAAAATAAAAGCCAAATATCGTGATTTTATTCATATCCCACACACATCACCTGATATGGGGATGGAAAAATTGACTTCTGGCTCCTGGCTATATTATAGATATATTATATATATATTTTATATATATATTATATATATTATATATTATACATTATATATTATATATTATGTATTATACATTATATATTATATATTATGTATTATATATATTATATTATATTATATATATTATATTATTATATTATTATATTATTATATATTATATATTATATATTATATATTATATTATTATTATTATTATATATATTATATTATATATTATAATATTATATATATATTATATTATAATTATATATATATATTATATTATATATTATATTATATTATATTATATTATATTATATTATATTATATTATATTATATATAATATATAATATATAATATATTATATAATATATAATATATAATATATAATATATAATATATAATATATAATATATAATATATAATATATAATATATAATATATAATACATATATGTTTTTTATATAGATAATATAGTATATATATATATCTATTACATATCTTCCTTGGAATATATATATTATATATATTCCAAGGAAATGCCTTGGAGGATATTTAGGGAGGGAATTTCTAAATTAGGAGCTTTTCCTGCTTCTTGCACATCAAGTGGAGCAAAGTCCCCTCTCAAACTCCATCGTTTCCCTGCTGGGGTTTGCTGTCCCTCCTTCCTGAAGTTCATTCAAAGACTTCCAAAAAATGGCATGGAAAAGCTCAATTCCTTGGAAAATCAGGTGCCCCATGGTGGAGCCACAGCTCCACGTCCCTGCTGCCTCCATGGATAAAATTCCAATGGGTTGGGTTGGAGGGACCTTACATCCCATCCCATCCCATCCCATCCCATCCCATCCCATCCCATCCCATCCCATCCCATCCCATCCCACCCCATCCCACGGATCCCATCCCACGGATCCCATCCCATCCCATCCCATCCCATCCCATCCCACTATCCCAGGCTGCTCCAAGCCAGGAAATCCTTGGATCCAAGGGCTGGAGGTTCATGCCCAGCTGAGGGAGAGTTTGGGGTGAAAGGTGTGAAAGTGAAGGAATAAAGAACTGGAATTAGAAATCACCAGGAAAACTGCTGGGAATGGCAGGATAGAGACCATGGAGAACAATTAATAAACCAGGGAATCCCAAATAAAGGAAGAGCCAAGGAATGATCCTGCAAAGTGCAGCAGAGACCCGGGAAGAAGGAACTGGGTGAGGCTGTGAATAAATCAAGGATAAAGAGGGAGCATGAGAGATGGTCCGGGAGGGAGGAGGGCAGGGAAGGGATGGCAGAGGTGGGAAGCAGAGCAATCCTGGGATTCCATGGAGGGGGGATGTCAGGCCCCTGGAATTGCAGCAGTTCAGGAGGTGGCAGGAGCCCTGCAGGTGTCCTGGGATAACAGAAACATCCCATTTTTCCACTACCTGGAGAGGCAGATCCCAGACTGTCCAGGTTTGAGCTGCTTCTGTGTTGCATCCCAAATTACTGCCCAGAGTGGTTTGGGAATTCTGGGAAGTCGTGGTAGCTGAGCATAAACCACTCTGAGAGGGAAAAACATGGAAGTGACCTGAGGAAAAGCAGCCAGTGCCCACCCGAACAGCTGGATTGTGGAATTGCCCCACAACAGCCGCCCCAAGCAGGCTCCAGATCCAGGATGGATCCCACAACAGCCAGAATTCCCACTGGGAGTCCCTGCACTCACCCCTGGCTTCATCTCATGGCCTGGACATGATTATTCCGGCCCAGGTCAAAGCCAGTAATTAGCTGAGTGTGTAATTATCTCTCGCAGTCCGGCTGAGCTCAGGCTCGGGGAGGGATTGATTTCCTGGAGGTTTTGCAACTCCAGACTGAAATTTGTTCATTGCTAATAACTCCCAAATTAGCTCATCTAGGAGAGCTGGGAATAGCTCAGCCATGTCAGCCCTCATCAACAAATTATCTGGAAATTCAAAAAGGCAAAGGGAAAAAAGGGATCTTGACCCCATTCTGCAGTCCAGGGCAGGCAGTGGGAGGACGTTTAGCCCTGCTGGGGCCAGAGGTGGCACAGGACACCACAGCCTCACTTCTTCCCTGGGAGAGGCTGGGCTGGAATTCCCAGAGCAGCTGTGGCTGCCCCTGGATCCCTGGCAGTGCCCAAGGCCAGGCTGGACACTGGGGCTTGGAGCAGCCTGGGACAGTGGGAGGTGTCCCTGCCATGGCAGGGGTGGGATGGGATGGGATTTAAGGTTCCTCCCAACCCAAACCCTTCTGGAATTCTGGGATTGGTGCTCCCGTGCTCTCAGACCTTGCTGCCAGTGAAGTTGGGTTTGGGTTTCTCTTCTTTTGAGGAATTGTTTTGGAGCTCAGCTCCTTTTCCAAGCCAATCCCAGGCTGAGGGATGTGAACTCCCTGGGAACGATGGCCCCAGGCGAGGTCAGAAGCTGAAGAGAAACAAACCCCAACCCCTGTCTGGAGCAGATCATCCCCTTGTATCAGCCCTCGGAATAAATTTGCAGATCCAGAGGATGCCAGGAAGAAAATCCTCACTGTGCTCCGGTTCCCTTCCCTCTACAAATTCCTTTCTCGTGCTCTCTGGTGCCTGCTGAGTCCTGCCCATGCAGGAATATTTTACCTTGGGAGTCTTTCCCGTGTTCCTGTGTCACACCTGAACCACAGCGGACACAGGGAAGCCTGTGGAAAGGAAAAAAGGGAATATCACATCCCGTTGGTGAAATGAGGGGAGCAAACAGGCAGCAGGGCTATGGGGGAAGCTCTGAGTGCTGGAATTCTGATGGGTTTATCCCCAAATACTTCTGGAGCAGCTCCAGGGGGCTGCAGCAGCCGTGCCTGGAGCTCAGAGCATTCCCAGCCCCTGTGGGACCCCTCTGACCTGGCTGGGACAGTGACAAAGGCACAGCTCAGGCTCCCAGAAAGCTGAAAGGAAGGGAAGGGAGCACCAGGAGTGGCTGAGGGAGCTGGGAATGTTTATCCTGGAGAAAAGGAGGCTCAGGGGGGACCTTGTGGCTCTGCACAAGTACCTGAAAGTCCCTCCCAGGGTTTGGGCTCTGCTCCCAGGGAACAGGGACAGGAGGAGAGGGAACGGCCTCAGGATTCAGGTTCACAGAATATTCCCGGTTGGAAGGGACCCACAAGGATTGAACTCAGCTCTTAAATAAATGGGGGCTGAACCCACAGCCTTGGTGTTACTGGCACCGTGTTGTGCCAGGGGAGGTTCGCTTCGGATACTGGGGCAAAAAAATCATGGAATGGGTTCTAAAGCAACTGCTGAGTGCAATAGTGGGGTCCCCATCCCTGGAAATGTTCCAGAAAGGAGTGGATGTGGCACTTGAGGCCACGGGTCAGTGGTGAACGAGGTGCGGGGCTGATGGACTCCATGATGCCAAAGGTCTCTTCCAACCTCAGTGATCCCACGATCCCACAATTTGACTGTGCAGAGTTGAGAACGAAAAGCACAGAAGAAGCCACAAAGCACCGGTGTTCCAGAAGAATTCCCAGTCCCTGGGGGCACCTGGAGCTCCCTGAGGCCTGCACCATCTCCCCGTGATAAATAAGTGTGGCCTTATTTCCAAACGCAGCCCACACAGAGCACCCTGATAAGAGCAGGGATTTGTTTACTCCTAATGGATTTCTGCTGCTGGGAAGGGAAACAAACGGCCTGATGGTGTTTAATGTGCACAGATCCACCAGCTTTATCTCTGGGATTCGTCTGGGGAAGCCAAAACCGCCTCCTAACAAGTGATGGGTTTTATTTTCACCTCCCAACATCCCCAAGGACAAAGAGGGAGCCGGGTGTTCACAGAGCACATCCCAGCTCCAGGGGGGTTTCTGATCCATCCCGGTACTCGGAAATAGGAGTTCAGGATGATTGTTATCCCTCTGGATCAGGATGGAAACAGACTGGAGATGCACTACTGGTCAAACCCAAAAGGTTCTGGATTTTGTGAGGCTTTAACTGTGGGAGAGGAGATGCTGGGAGTCCTCTCCAGGCAGGATCCGGTGGGATGCTCACTGCTTATTCCAGAACTCAATTTAAACCCTTTCAAATCAATGCAATTGATTTGATAAACTCCATAAATCGCGCTTTAAAGCGAATTTTGCCAATGATTTGAGACGAGAGTTACCTGCAGGGAGACTCCACAGGGGCTCCTCTGCAACCTGGGCACCTGTGAGAATAAAGAATGTGGGAATCCATCAGCTCTGAGACTGCCCTGCTAAACTCGGGGAGGAAACGGCTGCGTGGAGAGAGGAGAGGGAATTGCAGCGAAAAGCAGGGAAAGAAGCACAGGAAAATGTTTGTATCAGTGTGGCAGCAGGAGCAGGACAGGGACTGTCCCCTGGGCAGGCACTGCTGAGCACCTCGAGGGCTCTGTCCAGTTCTGGCCCCTCAGTTCAGGGAGGACATGGAGAGGCTGGAGCGTGTCCAGGGCAGGGAACGGAGCTGGGAAAGGGGCTGGAGAATTCCTGAGGGAGCTGGAAAGGGGCTGGAGAATTCCTGAGGGAGCTGGAAAGGGGCTGGAGAATTCCTGAGGGAGCTGGGAAAGGGGCTGGAGAATTCCTGAGGGAGCTAGGAAAGGGGCAGGAGAATTCCTGAGGGAGCTGGGAAAGGGGCTCAGGCTGGAGCAAAGGAGGCTCAGGGGGGACCTTGTGGCTCTGCACAAGTCCCTGACAGGAGGGGGCAGCCGGGGGGGGTCGGGCTCTGCTCCCAGGGAACAGGGACAGGAGGAGAGGGAACGGCCTCAGCCTGGGCCAGGGGAGGCTCAGGGTGGGCATCAGCAGGAATTTCCCCATGGAAAGGGTGCTCAGGCCTTGGCAGGGGCTGCCCAGGGAGGTTTGGAGTGCCCATCCCTGGAGGTGCCCAAGGAATTCCTGGAGGTGGCACTCAGAGCTCTGGGCTGGGGACAAGGTGGGCATCGGACACAGAGATTTGGGAAAGAAAATCCTCAACATTTGCTTCTTTATTTAAGTAGCAAAGCCTGGGGAAGTTTGGGGAAGGATGTTATCCCATTTTTTCCTGCTGGGCTTTACTGCCTTGGCCCAGGTGAGTCAAAAGGATCATCTGGGTGAAGGTGAAACATTTTCTAGAAGACCAGATGTGGGGAGGAGGAAGAGATGGCTTCCACAGGGGCCAGGGCTTGGGGGGCAGCTCCTGGCTCCAGAGGGTCTCCACCTGTGCTCCCACTTTCTGTGTCTTTCCAGCCTTTCCATGGGACAAAGTCGACATTTGGGAGCTTCCAGCTACCACATAAATGGGCCCTGCTTAAAATTCCAGCTCAGGAGCTGAGTGCTGGTGAGGAAACCTCGGGGTGGCTGTGAGACTGAAATGTGGGATGGAGCCCATCAGAGTGTTTACAGCAGGAGCACTCGACCTCCAGCGCCGGAGGAATTGTTTTATCTCCTTTGCCAGCGATTTGCTGCTCGTCATTAACTGTGACAGAGCCTGGAATAACAGCAGCAGACGGAGCACTTGGCACTTCCGTGCCCTTTTTGTTCCCTCCCTGGAATGGGGCCATAAATGAGCGGCACTGGGCAATCCCTGGTGCTTCCCAAGCACGGGCAGAGCCTTCCTGGCCAGGCCATGCTTCCCTGGGATCCCTGGGAGCCTTCCCAACCAGGCTGTGCTTCCATGGGATCCCTGGGAGCCTTCGTGGATGGGCTGTGCTTCCATGGGATCCCTGGGAGCCTTCCCGACCAGGCTGTGCTTCCATGGGATCCCTGGGAGCCTTCCTGGCTGGGCTGTGCTCCCATGGGATCCCTGGGAGCCTTCCTGACCAGGCTGTACTTCCATGGGATCCCTGGGATCACACGGATGGGACTCAGATGGAAGCTCGGGCAGCCCTGGACAGCAAACAGGGAGCTGGAGCACGCAGCTGATAAAGGAAACGCGGCTGTTCCGATGGCACAGGAATCCTTGGATTGTGGGCAGCGGGATCCAGGCAATCCCTGCTCTCCCCGTGTGGGAAGGGGATGGATGCAGGCAGAGCTGCTGAGGGGCTGTGGGTAACAAGGAGTGCCATAAAGGATGAGAATTGTGCTTTTGGGGCTGATTTGCCGTTTCAGGGAATCACAGGATCCTCAGGGTTGGGAAACACGTCCCAGATGAAGCCCAGCACTGTCCCAGCCCCACGTGTTCTCTGTGTTCCCCGTGCCATATCCCTGAGTTTTCTGAACACTTCCAGGGACAGAGACTCCACCAACGCCCAGAAACCCAGGCTGCTCCAGCGCTCCCAGAGCCCACGGAATTCCCGCAGATTTGGGATGGAGGCCAACAGTGATGTCATTCCTCCTGTGCCAGTCCCAAACCCAAACCAGTTTGGGAGTGAAGAGGGATCCTGTGCCGGTCTTTGAGAACCCAGAAGTTTCCATTTCCAGGCAAGGCCCTTCCCGACAGGAGACTCTTCCAAACTTTTCCCAAAGATGAACTCTCCGCGTGTCCCTGTGCACCACAAAGGCTCCACAAAGCTTTCGCTCCTCCACCCAACTGTGCCGCTCTCATTTGAACGTTTTTAATGGATGCACGTAGGAAATTCAGCCCTTTGTGTCTCCTTCCTCATTACCTGGGCCAGGCTGAGCTTTTGTCTTGGCTCAGTGGGAATTCTTTGTGTGGGATCCCTGGGAGCTGGACTCGGGCTGGCCACGGCCCCACATTCCCGATCCAATTATCCCATTGTGCTCCCTTCTCCTCCCCACGGGCCTCTTGTCTTCTTTCTATGAGATTAAAGACACCCTTAAAGCCTGGCACAAATGAGATCATGGATTGATATCCCAGCTCTGCCTAAATCCCATGCCTGAGGGGCTGGGAGAGCTGGGAATGTTCCCCTGGAGAAGGGAAGGCTCCAGGGAGAGCTCAGAGCCCCTTGCAGGGCCTAAAGGGGCTCCAGGAGAGCTGGAGAGGGACTGGGGACAAGGCATGGAGGGACAGAACCCAGGGAATGGCTTCCCACTGGGATGGATGGGATCTTGGGAATTGGGAATTGCTGGCTGGGAGGGTGGGGAGGGGCTGGGCTGGAATTCCCAGAGCAGCTGTGGCTGCCCCTGGATCCCTGGCAGTGCCCAAGGCCAGGCTGGACACTGGGGCTTGGAGCAGCCTGGGACAGTGGGAGGTGTCCCTGCCATGGCAGGGGTGGGAATGGGATGGGATTTAAGGTCCCTTCCCACACAAACCATCCCAGGATTCCATGGTCACTGCCCCGCTCCCTTCACACTCTGGGTTTTGATGAGGAGGAAAATAAAGCCCAATTCCAGCGAAACGGGGCAGAAGTTTTGATAAGGACGCTACGAGACACAGAATTCACTCCGGACCTGCAGAAGCAGGAATTGCCTGATTCATCTGTTATTTGCACCAGAACTGACCACAGCTCCCATGCAATGCCACAATTTATCCCACGGAACAGCAGGAGCCACAAATGAACCCCTGTTAGTTGGGAATTCAACCCCACCACCCCACTGGGGCTGAGTCCAGCCTTGCAGGGACCAAGGGAGCCGATCTTTTTATTTTCTGAGTTTGGACAAGGTTTCCACAACCTCAGAACCATCAGGATTCGAATCCAGCATTTCACGCTGTGCTGTGGAAGGGTTTTGTTCACTCGAAGCTCAGATACCAACGGCGTAAACAATGCTCATTAATCAGAGAAGGAACCATTTGCCAGGACTGCAGGGCTTGCAATGAATTTTAAATTTTCCAAGCCGTATCTCTCGGTCCCTGAGAGTTAGAGCAGCAAATCGATTCGCTGTGATTCGGGGGATCCACGGGTTTGGTTCCTCCTGATCAAAGGAACTCCAGGTGTTTATTCGCTGTTTATTTACACCGCTTTTCCTAAAGGTAGAAACTCAGGGTTTTGCAGAAAGCACACCCAGGGAAGGCTGTGGGGAGTCCCAGCAGGAATTTGGTGAGGCTGGGGCTGTTCCAGGAGGAAAGGGAACCATCCCCTGCTTTTTACAGTGCCAAGGGATTGGGACAGGTCATTTTTGGGTTCCTGTGCAACCCTGCACTGACTGAGGGATGCTGCTGGTACTGTGCAGGACTCACAGAAAACCTCTCTGGCAGAGAGACACAAAGGGAAAATCCCCAATGGAAACAAATTTAGCAGGGGAGGAAACAAAGGTACAAGGAAGGGGCTCCACGCTCTCAGGAGGGGCTGGAACAGGACTTTGGAGTGTCCTGGTTGGAGCTGGGAAGCCACTGATCTGTGAGGAAAGTCTGGGAATGTTCCCCTGGAGAAGGGAAGGATCCGGGGAGAGCTCAGAGCCCCTGGCAGGGCCTAAAGGGGCTCCAGGAGAGCTGGAGAGGGACTGGGGACAAGGGATGGAGGGACAGGACACAGGGAATGGCTTCCCACTGCCAGAGGGCAGGGATGGATGGGAGATTGGGAATTGGGAATTCGTGGCTGGGAGGGTGGGGAGGGGCTGGGCTGGAATTCCCAGAGCAGCTGTGGCTGCCCCTGGATCCCTGGCAGTGCCCAAGGCCAGGCTGGGCATTGGGGCTTGGAGCAGGCTGGGACAGTGGGAGGTGTCCCTGCCACAGCAGGGGTGGGATGGGATGGGATTTAGGGTCGTTTTCCAACACAACCCAAATCTAAATCAATTCAGAGCCCTAAAAGGATCTCATTTTATAACTTGTGAGTCCATCCCACAGAGCCCTGAGCTATGGAGCCTCAGCCCTGCCCAAATAATCAAAGGTGTTTCTTTATCTCCCATCGTGGGTGCCTCAGACACTGCCCATCCCTGGGTGGATCACAGCAATCCCAGGCCTCCCCGGGCAAAACAGCACCAGGAACTGGGGATAAAACAGCTCAGGAGGTGAATCTCAGCCCTGTGCCTGCACCTCCCTTTGCCTGTTGGGGCTGCCACTGACAGGAGCACTGCTAGTGTTTGTCAGACTGAACACAAATCTCTTCAAGGAGCCCAACAGCCTCTTCTTCCACGGAATCACAGAATCCTGGAATGATTTGCATGGAAGGGACCTTAAATCCCACCCCTGCCATGGCAGGGACACCTCCCACTGCCCCAGGCTGCTCCAAGCCCCAATGTCCAGCCTGGCCTTGGGCACTGCCAGGGATCCAGGGGCAGCCACAGCTGCTCTGGGAATTCCAGCCCAGCCCCTCCCCACCCTCCCAGCCAGCAATTCCCAATTCCCAATCTCCCATCCATCCCTGCCCTCCTCTAGCTCCAAGCCACTTCTGTCTGGCTGGGAGGGCAGCTGGGAAAACTCTGCTGGGCTGGGCGAGGTGGCAGAGGAAGCCAGGCCTGCTCTGGTCTCTGCACACAGAGCAGAGCACAGCAGCAGCTTCTGCCCCTCTCCTGTGTCTCACACTGATTTATTATTGCAGGCAGCGCTGCCCTGAGTCTGCACCGACTGCAGCTGCAGCCCAGCACATCTGTTCACTGCCTGGGTGATGGAAAGTCGTGGAAAACCTGGAGACAGTGGTGAGATGATCCATTGAAAGCTGCCTGCAAAGCCAGGGCCTCTGCCAGTGCAGAGCATGAGGTGATGAATTGTGAGAGCAACTGATTTATTCAAATATGGATATAGATCTAATATCAATATCCACCTGAGACAGACAAAGACTCTCTAACTCGTTAGGGTTAGAAAGGGAATGTTCATTCCAGCACTGGGAGGCTGCAGGGATCGCTCCCAAATCTACAGCTCTGAGATTACAAAACAATTCAAAGTCTATTTATCCACAGAAGTTCCAAATATTCAAAATACAAATACATATTTATAACACAGACACCTCCCATTCCCCACTTCATATGAAAATTAGCTAAGAAGTCATTAAGCATGTGTAGTTCATTCTATAAAATGGGTCGGTGGTCCTAAAAAATGAGGAGGGGGCTGTGCTGATGAAGTAAGGCTGCTCTTCCTCACTTTGACCTTTTTGCCTCTCTGGTTTTTAACACCTGACTTTGGAAAACTCCCAGTTCCCTCCTCTATTGCTTTTGAGTAAGTTGCAGGTGGAAGAATTTGTAACTGTCTAGGCCTTCTTTTGAATTTTTCCTTCTAGGATTATTAATTGCCTGTTATAAGCACAGCTAAACAAATACCAGGTCATCAGAGCTTATCCTATACTTAACTTCCTGACTAATCATTAATTCCTTTAATCACCTTTAGCTAAGTTCTGTGCCTTTTCTATATTCCAGTTAACTTCGGCAGAACCAGCTTTTATTTAAAATCTCAATATTTAAGTGTTTAAAATAACCCCATGTTTCACAACTCTGGGTCAGCTCTTTCCAAGTTTTGGAAGTAAAAAAAGCCCCCACTCCTAAAAAAAGAATGGTTTTCCTTTGTGGCCAGGCAGAGGAAGGAGTGGGGTTGGTGGGGAGCAGCATCCAGAGGGGATCCCCACACGCCTGGGATCAGGAGTGGCACTGGGGCTGCACTGGTGCCTTCTGCAGCCACCCAGAAACAGAGACCAGACAAGAGTAAGGGAATAAAGGTCGGGATTTATTTGAAAGCCTTCAAGGCACACCCTGGGGGAGCCAGAGGCTGCTTCCAAAAATGGACCCCAAGATGGACCCCAGGTCACGAGTTCTTCACACCTTTATAGCTTTGGTTCATTTGCATACCACGGTTAATTCTCCAATTAAAGCCCCAGGTTAATGATGGAATTCCCCTCAGCTTGCTCCCCCCTTAGAGGCTTTGGGTTACACATTTTGGGCCTAGCAGAGCCTGGCTGTCCTTGAAGGCAAAGCCTGGAGAGGCTTTGTTGTGTCTGCCCAGCACGAGAGAGCAGAAATTCCAGGCTACAAGGAACTGCAGAGTTACACTCTGAGCAGTGCAGGATTTGAAAATATAAAAGTTAAAACCTGAGGCATCAGCACCGGGAGGGAGGCTGGGGTTTATCCCCAAAACCTCCCCAGGAGCAGGGCCCAGGACCTTGGCCAGAGCCTGAGCTCAGCTTCCCTCCAGGCCAGCAGAGGGACCTGGGATGGAGCAGCACCAGCCCTGCCTGGACACAGAATTCCCTCTGGAAGGCAGAGGGGCTCCTCAGCCCTGCAGAAACCTGAGTTTGGCTGTTCCAGAGGCACTGCCCAGGGCTCTGAGCTGCAGCAGGAGCAGGGCTTGTCCTTCCTGAAGAAGTGACAGAGCCCCAGGCTCAAAACCTCACTGCTCCCCTGAGCTTATGGGACAAACTCACTGCAGCCCCTCAGGCAGCTCTGGAGTCCTGCCCCAGCACCTCACGCATTTATTAAATGAGTAAATGAATAAACTAATAAATTGATAAAATCAATACATTAATAAATGCTCTGACATCCTGCAGATGAACCCATGGGCACAGGGGCAATAATCCCCAAACACATGAACCACAATATTTGGCCAGTTCTCCACTTCATTTGCTGCCCTCATCAGCTCAATTGGTGCTTCAAACCCAGCAGGGTGGAAAATTGGAGCTGCTGGAGCGAGTCCAGAGGAATCCCTGGATGCTCCGAGGGCTGGAGCTGCTCTGGAGCCAGGCTGGGAGAGCTGGGAATGTTCACCTGGAGAAGGGAAGGCTCCAGGAAGAGCTCAGAGCCCCTTGCAGGGCCTGAAGGGGCTCCAGGAGAGCTGGAGAGGGGCTGGAGACAAGGCCTGGAGGGACAGGAGCCCGGGACTGAGCCGTGACACGCTCAGGGATTTGCAGTCCCTCGGGTCCTTCTGTGCTCAGGTGGGACAAAATCCCTATTTTACCTCTCCAACTTCCCCAAAAATCCCAGGGAGTGGCAGATCTGTGCCACAGCACCACGGGATTCACGTTGTGTTTATCACCTCTGGGTACCCCGACATCTCTTCCCCTGACACATCTCAGCAAGTGCCTCCTTCCCACAAAGCAAAATTCCCCGTTTTTCACAGGCCACCAGTTCAAGTTCAGCTCTCCCCAGTTATCCACCAATTCTTATTCTTGGAGAACTGAGATTTTCCTTCCTTGTGCTGGAGGTTGCTGTGGCCATGAGTTAATTCCAGCTTGGACACCTCCCCGGCCTCTCCAGCAGCAGGAGGATCCAACATGGAATTGTACTGATGACCTTCAGTGACCAGAAAAATTCCCCCTAATGTGCCCAAAGCAGAACTTAAATGCTCATTTTCCCTTTGCTACACCCAGGAAAAAGGATTTACCTCGAGTCTGGCAATTAAGGAAGCGATTTTTCAGATCTGTTCATGATTTAGTCACCGTTCATCCACCTCTCCCTCACCCCGCTGCCCCAGCAGATGAACCTTTCCTGCCTCGGTCTCAGTATCAAAGACATTTCTGGCAGAAAGAGAAAATCCCCCCCGAAATGTTGTCTGTGGGAGGTTTGTGAGCTCGAGGGAGTGTCCTGTCCCCTGTGGCTCTGGAGTTCATGACGGATCTCCCTGCCCCGGGGATGTTGGACTTTGCAGGCCTCGATTCCATTTGAATGCAGGGGGATCTCATCCCTGGGGGTAAATTCCTGCTGGGAGGGAATGGAGGGGGCAGAGCCAGGCTCCTCTCAGAGCTGCCCAGTGACAGGACAGAGGCACAGGTTAAATGGTACAAAATTCAGTGTGAACACGATAAAACACATTTGTCCTGCGACGGGGGGAAAAATGGGCACAGGGTGCCCAGAGCAGCTGTGGCTGCCCCTGGATCCCTGGCAGTGCCCGCCCCTGGATCCCTGGCAGTGCCCAAGGCCAGGCTGGACACTGGAGCTTGGAGCAGCCTGGGACAGTGGGAGGTGTCCCTGCCATGGCAGGGGTGGGATGGGTGGGATTTGAGGTCCCTTCCCACCCACACCAGTCTGGGATTGTGAGACAGAGGAAATTCTGTGTCCTGGCCCTGCTGCAGTTTCTGTGCCTTTCCACACCCAGCCGAGAGGATTCCTGAGGCGTTGTGCCGATGGATTTTTTGGGAATCACCAACAGCTCCCACACCCCCCTGCCATCCCTGAGGAGCTCAGGCAGCTCCTGGCTGGGAGAAAAGCAGGAATGAGGCAGCAGCGCCGGCCCAGGAGCACCCAGGGATGGCTGAAAGGCAGCACAAGCTCCCAGGGCAGAGCTGAGAGCTCGGTTTGGTCTGAGAAGGAGCTGCAGGCTCAGCTGAGCCGTGGAATCGCCTCTCCAGGTGCTCCAGGCCACAAGCACTAACCAAAATTTCCTACTGGGAAACAGCCGAGGCCATGCCGGCCCCCCCAGGGTCCCCCTGCTGCCCGTGGGTGCTGTGGCCAGGCTGGCACCAAACACCTGCCAGGGCCTGCGGGGCTTCGGAGTGGGCATTAAAAACGATGCCAATCAGCTGAATGCTTAATTAACACAACGCAACCTTAGATTTTTTTATTGTAATGATCTGTTGTTGGAGTGTGAAATCTGCTTTGGGTGCACTCACGGAATTCCGGAGTGGTTTGGGTGGGAATGGACAGTGAAGGTCGCCTCATCCCACCCCTGCCATGGCAGGGACACCTCCCACTGCCCCAGGCTGCTCCCAGCCCCAATGTCCAGCCTGGCCTTGGACACTGCCAGGGATCCAGGGGCAGCCACAGCTGCTCTGGGCTCCCTGTGCCAGGGGTTTTTCCATTTACAAGGAAAAGACGGAGCAAGACTGGGAGAAAGAGACACCAGGAGCAGCCAGGTTGGGAGGTCCCTGCTCCCCAGGCAGAGCTGCCAGCAGCACTGGGAGCTCTTTGCTTGGAACATGAAACAAACAAACTCCTTTCCCTCTGCCCCTCAGGTCACAGGTTCCATCAGGATTCTTCTCCTCCCGAATCCAGAGCAGGGAATAATTGCCTCGGGGGGAGTGGATGGACTGCAAAGCAGGGAGGGACGGCGATCTGGAGGTCATTATCTCTGCTGCTGAGCTCAGGAGCCGGCACTCGAGAGCAAATCCGGGAGGCAAACGCTCCTTCACGTGAGCTCTTCACCGCTGAACTCCCGAACGCGAGTCCAAGGCACTGAGGACAGGAACGCAGAGCTCTGAACTGCTGCACAGAGAGGTCACGGAGGCAAATCGGCTCTCATGGATTCCCAGGATGGGCTGGGTGAAAGGGACCTCAAATCCCAACTCATCCCAGCCCTCCCAGGCTGCTCCCAGCCCCAATGTCCAGCCTGGCCTTGGGCACTGCCAGGGATCCAGGGGCAGCCCCAGCTGCTCTGGGAATTCCAGCCCAGCCCCTCCCCACCCTCCCAGCCAGCAATTCCCAATTCCCAATCTCCCATCCATCCCTGCCCTCTGGCAGTGGGAAGCCATCCCTCACCCATGGCCTCTCAGAGCCCCCCAAACCCCCCGAATCCCTTCCCAATCCCCTCTCCATGAGCAGCTCTGCCCGGTGCCAGTGGATCCCCAGCCCTGGAACACAGCAGAGCTTTTTTTAGCCAGACCACACAAAGCAATGCATCCCATTCTTCGATGGGGAAAAACAATGATTAACACTTGAAAACAAGCTGTAATCTATTCACTTATAATTTCTAGTTTCGCTGTCAAGGAGCTCATTTGAATTTTAACAAAAGTTCGCCGCTGCCTAATTGAATTTGCTCCAAGGATTTCTCTTATCGGAAACACGAGGACCGGTGTAATTCTGGTGTGGCTTTTGTGGGGCTTTAACAACCTCCTGGGAGTCAAACCCGGCGCTGGGAGCTGCACAGCAGCACCCTCAGTGCCCCCCTCAGTGCCCAGCCCCTGCCCCAAACCCCTCCTCACACCCCATTTCCACACCAGGTTTATGATCTGACAACCATCAAATGTTCCCCCCCCGGCTGCCCCCTCCTGTCAGGGACTTGTGCAGAGCCACAAGGTCCCCCCTGAGCCTCCTTTGCTCCAGCCTGAGCCCCTTCCCCAGCTCCCTGAGTTGGAAAATACACCAAGTTTAAAATGGTTTTTGTTTTATTTCTCTAATCAGGCTTGGTTTGCCTTTGCCTCGGGGAAAGGAATTCTAAAGGGTTTTTTTAAGGGATGCTGCACCACTCAAGGGAGATGAGCAGAGTGGGAATAGCCCAAAAGATCCCCAAAAAGATAACGGCCATCAACAAAACATCTCCAAACATCAGCAAAACATCCACAAACATCAACAAAACAGCCACGAGCACCCACCCCAGAGCTGCCCCCGGCAGGGTTGGAGACACCCGGCCCGGAAAAGGCTGACAAGGAAATCAAGGAGTGAGACCTGTTATAAACGAGCCAATCAATATTATGATTAAAGAGAATTTATTAATAATGAAAGTATAAAATTCGGAAAGAGCCACAAAGCAAAGCAACCCCGAGCCAGGCGATGGGTGCTGGGTGAGCTGAGTTCCGACCTTTATTGGTTCAAATCTCACTGGTTCACAACTGTGATTTCTCTGAGGTGTCTTTTTATACCTTTTTTCTTCTTTGTTGGTTTTATCTTTTCAATACAACAATAGAATTTTCCTGGTTTTTTCCACCACATCTGACGACAGTTCCTGAAATCAATATTCGATTTTTGCTGTTGGAATCAGTTTCTGGTGCAAGTATATTATTGTTGCTTATACATACATCCTGGAACCATATTTCTGTATATACACACACATCCTGGAGCTCTGCCAGACGAGGAAATCCCACAAAATGCTGATCTGTGGAATGCAATTAGAATGTACCTTGCCGGGGCTTATTCAGACAGAAATCCCTTGAACAGCACAATTCTGGTGGTCACCTGTTTGTGCTTTTCTCAAAAATGCTGTAATCTTTAAAATTTTAGCACGAATTATTTTGTATCATATACTACAGACCTAATGAACACCGGAGGTGAAGAGATCTGTAACCAACAGGAAACCAAATACCGAGAACTGCCCAACCTGGGACCGCTGAACGCTGAACCAATGGATTCCTATGGAGTTTGGAGTGCAAAAAGTTTGGGAAAAGTCTGGTAAAATCCACGTGTCATGGAATGATTTTCCCTGCACAACCCGGGCAATGTGTGGATGAAATGATTTCTGTTGCACATCCTGGCCAGAATGAAGCGATGCCTTGATCCTCTAACCCTAAAATGTTGTCGGAGAGTTTTCGCTTTTCCCGCAGTTTCTGTGACTCCTGGGCTCCTCCTCGTCCAGACCCTGCCCCTCATCCAGGATCCTCGGGGTGAGCCCGAGCTCATTGGGCTTTCAGGATGTGCTTTCCAAAGGAACCTTCCCACAGGAATCGTGTGGGGTTTGCTCTGCTCACACCATGCCTGGAGCGGGTCTCAGCTCCTCATTAAAATCAAATGGCAGCCTGGATTCTCCCTCCCAACTTTTCTGTGGATCTCCATCTTCAGGCGCTGAGCAGAGCTCATCACTAATTATTAATGAGTGAATTCCAGCTCCCTGCTCCCCTTCGTTGGGCTGCTCAGCACAGCCAGAGCTTCAAAGTCCACTCAAGGATGGAGAAGCGCCGGGTTATTGATAGGGCTGTGAAAACCCTGGCATTGATAAGGGCTGAAAGGCAGGAATGGACACCTGGAAAACCCCACAGGCACAGCCAGGATGAGCCCAGAGCATGGAAACAGCGTCTCTCACTAAGGGAGGAGACTGGTGATCCATTAAGCTTCTTTTATAAAGACAGAATTCCCACTTTCTGGTGAGCCTGCAGCTCCAGCAGTCAGAGGAAGGGTGACATTCCCAGATTGGGGATGCTCCAGCCCCAAACTCCCTGCAGGAGCAGCTGGAAAGGCAGGGAGGTGCCATCAGCCCCCAAGGCCTGTCCCCATCCCAGCAGGGAGGGAAAGACTGAGGGGGCAGGAAACTCCTCCCTTGCAATTCCCTTTCAATCCCATCTCACACGGCTCGGATTCTGTGGAGTCATGGAATGCCAGAGCGAGCTGGGTCGGGAGGAGCTGAGTCTCCTCCTGATGTCCATCATCACCCAGCTCCTGGGTCATTGCAGGGACAGCTCCTGGGTCATTCCAGGGACAGCTCCTGCTAGAGCAGGATGCTCCGAGTCCTGTCCTGCACCACGTCTGCTCCGCCTTTCCCGGCATCCAGGGCCACATCCCTTCCCACATCCCCAGGGATCCCCCGGCAGGACTCAGCCTGAGCCAGCTCCACTCACTCTGCCTTGGCCCGGGCAGAAATTGGCCTCAAACATCCCAAATGCCACGGTTTCCCCCTTCATTTCAGCACAACATTCCTGACATTTCAAATCCCTGCTCCGCCAGGACTCGGTTTAAATGAGAGGTCAGGGAGGGCTGGTCCTGAATAACGCAAACCTCCCACCCACAGTCCCTGCAGACTCCACAAATGCTGCACGATAAAGGAGCTGCATTCCTGAGAAACCTGACCAGATTCCCATCCAGCCCTGCTCCATTAAAATCCTGAGCTATAAACACGGGCTGCAGGTTAATTGTGTTTCGGGAGCAGGGCTCTGCGCGTTCACTGCTCACAGAATGCGCCGCTGATTATGATCAAAACCTCGGGTTTTGCTGTTTTTCTCTAGTTCAGACTCTAAATACAGCTGGTTTATTAAATGCTTGTTAAATTCATTCCTGCAGCGAGCACCTGACACCTGTTTAGTGTGCTCCAAACGTTGTGTTTCATAATAAGATTGTGAATTTGATTACGGTTCTGGGGAAGTGTAAATCTGCCAGCGAGAGCAGCAGGCTCGGAGTTACAGAAGGGGGAGGATTTGTTGTGTGCTGCTGAAACAAAGCAGAGCAGCTTCCCCTGGAGTATCCACAGGGCTGATTCCAGCTGGGGGCTGCCCCACATCCCATTTTCCAGCTGCTCCATCAGCTCGATGCCACTGGGCCACCGGTCAGGGGCACCTGTTGGGAGCTGGTTCTGAGGAGCTGAGTAAGACAAAGAGATGCCAATTTACTGAGTCCAAAATTTGGGAAATCTCATTTTCCTCTGCATCCTCAGCTTGGCATTCCCCTGATTCGTGTCAGTGTTGGTGACAGGAATCAAACGGAGCAGGCAGGGAAAGAATCATGGAATTCCAGAGTGGTTTGAGTTGGAGGGACCTCAAATCCCATCCCATCCCATCCCATCCCATCCCATCCCATCCCATCCCATCCCATCCCATCCCATCCCATCCCATCCCATCCCATCCCATCCCATCCCATCCCATCCCATTCCCACCCCTGCCATGGCAGGGACACCTCCCACTGTCCCAGGCTGCTCCAAGCCCCAATGTCCAGCCTGGCCTTGGGCACTGCCAGGGACCCAGGGGCAGCCACAGCTGCTCTGGAGAACCCAAGGACTGATGAGAGAGAGACAAACTCCTCTGCACCCGTGTCCTTCCAGAGACCCACATGGCATTTGATTCATTCCTAGATTAATTCCTTATTCTCTCCAACCCCAATGAACTCAGATTAATTTATTACAGGTTTTGTGTTAATCTTCAAAACCACTGACGAAGCGAAGACTTTGAGGCCAATCCCTGATGCGTCATCTCCAAACCTCCCACTGAACTTCCAGCTTCCCTTTGAAAGGCGCAAAGTATTTTTAAAAGTTTCCTGAGGTGACAGGAAACTTTCAGTTTTAATTTACAACGAACCCTCTTTTTCTGCTGAACCCGTGGCGAGATCTGAAACCATCAAGCAACAAGTCCAGCTGTTAAATCCCGGAGCTTTTGTTGGATATTTCACTGGCACAAAGCAGGAAATTACGGAGCCTCATTGTCCACGAGATCAACGTGTTCTCCCTGGAAAACCTTAGGAGATTTGAATAGCAGATTCCTCCTCGGAGTTCCTTGCTCCTTTCCAGACGCCCAGCGACGGCAGCTGCTTTGAGGTTCTTTGTCTCGTTTCATCCTTTCTTCTTTAAGGAGCGAGTTTTTGTTATTCCTTGTGCTGGAATGAGCCTTTCTGCGGAAATCTGCGGGCACAAAGAACCAAAGTGCACAGAGCCGAGAGCCCCCGGCCGACAGAAACCTCCGGGGGCTTCCAGCAACGCTGCACCCACGGCTCTGCCTTCCAGGTGTCCCCAAACTGTCAGTGCCTTGGGAATGCGGCTTGGAACAACACCCTGGGCTCATGCTCCGGCTCTCCCAGCCCCAGGCAGGGCTGAGGCCTCTGGATGGGAAGCGCCTGGAGCTGCAAATCCCATCCGTGGAGCTGCTGGAGATGCTTCTGAGGGAAGGGAAAACCAACTCTGTCCCAAAGGGAGGTGGAGAAGTCCACGCTTCCACGGAATCCACCGCGCTCCCGCTTTGTGGCGGGAAGATTCCGATCCCGGTCCGTGCATCCCGCAGGAGCAGCATCCAGAGGACAGGGATGGCTCCTTCCCAAGGTGGGTTTTCCCCTGAGAGCAGCCCAGGGACACCACAGATCCACGAGGAGCAGGCCGGGCCACCAGGCCAAGCTCCAGCGGGGAAAGGGGGATCCGGCCCTTTGCACTTCCCAGATCTTCCCCAGGCACACAAAGCAGGGCTCAGCCCCAGCCTGGCTAAGACAAGGTGGGAATTCCCAGGCCTGTGATGCCTTAGGTTTTACTTTTATATTTTACAATTTCTGCACTGCTCAGAGTGTAACTCTGCAGTTCCTTGTAGCCTGGAATTTCTGCTCTCTCGTGCTGGGCAGACACAACAAAGCCTCTCCAGGCTTTGCCTTCAAGGACAGCCAGGCTCTTCTAGGCCCAAAATGTGTAACCCAAAGCCTCTAAGGGGGGAGCAAGCTGAGGGGAATGACATCATTAACCTGGGGCTTTAATTGGAGAATTAACCGTGGTATGCAAATGAACCAAAGCTATAAAGGTGTGAAGAACTCGTGACCTGGGGTCCATCTTGGGGTCCATTTTTGGAGGCAGCCTCTGGCTCCCCCAGGGTGTGCCTTGAAGGCTTTCAAATAAATCCCGACCTTTATTCCCTTATACTCTTGTCTTGTCTCTGTTTCTAGGTGGCTGGAGAAGGCATCACCTGGAATCTTCTCAGGCAGCTTTGGGAAGCTCTCCAAGGCCACCAGGCAGCAGCACGGACCCCAGAGCCCCCACAGCACCTCCGAGGTGCCCATGGCTCCCTGCCGGCCCCGAGGGATCAGCCCCGCTCTCGGGGGCTTCCCTCGGCATCTTCCACTTCCAAAGTCCCTCCCAAACCCAGGATTTCACTTTTTCTTCCCTCAGGGGTAACACAGGGACCTCCCATGGGACACCTGACCTCTCTAGCTCTGTCCTGGCACCCAGTGCCAGCCACCTGAGGTGATCCAAGGTCTCCAACAGAAGCTCTGGTGATCCAAGGTCTTGCCCAGAGGAATTAACACAGCAAATTTGAGGTTTCATCCCTGTTTTTCACCAGGAACACTGCAAACCACTCATTGTTTGGGAAAAAAGGAGAGACTTTGCTGGGTTATGACAGGAAGGAAGGATCCAGGGATCTACCTGGATTCTAACAGATCCATCCTCCCAGTCCCTCTCCAGCTGTCCCAGTGCCGCTGTGGAAGTGCTGGTCCCGTGGGATTGGGGTTCAGCAAAGCTCCCGGGAATTCCAGGGGTACAAATCCCGTGGCAGGTGGGCTGGGGAGCTGCTGTGCCACTAATGGGAGCATTAAGGGAACGGAGCTTTTTTTCCCCATAAAATATTTAGGCTAGAGCACATCCATATTTATCACTCTAATCAAACAGAATGGGAGAGATCTTCTTGCTTCGACTTTGGGAAAGCAAAACAAGCCTGGCCTGACAACTGCTGCTTTTTTTCTTTTTTTTCATTTTTTTTTTCCCCAGCAAGAAAATAAAAAGTTTGGGGAAGAAGAAATGTTCAGAGTACAAAGATTGGGATGGCCGATATTTGGGATACCATCAGGAATTACAGGCAGCAAATCCAGGCAAAACCTGGCACGGCCCTGGGCAGCCCCAGCAGCTGAATCTGCCAGGAAAGGGCAACCAGGTCATGCCAAGAGCTCCTGACAAACCCCAGCGTTCTTCCATGAAGGATAATGAGGCTCCCCAGCCCTGGAAGTGCCCATGGCCAGCTTGGAAAAGGCTTGGAGCAGCCTGGGACAGTGGGAGGTGTCCCTGCCCTGGCAGGGGTGGGACGGGATGGGATGGGATGGGATGGGATGGGATGGGATGGGATGGGATGGGATGGGATGGGATGGGATGGGATGGGATGGGATGGGATGGGATGGGATGGGATGGGATGGGATGGGATGGGATGTAAGGTCCCTCCAACCCAAACCATTCCATGGTTCTGTGATCCAATGGATGCATTTTACCCGGAATTGTGGCATCGAAGGTAATGGGAAGTGCTGCCCCAGCAGGGCTCTGACACCCCTGAGGGACAAACAGAACTTATTCCCACCGGGAATGAAATCCTGCAATTGTATTCCCTGTGAGTAAACAAAACCACTAATCCTTAAAAAATCCGAAGATAATCCCAGTTTTTCCAAATCGTGTGGAAGGTTGGAGAGTGGATCCCTGTTCCCAGGACATCAATCAAACCCAGGCTCAGCTTAATGATGTTACCACTCATGCTCATTCCAAATCATTCCAAGAGCTTCTCCTGGAGCTGTTTGATCTCAGGCTTCTTGTTCAACCTCTCAGCGCTGTTTTGGAGAGTCTGGACTGTCTGAGAAGCTTCATGTCCTGAAGAGGGAGGGAATTCCAGCACTAATATTCCTATTTATTACTTTTTTTCCCCTACTCGAGCCCAATGAAATGACGGGCACAGAGATCTGGGCTGATGAGAGGCACATAAACGCCAGTGTTTAGTATCTGGATTAGACACAGAAGAAAGCAAATCATGAGCTTGTCTCACTCGGAGCTGCCAAGCTGCTGACAAAGTCTTTCAGAAATCAGGCTGGGAAATAACGAAGCTGAGTTTATGAATGAAGTTTGTGCCAAGGTGAGCCAAGATTCCCTTCAGCATCACAAACAGGGCTTTGATGAAACTTTCAGAAACAGTTTAATTTTTCTCTTTTATCTCCTCCCGCGCTCCCCTCTCTGTTCTTCAGAGCAGCATCCACCAGGAACAGCAGCTTTGGGAGGTGGGAGACCCTCCTGGAGCTCTCAGCTGAGGTTTCTCAGTGCTCTGGTGGAGGGGAGACCTCAGCCCCAGGTGTTTGATAGGGGCAGAGACATGAGGAGCTTGGGGCTGGCAAACAGCCTCTTCCTTTGGGATGGAACCGACCTGGCAGAAGCTCTGGGCCTGTGCAGGCTCCTGGCATCCTCCTGTGGCTCCTCTCTGCTCCCTGGGAAGGGCTGAGCACTCACTGAGGCCAAACCTCAAAGGAGGAGGTACAAACCCACCTCTGAAATGGGAATTATGGCCCTGAACTTCGGAGGGAGGACACTCAGTTCCAGCCTTTCCCTGATAATGTTTGTTCCTCATGGAGCTCTGCTGCCACAGGAGCTCAGGAGCTGCCTGGCTCCAGAAATCCCCAGCTCAGGCGCTGCCTGGCTCCAGAAATCCCCAGCTCAGGAGCTGCCTGGCTCCAGAAATCCCCAGCTCAGGCGCTGCCTGGCTCCAGAAATCCCCAGCTCAGGCGCTGCCTGGCTCCAGAAATCCCCAGCTCAGGAGCTGCCTGGCTCCAGAAATCCCCAGTTCAGGAGCTGACTGGCTTCACAAATCCCCAGTTCAGGAGCTGCCTGGCTCCAGAAATCCCAAGCCCAGGATCTGCCTGGGAGATCCCATTGCAGTCACTGTTGGCATCTCTGGGAGCCTTCAGCTCCACAACGCCCTTCCCTCCACAGAGCCAACTTGGGGTGGATCCTTCTGAGCTGTGCCACCTTCAGCCCCACCATTTCTGCAGCCACAGCTGCTCTGGGCACCCTGTGCCAGGGCCTCCCTCCCAGCCAGGAATTCCCAATTCCCAAGATCCCATCCAGCCCTGCCCTCTGGCAGTGCGAAACCATTCCCTGGGTCCTGTTCCGCCATCCCTTGTAAATCCTCTCTCTCCATATTTCCTGTAGGCTCAGAGCTGGGAATGTTCCCCTGGAGAAGGGAAGGATCCAGGGAGAGCTCCGAGCCCCTTGCAGGGCCTAAAGGGGCTCCAGGAGAGCTGGAGAGGGACTGGGGACAAGGGATGGAGGGACAGGAGCCAGGGAATGGCTTCCCACTGCCAGAGGGCAGCGATGGATGGGATCTTGGGAATTGGGAATTGCTGGCTGGGAGGGTGGGGAGGGGCTGGGCTGGAATTCCCAGAGCAGCTGTGGCTGCCCCTGGATCCCTGGCAGTGCCCAAGGCCAGGCTGGACACTGGGGCTTGGAGCAGCCTGGGACAGTGGGAGGTGTCCCTGCCATGGCAGGGGTGGCACTGGAAGGTTTTTAATGTCCCTTCCCACCCAAACCAGTCTGGGATTCCATGAAATCAACAATCCAACAGCTCCTGCAGACAGCAGCAGCCGGGGCACAGAAGGGCCCTGCTTTGCAGGTGCCTCTGTTCATTGCCCATCCCTGGCAAATCCTGGCTATGGACTATGGAAAAACCACAAAACCGCTTCCTCAGCCATCCCCTCCTCCTCTCCAGGAGCCTTTCAGAGGCTCCCCGTGCCAGCAGCCCCGGCAGGAGCAGCAGGGTTGGCTCTGCAGGGACCGAGCTGTGCCAGGCCCGGCTGTGGCTCAGCAGCAGAGCCCTGCCTGAGAAACAGCAAAGGGAGAACCTCAAACGCTGCAGAGCCCCCCCTGTCCCCAGCACAGCCCCAGCCCCCTGCCCAGCTGAGGAGAAGAAGGAAAATGCACTTCAAGAGGAGGATTCCTTTGAAAGGAGGCAGAACACGGGCACGGAGAGATGAAGAGACGGCTCCGGAAAAGGGCACAGCCAGACAGGAGCAGGAACTTTGGGAACAATGGGGATTTCACAGATGTTAGATCAGAACAGCAGCGAGGCTGCTGGGAACTTCAGCACAGGCAGAAGGGTGAAAAGTGCCCCAGACTTTGCTGGGTTTCTTTCCTGTCATTTTCCAGACAAGGGGGAGGGGATGAGAGCCAGCAGAAATAACCAAGAATATTCCAGTCAAGCAGGGAAAGTGTGGAAGTGCAGAGCAGCTCTGTCATCCCCCTTCCCCCCAGCCAGGCAGAACCTTCTGCTGAGGAATTCCACAACCCAGATGAGTTTGCAGGTTCAGGGGTTTACAGGCCGTGGAGGATAAAAGTTGGATTTTAAGGGGATGGGACCCTGAGGGACGCATCAGGCACAGCCCTCGGGGGACTTGGAAACTTTTCAGGCTCAGTACAAAGGTGACTTTTTATAGGTGAGGTGTCTCTGCTCTGGAGCCAGGCTGGGAGAGCTGGGAATGTTCCCCTGGAGAAGGGAAGGATCCAGGGAGAGCTCCGAGCCCCTTGCAGGGCCTAAAGGGGCTCCAGGAGAGCTGGAGAGGGACTGGGGACAAGGGATGGAGGGACAGGAGCCAGGGAATGGCTTCCCACTGCCAGAGGGCAGGGATGGGTGGGATCTTGGGAATTGGGAATTGCTGGCTGGGAGGGTGGGGAGGGGCTGGGCTGGAATTCCCAGAGCAGCTGTGGCTGCCCCTGGATCCCTGGCAGTGCCCAAGGCCAGGCTGGACATTGGGGCTTGGAGCAGCCTGGGATAGTGGGAGGTGTCCCTGCTTGTGGATAATCCCTAAAATCCCTCCCCACCCAAACCATTCTGGGGTTCTGTGAGGGCTAGAAGGGAACTGAGAGGGCAAAAAGCAATATTTTATTGTTTTGTGGGAGTGCGACCATTTCACTGCATGGAAACTGAGCCCTAATGCCCCAATTCCAGCCTGGAATCGCCTTCAGCTTGGGAGGGTTCCTCAAAGTCATGGATCAGAAGAGGGGTTTCAGTAATAAAGTAAGAAAAACATGTGTGCTATGATAATACCCAAAAAAAAAGTGCAATTATGTCTTGATCACAGCTCAGGGATTACATGCTGTTAATGAAGTGAACATTGTCAGTGTGGGAAGCAATAAAAGTTTGAAAAAAAAAAAGTTACAGAACTGCAAATTTAATATATATGATAATACACATAAATCTATTAGAAAAAAAAAAAAAAAAAGTAAAAAAGTAAAGCGGAATTAATTACGTTTCGGTGCCCAGAGGGCGAATAAAAACGGTGAAGAATTAAGAAATAAAAAATTCATGCTGTAATTAGAATTTTGCATCCTGAAATTAGAGAAGGTGTTTTCTGATAACATCCAGAGCCTTCTCCAACAAAAGCCCGGGATGGGAGCAGGGCATGGTAATTATGCAGTGGAGCCTTGAGGTAAGAAACCTGTACCCAGGCTCGGAAAGAGGATTAAATATCCAGTGAGGGCGCAAAACTTTTTAATTTTCCAACTTTTCATAGGCAAATTAACAGGAGGAAAAGGCTCCACAGCAGTGCATTATTTATTTAGGCCTTTAATGAATAACAAAAGTGCTGCTCTGTGGAAGCTGCAGGGGAGGCAGGGAACGATTTCCCCACAGCCTGAGGTGTCCCAGCTTTGGGACAAACAGGGATCGGAGCAGGGAATATCTGAGGAGCTCCGAGCACCCTGGGATAGAGGGAAAGGCTCAGAAATAGATGGGCTTTAAGGCTCCTTCCACCCCAAACCACGCTGGGATTCTGTGACGGTTCCATGATTCCCCAGGAGTCAGCTCTTATGGAATCCTGGGATGGTTTGGGTTGGAAAAGACCTTAAATCCCATCTGGAGCCACCCCTGCAGGGACACCTCCCATGGACCAGGTTTCTCCAAGCTCCATCCAATCCAGCCTTGGACACTTCAGTGTTTAATTCTGGGAACTGAGCTCCCATGGATTTGCCCAGCACATCCGGATGATTTTCCCTCACGGAGTCACAGAGCAGCACATGAAAGGAGTCAGGGAGCCACTTCCAGGGAGCCTTGGAAGCGGCACTTTCCTGGTGTTCCAGGGTCAGGCACATGCCCTGAAAGGCTTCCAGAAATCCCAAACCTGCCATTCCTTGTGCATCCCTGAGCTCGAATAAGGAGCTTCCAAGGTGTCCCATAGGGAATATCCCATGGCACAGAGGGCCCAGCTCCGAGTCAGGAGGGCGTTCTGGGATTCCATGGAACTACAATCTGCTCCCCACAAGTTGTGTTCCTGTTGGAAGGCAAGGTGAGGTGGAGGGTGTGGGAATCCAGAGTGCAGGGAATATTTCTCTGCCTGTTTTGAAGAACTGAACCCCCCTGAACAATGTTGTCTTTGACCTTTATCCATGGAGAAAACTGCCTGCTCTCTGGGAGGAATTAAAATCTACACAGATGTGAACTAGGTGATAGAATGTGATGTAAGGATGTCACAGGGTGAAGAATTTACAAGTTTTAGGTTTGTTAATGTAGTCAATAGATAAATAGTAAAAGTTCCAAGATGCAGGAGACCTTGTAGTTCTTAACCTCCATCTCTCTTCTTCCAGTCCCCCATATTTTGCAGCAAAAGTAGTTTAGGATGATTGGATGAAAAGTTCCCAGTTCCGGCCTGCGTGTCAGAGTGATTCACTGAACATTGGAGGAAAAGTAAAAATATCTGTCGTTTCAAGTCCTTATTGGTCAGTTTACCTTTAAAAGAGCTGTGAAATCTTGATAAGGGGCCATTTTCTTGCTTTCTCTTGCCATGTTCTGCTCTGCTCTGTCTTCTCTACACTGGTAGCTGATAACACTGAAATAAACAACTCTCTGAAGGAGCAACTACTGCGAGTTTGCCTCATCCATGTACCGAACTCCTCGCAAGGACTCTAAAATCCTCTCCCATCAGGAGAGGCTGATTTATGGCACGGCCTGTGTCAGTGCCAAGCACCCACAGACACCCCCAGGCTGCTGCTGCCACCCCAAATGGGCCCTTCCTGTTGGAGTGAGAGCATTTCTGGACCCAGGCCCAGAGCAAAGCCAAGGCACAGGAGCTGAATTAAAGCCTTTGGCCAAACTGAGATCCATGAAATCTCACCAAAGTGAAACAGAAATACAGAATTTTAACTTCTGGTAGAAATACAGGCTAAGTGCCTTAAACATTGAAAAGCTGCAGCAGAGACCTTGAGCAGAGCTCTTTGTGCTGTAGCAGTGTTATCCTTTCATAGAGTTCTTTATTTTAGACAAAATATGGATAGAACTATATTGTTCACATTTTTTAGATATATTATTTTAGACAAAATATAGATAGAATGAAATTGTTCCCATTTTTTAGATAGAATGAAATTGTTCAGATTTTTTAGAGACAGTGTTCACATAAACACTAAGAGCTGATAGAAACTGTACACACAAATCTGTGTAATACCCATGTAATGCTTATGGTTGTTAGAGTTAGACCAGGAGAGGTTAAGAAAAGAAAAACTAGAGTCGTGTGTTAATTTCATTGGTTAATTAACAAAGATAATGCACACTTCTGTAAGAAAAAAAAAATAATTAGAAGAAATTAAAAGAAGTTTGCTGCCTGCTGTTTTGCTGCTGTTGCTGCTTGGCTTTATCACGTAACCCCCTGAACTGTGCCTTCAAGAAGCCCTGAGACTGTGAAATAAAGAACTGAGCAGCTCAGCAGCCTCCTCTGCTCTCTTTCACCCTGCTCTGAGCAGGAAGGGGATCCCTCAAAAGCTCAGCACCTTCCCACTCCAAGGACAAGGCGTTCCCACAGAACGCCCTGGGATGGGGCTGGGCTCCCTCAGTGCTGCCAGCAGGGCTCTGAGGAAGATCTTGTGGCTCTGCACAAGTCCCTGACAGGAGGGGGCAGCCAGGGGAATTCGGGCTCTGCTCCCAGGGAACAGGGACAGGAGGAGAGGGAACGGCCTCAGCCTGGGCCAGGGGAGGCTCAGGGTGGACATCAGCAGGAATTTCCCCATGAAATCATGGAATGGTCTGGGTTGGGAGGGACCTTAAAGCCCAGCTTGTTCCACTGCAGAAACGTTCAGGGGACACCTGGATGTAGCTCTGGGACTCAGGGATCTCAAGGGTCTCTTCCAAGCTGGATGATTCTGTGGGATGAAGGGCTCCTGGACTCTCTGGAAGAAACACGGAATCAGCCCCTTGCTGGAGCAGGAAGCATCCAAGGAGAAGCTGCAGCACTGCCCTGAGCTGCTCAAACGCCTTCACCTCCTCGGTGCTGCTGCTGAACAGCTCAGCAACGCTGCAATCCCAGTTCCAGGAGCTTCGTCTTGATCCAGATGAATCCAAACTCCCAAAAACAAGGAGTCACCACCCATATGGGCTGAGGGGCTCCTGGGCAATGCGAGAAGGCTGGGAATGGCATCCCTCATCCCAGGGAGGGAAAGGACACGGAGCTCACCCGAGGGGAGACATCACCCCCTGCTCTCCATCCCTCTGAGGAGCAGGATTCATTGCCAGCCTTTTCCCAGGATTTAATCTGTTCCCTCCACTCCCCACGGCAGGGCAGAAACCAATTAATGCTGAGCACTGTGGGGAAAGTTCTCTCAGGTTCTGCTTTGATGCCGAACCACCGAATCCGAGGACTAAAACAACGCGGCTCCAGCTCCCTCCCTCCCCTCGGAAGGGCAGGATGGAAGGGAATTATTAATTCCACCTCCTACTGTTCCCAGCACTTCAGGAGGTTATTGCCAGCAAGAGAGCACAAGGGTTTGAATTTGCTTCCAAAACATCTTCGGCTGTCAGATTCCTCAGAAAGACGTGGGAAGAAAAGCAACTTCCCAGGAAAGCGAGGGAAACGTTTTGAGTGCACAGACAGAATATATTTATTTTTCAATTAAAAAGCCCTAAACCAGTGACAAAGCCACGAGGGTCAGAATAAAGTGTTCCTCCACTAAAGAGAACAATGTTTCCCATTTGATGTCTCTGAAGTCAGGCCTGCATCTTCCCAGGCAATCCTTTGCAAGAGGTTTTTTTTTAATCAGTCACTGAAATCACAGGCAGAAGCCACAACTCACTGTTTGCATGTGCTGGGGCTGGAAAAGCAAAACTCCAAAGCCACGTGTCAGCATTAATTCATGTCACAGATCAAAAAAAAATAGAGCCCTAACTGCAGCAGTGACAATTGCACTGGTTTTGTGGAGCTCAAAGGAAAACAAGAGAGGCATTTTCAGGATAAGAGGATGTCGATTTCCCCCATACAGCTTCTTCCCCTCCCTTTAAAGTGTTTCCTACCAGCTGCACTGAGATTCGTGGATTTCCTCTCTGGGGCCCAGCTGCTCCTCACCTCATCAGCCAAAGGAACCTGGGGGCCACACATCCCTAAAAACCTGAGAGACCTAAAGCTGCATCCACAAATCCCAGAATCCTGGAATGGTTTGGGCTGGGAGGGACCTTAAATCCCATCCCATCCCACCCCTGCCATGGCAGGGACACCTCCCACTGTCCCAGGCTGCTCCAAGCCCCAATGTCCAGCCTGGCCTTGGGCACTGCCAGGGATCCAGGGGCAGCCACAGCTGCTCTGGGAATTCCAGCCCAGCCCCTCCCCACCCTCCCAGCCAGCAATTCCCAATTCCCAGTTATTTGCACCCTGCTGGAGCAGTGGGGCTGCTCTCCACCACGGAGCTTCCAAGCAGGGAGAGGCTCCCATGGCGTGACCCCAAGGGGCAGCAGGAACCCAGCAAAGCCCAGAGCAGCAGGGGCAGGGAGCAGGGAACCTTCCCCTCTCCCAAAACACTGAGCAAAGATTTATTTACGAGGCTTTGGAAGCCCTGTGGAAGGAAGAGAAGCCCAGGCCTGGATGCAGCTCTGCCCAGAGACCCCTCACCCTTAGCAGCAGCTTTGGGGGCTGTTTCGGCCTCCAGTGGGATTTCAGGAGCATTCCCAGAGCCCTCAGGAGGGTAAAACAGCCACTGCTGGTGGAACAAACCAGGCTATGACAGGGAATTTGCTGCCTGCACGAGGCAAGCGCAGCCAAAAATGCCAGGAGGAGCTGGGCAGGGCTGAGGCGCTGCCCCAAGGAGGGATGGCACAGAAATGAGGAACAGAGGAGCTTCCCACACAGAAATCCTCTAATAAAATAAACTCCAGGACAAATTGGTGCTGGCTGGGGACATTTCACTGTCAGCTGGGTTATGCAAATAAATCTTGTGGCTCTGCTCGTGTTTGGAACTGTGTGAACAGCAGGGCCTGTTGCTGTGGTGCTCAAACACTCAAATCCATCAGCACCAACAGTCTGGGCTAGAAATGCTTTGGGGGGATTGATTTAAAGGATTTGAAGCTGCTGAAGAGCAGTTGAAAAGTTACTCAGGGTTTGGAGATGTATTTGGACACTGAGGACAACATCTGAGCTCCTGTGGCCCTCCCAGAAATTCCTGGGCAGAGGGGAAGCCACCAGAGGAAGGAGGGCCTTGTGTGGGTTTTAGGATATTCCACAACCCTTTGAGATCTCTCCACCCCAAACACAGCAGGACAAGTGTGATAAACCTCGTTTTTCACACAAGGAAGCTGCTGGGTGCTGGGAGGGCCTTGGATGTCACACAAGGTGCCTGCAGTCTTTTGAGGCTGGAATTGAATTAAAGGATTTGAGTTCTGGTCAGAGAGGAACACCCCTCAGCTGTTTAATGGGAGAAATGGGGAAGCTGAGAGCAGGGCTTCCCACACAGAGTGATTCCTGCAGCAGCAGCTGGCAGGATGGGCATGGCACAGGTCAGTTTGAGCTCAGAAACCCCAATAAACCCCAATAAACCCCACATTTCACAGGCTGGGCCAGCACACACCGGGGTTTTACTGCTCGGTGTTAAAGCAAAGCCAAAAGCCAATCCCACAGAGGAAACGTTCCCCAGCCTGCACATCCCCACTCCCCCAGAGCCCAGCTGAGGGCAGGGCCCTGTCGCTGCTCTCACCACGGCCGAGGAGAGAAACAACACAAAGTCCAGGCTCAGGGATAAATGGAAGCCATTTAATAATTTTTCCAAAGGCTTTTATCTGTTAGTTTGCAAGAGTGTGTTCAATGGCATAAGGGAATTCATCTTTTGGTCATCCACCCCTTGAGGGGATTGGCCAAGTTCTGAGACATCCATTCCTAAATATTTACCTAGTTAGAACCATAACAATACTCAGAACAACCTGCAAGTGTAAGAAGTTTACAGTTCTGTAATCTTGTTTAAAGTAATCTGGATAGGAAAGACAGAACTCTCACAAACTGCTGCAGAGAGCTGAAGAGATTCTCTGCTGAGGCTTTTTCAGCACCCACAGGGCCCCCCTGTGCTTGCCAGCACCAATAAAAGGTAAGGCACCATGCTTCAGATGAGACCAAGAGCAATAATTAGGAGTGTTGGCTAAATTAGCTCGTTAGTGGTGCTGTCACCGTGTGGGGGCTGGCAGAGCTCAGAGCAGGCTCCCACAGAGCCCCTGCAGCTCCTCCCTGCACAGACCCAGGGCCTGCCTGGCTGTGGGCCCGGGGAGCTGCTGGGGGAGCAGGGCTTGGCCTGGAGGAGCCCCACGCTCCCTCCCCACCCCAGCAATTCCGGGATCCGCTGAAATTCCGTGTCAGACACGTGAAGGGTGCCCAGATCCAGGAGCTACCGAAGCCAGGGGTGAGGGAGCAGCAGGAAGCTCCCCGGATGCCTCAGGGAGCCTCTCCAGGGGCTCAGCACTGCAGCCAGCCTGGCTGACGAGTGAGGCTGGCCTCTCCCAGTTTTAGCCAGAGAGATCCCATCTGGAGTCACCAGAGGGACAAACCAGGAGCTGTTAAACACCCAGGAGGGATGAGGGATACCTGGAGTGGTTGTGTGAGGGCACTGACGGAATTCTGCCTCCCAGCAGCCCCAAAAGCCTGGATTGGCTTTTCCCAAACCCAGCCATCGCTCACAGCTGCTCTCTGAGCTCAGACTGGACTGCAAACCCCGCTGTTATCCGTGTGGGATCGCTGCTGGAACGCTCAGAATTCCACTCCAAACCGGGGCTGGCGTCACCTGCACAGCCAGCCCAGCTCCAAGGACAGAATTCCCAACCTGCCAGCCGGGCACCTGCACGGCCCACGGAGCTCCCTGCTGCCCCTGGGACTGTCCCAGGGATCTGGGTCAGGGGTTTTCCTGGCTGCCTCCCGGTTTCCAGGTGAGGACAGGCTATTCCTGAGTCAGAGGAGCAGCAGGGGCTCGTGCCAGCGTTACAGGAATGGCTGGGAATGGATAAATCCCATGGGAAACCCTCCCAGTTTGCCTTTGTGCCCTTGAGGTGGTGTAGGGCCTGGGACACCACGGTGTGACCCCCCCCAGGGCTCACTCCAGGCTCTGCCTGCTCCTCAGGGAGTTCTGGGCAGCAGCAGCTCCCAGGAATGGCCATAAATCAAAAACAAGTAACAAACCTACCCAACATTGAGTCCAACGGGCTCAACCAGCTTCAGACACAAGACAAGACCTCGTGTTCTTTAAATCCTTGAAGTTAGGAGAGCACTGGGTGGGGGACAGGAGGGTCCTGAACTGTGGATGTGTCCCAGGCCTGGCTGGACGGGGCTTGGAGCGACCTGGGATAGGGGAAGGTGTCCCTGATGTTTTTCCTCCCCCAGTTCTGCTCAGAAGCCACAAGTAAACGTTTCATGAGAGGGATAATTTCCCTGTGCACTTCTGGCCATGCAAGGATCTCCTCTGAAACAGAAACTCTCACTTCTGAAGGCGAATATTAGCAAAACAACAATTATCCAGAGCTGCTGCTGCCATCTCCTATAATCTCTGCTCACTCGAGCAGAGCCATTTTCTCTCTCCGGTGGAATTCCCAACATTCCAGGAGCACAGACCCTCCCTCACCAGGCAGCGTTCGTGTCACCCTGCAGACACCCCAAACCTAATCCTCCTCCAGCCACCAAACATCCCAAAGCTGGGGATCCCACAGGAGAGGCTCTCTGGGCAGCTGGAACTGGAGCTGGCACATCCCAGAGCTCAGCCCTGCCCCTTCCCAAGCCCTCCCTGTCACTCCCAGGTAAATTAGCAGAGAATAAAAGACGCTCCGGACAAGGCCAGGGGAGGGGGCACTGCGGGGTCACGCTTCCTTTCACAGCACTCGGCCTCCAAACCCCGGTGTCAAACCTCCAAATCCCGTGTTCCACACACGGCTGAGCTCCCTGGAATGGGATCTCTGCTCCTCGGGGAGCACGGGATCCCTTCACAAACTGCCCTCATTAGCCGTGAAGCCCCAGTGGTTAATTAGCCGTGAGAGGGGAGGGCAGGGGGCAGGACCCGCTCCGGGCTCTGCCACCAGCCAGGGATGGAAAATGCGGCATTTTGGGGAGACCCCCACGGTTCTGGGAGGGTTTTTTACCTCCTGATCCTTAAAACTGCACCAGCTGTGCTCGTCCTGGTGCAGCTTCCCCTGGGTTTGGGGAAATTGTTCAGAAATAAACGGAATTCCCAGAGCAGCTGTGGCTGCCCCTGGATCCCTGGAAATGTCCAAGGCCAGGCTGGACACTGGGGCTGGGAGCAGCCTGGGACAGGGCAAGGTGTGGGATGGGTGGGATTTAAGGTCCCTTCAATCCCAAACCAGGCTGGGATTCCATGAAACCACTGAAGTAGGAGGTGTCCAAAATCCTGGGAGTCCTTCCTTGGGATTTGCAGCTTCCTGACAGACCCTGCTTTGCTAAAAGCTTTTGGATGCACTGAATGAGCTGCCAGGACAACTGCTGCAAGGAAAAACAAAACAAAACAAAACAAAATATAAAATTAAAAAAAAATCTAAAATAAAATAAAAAATAAAATATAAAAAATTAAATTAAATAAAATAGAAAAAATAAAATAAAATATTAAAATAAAATAAAATAAAATAAAATAAAATAAAATAAAATAAAATAAAATAAAATAAAATAAAATAAAATAAAATAAAATAAAATAAAATAAAATATCAGCTGCTGATATATCAGCTGAAGCCTGAGCTGTAACTTTATACTCAGCAATGAGCTGTGTTTCCTTGGGACCTGATCCAGGACTCTTTTCTTCCTTTTATCCCAACCTATTTGCCTGGCAGAGGAATTCCAAGAGAAGGAAGGCAGAGTTTACCGAGCGTGATCCTCTATTAATGATTTTGGATTTGATTTCACTGAAGTCAGCTCAGACAGCACCAGAAAGGATCTCCTGCAGCAGTGCAGGAAAGTTTCTTAAGAAGCTCCTGATATCCAAAACAAAATATAAATTATACTGTTTTTATGGAGTTAGAGAAGGGTTTGGGGTGAAAGGGACCTTAAAGCCCACCCAGTTCCAAGCCCTGCCCTGGGGTTTATTTGGGGAAGCTCAAGGAAAGATCTTCAGAGCTTTCTCTCCTCCAGCTGTAATTATAATGTGAATTTTCCCTCACCCACTTGAGTGAAGTGACTGAAACATGCACAGAGGAGTCGTGAGACCAAAGTTCTCCTGTTCCTCTTCCCAACTCTCATTAATTTATGGATATTCAGAAGTTTAGGCTATCACAGGAAGGCTTTCAAGTGTGGGATCAAACCAGCCCAACGCAATCCTTAGGATACAAAAGCTGCTGAGGACAGACAGATTCCGTGGAGAGAACTCCCGGAATCTCTTCCCAGCCTAAGGAAGAGCAAGTGATTGACAGCAAACCACAGTCAACAGAGGCAAAAGCCTTCATGCCTCGTGATTCCGAGCTCCCTTTGCTGATCCACGAGCTGCCAATCATCCCAGCTCTGGTTAGCAGCAAGGAGGCTGCTGCCTTCTCCTTCCTGGCAAGCGCCGGGATCGCTGCCGGGCCCTTCCTCACGAGGCAGTTCAGTGTTCTCATCTTGTCCTCAGCAGAAATCCATCATAAATCTCCCAGCCTGGCAAATGTCAGGCCAATCAAAGGGCTGAAAGGGGGAAATTAAAGCCTATTTTCGGCAGAGCTCAGGCGCTGCTCTGTTCCCGACCTTCAGGAGAACAGTCGGGAACACAGCGGGCTCGGCCTGGATCCCAGGCCTCGGGAGGGAGTCAGGAGTGTGGGATCCGTGGCAAAAAGGAATATTCCAGCAGATTTAATCTGGATATGTGCCTAAAGCTGCCCCATCCGATGGGTCCTGCTTACAGTGGCCGCTCTGTGGCTTTGATGAGCCCCGAGATCATTTTGTGTGGGAGGAGCAAAGGGAGAATTCCCAATATGGTGGCACCGGGAATTCATCTGCTTCCTCCTCTCCTCATCCTCTTCCCCTTCCCAGGGGTCATCTGAGACTGGATCAATTCCCCAGAAAGGAAATTAAATCCCATCCCATCCCACCCCTGCCATGGCAGGGACACCTCCCACCGCCCCAGGCTGCTCCAAGCCCCACTGTCCAGCGACCTGGGATAGGGGAAGGTGTCCCTGACGTTCTTCCTCCCCCAGTTCTGCTCAGAAGCCACAAGTAAACGTTTCACGAGAGTGGTAATTTCCCTGTGCACTTCTGGCCATGCAAGGATCTCCTCTGAAGCAGAAACTCTCACTTCTAAAGGCGAATATTATCCCACTGCCAGGGATCCAGGGGCAGCCACAGCTGCTCTGGGAATTCTGTGCCAGGGCCTCGCTGCCCTCCCAGGGAAGGACCCATTCAGAGCTGATTGAACCATTTGCACAACCCCAGAAATCCTCCCTTGGGCGAGATCACAGAATCCTGGAGTATCCTGAGCTGGAAGGATCCCTCAAGGATCATCCCAGCCCCTGTCCCTGCCCAGACACCCCAAATCCCACCCCGGGCATCCCTGGCAGCTCTGGACGCTCCTGGAGCTCTGGCAGCCTCGGGGCCGTGCCCATTCCCTGGGGAGCCTGGGCAGTGCCCAGCACCCTCTGGGGAAAGAACCTTTCCTGATCTCCAGCCTCAGCCTGCCTGGCCCAGCTCCATGGGAAGGGCCGGGGGCTTCCAGGGAAGATCCCTGCCCGAGGGAGGACATGGAGAGCTCGGCTCTGTGTCCATCAGGCTCATCCCTGTGGCCCAGCTAAGCTGGGGGGGTGAATCCAATCCTGGCAGAAGTTTTACACAAGTGACAGGGTTTTTAATCCCCGCTGATTTGTTATGGCACAGGAAGCATCAGAACAGCTTCCGTGGAGAAGGGGATTAATTCCCAAATCTCTCCTGCCCTTCATTTCAATCTTTTCCTGGAGGAAAAAAAAAAAGCCCAGCAAAACCATTCAGGCTTTTTCCTTAAAGAAACCCTTCAGCTGTGGCAGCTCCTCTCCCAAACCCCTCTCTCTGCTGGCAGAGAGAGTCCCCCTCCATGCCCTGGGATGTGGCAAAACCAGGGAAGAGCAGCTGGAAAAAGGGAGCAGGCACTGGATCCCAGCCTTGCCAGAGCTCTGCTGCAAGGCCTCAGCATCCCTCGTGCCTCAGTTTCCCCAGCTGGAAACACCCGGAGGAGCTCTCAGAGCACCCAGGGGCGATTCCTGACTCCCAGGAAGGAGTTTCCTCCTCTTATCCCAGGAGCATTTTTCCTCATCCGTTGCCCAGAGCTGCCCCTGGATCCCTGGAAGTGTCCAAGGCCAGTTTGGAGCAGCCTGGGACAGTGGAATTGCCCATGGAACACAAGGTTGGTGTTTCCTAAGGAATCACCCTTTGATATTTAAGCCAATTTCAATTAAATTTATCAATTACCACTTAAAATAATAATCTGAGGAAGCAAAGCTTATTTCAGTGGCAAATCCTAAAGCCTCCTCAGAGCTCTCTAGCAGTATTTACCTGATTAAAAGAATATTGGGGATGATTACGGTAACAAAATCAATCTGTGATAATTACTTACCTTCCGACGCTCTAGGAATCCAAGTTTTACATTATATTTTCTTCTAAACCAAGCCATTGATCCTCCCATGAATTAGAATTATACCAGCTCGCAAAACACCCGGACTAATTGAACGGTTAACCAAGTGCTCAATAAACTTTTCACCTCAGTGTCCCGTCCCTTAAAGTGCTTAATTAGACCCTGTTCCTGCAAACGAGCTGCGAATGAGGCTGCCTGGTTTCCCTTTTATTTAAATTTTGCCTTCCAAGCACCTGACCAAACCAGGGAAGGCTTCGGCAGATTTCTTTACGTTTTCCACACTACGGAGCTGATGGCAACAGCTCTTCCCCCTCTCAGGGGCCACCTGAGACTGGATCAATTCCCCAGAAAGGAAATTAAATCCCAGCCATCCCACCCCTGCCATGGCAGGGACACCTCCCACTGTCCCAGGCTGCTCCAAGCCCCAATATCCAGTGACCTGGGATAGGGGAAGGTGTCCCTGACGTTTTTCCTCCCTCAGTTCTGCTCAGAAGCCACAAGTAAACGTTCCATGAGAGTGGTAACTTCCCTGTGCACTTCTGGCCATGCAAGGATCTCCTCTGAAACAGAAACTCTCACTTCTAAAGGCGAATATTATCCCACTGCCAGGGATCGAGGGGCAGCCACAGTTGCTCTGGGCCTAGCAGAGCCTGGCTGTCCTTGAAGGCAAAGCCTGGAGAGGCTTTGTTGTGTCTGCCCAGCACGAGAGAGCAGAAATTCCAGGCTACAAGGAACTGCAGAGTTACACTCTGAGCAGTGCAGGCTTGAAAAATATAAAAGTTAAAACCTAAGGCATCACCTCCCAGCCCAAAGCAGCCTGGGATTCTGTAAGGGAGGAAGGTGATGCTGGGGATGGGCAGCAGGAGGCCCCAACACAACAGAGCACCCCGAGAACACACAGGACCACTTAAAACCCAAAAAACCAGCCCCAAAGGGGCCCTAAATCCCAGCTGTTGCCAGATTTCCACATCAGCACGGCGGGGAGATGATTTCCAGGAAAAGCTCCCATCCGTCAGGACCTGCAACCACTTAAAACTTTTCCTTGGCAAAAACCTGGAGCTGCCAGCACTTGGCACAAGGTATTTAACAGCTTTAACCACCCATTATCCCCTTTCTCACTTCTCTGCTCACTCCTGTCTCGGGTTTTATTGTGCTTTTGCTTCCAGCTCCATTAAATGCTGCAGGAATCACTGTCTTGGAGACGACGGAAAATGCCAGGCTGCTGAGGGCAGAGGCAAAAGGAGCCCAGATTATATTTAACTCACTTACAAATGTGTCATTTAAGCTGCTAAGGCCGTTAATTGGGGGCCATGATACGCTCATCATTTTAATTTCGGGTTCGCTTAAGCTCCGTGCAGATAAAAGCAGCAATTCCCAGCCTTTCTTTTCCTGCTCTCACACAAATCCATGGCAGAGCTGAAAGGAGATGGGAGCAGGCACCCCTCAACTGTGCTGCAATTTAGCAGGGTGATAATTAAAGTCAATCTCGTGGCAGTAAGTGGCTCCACGTGACACGGGAAAAAATCTTGAAAGCGGAATTTCTTTTAAAGAAAATAATTGTAAAAGCCTGAAATGGGTTTTGTCAGGGCAACAGCAGCTCTGTGCTGACCCCTGGGATGGCATCTACAGGGATCCAGGGGCAGCCACAGCTGCTCTGGGAATTCCAGCCCAGCCCCTCCCCACCCTCCCAGCCAGCAATTCCCAATTCCCAAGATCCCATCCATCCCTGCCCTCTGGCAGTGGGAAGCCATTCCCTGGCTCCTGTCCCTCCATCCCTTGTCCCCAGTCCCTCTGCAGCTCTCCTGGAGCCCCTTTAGGCCCTGCAAGGGGCTCTGAGCCCTCCCTGGAGCCTTTTCTTCTCCAGGGGAACATTCCCAGCTCTCCCAGCCTTTCCTCTTAAATTCCAGGTCATGGAATCACCCCCTGAATCCCCAACAATTCAGCTCTGACTCTTGTTGGAGACATCGATCCCTCCCCAGAGCAAAGTGCCACGAGCTTTTCCTGAAATGAATCCTCTGATCACATTCAAACTTTTCTCCCTGTGTGGGTCATTTTTTAATTGAATTTAAAAGAAGGTGATTGCCCCCTTCAGCTGTTCGGATTCTCCAGGCGCTGGCAGTGATAAGGGTGATTTATCAGCACAGGGACTGCACAGGCAGAATCCAGAGAGATCCACAATGGGCACGGGAAACACCAAAATCCACGGAGAAATCAGCGCTCCTTGGCCAACTTCACATCCTGGAATGTCTCTTTGGGAAGTTTTAAAGGTGGAATGAGACACAAGTGTTGGGGCTGGGGAAGTGAAAACTGAGGGAAGTTGTTTGAGGGAAGGAGGAGAGAATGAGGGAAAATCCCATGGGTCATATTCCTGCCCAAGAGACAGGAAAAGCCAGGAGTGGGAAAAGCCCTCCCAGCCCATGGAGTCCCAGCTGTGCCCGATGCCCACCTTGTCCCCAGCCCAGAGCTCCGAGTGCCACCTCCAGGAATTCCTTGGACACCTCCAGGGATGGGCACTCCAAACCTCCCTGGGCAGCCCCTGCCAAGGCCTGAGCGCCCTTTCCATGGGGAAATTCCTGCTGATGTCCACCCTGAGCCTCCCCTGGCCCAGGCTGAGGCCGTTCCCTCTCCTCCTGTCCCTGTTCCCTGGGAGCAGAGCCCGACCCCCCCCGGCTGCCCCCTCCTGTCAGGGACTTGTGCAGAGCCACAAGGTCCCCCCTGAGCCTCCTTTGCTCCAGCCTGAGCCCCTTTCCCAGCTCCCTCAGGAATTCTCCTGCCCCTTTCCTAGCTCCCTCAGGAATTCTCCAGCCCCTTTCCCAGCTCCCTCAGGAATTCTCCAGCCCCTTTCCCAGCTCCCTCAGGAATTCTCCAGCCCCTTCCCAGCTCCCTCAGGAATTCTCCAGCCCCTTCCCAGCTCCCTCAGGAATTCTCCAGCCCCTTCCCAGCTCCCTCAGGGATTCTCCAGCCCCTTTCCAGCTCCCTCAGGAATTCTCCAGCCCCTTCCCAGCTCCATTCCCTTCCCTTCTCTGCTCCAGCCCCTCCATGTCTTGGCCCTAAGAAATCCTCATTTTTTACAAATACTGTCACAGAAACAGAGCCCTCACAGGCAGAACAGAATCCAAAGGTCCTGTGCTGGGTTCCAAAGTGGGGGAGATTCCCTGGATCGTGGGCACCTCCCCAGAGTTCCCAGCTTCACCCAGCCGGCATCGAGCCGTGAGCAAAGACCCTAAGAGATATTTAGGGAAGCAATTCCTCCTCCTGCTCCTAATCCTGCCAACAGCAATTCCAGACTAAAACCACAACCCCAGCGGTTCCTGCTGGAATGGATTCAGTGATTGGTAGCACGGAGATGTGAAAAACGAGCTTCACCCTCCTGTTAGCATTGAAAAGTTTAATAAAGGACAATAAGGGACAAAGGTAATAAAGCAAAAGTCACAGCACTGGGTGCTTTGGTGCTCAGCCAGGAGCACCCTGCTCTCCTGGGGACTCCCTTTACATACACATCGACTTATTACATATTCATAAACAATTATACATATTCAAACCCTTCCCAGGAGCAGTTCAAAGATGGATGCAGTTCTCCCTCTCTCCTGTAGTTCCCAGAAGCAACAGATCGCTGTGGGGAGAAGCCTTTTGGCCACACACATTATCTTACCTGGTGCTGAGAGTTGGTGTGCTGCAGCACGAGTGCAAGCACACAGTTCATAAGCACAGCTATTTCTAAGTTTTTGGTTGAATGAAAAAGGTATTAAAAAACCCCACATCTTCACAACAAAGCTGCCTTATGTAGCATCTATTTTGTAATAAAGCTATTTTACATACAGCATCTATTTGTGACAAAGCCACTGTTCCAAAAGCTACTTTTAACATCACTTATTTTAACATTGCAGAAAGGCAATATTATAGCATCTATTTATCACGGAGGGAAGAGGAAAACCCAAAGCCCAGCGGGATCCGTGCTGTGACCACCACTCTCGGGGTTTTCAGGGAATGAAGGGAATTGTCCCCTCCACAGTTCCCCAGTTGGGCTGCAGGATCCAGCACCGGGCTGGAGCTGTGTGCTGGGAGAACTGGGAAATCTGTGCCTGCTCCAGGGAATGATTGAACTGGGAGCTCACCCTGATTCCCAGCAACGCAGCCAACGAAGCTCAGAGTGGCAGCACTGCAGAATTCCCGCTCCCAGGAATGGCTGCGAGGCAGGAGGCTGCTCCTGCATCCCTGAAATCCCAGAGACCAGCAGAGAACGGGATGGAATCACACCTAAACGTGCTCACAGCTGAGAATAAAGAAGCCAAAGGAGTGCGAGGCACTAGAAAGCACCAGAAATAAAGGAATTTTACAGGCATTCTAAAGGAATTTTACAGGTATTCTAAAGGAATTTTACAGGTGTTTTAAAGGAATTTTACTCAGCCTGCTGTGTGGGTTTTGTGTCCAAAATAATGGAACTTTTTTGTTGTGTTTTTTAGATTTTCAGGTTTCTTACGTTTTCCTTTTGTAAAGCCTTGTTTGAGACTTAATCGATCTGCAGAGCCCGGAGCCAGGATTTGTCACCTCACTCCCCAGAGCCTTCCCTGTCCTCCAGCACAGCTCCAAAGCTGCTACAGAATCCCAGAATCCCAGGATGGGTCAGGCTGGAAGGGACCTCAGAGGGTCCCTGGTGCCACTCCCTGCTCCAGCAGGGCCATCCCAGAGCCCAGGGCACAGGATGTGTCCAGAGGGCTCTGGAATATCCCCAGGGAGGAGCCTCCAGCCCCTCTCTGGGCTCTGTCCCAGCTCGGGCCCTGCCCAGGGCAGGAGTTGTGCCTCCTGTGCAGGGAATTGCTGGGATCAATCCCTGCCCAGGGCAGGAGTTGTGCCTCCTGTGCAGGGAATTGCTGGGATCAATCCCTGCCCATGGCTCCATCCATTCAGATTCGCCTGCTTGGCTTCATCCCGTGGAAATCAGAGGCATTTAAAACCACCAGGAGATTTAAAAACCAGGCTATAAAATGAAAAGGCCACGTTTTTCCCGTGAAACCCGAGCACACAAACTCCTGCTGGCACCTGGAAGCTGAGTTCATCCGGAGATCTCCAGGGAAAGCACTTCCACTGTATCCAGCATATGGGAAACATTTCATTACGCCAGACACAACATCATCATTAAAATTGAAACCAACAAATGCAAATTCCCTCGTGTGTCTGGAAGCCGAGCGCGCTGTAATTAAAATAGAAACGGAGAGCATGAAGGATAAAAAGATGGCCAAAAAATGTTGTTTTGTTCCAGTTTGTTGGTGCTGCAATTCAGGCAGCAGCTCCTCAGCAAGAGAAGTCCGTGCAGCCAGCGGGGTAAAAACACAACCAAGGGAGCAGCAGATGCCACCTGTGAGGAGGAATTGTGTTTTTCCAGCTCCAGATATGAAAGAGAACAAGTGCCCCATCCCAACTTTAACATGGAAATGAAAGGTTACCCTGGCAAGGCCTTGATTATTTTGGAATTAACTCATGGTCCCCCAGCACAGGGAGGACCTGGAGCTGCTGGAGGGAGCCCAGAGGAGGCAGCAGGATCTGAGGGATGGAGCAGCTCTGCTGTGGGAAAGGCTGGGAGAGCTGGGAATGTTCACATGGAGAGGAGAAGCTCTGGGGTGACCTCACTGTGGCCTGAAGGAGCTGACAGGAAAGATGGAGAGAGAGGATTTCCAAGGGCTGGAGGGACAGGAGCCAGGGAATGGCTTCCCACTGCCAGAGGGCAGGGCTGGATGGGATCTTGGGAATTGCTGGCTGGGAGGGTGGGGAGGGGCTGAGCTGGAATTCCCAGAGAAGCTGGGGCTGCCCCTGGATCCCTGGCAGTGCCCAAGGCCAGGCTGGACATTGGGGCTTGGAGCAGCCTGGGACAGTGGGAGGTGTCCCTGCCATGGCAGGGGTGGGATGGGTGGGATTTAAGGTCCCTTCCCACCCAAACCTGGATGGGATTTTATGATAATTTTTACCTTTTGGGTTTCTGGACTCCCCAGGGGCCGGGAAGCAGCAGCTCCCACCTGGCTGCTCCGTGCTGGAGCTCCTGGCCAGGCGTGTCCCAGGTTTGAAGCCCAGGGAGACCCAGCTGGGGTTGGCACAGACCCTGCACTCACTGCAGAATTTTCTTTAAAAACCAATTGAGATATGAATTCCATTTCAGTGCTGCTCCTCTTGATTGCTGCTTGCAGAAAACCATAAATAATTAATTGCATTAGAGAAATGTCACTCAGGCCCGGTTTTGCTTCACCTGATGTGAAAAATGACCACTTTAAAGACAAAAAACTGTCAGGCTCTTCATCTTTATCCTGCCCTGCTGTCTGTTCCCCTGCTTTATAAAAACCCAGTGTCTCCATGGAACCAAGTGATTATGTTTGAAGCCATCCTCGGGCACGGTGATTTATCCATGGGAGGAGGATTTATCCCAGGCTGACCCTGCCAGACAGGAGGAGGTCACAAAGTCTCTTAGGAGCGACATCAGGCCCCTGAAGATCCACAGAACTTTTGCCAAGACTCACCCACTCCCAGAACAACTCCAAGCCCGTTTTTAAAGGGCACAGGAAAGCTTCAGGCATCGAGAAAGCACCAAGATGTGCAGTGAGCACAGGTTTGGGTAAGTTCAATCCCATCCCCCTCTCCACTGGCTCCTCAGGGCCATTCCTCGAGTAGCAGTGATGGGATCACGTGGAGCTTGTTCCAGCCCTTCTCAGCAGAAGGACAAGAAGCTGAAAAGGGGTCCCAGGGCTTGGGAGGGAATTCATATTTTTGTGCCAACAGCTCCGTTGTGTCACCTGACACTGGTAGTGCCATAGATCAGCCTCTCCTGATGGGAGAGGATTTCAGAGTCCTTGCAAGGAGTTCGGCAGAAGGACGAGACAAACTCGCATCAGTTGCTCCTTCAGAGAGTTGTTTATTTCAGTGTTATCAGCTACCAGTGTAGAGAAGACACAGCAGAGCAGAACATGGCAAGAGAAAGCAAGAAAATGGCCCCTTATCAAGATTTCACAGCTCTTTTAAAGGTAAACTGACCAATAAAGACTTGAAACGACAGATATTTTTACTTTTCCTCCAATGTTCAGTGAATCACTCTGACACGCAGGCCGGAACTGGGAACTTTTCATCCAATCATCCTAAACTACTTTTGCTGCAAAATATGGGGGACTGGAAGAAGAGAGATGGAGGTTAAAAACTACAAGGTCTCCTGCATCTTGGAACTTTTACTATTTATCTATTGACTACATTAACAAACCTAAAACTTGTAAATTCTTCACCCTGTGACATCCTTACATCATATTCCATCACCTAGTTCCCATCTGTGTAGATTTTAATTCCTCCCAGAGAGCAGGCAGCTTTCTCCATGGATAAAGGTCAAAGACAACATTGTTCAGGGGGGTTCAGTTCTTCAAAACAGGCAGAGAAATATTCCCTGCACTCTGGATTCCCACATCACCCCTGTGGAGGAACACACTGGTGGGGTCTCCTACCCAAGAAAATCGACTTTTACACCCAAAATCTGCAGATTTACACCCAAAGAAGCGCAGAGCTAAAATGAAAAACTGGAGATTCCTTGTGCTGGGTTCAACTCTTGTGGCTCTGATGCTCAAAGAGCCTCTTGGAGCAGTCAGAGGAGGTTTCTCACAGGGAGGAGCTTAGGGATGGACTTGCAGCTGCGTTTTGGGGTGGAGGAAGAGCTGGCAGAGTCGAAAGAGAATAATTCTGATTATTCAGGAGACCCCAAAGCGGCAGTGATTTGCAGCATCTGCAAACACAGCACGGGCTGAGGTGCAGCCTCTGAGCTCATGAATTCCCTCACACCTCTGGGCACGTCCTGCAGGGAATTGTCATTGATCAGCCAGGATGAAACCCTGCATAAAACTGCAGGAGGAGCTTTATCCCCTGTCCCCGTGGTTTTTGCAGTGTTCTATGTTTTTATTTTCTATAGTAGAATTTCTCATGCATTTTCTGTAAACATAGTCCTTGTTTTTGTAACCGGCCTAAAGACTGTTTGGAACTTGTGGATTGTTTTTCATTCCTTTCTCCTAAGGCAGAGAAAGATGACAGACTGTGTTCCTATCCTGTAGAATTGCAGAGGTGTTAACCTCATCTACCAATGTATGGTTGTTTTAAGAAAGGTATAAAAATGAGAGAATGAAGAAGGGCAGGGCTTTTTGGGCTCTCTTGCCCCTCTTGTCCCTTGCCCTGCTTGGTGTCTGCGTGTTCCTTTTGTGTCTGACAGTGCAACAATCGCCCTCACCGATGGAAAACCAACACCCTGCAGAAAGGCACTTGGAACTGGAGACAGTCCCAAATGAGCATCTTTATCCTCCTGTCCGTTTTCCAAGCCAGCTGTAGCTTCACTCCATGGAAAAACCATTCCCTTCCAAGTGCCTGAGGGCCACGGGAGCCAGCAGCCAGTTCCCTGTGCTGCCCTGGTAACCAAATCCCCTAAACCAGTGTCATCTGAGGATGATGCACCACGGAGCTTTAGTCCAGCCTGGCCTCACTTCTCCTGTCTGACCTGATGAATGGGGCTCCTGGCACCTTTAATCTACACAGAAATTAAACTCTTCAGACTCTCTGCGCTGCCACGAATAAATTACATGTTTGTTTGAACAACTTGGAAATTTCCCTCTGACAAATTCTAGAGGTATAAATAACCCCTGAAGCCTTGCAGGAAGATGAACAGCCCCGTTTTATCCATCATAACTCACCGGGCAAACAGCGCCCGGGTTTAAATCCGCGCCCAAAGTGTTGGAACCCAAGGCACACCTCGGGCTGCCCTGGGGGGTCAGGAGCCCCAGCAAGGGGGTCCCAGCCCCTGGCAAGGAGCCCAGAATGGCACCGGCTTTGACCTCGGCCCATGGGAAAAGTTACCAACACTGCCAGAATCATTGCAAGCCACCAGAGTGTGAAAACGAGCAGTGGTTTAGTATTTTACAAGGTAAAAAAGAGGATTTTAGGGTTTTTAATATGAGGATGAAGGGTTTAAGATGGAGGATTTTGGGCATTGCCCTGTTCTTCCTCTTCTTCTCCTTCTCCTCCATCTTCTCTGGTGCTGGTGGCACAAAATGATTGGTGGAATGAAAAAGAGGCAGAAATTCCGTGTCTAGAACAGGTGCAAATGAATTGGTACAGAACAGTAACTAATAAATGCGTTGTGAAGAATGGTTGGATGATGGAAAGGGCACAGAAAGGCCGGGACAGCCCAGGGCTGGGCAGTGCCCGCTCGGACTCGGCTGCATCAGATGTGCGGCCGGAGCTGAGAGCTGGCAGAGAGAAGGAGAAATCAACAACCTGAAACAACATCTGCAGCCGTTTCTCATCTGCTGGGGCTCGAGGTAAAACTCCCCAGAGGTGAAGATAAAGAACCTGGATTTGTGCAGAGTCCTAACTCCCACAGAAAGGAGTGTGAGGGGCATTGGGTTGATGCTGTCCTAGGCAAGCCGGGCTCAGCTGGGTGCCAGGGGGTGCAGCAGTACTCCGAGAGGTCTGGATTCCATTAATTCCCAAAGGGAGATCCTCAGGCAGCTCCCCTCCTGCCAAAGCCTTTGCATCCCAGCCCAAGGGGCAGAGCCCCACCGTGGATTGCTCAGCCCAGGGTCAGAGCCAGCCTGGCAAAATCCGACTGCTCCCGGGGAAGGACCAAGCCATCCTCATGGCTCTGCGATTCTGGGATTGTGGAATTGTCCCTCTCCCTTGGAAACAGCCCTGAAACAGAGACCTGCTCTCTCTGTGCCCCTGCTGCCCCACAGACACAAACAGCAGCTCCCTCCTGACCTCCAGCCTCCTTTGGGTGTGGAAAAGGACAAGTTGCTCTAAAGGATCAGGATTTTCCTGCCTAAGAAGCAAAGCAGGGCACCTACTGCAATAATCCTGGGGTTTATCCCTGTTCTGGGTGGGTCAGGAGTGAGGGTTGAGACCAGGAACTGCAGAACTGAAGCCTCGGTAACGTGCAGGACTCAGTCAGGGGCTGGGGAGGGATCTAAGAATTGTTTCTGGCAAAAAACAGCAATTCCATCATCAGTTTCCTTGTCCTGAGTCTCCCACCAGTCTTTTCTCTCTCTTCCATCCCTGAACAACTTGTGAGCAGCCGAAATCAACCTTTGGCTTCAGTGAGAATAGGTCAGCCTTGCTAACAAAGCCAGGCTCTCATTCCAGAGCAAATAAAAGCATTCATATTTCAACTGGCAATAAATTCGATTTCCCTGCAGGACTGATTTTCACCAAGTTATGAGATCTGACACTTGTAGTATTAGATAACTCTGTTGCCTTTTATTTCTGGGTTTGAGACATCAAGTGGCAAAAGGGGAAATAAAAATGGCAGGAAAGAAAAACTGTTCCGAGGACAGAACGGTCCATTAAGCAAAAATTCAAACCAACTCATCTTTGGCTCTCGGTGGCTCAAATTCAATCCTGCTCCTTCCCTCCAGGCTGTTATTAACACTGGTATAATGAGTAACTAAAATCAAACTCCAGTGAATAAATATGCTCAAAGGCATTTTGTTATTTCTGCAATTAGAGACAAACTGCCACGGCAGAGCTAAAAGCTTTTGGGAAATCACATCCAAGGAAGCTCTGCCACGACTGCAATCCTTGGGCTGCTCTGAGCAGTGAATGCTGGGGGGGAGCTGGAACCCCAACCCCAAACCTGTCACAGCTGCTGGCCAGAGGGTTAAGAAAGACTCAGAGACAGGAATGCAGTCAAGAGAATGGGTGGAATTATTTAATTAACAAAGGACAGGTTTTTATGTGTTTTGTTCTCTTAGTGTCTAAATGGCAAGAGGTTATTGGAGCTCTTGCTAACTCCCTACCAGAGTGATTGGTCAGTTCTCACATCGTTCATTGTCCTGGTAGAAATCATAACAATTCTAATTCTATTTGCAGGTGCAAGATAGCAAACTTGGCTTACAGAAACCTTCTCATGTTTTGCACAGCTCAGCATGAGAAACACAGAGCTCTCAGGAACTGCTGCAGAGAGCTGAAGAAATTCTCTGCTGAGGCTTTTTCAGCATCCATACAACCCCATTTATTCCTTGTGTCTGCTCAGGTGGGAAGTGGTGCTGGGAGGCGAGAGCCCATGGCCAGGTCACCTGTGTGGGAAATTCCCATTGGATGTGTCCAGGGAAGGGAACGGAGCTGGGAAGGGGCTGGAGAATTCCTGAGGGAGCTGGGAAGGGGCTGGAGAATTCCTGAGGGAGCTGGGAAGGGGCTGGAGAATTCCTGAGGGAGCTGGGAAGGGGCTGGAGAATTCCTGAGGGAGCTGGGAAAGGGGCTGGAGAATTCCTGAGGGAGCTGGGAAGGGCTGGAGAATTCCTGAGGGAGCTGGAAAGGGGCTGGAGAATTCCTGAGGGAGCTGGAAAGGGGCTCAGGCTGGAGCAAAGGAGGCTCAGGGGGGACCTTGTGGCTCTGCACAAGTCCCTGACAGGAGGGGGCAGCCGGGGGGGGTCGGGCTCTGCTCCCAGGGAACAGGGACAGGAGGAGAGGGAACGGCCTCAGCCTGGGCCAGGGAAGTTTAATTTGGATATTGGGATAAATTTCTTCATGGACAGGCCTGTCCAGCCGGGCACAGCTGCCCAGGGAGGTTTGGAGTGCCCATCCCTGGGGGAATTTCAGATCCCTGTGGATGTGGCCCTTGGGGACAGGGGTCAGTGTGGCCTAGGCAGGGCTGGGGAGCAGCTGGACTCGGCCTTGCAGGGCTTTTCCAACTTAAACAATTCCGTGATCCTAAGGAGCCCAAAGCCTTTTGGGCATGGCCCTGGTGATGAGGACAAGGCCCTGCCTGGCCCTGGGCTGTGGGAGCTCTCAGGAATCCCCTCCAGGACTCGGGGTGAGGCTCCCAGTCCCCAGCAGTGCTGGCCTGGTGCCCCTGGGTGAGAGGGGTTTGTAGCAGAGGGCAGAGCTCATTCTCTGAGTTCAGCACCACAGACACTGCAGACAACAATTACATGAACTTAGCAGTTATTTATCCCAGCAAAACTCCAAGGGGATTTATCCTTGGAAGAGACATGGTAATAAAAGGGAAAGGATCAGGCAGCCAGGATTTAAAAACCCCTCATTTCCTCTTGTGACTGGCTAACAGGCTTTTGGAAAGCAGGAGACAGTAAATGTCATTTATTTTGACTTTAATAATGCTTCTGAGGCTCTTTGGCGTGACATTTCCAAGCGAGCCAGGGAAACAGGGATAAAACAAAGCAGAGGTAGGAAGCCAGAAGATCCTACTGAGAGAGCAGCTCCCTGTGACCAGGGGACAGCCGAGTGTGCCTCTGCATCTCCCTGGCTCTGAGGCTGCCTGGCTTTTCCCTGAGCGGCCTGGGTGAGGAAAAGCACCACAGGCACAGCCCAGACTGACCCGGGGTGGTCTGAGAGCAGCTGGGGCAGCCAGGCTGAGAATTCAAAGGGTTTGTGACAACTGGAAAACAGATTGGGAAAAACTGTCTCAGTTTATACTGAGGAGAGCTGAGTGCTGCACAGAGCAGGAGCTGCTGCAGCAGCACAGGCTGGGGAGAGTGGGGAAGGTAAAAAGGGGCTGTGGCTGCCCCTGGATCCCTGGCAGTGCCCAAGGCCAGGCTGGACATTGGGGCTTGGAGCAGCCTGGGACAGTGGGAGGTGTCCCTGCCATGGCAGGGGTGGGATGGGATGGGATTTAAGGTCCCTCCCAACCCAAACCATTCCGGGATTCTGTGATTAATGCTGATGCAAACAGGTCTGAAAGCATCACACCAGACCAGCAGGAAAAGACACGGGGAGAGGAACTGAGTCTCCTCTTCCCACTGAACTTCCATAAGTGCCCGGAGTGATCCATCCCCAGCTGGCAGCAGGGCAGGGTTAGAGCAGCTCTCATAAAATCAGGGGATATCCTGAGCTGGGAGGGACCCTCAGGGATCATCCCAGCCCCTGTCCCTGCCCAGACACCCCAAATCCCACCCTGGGCATCCCTGGCAGCGCTGCCCAAACGCTCCTGGAGCTCTGGCAGCCTCGGGGCCGTGCCCATTCCCTGGGGAGCCTGGGGAAGAGCCTTTCCTGATCTCAGCCTGAGCCTGCCTGGCCCAGCTCCAGCATTAATTTCACTGCGTGCCATTAATTCCATTAACGAATCCAAGCCATTCTCTCTGGATTTAGTGATTCCTCCAGACCCCGGGGAGGGTGTAACTGGGCCCTGCTTTGCAGCCAGGTTTGGTTTGTGGCTCTTCCAGACGATGAGGCCTGAAGAGGCCCTGCTGTGTCCTTTAATGCTCAGGGGGTGCGGATCCATCCTGCGGCATTCCCGGCATGGAACTGGCTGCTCCAGGCTCCGTTCCCAGGGCCCTCCCTGCTCCCAGCCGGGGGTGTGCAGGAGCCCCTGCGAGGTGCCTGTGGGAGCAGCCGAGGCAGCGCTGCCCTGATGCGATGTGACAATCGGCTGCCACCTTTTGTTTGGTGCGGCGCAGCCCCGCCCGCGGGGCCGGCAAATGAAATCCCAGCTGTCAGCGCCCAAATGAAAAATAAATCGCTGCGCTGACCCCTGCAGCCCAGCTGACAGCTCAGCCCCTCCACGGCACCGTGTCCCTCTCCCCTTCCCTCCTCTGCCATCATTCCTGCCTTTGGGTGTTTTCCAGGCCTGGCCTGGCAAAGCTCTGCCCTCCTTCAGCTGCTGGGGGCAGGATCTGGGCAGTGACCCACAGGCACAGGGGTGGGATGGATGGATGGATGGATGGATGGATGGATGGATGGATGGATGGATGGATGGATGGATGGATGGATGGATGGATGGATGGACAATGGAGGGATGGATGGATGGATGGATGGATGGATGGATGGATGGATGGATGGATGGATGGATGGATGGATGGATGGATGGATGGAGGGATGGATGGAGGGAGGGAGGGATGGATGGATGATGCAGGGATGGATAAATGGGTAAATAGATGGATGGGTGGATGGATGGATGGATGGAGAGAGGGATGAGATCAGTCTGGGGGAGCCCTCCCTGTATCAGCTGGAACTGGGCCCAGCTCCTGCTCCCTGTGGATGAGGATGATGAGGATGTGCTGTTCAGGCAGCGCTCTGGAGAGGGTGAACAAGGGGGTCACCAGTGCCAGCTGAGCCTCAGCCCCTGCCCATGGACCCAGGGATTGATTCCTGCCTGGAATGTCCCCACAGACAGGCCCTGGTACCCCCGGGTGGCTTTAACCACCTCAGTGCCAGCCAGGTGGGCACCACCACAGAGCAGAATCCTGGGGTGGTTTGGGTTGGAAGGGACCCTAAATCCCATCCCATCCCACCCCTGCCAGGGCAGGGACACCTCCCACTGTCCCAGGCTGCTCCAAGCCCCAATGTCCAGCCTGGCCTTGGGCACTGCCAGGGATCCAGGGGCAGCCACAGCTGCTCTGGGCACCCCATGCCAGGCTGGATGTGAGTGATCCAGGGGGTTTCCATATATAAATTCCATATAAAAGATGATTTCTTGATGCAGGTGATTGCTGAAATGAGCAGGGGAGATGCTCTGTTGGACCTGAACTCACAGCAGGAAGAAAACTCCTGGACAATGCAGCCTTAGGTACAGTGACCATGGGAAAATGTGGAGTCCGAGACACTCAGAGGAGAGAGCAAGATAAGCAGTGGAAATACAACTGTGGGCTCCAGAAGGAAATCACTTCAGCCTCTTCATGGGCCTGACTGATGAAAATGTAACCCTGGGGGGTGAAGGGGCCCAGGAGAGCTGGGTGATGCCAGGGACAGCCCCTGGAGTGCCGTGTCCAGCTCTGGCTCCGGGCACACGAGGGATAAGGATGTCCCTGCTGCCTGACAGGTTTATTTTCAGTTATCACACTTTTTCTATGCCCTTCTGTCATGCAGAATGACACTGAGCCCAGGCACAGATCTTTCCATAAATCCCACAGTCAGATCTCCCCCTAAATCAAGGCAAGGGGAGCCAGTGCTGTAACACAACTCTCTCAGCCTGAAGTGGGATCGTGGCTGCAGCTGAGAGCTCTGGACTGTGCTTTCCATTTCAGACACATCCTCTGAGCAAGAAAAGAAAACTCCTCTCTAGATATTAATAGTGAAACTCATCAGGAACTCCTGTTTCCAGGTAAATTCTGCCAGGATGTTTGGCAGCATCAAAAAGACCTTCAAATGGACTATTTAGCAAATAGCCTTGTGTGTGAGAGCTGAGAGATTCGGGCAACGCCTCGTAATTCACGTCCTGCTTTTCTTAAGGGGAGGTGATAAATCACAGAGGGTGTTTTACCTGGGGAGAGGCAGGGAGAGGGTGCTCTCCGCTCTGCACCTTCATTATTTGTCTCCAGCTTCAAAGCCCCGAGCTGGCTGAGAGCTCGGAGAGGGACAGATAATGATGCCCCGTAATCAGCAGAGTAATCACGAGATGGCTCTGTTACATTCCTCTCCCCGGAATATTAATGGAGCGAGGACATTGCAGACGGATGTGCGGCAGGGCTTTAAAATCCTTCCAAATGGCTCCTCAGGCCATTCCTGCTGCTGCTGCTGCGCTCCCTGGCTGGGGGGGAAGGTGGAACAGGGAGGAGCAGCGCAGCCTCGCCTCCCTTCTCCACCGAGCCGCAGCACAGGGAACAGCGGGGTTTTAACCTCCAGAGCCACTCCTGGCCTCACCCCGGCTGCCCTGAGAGACGGCGAGCAGCCAGAAAAAAATGCATTTTCACCCCGGTGGAGCCACAGCACCCGTGCTCTGTGATGCCTTAGGTTTTAACTTTTATATTTTCAAATCCTGCACTGCTTAGAGTGTAACTGCAGTTCCTTGTAGCCTGGAATTTCTGCTCTCTCGTGCTGGGCAGACACAACAAAGCCTCTCCAGGCTTTGCCTTCAAGGACAGCCAGGCTCTGCTAGGCCCAAAATGTGTAACCCAAAGCCTCTAAGGGGGGAGCAAGCTGAGGGGAATTCCATCATTAAACTGGGGCTTTAATTGGAGAATTAACCGTGGTATGCAAATGAACCAAACCTATAAAGGTGTGAAGAACTCGTGACCTGGGGTCCATCTTGGGGTCCATTTTTGGAAGCAGCCTCTGGCTCCCCCAGGGTGTGCCTTGAAGGCCTTCAAATAAATCCCGACCTTTATTCCCTTACTCCTGTCTAGTCTCTGGTTCTGGGTGGCTGCAGAAGGCATCACTCTGTGGGCACGAAGCCCCTCGGCACCCCCAGGGTGGTCCCAGAGCAGCAGGGCCGTGCTGCTGTCCCCTGTGCCAGTGCCCCTTCTGCCCCCCAGCAGGGCCCTGCTGTGCCCCAGCACACGGGCACTGCCCGGGCTGTGCCCTGGGGGACGTGGCAGGAGGAGCAGAGGGGCTCACACCACTCTGACAGCGCTGGGGCACTGCTGGGACATCAGGGAATGGGCAATCCTGGAATCACAGAACCCTGGGGGTTGGAGAAGCCCTCCATGATCAAGTCCAACCATTCCCCAGCACCGCCCGTGTCCCCAAAGTGCCACATCCACAGGGATCTGAAATCCCTCCAGCGATGGGGACTCCAACACTGCCCGGGGCAGCCCCTGCCAAGGCCTGACCATCCTTTCAGTGAAGAAATTTTCCCAATATCCAAACTAAAGCACCTTTGTCCTGTCCCTGTTCCCTGGGAGCAGAGCCCGACCCCCCCCGGCTGCCCCCTCCTGTCAGGGACTTGTGCAGAGCCACAAGGTCCCCCCTGAGCCTCCTTTGCTCCAGCCTGAGCCCCTTTCCCAGCTCCCTCAGGAATTCTCCAGCCCCTTTCCCAGCTCCCTCAGGAATTCTCCAGCCCCTTCCCAGCTCCCTCAGGAATTCTCCAGCCCCTTTCCCAGCTCCCTCAGGAATTCTCCAGCCCCTTCCCAGCTCCCTCAGGAATTCTCCAGCCCCTTCCCAGCTCCCTCAGGAATTCTCCAGCCCCTTCCCAGCTCCCTCATTGGATCTGTGCTCAGAGCAGGGTGGTTCTGTGGGCAGATGCCAGGGCACCTCTGTTTCCCTTGGGAAGCACCAGGGCTCTCCCAGAGGACTTCAGGCATTTGATGCACTGAGCAGGAACCCACAAAATTCTGCTGGAGCAGGGGAAGCATTCCCAGAGCTGGGCTGGGACACAGGACGGGCACACGAGGCCTGGGAGAGACAAGCACTCCTTGGAAAGGCTCTTTCCAGGCCTTTCCAGCATTCCAGAACACATTCCATCAGGGATCTCGCCCTCCTGTCTTGGCACAGCCACCCAAAGTGCTGCCAAGGCCTCCCCTCCCGTGCTCCAACCCCCAGCCCCACAGGAGGGGATGCCACAGAATCCTAACGGGAGGGATGCACAGAACACCATGGGGGAGCATTCCAACCCAGATCCTGCTCCTAACCATGGGGTATCCTGGGGGAAAAGGGACACACAGGGATCATGGAGTCCAGCTCCAGGCCCTGCACGGACACCCCAATGTAGCATCTGTTGCTTGGTTTGGGCAGTTGGGATGGATGGAGATGGGAGATCTCTGCAGTCAGGGCTTAGAGCATGAGGTTTATTGCTGAGGGCCTGGGTGCAGGGGCCCTGCTTGGAGCTGCAGCCTCAGCTCGAAGCAGGCCAGGAAAGCAAGAGAGCAAGAGAGAGCAAGAGAGAGCAAGAGAGAGCAAGAGAGTAAAATGAAATAAAAAGTGTGCGGTTCTCATTTACAATACAATAAATCATCTTCTGTGCTGAATATTCTAATTTTCATTAACCAATCGGGTACAAGCTACAAATCCTATAGCATTTACATACAGCCTATAAGAATCATTGCATTACCATGCTGCGTTATATTTTAAACTCTAAAACTACTTTTTGGACCCTTCTGCCAGGCTGGCAGGGTCTGCTCTGAGCCTTGGACCTGTCTGCAAGCAGAGGGCATTGTTCAATCAAAGGGGGATTACCTTCATTGTTTTCCAGTTGTTCAGTAACTAAGGCTTGGTATCTCAAAGCTTGTTTTCATTTCAATCTCGCTCATGGTTTCCATATTCTCAGCATCTTTTGCCAGGCAATCATATTTGTAAGGCTTTCCTATTTCATCTTCCCCAACATCCCAACAATCCCCCCTGTGCATCCCTGGGAGCAGTGTCCAAACACTCAGCACAGCCCAGTGCCCTGGCAGCACTTCCAGCCTTATCCAAGTGTCTCCAACGGTCAGGTTTTTCCCAGGAGGTGCTGAGGCCATCCCTCACCACATCCTCCAAAAAATGTTTTCAGTTTCCCCCCTGAGGCAACCACAGAAAAATATAAGTTATTCCTGTAAGTAAATTCAAATTAACTTGTCCCCAAAGACAGGTTCATTGTGCTGTGTCTGGTTATTTCTCTCAGTTAAACTGAATGACTCCAATTTTTACCAACTTCTTTCCTTCCTGAGGTCAAGGAGGGCTTTGAGCAGGTGCCACGGACCTGCAGGGACAGTCGCTGACCTCTTTATCTTCCCTGTAGCCACATCTCCTCCCTGAGCTAATTTATTCTCCACAGAGCAATAAAAAATGTGAAAAACAGCAAGTCAGATCACTGGAGAGGCTTAAAGTAGCTAAAAATGCCAAGGACTCCCTGGCAATTCCTCCTTCCAGTGTCTGAAGGGGCCTGCAAAGAAGCTGGAGAGGGACTGGGGACAAGGGAGGGAGGGACAGGAGCCAGGGAATGGCTTTAAGCTGGAAAAGGGTGGATTTATGTGGGATATTGGGCAGGGATTCCTGGCTGGGAGAGTGGGGAGGGGCTGGGCTGGAATTCCCAGAGCAGCTGTGGCTGCCCCTGGATCCCTGGCAGTGCCCAAGGCCAGGCTGGACATTGGGGCTTGGAGCAGCCTGGGGCAGTGGGAGGTGTCCCTGGGATGGGATGGGATGGGATGGGATGGGATGGGATGGGATGGGATGGGATGGGATGGGATGGGATGGGATGGGATGGGATGGGATGGGATTTAAGGTCCTTCCAACCCAAACCATTCCAGGATTCCGTGAATTCCAAGCCCTGCCCCAGGCTTGAAGGCACGAGGAGAAACAGCCGGAGCAGAGCATCCACCAGAACCTCCCTCCCTGCATTCCCCCACCCAGCTGAGGAGAACATTCACTGCCTGCACTGATTTCAATCCCAGCCCTCGGCAGGACGAGCACTGCAACGTCCCCTGGCGAGGTGGGAAAGGCTGGAAATCTGTTCAGCAGCACAAATCCGCGGCAGATCCGAGGGGAGCGTTGGGATGAGGAGCACGGGTTAGGAGGAGCTGTCCCCCCTATTCCCGGCCCTGTGCTGGGACAGACACACCCCAAAATGAACCGCAGCTCCCGGGTTACTCCTGCGGCTGGAGGCAGCACTGAAATCCAGGCTGGGGCCGCCACCTGCTGCTGCCGGCGGCAACTGCAGGGCAGCAGGGATGGGATGCTCCGCTCTGGAAGCTGCGCCTGGAACCGGGCTGGTGGCACTGGCACCAGCAGGACAGGGCGGGGAGAGGGTCCTGAGCCCTGATCCACACGGGGATGGGGAGGGAATAACCCCGCTCCACTGCAGTCCCGGGAGAGGGCACAAAGCTGCTGCTCTTTGCTCCGTTTGGGAATGAAGGAACGGCAGGGACACCTCCCACTGTCCCAGGCTGCTCCCAGCCCCAATGTCCAGCCTGGCCTTGGGCACTGCCAGGGATCCAGGGGCAGCCACAGCTGCTCTGGGAATTCCAGCCCAGCCGCTCCCCACCCTCCCAGCCAGCAATTCCCAATTCCCAAGATCCTGTAGTATATGATGCAAAATAATTCGTGCTAAAATTTTAAAGATGACAGAATTTTGCTGAGGCTGAGAAAAGCAAAACAGGTGGCTGCAAAAATGTGCGGTTCAAGGATCTCTGTCTGAATAAACCCCGAAAAAGTACATTTCAGAGATAAGCATTTAATGGGATTTCCTCATCTGGCAGAGCTCCATGATGTGTGTGTATATACAGAAATATGGTTCCAGGATGTATGTACAAGCAACAATAATATACTTGCACCAGAAACTGATTTCAACAGCAAAAATCGAATATTGATTTCTGGAACTGTCGTCAGATGTGGTGGAAAAAACCAGGAAAATTCTATTGTTGTATTGAAAAGATAAAGCTAAACAAAAAAGAAAAAAGGTATAAAAGGACACCTCAGAGAAGCTGAAATTCATGAACAGGCGAGATTTGAACCAATAAAGGTCAGAACTCAGCTCACCCAGCACCCATTGCCTGGCTCGGTGTTGCTTTGCTTTGTGGCTCTTTCTGAATTTTATACTTTGATTATTAATAAATTCTCTTTAATTATAACACTGATTGGCTCATTTATAACACCATCCAGCCCTGCCCTCTGGCACTGGGAAGCCATTCCCTGGGTCTGTCTCTCATCAAAGTCTCCAGCGCCCAGCTGAATTCCCATGTCCCTTCCCAGGGTCCCTCTTCCCAAGCGGCACTGCCCACACACCCCGGAGATCTGCAGGGGAAGCTTCACACGGGGACCTCCCAACACCAGCCCTGTGTGGATCGGGGTGACAGCGACATCCCGAGGATGTCACCAATTCCCTGTTTCCAGCGTTTTTAATGTCTTCATTCCAGTGTCCGTGAGCTCTGCGCTGTGACTGACCCCAGGGCTCCTGCTGCCCGCATTCCAGAGGGTGGGAAGGCTGCACCAGGCGTGGCCTCAGCCCCTCTCTGTCCATGTGGGATCTGCCCTGGAGCATTCACCGCCAGAATTCCATGCAGGGAGCGGCCCTGGGCTGGGACATCGGCCCCTGGCCGGGTTTGATGGGCAGAAAGCAGCAGCCGGCCAGGAGGGCAGAATCAGCATCTGGAGCGATTCAATTTGAAATTAATTACATAAATTATGTAATGAGGAAAGATGAGCTGAATCAGTGTTCCAGCACGAGCTCGGGGAGCGTGACCAGGGCCAGAGCCTGGAGCTGAGCACCATCACATCCCTGCCCACAGCTCCTCCGGAGCACCGGCAGGGAAACAGCTTCCACACAGGGAATTGCTGTGTGCCGAGCTGCTCCTGCTGGGATCCCGGCTGGAATCCCGGCTGGAATCCCGGCTGGGATCCCTGCTGGCACCTCGGTGACCCCAGGATGGCAGGGCCAGGCCCAGAGGGCTCCGGGCTCAGCGAGTGCCAGCGCTGGCTCCGGGCTGACCTTGGGCTCTGCCGAAGGGACGGCTCCGCCCGCGGGGGCAGCCGAGTGGAAAGCTGAAACCATCATTTTCCAAAGAGACTGGAGGTAAAAAAAAAAGCCTCGGGGACCATCTTTTGTCAGTTCCTGAGACTTGATTAACTGCCTTAATTCCACATGATTAATGGCTCTCGGACCTCGGGAGGCCCGAGTCTCCGTGCATGGGGCGTGACTGGAGACTCTTCCTTCTCCAAACTCCTGCGAGCTGCTCCAGAGCCTCATTCCCGATGCCCTGCCTCTGCCATTGCCCCTTCCTTCTGCTCTCCACTGGGAATGACTGCAGTGGGAGCACGGTGCTCCGAGCATGGCTGCATTTTCATGTCCCTGGGTCCCTCAGCAGCGCTGGCAGGGGACGGGCACTGCTGTGCTGCCACCCACACCCTGCTGCCGGAGCTCCTCGGAGCACAAACCGTGCCCGGGGTGTCCCCTGAGCGGGCATCTCGAGTGCCCTGGCAGTTCTGGGCTCCTCATGGCAAGAGAGCACTGGAGGGGCTGGAGCAGGGCAGGGAATGGAGCTGGGAAGGGGCAGGAGAATTCCTGAGGGAGCTGGGAAGGGGCTGAAGAATTCCTGAGGGAGATGGGAAAGGTCTGGAGAATTCCTGAGGGAGCTGGGAAAGGGGCTGGAGAATTCCTGAGGGAGCTGGGAAAGGGGCTCAGGCTGGAGCAAAGGAGGCTCAGGGGGGACCTTGTGGCTCTGCACAAGTCCCTGAGAGGAGGGGGCAGCCGGGGGGGGTCGGGCTCTGCTCCCAGGGAACAGGGACAGGAGGAGAGGGAACGGCCTCAGCCTGGGCCAGGGGAGGCTCAGGTTGAACATCAGCAGGAATTTCCCCATGGAAAGGGAGCTCAGGCCTTGGCAGGGGCTGCCCAGGGAGCTTTGGAGTGCCCATCCCTGGAGGTGCCCAAGGAATTCCCGGAGGTGGCACTCAGAGCTCTGGGCTGGGGACAAGGTGGGCATCGGGCACAGCTGGGACTCCATGGGCTGGGAGGGCTTTTCCAGCCTCAGGGATCCTGGAATTCTGTGACACTTAAACAAGAGATCTGTGACACAGCAGAACAAACTTTGGGAATAACCTCCAAAAAGTTAACAAATCTCCACTGAAGAGTCAGCAGAGCCCTGCTGCCCAAGGGGGCAAGGAGCAAACCCATCCCGCCCTCCAGTGATCATCACTCAGGGATGCTCCTGAGGGCAGCAGTGAGGGAAGCCCAGGGAGATCCTTCCAGCCCTGCAGCCAAATCTGTGCCCAAAATACAGATGGAAGGAGGACAGGAGAAGGAAGAGGGAAGCATTGGCCTCATCCCCTCGCAGGATGTGCTGCTGCAGACACGTTCTCTGGATGAACAGGGCTGGTTCACAGCTCTTGGCAAACGTGGGGATGCCGAACATTTGGATTAATTATTATAAACAAGACTAAATTAATGCACTGAAGGAGCAGGAGGTGGTTGGGCACACGTGTTCCACACAGGCCCTACACAGCCAGCAGCGAACCTGTGGTGGTGGATCATTAATCACCCGTCACAGGCTGAACCAGGGGAGACTCCAGCAAAAATCCACAGCTTTTCACACAGCACTGGATCACGAATTCATCCCATTCCTGCCCTGGTTAATGGAATGCAAGGGCTGTGCATCTCCAGGATCTATAAATAAACTTCCAGGCCTGACTTGCTGCTCCTGTGCTTCCTGGTGGGGAATTGCATCCCGGAGTTTCTGGGGCAGGCACACCACAGGCAGGATGGGGAGGGAGCACCCAGGGGTGGCTGTGCTCCCCTGGGGTGGAATAAGAGAGGCCAGGGCAGCAAACCCCAGCCCAGCTGGACCCTGAGGTGAGCTGTGGAAGGCAGAGGGGAGCTCACAGCAGCTGAGTTTCACGTGGATCCGATTATTGTTTATTGATACACAAAATAAAAATGCTGCTGGATCAGTGGGGTTTGGATTCTCAGAGTGAAACACAAAACCAGGCTCTGTGCAAGCAACTCTTGAGCTGTTCTGGGCACCCACTCCCACATTTACTTCCACCACTTCCCATTAAATGTCTCCAAGGTTTTCCTAGGGAATGGATGGATCCCTGCTGACTGAGGCCAGGAGCAGTTAGGTTTGGTTAACAGCCAGGCTCATCCCTGGAGTGCTCCAGTGTTCTCCCCCTGCCCCTGGGCTCAGGGCAGGCAGGATCCTGGGAAAGAGAGCTTGAGGTGGAATTTGGGATCCCTGCCTGGGCATTCCCACAGCCCCACAGTGCCTGACCCTGCTCCCTGCAAGGGGGAATGACTGAAAAAAGGAGGACACCATTAGATTTAAGGAAGTTACTTGCTTTTTTCCCTGTAGGACCTTTTATTTGCTTATATGGACAAGGTTTACATTTTCTGTGCCAGGTCAGTCCCACGCTGAACCTTCTGGAACATTTCCACTGCAACAAGCAGGAGACTGCAGCATTCCCATCCCTGGCAGTGCCCAAGGCCAGGCTGGACATTGGGGCTTGGAGCAGCCTGGGACAGTGGGAGGTGTCCCTGCCATGGCAGGGGTGGGATGGGTGGGATTTAAGGCCCCTTCCAACCCAAAGCAGTCTCTGGTTATGATTCTAATTTCTAAAAACAACTGCAGAGAAAAACATGAGGGAAGGTGAAGGTGCAAGGTGTGGCTGGAAGAATAGGGATGGGAACTGAGTTCACAAACCTGGGTGGACCAGGCTGAGTAGCAGGAAAGAGCAGGGAATGATGAGGAAGAATGAGGACAAGCAAAGAGAAGCCAGGAGCTCGTGGCTTTGGGGAAGAGGGCAGTGCTGAATGGAGCACAGCATCCAGCCTGGAATCAAACCCAAGATCCCCTGTAAGAAGAAATAGTCTGTAATGCCTTTTTTTGTTGTTTTGTACGAAGCTGAGTCCCTTGTGGTAAAACATCTGTGAAGGACACTGTCCTACAAGCCAAAAACCCCAGGAACACCAACAGGAGCTGAAGGAACGTGGGCTCTCCACTGGCACTGCCTGGAGGGACCCAGGGACACGGTCACAAGCACAATTCCTTCTGCAGGCTCCCCAGACCTGGCCTGGGCTCTCCAAGTCAAACCAGGCTCTTGGTGACCCCAGGATCTGCAGGACAAATCCTGCTCTGCTTCCCAGCAGATTCCCAGTGTCCGTGGGAGACACAGGCAGAAGCTGACACGACACTTGCTCTCTGCTGCTTGCTCCAGGAATGTTATTTCCATCTGCCTTCTGCCCTACAACTCTGCACCACTGTCCCTGTGATGGGAATGTCACCCATCAGCGTGGAAACGGTGCTCTGGGACATCCTAAATTCATGGCACTCTCAAAATACTTTGCCAGAGGCAGGAAAAGCAGCACTGAAACGCTTCTGGAAGTTCCCCGAGCACCAAACGCCAACAGGGAGATGGTTGGGGTGCGTGGGGGGACAGGATGGGTGCAGCAGGTGATTTTGGGATGGTCACTCCTGGATCCCTCACTTCTGAAGGGCACTGGAAAATGGGATTAGTGACCCTGGACTTGCCTGGGGCACGGTGGCTGTGGGAGCTGCAGGTGCTGGGTGCTGCACACACTCAGGGTCTGCATTCCAGGGCTCTTCCAGCAATAAACTGGGCACTACCTCGTGCCATTCCCAAAATCACTCCGCTTTTCCCGGCAGGATGGAGCTCTTGGAGAGAGAAATGCCTGGGAATGTCTGTTCTGAGTTCTCACAGGCTTTTTACGATCCTTGCTCCATTGTGAACTTTAGTGCCAGCCCAAATTAAATTCATTTTACAATATGAATTTATTTCCCAGCTTCTTAACAGAACTATTTGGAAACGTCCCAGAGCCTTTAAACAACAAAACTGTTTTTCCTTTATGGCAAAAAAAAATGGATTCTTTGCCTTTCTTTTCCCAGGGAGAGCAGCCAGCAAAGGCCCCCTCCAGCTTGCACAAGGATGGATTTTTTTCCACACAAAACTTGAGCAGTTTAGCACTTCCAAGCTGTCATTGTCACACCACAGTCAGTTAATTACATTTATAATTCCAGAAACGTGGGTGGTAGAAATTGAATCTCAAGTAAAAGACTTTGTCTCCCAGACAGTGGGCAAATAAAACTTTGCTTATCTCGCTGTAATTTCATGATGCGCAGCATGAGGTGGTGAAAAATCCCTCAATAATGTAACTTAGCACTTCCAGGGAGTGCTGCACTCTTTCTTCCTTTCATTTTTATCGTGGCCAAGGCTGTGGAAGGCTCCAGCTGAGGGAAGTCCCCTCCTTGCTGCCCATTCCCTCTCCCCACGAGCCCACCCGTGTCTCCCCTTCCCTAAGCATTGTTTCCACAGCTGCTTCCCAGTCCTGAGTGCTAAACTCACCTGGGACACTCCAAAAGCTCCTGCGGGCATCCCTGGTGATTTGGGAAGGGAGAACACCCCGAGATGAGGGGAACACACGGATGAAACCTCCTCATCCTGCCAGATGTCAACGCGAATAAAGAGCTCGGAGGTGCCATCACTGCAGCTCAGGTGCTGCTCCTGCAGGTGTGCCAGCAGTGGGGGATGCTCCAGGGGATCCACCAGGGCTGGTTTTCCCTGCTGCTGGAAGGACTGGCAGGAGATCCTGTGGAAATCCACATCCTGTGTGGTTTGGAAAAGGCTCTGTTCCCTCAGGAGCAGTGCAGGGCCTGGCCTGGCTCAGACAGGACACCAAGGCACGACTCCAGAGCCCGAGGGGAGACACAAAAAGGCAGGGATTTGTCCCAGCATCATTATCCCACTCCAAGGCACATTTCCTGTCACACAGTGATGGCTCAGCCCCAGCTCTGGGACACTGGGAACACACAAACAAAGGCAGGCTCCAGGAACGAGAGGAAGGAATGGGATTCTTGGCTTGGTTTTCCACAGAGGACTAACACAGAAAGGCAGGAGTCATCCCAAAGCCACCTGGGTTCATGCATTTGGTTCCTGCCCCTGCCTCACAGCATGCACTGAGCACATCCCAAGCTGCCTGTCTGCTCCCACAGAAAGAGGGAATGGGCTCCAAGATCCCACTGCTGCCCTGGGGGCGGTCACAGAACCACAGGGATGGTTTGGACTGGAAGGGAAGTGCCCAAGGCCAGGCTGGATAGTGCTTGGAGCAGCCTGGGACAGTGGGAGGTGTCCCTGCCACGGCAGGGGTGGCACTGGGTGGGATTTCAGGTCCCATCCAGCCCAAAGCATTCCAGGACTGTAAGGAATGGAAGTTCTCCTTAGGAGGATCAGCAGCACCCACCCAGGGTCAAACGCTGCCAGTGCACTGTGACAGCAGACAAAAATCCCCTCCTTGGCAGCAGCCAGCACTGCCCAGCTGAAGCAGTGCCCAAATCCTACATTTTGGGGCTGGGAATTGAAAAAATGGCACATTTCTGCTTCCTCAGCTCTGCTCCTGCTGCTCTTTGTGCTCCAGAGGAACACTGCCAGGGAGAGCTGAGGTAAATACATTTCAGGGGGTTACAGAGCAATAACTCCAGTGTAAAAGCACAGACCATGAAGCTGCAATGCTCTGAAATCCCTCACAGCTCCGGAGGACAGGAGCTGTTTGCCCAATTTAACCCATCAACCCCGAGGAAAAGAGACCTTACAAGGGATGCTTTCCCCTCAGCAGGCAGGCAGAGATTTGATCTGTCAGCATCTGTATCAATCAAGGCAGAGCTCGTGCCCTGCTGTGGCCAGGAGGGATCACGGCGAGGAACTCAAAGGGCAGCACCAGGCGAGGTGCAAGTGTCTGAGGGAAGGGAGGGCTTGGCTTTATTGTGCCAGACACCTCGAGAGAATAAAACCACTTAGCGAGGAGGATCATCCATCACTTCCTAACACAGAAACCTCCCCTTCTGCAGCCTCTGAAAGGCTGAAATGTCAGAGTGTCTTTTTAGACCTGTTGCTAACGCTTCAAAAGAAGACAGAATATTCCAGTGATTTTCTATAATTAGTTTAATATCCAAAGTCTGCTCCTTTCCTTTTCTTGATTATCTGCTCATTGGTAAAGCTGATTTTCATAGAATTCCGGAATGTTTTAGGTTGGAAAGGACCTGAAATCCCACCCATCCCATCCCACCCCTGCCATGGCAGGGACACCTCCCACTGTCCCAGGCTGCTCCAAGCCCCAATGTCCAGCCTGGCCTTGGGCACTGCCAGGGATCCAGGGGCAGCCACAGCTGCTCTGGGAATTCCAGCCCAGCCCCTCCCAGCCAGAAATTTCCTCCCAATATCCCATCTGAACTCCTATTTTGTTTAATCACTCCAGCTCCTGGGAGCATCTTTTCCTGAAATTCTTTAGCAACAACAGAGCCTCGGGATTCTGTTCTGGAGCACAATGATCCCAGCACCGACAGGGAAGGGGGGTCAGTAACAGCATCACTGCAGGGACAAACCAAGTACAAATCCTGTGTGAAGAAGGATTAAAGAGAACTTCATTCCCTGAAACTTGAGGGTTCCAGGGACCTGGCCAGTGTCACCCTCCTCCTCTAGGGACTGTGCCAGTGCTGGGCAGCAGCCCCAGCTCAGGGACCCCTCCCCTGTCCCACTGAGCTGCTCCTCATCCTCGTGAGCATCTACAAACCCCAGTGTGGCCTCCTGGCCACCCCCAGTGCCCTGCCTGCTCCTCCCAGCCCCCACTGGTGGCACTGGGCCACCGAGTGTGCCTGGCCCTGCTGGTCTGGGTGCCAGCACTGCCACCAGTGCCCCAGCTCTGGAATGAAGCCATCCAAAGGGACACTGGAGCCACACGGATGGAGTAGCCATGGCAACCCACAGTGGCTCCCTGCCTCCCTTCTCATTGCATCACTGCTTCCCTGTCAGCTGCTGATTTTCCAGCCTCCTGGATAATTTCCAGGCCCAGCTGGGACACCGGTGCTCTTGGAAAATAATTTTATTAACAGGTTTTTCTTCTTGTTGTGTTGAAACTGCCGCAGTAAAATCAGGTTTTATCAAAATAGGAGAGATGGGAAGGAAAAAGATGCCACCGGTGCTGAGTCTCAGTGGATGGAAAGCTGATAGAGCCATGAAAGTGTGGGGTAAGAGCTCCACACCTGACACTAAATTTCACCATAAATGGACTGATGAACTTCAGCCTCACAAGAGAAGAGGCAGAATTGGCTGCATCCTGCAGAGTCTTAATGGCTTATTTATTTGTTAATTACTGTTTTTGTAGTAGGCGAGGAAGAAAAGCAAGAAATGCATTTGAAATTTATAATAACATCTACTCCCTGCCACCCTGCATGGAAGTTCTGCCAGGAGAAAACTGAATTGGGAATGTTGGAATCCCTGAGGCTGGAAAAGCCCTCCCAGCCCATGGAGTCCCAGCTGTGCCCGATGCCCACCTTGTCCCCAGCCCAGAGCTCTGAGTGCCACCTCCAGGAATTCCTTGGGCACCTCCAGGGATGGAAACTCCAAACCTCCCTGGGCAGCCCCTGCCAAGGCCTGAGCACCCTTTCCATGGGGAAATTCCTGCTGATGCCCACCCTGAGCCTCCCCTGGCCCAGGCTGAGGCCGTTCCCTCTCCTCCTGTCCCTGTTCCCTGGGAGCAGAGCCCGACCCCCCCCGGCTGCCCCCTCCTGTCAGGGACTTGTGCAGAGCCACAAGGTCCCCCCTGAGCCTCCTTTGCTCCAGCCTGAGCCCCTTTCCCAGCTCCCTCAGGAATTCTCCAGCCCCTTCCCAGCTCCCTCAGGAATTCTCCAGCCCTTTCCCAGCTCCCTCAGGAATTCTCCAGCCCCTTCCCAGCTCCCTCAGGAATTCTCCAGCCACTTCCCAGCTCCCTCAGGGATTCTCCAGCCCCTTTCCAGCTCCCTCAGGAATTCTCCAGCCCCTTCCCAGCTCCCTGGGCTGCTCCCCCTCATCTCCTGAACAGGGTCATGGATTCCCTGTGGGACCTTGTCAAACCTTCCCACTCTCTTGCCCACTTTAGGGCAGAAGAAGTCTGGAACTTCCTTCCATTCTAACGAGAGGGGCGAGGCTCAGCTCTGCAGCACAGAACCACACCAGTGTCACTGATGGGATGGTGACCGAGACCCACAGAATTTCCATCCCCTGGGATAATCCATTCCTGAGCTTTTCCTTGCAGTACCAACAGCAAAGCACCCGTGGGAGTCTGGAACCCCACAAATCCCAAATGCAACCATCCCCACGTGGCCTCCACGTCCCTGCTTCACTCACAGTAACTTGCCCAAGAACCCATGAACGCAGTCAGCTCTAAAAGCCTCGTTTGCAGCGTCTCCTTGCAGGAATCTGAACATGTTCCCTCTCCCTTCCCTTGGAATTAGTATGCCATTGTGAGGATCAAGGCCATTTGCAGGAATATAAAATATTCAATTAATAAGGCTCCGGAATATTTAATCGTGACATTGAAATGCTAAGGAGTGCATTAACATTTATTATTCCCTATAAAGGATGGAACTCCAGCACTGTGCCTGCAACTGTTCCAGAACAGCCCTGTGGAGCTCCAGGTGGGGTTTTGGGCTCCTTCCTAAACCGATGCTAAAAGGCAGCATTAATGCAGATTAGGCTAAATCTCATCACCACTGGAGTAACACTCCAGGAGAGAATGAAATTACCAGCTCTTGCTTTAAAGAACTGAGGGGAACATTTTTTTTTTTGCCATTTCCAATTAGCAGAGCTGAGGTGGCAGGGAATTACACAGGGAGTCTTTCCAGCAGTGGCTGAGGCCTTGGTGAAGAAAAAACAAAATAAACAGCAAAAGCAGAGATTTCTGCCTTAAGCCCTGTCCTATTTTACACCATTTTAGCCCAGGGCTTGCTCAGATGCACAAGTTTGATGTATTTGTGATTTCTGAGGTGATTTCTCTGCCATGAATGGAAACACTGCCATTTCACTGCCAGGAAATCACCACCACAGCAAAATCCTTTCTAAAACAGCCCTAATTATGAGCCACAAGGGGTTTTTTTATTTCCTTTGTTACTTCTGCACAACTTCTTGCCACATCTTGGGGCAGGTTATGGCACATCTCACCTCACAGGGAAATAAGGTCAGCCTCTGGTGGTTTAACCCCAGCTCCTCATGATCCTGAATCCAAATCCCTGTCCCAGCTACTGGGAAGGAATTTAACTCCATCCCAGCCCAAACCAGGACACTCCACCATCACAATGAGCTGTTTATTAATAACAGGCACAATCAATGTGTCTTTAAATAAAAATCAGCCTTGAAATCAATGGAGATTGCTCAGAGGGATCACTTAGCAAAAACACTCAAAAGATGAGGGAAGTTACAGAGATGAGCAAAAATAAATCCTTACCAACAATGGAATGGGCAACAAGGATGTTTTAAAAGAATAACAGGAAATTATTGTAATAGCTTGGATCTGTCATTGGGAATCAATACAGTAACTCCTAGAGAATGCATAAAACAAATATTTATTTTTTGTGCTTGTACAGATGCTGAGGGGAACATTCATTTCTGATGGAAATAACTCAATATTTTCTATTCAGTCACTGTTTAAATAAGATTATTAACTGGCTATAGCCTGAGCTAATCACAGACAATTCACAGAACTTCTTGTGAGCAGCCCCCAGAAGCTCCAGAATGTTAAATGGGACAGACCAGCCAGGCAGCACGAGGCAGGCTGACAGCCAGGGAGTTTGGGTGGTAGATTAATTAACAGCATGGTGATTGCATTTTAGAAAAACTAGACCTGCATGCCCCATAGAAACGTCTTGTGCCACAATTGTAATTAACAACCCACCTGGAAATTCTCATTCTGAGGACATGCAGGGGAAGAGGCTCACCAGGAGAACATGGAATTCCTGTGCAGGCAAAGCTCCAAACCCCACACTCAGGGACAAACTGGTCCAGCAGCAGCAGCGGTGCCAGGCTCGGTGCTTCCAGCTGGGACAGGCTGGGATTGATCTCCAGGGACAAGCAGGGAAAGAATCTCTGGGAAAGGAGAGATCAGTGGGGTAAAGGGCAGGGCCAGCACGGGAAGGAGGGGTCAGGAATTAAACAGGAACACTGGCTAATTCAGTGTACACTGAAACAAGCAAGCAGCAGCCAAGCACTAGAGGGAATATCAAGGAATGCACTCCTGCAGCAATGGGAAAATAAGAGGTGAGTTAAAAATGAGCTCAGGTTATGGCAGCTGTGGAATGGGACTGAAGGCAGCGTTCAGGAGTCCTTGGGGTACACGTTCCTAAGGAAAGCTGCTCCTCCCTCCAGCTGAGGAGGGGAGAAGCTGGAATCCTGTAAAGCAAAACCATTCCAGGTAGGAGGGACGGCACAGTTCTCTCACGGAGCTGACAGTCACAACTCCCTAAGGGCTGGGGCTGGTTCCTTCTCAAATCAGAAATCACTCACAGAGTCCCAGAGTATCCTGAGCCGGGAGGGACCCCCAGGGATCATCCCAGCCCCTGTCCCTGCCCAGACACCCCAAATCCCACCCTGGGCATCCCTGGCAGCGCTGCCCAAACGCTCCTGGAGCTCTGGCTGTGCCCATTTCCCTGGGGAGCCTGGGCAGTGCCCAGCACCCTCTGGGGATCCCTGAGATCCATCCCAAAAGTTCCCTGGCACAGCTCCAGCCGCTCCCTGGGAAAGTCATTTCTGTGCCCTACGTGGCAGCAAAACTCAGCCAAAACGCTGCTGAGCCGCGTGGGATCCGTGAGCAGCAGAGAGCAGCAGCGGCACTGCCCGTGTGAGCGATGAGCGGGCCCGGCTTTCCCGGCTTTCCCGATCCAGGGAATGCCGGGCTCAGCCGTGCCCCGCAGCCCCGCTCCAGCTGCCGGTGCCCGGGATACCGGGGCTGGCAGAGGCGGCTCTGCCACCTCGCGGGGACAGCGCTGCTCGCACCTCGGCGCTTTTCCTCCCCTCTGGAACGCCGGGCAGCCCCCGGGATGCCGAGGTTTGGAAATGTTCCCCCCGCAAGGGGAGCCCCAGCTCGGGCACAGCTGCTCCAAGAGATTTTTGTCGATTATTTTTCTGATATCCCCGAACCGCAGCCGCCTTTTCCGCTCCCTCCTTCCACCCCGCGAGCTGCTGGGTGAGAAATTAAATAAGGCTAAGCCAGAGGAAAAGAAGAAAGAAGAACAGAACAGCCCAAGCAGAGTGTGGGGTGTTCTGTCAGTCTGAGTCAGTCTGAGTCAGTCCGAGATACAATGAAATCCAGCAGAAATCTGCAGCAGCAAAAGGTTTCCTGATGTTTAATGAAGATTATTCTGTATTTCTGCCTTTCAAAACCACCAATAAACCATCCTGAACACACCTCTATATGGATAAATATAAGAAATATGAGTATTTTCTTCCAGCTACCCCAAGCTAAGCAAGCATTAGGGCTTTGCTTCCAGACAATTAATTGATTTAAGATCCCAAAAAGCTGAATGGAGAAACATTTATTCTTACACCTCTACACTTAATATACATAATTAATAGGATTGATTCATTGACCAGACCTGTCAAAGGAACCTCCCAAAGAAAGGGAAAAACCTTAAATATTTCCATGAAAAACCCATGGCAAAGCACACATCCCTCAGCCAAACAGCAAGCAAGGGGTGTTTCGGGTTTTTTTTTCCCCAGTTTTACCCAACTCTACAGATCTCACCGAGGTGTCTGGGCTGCACAATCTACACCAGACTTTTTGGGTTGCATTTCTGCAGCTGCTGCCAAAAGAGCTGACACCGCCCAAGGCAGGAAAGTTCAGCCGCAGGGATTGCACCTCCACTGGCAACTAAAGAGGGAGAGGTCTGGAAGGGGGGTTTGGAAAACCCTTCACGATGAAATCATGAGCTGTGTCCTGTGATTAATTATTTTTTTTCCCCATGAAGATTTTAACTGGCATCAGCCATCTTCCCAAGGAGAACCACCAGGACACCCAGTTTCAGCTCCTTCCTGGTAACTGCTGAGACCCACATGGATAAACCCCAATAAAATCCACTGGTCTCCTTTTCAGCCCACAGCACAAGCAGCAGATAAGGCTGAGAAGTCACTTAGAGGTGTGGCCCCGAGCTAAACTTGCATTTATTGTCCCCAGGTGCTCTGCCCCAGAACCACCCCCAGCTGCTGGGCCAACCACACGCTCAACAAAAACCAAATTAACTCCTTTATCCTCAGCAGCTTTTCCTGCTTAGTCGGGATTAGTCTTTCTTCTCCGAATAATGAACCTGATCTCTTCCTTTGTGGAACAAAGGGACAGCAAACAAGCTTAAAAATGGTTCAAGAAATGCTATTTATGAAAAAAAAGAGTATTTCTGCCAGAGGGGAAATTTAGATGGGATCTTGGGAATTGGGAATTGCTGGCTGGGAGGGTGGGGAGGGGCTGGGCTGGAATTCCCAGAGCAGCTGTGGCTGCCCCTGGATCCCTGGCAGTGCCCAAGGCCAGGCTGGACACTGGGGCTTGGAGCAGCCTGGGACAGTGGGAGGTGTCCCTGCCATGGCAGGGGTGGGATGGGATTTAGGATCCCTTCCAACTCAAAACATTCTGGGATCTCATTGGGAAGTTCCACTGGCATCTGGTAACACAACCAAGAGGGAACCTGCTCTGTCACAGTAACAAAGCTTAGGAACTTTAACAAAACTTGTATGAATTCCACAGCTACCCGAATTACACCCACAAATCTCACACACACGTTCATCCTAGAAAGAAGAATTTTCCCCTCGCTTGACTTTCTGTGGATCCTTTTTTTGCTCCTGAAAGGAAGCACAACGGTGGCTTCTGCAAGGAACTGGAGCAAAACGAATTTTATTTGCTTTTGATGATCTAGGCAAAAGCTGAGCTGATATGGAGTTAAGAGGGAGCACAAAGATATCATTAAATATAAGGAGTAAGTTATGGATTGAACAGGGGTTTTTGTGCTTTTTAAGGACAAATGAACCAAATGAAGCCGTGCCATCTGTATGGAGTCAGCGGATCAGAAACCACAGACATTTAACTGATGTAACACCTAAACACAGCTGCTCCCTGTTATTCCTGCTGTAACTTTGCCATGTTCCCTTTCCCTGTTTTACCTCCAGATCTGCCGGCCCCGTTCCTTCCCTGGCACCAGCACAGGAGCCAAGGCCAGTGGCAGGAGAGGAAATCCAGAGATCCCCTCTCCTTTCTGACCAGCTCCCGGCCCCCTCCCCTGACACTCCCCTGCCTCTGATCCTCACACCGCATCCCGGGGGGCTCCTCCTCACCCCCCTGAAAGGCTGGAGCAGCAAGCACAGCTCCCTGTCTGCTCTATTAACTCGGCTGCTAATTAGCACATGCAATTCCTGTAACAAACCCAAAGCCTTTCATTATTTTAACCAGTTGCAAAGTAGCAAATAGGACCCCAAAATAACAACTCGGTTTTTTAACGCAGCTGTTTATTATTAGCAGGCACACACTGCAGTGATTTCTTACCCAGAGCCGAGTTTCTAACCCTCCTGCTGGGATTAATTTAGGGATGAGCCACACCTGATCCCACCGTGGCTGCTTGTTAGCAGGAGAGCCGTACAGCTGGGTACACCTGTGCTTTATCATCTATTTTTTAGCTATTATTCAAGCAACTCCCCATTTCCCACTTGAACTACAAACCGCTACTACAGAATCTTCCAGCCAGAACAGACCAGAGCCTGCCCAGGCTTCCAGAGCTCTGATTAAACCCGCTATTTATCACTTAATAGCGTGGGCTGATCGCTGTTTCCACAGCCGTGCACACCCGCTCGGGCCAGGACGCTGCTCAGCAGTGCCCGGCCCCTCGCACGTCCCGTTATCCACCCGCGGCGGCTCCTGCCCGCCGGTCCGGCCGCGCTCGGGGCTGGGAGCAGCGGGGCTGAGCCATGGGCCAACATCCACCCACCCGCTTGCGGCTGCAGGGGCTCTTCGTGCATTCCGGACATCCCCGCGGAGCCCTTCCGCGTATCGCTCCGGCCTCGCATCGCCTCAGTCCGAGCCCTTCCGCGTATCACTCCGGCCTCGCATCGCCTCAGTTCGGCCCCTCCCCGCCTCACCCCCGCCTCAGCCCGGCCGCGCCTCAGTCCGAGCCCTCCCCGCCTCAGTCCGGCCCCGCTTCAGTCCGGCCTCGGGCCCTCCCCGCCTCAGTCCGGCCCCTCCTAGCCAGAGTCCGGCCTCCCCTCAGCCCGGCCCCTCCTCGCCCCCGCCCCGGTCCCGCCCCGCCTCAGCCCGGCCCCGCCTCAGCCCGGCCCCGCTTCAGTCCGGCCTCGGCCCCGCCCCGCCTCAGCCCGGTCCCGCCCCGCCTCAGCCCGGCCCCGCCTCAGCCCCGCCTCAGCCCGGTCCCGCCCCGCCTCAGCCCGGCCCCGCCCCGCCCCGGTCCCGCCTCAGCCCCAACGGCCGCGGAGCCCGCCCACGGGCGGACCGAACCACCGCGCGGAGGAGAGGGGAGCGCGGGCACAGCCGCGGCCTGCTGCCGCCTGTCTCAACGCCGCCCCGCCGCGGCTCCGTTTCCTGACGCCCCCCGCGCCCCCCCCCCGATGGTGGCGGCCCGCAGTTGCGCTCCCCTCTGCCAATCGGCGGGCGCGGCGGCTGCGCTCGAATCTGCGCGCGGGGCGCCGTGAGGGGAGCGGGGCCGGCCCGGGAGCGCCGCGGCAGCGCCGGCACCGAGCCGCGGCCATGAGGGGCCCGGGGCCCGCCCGGGACTGCCGCGGGGCAGCCTTCGACTCCATCACCACCCCCAGCCGCCGCCCCCCCTGGGGAGGGCCGCCGCTCCGCTCCGTGTCCCTCAGCAGCATCCCCGCGGGGACGCTCACCCCGCTGAAGCAGCTGCTGCGGGGTCAGGGCGGCCTCGAGGCCGGGGACAGCCGAACGGCGGGGCCGGAGCGCCGGGCTGGCCTCGACACCCGGCCCGGGCCTGGCCCCGACATCCGGCCCGGGCCCGGCGCCGAGCGGCGGCCGAACCACCAGAATGGCCACGACACCCGGCCCAGCTCCACCGCCGAGCAGTGGCCGAGCCGCCGGGATGGCCCCGACACCCGGCCCGGGCCTGGCCCCGACCCCCGAGCCGGCCCCGGCGCCGAGCGGAGGCCGAAGCGCCCGGCTCCGGAGCCGCCCGGGCAGGAGTCGCCGGCCAAGATCTTCCAGCGGATGAAGGCGCGGGCGGAGCAGCAGCGCAGGGCCGCCACCGACCTGATCCTGAGCCCCGCGGCCGGGCAGCCCTGGCCCGGCACGGCCCGGGCGGCGGTGGGGGGCAGCGCCCAGCCGGGACGAGGTGAGTTCCAAGGGCCCTCGGTGACTCCATGAGAGTGGTTTGTTTGCCTTCAGAGTACTTGGAATTAAAAGCACAGAGCTGTAAATCTGAGTTTAGTTCATGGAGCTCTCAGGTGTCTTGTGCTGCAGTAAGTGACGTCCCTGATTTTTCACATTCTCCTAAACCTTTTGATCCTTTGCTTACACCCGTCCACAATCCCAAATGACAGGAATCATTAACAGTTCCTTTTCCCAAGCAGCTCTGATTAATTGGAACACGCTGGAGTCACCTGTTGATAGGAAAGAGCTCTCAGAGCTGTTGCCAATTTCCCGTGGAAAGCCCATGGAGAGCACAAAGCTCCCTGACACCAAAACCCCTCAGTCCAGAGCCTGCTCACCCTTGGGAAGCAATGATTGTTCCACAGCTTCCCTGGGAGAGCTGTCTCAGGTGTGAACATTTTCCCTCTGTGTCCCACTCGTGGCTCTTTCAGGATCTGGAAAAAGCAGCCAGGGCACCTTGGTGGGTGTAAAAAGTACTGGCACCAGCACTGGTTGCCCCCAGATGGCTGGGATTAAAGAAAAGGTTGGATGGTGGAGTTTTTTAGTGCTGAAATGTGTCTGTAGTACTGCTGATGTCTCTTCCCTGCTTTGTGTCGTGGAGGATTCCCTCCCTTTGGGTATTCTCAGTCTGGCTCTAATTGTTCTCTCTGTTGTGTTCATGACTGGGCTTGACCCACGCAACACCTTCAAAACCACTTTGTAATTAAAAAATCTAAACAAATTACTGTAACTGTTCCACACGGTCTGTGCAGAGAAGAGCAAGGTTCATGGAAAACTTGTTTGGGGTTTGAAATCCCACTGGGGCATTTTTTAGGCACTCCCTGCTGGGTTTTTCCAGGACACCTTTAATGTTTTTGTCCATGACACGGTGAGACCCAGCGTACTCTCAGCTGCCACAAAGCTGGATGTGACCCCTTTTTTGCAGTGAGGATCCCTGGCAGTGCCCAAGGCCAGGCTGGACACTGGGGCTGGGAGCAGCCTGGGACAGTGGGAGGTGTCCCTGCCATGGCAGGGGTGGGATGGGCTTTAAGGTCCTTTCCAATCCAAACCTTTCTTCGATTCTGAGGGGTTTTTTAATAAAAAGCATAATTAAAAAAATCATATTTTCCCTCCATTAAAACGATTTTCTTCCCCAAATTGAAAGAGGGTTTTGGGGTTTTTTGTCTGGTTCTTTTCCAGAGTCAGCCTGGCCTCAGGTTCCCAGGATGGAGCCCACGGCAGTGCTCCCTGCAGAGCCTCCCACGCTGGAAACCCCCCAGAAGTTCTTCCTGAGGGTGAAGTGGCAACTGCAGCAGCAGCACAAAGGTATTGGGGTTGCTCTGGAGAGCACAGACTTCCTGCAGTCAGAGAACCATGAATTCCTGAGCTTGGGAAAGCCCCCTGAGACCATCAAGCCCAACTGTTCCCCCAGCATGGCCAAGGCCACCACTGACCCCTGTCCCCAAGTGCCACATCCACATGGCTTTAAATCCCTCTTGGCATGGAGCAGGCAGCCCGTTCCTGTGCTTAAATAGCACTAATTCCTTTGTTTTTTTTCTTTTTCTTTGCATGGGCAGCTGCACCACTTTCAACCCTAACCCAGCAGAATATTCCTCCAGCCACAATTACAGAGCAACCTTTAGTCAGACCTGCTGGTGCTGAGCAGCCAGGGAATGAGCCTGCAGAGGGTGTGGACTCTGATAAGGATGATGTGGATGTTTTCCTGGTGGAATCTATAGAAGTAGATGCTGATGGAGAAATGTCTCAGAATACAGTGACCAGTCCTGTGCAAGTAAACTCCACCCCCTGGGAAAACAGGGATCGGGGAAAAGGAAGGTGGGGAAATGGAGAAGCAAAACACACAGAGCTTGATGAAGACAGAAGAGAGGTGCAGCTCAGTAAAAAACCAGCAGCTCCAGCAGTGGAAAAGGCACCAGAGACTAGTCCTGAAAAGCCCTCACAGTGCTTGTGTAGCATCATGCTCTCCTCTCCAGTCCACATTCCAAGGAAGCAGCACCTGACAGAAGACCCCAAGGTCCCTTTGGATAAAGCTCCTTCTGATCAACCTGCTGGGAAAGTACAGAAAGAGGTGGGAGAAATTAATCCTTTAGGGAAAATGAGAAATCCCTCTGGGCTGCATGTAGCTCAAAGTTATTCCTGTTCTTGTCAAAAGCAATGAACACTCAGAAGAGAATAAACTGTTACTTCATTAGATTTTACCAGTAAATTCTCCCATCCAAAAGGTTTCTTCTTTTGTGGACTCCAAGGTGATAAATGTTCAGGGTTTGGGGGTTTTTGTGTAAAAGAAGCACTTTTGTTTTAGTGTGCACAAGCCATGGTTGGGCTTCAGGGGTTCCATGTGTTGGTGTGATCATGGGCCCTGCCAGCTCAAATCCAGGGAGGAGCTGGGCATGAATCCATCCAGGAATGTGCCCTGCTGATGGGGAGGGGAAAGGCTTGGCTTTCCTATGGAGCATCCAGACTCCTGTTCAATTCAACTGGACCAGAATCTTTTCCTGGGAGAGCAGTGTGCAGCTTGCAGAATTCCTCCCTTTCTGAGCAGATCCCTAGGAAAGCAGTGCTGCATCCCTGGGCTTCCCTTGTTCCCTGGGGAAATCTGGGATTGCAAGTGACTTGTTCTGTTCTCCCTCACCCTGGCCAAGAGTGTTTGATGTGTTTCCTGTATTAACACAAGTTACCTCAGGATAAGATTACCAAGGATCAGATATCCTCTAACATTCCAGATTTGCAGCTTAGAAGATGCTGAGAGAAATGATTTTGTTACTGGATCTGATCACGGAGGAGGTGCTGGCTAATAAATACTTTTAAATGATTTATTTTCTTTTTTTTTTTTTTTCCTGGAACAGAAGAACATCTGCCTGAACAGCTGGAGGATTAAGGTGCTGACTGGAAACACGGCAATCTGTGTGGAAGGGAAAAGGAAGTAAGAACCAGTTTATTATTTAAATGCAAAGTAACCCATGGACACCAAACACCAGGTGATGCTGCAGAGCTTAAATTGCTTTATTAAGGAAGAGACAATTCCTTTGTGTGGGCAGCAGGGACAGAGCCAGCATCCAGGGAACTCCTGGTGAAATCATTTCAGAGTCCTGTCCTGAGATAATCAGAAAGCTTCAGAAAAATAAATCAAATATCAAATAGCTCTGGACAGTTTGGGCTGGGAGGGACCTTAAAGCCCATCCAGTGCCACCCCTGCCGTGGCAGGGGCACCTCCCACTGCCCCAGGCTGCAGTGCTGAGCTGGCTTCAGTCCAGCTGATGTCCCACGGGTGACAACTGCAGCAGTGGCAGTCCCTTTGTCCCCTGCCCCAGTGTCCGGCGAGGCAGGGCTGGATCAGTTCTAGGCTAAGAGAGGAAAACCGGGCACAGAGCACATCCTGCCAGCCCCTGTATCCCTCAGAAAACACGGATCCCCAGCACTCCCTCACGGAGTGTCAGCATTCCAGCCTGGAATCCCTTCTGGGAGTGATGTGTGTGGTTGCTGTTGTGTCTTTGGCAGGGACATGAAGCAGCTGCTGTGGCACAGCAGCGCCATCACGGAGCGCCTCACACACAACCAGGTGAAAACCTCCTCGGGCACCGTCTACCTGCTGCAGGGCAAAATAGACTCGGCTGCCATGAGGAGGGAAGGTGAGCTGCTGGTTCTGAATGCCTGACAGATTACACACTGCTTCAGCTCGGTTTGGAGCACGTGGGATTTGTAAGGAAACGGGGTTTACATGCAGATGTAAATACAGGCTTTGTTCTCCCTGCTCCGTGTGCTTCCCTGGCACGTTCGCTGGGAATGAGCTGCTTGCCAGTGCTCACAGGCAGCTCCGAGGATGCAAAGATGTGCTGTGGCATAGGTGGAGTAAATACTTGGAATCATGGAATATCTTGAGCTGGAAGGGACTCACAGGATCATCCAGCCCAGCCCCTGTCCCTGCCCAGACCCCCCCGGGCATCCCTGGCAGCGCTGCCCAAACGCTCCTGGAGCTCTGGCAGCCTCGGGGCCGTGCCCATTCTCTGGGGAGCCTGGGCAGTGCCCAGCACCCTCGGGGGAAGAGCCTTTCCTGATCTCCAGCCTGACCCCCCACCCCTTCCAGCTCCAGCCATTCCCTCAGCACTACTTCCCCTAACACAGCTGTGCCCCGGCTGTGTAAAAACACAGTTTTTTACCCAACACACCTTCACTGTTGGTTCCTTCAGGCCCAAAGATGTGTCTGTGCCTTCAGTGCTTCCTTCTCACTTGCAGCACTGGGATCCCTGCTGATAAATACCTGACCTGGCTGCTCTCTGACTTGAACATTTTATTAGTTCTGTTGCTAAGAACTTTCAGTTTTTATTTTAATACTCCGAGAAGGAAAAGCAGCAGCATAAGGCTTGTGAGCAGAGTGGCTCAAGTGCTGCAGAAGTTTCCTGAGCCTAAGAGTGACTGGACTGTGCTGGGTGGAATTTCCTGGGTCAGTTCCTCTGATGTTTGGATTTAACAGGCTCTAGGGGGTTCTTTGGAGCAGCTGAGCTGCTGTTAACCCCCCTGTGCTCCCCTCAGGGTTCCCCTACCGCTTCATCAAGCGATTCACCTTCGGCTTCTCCAGGAGGTGGAAGGAGTACGTGGAGGAGTTTCTCGAGGAAAGCAGGAGGTAACTTCTTTGGACATTCTCTTTCATTGCAGTGTTCTAAGTGTTCATTGAGACTTTGCTTTCCAAGGCTGTTACACCAGAGGAGTGTGAAATGTTTTACATGTGGGCATGAAGCCACCGGGCTCCTGCCCACCAGGGCTTCACTTCCACACTGTTTGTTAAAGAACAGCCTCCTCAGATGGTTATTATTTCTTGTCTCAAACTCCAAACCATCAGGAAAGAACGAAATCAAGGAAGTGGTGTGGAAGAAAATGAAGAGAATGGCTCAGTGGGGGGAACTGATGTGCTGGAAACTGCAGGGGGCTCAGTGAGCAATGCAAAGAAACGTGCAGTGAGGAACTCCACCTATGAAGTGTCGCCAGGGAATGATGAGAACATCTGTGAGTATTTAACAGTTCTTTCCTTTGGAAAACACACCTGGGGGTGGCTGGAATGGGTTGGGGAAAGGTGGGTTACATTGGTTGTGTTTCTAGGAAATGGCTGCAAAGCCACAGCCTCTGGAGCCCCTGGTTTGGCTCAGCCTTGGAGTGCAGTCCCTGCCTTGCCATGGGCACTGACAGCTTTGGGGTTTAACTCTGGCTTTTTCTGGGATCTTTGTCCAATGGGCCTTTCCCAAACCCCACTGTGCTGTTTGTTACTGCTGTAATCAGATTGCTTTGCTAAAACTATAAAAGCCTTTATGTTTTTCTCTCATCACTCCCGTTTATTTTTCACTCTCATTCGTCTCAGTGAGCAGCTGCTCCACGTGACAAATTTCTTTATCATTCTCCCTCCTCAAATGACTTTCACAGTATTTATAACCTTCTAAACAAAGTAAAAGTAAAAAGTTCCCCACAGTAAATTTTATAATTTGTGAGGATTCTTGCTTCAGTCCTGTTGTTTCTGTCACAATGCTTTGAAAAGAACAATTTAGGCTACATTTCACATTTCCTTTATAGTCCAGATTAAACACAACATTGTCCCTCTGCTTGTGAAATCTGCCAAACTGAATTTTCCATGAAACACTGGGGACAAAACTCTTCTCAGTTTGGGTTTTTTTTTCCATTGCAGTCACAACACCAAAGCTCAGCTCCAAGAATGACTCGAGCAAGGTCTACACTCGCAGCGGGCGCCTCATCAAACCCCCCCTGAACTTCTGGTGTGGGCAGAGGGAGTTTGTGGATCAGAACCTCAACGTCACCATCGAAAATGGGGGAGTGGATTATCTGAGCCTGGTAAGAACCTCTGCAGGGGGGCTCTTGAGTGTGACTTATTTGAGTTACTGAGCTTGGCCAGGTGGGGAACAGAACGGGTGCAGCTCTTAGAGGTACCTGAAGAGGAAGGAAATATTGGAAATGTGATCAAAATGTTGGAAAAACACACCAAAAAATAGTCTCATGTCCATATTGTCATATAATTGTGGTCTGTGAATTCGACATAATGGGGAATTGTTTCTGGGGGTAAAAAAATGGGGTTTTTTTAAAGATAATTGTATCAGACAGGAATTTGGTGAGGTCCCACCTGAAATGCTGGGGTCAGTTCTGGGCCTTTGACTGCAAGAGAGACACTGAGGGGCTGGAGCATGTCCAGGGAAGGGAACAGAGCTGGGGAAGGGGCTGGAGCACCAGGAGTGGCTGGGAGGCCTCAGCCTGGAGAAAAGGAGATTAAATTAGTTTTAGAGACAATTGTTTTATTTTGAAGATGTTTAGTAGTGAAAAACCCAAAAGAAAGGCCAATTCCATCTCCAAGAATAAACCAAAGGAAAACATGGAGACAACAGAGGAAATGCCAAAAAGCAAAAGTAAAGGTAAAAACTAATTTTTTTTTTCTTCTATTTTCAAGTTATTGATGGAATCAGTGGGATTGTGAGCTGGGTGCTGGAACAGTAGGGTTGGGTCTGTTAATGCAAAGAAATTATTCAAATATTTTAATGATCAACTGCTTTTTCTCTGAAGAACCATCAGAATAGCATTGATGTGGAGTTTCACAGCTCCAAACAAGAACTGTGTTTGTAAATCACTTTGTTATTTACATAATGGGAATGCACAGATCTCATTCTGGAAACTGAAACTAAGGGATTGGGATTTTTTGGAGTTCACCAATCCAGTGAGCCGGGGGCCTGGCTTTGCTTTTTAATGTGGATGAAAGACATGAAATGTCGACAGAAAAAAAAAAAATCCATTAACAGAGTTTTTAATAAAAAATTGGTTCTAGTAGGATTTGGGCAGTGATAGAAGGCTGAAAAGAATGTGCAATATAAAGCAGAAGTTTCTCTCTTAAAGCAGCTGCAATGTTTCCTGCAGAAAAGCTCTCTGGAGCACGAGCAGAGCTTTGGGGATGTGCCTGCTCAGTCAGTAGAGTTTCGGAGCAGCTCTGAGTTTGTAGTTGTGGCAGGTAAAGCTCTGGCAGGGGGTTGCAGACGATGCCTGTGCTGCACGCACAGCCAGGACCCCCCTGCACCCCCTGATGGGGCTCTGGCCCCGTTTCTTGCAGGGAAGAGCACGGAGAGAGGAGCCCCTGCCCCACGGGACTCCTCATCTTCCAGCAGCAGGAAGGGCAGGCGCTTCCTCTCGGATGAGGATGAAAATGACCCCAGAATCAGGGGCACGAAAACGAAATCCCAGCTCCCTGCCAGGGGGGCTTCCTTGAACACCAAAGTGCTGAACAAGCACAGCAGCAAACCCCCGGGGACAGCAAAGGAGAGAGCAGCAGGCTCTGGAGGACTGAGCATGTACGAGCAGGGCTACAGGAGCTCCCTGAGGTCGTCAGCCAAGCGGCTTCTCCCGGCACAGGAGAGGCCTCTCCTCACCCAGGAGCCCTCAGACAAGGATGAGGGGGAGCACTCCAGCGAGGAGACCCCGCTGCTCATCAAGAGGAAAAAGAAATCTATATTAAAACCAGAGTCTCAAAACTGGAAGCCTTGCTCTGGCTCTGAAGGTTCCCAGGGCGATGCAGGCAAGTCCTGTGGCCAAAGGACAGGGAAGCCCTCCCGGAATGTGCTGGTGAGGCTGAGCAGGCCCGAGTCCAGTGACGAGTCTGAGCTGCCTCCTGCAGGGAAAACCTCTTCTGCTGAGTCCAGTTCCCATCTGCCTGCCCAGGCCACGAGGGCACAGAGCAGAAGCAGACTTCCCAGGCGCTGGCTCGATTCCGACACCGAGCCCGAGAGCAGGAAAGAGGAATTTCACAGGAAGGACAGGAACACCAGAGTACCCCGGGTAGAAACAAGTGATGGAGTCTCCAACGGTGCCAAGGCTTCAGCAGCAAAACCCAGAGAGTCTGAGAGGGCAAAGGGGAAGAAATCTCTGGAGCTTTTTCCAAGGGCAGCTGATGGTTGGTCTGAGAAGGAATTACAGAAGCTTCACAGGTAAGGGCTCCTTCTGTGTTCAGAGGGAAAAGTTTCCCTCAGGCATCAGGAGGGGCTGAGTGGTCTGGATTGGGGTTTTCAGATCCATGATTTCCCAGGTTTCGTTTATGTTTTAATTAGAAATATTCCCTATTTAATTCCCTGTTTTTATTCCCTATTAATAATTAGAATTCTTATTCTCTATTAATGTTCTTCACAAATGAAACATCAGCATAGCACAGTGAAGGCCATAGCTGAGGGGGAGCAGGTTCCCTCCCCAGATTGCAATCACTTGTTAAACATGTTGAGTTTCTGTGAGCAGCTTTGGTAAGGGGAGATTAACTGCAAGGATGTTCAATTAATCCATCATCCCATTACTTAAACCACTGGGCAATATTTAATAGAGACTTTGTAAAATGGCTGTGTTTGAGTTTAGATGAGCAGGAGCTCAGGTCTGAGGGGATCTGCTGCAAGTGAGGAGGAAATTTAGCTTGTGGCACATCTGTCAGCTGAAGGTGTATAAAGGTGTATAAATATATTTGCCTGTGGATCCCAGAGTGGTTTGGGTGGGAAGGGACCTTAAATCCCATCCTATTCCCACCCCTGCTATGGCAGGGACACCTCCCACTGTCCCAGGCTGCTCCAAGCCCCAATGCCCAGCCTGGCCTTGGGCACTGCCAGGGATCCAGGGGCAGCCACAGCTCTGGGCGCAACAAGAGGCCAGAGACAACAGAGGCTCAATCCACAGCCCAGGAATTCCTTCCCAGGCGGGTTCCAGGGGCTGTGCCCCACAGGTGCCCTCCCTGCTGACGCTGTGCCCGTGCTTCCTGGCAGGGCCATCGCGTCCTTCCCCAAGCACAGGAGCGGCTTCTGGCAGGAGGTGGCCATGGCCGTGGGGTCCCGCTCAGCTGAGGAATGCCAGGGGAAGTACCTGGAGGAGCAGCAGGGGAAACGCTCCAAGCAGCAGCCCAGGAAAGCCACGTCGAGAAAATCTGAGCAGAAAGGTACCAGCACCTTGTTTCTGGGTGTTTCGTGGTAGGTAAATAATTTGAATTCAGGTATGGAGGGGCTGGAGCGTGTCCAGGGAAGGGAACAGAGCTGGGAAAGGGCTGGAGAATTCCTGAGGGAGCTGGGAAGGGGCTGGAGAATTCCTGAGGGAGCTGGGAAGGGGCTGGAGAATTCCTGAGGGAGCTGGGAAGGTGCTGGAGAATTCCTGAGGGAGCTGGGAAGGGGCTGGAGAGTTCCTGAGGGAGCTGGGAAGGGCTGGAGAATTCCTGAGGGAGCTGGAAAGGGGCTCAGGCTGGAGCAAAGGAGGCTCAGGGGGGACCTTGTGGCTCTGCACAAGTCCCTGACAGGAGGGGGCAGCTGGGGGGGGTCGGGCTCTGCTCCCAGGGAACAGGGACAGGAGGAGAGGGAACGGCCTCAGCCTGGGCCAGGGGAGGCTCAGGGTGGACATCAGCAGGAATTTCCCCATGGAAAGGGAGCTCAGGCCTTGGCAGGGGCTGCCCGGGGAGGTTTGGAGTGCCCATCCCTGGAGGGATTTCAGGCACTCGGGGACAGGGGTCAGTGTGGCCTGGGCAGTGCTGGGGAAGGGTTGGACTCTGGGAGGGCTTTTCCAACCTCACCAGTTCTGGTTCCATGAGATAAACCCACAAGGGCCCATCAGGGTGTGACAGTGAGCCAGGCCACCTTCTGGTGTGTAGGTTGGAGGGTGCCATCAGTGACTGAGGTGGCAAGAAGGGAAAGGTTCTTTGTAGAGTTTTCATGTTGTTGACATGAGGGGAAAACTCCCACTGGCCTTGCCCCCTCAGGGCAAAGAGCTCTTGACATCCTGAGAGGCTCCTGGAGCCCAGCAGGTCACGAGCTCCTTGCAGAGCTCTGTCCAGACAGGATTTGAGTCCTTGGATGGCCAAGGGCAGCGTGGAGTCAGCACAGCTAGTCCCATTCCCTGCTGTTTGCCATCCCCACACTGCACCTTCGTTGGGAGCTGGATTGGATTCGGGTTTGCCAAGGACACAAGTTGAGCTGGGCATTCCCTGAGCCTGGCTCCAGGACAGTGAAAGTTTCTGAGCAGCAGAGCCTTGATGCCTCCTGACACAGGGACACGCCCTGGGTTTGCTCTCTGCAAGGCAGAGGTGAGCACACCTCTGTCATCACCGTGAGCCTGGTGTGTGACCCTGTGGCAGCTGCCTGGGGCTCTGCAGGGAAGGGGGAGTGGGGAAATTCCTTTGGAAAGCAAAATCTGTGTGAGAGCTCAACAAACCTCCCCACAGGATGGACTGGGCTGTAACAGTGATTGCCCCCAGTGAATTTTAACCCCGTAGCTGCTGTCTCAGGCAATTCCTGTTTGGATTGTGCAGATAAGAAGGAGCCAGCAATCACTGCCAAGGTGGGCACCCTCAAACGGAAGCAGCAGATGAGGGAGTTCTTGGAGCAGCTGCCCAAGGACAACCACGATGACGTCTTCACCACGACGCCCTTCCAGAGCAGGAGGGTCCAGGTAAACCTGGGACAATCAACCTGTGGGAGTGCTCTCCTGCTGGGTGTGCCAGGGCTGCTCCAGTTCCACCAATAAAATCCTGTGGATCCTGTGGGAAGAGGCTTCTTTCCTTCGTGTGCTGTAGCAGCCCTTGGCTTGTGGCAGTGAAAGGTTGGACAGGGTGGGAGGAGCCTCTGCCGTGGTGGCAGCAGCCTGGGGAATCATCCTTCTGAGCAGTCCTGGGCAGCTTGGAGCTCGGGATTGTGACCAGAAGTGAGTTTTTGGGTGCATGGCAGCACCAAAACCCCTGAGCCGAGTGCTGGGCAGGGTCTGGAGGAGCGCTCAGAGCGAGGTGGGGCCACGTGGGCCTGTCCAGTTCTGGGCACAGGGGGAGTCAGATGCAGGGCAGGGAGGAATGGAGGGGCTGCTGAGAGAGGGGGAGCAAGAGGCAGCCTGGGCTCGGGTGCCTGATGGCTCTGGGGTGGCTCTGCAGCTGCCAGCACTGCGAGGGAGCCGGGACGAGGACAACGAGGATTTCAGCCTTGCAGAGTTCCCCCTCACCCCCGCCTCAGCCTCGGGCCTCTTTCCCCCCGTGAAAACCCCGCAGTGTGACCACATCAGCCCGGGAATGCTGGTCCCCATCAACAGGTAGGAGCTCCTGCACCAGCCCTCTGCCAGCCTGGGCAGTGCCCCAGGGTCCCTGTGTGTCTGTGAGAGGGACAGCAGCTCACTGCCAGCCACTCCTGCAGCCGTGGTTTGGTTGGGGAAAGCTCTTCCCACACACTCCGAGTGCTGCTGGAGCTGCTCAGCTCCGTGTGGGCAGCACAGCCAATGCCAGCAGCTCCTGCTCCTGGCCCTGGGAATGACCCTGCCTTGGCCTTCAGCCTCAGCAGAGCCTTCAGCCCTGCCCTGTTCTCCCAGGCCTGCAGGCTCTGCTCAAATGACTGCAACCCTCTGGGAACCTGGAGCCAGTGGGGCTGTGCCCCCTGGACACGGGCTGGCCCTGGGAGGGGGGTGAGGCTTTGTGTGATCCCTGCAGTGGGAGCTGCAGCCCATGGCCCAGCCCTGCTCCTCCGTAGTGCTGCTGTGTTTAATTGTCCAACACCAGCTCCTCCTGGCCCTGCTCATTCCCCGTGGGAGCTGGAGCTGTGTGGGGTCCGTGGCAGCATCCAGAGGGCTCCATGGCAGCATCCAGAGGGCTCCATGGAGCATTCCAGCCCCGCTGACCCGTGCTCTGTTGCACCCCAGGAATGACTACGACCGGCACGTGTTCCGCATGCAGAAGAACACTCAGGGCAGCAGAGGCACCTGGGACAAGGTCAAGAAGAAGTCGGTAATGCTGCTGCTCTCCTTGGACACTGCCCACTTGCACCTGAGGCAGGCACAGCTTGGCCAGAGGAGACAGAATCCCGGGATCACAGCCCCTGTGTGCCCTGGATGGAAAATGGGAACCCTCCCTGGGTTTGGTGTCTGCTGCCGTGGAGAGAAGTTCCTTTGTTAGAAGGGAGCTCGTTATTGCCAGGATTAACTCCATTGCTTTTGGTCAGGATTTGTAATGCTTTGGAATTCCATGACCTTTAGGTTCCCGTTAAATTCTGAACAGTGGGAAGAGGAACAATAATGACAGAGCCACAGAATATCCTGAGGTACCCCTAGGGGACCCACAAGGATCATCCAGTCCAACTCCCAGTAATGACCCTAACAACGGTCACCTCATCCCAGTCCCTGAATTTAGGTATCAATTCCTCCACAATCCCAGGCTCTGCAGTTCCTCTGATCCCATGATCCCAGGAGCAGAAATATGGCTCGTGCCTGTGCTCAGGGAAAACAGTTGTGGGAATTCTGGGAAATGGGGACTGACCTGGTGCTGGCCCTGGCTGAGCCTCTCTCCTTCCTCCCTCCCTCCCTCAGGCTGGAGCTGTGCTCGGGACGCCGGCTTCCCGCAGGACCAAGCGTGAGTATTCCCAGCTCCTTCCCTCCCTTCTCCATCCACGAGCTGTGTCCCATCAGCCCTTTGCTCTCTGAACCTTCTCTGCCCCCTTTTCCCACTGGGGAACCCCCTGATAATCCCTGTTTTTACTGCAGGAGTGATGCCAGCCCCGGTGCTGGGGAAGCTGTTCACAGCTGAGACTCCAGACCCCTCCAGCGAGGAGCAGGAAGATTCCTACTTTTCCATGTGAGGGATTTTGTGGATGTGTTGTTCAGCACTTACTGTTCAGAGCACCTCGGGGAGGGAATGCTGCAATGCTGAGCTCAGTTTGGGAAGGCTGCCCTGCCCTGGTTTTATGTGTTTTTATCCCGTTCCCCCCTGCCAGCAGTGCTTGGCTGTCCCACGTGTACAGAGCAGCACTTCCTTGTCCAGGCTCCTCCTCTCCATGTCCCCTTTCTCCTGGGAAGGAGAAATGAAACAATGACTGCCAAGTTCTCAGTCATTTTAAGCTAAAATATCTTTTGGGACATGGCTGTACAATAAATTCAGGTGCAGACTGGAAGGAGCTGAAACTGCTTTTTAATTTGCTCTAGGGAGAACTTGGATTTTTACATTTCCTTAATGTAATAAACAAGGATGAGCTTTTTTTACTCACGGATTACTCAGAGTTGTTGTGGGGCAGCAGAATCCAGGAGCTGTCCAGCTTGGAATGGGGCCTGCAAGGCTTCATCCTCTTGGTTTGGAATCATGGAATGGTTTGTGTGGGAAGGGACCTGAAATCCCATCCCAGCCCTGCCATGGCAGGGACACCTCCCACTGCCCCAGGCTGCTCCAAGCCCCAATGTCCAACCTGGCCTTGGGCACTGCCAGGGATCCAGGGGCAGCCCCAGCTGCTCTGGGAATTCCAGCCCAGCCCCTCCCCACCCTCCCAGCCAGCAATTCCCAATTCCCAAGATCCCATCCATCCCTGCCCTCTGGCAGTGGGAAGCCATTCCCTGGCTCCTGTCCCTCCATCCCTTGTCCCCAGTCCCTCTCCAGCTCTCCTGGAGCCCCTTTAGGCCCTGCAAGGGGCTCGGAGCTCTCCCTGGATCCGTCCCTTCTCCAGGGGAACATTCCCAGCTCTCCCAGGCTGGCCCTGCTGTGTCCCCGGGCTGGGGCAGCTCTGCGGCTGGGGTCCCACCTGAGCACAGGGGCAGGCAGGTGGGAATGGCCGAGCCCGGCAGCCCAGGACAGCTCCTGTTCCAGGGAGTCGATTTCTCTCTGTCCCGGCCCCTTCCCGGGAAGCGCCGCTGTCCGAGGGCCGGGAATGCCGATCCCGATCCTTTTCCAGGCGGTGGCAGCAGAGGCTGCGGCGGGGCTGGGGAAGGATCCGGCACCTGAGCCCGGCACAGGCACCAAAGCACCGGGAACGCGCTGGCCCGGCCCACCCAGAGAGCCGGGAACGCGGAACGCTTGGCAATTCCCTTTTCAGCCTGGAAACACGGGGCTCAGGGGGGCAGTGATGTTTATTTACATATTTACACCCAATCCCGACGGGGTAAAGTGCAGTGCAGGCCCGGAGCGCCGAGCTCAGCTCTTCCCCTTGGCGGGCGGCGGCTGAGGCAGCAGCTCGAGGTCGAAGCGGTGCCGCAGGAACCGATGGAGCTCCTCGGCCTGGGGCCGGCTCAGCCGCGCCCCCGCCGCCAGCGCCGGCACCGAGCTGCAAGAGAGGGAGCGGGAGGGAGCCCTGGAGCCCGGGATGGCGCAGGACATGGAGCTGCTGGAGCCCGGGATGGGGCAGGACATGGAGCTCCTGGAGCCCGGGATGGGGCAGGACACGGAGCCCCTGGAGCCCGGGATGGGGCAGGACATGGAGCCCCTGGAGCCCGGGATGGGGGCAGGACACGGAGCTCCTGGAGCCCGGGATGGGGCAGGACACGGAGCTCCTGGAGCCTGGCATGGGGCAGCACCGGGAGCTGCTGCAGCCAGCTCTGCACTGTGTCCGAGGGCTGGCAGTGCCCCTGAGCAGCGAAAACAGGGAATGCCAAAGGGAAAGAGAGGGTGGGGCAGCAGGAGGGAGGGTGGAAGCAGAGCCCGTGTCAGTGCCCTGGGCTGCTCAGCTGGGAGAAACTGGAATGTGTGAAGAGCTGAGATGGGACAGGAAAGCTCCTGGGAGAGGGTAGGAAAGGCTCTCCCTGAGCAGCGATCCCGGCAGGAAAGGGGCAGGGAGGGATGCCCTGAGCAGCGATCCCGGCAGGAAAGGGGCAGGGAGGGATGCCCTGAGCAGCGATCCCGGCAGGAAAGGGGCAGGGAGGGATGTCCTGAGCTGCGATCCCGGCAGGAAAGGGGCAGGGAGGGATGCCCTGAGCGCGATCCCGGCAGGAAAGGGGCAGGGAGGGATGCCCTGAGCAGCGATCCCGCAGGAAGGGGCAGGGAGGGATGCCCTGAGCGCGATCCGCAGGAAAGGGGCAGGGAGGCTCTCCGCTGCTGCAGGGGAGGAGAAGGAGCAGGAGGCCGGGCCCCGCAGCCCCTGGCACCCCCTGTGCTGGCGTTACCTGTTGGCCACGGCTGCCACGGAGCCGAAGGAGTGGCAGAGGTTGAGGGCAGCTCCGTAGCTGAGGTTGGGAATGCTCAGGTAGAAGTTGAGGATGTCCCTCCGGTGCCCCTCCGGCTCTGTCGGCACCTGGATGGCAGCACCCTTCCTGTGCTCCAGCAGAGCCAGCTCCTTGAGCAGAGCTGCAGTTTCCTTCTGGCAGGAGCTGAAGAGGATCCTTATTCCAGCCTGGACCAAGGCCGAGAGCACTCCATCGTAGTACTGGGTCCTCTGGAAAAACCGGGATGTTTCTCCTGAGGAGTGGAGGTACAGGAAAACAAGAGCCTGTTATTGTCTAGGTGGGCCTGGGAATAGACAGCGGAATCATTTCACTGCAGCTTGGATTTTGGGATTAAAACAAATGTCTCTGCCTGGTTAATATCATGCTTGTTCCTATCACAGAATTCCAGTCTGGGCTGGGTTGGGAGGGACCTGAAATCCCATCCCCTCCCATCCCATCCCATCCCATCCCATCCCATCCCATCCCATCCCATCCCATCCCCTCCCATCCCATCCCATCCCATTCCACCCCCTGCCATGGCAGGGACACCTCCCACTGTCCCAGGCTGCTCCAAGCCCCAATGTCCAGCCTGGCCTTGGGCACTGCCAGGGATCCAGGGGCAGCCACAGCTGCTCTGGGAATTCCAGCCCAGCCCCTCCCCACCCTCCCAGCCAGCAATTCCCAATTCCCAAGATCCCATCCATCCCTGCCCTCTGGCAGTGGGAGGCCATTCCCTGGCTCCTGTCAGAGCCGGGCATTCCCTGCTGCCCAGCTGGGAGCACCCACCTGGCCGGACCCTGTCTGTCTCCACGATCACACAGATCCTCTCGAAGGAGCCCTGCAGGCGCTGCAGCCTCTGGCTGAGTTTGCTCCTGTTCCCGGGGCTCTGCAGCTCCGACTGCAGCAGCCTGTCCACGGCCAGGCGGTTGCTGACCACGTAGTCGCTGGTGCCCAGGGCACAGACCTGCACCCGCAGCCCGTGCTCGGCCCGCAGGCAGGAGATCACCTCCGGCCCCGAGCAGATCTCCCGGCTGTCCGCCAGCACGCACAGGGAAGGGCTCTGCTCCCCGGGGCCACGGCAAATCCCGGCCGGGGAAGGGCTCTGCTCCCCGGGGCCATGGGAAATCCCAGCCAGGGAAGGGCTCTGCTCCCCGGGGCCACGGCAAATCCCAGCCGGGGAAGGGCTCTGCTCCCCGGGGCCACGGCAAATCCCAGCCAGGGAAGGGCTCTGCTCCCCGGGGCCACGGGAGATCCCAGCCGGGGAAGGGCTCTGCTCCACGGGGCCACGGGAAGTCCGAGCCCAGGCTGAGAAGGTGTTAGGGACAGCAGGACACGCTGGGCCTGAGCTGCTCCCGTGGGTCTTCTTCAAAGAGCTGCGCACCTGTGAGTGTTGAAAATCACACATCATGGGGGTTTAAATCAAATCAGTAAAAGGATGTTTTGCAATATCAGTGCTTTCGGGCTGACACTTTAATCCCTGTATCAGTGTCCCCACTGAGCTGAGCTGATTATCCCAGAGTTTGAGTGACAAAAGCAGCAGCTTTCACTAAGAAGTTCAACAGAATCTGGATCCTGTAAAGGACAGAGATCAGGCTGGGAAGTGTGAGAGATCAGGAACCCAACCTCAGGGAGGTGCTGAAAGCACTGAATGCAGACAGCAAAGCAGGATTTTACAGCTACTAACCCAAAGCTTCAGTGGCTGCTGCCGTTCCACACAGCTCCACGTGACTGTCAGACCCAAGGGAGACTCTAAACCCCAGTTCTGATTTGTTCACTCCCAAGATAATCCAGGTTACCCTGGGAGTACAAAAGCTTCAGGCAGCAAAGGAAAGGGAGATGTTGTCCTGTTCTGGAAGTGTCCAAGGCCAGGTTGGAGCAGCCTGGGCTACGGAAGGGGTCCCTGCACATGGCAGGGGTGGGTGCAGTGGGATGGGCTGTGAGGTCCCTCCCAACCCAAACCATCCCATGAGTCCCTGATTCCCTGACTCCTGCTGCTGACAGCCCTCGGAACAGCCCTGCCACAGGGATCCTTTCCCACAAGGAACTGAGCACTGACCTCACCAGCAGCCTGCAGCTCCGTGTTCCTGCAGCCAGAGCCGGCTGTGGGGCCGGCCCTGCTCCTGCCTGCCCGCTCCGGGGGCAGATCCGGCAGCCCAGAAGCTCCCAAGCCCAGCAGCCTCTCGGTGCCCTCCCGCCCAGCCTGAGGGGCTGTGGCTGGCCCAGCCCCGTTGCTGTGCTGTGCAGAGGGGGCTGAGGGCAGGGCCGTGGGGAGCTGCCCCTTTCCCTGCCCTGCCCTGGAACAGGCTCCTTCCAGGGGCTTCTCCCTGCTGGCTCCCGTCTCCTCCTCGCTGGAGTCACTGAGGACGATAATTCGGGAGGGTTTCCTCTTCTGCAGCGGGGCAGGAGCGTTCCCTCCCTGCCTGGCCTGGTGCAGCCTCGCCCTGCGGCGAGTCAGGTACCGGCTCCTGCCGCTGGTGGAGCTCTCGGTGGCGAGCAGATCGAAATTCACACACACTTCCTCCTCACTGCAGCCACTCTGCGCTTCCTCCTCCTCATCTCCCACACAGAAGCTGTCCTCAGCGTAAGCTGAGTCTTGCTCGGGAATCTGGGGAGGGGGGGAAACAGACCCAGGAGTTTTGGAAAACTGCAATGGTTTGGCTGCTCCTCTCCAGGAGAGCTTATCCAGCCCTCCCCACACACAAACACTGGGGCTGAGGGGCTTAAATCCCATCCCATCCCACCCCTGCCATGGCAGGGACACCTCCCACTGCCCCAGGCTGCTCCAAGCCCCAATGTCCAGCCTGGCCTTGGGCACTGCCAGGCATCCAGGGGCAGCCACAGCTGCTCTGGGAATTCCAGCCCAGCCCCTCCCCACCCTCCCAGCCAGCAATTCCCAATTCCCAAGATCCCATCCATCCCTGCCCTCTGGCAGTGGGAAGCCATTCCCTGTGTCCTGTCCCTCCATCCCTTGTCCCAACTCCCTCTCCAAGCCCCTTTAGACCCTGCAAGGGGCTCTGAGGTTTCCCCAGACCCTTCTCTTCTCCAGGCTGAAGTTTTGTGTCAGAATTTGTAATTTACCAAAAAAAAAAGAAGGCTGGAACTGCCCTTTAGAGCAGACCAGGAAGCTCAGGGTGGTCCCACAAGGGGAACTCCCCAAGGAGAGCAGCCCCTGCCCTTTCCCACCTGGGAGAAGATGTCCAAGGCATTGAACTCCCGATGGACCATTTTGTATCTGCTGCCGAGGGCGGGGCTGCGCACGGAGCTCAGGTAAACCCCCCTCATCTCAGTGTCTGAAACAACACAGGAGAAAAACCAATCCAGGATTAGTGCAGGCACAATTGTTAATTCCCAGCTGTTACACCGTGTTTTCCATACCCAGTCACTCCTTTACAGCCTCCCCAAAACCTGCATTTTCCAAGGAAAAATGTGCAATTCCCCAGCCATCTCTGGAAATCCCAAATCACAGGTTTAAGGCTTTAAGATGAAGGAGGGCAGGGTTAGGTGGGAGATTAGGAATTGGGAATTGCTGGCTGGGAGGGTGGGGAGGGGCTGGGCTGGAATTCCCAGAGCAGCTGTGGCTGCCCCTGGATCCCTGGCAGTGCCCAAGGCCAGGCTGGGCACTGGGGCTTGGAGCAGCCTGGGACAGTGGGAGGTGTCCCTGCCATGGCAGGGGTGGGATGGGATGGGATTTAAGGTCCCTCCCAACCCAAACCATTCCGGGATTCTGTGATTAACACTGATGCAAACAGGTCTGAAAGCATCACACCAGACCAGCAGGAAAAGACACGGGGAGAGGAACTGAGTCTCCTCCTCCCACTGAACTTCCATAAGTGCCCGGAGTGATCCACCCCCAGCTGGCAGCAGGGCAGGGTTAGAGCAGCTCTCATAAAATCAGGGAATATCCTGAGGGGGAAGGGATCCACAAGGATTATCCCAGCCCCTGTCCCTGCCCAGACTCCCCAACAACCCCACCCTGGGCATCCCTGGCAGTGCCCAGCACCCTCTGGGGAAAGAACCTTTCCCTGGTCTCCAGCCTGACCCTGCCTGGCCCAGCCCCAGCCATTCCCTCAGGGTGCAGGAGGTTTTCCAGGCAGGCAGAGCCCCGGGTGCCGTGGCAGGAGCAGCTCCCGAGCCCAGCTGAGGCAGTCACTGCTCCCAGCTGCCCGTGGCCGTGCCCATCCCACCCCAGGGATCCCCTGGATGTGGGATACCCATGGAATTCCCCACTGACCGTTCAGGGCCTGGGTGACCTCCCCATCATCGTTCAGGAACTGGGCCAGGGACGGGCTCAGCTCATCCCCGGCCCCGTCGCTCTCGTCCGACGAGATCCCCTCAGCATCCAGCTGGGACAGCTCAGCCTCCTCCTCCAGGAACTGCCGGGCTGCAGCCTGCACACAGCACACACGGGGCAATTAACCCTGCCCTCTAATTAACGCCTGCTGCACCCACACCTCCGCCTGGGCCGCTCCATGGCCCCAGCAGGGACCCGGCTTGGGAAGAGAATCCATCTGCTGGGCCCGGTGTGGCACGGGCAGAGTGCCCAAACGCTGCCCAAACACAACTTTGCAACTTATAAATCCAGTTTTATTCGTTTTGTTGGCTTTTAAAACTCTGATTTGATTTGGGAGTGCTGGATTGCCCCAAACCCAAGTCCAGCAGGAATTTCAGACACAGACACAACACCCTGGTTTGCCCCTTTTCTGCTCAGGGTTTAGGATTCATCAAACCATGAATCCCTCAGATGGCACAGCTCGGTCCAGGGAGGATGAGGCACTTCCCATGTGACTGCAGCACAGGAGACCTGATCCTGAATTCCATCAAAACCAGACACCAGCTCATTCCCAAGGTCATACATGGGAACCAAACAACTGAACCCAGGAATATGCTTTGTCCAAAATACTTCAGCTGAACCCAGGAAGATGTTTTGTCCAAAATACTTCATATTAAGCTAATTTTTCTCCTGTAATTTCAGCTATGAAGTACTAAAGTAAGACATAAAAAACCCCAAGAATTTTGTGTATCCCACTGACTCCACGAGAATGATTTGTTTGCCTTCAGAGTACTTGGAATGAGAAGTACAGAGCTGTAAATCTGAGTTTAGTTCATGGAACTCTCAGGTATCTTGTGCTGCAGTAAGTGACGTCCCTGGTTTTCACATTCTAAACCTTTTGATCCTTTGCTTACACCAGCCCACAATCCCAAATGACAGGAATCATTAACAGTTCCTTTTCCCAAGCAGCTCTGATTAATTGGAACACGCTGGAGTCACCTGTTGATAGCAAAGAGCTCTCAGAGCTGTTGCCAATTTCCCGTGGAAAGCCCATGGAGAGCACAAAGCTCCCTGACACCAAAACCCCTCAGTCCAGAGCCTGCTCACCCTTGGGAACAACCCGGTCCCAGCTGCTGGAATTTCCTGGATCCAGCACCAGGGGCTGCTGGAATTTCCTGGATCCAGCACCAGGGGCTGCTTTGGGCCCTCGGATTTGTCCCCCTCTGTTCCCAAAGCACAGCTCAGGGCCCTGAGAGCAGCTCCCAGTGCTCCCAGTGCCCCCAGTGCCCCCAGTGCTCCCAGTGCTCCCAGTGCCACCAGTGCCCCCAGTGCTCCCAGTGCTCCCAGTGCCCCCAGTGCTCCCAGTGCCACCAGTGCTCCCAGTGCCACCAGTGCCCCCAGTGCCCCCAGTGCTCCCAGTGCTGGGCAGGGGGTGTTCTGTGCCTGGGATCTCCAGAGGCTCTGGAATTCTGCTGTGTCCCCTCTGGGGGAGTCAGGGAAGGTGATGTGTGAAGGCTCAGTGCAATTTCCTAAGTGAACAGACTTTTCTTCCTTTTTGTCTTACTTCAAGGAAAAAAATAAAGTTTAAATCCAACTGAAAAACAGCTTTTACTCCACCTCGTTCTTTGTGCTCCAGAACATGAAACACTGACACCACCAGGAAATCTTAATAATTAGGATTATTGTTAAAAATTTAAAAATGTCCGCCACACTTTGCCCTGGAGCCCCGCTTAGGGCAATTTCGGCCCAGTGCCACCAGAGCCATGAGGATTTAGGAGCTTTTTGGCTACAATAATTCTGGTGCTGCCTCCAACCCTGCTGAAGTGTTAAATACTGAGCTAAGATTTAAGATTTGAGGTTGAGGGACCATTGCTGCCTTAAATGTCCTGAGGTGAGGCCGTTGGTAAGGATTATTCATATGAGCAAGCAGCCTGATATTGATAGGATAATAATAATTATTATTATATGTATTATATATATAATTATATATATTATTTATAATTACATATATTTTATATATAAAAATATATATTATAATTAATTATAATATAATGAATGTATATAATCAATATATACTATATTTCAATATATTGTATAATATATTGTATAGAATATATTATATAAATATAATGTATTATATAAAATAATATTGTAATATATAATAAAAATTAATAATAGTAATGATAATATTAATTATAAATAAAATTAATATATCTAATAATCATTTATAATTATATATTTATATCTAAATGTATATTATAATTAATTATAGTATAGTAATGAAATATATAATCAATATATAATATGTTTTAATATATTTTATAATATATTGTCTAGAATATAATATATAAATATAATATATTATATAAAATAATATAATAATATATGAGTAAAAATTAAAATTAATAATAGTAATTATAATAATGATAATAATATAGTATAATAATTATTAATAATAATAAAAATGATAATAGTGTTAATGATTATGATAATGATTATAATGATGATGATGATGAAATAATAATAGTAATTTTTTTTTAATAATAATAATAATTTTTTTCTGGGCAGGCCCCTGAGCTCCCAGGCTGACTCCTCTCTGGGTGCCCCTGGAGTTGCCCTCTGAGTGGCTTTTTGCCCTCCCAGCTGTCTCCAGGCCCTGCAGCCCCCCCAGCAATGCCTGTGAGGGCACAGATTTTTCCCCAGCAGCCCAAGATTCCAGCCCCAAGGTTTGCCCTGAGCTGGTGTGGGAGAGCTGAGCCCTGCCCAGCACAGAGCTGTGTGCCCACATTGCAGCTGTGATTCCAGCTGTTATTCCAGCTGTGATTCCAGCTGCTCCCCTGTTGGGGAACAGGAAACAGGAAAGTCTCATAGATGTGACTGCCTGGCAAAAGATGCTGAGAATATGGAAACTATGAGCGAGATTGAAATGAAGACAAGCTTTGAGTTACCCAACCCCAGTTACTGAACAACTGGAAAACAATGAAGGTAATCCCCCTTTGATTGAACAATGCCCTCTGCCTGCAGACAGGTCCAAGGCTCAGAGCAGACCCTGCCAGCCTGGCAGAGGGTCCAAAATGTAGTTTTTAGAGTTTAAAATATAATGCAGCATGGTAATGCCACGATTCTTATAGGCTGTATGTAAATGTTATAAGATTTGTAGCTTGTTCTAGATTGGTTAATGGAAATTAGAATATTCAGCACAAAAGATGATTTATTGTGCTGCAAACGGGAACTCGGGGTCTTGCTCTTACTCTCTTCACTGCTTCTTCACCTTTATTTCTCTGCCCTGCTTCGAGCTGTGTCTGGCAGCTCCCAGCAGCTCCCTCACACCCAGGCCCTCATCAATAAATCTCATGCTCTAAGAGCAGCACCAGAGATCTCCTGTCTCCGTTTGTCCCGACCGTCCCAAACCCTACACACCAAAAATCTTACACTCCCCAGCAGCCATTCCAGCTGCCATTCCAGCTGTGATTCGAGCTGCAATTCCAGCTGCGATTCCAGCTGTTCCCCAGCTGTGCTGCTGCCCCAGGACTGTCACACACCTTGGCTGCCACGCAGCTCCTGAGCCGCTGCCGTTTGGCTCCTCGTGGCCGGGGCCTGTCCCGGGCTCTGGGGCTGCTCCTGCCCCTCTGGAAGTCCCCGCTGTCCTCACTGGATGTGTCCGACTGCAACGGGAGCACACGGAGTGAGCGGGGCACAGCAGGGAATGATCCCAATAAAGTCACCAAATCCCAGCCTGGTTTGGGCAGGAAGGGACCTTAAAGCTCCTGCAGGGCCATGGGCAGGGACACCTCCCACGAACAGCACAGAAAAATGGGATTTGGAAGGAAAACCAGGGCAAATGTGACATGAATTTGCTTTTTTTGGTTCAAAGCTTTGTGCAGGAAGGGTTGTTTCACCCTTCCTGGCTGGGGCAATGTTTCACTGCCAAACAACTCTGAAGTAATCAAAGCCCCATCCCTGGAATGGCCCAGGCCAGGCTGGACACTGGGGCTGGGAGCAGCCTGGGACAGTGGGAGGTGTCCCTGCCATGGCAAGGGTGGGATGGGATGGGATTTAGGGTCCTTCCAACCCAAACCATTGTGGGATTCTGGGATCTCTGGAGACCCCGGGGAGGAACTGAAGGGAAGCAGGAGTGGGTTCCCATTCTCTCTGCCCCCTGTCACTGCTGACCACGTTCAGAGGCCGCTGGCGTTTCCTGGTGACCCTCCCTGGACACTCAGAGTCGCTCTGATCCATCCCCTGTGGGAACAGAACAGACATCAGTGCACAGAGCGTTTGTGTTTCACTGTTTAAAGTGTCATTTTTCATCTCTTGTCTATTTTCTTTCCCTAAAACTCACATCAGGAGACTTCAAAACATTCTTTTTTATCCTGTTTTTCCTGTGGAAAACGATCTCTTCCTCACTGTCACTGCTGGCTCCTGCAGAAAGCAGAGTAAACAACATTTACCAGAACTGCACAGTTCCCAACACAATTTTGTTCTAAGTGAGCAATCAAAGCCTGCCTCTCTCAGAAAAGCATCTCCAGAGGAGATTATTTATTGATCTGCAGGGTGAATATTGTTCTCTGCAGCCTTGGTAATCAAAAGAGATAATCTCCAGCTGGGATGGACAATAAATCCTGCTTCCCTGGAGAGTCCCGGGGGGAAGTGATTACCCCAGGCAGCACAAAGGCAGAAAAAGGGAAAGGAAGCAGGAAACCAAGAGAAGAAGTCGTTAAAAGTTGATTGAGCAAGAGTTGAGAGTTGTGTCAGCATTTTGTGACACAAATCCCTGTGACAGCACCGAGTGGGGCCTGCAAATGGTCCCTGCCTGAGAGGCCACAGAGCTGCTCCAGGGCTGGAGCCCCTCTGGAGCCAGGCTGGGAGAGCTGGGAATGTTCCCCTGGAGAGGAGAAGGCTCCAGGGAGAGCTCAGAGCCCCTTGCAGGGCCTAAAGGGGCTCCAGGAGAGCTGGAGAGGGACTGGGGACAAGGGATGGAGGGACAGGACACAGGGAATGGCCCCTCATGGACCCAACTTCCAGCACCACAGCCATTATTCCTCTTCCTTCCACCCTTCCCACCCCAGTCATAAAACCAAGGTGAGGATCCAAAAAATTCTGGATCCTATTTCCCAACCATGAAGGTCTCACACCTGTCCCACCAAAATCCCTACCTGCAGCAGGAGACACACGGGATCCATGGAGCTTGGTGTCTCCCAGGCCTTCTGTCCTTCCCCAAGGGGAATCCATGGCTGAGCTCCCAAAGTTCTGCCTCCCCAGGCTTTTTTGGACTTGATCTACAGGAGGCACCTCTGGAACTGGCTCCCTGGCATTCGGGAAGATTTTCATAGGAATTCTTTTGACAGCTTTGATATCCACACCCTTCCTACTTGTTGGGGTCAGAAGTGCTGAAGGCAAAGGTCCAGGGGGTTCCCTGCCCGTTCTGCTGCCCCCTGACTTCAGGAAAGGCCCTGCAGCAGCAGCCTCTGTCCCTTCCCTGTCACTGCTGCCCCTGCTCCAGAATGACAACGGTGTGGATGCATCCCTTCCCTGCAGCCTCCTGCAGCCCCATCCTGGAGAGGTTTCCAGCCTGGAGCCATCACTCAGGGATGTTTTTGCATCCTCGGTGGGTTCAGCCCCTGGGGCACCGTTCAGTTTGGGGTTATCAGCATTCCTGGCCTCCTCAGAGGTTTCATCCCCGCTGTCCTCGATGGAGAAGCCCAGGTCGAAGGTCACGGAGAACAGTTCCTGGGAGCAGTCGTAGGGATCCTCCTCCTCCTCCTCCAGGCACCGCTGGGCCTCTCCTGATGTTCCCATGGATTCCCTGCCCCTGGGCTGCTCCCGGCAGGGCTGGGTGGGGGTCCCACAGGGGAACTCCCTGCCTGGCTCTCCATCCATCCCAGGGATGCTCCCAGCTGCACCTGCCCTGGCTGCAGGCTCAGAGCTCACAGAGCTGCCCTCGCCCGGGTCCTCACCAGCCTCATCCTCAAACAGATGGAGACTCTGCTCCTCAGCAGGAGCCACGGCCTCTCCTGTGTCCTTGGGAACAAAGGGCTCCTTTGCAGGGCTGTTAGCCAGGGGCTGGTCCATGCTGGGAATGTTGTTTGGGATTTCAGGGAACTCCTCGGTGTCAAACAGGCCATCGAGGCTGTTGTCCCAGAGCTGCTCCTCTTCATCCACAGCAGCCCCGGGAGGTGACACAGTTTTGGACCAACGGGGACTTCTTGAGGCACAGAATTCCCTGGGGTTTGTCACTTTGGGATTTTCCAGGAGCAGCAGTGCAGGATGAGTTTTTGGGGACGCAGGGGAGGCGCCGCCCTGCACTGCCTCTGAGTGACCATCAGGGAGAACTTTTGGGGAAGGAGATGTTGTTCCTTCACTTCTCATGGTGCTCTCCAAGCCCTCCAGTTCATCCCCAGAGGGAGGGGACCGGGATAAAAGCCTTTGCACCTGGGAGAATGTTTGTTCCAGCCCCGGGGGCTCCTGGGGCAGTCCCAGGAGTGAGAATGAATCCCTGCAGGATTGGGGGAGGTAAAACAGGTCCGAGGCCACAGGGGATGTCTCGTACCCCGAATCCGTGGGGATCCTGCCCGGGGATCTGCAGGCTTTACCTGCAGGGCTGTTTCCCTGGGCTGCTGGGCTCGCCGGGGCCTCAGCGCCTTCGCTGTGGTCACACAGGTCAATAAATGCATTTAAATCAAATGTCACCTCCAGCCCCTCGTCCCTGTCGCTGCCCGGGTCAGAGTGTCCAGCCAGAGCAAGCCTTGCTCCTGGGGGAGAAGCCGAGGGATCCCGAGGTAACACAGGCACGTCCTCACCGAGTCCAGCAGCTCTTCTGGGAGCCTTGGGTTTGCTTATTTTAAAGGTGGTAAAGAACTCACTCTCATTATCACCTGGATCAGGTGGGAATGGCTTTGGTTTCGATTTTGCCAAGTCTTTCCTGGAGCAGCGACCTCTGTGATCCCGGGGCAGGTTGGGCACGGGGAGATGCCTTTGATTCCCTGGAGTATCCACATCTTCCATCCGTAAGTGAGGCCGGAGCTCCCGCTCGTAGCCGCAGTCTCCCTGGGGACACAGGGCAGGGGTTACCAGAGCCACACCCGGGCTCCCCGGGGCTGCCACTGCCAGGTTTAAAACAAGGGACAGAGGTTTCCTTCTCCTAAAGAACTCCCCAGGGACTCTGAACTGATTTCTCGGGGGTGTCTGTAAATGCCCTGTTCGAAAGGAAAGGCAAGCAGCTCTGGTAAACGCACACTCGGGAGAAGCACAGTGCACCCGGACACGTGGGGCATGAGCAGGAGGAACAAGGATTTTTTGGCAGTTCAGGCAGGTGAATCCCTGCACTCCTTAAGCCCTGAAATTACACGAGGTACCTTTACGGAATAGAGGGTGAGAAAAATGACTTTTACAAAGAGAGATTGGCTTGTCTGGAGGTATCTCTGGAAGCAGGATCCAAAGCCACCTTCCAGGAATTTGAAGACTGATCCCTAACATGGTTGGGGATCCTCTGTGGTTACAGCAGGCAAAGCAAACTGTGCAGTGATAACAGATTTTGTCATTAATCATCAGCATTGTTTCAACACCAATTTCACACAGACACCACTGCTTGAGGCATCCATTTGTAATGACATCCAGAGAAACTCCAAATCAGGATTTTTTAACTAAAGATCTCCCAGGAGATCCCCAGACTACACCAGCTGCCTTAGGAGAGGGATTAATAAAAACAGCGAGGAAAGGAATTGTCACAAAAAGGTTAGAGGATGATTTTGATCTGGCAGGCTCCAAATTATTCCTTTCCCCCAAGCCTGGTCAAAACACAGACTCAAGACATGGAATTCCTTGTCAGAAATCCAAGAGGAGCAACAAACTGCGTCTGATTCCCTCCCCAGCTGAGGAGGGGAACGTTGGGGTGATGATAACGGGGCTGATAAGGAAGGGTCTGTTTGGGTTCATCTAAGGAACAACTGCCCTGCACAGCCACTCAATTCAGGCATTTCAGCTTTACACAAACAAGACAGAAATTAAATGGATTAAGGATTAATTAATGAGCTGCCAAACCACTGAACACTGCTGAAACAGGAGGAGGTGCTGCCCCTGCCCACCCCACACAGTTCTGGGAGCACAGCACTGATCAGGCTCGGCCCAATATTGTCCTGTGACACAAAATGAACCAAAGTACAACCCCAAAACCTCCAAAGCCCATCAAAGTACAACCCCCAGAACCTCCAAAGCCCATCAAAGTACAACCCCTAAAACCTCCAAACCCCATCAAAGTACAACCCCAAAACCCCAAACACCATCAAAGTACAAACCCCAAACCCCATCAAAGTACAAGCCCCAAAACCTTCAAACCCAAACCACAATGCCCAAACCCAAAATTAACCAAACGACAAACCCCAAAAACTCAAAACCAATCAAACTACAATCCCTAAAGCCCACAAACCCCAAACTCATCAAACCACAACCTCCAAAACTTATGAACCCAAAACTCAAATTACAACCCCCAAAACCAACAAACCCAAAAGCCAAACTACAACCCCTAAACCCTACAAACCGAACCAAATAAAACTACAACCTCCAAAACCAATCAAAATACAACCCCCAAAACCTGCAAACCCAAACCCAAACTACAACCTCCAAAACCTCCAAACCCCAAACTCAAACTACAACCCCCAAACCCAATCAAACTAAACCCCCAAAACCTCCAAACTTCAAACTCCTCAAACTACAACTCCCAAAACCTCCAAAGCCAAACTCAATCAAACTACAACCTCCAAAACCTCCAAACCTCAAACTCCTCAAACTACAACCCCAAAACCTACAAACCCAAACCCAATCAAACTACAACCTCCAAAACTTACAAACTCAAAACTCAAACTACAGCTCTCAAAACCTCCAAAACCCAAACTTAAACGACAACCCCCAAAACCTCCAAACACAAAACCACTCAAGCTACAACCCCCAAAACTCACAAACCCCAAACTAATCAAGCTTCCCAGAGCAGCTGTGGCTGCCCCTGGATCCCTGGCAGTGCCCAAGGCCAGGCTGGACATTGGGGCTTGGAGCAGCCTGGGGCAGTGGGAGGTGTCCCTGCCATGGCAGGGGTGGGATGGGATGGGATTTAGGGTCCTTTCCAACCCAAACCATCCGGGGATTGTGGGATTCTCCCAGAGCAAAGAGGATCAGTGAGGAGTTTTCCCAGGAATGTTCCCATGATGCCTTAGGTTTTAACTTTTATATTTTTCAAATCCTGCACTGCTCAGAGTGTAACTCTGCAGTTCCTTGTAGCCTGGAATTTCTGCTCTCTCGTGCTGGGCAGACACAACAAAGCCTCTCCAGGCTTTGCCTTCAAGGACAGCCAGGCTCTGCTAGGCCCAAAATGTGTAACCCAAAGCCTCTAAGGGGGAGCAAGCTGAGGGGAATTACATCATTAAACTGGGGCTTTAATTGGAGAATTAACCCTGATATGCAAATGAACCAAACCTATAAAGGTGTGAAGAACTCGTGACCTGGGGTCCATCTCGGGGTCCATTTTTGGAGGCAGCCAGACCCCATCACCCAGACCCCTGCACATCCCCTGCCTGTGCTCTGATGGAAGCAGCCCCACTGCAGCCTGCAGCACTGCCAGGGCCAAATTTAGCATCTAGGCCAGAGCTCAGTAACCCGATTTCGGGCTCTCAGAGGTTACGTAACTGCTCCACTTCCCGGGGCCATTCCAAACACTTTCTCCCACACAAAACTCTGTGTCCCAGCCAGGGCAGCTAAAGCTGAGCCAGTGAAAGGGCAGATTTGGAATGATCACATTTTGGCCTGGACGTGCCCAACTTGTGGAACCTTAAATTACCTGCTCAGCTCCCCTCTAACCCAGAGAGTTCCAGGGTGTACCAGCTCCTGGAAAATAGGTCAGGAGCAGGAAAACAGCATCTCTCTGAGATTACTGCCTTCAATCAATGACCCTGCCTGGAACCACTGATTCACTTTAAAAAACAAAATGTATTTTAACGTAGAAAATAGAAAAAGAAAAGTAAACTTAGCATGTTAAGCTTTTCATTTTTAATATATAAATATATATGTATTTATATAAAACATATACCCATTCTGTTTCCCAGTACTTCAATTTAAGGCATGAAGTACCAAAATTGAAATTACCCTCTCTCTCCTCATAAGCTGCTTTGGGTGCACATCTTCTAACAAGATTCATCTGCCTGATGAAACCCCGGTGATGCTGCCATTTGGAAATTAAAGACAAAGCTGTAGACAGCTACAGTATGGATTTTTAACAATTAAAACTCCTTTAATTGAAAGCCTGAGTGAAACCACGCAGAATTCCCCACTTTGGGGTGTTCTGGCCAAGCCAATGCTGCTCCTCAGACCCTCCCAGCCACCCCCTTCCCTCCTCTCCTCCAGGGGCTTGGAACAGCTTTAAGCTCCTTCCCAACCCAAACCTTTCTGTGATTCCAGGAATTTTTTTCTGATCATCTTTTACCAAAACTCCTGTTTTGCTGCAGTCCAAAGGTCACTCCCCAAAGCACTCCCACACCTGGTGCCCTGTGACTGCCCTGCTCCTCCTCGCCCTCAGCTCAGGACAGCCCTTCACTCATTAGCCCTTCCAGGAACTGCTTAATGAGCAGGGTAATCAATCCCTGCTCCATGACTGCTCCGTTTCCAGAACCACTTCAGGGGAAGAAGCACTGGCAAAACCTTTTTTTTTTTTTTGGAGGTTTAAGGGCATTACATGAGAAAATCTTTAAAAATGCATTTAGCTGAGTCATGGAAGAAGCCTGAGGGACACAGAAACCCCCATTTCCTCCTCCCAAATTGTGGTAATTATCCCCCTAATGGCACCACATTATTGATGGAGCTGCTCATTCTGTTGGGTTTGGCTGTCAGCTACCCAATAGCTAAAAACAGTGTGAGATCCCTAAAAAGAAAGATTGTTACAAACACAGGGTGTCTGCCCTGGCACACACAGGAACTGGCATCGTTAAAGGGGCTGAAGAGGTGAATGTTCAACAGCAGCAGGAAATAAATCAGGTTTGGTTAGAGCAGCTGTGGCTGCCCCTGGATCCCTGGCAGTGCCCAAGGCCAGGCTGGACACTGGGGCTTGGAGCAGCCTGGGACAGTGGGAGGTGTCCCAGGGGTGGGATGGGATGGGATTTAAGGTCCCTCCAACCCCAAGAATTCCAGGATTCCATAAGAACAATCCCATTTACTGAGAACATGCCCTGCCCCTGCTTGGACACCCCTGTTCTCTGTGTTTAGTGCTGGGAAGGCAGAGCTGGAAGCTGAGGGTGTGGATTCATTGGAAGGACCTTCAGGACCATCCAGTCCCACTCCCAAACCACTGGGACTTCTCTGTTCTCACTGGGAGCACAAACCCAGCACAAGGAGAAGCACAAAGCACCTGCAGTTCCAGCTCTGAACAGCCCAGCCCCGGCCTCAGTTAATGCTTGGTCCCAAATCATTCAGCAACAAGAACAGAACAATCAGAATAAAGGAACTATTTTCATTGGAGAGCTGAGATTTTGGGGCTCCCTAGCACCTCACCCTCCAAAACCAGCCCAAAACCCTTCCACCTGCTCTGAAACCAGAGGTTTTGACACATCTCAGAAGAGGATTTTAATCAGAGAGACGTTACTGGCAATGAGGGTCTAAAAAACCCAGATAAAACCATTTCATTGTCCTTACTCAAACCATTTTTCACTCTGCATTCAGGCTCTCCCAAGAAAAAAAGCTCCAGCTGGCTGAGAACACCCAATTTCCCCCCAAAACACGTCTGATTTAAGACTTTTCAGGTTCACTGGGATGGCAGGGTGTCCTGGGAGCAGCTTCCCTGCATCAGGGAGTTCATCCAGAGGATCCCCTGGGGCAGCCCAGACAGATGGCAAGGGACAGCTGATCTCAGAGCCAGGGTCATCCCCGGGTGAGGAGATGCTTCCCTGCCAAGCTGTTTGGAGTCAGAGGGTGAAAAACCGAGGCAATCCCAAAGATTTCGGGATTTATTTTGCTTTTCTTGTGAAAAGCTGCGGGTTCACGCCGCCAGCTCGGAAGTGGGAAAGATCCAGAGTGAGCCTCCCACGTCTGGGCACTGAAATCTCCTCATCTCCTGAGGGACAACAACCCTCAGGAACCTGCACAAACATCATCCCCACAAAAAGGATTACCCTGTCCGACCTTATTTCCAAACAGCACAGTTTAATTTGCAAAAAAAAAAAAAAATGCTTAAAAGAGATTGAATTATCTTGCAGAAGGACAACTTGATTTGTTCCCGTGCTGCACCAAAAATCCCCCCAGGGAGTAAATCTCCCCCATCTGCCCACAGGCCTTGCTGCAGCAGTAAAGCCCCCGGGGCATTAAAGGCTTTGCTGGATGTGCCTTTTCCAGGGGTTGTATTTGAGGCTTCTTTGACTTTTTTGTTTCCTTTTTGACTGGGCCGACTTCTTCTCTAAGATTTTAAGAGCATGTAAATACAACATAATTTTTTGCCAACCCTTTTCACTTCATCTAGTTAAAAAACAAAAAAGCCTTTAAGTTGACTTTTTTTAAGGTATTGTACAAAATACAGATTTCTTGAATTGCTGAGTGAGTACAAGGAAAGGAAAGCCACACATCAGTGAATTTCTTCTCTAACAGGAAAGAAAACACCCAAAAAACCCCCACAAATACCTCTTGTGCTGGCTTGTATTAAATCATGACAAATCTCTGAATGAATTTGATAACTGATCAGAAATTTCCAGGTTATTTGATTATTCACAGTAAAATAATGATTTGCCTGATTTTATATTTTACCCCACAGTAAGAAACTAATCAATAAAACCATGGTGTGAGGTTCCCTCTCTTGGGTATTTAAGGAAAGAGCTTTGACCTGTATTGGTGTTAAACCCCTCTGTTAATTAAGCACCGTAAACGAACGTCAGCCAGATCAGCTGGGTGTAATTAGCCATGGAATATTTATAGCAGAGGCCTGGATGCACAGCACATCCACAGAAACCTTTCCATCAGAGGATCCTGGAAGGGTTGGGAAGGACCTTAAATCCCACCCATGCCACCCCTGCCATGGCAGGGACACCTCCCACTGCCCCAGGCTGCTCCAAGCCCCAATGTCCAGCCTGGCCTTGGGCACTGCCAGGGATCCAGGGGCAGCCACAGCTGCTCTGGGAATTCCAGCCCAGCCCCTCCCCACCCTCCCAGCCAGCAATTCCCAATTCCCAAGATCCCATCCATCCCTGCCCTCTGGCAGTGGGAAGCCATTCCCTGGCTCCTGTCCCTCCATCCCTTGTCCCCAGTCCCTCTCCAGCTCTCCTGGAGCCCCTTTAGGCCCTGCAAGGGGCTCTGAGCTCTCCCTGGATCCTTCCCTTCTCCAGGTGAACATTTTGGGGAACTGCAGTGGGAACTCCATGCCCTGCCTTGGGAACGCTGCCAGTGCCTTTCAGGGAAGGCAAGGATGCCTTCAGGGAATGTTACTGGAACTCCCAGACACGAGCTCGGTGTCAGAGCTGACAGACCAGATCAGGTGAGGACCAAGTTCCATCTCCCTTCCTGTGGAACAGTCTCGGGGCAGTTTTGGTGCCCTTGGGCTGCCACTGATTGGTTCAGTGTGAAAAGGAGCCCAAGAACCTCTGAAGTTTAAAATCCTGGTGTTGGTGCTGAGTCCAGCCCTGCCAGAGCTGTGTCCCTCCCTGGGAGGCTCCAAAGGGTCAGGGGCTGTCAGAGTGAGAGCATCTCTGCCCTCGGGCCCAGAGCAAAGCCAAGGCACAGGAGCTGAATTAAAGCCTTTGGCCAAACTGAGATCCATGAAATCTCACCAAAGTGAAACAGAAATACAGAATTTTAACTTCTAGTAGAAATACATGCTGAGTGCCTTAAACATTGAAAAGCTGCAGCAGAGACCTTGAGCAGAGCTCTTTCTGCTGTAGCAGTGTTATCCTCTCATAGAGTTCTTTATTTTAGACAAAATATGGATAGAACTGTATTGTTCACATTTTTTAGATATATTATTTTAGACAAAATACAGATAGAATGAAATTGTTCACAGTTTTTAGATAGAATGAAATTGTTCCCATTTTTTAGAGACAGTGTTCACATAAACACTAAGAGCTGATAGAAACTGTACACACAAATCTGTGTAATACCCATGTAATGCTTATGGTTGTTAGAGTTAGACCAGGAGAGGTTAAGAAAAGAAAAACTAGAATCGTGTGTTAATTTCACTGGTTAATTAACAAAGATAATGCACACTTCTGTAAGAAAAAAAAAATAATTAGAAGAAATTAAAAGAAGTTTGCTGCCTGCTGTTTTGCTGCTGTTGCTGCTTGGCTTTATCACGTAACCCCCTGAACTGTGCCTTCAAGAAGCCCTGAGACTGTGAAATAAAGAACTGAGCAGCTCAGCAGCCTCCTCTGCTCTCTTTCACCCTGCTCTGAGCAGGAAGGGGACCCCATCAAAAGCTCAGCAAGGGCCGGGCCTTGTGCTGCCTCTGGTGCTGCTGGAGGTGCTTTGGGCACAGCAGGGAGGTGCAGGGAGGGTTCCTCCTCTCCAGGAGGGAGCTCCACAGCCCACCTCAGCCTGGATAACACACCCTGGAGAGGCTGAAGCCTCCCCTGGAACTCACACAGGGCTCAGCCTGGAGAAAGGGAGGCTCTGATTCTTGAAGCATTTCTCTCCTCCTGACATCCTTCCCCTGCCCATCCCTGCCCTCTCCCCTTCAGGGTGTCCTTGACCCCAGCTGGGGACAGGAACAGCCAGAGAAGTCAGGAATGTCTCTGGTGTGATGGAGAAGCTGATCTGAGCTGGGCAGGTCTGCTCACAGCCTCCCTTTCACCCTCCCCACGCAAGGAGCACAACTACAATGTCTCCATTCTCCTCCTCGATTAGTCCTGGTATTATTCAGGAAACTCTGGCAGCTTAGCAACAGATTCTGATGACCTAAAAAACTTCCACGTGCTGAAAGGGACGTGGGGAGCTCAGCTGGAGGGGAAAAATCATGTGGTGAACCACTGAAGCCTCCATCCCTTGTGCCCCCACTTCCTTGTGCCTCCCATAGGGATCTCTTAGAGAAAAGTTTTTTACAGAAAGAGTGATAAAATATTGGAATATTACCCAGAGAGGTGGTGGAATCACCATCCCTGGATGTGTTTAAAGAGATTGGATGTGGCACTCAGTGCCATGGTTTAGTTTATTTGAGGTGTACAGACACGGGTTGGACTTAATGATCTTGAAGGTCTCTTCCAACCTGGTGATCCTGTGATTCTCTGCTATCCATCCCTGTCAGAAAACACAATTCCCACCTCCCAAACCATTCCCATCTGTCTGTTTGGCTTAGCTCCTCTTATCCCTTAACTCTCAGGAACAATTCTCTTTTTAGAGAAAGAATTGTTTAGATTTTTAGAAAATCAAACCCAAAAAGCCTCGAAATGTAAATGCCCTAAAACACACACCGTGCTCCTGCATGACTTTTCTGGGATGATTCTGATGTGCACACAGGAGACCAAACTCTTCCCCACTCCTGGAACAGCTCTGATCTCCCTCCTGGTGGCTTTGCTCTTTGACATTTGTAACTCTTGTATTTTATGTCATTCTGTCACAAACTGATACTGGAATCCATAAAAAAAACCCTGATTTAAGGGTGGGGTTTTTTTCCAGCGTAGGGAAACACTGGAAAATATTTTTAAACACTGGAAATATTTTTAAACAGTTTCTGTGGGAAAGAGTAGGAATCACAGAATAGCAGTGGGAGACATTTTGAAACAAGGTTAAACACATGTGATTCATTTCACAGTTGTTTTTCCTATTTTTAAATTTAATTGTTTTTAAACTTTTCCAACCGTGCCTTCATTTCAGAGCCAGCCAAAGGCAGCCCCTTACCTGCTGATGCCTCATGAGCTCCATCATTTCCATGGCATTGATGAAGAGGAGACATCGATCTGAGTGATCCACCAGGGACGTGGGCAGGGGCTGGTTCTGCCAAAGGCTCCACTCAGACAAGGAGAGCTCCCGAGCTGCTCCCTCCTCGGGCTTCTGCAGCAGGAACTGGGATGGGAAAGGAGATTTTCAGCAAGGAGTTGTTTAGCAAAACTTCTCTGTCAGGGACAATGAGCACTGAAATGCAGAGAAGGGTTTAAACTTCGTCACACACGTTTAAGTCTGGTCTAAAATAAAATCATCAGGAGCAAGCTGGGCTAGGGGAAGGTGCCCAGGTGTCCCTGCCCTGGGCAGAGGTGGAATGAGATGGGTTTAAGATCCCTTTAAACCCAAAGCACCCTGGAACTCTGTGAATGCAGCATCCTGCATGGAATTCTTAAAAGCAGGAGCAGAACTTCATGGACACTGAGACTTCTTAATGTATTTTTAATTTAAGGTACTAACTTTTAACTTCCAGACCTAACTTTTAACTTCAGACCTAACTTTTAACTTACAAACTGAACCTCAAAGTCCCATTTCAAACATCTAGTTGCTCAATTCCCAACCTCAAAAACCCACATGTAAATCTCAAAAATACATTTTTATTGTAGCCTTCCCCCAAACCCAGAGTTAGCTCTGTTATTTCCAGCATCCTTCAGGCCCCATGTCACAGGAAACATTCCATGGAACTCACTGGTGTTTCTTCCAGGTTTTCTATGGTTTCAAACCAAGCTTGAGGCAATACTGGCTCCTTTATTCCATCACTTTCCTTAATCCTGTAGAGTCTGTCCCATATTTCCAGCTCCTCAGGTGACAAGGACCAGCTCTCATGGGAGTGCATTTGCTTTTGGCCTGTGGGGGCAAGAACAAGGACAGGGAAATGTTACCTGCTTTGGGAAAAGGGATGCACAGGATAAAACAACCTGGTGTTGTGCCAGGCACAAGAAAAAAACATCTTCTCTGTGCCACAGCCAAAACTGCAGAGAATCTGAAGCCAGGGACAAGAACCCAAAGAGTGTTCATGTTTTATGTGGATAAATCCCTGTTAAACAGGGACAGGAAATCATGAAAACAGAGAGACAGATATAAATCACCATCCCAAATAATGGCAAATCCCCTAAACAGCCACAGGTGGGAAGTGATTCCAAAGAACCAGAGCTGAGGACCTGAGTGGTTTCAGGGCAGACGTGTGAAGCTTGGAGAGGAACACTGAGGGTAATTCACCAGTGCCTGTGCAGACAGGGTTTGGGGTGAACCTGCAGCTCAGGCTCTTGGGGGAATTAATGCCACACAAGAGGAACCTGACACAGGCTGTGCCATAAATCAGCCTCTCTTGATGGGAGAGGATTTTAGAGTCCTTGCAAGGAATTTGATAGATGGACGAGGCAAAGTCACAGTAGTTGCTCCTTCAGAGAGTTGTTTATTTTAGTGTTATCAGCTACCACCATAGAGAAGACACAGCAGAGCAGAACATGGCAAGAGAAAACAAGAAAATGGCCCCTTATCAAGATTTCACAGCTCTTTTAAAGGTAAATTAACCAATAAAGACTTGAAATGACAGATATTTTTACTGTTCCTCCAATGTTCAGTAAATCACTCTGACACGCAGGCCGGAACTGGGAACTTTTCATCCAATCATCCTAAACTACTTTTGCTGCAAAATATGGGGGACTGGAAGAAGAGAGATGGAGGTTAAGAACTACAAGGTCTCCTGCATCTTGGAACTTTTACTATTTATCTATTTGCTACATTAACAAACCTAAAACTTCTAAATTCTTCACCCTGTGACATCCTTACATCACATTCCATCACCTAGTTCCCATCTGTGTAGATTTTAATTCCTCCCAGAGAGCAGGCAGCTTTCTCCATGGATAAAGGTCAAAGACTACATTGTTCAGGGGGGTTAGATTCTTCAAAACAGGCAGAGAAATATTCCCTGCACTCTGGATTCCCACAGGACCAGCCTGGATCTCTCAATGCTCTCAGGCTCCAGCTGCCAGGGGCTGGCTCTGCACAGATCAAACCCTGAGAGTCCAGAGTCCTGCTCGTGTTGAGGAAAACCTGGAAAAGTGAACCAACACTGAAGTTTTTAAGGCCATCATGAAAAGATCCCAGAGGATCAACAGTGCTGTGAAGCATTTGTGACTCAAGTGTAGGAGATGTCACATTCCTGAAGAGATGACTCCAAGGGCCTGGCAGACAGGACAAAAGAGACCTGAAGGAAAAGGAAACCAACAATTCTCAGAGAAGCATTTGGAATCAGGGAATATCCTGAGCTGGGAGGGATCCACAGGGATCACAGAATCAGGGAATATCCTGAGTGGGAAGGGACCCACAGGGATCACAGAATCAGGGAATATCCTGAGTGGGAGGGACCCACAGGGATCAGAGAATCAGGGAATATCCTGAGCTGGGAGGGACCCACAGGGATCAGAGAATCAGGGAATATCCTGAGTGGGAAAGGACCCACAGGGATCACAGAATCAGGGAATATCCTGAGTGGGAAGGGACCCACAGGGATCACAGAATCAGGGAATATCCTGAGTGGGAAGGGACCCACAGGGATCACAGAATCAGGGAATATCCTGAGTGGGAGGGACCCACAGGGATCAGAGAATCAGGGAATATCCTGAGCTGGGAGGGACCCACAGGGATCACAGAATCAGGGAATATCCTGAGTGGGAAAGGACCCACAGGGATCACAGAATCAGGGAATATCCTGAGTGGGAAGGGACCCACAGGGACCATCCAGTCCAACCCCTGGCCCTGCCCAGACACCCCAACAATCCCACCCTGGGCGTGTTGCCCAAAGGCTCCTGGAGCTCTGGCAGCCTCGGGGCCGTGCCCATTCCCAGCTCCTGAGGAACTGCTGCCACCCAGACCCCTCAGGGAAGGCTGGGAACAAGAGATGACTTCAGTGCCATGTTCCAGCCCTGCTCCGTGGGACAGGGACAAGATGATCCCGTGATATCGGCCCCGGTGATCCATGGTGCAACCCTGCCAGGCAAGGAGCCCTGGAGCACTGGCAGGAGCTGGGAACAGACACCTCCCAGGGCTCTGGGCTTCCTGCTGGGGAGCTGAGGGAGGATTGTGGCTGTCCAGAACATTTCCCCAACCTAAGGAAAGAGGGACATGACAAACATGGCTGCTGCCACCAGAGAGTACAGGGAGAACATTCCCATCCTCGGTGAGGCTGATAAGGATCCAGGGCTGGGAATCTCCACGTCCTGCAGTCACTGGCACAGCCTCTCCCCTCCATGGGAAGCAGCTCGTGCTGGCTCGTGGGTAATTATCCTGCAGAACACTGAGTTAGGGATGCTGTGTCCTACCAGACACAAACACATCAGCCACGTTATTTTCCCTGTTCTTCTCCAGAAACAACAGATTTACATTGGTCTTGAAGTGGGAAGAGAGCAAGAATTAGCCACGGGCAACTGGGAAGGCATGAACACCCCACAGAGGATTAAAGACTAAAGCAGGTGTTGGTAGGTTTGAAAAAGTGAGTCCAAACCATTAATCATTAGGATAAAATCAGCAATTACAGAAATAACGTGAAATTGTAAAATCAAGCAAAACCCACAGTTACTGCCAACTCAAAACTGATCCATCTGGAAAGGAGGGAGCAGAGGAATTGTGGAGAACCAGCAGAAGAATTAAGAAAATGAGATTTCATCTGGACAAAAGCAAAAAACAAAAGGAATTACTGGGAGCTTGAAACGAGATTCAGCTCCCAGGAACAACAATACCAACACACTCCTCACTTTAGCAAACTCTTAAAAAAACCCCAAAACAAACAAAACCCAAAAATCAGAGAGAAAAAAGAATCTTAAAAGACAAGAAATTATATAAGAGGCTTATGGAGGAAAGGGACTGTTTGCTGCACATTTTGAAGGAAAGCTCTGAAAACTGAGGGATGTGCTTGGTCTATGATGGGGCAGCACAAGGTACTGGATCCTTCTGGGACTGACAGAAAAAATATTTGAAAGAGGTTTTGAAGTGAAAGGAGGGCGTAAAATTAATAGAAATTGGATCAAATGAGGAAGAACAGGAAATGTACATTTTTTCAGGAAATGAGCGACAGGACCAGAGGAAAACCAACCCTGGCCACCTTTGGCTATTCAACCCTGGCCACCCTGGGGACTCAGCCCTGGCCACCTTTGGCTACTCAACCCTGGCCACCTTTGGCTACTCAACCCTGGCCACTTTTGGGGACTCAACCCTGGCCACATTTGGGGACTCAGCCCTGGCCACCTTTGGGGACTCAGCCCTGGCCACCTTTGGCAACTCAACCCTGGCCACCTTTGGGGACTCAGCCCTGGCCACCTTTGGCAACTCAACCCTGGCCACCTTTGGGGACTCAGCCCTGGCCACCTTCAGTAAATCAATCCTGGCCACCTTCGGCTACTCAACTCTGGTCACCCTCTGAGGACTCAACCCTGGCCACCTCTGGGGGACTCAAGCCTGATCATCCTTGGGGACTCAACCCTGGCCACCTTCAGTATAGCAATCCTGGCCACCTTTGGGGACTCAAGCCTGATCACCTTTGGGGACTCAGCCCTGGCCACCTTTGGGGTCTCAGCCCTGGCCACCTTTGGCTACTCAGCCCTGGCCACCTTGGGGGTCTCAGCCTGGCCACTTTGGAGACTCAGCCCTGGCCACCTTTGGGGACTCAGCCCTGGCCACCTTTGGGGACTCAGCCCTGGCCACCTTTGGCTACTCAACCCTGGCCACCCTGGGGTCTCAGCCTGGCCACCTCACCCCCTGTGGTGCCTCAGAGCCCCCAGCCCTGAGGAGCTGCACACGTGGCTCACACTAAAGGCACTCAGGAGCTGCAGCCCTGCAGAGCTGCTCCCTCAGCAGGAACCTTCCCAGCACTGCCGTTTTCTTTCTGCCCTCCCTGCTCGTTTCTCTGCTCTAGGACAGACCAATAAATGCTCCAGAATGGTTCTTTGCACTCCAGGGTGTGCTCTGATTGCCTCCCAGCAGCCCTGTGTTTGATCAGGTACTGAAACAGGAACTTTCCCAAGGCTTTGAGTTTCTTCTTTCAAGAAGCTGCTGTTGGTCTTTACAGAAAGCACTAACAAGGAGATAGAGCATGAAAATTCTCAAGTATTTATAAAAAGTAGCTCTTTTTTCCTGCCTATGATTGTGTTCAGTTTCCTGAGCGTTCCAGTGCCACTGAACTGCATCAGCTAAAAAGTCACCAAGAGAATTTTCCTCCAAGAGAGTCTGCACAATTCATAAATATCCTGCCCTTGCTTTCTCCTTTTCCTCACATCAAAATCCTTCTGTTTTCAAGCATTTCTGTTTTATTGTCATTTAGGAAGCCACAATGCCCAGAGCAGCTGTGGCTGCCCCATCCCTGGCAGTGTCCAAGGCCAGGTTGGACGGGGGCTTGGAGCAGCCTGGGACAGGGGAAGGTTCCCTGTTGGAATCCAAGGCACACCTCAGGCTGCCCTGGGAGCTCAGGGCACACCTCTGGCTGCCCTGGGGGGTCAGGGCACACCTCAGGCTGCCCTGGGGGGTCAGGAGCCCCAGCAAGGGGGTCCCAGCCCCTGGCAAGGAGCCCAGAATGGCACCGGCTTTGACCTCAGCCCATGGGAAAAGTTACCAACACTGCCAGAATCATTGCAAGCCACCAGAGTGTGAAAATGAGCAGTGGTTTAGTGTTTTACAAGGTAAAAAAGGGGATTTTAGGGTTTTTAATATGAGGATGAAGGGTTTAAGATGGAGGATTTTGGGCATTGCCCTGTTCTTCTTCTTCTTCTCCTTCTCCTCCATCTTCTCTGGTGCTGGTGGCACAAAATGATTGGTAGAATGAAAAAGAGGTAGAAATTCCGTGTCTAGAACAGGTGCAAATGAATTGGTACAGAACAGTAACTAATAAATGCGTTGTGAAGAATGGTTGGATGATGGAAAGGGCACAGAAAGGCCGGGACAGCCCAGGACTGGGCAGTGCCCGCTCGGACTCGGCTGCATCAGATGTGCGGCCGGAGCTGAGAGCTGGCAGAGAGAAGGAGAAATCAACAGCCTGAAACAACATCTGCAGCCGTTTCTCATCTGCTGGGGCTTGGGGTAAAACTTCCCAGAGGTGAAGATAAAGAACCTGGGTTTGTGCTGAGTGCCCAACTCCCACAGCTCCCATGGGAACTTTAAGGTCCCTTTCTACCCAACCCACTCCTGGATTCTGGGATTCTGGGATGAACGTTTGCCTCCTCTGTAGCTGGACCTCCTGACCTTCAGTGAGTGACTCTGAGGATCTGGATATGCAAGGCCAGAGCTGTGAGGGTGCCCAGGAAAGGCTGAGGGTGCAGCAGCCCTGAGCAGTGTCCGAGCTGACAGTGACCCTGCAGAGCCCCAGGCCCCCGTCAGAGGGGTTGGATGTGCTGGAAACATCATAATCCTCTTACCAGTGACACAGGAAAAGAGAGCAGATTTGTGCTGTAGGGAACTGGATCTCCTCTCTTTGGAAAGCATCCCTGAGGTGCTTGGCTCCTGCTTTTCAGCAGTGATAAACATTTTGTGCACTTTGGGATTGATGCCTTCTGGAACCATCCGTGGGCTATGCTGGTAGAAACGAAGGGTTTTGTTCCCTGAAATGGCTTTGTGGATGCTCCTTTTGTTACACTGGCTTTGGTTGTACGTCTGAAAGAGAGGATAAATAGATAAATCACCTGGTGATCGATTGTTTTTTTTTCACAGCATTTGATCAAAACTAAAAGAGCTCCTCAGTGCCTGTGGGGTTTCTCATTATTTTTCTGTTTCCTCAGCAAGGCGTTGCTTGGTTTGGGGATTTTTAATGGACCAGAAGCAGGCAGAGCACAGGAGAGAGAGAGAAAGGAGCACAGCCCGTGCCTGGGGGAAGTTACAATCTGCCACTGATACAGGGATGATGTAAATTAGATTACGTTGGAAACAGGGAAAGGAGGTCAAGCAAAAAAAAAAAAAAAGGCCTAAGATGATTTGTTGATATCATGAGCGCTCCGAGTCCTTTTAATTACACCCCATTTTATTGTGCAACAGAGAAACCAAAGCTGGGCAAGGTGAGGAGAGAAACTGGGGCCTCTCTCCAAGCCCCTGAGTGGGGCAGGGGGCAGCTGCCACCTGACAGAGAGGATTTTAGGGAGCAGAAAAGATGTTCCCTGAATGCAGCCGGAATAAACCCACAGCCAGCTCTGATAAACCCCTTGGCCACTCCAAAAAATAACTTTTTAACCCTGGAACAGTCAATCCCAGTGTTTTGCTGACAAAACCCTGTGGTATCACCAAATGAACAGCACCACAGAGTTGTGATTTGCTGGCTTCTCCCTCCCCTGTTTCCCAGGCTGAGCAGCTCCCCAGGACACCCCGAGCCCAGCCCCAGCAGCCCCGGGACACACGGGAGCTGCCACGTGGAGCTGCTGACCCGGGAGCACGTGGGAGCCAAGGAATAAACACCGAGCTCACGGAAATTCCTGCCAGCATCGCACTGCCAGACCTGCACTGACCCCTTTCTCCCAATAAAAATACACCTTCGAAAGCTTTGGGATTGACTTGAAGTGGTTTGATTGAAAACAAATCCTTAAACTAAAGCGAGCAACATAAAAAAATCCCTCAAAACAAAACAAACAAAAAAAACCCCCACACCCCCCCAAAAAACCCCCAAAAATTCACGTAAATTATCCCAAAAATCCCATGTCCCCATGGACATTAATTATTTAGCTGCACATGAAGTGATGGGGAAGAATCTCCACATTAAGTCTCTTTCCAGTTCTGTTGAACTTAAAAAACCCAACAACAAGCCCAAAAAACACCCACAAGAAAAACCCAACAAACCGACCAAGTCAATATTGGTTTGCAATTAAACTTCTTTCCTGATCTCAGCATAACAGAAATTATATACAAGGACTGTTCTACCTGGGGGGAGCTTCTGCTTCAGAGATATCTGAGAAAATCTGGACCACACAGTAATCCAACTACTTAAGTGAAGCTCCAAGGAATTTAAGGGACTATTTTATATCCCATTACAGAGCAGAGCTTTCAATAGTAACTGACCTCTGTAAGCACCATGAGAAAATATTTATTTACAAGCTCTACTCAGGTTTATCATTTTTAACTCTCATCCCTTCAAAGCAACTTTTTTCCCCTCAGGGAGGATTCTTTGCAGTCTCATTCAGAATTAAATCCCTGCCACCCACAAATGCAAACCAGAGCTACAGCATTGGCTGGAATAAATGAAATAATGTCAAGACTCTGAAATTTTGGGTTTACCATTGGTTTACACAGATCTTGGATTCATTGGTTTGCACCTCCTTTCACCAGTGATGACAGCAGGGACTGCCCAAATCCTGCCCTGTCCCGTTCCATGGATGAGCCCGGGCCCTGCAGGGCCGTGGGATGGAGCTGGCATGGATGGAGCTGTGGTGGGATCCCCTGTCCTGCATTTCCAGGGGGACACGGATGTCCCAAGGGACAGTCTGTACTCAGGGATGATTACTTGTGCTCTGCCTGAGTGCTGGGCCCAGGAACTCAGCCAAAGTGGATTTGCACCTAAGCCGATCTCCCCGGCCTCACACGCAAGAGCGCGGCCGCCAAAGCCAGCTCTGAGGGCCGGTGCCGTCAGCAGCGCCGTCAGCAGCGGGCTGCACACCCAGCACCAGCAGCAGCTCTGCACTGCCCCCTCCCAGCTCCAGCCCCCGCCCCACAGCTCCCTCGGCACCCTCGGAAAACCCCTGGGTGCTCCGGGTGACGTGGCAGGACGGGAGAGCTGGGAATGTTCACCTGGAGAAGGGAAGGATCCAGGGACACCTCAGAGCCCCTTGCAGGGCCTAAAGGGGCTCCAGGAGAGCTGGAGAGGGACTGGAGACAAGGGATGGAGGGACAGGAGCCAGGGAATGGCTTCCCACTGCCAGAGGGCAGCGATGGATGGGATCTTGGGAATTGCTGGCTGGGAGGGTGGGGAGGGGCTGGGCTGGAATTCCCAGAGCAGCTGTGGCTGCCCCTGGATCCCTGGCAGTGGCCAAGGCCAGGCTGGACATTGGGGCTTGGAGCAGCCTGGGGCAGTGGGAGGTGTCCCTGCAGGGGTGGCACTGGAGGATCTTGCAGGTCCCTTCCAACCCCAATCATTCCAGGACTCTCTGCTCGATTTTCCTGTGACTTTGAAGGAGGAGGCTGAGCAGAGACTCACTGGGGGCTGCAGCTTTGTCCCAAGGGCCAGCTCCGATCTCTGCTCCCTTGGACAGGGACAGCAGCCAGGGAATGGCTAGAGCTGGGCCAGGGGTTTTGGGATGGAGATCAGGGAAAAGTCCTTCCCCCAGAGGGTGCTGGGCACTGCCCAGGCTCCCGAGGGAATGGGCACGGCCCCCGAGGCTGCCAGAGCTCCAGGAGCGTTTGGGCAGCGCTGCCAGGGATGCCCAGGGTGGGATTTGGGGTGTCTGTGCAGGGCCAGGAGTTGGGCAGGACGATCCCTGTGGCTCAGGCCATCCCTGACCCCCCGGCCATGGCCCCACTCACCCTCTCCTCGCGGCCCTGGGCCAGGATGACCACGATGCGGCCGTGGCGCCGGCGGCCGGTGCGGCCCATGCGCTGCACCAGGCGCACGGGGCTGCGCTGGGCGTCGAAGCAGACGATGAGATCGACCTCGCCGATGTCCAGCCCCTCCTCGCCCACGCAGGTGGACACCAGGGTGTTGTACCCCCCCTCCCGGAAACGCCGCACCACCTGCGGGCACAACGGGCACGGGATTTAGCAGCTCCGCCAGCAAAACTGGTTTGTGTTCCAAAATAACGAAACCAACTTGTGAGGTTCTGGTGTGTGGGGTTTGGGACGGTCGGGACAAACGGAGACAGGAGATCTCTGGTGCTGCTCTTAGAGCATGAGATTTATTGATGAGGGCCTGGGTGTGAGGGAGCTGCTGGGAGCTGCCAGACGCAGCTCAAAGCAGGGCAGAGAAGCAGTGAAGAGATGCAGGGGTGCAGAAGTGGTGTAGGAAGAAAAGGAGCGAGCAAGGGCAAGAGTGTAAGAGCAAGACCCCGAGTTCCCGTTTTCAGCACAATAAATCATCTTTTGTGGTGAATATTCTAATTTCCATTAACCAATCTAGAACAAGCTACAAATCTTATAACATTTACATACAGCCTATAGGAATCACTGCATTACCATATGGCATTATATTTTAAACTCTAAAAACTCCATCTTGGACCCTCTGCCAGGCTGGCAGGGTCTGCTCTGACCCTTGGACCTGTCTGCAAGCAGAGGGCATTGTTTAATTAAGGGGGATTATTTTCAGATGGCCACACCACTGTTTTCCAGTTGTTCAGTAACTGGGGTTTGGTAACTCAAAGCTTGCCTTCATTTCAATCTCACTTATAGTTTCCATATTCTCAGCATCTTTTGTCAGGCAGTCACATCTATGAGACTTTCCTATTTCCTGTTCTCTCACACCAACTCTTTTTAAATTCCCCAGCTGCTACCCTGGGATCAAACATTGCACCCCAGGGTGGCCAACAGCAGCATTTCAACTCTTGAATTCTAAAATAAAGGGAAAAAAGCACACCTTATTCTGACTCCAAGCATGGCATTCTTCCAAAACTGATTTCCCAACTTTGCATTGGGGTTATCTTATTTTTTTTTTAACTTTTCTAGATCAAAATTTAATGGATCTTATCTTTCCGACCTACAAGAAAAATAAAATTACCATAGCATGTACTTGCATATTTCCCCAGATTTTTGACATCTAAATGTAGCAGTTATTAATATAATGCAAATACATAAATTATTTCTAGATTTTGTTCAGTGGGTATAATTCTGGATACTCTGGAAGCCACTGAACTCCACAGGGATTTCCTAACAACACTTAAAAATTCAGCCACTGCCACACAGCCAACACTCCTGGAGTTATTTACACAACACTGATGCTCTTTATCACTAATTCCTGGTCCAAGTCTCCTCTTTTCCTCACCTCCAGCTGCTCCTTCTGGGTGAAGCCTTTGGTGCTCTTCCCTGAGGAGTGTCCCACGAAGGTCATGGCGCGCACGGCCGGGCTGAGCCGCGCCAGCATCTCGGCGATTTCCTGCACGCTGTCCCGGAACGAGGAGAAGATCATCACCCTCGTGTCCCCACTGCCACTCCTGCCTTCCTCTGCTGGATTTGAAAATGGCAGATCTTAATGGAATCATCAATGAAAAAGTGATGCCATGATGATTTTTTGCCTTTTATTTTATACCCCTTTTATACCTTTTACAACTTCTGTATCCTTGGTGCTTTTTGCCAACGTTCTTGGACTTGTTTGTCAGGCTGGGAGATGAAACGTTTTAGAGGTTTCATAGTTAGGGATCAAAATGTCCCAGTGCCCAAGGTCCTCTCCAGAACACATTTTGTAAACTAAGACAGAACCATCCAGGGGAAGGTTCCCTGGGGAGGCGGGCTCATTCCAGCCTCTCATTAGGGAATCTTTGATAGATGTGCTAATTAGTAACACCTATAATGTGAGACCAGATCTATTGTGGGTGTGCACTGTGGTGTGCATTGGGGTGCATTGCACCTGGACGTGGTGCACCCAAGGAGCCTTAAAATAAATACCAAGGTAAAATCCCTTTTTCCCTTCTAACCGTGTTTGCCTCTTATTTTAAGACCAGGAAAAGGCATCAAAAGCACAGGGCACCCCACAAGTTACACATTCACTTAACGGGAAGAGAGCATGGGCAGAAAATGCTGCAAGATCCATCTCCCTGAAAAATTCCTCTTTGGAAGCAAAGCATCTCTAATTTTGGAGGATTTCCACCAACCATGGCAAGAATGTCTTGTATCTGAGGTGCCCTTACTAAAGTCACTTTGAAAAGCTGGGGTTGGGTGGGAAGCATTTTGGAATGAAGTTCAGGATGCCACTGTCTCTGTTTCTCCAGTTTAGGACCCTCAGGATGGCAGAACCATAATCACACAATCCAGAGGGGTTTGGGTTGGAAGGACCTTCAATCCCATCCCATCCCACCCCTGCCATGGCAGGGACACCTCCCACTGTCCCAGGCTGCTCCAAGCCCCAATGTCCAGCCTGGCCTTGGGCACTGCCAGGGATCCAGGGGCAGCCACAGCTGCTCTGGGCAGTGAATGGAGGAGAAAGGGCTGGTGGTACTTCTGATATGGCTGAGGACTTTGGGCATGAATTCCCTCCCTTTCCATCTCAAATGGGTTTTTCAAGTGGAGGCAGAAGGAGGGAGGGAGGCTGGGAGGACAGAGAGAACCCTGAATGGGAAGGGGGGAAAAAGGAGTTCATTGCATTAAATGCATTGGGACATATCCTAAAGTTACAAACATAGAACTGGGAAACCTTAAAATTGCCAACTAGAAAGCAGCAATCATTTCAAGGGTTTGCTGAGAGCAGTGCATTCGAGTGAGAAAAAAAAATACAAAAAATAAGAGGGGAAGGGAAGGTCAGAAATTATCAGAACTTCAGAGAGCACAAAGACCCAAACAGGCAAGAAAAAAAGTGAACAAGTTGCAAAACAAATGTTATTATTACTCATGTAATCATTCCCAAAGCTGGAATCAAGAAGCTGAAACCTCCCAAACCCAAAGAGATCTGAATGATGTCTTCATTAAGATGAAAACCAATGTGAGACAGGTGAACGTAACCAAGGGGTTTGAACTTCACATTGATGCCTCAGAGTTTTTAATTCTTAGCCTCAGGCTGGATACCAGAACTTTTATCCTTAAATGTGTTCATGTAACTCTGCAGGGGGGACTGGCAGCAGGGCCCTGAGGGGAGGCTGCCAGGACAAACTGGGACAGGAGCAGCAGGAAATGTGGTAGCCCCAGGAATGAGCTCCCTATCCCTGTTTCACTCAGCTGTTAGAGCAGTTTATACCAAATTCATAATGAGAATTTATAGAAAGTTTCATTTTATGGAAACCTTAAGTTCTTCTAGAGGGGAAGATACACAAACAATCAAAGCAATAAAGCAGCACAATGCAGGAAATCAGTCAGGAGGATGTTCCTTGCTTCCATCCCCAGGTTTTCTCTTGAGTTGTTGGTACTCACCAGAGCATCTCTTTTTCCAGGATTTGAAGTGTTCTATTACGATTTCCTCCAATTTCTTCAATTTTGGATGGCTGTAGACAAATTCCTTTTTCTTTTCCAACACTGGAAAGGAAATAAAGCAATGAAAGATGTGAATAAACCTGCAACGAGCAGAAAGGTTTAGTGAACTTCACTCCCTCCCACTGCAGTTATCCGAGTCAGACCCAATTCCTGATATTAGTTCTAAACAAAACAATAAACTGCTGACAGAAGCTCATTTGTTAAACCCAGTTCTTGAGAAAGTGCTGTTACTTTTGTTAGAGTCACACTGGAAAAGACTTACAGGGAAACAGTTGTATTTTAATGCAAATTGATTTTAATGCAAATTACAAACTTCAAACATAGAAAACTTGATTGAAAGCAGCTAAAACCAAGACTTACAGTGAAACAGTTGTATTTTAACACACTTCACTTTAAAGCAAATTACAAACTTCAAACATTGATTGAAAGCAGCTAAAACCTCCAAGGGAAGAGAGAGAGGGAGGCAGAGTTGGGAAGGCAGCCTGGAATAAAGAGCAGCAGGACTTTTAAACAGGAACACTCTGTCCCAAAGAGGGGAACCCTGACCTGTGGTGCTCTTGCAAACACTTCCATTCTCAGGAGCCACGGCAGTGTCTGAGAACAGGCCCCGAAGCTGCTGGTAGAGCTCCATGAAGTCCTCGTTGCGCCCCAGCTCCGTCTTGGTGCGGGATAAACCTTCGGAGAGAGATGCAACACCTCAGGATTCTGTCTGCTTTTGTGGGAATCCAGAGTGCAGGGAATATTTCTCTGCCTGTTTTGAAGAGAAAAACCCCCCTGGACAGTGTGGTTTTGGACCTTTATCCATGGAGAAAGCTGCCTGCTCTCTGGGAGGAATTAAAATCTACACAGATGTGAACTAGGTGATAGAATGTGATGTAAGGATGTCACAGGGTAAAGAATTTAGAAGTTTTAGGTTTGTTAATGTAGTAAATGAATAAATAGTAAAAGTTCCAAGATGGAGGAGACCTTGTAGTTTTTAACCTCCATCTCTCTTCTTCCAGTCCCCCATATTCTGCAGCAAAAGTAGTTTAGGATGATTGGATGAAAAGTTCCACAGTTCTGGCCTGCGTGTCAGAGTGATTTACTGAACATTGGAGGAAAAGTAAAAATATCTGTAGTTTCAAGTCTTTATTGGTTAGTTTACCTTTAAAAGGCTCTGGAATTTTGATAAGCAGCCATTTTCTCACCTTCTCTTGCCATGTTCTGCTCTGCCATGTCTTTTCTATGCTAATTGCTGATAACACTAAAATAAACAACTCTCTGAAGAAGCAACTACTGTGAGTTTGCCTCGTCCATCTATCAAATTCCTTGCAAGGACTCTAGAGGATTTAAAGGGCCTCCCCCAGCAAGAGAGGCTGATTTATGGCACCACCAGTGTCAGCTTTCCCAAACGGACTCTGTCTTTAACATAAGGGGGACAAAACACCGACTCCATCTGCAACCCCTCTTTCCCTGAGCTGTTTTGTGCCATACAGTGAGGGAAATGAAAGGAGAAGAGCAGAGCTGAAAGGAAGGATGCTCCCGAGGACGTTTCACCTTTGGATCCATCCATGATTCCCCACAGGTAGATGAATAAGGAGCGGATTCCCATCTGCAGCAGCAGCTCGTACCCGTGGTACAGACTGATACAGAGGGCAAAGTCTCCTTCTATGATGCCTTGGTGGATTCCCTGCGACAGAAAAGAGACTCAGACTGAATTAGGAAGTGGCTGAGGAGCAGGAATCCCACAGCAATTCCTCACCAGAACCAGAGTGACACCTGAGGAGCAGAGCAAAGCCCAGAGCACTGCCCAGTTTGTCCATGAGAGCCCTCAGGGGACAGACTCTGCAATGCTCAGCCAAGGCAATCCTCTTCCACCTCCAAAATACTCTCCAAAATCCCTGTATTACCTCCCAAAATGAGCTCACCAACCCTCCAGCTGACAGCTGAACCAGCAGCATTTGGGAAAACAAGGGATTCCTGGCACATCCACCCAGGCTATGAAATTAAGTCAGGAAAGTTGCCTTGCTTACAGTGAAGGAGATTTCCCACTGCTCTTTTTGAGGCAAACAGTCTTTTTTCAGGCAATTTTCTTTAAGTTTACAAAATGTGACCATTCCGCAAGGATTTACCAAAATATAGGAGCAGGAATACAGCTTGGAGGGGAAAATGAAAACGCGTCTGTCTGTAATTACAATGTATGTTCTCAAAACAACTTCACTTTGGAAACAGAGTTCCTGATCTTTTCCCTGACCTTCCTATATTGGCTTCCAGAAACATGGAACAATTAGGAGTATTTTATAGATTCCACAGATGATCTTTAAGGTCCCTTCCATCCCAAACCATGCTGTGATTCTACAATATTTTATTCCACGGCTAAAAACAGAAATCTGCTTAAAATGTCTCAGGAAACGTTGTAACTATGGATTATTTCTATTTATTCCCTACTTTAATAGCATGAAATAAATAAAGAACTTACTGCATGTTGTGCAGGGGGATTCTTCCTGTACTGATCCCTCGCCAGGATGATCTGGTACTTGGTCAGGCTGGGAATATCCCTCCTGGATAAAACTCCCACCTTAATCAGGCGCCCAGCAAACGCTTCTAGCACCTGCAACCAAAACCCAGCACAGCTGAAGGGGGGAGAGGGTTTGAGCCCTTTGAAATAATTTTATTTTTACAGATCCTACACAACAGAGCATGAGCAGCTCACTGATTTTATTTGAAACACAGAATTTTTCCAAGCGAGCTGTGCTGAATTCTGAGTGCTTTGTTACCACACCTGGGGCTCTGCCTCAGCGAGAGGAGCTCCATAATCAGGATGTTTTTAGGTTAATTCTCAAAATTCCTGCCAGAGCACTTAGACAAGGCTGTCAGGAACAGGGTGGGATTGTTGGGGTTAGGAGCTGGACTCTGTGATCCCTGGGGGTTTCTTCCCACCCAGGAGATTCCATGAACATGGTTCCCTAAGGATTTGTGCCCTCCTTTCTACAAACCAACACCCTCCTGCCCCTGGGACAGCCCTGCATCCATCCAGGAGCCGTGAAGGGGAAACAGCCCTGGGGTCTGGAATGGAACAAGGGCTGACCCAGCAGAGAGGGAGAGGAAGGGGATGGACACCCAGAGATGGAACTGGAGCTGCAGCTCCGCTCTCACTGCTCACACTCCAGTGGCATTTTGATCCCAGAACACCTGGATTCACCTCAGAGAAGACTGAATTGGCTGGAGGACTGGCCAACGTGTCCAAAATCTGTGAGGAAGGGATGGGAGCTGGGACACAGGAGCAGAGAGGAATGGGCACAGGAACAGCAGCGTGTCCCATTTCCTTCAGAACCCACCCCAAAACACCGCCTGTTTTCAAACATCACATGTACCTGCTTTCCACATCGCTGCAGCAAGGACAATAACCTGCACTAATGCATCTTAATCCTGTTTTTCCTCTTTGTTTCCCAGCCTTAGGTGGTCAGGATTTTTCCACAGACTTAGTTTGGCCTGAGCGCTAACTCTGCCATAATTGCAGTAATCAGATTTGTCCTACAAACACTGTTTACAACCTGTTGGCCCCCTTGGCCAAAGGCCCCAAAAATCATCCCAATGCACAGGAACAGGCTGCTCCAAAGGCTGAGACAATTCCCCGTTGCTACTTCCATGCACACCGTGTTTCCCAAGTTCTCCAGGTGCTCCAGCAGCAGCACAGCTGAGAGGGCTGGAGTGCAACAAATGCTTAATCCCTTTAGTGTCCCTTCAGCCCAATAAAAAGCATCCAACTAAACCAATAAAGCCAGGCCTAAATCAGGCTTCAAACACTGATCACAGCAGGCCTGGAGCTGGTGGGGAGAAGATGTCCTGGCAGGTAAAGAAAGCCACGTGTAAAATGCAACCTGTGTTTATCCCTGAGCAACTCCAGTGCTCTCCAGGCACTGCTCCTGTGGGCTCCCAGACCCTGTGAGGATGCACAAATATCCTTAACAAGCACGCGCTGCTTGTGCTCAGGCACTGCAGGGGCAGCTTAGTTTGACTGTCTCTGCTTGCTTTGATTATTGCTATAGATTAGTTTATAATTTAGTTTATAATATAGTTTACTTATAGGTCTTCTTTTACCTTCTTATTCTGTGTGCAGAATCCGCGTGGCATTAAAATGAAAACAGAATCCCACACTGGTTTGGGTGGGAAGGGACCTGAAATCCCACCCATCCCACCCCTGCCATGGCAGGGACACCTCCCACTGTCCCAGGCTGCTCCAAGCCCCAGTGTCCAGCCTGGCCTTGGGCACTGCCAGGGATCCAGGGGCAGCCACAGCTGCTCTGGGAATTCCAGCCAGGAATTCCTTCCCAATATCTAATCTAAATCTAATCCAAAGTCCTAAGGAATGGAGTGGGAATAATTGCCATTATCAATGACATTGGCATTAAACCCCCAAAGAATCAAAAAAACCAAAAAATACCAGCAGAAATTTGGAAGGGTGAAGGGAAATTTGTGACAGCCCCAGCTGAACTGGGGGAGCCGTGCTGGGGAATTTCCACCCTGCTCATCCATGCCCACAGGTCACTCCGAACCAGCAGACTGGAACCAGCAGGATAAGCAGCTTAGAGCAGATAAAGGGAAATCACAGAAATGGAGCCAGGATTCCGAGGGCTTTGGTGCATTTTGGGTTGCTCCTCTTCCCTGGGAGGGTGGGCAGGCCCTGGCACAGGGTGCCCAGAGCAGCTGTGGCTGCCCCTGGATCCCTGGCAGTGCCCAAGGCCAGGCTGGACATTGGGGCTTGGAGCAGCCTGGGACAGTGGGAGGTGTCCCTGCCATGGCAGGGGTGGGATGGGATGGGTGGGATTTAGGGTCTCTTCCAACCCAAACCACCCCATGACTTTGCTCTGGGGATGGGCCCAGGCCTGGGGCAGCCCCTCCCTGTCCCCAGAGCCAGCCCAGCTGTGGGCACTGAACACCCAAAGGGCTCCAAGCCTCCCCCAGCCCTGCCCAGGTCTCCTTCATCCCCCAGGAAGCTGGGTCATGGCCTCACACAGCTCCCAGGGAAAGCAAGGCACCACGCTCCAGCCCCAGGCATTCCTTCTAATTAAGGCTCATGGATTAATTAAGCCAAATAAACCACTAACACCTCTAACACCACCAACAAGCAAACACCAACTGGAGGCTACAATAGTGCCAGGAATTTCTGGAGGAAAGGGGGGGAAAGTGAAGAAATCAGATATTTTCTCAAAATACAGTCAAAACCATTCACCAAGCCACAGGGAAGGCTGAATGCACAAGGAATTCATTTCTCATATTAGTGAGAACAAAATTCAAGATGTAGTTTTGTTTTAAGGGTTTAAAATTCAGAATTTTGAGTTCTATCGCAGAGTTTGTTACTGTTCTGTTTTTCAATCCTGGCTGTACCTGACAAGCCCCTTTAAAAGGACGGAGACAAAAATGTCTGTGCCAGCTACAGAAAAAGGGATTTACAAAATACATCAAAATGCTGACCATGAAGGAAGAACTCAGTGCTTTTTACTTGCATGGATACCACAGGAATAGCTCATTACCCTCCCATCAAACTCCAAACAGTTGGACATGAGGACACTTGAAGTGCTGAAGATGAAGCTTAAACTATGTCCCAAGTAGTGGAAATGGAGTCAGTCTTTTCATAAATGTTCCTCTCTAAAAGAAATTAACATTTTCATTAAAAAGTACTGGCCACAAAATCTAATATTTCAGCACTGGTTTATTATTTCCTATACTGGTTGCAGAGCTTTCTTTTTTTAAAAAAAGCAATCTCCATTACATGTGCTTGTGTGTTTCATCCCTTGACCCAGTTTCTAACATATAAGAAAATGATTTTGTCCCTGTTTGCTCAATGTACACCCCTGTCTGATTTAATCACCTTCTGCCAAACAAACCCAGCGCTGTTATGAAAGACAGCAGGATCCAGTCACCTGGAGCTTCAGAACTAACAGGGAACAGTAAACACAACCTACTTAGGAGAGACTCAGGCCAGGCACTGCTCACTGATTGCATTTATCTTGCCTCCATAGCTTCATTTTTAATTAAAAAGATAATACTTGTGGAAAAGTCCCCTCAGCCTTTCCAAAACATCGCATCACGTTACCCAAACACAGCTATGGAAGTGATTCCAATTAATTGCTTAGGAGTGCTCGTGGCTTTCTGCAGCTCACAGCTGGAGTTCAGGGCTGACAGATTTACAGGAGCAGATAAAAGAGGACTGGCAGAGTTAGCCCATCCTGCCCTGAACTTGCCGAGAACACAAAGACTTTCTCTGTTCCGAGGTATCTCCCACAGCAAACCACAACGAGTTCTTGGAGCTTGTACTGAGCTTAGAACCTGTTTTTGGAGCTCTGACAGGAGCTGAGGACTTGTGTACAGGGCAAAGAGCTGCTCCTGTGCCAGCTACACCTCACCAAAAACTGCTCCTAATCTCTTTTCTGTTGGCACAACAAAAAACAGGGCTCTAAAGGCTCTCAACTAACGCCCTGACCTAATTACTTTAGTGCAGATTTGCAGGGGTTCTTCAGCAAAGAAAAACACCCATAAATAACTGTTAGTGAGGCTTTTCTTTCCCAGTGGAGAAGGAGAGGTGGCAGAAAGAGCTGCCAAGCACACAGGACCTCCACAAACAAGGACTGCAAAGGTGCATCCCCTCCACGGGAGCCCCCACAGTGCTCCCAGCCTCCCCTGACTGGGTTTTACTGGGCAACACTGGGCTGAAAGAGCTGCACCTTCCTCCACCCTTCCCCTGCTCTCCTAAGCCCCCTGGCTCCATATTTTCAGTGCCCAATATGGAATCCCAGACTGGTTTGGGTTGGAAAGGACCTTAAATCCCATCCATCCCACCCCTGCCATGGCAGGGACACCTCCCACTGTCCCAGGCTGCTCCAAGTCCCAATGTCCAACCTGGCCTTGGCTATGCCAGGGATCCCTTCCCAACGTGCTGGGGCTGAACTGGTGAGCAGGAAATGAGCCCAGGTAGTGCCAGTGAGGTCCCACCACACCCCAAAACACGGGTCTGTCCTAAGGGGATCCCCCAAAGCAGGAGCAGGGAAGAACCAACAGCTCCAGGCCAAACCCAGACCTGTGCTGTGGCCACGCACCTCATGGACACCACACTGCCCCCACCCTCTGCTCCACATCCTCAAATTCTCAAGGAAGAGAGCAAAGGAAGGCAGGGCAGGGCAAAAGGAGACTCTGCTGATGTCTTAAGTTTTAACTCTTATATTTTTCAAATTCTGTACTGCTCAGAGTGTAACTCTGCAGTTCCTTGTAGCCTGGAATTTCTGCTCTCTCGTGCTGCGCAGACACAACAAAGCCTCTCCAGGCTTTGCCTTCAAGGACAGCCAGGCTCTGCTAGGCCCAAAATGTGTAACCCAAAGCCTCTAAGGGGGGAGCAAGCTGAGGGGAATTACATCATTAAACTGGGGCTTTAATTGGAGAATTAACCCTGATGTGCAAATGAACCAAACCTAAAAAGGTGTGAAGGACTCGTGACCTGGGGTCCATCTCGGGGTCCATTTTTGGAGGCAGCCTCTGGCTCCCCCAGGGTGTGCCTTGAAGGCCTTCAAATAAATCCCGACCTTTATTCCCTTACTCTTGTCTAGTCTCTGTTTCTGGGAGGCCTCTTCAGGCATCACATTGAAGCCAGGAAGGTTTGAGTTCCCCAAGTGTGATACCTTGAGGAGTGTCCATGCAGTTACCAATATTCCCAGAAGTAACTTCAAGAATCAAGTCCCAGGAGCAAACCATGTTTAGTGTCTGCCACTGGGGAGGCTTTGGAGCTCTGACTGGCACTGAGTTTTAGTTATTCTCTTGCAAAACTTCAGAGGCCTGACAAACAAACTCTAAAACAGGGAAAAAAGTGCATTTTGTGCAAGTTCCCTCCTGATGTTTTCTCACCTGGCCAATAAAGATGGGAAAGCAGCAGGGACCCAGCAGGGCAGGGTGGATTTGTCACTCTCCAAACCCAATACTGATCAGCCCAGTAATGATCTTGACACCAGAAGTTTTAAGTTTATATAAACTCATTCAGACTCTTCCCAGTCTTCCAGGGACACGAGACACACTGAAAATCCACTGTTCTTCCCTGGGAGCTGGGATCCATCCAAACCATCCAACACTTTGTCCTTTTCTAACAACTGAGTTTTTTCCTGTTACAGCATTTTTCATTTCCCAAAGCTTGGAAAACAGATTTACAAGATTTTACTCTTTAATTCATTTTACCAAGAACAATTTTACTGTTTACTTGAAAAAGAAGTGGCTTTTCCACATCATCCTGCCACTAAGTAAGTGACTGCCAGACAGAAAGGAACATCACACCGAGGGTGGGTTGGAGCTGAAATTTTTAAGGCTGGACATTCATTTTTCTGTTGTATTCAGAGACAGAACCTGCCAGGACAGCACCAAGAGCACAGCCCTACCAAAACTGTGTTATCTCAAGAGTGGCTGTTTATTAGCCAGCAGTCATACATAAAATTAGCAAGTTTGGGGAAAAAAACAACAAATACAACAAAAATCAGCTTTTTTCACCTGCAGTAACAACGAATTTCTCTTATCTATCTAGACAGACCATCACATCTTCAGCACTCTATCAAATGCAGTAATTACCAAACTCATCAGAAATCAAAGACAAATTAAATACACACAGAGTAATTTGTACAGATGGATTTTTAAATCAGGATTTTTAATTCCTCCCAGATTCTTTCTCCTAGTCAATATTCTGTGGCATTTCTCACAAATAGAGAAATTTAGCTGTGATTTTAAACTATTTTTTCTGCTGGTTGGCTTTTCTTTGTCTTTCCTCTCATATTCAACAAAGATGCTTAATACTTAAAACAGAAATAATTTCATTTAAGCAACCATTAATTCACATAACGAAAGAGTCGGGACTGTTTTCCATGAATTATTTATGCAGGATGGGCAGAAAAAGAACCTCCACACGTTGACTCAAACAGGAATGCCAGTTCCTGGAAGAAAACTCCAAGAGCCAGGATGCCCTGCCTCAGTCCTGCTAACCCAGCTGCCAAAACTCAGAGGAAAATTCCTTCCCCCCAGCCCTAGGGTGTGGGAGTGGGATTCACCTGGGCATGGATGGGCTCCCACTGTGCCTCCCCTCGGGTGCCAGGGTTTGGGAGGGTCTGAGAGGGAAACGTGGGCACTGCCAGGAAATTCCCCACTGTGAGGGAGCCCTTGGTGCTGCTCTGTGGGCAGCTGCCTGTGAAATTGCATCAGCACCCACCCAGACACCTAAACAAGCACCAGATCCAGCCTTGCTCCTGGATTTGCCTTCCCAGTGAATTCCAGAGCCTGCAGAGCTGATTCACTGCCCACAGCCCCGAGGCCAAACCCTCCCTGCAGCCACTGCATCCCAAATCCCTCTCAGGACATTTCCTCCCTCCCTGCAGCCACTGCATCCCAAATCCCTCTCAGGACATTTCCTCCCTGCAGCCACTGCATCCCAAAAACCCTCTCAGGACATTCCCTCCCTGCAGCCACTGCATCCCAAATCCCTCTCAGGACATTTCCTCCCTCCCTGCAGCCACTGCATCCCAAAAACCCTCTCAGGACATTCCCTCCCCACAGCCACTGCATCCCAAATCCCTCTCAGGACGTTCCCTCCCTCCCTGCAGCCACTGCATCCCAAAATCCCTCACAGGACATTCCCTCCCTGCAGCCACTGCATCCCAAATCCCTCTCAGGACATTCCCTCCCTGCAGCCACTGCATCCCAAAAGCCCTCTCAGGACATTCCCTCCCCACAGCCACTGCATCCCAAATCCCTCTCAGGACGTTCCCTCCCTCCCTGCAGCCACTGCATCCCAAAATCCCTCACAGGACATTCCCTCCCTGCAGCCACTGCATCCCAAATCCCTCTCAGGACGTTCCCAGCTGCAGCACATGGAGCAGAATGTGCTCCATGGGCACATTCCCCAAGGAGCCCTGCCCGGAGCAGCAGGATTTGTGGCTGCCCTGTGAGCAGCACAGCCAGGGCTGCCACATCGGGGCTGCTCAGGCAGCTCAGGGTTCCTTTCACAGCAAGCTCAGCCCCTGGGGCTGGGGAGCCAAAGCTGAGCCTGGAAAAGGGACTGAGGAGAAAAAGGGAAAAAGGAGGGGGCAGATTAAGCATCACAAGAGTCACATCCCCAACCTCCAGCTCTCCTCGTGAGCATCAACAGGGCACAGGAAAGGACTGTTTTCTGATTGTTCTAACCCCTAAATGCCCCGGGATTCCCCTTTCCTGCCTGCACAAAAAGGGCCACAACAGTCATTTCATGTTAAATTTGGAATGAAAGACAACTACACAGAGCCCACACAGACTCCTGACTGAAATCCAGAGCCTGCTTTAATTGCCATATCCACCCCATAACGGGGCTGCTCATCCCCCTCGCTCACACAAAGGCTTGTCTCAACTGCAAAATTACGCAGCTGAAAACTTCCAAAGCTGGACTTCAGTAACAAAACACCCCACGGTTTTTGCACTCGTAATATTTTGGAAGGACCTCAGAGACTCACTGAACAAAATGAAAGCTGTGTCTCCAAAGTGTGGTTTGAAAGCAGTGAAATAAAATCACAATGAAGAAGAACTAACGGGACACGAAGAGCAGTAGGGAAAACACGATGAAGAGAACAGCTGGGAAGGAGGGAACGAGTGGGAACACAGACAGAACCCAAATTTGTGTAAATTCTGCACTGCTCGGTCCCTGCAGCACGGGGTGAAGGCGCGGAGCACCGGGACCGGGCATCCATCCCGGGATCCATCCATGCCGGGATCCATCCCTGCCCGGTTCCATCCACACCCACCCGGAGCTGGGCGGGCACAGGCGGATCCCGCCGGTCTCTTGACGGAGCATCCCTCACTCCAAGCCCGGCTCTGTCCATCCCCGCCCAGCTCTGGGCAGGCACAGGCGGGTCCCCCCCGGTCCCCAGTCCCTTGAGCGGGCATCCCTCGCTCCGTGCCCGGCTCCGTCCATCCCACCCGGGGCAGAGGCGGGTCCGCCCCAGTCCCTTGAGCGGGCATCCCTCCCTCCATCCCTGGTTCCGTCCATCCCCTCCCGGGGCAGAGGCGGCTCCCCCCAGTCCCTTGCCCGGGCATCCCTCGCTCCAAGCCCAGCTCCGTCCATCCCCTCCCGGCTCTGGGCGGGCAGAGGCGGGTCCTGCCGGTCCCTTGCCCGGGCATCCCTCGCTCCATGCCCGGCTCCGTCCATCCCCTCCCGGCTCTGGGCGGGTCCCGGCGCTGCCCCCGCCCCCGGTGCCGCTATAAAGCGCCGTGTCCGGGGCGCGGAGCGGAGCCGCGATGGAGACGGGCGGGTGCCGCATGGGGGGCGCGGGGCCCGGCGGCCCGGCCGCGATCACGCTGGAGGAGCTGGACGGGCTGGCCGAGGAGAGCGCCGACTCCGCGTACCACAGCCACGGCAGCAGCCTGGAGGAGGAGGCGGCCGAGCGCATGGACGACGAGGAGCAGGAGCGGCTGCTGAGCTACTGGCAGAGCGTGGGCCGGGGGCACCAGGTGGACGTGCCCCGCGGTAAGGCCGGGATCGGGAGGGATGCGGGATTAGGGATCAGGGATGCGGGATAGCCCCGGGGTCGGGCTGGGGCTGCGGGACGCGGCAGTGAACAGCCGGCAATGAACAGCCAGCGATGCCCGGTGCGAGTGTGATACACCGAAATCTGGCTCTGAAGCTGCTAAAGCTTCACCCGGGGCGATGCCAGAGCTTTGCGTGATGTAGGGGAGCGGCTGCAGCAGCACTGGGGTGACCTATTCGTACTAAAAGCAACCAGTGCTCTGAAACCAGAGTTTTCAGAGGTAATCAAATATTAAACTGACTACCTGCAAAGGCATTCTCACTAAGACTATCCCCTACGCCCATCCAAAAAGTCAGTTCTTTAAGAAAAGAGGGCTGTATTTAAAAAGAGCACAGAGTAAACAAGTAAAGGATTGATTTGCTTTTGACAGCGAGACTTCCAGGCTCATCTTAGTCAGAAATTGGTTGTTTTCAGTTTTAAGAAAGACTGGAGACTCTGAAAGACTGATGAGTCAGAGAACTCCTAACTAGCAGCAGAGAGTCACTAGAGCACAGCTCGGTCACAGACTTTAACTCTGCCCTGCCCTGCCCAGAGGAGCAGAGATCTGCAGCATCTCTGCCGTGCAGGGAACTCTCCTTCCCCGAGCTGGGGAGAGCCACACCTCGCCCAGACTGCCCTGGACATTACCAGTATTAAATTACTGTTCTTAAAAAACTCTTTCTGTATTCCAACACGGCAAACTGAATCCATCCTCCTTTTCCAGCCACACTTTGAAGTCTCATTTTAACTCTGTAATGCTTTAACAATGACAATTAACGTGCTAAAAGCAGGGTAAGATCGCTCTGAACAGAGCTCCCTGCCTTGCCTTGTTCTCGCTGCCCCTGGAGGGGTCTCTGGATGCCCGGTGCCATCCCAGAGTTTCAGCACTCACTCCAGCAGCCTCGGGTTTGTGCCTGGAATGCTGGGATCGGACAGCTCCGGGATGCCCAGGGCAGGGAGGGAGGGGAGAGCACGGGGTCCCTATTTAACACTCCCGAGGGCAGAGGGAATGCTCCTTAAGAGAGCTCTGCAGCAGAAACCAGAGCCCTTCCCACAGAATGATCTGGTGCCTGGCATTGGAGTTCCTGAGATCCATTGGGAGGGACACAAAGTCCAAGGAATATGCCAAAAGCCGTGTTTGAGCACCCTTCAGTTATACGGCATGACAGGTTTGCTCTGTGGCACTCAGCACATGTTACAAAACCCAAGACAGAATAATACAAGATTTTTCTTCGGCTCCTGTCCGGGGCTGAGGGAGGAGGGGAGGCAGTGGAGGGGATTTTCCCGAAGGAGGAATCCCCCTGTGACAAGGAGCAGACCATGCCCCTTGCCCCTCTGCTCCCCGGGAGCAGGCACAGACCCGAGGGAGTGGCTGGAGCTGGGCCAGGGGGATTGGGATGGATTTTAGGGAAAGGCTCTTCCCCAGAGGGTGCTGGGCACTGCCCAGGCTCCCCAGGGAATGGGCACGGCCCCGAGGCTGCCAGAGCTCCAGGAGTGTTTGGGCAGCGCTGCCAGGGATGCCCAGGGTGGGGTTGTTGGGGGGTCTGGGCAGGGACAGGGCTGGGTGATCCCTGGGGATCACTGAGACCATGACTTAAGAAAACACAACTGTCCTTGTCCCTGTGCTGCCTCCAGCCTGGCCCTGTGCAGGTGGAGCTCTCCAGACCAGGAAAACACAAAGCACAGATTCACAAACTGGAGGTTAAAACTCCCCAAAGGACTTTAATCAGTCGTAATCCCCATCCTCTGCCTTAATACGGAATGAAAAAAACATAAACCTCCCCACACTTATTGATAAAGTAATCTAAAAATAGAGTTAACTTTTCTAGAGTCCTGAAAGCTTTCGTAACTGTTGGAAAATTCAGTGCTGAACTCTAATCTACTTTTATTTTTCCCTCAGCCTACCAAGAGACCAATTTCACATTTCAGTTATTAGTTACATTTTAAACATTTCCCAGTGATCTATTTCAAAGAAAAAAAAAAGTTTACACTTAACTACAAATGTAGCTTTCTCCCCTTTATTTTTTCCCTCCCCTTTGTTTAAGGACCTTTACTATTCCAAATAGTCTTAAGGCTAAAGCCCTGGACTGGATGCCAGGAGATGGAGGTTTGATTCCTAGCTCAGCTACAGATTTACTAAGTGACCTCGGCCAAGTTAATTCTCCTGCATCTTAATTCTCCTCTTCTCTCAAACATGGATAATACTCTCTTCCCCCATCACCCTGCCTCTTCCACTGAGACCCTGAGGCACTTCAGACTCCCAGGAAAAGGGCTCTGGGAGCTGAAACTCATCCTTTTCCTGCATGTCCAGTACACACCATGAGGCAGCAGGGCAGGAATTCACACCCTGACTGTCAAACACGGCACATAAAATGGCGTTTGTAATCCTCTAAGTACACAAATGCCTTCATCACCTCAGCTTCAGAAGGCAAGGGACCAGCTCTTGTGGAGGAAAGACTTGCAGTTCCTGAGACTGACCTTATACTCAGTTTCCAAGCCTGTCTGTCAGGGATCAACTCCTAAGCAGAATTTATTTATGACCTTCAGCTAGAACTGATGTCAGGGCAACCACAGTTACAAATACACCTTTAGACATGAAACATCCCTTGGAAATCAATTCCCACTGCAGTATTCCCTTGAGCCTGTGAACAAGAGCAGCCAACTTAAACTCATTTCACGTGGACGCACCTGAATCCAGCAGCAGAAGAGCTGCTGGAATTGGGAATGTCCCTGGGAAATGGGGCACAGCCAAAGCTTTCCATGGACACTGAGTGCACAGGGAATGGGAGAGGGAAACCTCCTCCTGCACAGGGGCAGAGCCCGGGTGAGCTCTCCTAGGAAAAGCTTTGTCCTTCCCTGGCAGAGAGCAAACAAAACCAGTCACCAAACCCAGAGGGACAAAGCACATTTCAGAGCTGTTTCTGCAGCCCGAGCCTCAGGGGGGAACTGTGTGGTTGTGTTGCAGACATGGCAGAGCCCATCCAGCAGCTGACCAGGAACAACAACCCCCAGGAGAGACAGAGCATCCCCTTCACCCTGATCCAGCGCAAGGAGAAGGTACTGCTGCCCTTCCCAGCCCCCCTGCACACGGGGAGCTCCTCTGGAAGCTCTCTGAGATGTTTGGGATTGCCAACATCATGTCACTGTGCCACTCCCTCTCCTCTGGGACACCTCATCCCTTGGAGAGGTCTAATTTTCTTTTTTTGCAAGGTAGAAACTGTCAGGAAAGCCAGAAGATGGCCAGGAATCACATAATTAATTAATTCAACAAATTAATTATGTGACATAATTAATTTAACATTATGTCATAATTAATTTATTAATTAATTTAACATATTATTATATGACATAATTAATTTAACAAAACCCCCTCTTACTTTGCCATTTGAAATGAAATGCCCATTTTCTGCATTTAAATCGGTGCATTTGCTCCTATACACAGTCATTTTAACAAAATCTTAGCAAAGAGTGCTTGAAAAGAGATGAATATCTGAATTTAAAACCAAAAATGTACTTCTGTATCACGGATCATTATCATACAAAACAGCCACGTGCAAATCCATCTTATCCTCTAATAAAAAAAATGAAATTAACGTACAGCAAATTCCTTATAGCTCAGGAAACATGCAAACAAATGTCTAACCTTAAATCAACACACCATGAAAACCTTTACTGGCCATCTATGAGGACTTTCTGGCCACATTTCTTTTAAATAGATCTAAATAATTCACATTTATAAATACCATCATTTGAGTGTGCTTCATCTAAACAGTTTGTTTATGTTGTAATGAAAAGCTTGAAAGCATTTTTTAATGTTACAGTATTACTGTATACTACAGCTAAACTATAACTGCAGCTAAAAAATGAGATTATTCAGTGTTAATTGAAGCTAAATGTTTAATAGTGCCAGCCCAAAAGATGACAGATCTTTGTTTTAAAGGAGAACTACCTAGAAATTTGCTGAAGTCAGCTTTGATCCAAAATCAGCAGTGTACTCCTTGGTTTATAGGAGGAGGGATTAAAATCCATATTTCTTTCAAGATCACGTCACTGAGAGCTGAAAAAAGGACACAGTTCTTGTGCTCAGCTTGTATTTATTTGCTGGGTGTTTTCAGATGATTAAATTAACCCCCAAATTGCCCTCTCTGTGCCTGCAGCTGGGAGATTTGCTCTATGAGAAAAGGCAGTACGGGAAGGCCAAGTGGGCTTGCATCAAGATGAAGGAGAAGCAGTACGAACAGAGCATCTGCCTGGGCTTCATGAAGCTCATGAGGTACATCTGTGAGCAGAACTCCTCAGGTAATGGGCACCTCAGTCCTGCAGCAGAGTCAGCAAAGTGTATTTCTGAACCAGCTCCTCCTAATGAGGGAGGTGCTTTGATTAGCTTTTCCCAAATATAGCACCCTATGGGGATGTTTTTCCATTTCCCTTTCCAGAAAAGTCATAGAAATCGTGGAATGGTTGGGGTTGGAAGGACCTTAAAGCCCACCCATGGTCCTTTCCAGGAAAATCACAAAAATCGTGGAATGGTTGGGGTTGGAAGGACCTTAAAGCCCACCCATGGTTCTTTCCAGAAAAATCATAGAAATCATGGAGAGGTTGGGGTTGGAAGGACCTTAGAGCCCACCCAGTGCCAGCCCTGCCATGGGCAGGGACACCTCCCACTGTCCCAGGCTGCTCCAAGCTCTCTGCTGTAAATCTGGCATTTGCTACTGGATTTTAGGGGTTTAATTTTCACAGCAGCACTGAAATCACCTCTCAGAGTGTGATACCCAAAGGAACCAGAGTTTTCTGCCTCTTTGCCTTTTGTTCAAGCTATTAAATTACCCCTGTCCCAATGGACATGAACAATTTGTGGTTGAAGAATGTTTTCCACAAAGATACTCCAGTTTAAACTCAAAATAATGGCAAATCCACCATGTCCTTGAGAGCTTGTGGCTGCCTGTAAAGTGTGCACCTGGTGTCCAATCCAATTTAATCTGGTTTTCACTTCCAGACATCAGTTCTCAGATTTTTCATCCTCCAGTTATTACAAAGTTTTGCCATGCCCAGTGCTCTGTGCTGTGATTGAGTCAGCCCTTAAGTGTCTTTCCAAGAAAATACAAACAATTGATCACAAAAGCTTTTCCTTCCTCAGGTACCTTCCCCACTGTACCCATTCTTTTAACACTTTACCGTGGTTTAAAGGTAATTTTAGCTCCAGGACTGAAGGGATTTTTTCAGTCTGTACAGAAGTGAATTTCCCTCTGTCAGCCATCTCTGCCTCCCCTCCCACAGTCCAAACACACAACAGTGCAAAAAAATACTGCAGCATTTTTAACAACAGCAAATCCTCGATGAATTCAAAAATCAGCCCCTTCCCTTGCCTGCAGTTCTGTTCCCAAATACTTAAGCCATGACACCACAAGGTCAGTTTGAAGATAAACACAAGCCTTTTAAGAGTGGGAAAAGACTTAATGCAAACTCCCTGCCCTGCATGAGGAGGGGAGAGCTCACCAAATACTTAATGCAAACTCCCTGCCCTGCATGAGGAGGGGAGAGCTCACCAAATACTTAATGCAAACTCCCTGCCCTGCATGAGGAGGGGAGAGCTCACCAAATACTCTGCCTTGGACACGCATGCACAAACACAAACTGCAAAGCACAGTGAAATCATGGAACCACAGATGGTTTGGAAAGGACCTTAAAGTTCCCCCAGTGCTACCCCTGGCATGGCAGGGACACCTCCCACTGTCCCAGGCTGCTCCAAGCCCCAATGTCCAGCCTGGCCTTGGGCACTGCCAGGGATCCAGGGGCAGCCACAGCTGCTCTGGGCACCCTGTGCCAGTGCTCCACTGGTACCTCCAACTTGGAGCACACCCCCATTGGGGGGTTGTCTTGGTTTGAACTAAACCATCCCAAAGAAATCCTTTCATGAGCCCCACAGCACTCACTGAAACAATTCAGTACAAATTCAGTTTGCAGGCCAGCACAGCGTGCAAACCTTCTCCCGTGTCTCCTAAACCCTCCCAAACCCCTCTGTGTGTGTGCCAGGGCTGTACCTGGGGATCACCGTGCCCATCGTGACCATCGTGCACACCAACGAGGCGCAGTCGGCCATGACGCAGGCGGTGACCGTGGCCTATTACCTGCCCGAGGTGCTGCAGGATGAGCCCCCACACCCCTTTGACTCCGACATCATCATCGAGGAGTGGCCTGCCACCATCGTCTACAGCAGGTGAGAAAGGCTGTGACTCTGCTCAACACAGGAGCAACGTGCAGTTCTCAGTCTGGGCGCGTTACGGTTTTTGAACCTTGTAAAAGGTTAACGGTAAAACTTAATTTTCAGGATTTGTAAAAGCTGCCTGTTGTATGAATGGTGTGGTCAGGAAATATTGGTTAATTATTTGTATCTTCCCCCAGAGGGTGCTGGGCACTGCCCAGGCTCCCCAGGGAATGGGCACGGCCCCGAGGCTGCCAGAGCTCCAGGAGCGTTTGGGCAGCGCTGCCAGGGATGCCCAGGGTGGGGTTGTTGGGGGGTCTGGGCAGGGACAGGGGCTGGGATGATCCCTGTGGGTCCCTTTATATCAATTACTTGGTAAAATGATGCATCTGTAAATGTGTGATAAAACACCCCCGGATTATGCTCAGGAGTCAGCAACAAAGCTTCCAACACAGCACAGAAAATATTAAGAAAAAATAGTTTGGGATCAATCACAGTCAGTACCACTGGTGAAACACAACCAAGTAATTCAGAGGGCATTTCTAGTCTCTGGAAAAAACAGTGGGTTCAAAAAAGAATTCTTTTTAAAGAAAAGACCTTTGAGATCATCAAGTTCAATCTATGATCTAACACCACCTTGCCAACTAAACCATGGCACCGAGTGCCACATCCAGGCTTTCCACAAACAGCTCCAGGGACAGCGATGCCACCACCTCCCTGGGCAGCCCTTTCCAAGGCCCAATCCCACTCCTTCTGTGAGGAGCTTTTTCCCAATGTCCAGCCTAACCCCCCTGGTGCAGCTGAGGGCTGTCCCCTTTTGCCCTGTGGTGGTTCCTTGGGAGCAGAGCCACCCCCACCAGGCTGCACCCTCCTGTCAGGGAGCTGCTGACACGTTTTGTGCCATAAATCAACTTCTCCTGATGGGAGGAGATCTCGGAGTCCTTGCTGGAAGTTCCCTAAATGGATGGGACAGATCAGCATTTAGCTTCTTCTTCTTCAAAGAGTTGTTTATTAAGTTCTTATCAGCTACAAGGTTACAAGGAACGTAGCAAGAGTAGAGAACAGCTGCGAGTGACCTCGTATCGAGATTTTGCAGCCCTTTTAGAGGCATTTTACCCAACAGAAGTTTGAAACGACAGATATTTTTACTTTTCCACCAATGTCCAGTAAATCACCTTGTAATGCAGACAGGAACTGAGGCAAATTCTACCCAATCATGCTAAGCTACTTCTACTGCAGAAAACTGAGGTCTTGAAGAAAGCACAAAGCCTAAAATTATGTTAACATCCACCATTTTGGAAACCTCACTATTTATTTACTACATAAACAAACCCAAAACCTTTAAATTCTTCACCCTGTGACATTCTTACATAATATCCTCCTATCTAGTTCACACTGGTGTAGATTTTAATTCTTCCCAGAGCATAGGCAGTTTTCTCCATGGATAAAGGCCAAAACCAGCATTGTTCAGGGGGGTTCAGTTCTTTGAAACAGGCAGAGGAATATTCCCTGCACTCTGGATTCCCACAGCTGCGGGTGCAGCTGTAGCAGACCCAAACTCGCTATCAAGGTGTGCTGGTTTTGGCCAAAATCTAGAGATTTATCCTCTGGGAGAAAGTCAGGTTACAACCACCCTTCCCCCCACCAGGTTCAGGAAAGAAATTCCTTGAAGGAAAGTGAAGGAGATAGAATCTATTTATTAACAAACACACAGGAAAAGGATAATAATGCTAAATAGTAAAACCCCTCACTATAGAGAGAAAACCTGGGAAGAAATTGGAGTCCTCTTGTAGGTGTGGTCCCTCCTCAGAGCTGCCGTGGGGGGTGGCCTTAGGCCCCCTCCGGGCCTGAAGAGAAGTTCTCCTGATGTGTTCTGATGGTGTTGAAACAGTCCAGAAGAGGAGGAAAAAAAAAAAATAAAACCCACCAAAGTCCTAGGAAACATGCCAGAGAAAAAAAAAAGGAAGGAAAAAAAAACCAAAAAAAAAAGCTGGCTGCAGAGACAGGCAGGGAGCTCCCCCCGTGCTCCTGCAGCCGGAGAACGCAGAGGAGTCTCCATCTCTGTGTCCTTGGGAACTGCTTTGAAAAGTTCATTTGGGTTTTTTCCTCCCCTCTCAAGCTCAGTTTAAAGGCACAAAACTAATTTTCGGCATAGAGCCGTGCTAGGGGATCCACATCCTAGAGTCACCCCGTGACACAAGGTGACCATTGCAGGAGCTTCCGAGGGATCACCAACGAAGACTCCATCATGAGAGAGATCAACCTGCTGGCTGCCATCCTGGAGAGCCCCGAGCTGTGCCTGCGGGACACCTTCATCATCGCCGGCTACACCAACCCGGCCGCCGCCAACCGCCACAACGAGATCTGGTTCCTGCAGCGGCCCTGAGCTCCTGCTGCTGCCCCACAGAGCCTCCGCCCCACAGGGGAGCCAGCACAGCCCGGCCTCCCCTCCCAGGTCAGCAATGGGGCTCCTGGATGGGTTAGGGAGAACCAGCCCAGCCCAGCCCCAGCCCGAGCTCGTGCCCCCACACACGGATCCCTATGGCAACTCTGACAGCTTCTCCACACATTTAACGGAGGGTTTGAGCACTTTGAAAGTTAGTTCACCTTATCTATTTTTTTTTTTTAACAAGGGAGGCAGAGACCTCTCCCTTCATCCATTTTTTGGCATCCCTAGCCTGGCTCGGGGCTCGGGATGGTCCCTGGGGACATCCTGGAGCCCTGACCTGCTCTGGTGCTGCACAAAGACCCCGCTGGGGCTTTCAGTGGGACACACACCAAACCCACCTCACACAGGCAGAGAAAGAATGTCCAGATCTTAGTTCCTGATGAGAACTACCAGATTTATCCCACTGGGATTAAAGCATGGAGCAAGAGCAGGCCAGTGCTGACAGCTGTGGCACAGAGAGCCCCAGTGCTTACCTCAGAAAGCTCCCAACCAAAGCACCCCAAGTCTGGAGAAGAGACCAAAAAAAAGCACCACAGCCCTACTGCTCGTTCAAGTGTTGACAGCAAAATTACGGGTTACCTTCACCACACCTCCCCCAGGAATCCCATGACTGGCTCTGGCATTCCTAAGGAGACACTGGTTATTTTTAACTGCAGTTTTCTGAACAGTTTATCCTCACAGCTTTGCTGGATGTCGAAATCCTGCAGCTGGAGTAAATTGTTCAGAACTTCTGACACTGCCCTGGCAGCCCCACGGTGTTAATGGGATAAATGACACAAATATTCACAGAGAAAATCCCAGCTAGGAGCGACCTCAGGCATCACCTCTGCTGAGAGCAGGGCCAGGCAGAGCTGCCTGCTCCAGGCACCACAGCTGGGTTTGGGCATCCCCAGGGATGGAGCCCACAGCCCCTCCGGGCCCTGGCCCAGTGTCTGACCACCCTCACTGTGAGCTGTTTCTTCCTAATACCAATTTGCTGTTTGTTTTGCCCCTCACCCCTTCAGCTGCCAGCCTGGCTCGCTGCAGAGGCTGAGCTCCCACATTCCAGAGCCCCCAGAAGGTCTGGGAGCAGCATTCCCACTGTTCCACACAGCCCAAAAGCACCTACTGCACTTTAGAATCAGGGTAGCAAACAATTTTGCTCTCCAAAATCCCTCCCTAATGTCTCCCCTTACTGATATGGTGGTAGAGTTTATTCTTAATAGAAGTAAATGCTTTTTATATAAAATTCACTGAGTACATCACCAGCATTATTTATTGATTACAGGATTTAGGGTTTCAGCAGAGCTTCTGTGCTCTTTAATTACAACACACAGACTAGCAAGCAGAGCCAGTGGCTGCTAACTCACAGCAGGGTGAAAAAATAACTCCAAAAATGGATTGGTGGAGGGCTTCTGAAAGAACCTGAAGCCTCCTGGTCCCACAGGGCTCTGTGCTCAACCCAAAACCTCTCCCTGAGCAGCAGGATCAGAGTGGCCCTGGCTTAAGTGGGAGCAAAGTGCCCTCTGGTGCCTGCTGGGCACGGAGATTCCTTGGGAAGCAGCAAGGAGAGAGGGGAAAAGGAAATAGAAAATAAAAGAGAGACACAAAAGCCTTAGTTTCAACACAAACAAACCAAGAGTCTTTATGGGGAGGGAAAAAAAAAAAAACCCAAATCAACTAAAATGCAATACAGTGTCAAAGCCTGGGAAAAGGAAAATTAAAAATGCCAGCCAGCATTAAACTAAAAGCTCTTAAATAAAGAAAAACAGTAAAAAATATTTTAAAACCTGAGGTGAATAGAGGTCCCAGAGAGGCATTAAATAAAAGGTTTTGCTCTCATATCCTCCCCCAGATTTTTATAAGAGCGAATAAAAGTAATTTTCACCTTTGACAAGGTTTTATGGCAAATTAAAGACGTTTCTGCCATCTGATTGCTTTTGCCAGTTAGAGGAATTCTCATAATGCTTTGGCACAACAGATGCTGGATAGCTCCTGCAAGCAGTGACACCCTCTCAGCACAGAGCACCAGCTTGTACATAATTTCCATTTTAACCCTCTCCTGCCCAAGCCTCTGCTGTGTCTGCTGTCCCTGTCAGGCAGCCCGAGCCCTCCTGTGGCTCAGCTCCCCGTGGGTGATGTTCTAGAAACATCCCTGAGCCACGAGCAGACCTCTGGGTGTGCTGATATCCCCTGCAGCCCGGCCTCCCCTGCTGTTTATGGCAAACTGTGAATTCCAAGATAGCGTTTATTTATTTATTTTGACTCCTGTTAGATGGCTTCTGCTGCTGAGACAAAAACTACTTCAGCTCCAGTTTGGAGATACACTTTTATGGCTTGCTACCAGCAGCTGTCAGTGGCCCTCAGGAGCACAGGGAGCAGCAGTTCCAGTGTTTAGCTGACACTCAGTAACGTTTATTTAGTTGTCACACCCGTGAATGCCAAGCAAACATCACTGTTGCTCAGATCTGGAAACACCACGTCAAGCAGGATTACCTAGAACAGGTATTTTGTTGTCCACCCGTGGCTCTGCTTTGGGAGCCGCTCATGGATTTTCAGTTTTCATGGGAAGTTGTTAGGTTTCCACTCATGAAAGGACTCATAAAACAGCATTCACCCCTATTTTTGGAAGATTAAATGATGTAGCCTTAACAGATAAGTGTTATCCTGCATACTGTGTATTTTCCAAACAAGAGTTAGTGCCTAAAAAGTTTATTCCAGCTATTGTGATACTCAGGGCCTTGCTTATTGTATGTAAAGACATCTCAGCAGAGTTCCTGTGGCATCGTGGCGCTGTGCTGTCTGACACTGTCCTTTGTTCTCACTGAAATGTTGTCTTGTTTACTGGTACTGTTTGTCACAATTAAAGAGAAGGATTCTACTGTGCACAGGACACCTGGCTCTCGTTCTTGGAGCAGACACGGGTGCTTTTGGATGCTGCTCTGGTTTTACAAAAGCCATTCAAGCCCCACATTCACAATGGTCACCTCAAGAGCAGAACCTGAGGTCCAGGAGCCACTTCCCCACGTGCTGAGGCCTCCAGAAATGATGTTTGGCCTTGGCACACACTGCAAACCATCCCTCCAGCCCCGTGTGTTACTAGAAGTTGTGTTCTCCAGTAAAGCAGCAGCAATTCAAATGCAAATACCAGACCAGAGAAAGGAAACAGAAACGCTGCAGCCACGGGGCCAGCTCAGGCAGGGCTGGTGTAGCCAAACCAACGTGCTCATTGCAGGTTAAATCCCGAGTGAAACCCCCCAAAATAAACCCCTGCACTCACCAGAGCGTTCAGAGGCACCTGCAGTGATGCAAAACGACTTTAAAGTTTCTCTTTATCAATGGAAGTTCCTCATTTAAACACTCTGGGGTCACTGGGTTGAAAACAGCTGATGCACTCACAAGTTTGCCTTCCAGTGCTCCTCACAAAACTACACCAAAATCAATCAGCTTTAACCAAAACCATGCTCTGAGGCCACCAGTCTGATATATCACTTAATCCTAATTTTTTATGCCTCTCACTAAACAAAGAACAGGTATTCTGAACTTTTTTAAGTGGTATCTTATATAACATCATTTGCCTTCCAGTTCCTCACTGGGAAGGCACAGATCACTGAGTTACAACTGACTGACAAACAGCTCTGGCCCCCAAAAATCTCTCTTATATTTGGGTATTACAGATTGGGAAAAAGAAAAACATATCATCATCGAAACAGGCCCAAAATAAACCAATTAAAAAAACATCCAGGAGAACTAATTACACTCACAGATGACTTAAAGCTCTAAAGAATATTCTTAATCAGAGAAAATGTTCCAGTCCACACACAGATTCCTTAAGGCATTCACAACATCTTAATACTCCTGAATTCAGCCAAAGGCACAAACCACAGTTTTGGTCTGGTGTCAATTTTGCAAAGACTGCTGAAGGAGGGGGAGGAAACAAATCCAATTCCAAGTTTTCCACCCGAACTTTTCACGTTACTGCAAGGTAAAAGGTGCCCTTGGTGCAAAGTGAAACTGCAGCTGCTGCAGTTGAAACCATGTTGCTTAATTTACCTTATAATCAATGTTAATTACACAGGAAAGTGTTGCCTTTATAAACCTCTGCAAGTCTAGACAGAGAAGATAAAACATTTACTGTCACTGGCCACTGACCAAAAAGGAAATGCAGCACTCACCTTGATGTAAGTGTTCTGAATTTCTACCAGCTCTTCCCCAAGTGGAACTACGATTTTTTCCACTTGTCTCTCGTGAGAATAAGGCTGAATTTCTGGAGAATCTTCAGCACAGACCTCTATCTGAGCAATGAGCAAGTTGGAGATAACTTGTTGCACAGCCTGGGAGAGAAGCCACAAAAACAAAGTAACTAAAACATTTCCATGTTTAGCAGGGCTTAAACAGAATTCTAAGGGAAAGGCCCCCATTACCTACGATGGAAAAGGAAAGGAAGGTCAGGAAATAGAATCCCAGACTGGCTGGGGTTGGAAGGAAGCTCAAATCCCACCCATCCCACCCGCCCCTGCCATGGCAGGGACACCTCCCACTGTCCCAGGCTGCTCCAAGCCCCAGTGTCCAGCCTGGCCTTGGGCACTGCCAGGGATCCAGGGGCAGCCACAGCAGCTTCTCTGGGAATTCTGTGCCAGGGCCTGCCCACCCTCATAAATAAATAATATATGGTTTATAGCATGAAAAGCACCAAGCCTTAATTAGTAATGGATTGCAAAGAGATTCAGCCTTGATGTGGAATTCTAACAGACTTCAGGACCCTGCAGAGGCTTCAGGCAAACAACAAAGCTTCCACTCAACCTTATTAAATTAAATAAAGATTATCTAACTCTTACCAGTAGCTGTGGCTCACCTTGGTATCACTGCCTGGGGTGGCAGTCAGGGCCAGGACCCGGAACTGATTTGTGTATTTGCTCAGCTCCCTCACAACCTAAGAACAGCACAGTTTCATTAATACCCTGAAAGGAGATTATTACTTGTACAAACTACATCAGTGAAAATACCCACTAAGTAGGAAAGGCTTAACAAAACACACTAAAAATATTGAATCACAGAATCCCAGGATGGTTTGGGTGGGAAGGGACCTGAAATCCCACCCAGTGCCACCCCTGCCATGGCAGGGACACCTCCCACTGTCCCAGGCTGCTCCAAGCCCCAATGTCCAGCCTGGCCTTGGGCACTGCCAGGGATCCAGGGGCATCCTGGAAATGTACCAGGAACAACCTGGCAAATTATGAAATAATTTCTCACTTGATTTAACAAAAGTATTGACAGCCCACTGACTCAGGCGAGCTGCCAAAATGTGAGTCTGAAGAAAAACTCTAACAGAAGTAAATCATGGATGATTAATCCCATGAAATGTGAACTCCACAGACATCCAGTAAATTCCTCCAGTGGACCAAAGTAACTTCTTAGGTCACCTATTGCTCTGAGGAGATTAACCCATGATACTGCAACAAACGCTTGGCTAATCAATACTAACCCCAAATATAAAAATAAATCTTAAACTGATATTACTCTGTTAAAGAACCTTACAAAAAAAAGTACAGTTTTTTTTTTTTAAGTTGCCCAGCCAAAAGTATTTTTAAACCAAAATTACAATTCAATGTAGGCATTAAAAAAATACCTTATACATATTACTAATAAACAAGGCAACGACAACACACAGGAGTGTTGGATCTCTTTCAAACAAAGTTAAGGACCTCAAGGACAATCTCCCACAGCTGTACCAGGGGCACTTTATGGAGATCCTGTAAGCAATTCTGGGGAAGGTTTTTGTAACTGGGAGAGAAGAGTGGGGTGGCTCCAGCCCTACCTGGCAGTAGGCATGATTGCCGAGGGCTTTGTGGGCTTCATCAATAACCAGACATTTGATCTCCACAGCGGGACAGGTCCCACGGGAAAGGTCATTGACCATTATCTGAGGTGTGAGGAAAAAGACTCTCTTGGTGCTCCACAGCTCCCGCCGGCCCAGAGCCTGGGTTCCTCCTGGAGATAAAAGAAACAACATCAGGGAACTGTTTTACTGGGAATAAGGTATAGCCTGGGACCTGAGAGTGACAGGGCTGACAGACACAAACTTATGGAATGGTTTGGGTTGGAAGGGACCTCAAATCCCATCCCATCCCACCCCTGCCATGGCAGGGACACCTCCCACTGTCCCAGGCTGCTCCAAGCCCCAATGTCCAGCCTGGCCTTGGGCACTGCCAGGGATCCAGGGCTTCCCCATCCTCTCTGAATGCAATGACTGGGAAGAGTTTTTTGCATTAAAAAATTAAATCCAGTGATTTAAATCCGTGATTACCACGGTAATCAAGGCTGGGAAGCTCAAGATGCCTCGTAGCTGCCCACTGCCCTAAACATGATTGAAAACACCTCTGGGAAAGGTCTGGGCCAAAGAACAGGTTATGGGTTCAGTCATTAAGGCTACTGCTTCAGTGAGCAACAAACTGCAGCTCAGGGGGGCTGAGAAAACTTTATAAAAAGCGACGAGGAAAGCGACGAGGAAAGTGACGAGGAAAGCTAGAAAAAGGATAAAAAGCGCCAATATTCTTGGGCTTAACCATCAGGCAGAGCCCTCTGTGTGCGCAGACCCCCGCAGGCTGTGACCCACGCAGCTGCGCCCCAGCGCCTCACCCTTTATACAGGTGACCCGGGCTTTTAACCACTCCGAAACCAGCAGTTAACCCTCCAAACACCTCTCACGATGTATTTATTTTTTTTTTTCCCCTGCGCTGTGGCGTTTCACACCTTCCAGCATCCCGGCGGCGGCCGCAGCCCGTACCTGTCATCTCCGCCATGTCCCGTGCCGGGATGCCCATGACGCGGCCGCACGCCTCCATCTGCTGGGCCACCAGCGGCTTGGTGGGGGCCAGGAACAGCACCTTGCCCGAAGGGAACCAGCGGTAGAAGTTGTACATGACCACGGCGGCCACGAAGGTCTTGCCCAGCCCCGTGGGCAGGCACACGAGGGTGTTGGCGAGCAGCGCGGCGCCGGCCATGCGCTCCTGGTAGGGGCGCACGGGCAGGTTGGTGGGGTAGATCCAGATGGAGCCCGCCGCCTCGCTGAACCCCTCCGGCGGGCCGGGATCGGCCGCGGCCGCGGCTGCCAGCAGCAGCTCGTCATCGCTGTCGCCGCCCGCGTCCCTGGGCTCGGTTTTGGCCGCGGGCGCCCGCCAGACCTGGGGCAGAGTGCGCTGCCGGCCGCCGCTCATCCTGCCCCACACCGCCGCCCGCGCGCCGCCATTTTAGCGCTGCCCCGCAGCCGCCGCTTGAAATCGCCGCCGACAGGGACGGGAGCCGCCCTCTCCCGGCCCTGCCCTCCTCCCCCGGCCGTGTTCCGGCCCTGCCCTCCTCGCCCGGCCAAGCCCGAGGCAAATCCCGCTGCTGCTGCCGCCGCTCCGCTCGCTCAGGGCGCTCCCCGCCCGCCACGAGGCGGCGCCATTTTGCCCCTCCCTGGGCGCCGCCGCCGCCCTAAAACCTCCCTGGAGGCTCCGGCGGGGTGAAGGGGAGGGCTCGAAGGGGAGGGTCGGGAAGCCGCCTTGGGAGCTTCCCCTCTGCCCCGGCCTTCTCCCGGCCCATCCCCTTCCCTCCCTCCCTCTCTCCCGAGCCGCCTCTCCGGAGGAGGAGCGGGAGGCGGGCGGGAAGATGGCGGCGGCCGCGGGCCCGGCGCAGCCCTGGAGCGCCGAGGAGCTGCGGAGCGAGGCGCTGGCCAAGAAGGAGATCATCAAATTCCTGCAGGAGCACGCGGCGCAGGCGGTAATGGCGTGGGATAATAAACCATTTGGAGTCGTGTATGGGAGGTTTGGTTTGGGGTTTTTTGGGGTTTTTTTTTCCCCCCACCATCTCACGCGCGTGTCCCGCAGTTCCTGGCGGAGCACAAGCTGCTGGGGCAGGTGAAGAACGTGGCCAAGACGGCGAATAAAGAGCAGCTGATCGCGGCTTACACGCAGCTCTTCCATACGCAGGTGAGGGCAGGGGGCGGCGGGGATGGGGCCGGGCAGGGCAGGGCAGGGCAGGGCAGGGCTGGGGCGGTGGATGCGGCTCCTCATCGTTCCCCTCGCAGCGCTTCAAGGGCACGGACGGCGCCGAGAAGGCGGCGGAGAAGGCGAAGCCGGCCAAGGCGGAGGAGGCCAAGGGGAAGGCGGTGAAGGCTGAGGAGGCTGCGGAGGAGGTTGGTGCGGTGCCCTCACCTCGCGTTTTTCGCGTGGAAAGGCAGATTATCCCGGTCACTTGTCTCGGGGCGAGGGTTGGGGGGATCTCAGGGGAAGGTTCTTCCCCCAGAGGGTGCTGGGCACTGCCCAGGCTCCCCAGGGAATGGGCACAGCCCCGAGGCTGCCAGAGCTCCAGGAGCGTTTGGGCAGCGCTGCCAGGGATGCCCAGGGTGGGGTTGTTGGGGGGTCTGGACAGGGACAGGGGCTGGGCTGGATGGTCCATGGGAGTCTTTTCCAGTTCAGGAGACTGTGTGATTCTAAGTCTGATCCTAAGCCTTCAAAAACCTTGTTACAGCAAAAAGTCTGGTGTTTGTACCCCACCTTAACCTGAATCTGCCGCATTTTCCCCAAATGTTGCAGCCCTGCAGCAACACAAATACATCATTCACTAACAGTATCTTCTTTTATGCATTAAACTCAGTGGTTGTTCCGTCTTGAGTGTATCTGAGACTATTTTAACCCACTAGTCATAACTCTCTTTTTGTAACCGTAGGGGCCACCAAAGTACACAAAATCCATTTTAAAGAAGGGCGATAAAACCAACTTCCCAAAGAAAGGAGACACTGTCCATTGCTGGTACACGGGAAAGCTGCAGGATGGGACAGTCTTCGATACCAATATTCAATCAAGTAAGGTTATGGATATATAGATGTGCAGATAAACTGTTGGGGTTGGTTGCAGATGCTGCCAGAGGGAATTACCTGGGCTCCTCCAGCAGATGTGGGCAGGGGTTTGCCTCTGGAAGGCGTGGCTGGGGGCATTCCTGACAAACAGCTTTATCATGGTGTCCTGCAGCTCCCGGATCCCGATTTTCCATGAGGTAGTGCAGGGCAGTATTTTAGGACTGGCTGGTGTCAAGTGACACGGCTGCATCCTGCCAGCCCTGGCCTCTGGCATTCCAGGCCTGGGGAATGTGGAATGCAGGGAGTCAATCCGGGCTGGGGCTGCTTCGGGGGGGAGATGGTTCCTACAGAACTCTGGCACCAGCAGTGTCCTTAATTTCTCTAAACACATCCTGGGGCCCTTCTGCAGTAAAACTTTAAATTTGGAGGCACTGGACTGAGAGGGATTTGAGTACTCCAGTGTGCAATATTCCCTGCTGGTGTTTTTGTGACAGATCAGGGGATTTGGGGGTATGAAACTGGCTTTCCCAGACTCAGGAGCAGTATTTCAGAGTCACTGGAATACTGTCTGTAATTCCTCATAATGGTGTGTTCCCTGTTGGCTTTCTTCAGTTCCTTAACACGTCCATGACTTGTACAGTCAACTTGAGTAATTCAGGAATGAGTCTGTGGGGTTTGAAAGATGCTTTGGTGCAGCTTGGACACTTAATGAAGTTTTTAGTGCACAGCACTAATACTTCCCCTGAAAATCTGACACTGGGCTAAAAGTAATATTATAAGGACAGGTATTTGTATAAAGCATGATTGTAATGGCAGTTTTACCCAGAAGTGTGGAGTGTGCTGGTGTGATGTTGAAGCAAATGAACATAAACCTCTTTTCCAGGTTCAAAAAAGAAAAAAGCAGCCAAGCCCTTGAGTTTCAAAGTTGGCGTAGGAAAAGTGATCCGAGGTGTAAGTAAAGCATTAAGGGCTCCCTCAGAGTCCCCGGGGAGTTTCAGTCTGTGATTTATGACTGGGGTGCAGTTTTTGGGCTGTTCTGTCTCTCAGGGAGGCCAATTGCAAGGGATTGCCCTGGGAGGGTGGAACATTGATCCTCAGGGTGATTCCCTCCTCAGGCAGTGCATGGGACACAGGCTCTGTTCCCTGGGATCAGCCCAGCCTCGGGCTCCTGTCGGTCCCTCACAGCAGCTGAGGCTGTCGGGATCCTGGGGCTCCATCCATCCCTGTGTGCATCCCCTGGGCTTTACTCTGTGCTGGGGCTGGACAGCCCTTTCCATGGGGAAATTCCTGCTGATTCCCACCCACCCTGAGCCTCCCCTGGCCCAGGCTGAGGCCGTTCCCTCTCCTCCTGTCCCTGTTCCCTGGGAGCAGAGCCCGACCCCCCCCGGCTGCCCCCTTCTGTCAGGGACTTGTGCAGAGCCACAAGGTCCCCCCTGAGCCTCCTTTGCTCCAGCCTGAGCAGGAGAAATCCTGATGTGGGATGGGATTGGAGCCGGGAAGGGGACAGTGCCCACGGGCAGTGGGCAGCGCTGCAGGAGCAGCAGTGGCCTGGGTTTTATCCCTGTGTTTATCCCGGGTTCGTGGGTGCCAGAGCCTTCCCTCAGTGGGGACACAGCACCAAGCCCTGGGCACTCCTGGCAGGCTGCTGGGAAGGGAACACTGAACCTGGGAATGCTGATGGAAACAGGCGTGTTCCCATGGCTCCCTGTGTCACCCATCCCAGCATGGAGCACGGATCTGCCCTGTGGGAGCTGTGGGAGCAGGGAACCCCCGTCCCCCACACCCCCGGAGTGCTCCACAGGGCTGGGGAGGATTCCGGGAGCTGCAGGAAAAGCTGGGCAGTGCCGGGGCTGTCCCAGCACGGGCTGGAGCCCCAGGAAAAGCTGGGCAGTGCCGGGGCTGTCCCAGCACGGGCTGGAGCCGCTCCCTGTCGTTGCAGTGGGATGAGGCCCTGCTGACCATGAGCAAAGGAGAGAAGGCCCAGCTGGAGATCGAGCCCGAGTGGGCCTATGGCAAGAAGGGGCAGCCCGATGCCAAGTATCCTTCCATGAGCTGCGACTCCTTGGGGAACCTGGGAATGCTGGGGGCAACGAGGCACTTTATGGGCAGGAATATTACAGACTGGGGGGTTCAGCTGTTACTCACAGCAGGCTCAGGATATTCCCACTCAGGGCATCCAGGGCACCTCCTGGGGGATGCAGTTACCCTTTTCTTTTGGAGGAAAACTAGTGCAGGGGGAACCTGTGCTGTTTTCTACCTGCATTTTCATTCCAGCTGCTTCCAAGTGCTTAATGCCTGATGGGGATCCTGACCAGTGTAGGGAGACAGGAGGGGAGTTACATTTGGTTCTGGGATGCAGCTGAAGCAGGGGGTAGAGGAATGATCCCGCAGCGTTTGATGCAGCCCTGTTTCTTTTTTCCAACACTTCTGGAGGAGGGGAAGGGATTGTTCTGTGCTGGAATCCTGCAGTCTGAAGGGCTGCCTGGACACTTCTCTGTTGGGACAGTGTCACCTCCCCAGCCACGGCCCCAGAGCTGCAGCCAAGGCTGGGGCAGCTCCGGGGCATGAGGAGCAGGGAGTGCTGCTGAAGGTATCCATGGAGCTGGCTCCATCTCCTGCCAGCTCCTGCGGGGCAGCAGCTGTGGCTCCCTGCTGGATCCGGGCTGTTCAGGGATCAGGGACAGCCCAGGGACACGGGAGAGGCCGGGAGCAGCTGGGGACTGCCTGCCCCGGGAGGGGTCACTGCAGGGGCTGTTTCCTTCCAGCTTCCTTAACACTTGCCAACAGGATCCCACCAAATGCAAAACTCTTTTTTGAAGTGGAGCTGGTGGATATTGAATGAAGAATTCCCCGTGCTGCTGGGAATCCATTTCTGCCAGAGAGAGCTTCCTGCTGGTGGTGTTGTAACTCCTGGCTCCGGTCACAGCGGTGCCGTTCTGGAGATGAGTGCTGAGTGTTGTCCCTGCCCCGCTGCTGCTGTACAGCCACAGCCCCCACTAAACCGAGTTTGTACCTGCCAGTGCCTCCCTTCTTTGTGTCTGTGCTCTCCCTGCGCCTCTGCCGGGGCACTGCAGAGCCTCGGGAGCAGCAGGGCCCCATCCCACAGCATTCCCACTCCTTGGCTTACTTGACAGAAGCTCTGCTCGCAGAGATCCGGGTGTGCCACAGCCCCTCCTGTGAACACCTCCAGGGCTGAACTCAGGCATTGTGTTCTCCCTCCTGGCTCCAATGAGGCAGTCCAAGAAAGCTCAGAGCGCTACTGAATTCCTTGCTTTTATTACAAAAATGGGAATGATCACTTTGATCAAAATGAAAAAAGTTTTGCTCACACCGTGTACATGAAAAACTCTAAATACAAAACTCATCCCAAACACAGTTTGTGCTTTTAAAAAAGAACGAAGGTGGTTTAATCCCTGCCCCCTCCCACACTACAGAACCCATGGGGCAGCTCTGCCAAGGCCCCCAGTCCCATCACAGCCTGGAACAGCTCCCTCCAGGTGGGCTGGGAGCAGGACAAACCTCAGCTCCAGCCCCGGGGCCAGGGCTGGGCAGCAGAGCAGCTCTGGGGCAAAACCAACCCAAACCCCCACAGCTTCACCCACTCAATTATGGAATCATGAAACTGATGAGAATTCTTCTGATACTCCATAAATTAGTGCAGGGAATTAAAAAAATTCGTTTATGGTAAATGAGAATTGTACAGAGACCATTTATCAGTTACCAGCACACGAATCTTGCTTCACACATACCCTGTGAGCAGCAGCTCGGTTCACATGCAGAGGACCAAAAGCAGGTGGCACAACAGTTCTTTCACAGCCCAAAATTAGAAAAATATATTTTTTTTATTCCATCTTTGTTGAAACTGCAGCACAGTGAACTCCACTCCCTCCGGGGATCAAGTTGTGTGGTAATACTGTCCGTAATTCCAGGCATTCTGGTAGTTGTACTGGAACCAAACACAGCAGCAGCATCAGCCACCGTGTCCCAGCTCCACGGGGAGCCCCTGCCCCTGAGGCAGCACAGCCCACCCCACACAGCTCCCCCAGCCCCACTGTGCCCAGCACAGCACCCCCAGGAATGCAGGACAATGGGGCCACTCCCTCTGGAAGACCCTGGGGAAGGCAGGCAGGGGTGGAGGTGCAGATCCTCATCACTAATCAAAATACCCCGAGCTGGGAGGGACCCCCAGGGATCATCCCAGCCCCTGTCCCTGCACAGACACCCCAAATCCCACCCTGGGCATCCCTGGCAGCACTGCCCAAACGCTCCTGGAGCTCTGGCAGCCTCGGGGCCGTGCCCGTTCCCTGGGGAGCCTGGGCAGTGCCCAGCACCCTCTGGGGGAAGAACCTTTCCTGATCTCAGCCTGAGCCTGCCTGGCCTAGCACTGGACAGTCAGTCTGTGCTGGATGAGACTCCTCCCACTGCCTGACTTCAGAAAGAATTCCTGACCCAGATGCAGGCAATCCCAAACCAGGGCTACCCAGGGGTTGTGCCCCACTTGTAGCACTGCTCTCCCAGCTCTGGGGGCTCTGCACAGTCTAAACAACACTTTCCATTAAACCACTCCAAAACTTCCATGGATTTAAAGAACGTGTGGATGTGGCAGTAGGGACATGGGTCAGTGGTGGCCTTGGCACTGCTGGGGGAACATCTGGACTGGATGGTCTTTGAGGGCTTTTCCAACCTCCACAATTGCATTCCAAACTAAAATGCCCTGGAGGAAGAGCCCCAGAGGAGAAGCTGATTTTGCTGTGCACCAGCAGAACCCATTCCAAGCCATTACAGAATTACTGCCTGGAGACAGTCCCTATCCAAGCACACAGGAAAGTGGCACCCCAAGGCCAGTCTGGGCAAAACATTTCCACACACAGCAGCCCTGCTGCCCTCCCCGTGTGACAGAACAGCCACCAAACTGCTCCTCGCTCCACACAGGAACACCTAACCCTTGTGGAGCAGGCCCAGGAGGGACCAGCAGCCCCCAGGAGCTGAGGTTTCCTTCCCAGGAGCCCCATGTTCCCAGGCTGCCCCAGCCCAGCCCTGTACCTGGTACCAGGCGTTGTAGTTGTAGGCAGCCTGGTTGACCTGCATGTCCCCGTCCATGAGCTGTGCCGACGCCAGGCTCGGGTCCTCCGTCAGCAGCTTCTTCTCGTCCGGCTCCTCCGAGCTGCAGGGGAACAGAGCCTTGTACTGGCAGCCTGGAGAAATGCTGGGCATGTCCTCGTGGGGGGAAGAACAGTGCTGGGTGCCCCGGGCCAGCAGGCCGAGGGAACTGGGGCTAGGGAAGGACAGTTTGTGCTGTGCTTCAGAACTGGCTGGGTTTAAAGCTGCTGCCCAAAATGAGACAGCAAAGGCACGTTCCTGCTTAGACACTGAGGTGTTTTACCAGAACTGTTTAGCTCAATGCAACAATTCAACAACTTATTTTCCAAAGATGTTTCCATCCCTGGAAGTGTCCAAGGCCAGGTAGGATGGAGCTCTGGGCAGCCTGGCCTATGGAAGGTGTCCCTGCCCACGGCACTGGATGGGCTTTAAGGTCCCTTCCCATGTGAACCATTCTATGGCTACGTAAGGCAGCAGCACAGCTCTATTTAAAGGAGTAAAATAAAGTGATTCTCTCCTCACATCAGCAGGTTCAAAGCTGACAAATACCTGTACACACACTCACAGGCTAAAGAACCCCCCCAGTGCTGTCCCACATCCCTGCCAGCCCTCCCCGCTCCGTACCCGTTCTCCGCCCGCCGCTTCAGCGTCTCCTGCTCCTTCAGCAGCGCCTGGTGCTCGTCGTAGGCGTCCAGGAGCCTGGGGAGGGCACACTCAGTCAGGCCTTGCACACGTCTCACACACCTGAGCAGTGCCTGCTCCAAACTGTAACCACACAGCAAACTGCGGTGCAATGAATTCTAACCCACCATCAACAGGGGAAAGCCAGCTCAGTTCTATTCACAACAGCTCCAGTTCCCAACCTGCTGAACTCCCCCCACACTTGAGGGCACTTTTTATCAAGTTCCTTTGCCAAGAAGTTTTCTAGAAGTGTTTTGGCAGTGCTCCTTCAGTGCCTGCTGGTGATGCCACCCACAGCAGCACTGAGATGTGGCAATCAGTAATTAAACATTGGAAATTATTCCAATCCCAAAGCAGCACCTGCAGCCTTTCCCCATCCAGCAGGGAAGAACAAGTATGGCTAATGCAGCACAGGAGTCCTGGCTAAAAGTCCCACAAACACTGAAATACCCCTTCATCTGCAGCACCTCACAAAGCCTGCGGCCTCTGTCAGTGTGCTCTGGGTGAAAAGAGTTCCTTGTACTCGTTCTGTGCTCTGGGATTATTTGGGAACTGCAAAATTCCATGTGTTTGCTCTCTCTCAGATCCCAAACTTGCACTGACTGGCTGCCATGCAGAGGCAGCAGAATTCAAGGACAGCTATTGTTAAAAACATACAAAGCAGAAAAACTGACTTGTCATTAATCCTTCCAGGTTATTTAGCTGCAAAAAGTAAATAAAAACAACAATTAAGAGGCAAAAAGTATTGTAGTATTGAATTAAAAACTTGCATTTCTGGTGCATTCTCCCACAAAAGTGCACAGCTGTTAATAGTGCTGAACACAGACAAACCCAGCCAGTGCAGTTTTGGAAATGCACAGCAGCTCCAGGGAACAGAGCCTCAAAGGACACCTTTGAGTGTCACAGACCTGTCCCACCCCCTCGGGGAGCACCTGCCTTCACAGGGATAGCACAGGGAAACCACAGGAAAACCCAGCAGGCAGCAAAGCTCTGCTCACTGAGGTGCTGGGCACTTCAGATAAAAAGGGGTAATTATCTGAAAAGAGATTCCAATTTACAGATCTATTCCTGTTTAAAAATCTACTCCTGTTTAACACCAGGAGCTTTAGAAAAGCAGCTGTTCCTTACAAAGAGCTGATGGCACAAAGGAAACCATTTTACAGATGCCACTGACCCCACCCCTTCCCAACTGCTGCCAGCACTCTCCCAGTGAACCCAGTTTGGCCACTGCCCACAGGACATCTTACTTGTTCACATCAGACCCAAAATCTTCCAGGAATTCCACTTTTCTCTGTGAGAACGTGATCCTCATTTTGATGGACAAGGCCCCATGGACAGCCTTGTCAAAGCAGCTCAGGATGTTCTCCTCGTTCTGCTTGAGGTCACCACTGTACTCCATCTCCAGCAGGTTCAGGTACAGTTTGGTGTTTTCCTGTGCAGAAGAGGCATTAGGAGGTGCACACCTGACCCACACAGCAGGTGTTTAACTCTGTTACACACCACAATTCACCCCATCAATGCACACCACGACACACAATGAAGGCATTTCCCCTTCTCCCTGGGCTGGGTTGTTGCACCAACAGACCAGAAGTGACCAACATCACAAACCCAGGAGCTGCACTTTGCTGGCAGCACCTGAGTGCCAGATATTTCTGTGCTGACACCAACCCACCAAGTACTGCCCACACCAATAACACCAAACACACCAACAACATTTAAGGTTCTAAAAACTAAAATAAAGGTGCAAAGCACATTGTGCTTCTGATGGGAAAAGAGTGCAAACTTCCAGATTTCCAAGCTGGGACCCTGGCAACATCAGTTTAGAGGGACTGTTGTCTCCATGCAGTAATGGGACATTACATCCAGTTACAACTCCTGTCATCACTGTTGCCATGTTTCACAAAATGCTTCAGAAAGGGAAAAAGACACCAGGGTGGTTTGAGTTTTGGGTAAGACAACCAAGAGGGAACACATACTTTGTCCAGTTCTATGGCTTCTGACAGCACTTTTCTTGCCTTTGGCAGGTTTTTCTGCACTTTGAAGAGGTGCCGGGCGAGTTTGATGGCATAGAAGGAGGCTTCACTGATGGACTTGGCATTCCTGACAGCATCTTCCAGCAGCTGCTCCGCCTCCTCCATGTTGCCGTGCCGGCGCTCCAGGCTCACCCTGCGCAGGCGGATCATGGCCAGCCCCAGGATGCACTCCTCAAACGTCTTCAGGATCCTTCTGGCTTCATCAATGTTGCCTGGAACAGCAGGGAGACGCTTTAGGACAGGGCAGATCCCAGAGCTCCCCCAGCAGAGCCCCCCGAGGCAGGGCTGCCCTTACCCTGCTGCTCCTCGAAGGCTGCCCACAGCATGTGCACCATGGGCTTCTTGGGCAGGTGGATGGTGCAGGCCCTGCTGTACACGTGCCTCACGCCCTCGATGCTGTGGTTCTCCATGTATTTGGCATACTAGGGTTGGAAACAGAGCAGAGACCAGCCAGGTTAAAGCTTGTATTTGCCTCTAAGAACATGCCAGAACGATAAAATTCTTTTGTTTAAACCCATTCAGCACCTTTATGGAACCACTAGACTAGTTTCTGTAAGGAAGGACGTAGAGAGGCAACGCAGTTGGCAAATGCAGCAGTCAAATCTGGTTGCAAGCAGACCATCTCCTAATGCAACAGATATAGTTATAGATGAACAACGTTCCACAGGGTACAAGGGTTAGTCACCAGGTCAAGGTGTGCACCAGCAGAGCCGTGAGCTGCCTCCCTTACCTTGATCCAGAAGTCCTCATAGAGGGCACATGAAATGACACATCTCTCAAAGAGGACCACGACTCGCTCGTGAGTGCCATTCTCTATCTCAAACTCTAAGTACTCTTTCCAGTTTTTCAGCTGAATTTTCTCCAGAGGTTTTACGTGAAAGTAAGGCCTCTTGATCTGCAAGAGTCACAGGATGCAACTGGTGATTACAAACGCACCACCAAGGGGGTTCAAACAATCAGCAGCCACACAACCAACACTCAATTACTGCCCTTTCAGTGATCAGGCCTCCAGTGACACCTCCTCATCTCCTCAAACCGGGGTTACCCAGGCATGGATCAAGGGATTTACTGCAGTGACATTCCAGGCTACAAACTTCCTCTCCTACAAAGCTTTTGGAGTGCAGAGATGCTGGGGAAGGAGCCCAGGCAGCCCCGTGTCAGTGACATTATGGACACACTGGACACTGCCCACATCCATCCACACAAGTGAAGTGCTCACTGTGGTACTCTCAGCCCACAAATTAAACTCAGAATTTGGTTGAGAATCCTGACAAGGAAAGACAGCACTGAGCTGGACTTCCTATTAAATATTTACATCAAGCTGGTTATAGCAAAACCATGAATTAGCACCATCATGTTGTTGTTGATGGCTGCAAGAGGGGCTGGGTGGGACAGAGCTCAGCACAGAAAATTAAACATCGCTCTGTTTAAATTTAAATTGCTTTGTCTGGCACCCTGCCAGAGATCCTTTGCTTTTCCTCACCATCTTTAATTGCATTGATTATGTCTCTCCTGTGCTGCAATTCCCTCTCACATCCAAACCCACACAAATGGATGAAGAACTTACAGTAATTAAGAAGAATCCAACTCTTCAAAGCCACCTGAAATTTAAAGCCAATCCCCCCCTGCATGCTCCTCACTGACCTCTGGTGTGGAGCCCAACACTGTGGCCATTTTGACTAGGTCACAGTCCCATTCCTGCTAAAATCAGCTCTAAGCAACCCCCAAAGGCTGGGTGGGATCTGTGCCCACCAGCTCTCTGCTGTCCTTCACAGACACGGTGAACTTTGCATTTGCAGCTCCTCCCAGCCCCAGTCCCTTGGGGCTCCAGGGCAGACACTCTCATGGTAACAGGAGCACATTGTGGCCAAGAGCAAGGGGACACTCAGCTTCCCACACCTTTCCTGCCCAATGCCCACAGTTCCAGGGCTCTCCCAAGTCCCACAGGTTTGCAGCTTAACGCTTCCCAGGGCAGGAATCTGGGACACTCTGCCTGCTCTGCTCCCTCCTGCCACGGGGCACTGGTACAGAGCTCCCTGACACTGGCTCCCCACTCTGTTTGGGAGCTCCTGGGCTGTCGTGGCTCCTGGCCCAGTCCAGCCCAGTGCAATAAATCACCCACCAGATCTGACATCACCCAACCCACTAAAGAGTCTCTGAAACTCTGTCCCAGCTGGGTAACACAATGGACTCTTTCGAACAAGAAGCAAATTTAAAACAAGGACCATGTTTGCCAGGAAGAAAATTACAAAGACTGAGAATGAAAACCTCCAGTTGTTCTTTTCAAATGTAATCCAATTTAATTCTACAGCAAAAGCTGTATATTTGCAGTGATTATAATATTAGTTTAATTAATTAATTTTAATACGTTATACACGGGAGGTCCACAACAAAAGTTACCTGATTAAGTGTGTAATGTTAGAATACAAAACCACAGGAATTTCATTCTCCTTGGAGCACAGGCTTACCTTTCAAAGGGAATCCCCTCCATCCCCTCATGCCTTTGCACCACCCCAGATGCACGAGGCAGCACTAACTCTCAGGACTCACTGGCTTAGCAAACATTACAGCACCTTGCCTCTCTCCAAACACTGCTCAGAGATCTTTACATCATCAGGTGCCAGGTGCCTCTTCACAAGAAAAACGGCAGAGAAGTGAAACTGTTCCAACTTTGAGTCTCTGTTCAAACCCCCCCCGCCAACAGTTTAAGTTAAGGCTGCTCCACAGAATTCCCAGCTCCCAGTCCTGTTTCCAAACCATTTGCTTGTGTTTCCTCACACAAACCCCACTTACCGCTTCCTCAAACGTCCACCTCTTACTGACTTCGTGCTCGTTGTGGTTAAATATCTCCTGATGGATCTCAATGATTCTGTGCCTCATGTTCTCTATCTCAGTGATTAGCTAGAACAGAATTTTAACAAATGTAACACAGGCAGACACGGTATCACCTTTGTAACTGCTTCCTGGGTCAGTGAGATGCATGGATTCTCCCTGAGCAGCCAGGGAAGGGCTGGGACACTGCCGGATGGAGCCTTGGCACACACAGCTGCTCTGGTTTTTATCTAATGCTAAAACTGGTTTGAGATTAAGGATGGATTTGGATCCAAGTCAGCCCCAGTTTCAGTGTGTCTGTGTTTCCACCATCAGCAATTCCTTTGGACAGCTCTGGGCTTTCCTGGGCCTGTAAGAGTCTGAACCTGCCCAGGCCACTGCTGATGAGGAGCATTCTTAGACCACGGATCCCAACCTGCTGATCTGGAATAATTACTGTTTGTTCCTAAGCTTTTGTACAGAGCTTCTTTCGTTTTCTCACACCTCTGCCAGCACTGGAAGGGGCTGTCCTGTTACCACACAAGCCCCAGGGCAGTGATGTGCAGGAGCCCTCTGGGCACAGCTGAAGTGGCTGCAGGGGAAGCCCTGCCCCAGCCCCAGGGAAGCCTGTGCCCAGTCCATGCAGGTACTTCGGTGGGCTCAGTGATGTCCTCAGTGCTGCAGGGCACTGAGATGCACGGAGATTTCTGGGCACAGCCAAAGTGGCTGCAGTGGAAGCCCTGCCCCAGCCCCAGGGAAGGACAGAGGTGCCTGTGCCCACCCCATGCAGGTACTTTGGTGGGGTTGGTGATGTCCTCTTGTGCTGCAGGGCACTGAGATGCAGATTTCTGGGCACAGCCAAAGTGGCTGCACTGGAACCCTTGCCCCAGCCCCAGGGAAGGACAGGGAAGGACACTGTGCAAGTGCCTTGGTGGGCTCAGGGATGTCCTTGGGCCGCAGGGCATTGATATGTAAGAGCTCTCTGGGCACAGCCGAAGTGGCTGCAGGGGAAGCCCTGCCCCAGCCCCAGCCCCAGGGAAGGACAGGGTGCCCGTGCAGGTACCTTGGCAGGGTCAGTGATGTCCTCAGTGCCGCAGAGCACTGAGATGCAGATTTCTGGGCACAGCCGAAGTGGCTGCAGGGGAAGCCCTGCCCCAGCCCCAGCCCCAGCCGCAGCCCCAGCCGCAGGGAAGGACAGGGTGCCCGTGCCCAGCCCGTGCAGGCAGTGCAGGTACCTTGGCGGGGTCGGTGATGTCCTCGGTGCCGCAGGGCAGCTCCTCCCCGTCCTCGCCGCTGTGGCCGCTGGCGGCCGCCAGCTCCCGGCGCAGCTGCACAAACTGCTCGGTGGTCAGGAAGTCTCGGGGCAGGTTGTTCTGGATGTGCTCTTTAAACCTAACAACAGCCACAAAGCAGGCACTGCAGAGGGGTTGTTTCACGCTGCACTGCTGCCCAACAGGGCACAGAAGTAAATCCCAGGGGGTTCTGCTTCACTTCACTGAGTGACAGCCAGAGTGCTGCCAGCTCACACCCAAAATGCAAGTGCCAGCACCCACCAGCCTCACAAGTGCCACGTGTCAAAGGGAAAGGGCAGCGTGGCAGGCTGACAGAACCCTTGCCGTGGAAAAGAGATGGCAAAGGACAAAACCAGTTATGAAGGAAATAAAGCATTTCCCACACCAGGAGATCTGCAGAAGTTAAGGGGAAGACTGCGCAATTTAACTGAAGTTGCTGTTCATCTCTCCCTACAAATGCAGAATTCCACTACCTAAAACTTAACCAGGATTCCTCTTTATTCAGTTAAATTGGTGCTTCACCACACCTGGGCATTGCACCAGAATTAATATTCACAACTGCTCATTCTGATTTCTCAAAGACATCCTCTCTTCTTCCCCACACTTCCAAGGCCTGTCAGAACAAAAACTCTGAATTTAGCTAAAACCAAATTCCTCAAATGTGCATCAGTACTTTAAAACAATCAGTCCAACTGCCTGAGCATATCAGTAAATAACAACATAAAACTGTTTCAAGTCCTTGTGCCAAGGGAGTATTTCCAGCTTTCACATGGCATTAACTCCCTGCTTTCCCTTTACCTCTGGAAGTGATGGCTGTAGAGCTGCGTTGGGATTCCCAGGATGCGGTCATAGATGGATGTAACTTCCCTTAGGTTTCCCTGGTCATTTTCCCAGTTTATATACATTTCCCAGAGTCTGTCAGAACGGAAATCTGTCCCAGCAGCCAGCACTGCGTGTTCATAGGCTCTGGAAAAGGAAATTGTTTTACACCGGTTTCTGGATGCCAGGACAGAGCAAGGAAGGAAAGTCCTGGCTCTTATTAAAGGTTACGAGCACCCTCATTTATTTGAAACTAGACTTATATTAATTATTTACTTTCTTCAAAGTGTTTTCTAGGTATCTGCAGCAGGGTCTCTAGAGATTCAGAAAGCTCACACCCAATTTTTTCCTCCAGCACTTCCACAACAGAACAAATAAAGGCAACAGCAAAACTCACTTGCGGAACACAAGATATCAGGAAAATACACAACCTTTATCACTTTTGTATTGTAGAGACTCCAAACCCACCAGTACAGCAGTGTAACACCCAAAAGCTGTGCAGCAACTCTGCAGCTCAATTCAGATTCAGTTCCAGTTTAATTAAGCTTTCTGATCAAACTCTAGTCCAACCCTTTAACGAGGCCCACTGCCAGCCACAGCGAGCAGACACATCCCAGCCATACCCCGGAAACCCTGAGGAATTCCAAGATTCCCAATGCTGCACTAAGTATTTCTTAACAGCCAGTCTGAAGCTCTCAAGCCACAACTTTTGCCATTTGTACCACACTGTACTCTCTCCCCTTTCTTATGGAATTTGGCTCCATCATCTCTTACAAGTCCTTAAAGCAACACCAGGTTGCTATTAATCTGTCCCTTATCTTAACAACACAATAACCTGATCCCACTGGTGTGCACGGATATCAGGCTGCTCCCAACTCACCCCCGGATGGTACTGTTAGTTTCGGGATCAGCAGGGTCCAAAGTCTCCTTTAGGAAGTTTATATAATGTATCCAAAGATCAACACTAAGAGGAATTGCCTGAAGCCCTCGGCGATAGACCTATGAAGAGAACATGAACTGTACTTCAAATCCTTAATGGGGTCCTAAGAGAGAGGCAACACTGTGTTATCCGGTGAACCTTAGAAATACTAATTACTGGAATTTTGTTTAAATAATCTACCATTACCATTCGGGTGGAGGTTGGATAGAACATGGCAATGTTCTGATCTCCACGTGCAGAGTCTTGATCTTCAAAGCGCAGCGGTCCCTGCATTCTGACCAGGTTGTGTGGGCAGGCTTTGGGGTACAGACCATAGGGCACAGACCCATTAGAGCATCATTGACAGCGTCTGACCAAAAATGCAATAAGATGGAGCAATTGTGACCAGCAAACCAACTATATTGTTTTGAAAATGAGTAATAAATGGAAGTGACAGAAAAGCCCTGCCCTACTTGTTAAGCTGCAGTGTAATACAGAGGCTTGCACTGCAAAGCTTGACAAACTGTAGAGGTTTAACGCACCTGCCAACAAAGAGAGAGAACATTAGCTCCAAATGCCACAGCTGGGACACGTGCAAACACGTCCCTCGAGCCCTGGCCGTGCAGGGCAGGCACTGGCAGCCCAATGACTCGCAGTGGGACAGTCATTGTTGGCTTTGGGACTGGTGGCAGCGCTGGCCCCGGGCCCTACGTACCTCGTCTGACTGCTTGACGTTGTCGTGGCGCTTCTCCAGGTCTGCATACTTCTTCCAGTACCCATAGCAGTAGGGGTAGTGTGTGAAAAACCTGTCAAAGGCTTTCCTGGCTGCTGGCAAGTGGTTCTGTGGGAAACACAGGGAGAGCACAATCAGTTCTTCCCTTAGGAGCAACTTCAGGTTATTTTACAGATAATTATTAACAGTGTGTTAGAAATGCCTGGTGTTATTTTGACAGGGAGCAGCCTGGGCTCATGGGAGGTGTCCCTGCACATGGCAGGGGGGTGGAACTGGATGAGCTTTAAGGTCACTTCCAGCCCAAACTACCCTGGTGTTTTATGATTAAATGACAACACTGGCAAGGACAACTGCCTTAAATCAGCATCTGTGACAGCCTGGTGTCCATTCTACAGTTGCCACAGGAATCCCACGTCTTGTTTTAGTTCTTTGTTTATTTCTGGGAGACTGAGGAGAAGGGGGCAGGCACTAACCTCCTGCTCTACATACTGCAGTAGATAAACCCATCCTGTGAAATCCTGCGGATTGTCCTCTACTACTTTCCAAAACTTGTCAAAATCCGGAGGGAAGCCAGCCTCGATATCTGTGGTCTGTAAACTCTCAATGTTAGGAATTTCGCTCTCCTGCGTGTTATCCTCGTTGAGGTCCGGGGAGCTGTCCGGGGACTGCTCCATCTCAGTGACACTCATGATCTCGGTGCTGAAGTCCATGTGCTGCTCCTCGGCCGCGCCCTCGGCGCTGGGCTCCGCGCTCTCATTGCCCACAGTTGGCTGCTCCTCCTCTGTGCTCTCCGAGTTCTCCATGGCACCGCTGTGGGACTGGATCCTGTGGGAACAGAAGGATTCACTACTCCTGTAGCAAGATTCAAGCAGAGCTTGGGTGTAAGTTGGCAGCTCAGAGTGTCCCAGGTGCTTCAGGCATCCCTGGATTTCATCACAACCCTGATTACATCTGCCTCACACATCAGCCTTGGTCAGCAATAAAAAATATTAACAGGAGTCACGGATTTTCACATCTGCACATAGAAACCATTGTGGGTTGCTAAAAAACTATCACAGGGAGCTATCAAGGTATAGAAGTGAATCATTACAGTTTTCCTGTAGGAGTCCAGTGGGAGTTTATTTTAAATAAAGAATTATGCTCAAATTCCACAGAAACATTCAGGATGGACAAGTTGTTTGAGACCATCAGGTCCAAGTTACTCCAGCAGCGCCAAGGCCACCACTAACCCATGTCCCTAAATTCATTCAATTCTCCTACTTAGTACAAGCCAGTAACCTCTTTGTGAAATAACAGCTGTTAAAGGCTGCCCTCAATGCCAGGCTAAATCAAAGACAAGAATTACTGTCAGCACCAACTCAGTCCCCATTAGCGATGTCCAAATAAAGCAGGCAGCACCAGAGGGCCACAGAAATGCTCTGGCTGCCCCTAACCCACAGCCCCTCACTCCCACCCACACCCGATGCCAGGGTTCCTCCTGCCCCTTGGGACAGACTCCTGCTTCCTCCCACTGCTCCTTTGACGTCCCTGCCAAGAGCCACTGGCCCTGCCCTGTTGTGCCAGCGCCAGGCCAGCCTGACCTGGCTGCTTGCCACCCTGCCTCGGCCTTCCCTCCTGGAGCCACAGCAGGGGCACTGAGCCGAGCCTTCTCCACGCCCCTCACAGCTCAGGGATCCTAGGGAACACCACCCACCCGGCAGGATACAGCAGCTCCCAGCTGTGAGTCCAGCTGGGGTGAAGGACAGGGTTGGACTGTCATCCTCACACACCGCACTGCCACTCCAGGTTCCTTCTGTTCTCCTCAGAGCAGGTGGCAAATGCATTTGGGATTTAAAAAAGAAAGAAGTCGCCACCCCAGAACTCTCCAGAGCTCTTTCACACTGAAAGCCTGAAGAGACAGCACCCAGACCACTGCTTTCACTTTGACAAGGACATGGGTAAACCACCACACTGGGGGGAGGTTCTTGCCAGACACAAAAAAATCTCCCTTATCTTCAGCAGCTTCAACTCTGGGGATAACAGTTCATGTTTTCGCAGGAGTTCACCGAGCCAAGGAACTCTGGCTCAATGCTAAAGAGTCCATGTGGCCTAGCCTGCAACTTTCCTAATAACTGCTTTTTAAATGTATTTCTGTTCTCCATCATCTGGCAGCCATGGGCTTGGAGCTGCCTGGGATAGTGGAAGGTGTCCCTGCCCATGGCAGGGGGTGGCACTGGATGGGCTTTAAAGTCTCTTCCAACCTAAAGCATTCTGGGATTCTATGATTTTGAGAAAAAACATCATTTGTAACATTACCTTACACATTAAGTATCAAAGAGTATCGTTGTGCCTTTACCAGCGCAACAGGCAGAGACCTGGATCATTCAAAGGCTGCTGCACTTCAGGGGGTACCTTGTGAGGGGTGGGAGGAGGGAGTGACACAAACAGCAGCCCCAGCACCACTCACAGCTCTAAAATTCGAGGTAACCAGTGGCAGAGGTAACGAGTGATGGGGCAAGAGGAAACGGCCTCAAGTTGCACCAGGGAAGCTTCACGTTGGATATTGGGAGAATTTATTTTCCAAGAGGGTTTTCCACCCTTGGCACAGCTGTCCAGGGCAGTGCTGGAGTCCCCATGTGTGGAGGGATTTAAAAGCTGTGTGGATGTGGCACTTGGGGACAGGGGTCAGTGGTGGCCTTGGCTAGGCAGTAGAATGGTTGGACTTAATGATCAGCCTTAATAATTCCATGATTCCACGGATTCTATAATTGTTAGAAATGCAGTAATTTACGACCTAAACTTATTCTGATGTCTAACAAATGTTTTCTCCCTCTAGCTGATTCAGAAGACATTTTGCATCTTAAACAAACAGCCCTCCAAATCCAGCTGTCTTCAGATTAGGAGGGAAAAAAGAATGAGGGAGAAGCAGTACGGATCAGCACACAAGGCCTGAGCTGCACACGAGGCTTCAAACCGAAACCAAGTCTGACAGCTCTTCCAGCCAAAGGACTTCCAGTCTTGTCCCTGCATATCCCAAAATCTGACAGCAATCCATGGTTTAAACCAGCCAATGCAATAGGCCATGCCTAGGCCACCAAACTCCAGGGGTGGGCATGAGGCTGGGGCACACCAGGGAAACTTAATTCCGGGTTTTCACCTTAATTCCGGGGGTTTTTATATCACACGGGCTAAATAACTGAATAAGAGCATCAGACAGCTACACACACGCGTATTAAATAATTGATGCCAACATGTATTATTCAGCCTGTTACCAGCAAAACACCGCTGTACACGAAACTGCCGCTCATAAACGTGAATGAACTAATGGAAGACAAACAGGGAAACTGCAGAGGGGCAGGGGCAGGAATGTGGAGCCTTATCTGAGCTCTGCCCAGAACGCTCCATTCACACCCCTGATAAGGCGCTGCTGGAACCACCCGGGGCAGGGCCGGCGCTGCCCGGGCCCAGCGCGTTTGTGCCGGGATTAGATTTGAATCACGGAATCGTTTGCTTTGGAAAAGTCTTTCAAGGCCATCGAGTCCAACAGGTGCCCGATGCCCACCCTGTCCCCAGCCCAGAGCCCTGAGTGCCACCTCCAGCAATTCCTTGGGCGCCTCCAGGGATGGGCACTCCAAACCTCCCTGGGCAGCCCCTGCCAAGGCCTGAGCACCCTTTCCATGGGGAAATTGCTGCTGCTGTCCCACCTGAGGCTCCCCGGCCCAGCCCGAGGCCGTTCCCTCTCGATCGGGGCCTCTCGGGGCCCGCTCGGAGCGATAACGTCACAAGCCGCGAGGCGCGGAGCGGCTCCGCTCGGGCCCGCTGCTCGCTCAGCGGCCCTCAACGCACCAAACGGGGGTACAAGGCCACAACGGGGACACCGGCACACAGCCCCACCGCAGAGTTCACCCCTCGGGCACACCCGAGGCCCGGGAGCGGCGGCGGGAGGCGGCGGGGCCGACACGGCGCTCGGAGCGCTCCGCGCACGGCCCGGCCCAGCCCCCGCTCGCCTCCGCCTCCCGCCCCGGCTGTCCCACGGCCCGGCCGCTCCCGGCCGCTGTCGGAGCGGCCCGCTGTCCTCCCCACGGCCCCGCAGCCCCCCGCAGCCCCCTCGCCGGTACCTGCCGGGGCCGCCACAGCCGGGGCCGCCTCAGCCGCCGCCGCCTCGCCCGGGCCTCACGCACCGCGCACGCGCACAGCGCCCCGCGCGCGCGCACCGCCCGCGTGCCCGCCACCCCCCCGCGCGTGCGCAGCGGCCGCCCTCGCCTTCACCCCCCCGCCCCGAGCTCCCCGCCCCTTCCCGCCAAAATGGCGCCGCTCCCTCAGGGGAAGGGCTGTGACACACAGCCCGGTGTGGGAATGAAATAAATAGAGATCTGTACCGGAATTAAATAAATACAGCCCGGTGTGGGAATGAAATAAATACAGAGCGGTACCGGGATTCAATAAATACAGCCCGGTATGGGAATTAAACAAATACAGAGCGGTACCGGAATGAAATAAATACAGCCCGGTATGGGAATGAAATAAATACAGAGCGGTACCGGGATTCAATAAATACAGCCCGGTATGGGAATGAAATAAATACAGAGCGGTACCGGAATTAAATAAATACAGAGCGGTACCGGAATTAAATAAATACAGCCCGGTACGGGAATGAAATAAATACAGCCCGGTACGGGAATTAAATAAATACAGAGCAGTTCGGGAATAAAATAAATACAGACCGGTTCGGGAATAAAGTAAATACAGACCGGTTCTGGAGTTAAATAAATACAGCACGGTACGGGAATTAAATAATAAATACAGCCCGGTATGGGAATTAAATAAAAATAAATACAGACCGGTTCGGGAATTAAAAAAATACAGCCCGGTACTGGAATAAAATAAATACAGACCGGTTCTGGAGTTAAATAAATACAGCCCGGTACGGGAATTAAATAATAAATACAGCCCGGTATGGGAATTAAATAAAAATAAATAGACGGGTTCAGGAATTAAAAAAATGCAGCCCGGTACCGGAATAAAATACATACAGACCGGTACAGGAATTAAATAATAAATACAGCCTGGTAAGGGAATGAAATAAATACAGACCGGTCTGGGAATAAAATAAATGCAGACCGGTTCGGGAATAAAATAAATACAGATCGGTACGGGAATTAAATAATAAATACAGCCCAGTATGGGAGTTAAAAAAAACTAAATACAGACCAGTACGGAAATTAAATAAATACAGACCGGTATAGAAACACATCCCAGCATCATTCGGTTTGGAAGACACCTCCAAGATCACCCAGTCCCGCTGTCCACCCAGCACTGCCACTGTAGCCCTTAAACCACTAAACCGAGTCACCCACACCACCTCCAGGAATTCCTTGGGCACCTCCAGGGATGGGCACTCCAAACCTCCCTGGGCAATTCCAATGCCTGAGCACCCTTTCCATAGGGAAATTCCTGCTGATGCCCACCCTGAGCCTCCCCTGGCCCAGGCTGAGGCCGTTCCCTCTCCTCCTGTCCCTGTTCCCTGGGAGCAGAGCCTGACCCCCCCCGGCTGCCCCCTCCTGTCAGGGACTTGTGCAGAGCCACAAGGTCCCCCCTGAGCCTCCTTTGCTCCAGCCTGAGCCCCTTCCCAGCTCCCTCAGGAATTCTCCAGCCCCTTCCCAGCTCCGTTCCCTGCCCCGGACACACTCCAGCCCCTCCACGTCCCTTTTGAAGTGAGGGGCCCAGAGCTGATCCCAGGACTGGAGGTCCCTCAGCAGTGCCAGCACAGGGCACAGGCAGTGCCCAGCTCCTGCTGCCACACTGTTCCTGCTCCAGGCCAGGTGCCTTTGGCCTCTTGTCCACCTTGGCACACTTGGGCTCACGTTCAGCCGCCGTCACCGGGTTCCTTCGAGCAGAGAAGCTTTTGAGCAACTCCTTCCCACCCCATTGCAGAAATACATCCCTGTACAGAAATAAATCCATTTATTTATACATCCCATTGTGTCCCGTGTCCAATGTGTCCAGAGCCCGCAGCTGGGGAAGGAGAAGGGTTGGGGTTTGTTCTCCCCACTGCCCAGCCCTGAGACAACAAATACTGCACCACTGCCTGTGGGGGTACAAAAATACATGTTTTTCACAAATAGCACTGCGTCGCTGTGTCCAGGATTCTCTTCCACTTTTCCTTGTAAAGCGCAGTGCTGATGTGACCGTGGGGTTCTTCATGAGCAATCCAGGGTCAGGTCCTGGGCTGGAGCCCCTGAAGGGAAGCACAGATGGGCTGGAGCAGCTCCTCCGTGGCCATGCTGGGGACAATGAGGGGAGCCGGCCCCACACTGCCCAGCACAGCTGTGTAGGCTCTCCCAGCACGGCCCAGTTCATCCCCACAGACCGGCCCAGTTCAGTCCTGCAGGCTGTCCCAGCATGGTCCAGTTCAGGCCCTCAGGCTGTACCAGCACAGCCCAGTTCAGCCCCACAGATTGGCCCAGTTCAGCCCCGCAGGCTGGCGCAGTTCAGCCCAGTTCAGTCCTGCAGGCTGGCCCAGCATGGCCCAGTTCAGTCCTGCAGGCTGGCCCAGCATGGCCCAGTTCAGCCCCACAGACTGGCGCAGTTCAGCCCAGTTCAGTCCTGCAGGCTGGCCCAGCACGGCCCAGTTCAGCCCCACAGACTGGCCCAGTTCAGTCCTGCAGGCTGTCCCAGCACAGCCCAGTTCAGCTCCCCAGGCTCTCCCAGCCCAGCCCAGCCCAGCCCAGCTCCAGGGTCTCTCCCAGTCCAGTCCAGCCCAGCCCAACTCAGCTCCGGGGGCTCTCCCAGTCCAGTCCAGCCCAGCTCCGGGGGCTCTCCCAGTCCAGTCCAGCCCAGCCCAGCCCAGCCCAGCTCCGGGGGCTCTCCCAGCCCAGCCCAGCTCCGGGGTCTCTCCCAGTCCAGTCCAGTCCAGCCCAGCCCAGCCCAGCTCCGGGGTCTCTCCCAGTCCAGTCCAGTCCAGCCCAGCCCAGCCCAGCTCCGGGGTCTCTCCCAGTCCAGTCCAGTCCAGCCCAGCCCAGCCCAGCCCAGCCCAGTCCAGCTCCAGGGGCTCTCCCAGCCCAGCCCAGCCCAGTCCAGCCCAGCCCAGCTCCGGGGGCTCTCCCAGTCCAGTCCAGTCCAGCTCAGCTCCGGGGTCGCTCCCAGTGCAGCCCAGCTCAGCTCCGGGGTCGCTCCCAGCCCAGCCCAGCCCAGCCCAGCTCCGGGAGCTCTCCCAGCCCAGCCCAGCCCAGCCCAGCCCAGCTCCGGGGGCTCTCCCAGCTCAGCCCAGCCCAGCTCAGCTCAGCTCCGGGGGCTCTCCCAGCCCAGCCCAGCCCAGCCCAGCCCAGCCCAGCCCAGCCCCGGGGGCTCTCCCACAGCTCCCGCAGGCCCCGTGGGCCAGCTCAGGGGCCATTTCCCCCCGCCCGTGTCCCGGCAGCACCGTCCGTGTCCGGCTCAGGCGGCGCCGCAGCTTCACCTTGCAGGGACGGCGATTTCACGTTCCCGTCTCCAAAAGCTCCTCCAAGCTCTTCCTGATGTGCGGGGGCTGGGCCGCGGCGTGGGCCAGCAGGCCGGGGCCCATGTGTGCCCACAGGGCGTGGGCCAGGCTGGCCGTGGCCGTGCGGACGCTGCCGCCGGGGCCGGGCACGGAGCCGGCGCTGGCAGCGCTGCCCAGCAGGTGCCACAGCACGGGCAGCACCTTCTGCTCCACGGCACTCGGCTTCCGCGGGTACAGCTCGGGCACCAGCTCTGCGGGGCAGCAAGCAGGGGTCAGCATCAATCACGGACTTAAACTGCGGGTTAGATGTGAATCCCCAGCTTTGCGAGGGGTTTGAGTTATCTCCTCAAAGGGCTGCTGTATGCAGGAGTTTGCTGTTGCAACAGCGTCAGCTCCCACAAAAAATATCAGATTTCCACACAACCATTCCTTTTATCCTCTCCCACAGTAGCTCCAACCACTCCTTTCATCCTCTCCCACAGTACCACCAGTGCTGCTGATAATTACACTTTTCCATTAAACTAAAAAACTAAAAATAAACAAAATGGGGATTTTGGTTTTTTTCAGTTAGGATTCTCATAAGGACCTTTATTTCTCACAATGTAAGGTCTGGTATTTCCAATTTCCCCTCTATCTCGCAAATAAGCAATGGGTATTTAAGAAAAAAAAAAGCGTTTATGCTGTATTTATTTATGCTGTGAATATAGATGGAATATCCTGAGTTGGAAGGGACCCACAAGGATCACGAGTCCCAACTCCTGGCCCTGCACAAATACACATAAAATATATGTAAAAAATAAATATCTATGTTTATAAGATGAAATATTTTCCCTACTTGGACAATTAAACCACTGAATCATTTCGGTTGGAATAGATCCTCAAGCAAAAATTCAGTGTTTCATTAGCAAATGCCAGGACAGCCTTTTCTGATGTAAAATATAAACCACTCCAAAAATCCCAGCAAGAGAGGGGCTGTTTAAAGGCTGTTTAACAGCCTCAGAAAGCACCCATTTAGGGGTATTTCAAGAACAGCCTGCCCATTGTGTTATTGAGTTCTATTTCACACAGAACTGCTCTGAAAGCGAGCCAAGGAACATGTTTGGTTCAAGCATATTTCCCATAAACGCATTCCTTGTTCACTTAAAACATGGAAATTCAGCCTTTCTCAAGGAATTCCTGGCTGGGAGGGGCTGGGCTGGAATTCCCAGAGCAGCTGTGGCTGCCCCTGGATCCCTGGCAGTGCCCAAGGCCAGGCTGGACGTTGGGGCTTGGAGCAGCCTGGGACAGTGGGAGGTGTCCCTGCCATGGCTGGGGTGGGATGGGATTTAGGGTCCCTTCCCACCCAAACCTGGCTGAATTCCTGGCAAGAGCATGAGGGAATGAGCACTGGGAGAGGGAATACAGTGCCATGTTAAAATTATTATATGCTAAAGGTATTTATAAATGTTAATCCTTAAGGTATTTAAATACACAAGGTACTTAAATTTAAATTAAATCCTTAATATATTTATAAATATTTATAAATTCCAGGTATTTCTAGATCTTCCAGCTGACTGTGTAACACTAGTAACAATCCTTTGTTTTGTCAGCAACAGCTCAAATTTCCATTAAAGAGCTGAAATGTGACAACTGCTGCACAACCTCCTGAGACAGAAGGGAAGGCACAGAGCCACCTCCACCTTGCAATTAATTTCCCTAATTAAGGTGGTACCCAACCAACCAAACAAGCAAAGGAAAAGAGCACTTTACCAGCCAGCTTTTCTGTCAGGTCCTGCTTTGCTTTTCCACTCAGGAACTGGGCTTTTGTGCAGAGCGGCTGCAGGAGCAGGGAGTTGTCTACAGGCAAAGAGCAGAACACGTTAAATTCTTAAGTGGGAAATTAAATTATCTGGAAGTAAACACAATATGGGAAAAGGTAAATAAGAATCTTACTTATATTAAGTTCAAAAATCACAATGATAAATTTAAAGGCGTAAAAACATATTCTTAAAAGAATCCTGGAATGGTTTGGGTTGGAAGGGACCTTAAATCCCATCCCACTCCCACCCCTGCCATGGCAGGGACACCTCCCACTGTCCCAGGCTGCTCCAAGCCCCAATGTCCAGCCTGGCCTTGGGCACTGCCAGGGATCCAGGGGCAGCCACAGCTGCTCTGGGCACCCCTGTGCACCTTCACCATAAAAATCTGCTATGGAAAAATGACCAAAGCACTACTGAGCAATATCAGGATGGTTTGTGTGGTTTAAAAAAATTTACAACTTAATCACCACAAGTAAAACTGTTCCAAATTAAGAGGGAATAAATTGCTTACCTAAGTGTTGACATAGAGCCTGGATAACGTTTGTGGCAGCTGCATAAATCCCTGGATTTTTGGAGTTGAGGTTGTTGTCCACTATGGCAGGAATCAACATGTTGATCACGGGTGATAAATTGTCTTTGAGCAGGGGAATCATCTTGTGCATGGCCTCCAAAGCCACCTGGTTCACTTTGCTGTTGGAGTCGTGTAAGCGAGGCTTGAAAGCATCAAAGATCTGGAAAAGCATCCAAAGAGCACTCATGGAACTGGGAATCAGTGCTGGAGGTGCAAAGCTCATTACCTGCTTTACTGTTACACTCTAATTGTCCACCTCAGCAGTTGAGGGCTCTGATATCTCCAGGAGCTGGAAATAGATGGTCCTATAAGGTCCCTTCCAAACTAAACCCCTTTGGGATTCTGGGATGTGCAAATACCTGGGATCATTTTCTGAGCAAGTCAAGCAGCATTTGCTATTTTAATCCCGTGCATTGTTCAAGCACATCTCCCCTCATCTGCTCAGAGCCCCTGCAGAGCAATGGACTCCAGGCACAGTAACTCTCACTGGGACTCTGATTTCCTGCCAGCCAGCATTTTTGGGGAGACATGGCTCTGTTCAGCACAGGGAATGTTTGAAAGGTTTCAAACCCATTCAGTTGGGACACCAGGAAGTTCCACAGCAGAATTCCATCATTCCACACAAAGACAAGGCACTGCTGGAGGACAAGCTTGGGTTTCCTTTCATTGTATTTATCTTGAATTCACACCTGCTGGACCTCTTCTTTCTCCTACAGAGCCTCCTTTCCTATTGGACAGGATCCTCATCCTGAGCTTTGGCACAATAAAGACTTTCCTCACCTTCTACCACAAAAAAACTTGTAACTCTTATTCAGTTTTTCAGTTCCTGATTAAACCTGTCTGCTTTTTTTTACAACTATTCCACTATTTTGATATTTCCCCAGGAGTGGCATGACAAACAGCACACAGGATTCCAGAAATCATGGAATTACAGACTGGTTTGGATGGGAAGGGATGTTAAAGCCCATCCCATTCCACCCCCTGCCATCATCAGGGACACCTTCCTCTATCCCAGGTGGCTCAAAGCCTGAATGTCCAACCTGGCCTTGGACACTTCCAGGGATCCAGGGGCAGCCACAGCTGCTCTGGGCAGTAGCTCAAAAGTGCTCTGAGTGAAAACTTCCATATTTCCCTCCTATTCCCTTCCTTTCCTCCCTTAGTGCCTCACACACAGCCCCCTGCTCCTCAATGCTCCCTGTTAATCACCCTTATTCCCAGAAGGAGCCAAGACTTGGACAGAAATCTTTGTGAGCCGGCTCTGAATCCCTTTGCACTCCAACCCTTCCCTGGAGTTACCCTGACGATGTTGGCAAGCACCAGGGCCGGGTTGCTCTCGGTGTCTGCCAGCAGCTGCCGCACGCCGCTGATGCGCTCGCGGAAGTCTTTGGCATTCAGGGACCCGATCACGTCCCTGGCATAGTCCTCACTCTCCAGGGCACTGCGAGGAGCTGCTCTCCTGGGCGCTTCCTGGGCCTCTGTGCTGTCCCTGGGGGAAAGGGGAAGGTTATTCCATGAGCCACACCACAACAGGAGGCTCATCCCACACATTCGCTTCCCATCTAAGTGCAAGTATCGGAAGGGAACAGAAACTTTCACCTTAAACGTGGTGAATTAAAAATGAATCACCTAACAGCAATCGTTGTTCCCAAAGTCTTATATCCATTCTGCTCCAAATGCCGCTGGTTTTGTGACCAGGAACAATTGGGAACTTCCCTCACATCATAACCCCCACCAAAACTTACTGCAGTTTAATTCTTTATTCTCAAAGCACTTTAAAGACTGACCCCAGACCAGGTGTTACCTGAGGTGGAAACAGCTCTTCCTAGAATATATATAAACAAATTTCCTGTGGCACCTGATCTCATTAGGGTCATGGAAAGAATTCTAAAACCTGTGGAATCACCTCTCTGTCCAGGTAAGTATTTACAGACCATCCAGGCAGAGTCATTGCCTCACTCCTCATTCCTGAACAAAAGGCTTGGGTGGGGAATGGAATAAGTAATGAGTAATTTGTGCTGCAGCTCCAACCAGGAATGGTTTTTCCATGAGTCTGAACAGCAACATCTTGGATGCTGCTGACATGGATCCATTGGATCCAAATTTCCCAGAGCAGCTGTGGCTGCCCCTGGATCCCTGGCAGTGCCCAAGGCCAGGCTGGACATTGGGGCTTGGAGCAGCCTGGGGCAGTGGGAGGTGTCCCTGCCCATGGCAGGGGTGGCACTGGATGGGCTTTGAGGCCCCTTCCAACCCAAACCATTCCATGATTCTGCAATTCCATACTGGGAATTCCAGGTGGTTTGTGTCCTGTGTGTACTTCATACATGGTCAACAGACAACTTCAAAATGCACAAAGCCATTTTAATATAACTGGTCACTCTGTTTAAGAGTTTCTCTGGAACAGGTCAAGACCTTCCTTTTCCTTCAGGGATGTTTAACTTTTCACACCCTGCCTGGCGGTTTCTGTGCTCCCTCCTTGGCCAGCTTCCTCCCAGGATAAGCACTGGAGCTCATTACCTGTCTGGAATGTTGGGAGCATCTCTGCAAGTAGAGGACAACCTCAAATGTCCAACACTTCCAGTCTGGGAACGCCTTCCTTTGGCTGAGGGTGTATCCAAGGGCATCTCCCCCAGGCCCTGCACAAAGGTACAGCAGGAATTCATGGAACAAGGGAGTCACAGGGAATTCAGGTGGCTGCAGTGCTGGAACTGTAGCCCCCAGGACACTCCCACCTGCCCCAGGGGTTACACAAGAGCTTCCCCACACACCTTCTCTCGGAGGCTGCCAACAGCTTCCTTAATGTAAGGCAAATCCTTGGCTGGCACGAACTTCTCCAGGGTTTTATCGAAGTCAGGATGAGCCATCATGCTGAACAGCATCCTCCGCCCGTAGAACCTGCAGGGGGAGCACCAGGACATCCAGGAACAGGGACTGGCTTTGGCACTGGGTCACTACAGGGGTGTCATTCCAAAATGGAAAGGTGCAGGGAGATTGTGTCCAGGGCAGGGAACGGAGCTGGGAAGGGGCTGGAGAATTCCTGAGGGAGCTGGGAAAGGGCTGGAGAATTCCTGAGGGAGCTGGGAAAGGGGCTCAGGCTGGAGCAAAGGAGGCTCAGGGGGGACCTTGTGGCTCTGCACAAGTCCCTGACAGGAGGGGGCAGCCGGGGGGGTCGGGCTCTGCTCCCAGGGAACAGGGACAGGAGGAGAGGGAACGGCCTCAGCCTGGGCCAGGGGAGGCTCAGGGTGGGCATCAGCAGGAATTTCCCCATGGAAAGGGTGCTCAGGCCTTGGCAGGGGCTGCCCAGGGAGGTTTGGAGTCTCCAGTCACTGTTACTGGAGGTCTTTTCCAACCTCAGTGATTCCATGACTCTAAGATTGCTGCTGACATGAGTAACCAGACCCCCTTCCCTCCTCCCCCCGAGGATGTGCTCAAGGATCACTATTTAATTAACAGAGCAAATTAATGAGAACAGCTTTCCACTTCTGCTGGCTTTAACCAGGATGCTCCAGCCTTGTCAGCCTGACATGGATCAGATCCAAGTGTGGATCCCAGAGCCAGCATTCCCTCTGTGGCTGCATCTCCTCCGTGCCCAGCAGGCACATCCTGTGAGCCCCTCTCCTCCCTGCAGCCAGGGCGTGTGGGAGGGATCCAGGTCATTCCTGCCACATCCCAACAGTGCTGCCAGCGCTGGGATAACAGCTGGACTCAAAGCTTTCTTTGGAAGTGACTTTAAAGCTCACCCCATTCCACCTCTGCCACAGGCAGGGAGACATTCCACTATCCCAGGCTGCTCCAGGGATGCCTCATCCAACCCTTAATGATCCCCAAAGGCATTTTCCAGCAGGGCACACCCCCAGAGCCGGCTGGGAGGTGCTCCCTGAGGGAATACTCACCGGGTTTGCTGGGAGCTGTCCTGGGCAAACCTGGCTATGGCAGGCAGCAGCCGGTCAGCCACGGGCTTGGCCCCGGCCAGGATGCGCTCGGGGCCCATGCGCTGCACGATGTCCCCGAGGTGCTGGGCTGTGCATCTCCTCACGGCCGAGTGCAGGTGGCTGTGGGGGAACACAGGGCTGAGGGCCAGCCCCTGCAGGGGCTGCTCACAGCATTCCCCTGCCCCACCAAACAAACCCTCGGAGTCACGGAATGCCGAAGGGCTCGGCTGCAAGGGAGCTCCGAGCCCATCCCGTTCCGCCCCGTGCCGTGGGCAGGGACACCTTCCACTACAGTTATTCTGGTTGGACACGGGCTGGGAGGTTTTAGAATTTCTAGTTTTCCTTCAAATAATTTTATTTTACAAAGCACACGACTGTTCTTTGAATGAGCTCTAAGGAAAACCAGGCCCTGTGCTCAGAGACACATCCCGGGGACCTGACATCACTGTAAAATTGACTAAAGCAGTGTTCAGTCGACTTTTAAAAACCCTGCAGGAGTCTCATGATCCCTGTTTTGTACAAAATAAACACCTGTGCTGATGCAAAGAACAGCCAGAATCAGCTTTCAGACTCATGCAGTAAGTGACCCTTTTATCTAAATCCTGCCGCCCCTGCTGATCCCACTTTTGCTCTAGAACACAATCCTGCAGACTCTAATATCTCCAATTTTATACTTGGATTAAAATCCTATCGTTTGTAACTCCTGCTGCACTTCCAAGGGGAAAACAACAATTGTGAGGCTGAAAGACCTCACTCCATGAAGCAAACAAACCCCTGCTTCCCAGGAAAGCCCCTGCTCATGGAAACAGCTGGAGAACATTTGTGTGCACATAACACCTTAAACACAGTTCCTACAGATAAAAAACAGGATTTTTAAATTCCTGAAGTAAAATCAGTCTCAGCTCTGTCCCTGGAATCATGCTCTTGGATCACATAGCTAATCACAGAATCCCAGACTGGTCTGGGTAGGGAAGGGACCTCAAAGCTCATCTTATTCCAACCCCTGCCATGGGCAGGGACACCTCCCACTGGAATTATTCTTGTTGGTAAAGTCAAACTCAGCTTTGGAGCTGATGAAGAATCAGTATTTCTGTCTAGTCAGGGTTGCCAGCATTAATAGTCATGATCACAGCAGGTTTGAAAGGAGCTGAGCAGAAACCAGGTACATTTTAAGAGGTCTCATGAATTATAAGTGCCACCAGAATTGAAGGTTTATGTTGTGGTGAATTTAAGCAACTCAGCCCAATTTAGAGAGAACTTGTGGAATTGCAGTTGTGTCAAACAACTCTTTTCACTTCCTACAGACACAAATTCCCGCTTTGAAGGGTAATTCCATATTCCTGGTCACAGCCTCTGGAGCTGGAGCTGCCCTGTGCTCCAGGGGCTTTCCTGCTGACAGGGCCAGAGTTTCCTGAAGGCAGGCCCAGAAAAGCTGCACCTTTAGGCCATGCCCTCAGGTATTACCCATTAAAAACCCACTGTACTCCCTGAGTTAGGAAAGTCTGAGCTGTGAACAGATTAATCTGTGCCCCAATGCTGTACTCAGCCTCACAGCTCCATTCTGATGCCTTGAGAGAGCAGAAAACCTACACAGATTCACAAACTGGAGGGGGAAAGTCCTTACATAAAAGCCCTCAGCAGGTGAGTTTGAATCTGCCAGGGAAGGTGGGGAGGTCTGACCCAGACAATTCTGACCAGCAGGGCCGAGGGTCTCTGAAGCCAAGAAGGGAGAACCCAAACAGGGCACTTCCCTTGGGTGCTGAATGAAAGCCAGGGGCAGTCGCTGCCTCTGCTCCTAAATTCACAAAATCGTGGAATCAGCCTGGTTTGGGTTGGGAGGGACCATAAATCCATGGCCAGGGACACCTCCCACTGTCCCAGGCTGCTCCAAGCCCCCTGTCCAGCCTGGCCTTGGGCACTTCCAGGGATGGGGTGTCCATCCCAAGTCAGTTTAAATCCCAGGAATTCATAAAGAATGGAAATGCCAAGGCTGATTTCTGCCTTTCAGTTTAAAAATCAGGAAACTGCAGTAAAGCTGACAGGAGACAGAATCCATGTATCCCACACCAAGCAGCTTCCAGGTAAACAAAAGAGGAGAGAGAACATTTTGAATCAAGATTGACTCTGAGGATTGGAGCTGTGCAGGAAATTTGTGGAGGAATTTCAGATGGAGCACCTAAAAGGTGTCACGAAGGGAAATCAGCCTGGGAAATGTCACCAAGGGTGGCAGAGAAGAGAGGAAGCACCAGGGGGTGCACCCAGCTCAGGTGTAGGAGCAGTGAATGAGGATGGGAAAGGAAAAAAGACTGACCAGGGCCAGGGAAAGAAGGGAATTGACTCCAGAAAAGAATGGCCAGCAGCACTGAGAAGGAAATTAAAATGCAGACACAGAGGCTCAGCCTAGAGAGGAACAGGACATGGAGCAAGACAGATGCAGCTAGAGAATTGTAAGTTATGAATCAGTTTTCTAAATCAAGAGGGGTGCTGAAGACTGGACAAGACAGGACTTGATTGCAGAGCAAAGGAGGAAAAGAAAGAACATTATGTCAGCTTTATCAGGCAAAGCAACACAGCAGCTCCCCAAGAATATACAGTAACAGCAAATAAAATTATTGAAGTGGTGCCAAACAGCCCAAAAATACACCAAGCTCCAAAATCAACAGCCAACCTCTTACACAATGCACAGAAAGGAACAGAGGGGCTTTAATTTGATTTATGCCAACAAACACTGCCCTGGGTAGAGGTTAAGCAGAGCTGATTTACTGGATTTTCAAATTTCTGTCTACTGTACTCGGATTTGATGTTAAAAAGCCTACATTGGATAAATGTACTCTATTCACAAAATTCTTTATAAAGTCTTTATAGGAATTACCTTTGCCCTCCATTTATAAGAGAACAAAGTGCACGTGCTGGAGTCACATTATTAACCATGGCCTTCAGTGCCTTGTCTACCTCTTCCCTTATAAAAGTGTTGGATTCCCCAGCTTTGTGCAAAAGGACTTTTACTGCATTATCTAGTTCTTGATCCATGCTCTTTTTCAGGTGGGTGAACAAATCCCCTAAACAGACCACAGCAGCTCGAGAAACACCTGAGCGTAAATTCTTGACCTGCACACAGGAAAAACCCAAAAAACAATGAATAATGTTTATCAAATAGACTTTAAAATAAATATCCATGTTTCCCCTTTGTCATTTTTAAGTAACATTACAAACAACTGAGAAACGCATTTCTAACTTGATTCACAATGGGTGAGAATTAAAACACACACTCATAAAAATGTTATTAAGTTATAATCTACATTTTCTCAGTCTCTGAGTCTCAAATCATCCTTGAGACTGCCCAGTTGAGGAAAACTCACCACAGGTGAGCATAAATCACTTCAGAGAGCTACAAAATACATATATACACACAGAGAGCCAGTGAAATATTCTGATAGGAAAATTCAACCTCTTGAGCCACAGCCAAAGTTGTTTCGTGGAGCTTTGCAGTCAGAATAGGGGCATGGTAGGCAGACAAGCACCTGACAAAGTTCAGACCTTCAATTTTTTTCTCCCTGTGTGAAAAAAAAAAAAAATTTCAATTCCATCCATTTGAAAATTTTCATTAAAATATTAAAGCGTGGAATTCTAATGAATCAAATAGCAAACAAATTAGACAGTGAAATAAAGCAATGAAAAATAATCCCAGAATGATTTGGGTGGGAAGGGACCTGAAATCCCATCCCATCCCACCCCTGCCATGGCAGGGACACCTCCCACTGTCCCAGGCTGCTCCAAGCCCCAATGTCCAGCCTGGCCTTGGGCACTGCCAGGGATCCAGGGGCAGCCACAGCTGCTCTGGGAATTCTGTTCCAGTCCCCTCCCCACCCCCCCAGGGAACAAATAAAGCAGGAAACTCTTTCCAAGCAAGTCTCTATTTTCCTGTGAGATGTTTTAGCACAGCAGCCTCTCAGCTGAGTCCCACAGTTCTGTGCCCAGCTGGAACCAGTGGAAATTAAAGGATCTGTTTCCTTCCCCAAACTGAAGGCAGCAGCTCTGTGACCACATTCCAAAGTCAGGATGCACCAAGGAGATGCTTTTATTCCACACAAAACACCAAGGATGAGCTTCTATTCCACAGAAAGCACCAGGGAGGAGCTTCTGTTCCACTCAAAGCACCAGGAAGGAGCTTCTATTCCACAGAAAGCACCAGGGAAGAGATTCTGTTCCACACAAAGCACCAGGAAGGAGCTTCTGTTCCACACAAAGCACCAGGGAGGAGCTTCTATTCCACAGAAAGCACCAGGAAGGAGCTTCTGTTCCACTCAAAGCACCAGGAAGGAGCTTCTATTCCACAGAAAGCACCAGGGAAGAGATTCTGTTCCACACAAAGCACCAGGAGGGAGCTTCTGCTGCACCCAAAGCACTGAGGACATGCTGCTAATTCCACACAGAGCACCAGGAAGGTGTTGGTGGTGCCTCTCCATTCCCTAAACTCAGACCCTCCAAGTCTCTGTAAATGAGGGCTGAGCACCGGGCCTTCAAAGTTTGTTTACAAACCCGACTGAACTCCCCCATTTTCCTCCTCCCTCACCCACAGCCCCCGCTCGCTATTTCTGACATCGCACCCATTTCTCCGTGTTTTACACCCATTTCCCCCGCTGCCCACCGTGCCCAGCCCCCGTGCACGCACCAGTCCTGGTCAGCCAGCAGTGCCAGTGCCTCTGCCAGCGCCGTGTCGGGCCTGGGGAAGGGCTGCAGCTCGCCAGGGTCCAGCACCTCGGGGCTCTGCGTCAGCGGCGGCTCCCGGCAGCGGCCCCGCGGCTCCTCTGCAGGGACAGGGGGCATCAGCAGCTCTGCCAGGGCACAGCCTGGGCACAGCCAGGGCACAGCCACGGCACAGCCAGGGCACAGCCACGGCACAGCCTGGGCACAGCCACGGCACAGCCACGGCACAGCCTGGGCACAGCCTGGGCACAGCCAGGGCACAGCCAGGGCACAGCCTGGGCACAGCCACGGCACAGCCAGGGCACAGCCTGGGCACAGCCTGGGCACAGCCACGGCACAGCCTGGGCACAGCCAGGGCACAGCCTGGGCACAGCCACGGCACAGCCTGGGCACAGCCACGGCACAGCCTGGGCACAGCCACGGCACAGCCTGGGCACAGCCACGGCACAGCCAGGGCACAGCCTGGGCACAGCCTGGGCACAGCCTGGGCACAGCCACGGCACAGCCACGGCACAGCCTGGGCACAGCCACGGCACAGCCTGGGCACAGCCTGGGCACAGCCTGGGCACAGCCACGGCACAGCCACGGCACAGCCAGGGCACAGCCTGGGCACAGCCACGGCACAGCCAGGGCACAGCCAGGGCACAGCCTGGGCACAGCCACGGCACAGCCAGGGCACAGCCTGGGCACAGCCTGGGCACAGCCAGGGCACAGCCTGGGCACAGCCACGGCACAGCCAGGGCACAGCCACGGCACAGCCACGGCACAGCCAGGGCACAGCCAGGGCACAGCCACGGCACAGCCACGGCACAGCCTGGGCACAGCCTGGGCACAGCCACGGCACAGCTAGGGGCAAAACGCTGCTTTTTCCACAGGACACACAATCCCTGAATGGTTTGGGTGGGAAGGGTCTTAAATCCCAGCCAGTGCTCACCCAGGGGCAAAATGCTGCTTTTTCCAAAGGACACACAATCCCTGGATGGTCTGGGTGGGAAGGGTCTTAAATCAACCCAGTGCCACCCCCCTGCCATGGCAGGGGCACCTCCCACTGTCCCAGGCTGCTCCAAGCCCCAATGTCCAGCCTGGCCTTGGGCACTGCCAGGGATCCAGGGGCAGCCTCAACCACTCAGAGTTTCATTTGTGTAAATTCCATTTTGCACACAGCCTTCACTTGTAAGGGTCACAAACACAAAGGCAGTGCAGATAGTATAGATAGATAGATATAGATATATATCTATAGATAGTACCTTTTACAAAGGTAAAAGCAGGTGCACCATGTGCTAAAACAACATCATAAACCTCAAAGAGATGTCGCCCTGAGTTTTGCAGTCTTTCCATGTTTTCATTTCTGTGACAGAGTTTCTCACACACTTTTCTGTAAACAGCCATGTTTTGCTAATTGTCCTTATTGTTTTTCATTCTTTCTCCTGAGGTGGAGAAATATGATGATAGACTTTTCGTTTGGCCAGTGTGATTGGGGAGGTGGTAACCTTATCCTCCAATCCACGGTGGTTTCTAAAAAGATCTATAAATGACTGAAAATAAACAGCTGGGGCTTTCCTGGCTTCCCCCCTGTCCTGAGCTGAGCTGAGTCTGCGTGCTCCTTTTCATGTCCAAGTGTGACAAAGAGACACTTGAGAAATTCTGGAGACCTTTAAGCACCATCAGTAGCAGCTTTTACTCTTAACATTTTTCTACTGCTTATTTTAAAGGTAACTCAGTGCCAAAATGTACCCAGAAAAGGGTTTTTGGGGACACGAGGGACTCAGCTGGCTCTCAGTGCATTGTGTCATTTCAGATCCTGATCAAACAAAAACCCTCTGATGGTTCATGAACCTCCCTAACAGATTCCAGATGAAAAATGATCAACTGAATCCCCAACGAGGAATTAAATCCCCTCCAGCCCCAGCCCCACAGCACTCATCTTCCAGGGCACCCCAGGACTGTCCACTGCACAAATAAATTGTATTTTGGGACTGTCCCACTCCACCTACTCAAATATTTGAAGAGTTTACTGTCCCAGCTTACCAGAATCTAGCAAGGATGAACACTTTGACCTCTTCAAACTGGATGTTCTTTTCAGGGAAGGGTTCAAGGCCACGTTGTCTAAGGACAAAGATCCATTTCTTGGTGATGTCAATAAATCCCCACAGAAATTAAACCCTAGGAAAGAAGGAAATGTCCAAACTACAATAAAACCCATTAGAACCAAGTTAAAAACCAGTACTTCCAGTCCTAATTCCCATTTCAGCAGCACTGAACAGGGAATATTCATTTAAGACAAACCCTTGTCCTCACTTTCTGCTGTGAGTTTCTCTGGTTCACTCATACTCAGTCTAATCCTTTCCCAAGGGTTTTCTTCCTTCCTCTCCAGGTCTTTCACTTCCTGCTGCTCTTTATGGTTGTGCTCTTTGTCTTCTTTCCTCTTCCTCCTCAGCTTCTCCTGAGCAGATTTGGACAAGGTCACTTTTATCTGCAAAAAAATTCACACACAGGTCAGCCCAGAACTGATTCCCCAGTTCCCGATGCTGGCCAAGGCCAGCACAGAAAATCAGGATTTTCTCTGATCTGACCCTTCTCTCTCATGTGTTTCTGACACTTTCTGTGCCTCAGGAAAGCTCAGCCACATTTAATACATTCCCCCATTGCCTCCTTTGAATTTGATCCCTCCAAGGCTTCACATCTTCAGTGGAAATCAGAAAATGAAGACACTGCTGATCATTAACTTCAGGTTTTAGTATTCTTCAAATGCTACTCTAAAGGCTTGCAGAAAGAGTTTCGTTTCAATTTTTTTTACTTTGTATCACACTTCACTCAGACGAATCTTCCTCCACTTCCATTTGTAAATAATATTTAACAAACAGCACCACTCCTCAGGAATCCAGGTTATGGGCAGATATTCAGGAAGGTTTTTAAGAAAAATTTAGGAATGGAGCTGGATTAATTCATCCCTGGGGAAAACAAGACCTGATGCAACCCAGCCAATCCCTCCTTCCACACCTGCACATGCTGTGGGAGTCAGGGAGGGCATTTTCCAGCTCCACTCCCTCCTGCAGCCCTTCTCCAGGGATTTCTGAGCGTGGTGGGAAGCTCCTGGCACACCCATTTGCCATCCAGAAGCATTTCATTTGGCACCAAGAGGAAAAGTCAGGAGCAGCAGCTCCATGGATTTGGCTGTTCCAATCCAACAGGGCCTGTGGCTTTGCTGGGCTGGATTCACCCCCACAAGACCAGGATGAGATCACACAGAATCACCAGGTTGGAAGAGACCTTCAGGACCATCGAGTCCAACCCATGTCCCAACACCTCAACTAAACTAAACCATGGCACTGAGTGCCACATCCAATCTCTTTTTAAACACATCCAGGGATGGTGATTCCACCACCTCCCCGGGTAAACCATTCCAACATTTTATCACTCTTTCTGTAAAAACTTTTTTCTAATATCCAACCTCGGTTTTCCTTGGTGCAACTTAAGACTGGGTCCTCTCATTCTGTCAGTGGTTGCCTGGAAAAAGAGACCAACCCCCACCTCACTACAACCACCTTTCAGGGAGTTGTAGAGAGTGATAAGGTCACCTCTGAGTCTCCTTTTCTCCAGGCTAAACACCCCCAGCTCCCTCAGTTGTTCCTCACAGGGTTTGTGTTCCAAGCCCCTCACCAGCCTTGTCGCCCTCCTTTGGATGTGTTTGATCATCTCCACGTCCTCCCTGAACTGAGGGGCCCAGAACTGGACACAGCACTCGAGCTGAGGCCTCACCAGTGCCGAGTGCAGGGGAAGAATCCCTGCCCTGCTCCTGCTGGCCACACTATTCCTGATACAGGCCAGGATACCATTGGCCTTTTTGGCCACCTGGGTACAGCTGGCTCATGTCCAGCCTGGTGTCCATCAGTGCCCCCACGTCCCTTTCTGCCTGGGCACTCTCCAGCCACTCTGTCCCCAGCCTATAGCACTGCAGGGGGTTATTGTGGCCAAAATGCAGGACCTGGCACTTGGACTTATTGAACTTCATCTTACTGGACTCTGCCCATCCATCCAACCATTCCAGGTCTCTCTGCAGAGCCCTCCTACCCTCCAACAGATCAACACATGCTCCCAGCTTAGTGTCATCTGCAAATTTACTAATGATAGCTTCAATACCCTCATCCATGTCATCAATAAAAATACTGAAGAGAACTGGTCCCAGCACAGATGCCTGAGGGACACCACTGGTGACTGGATGGCACCAAGCTGGGCAGCTCTTACCTCTCCTTCATTCCCTCCATGGCAATGGGAATGGGAAGCACTGCTCTGCTGGAAGCTTCTCCCTGGGGCTGGCTCAGCTCCCTCCCTGGCAGCCTGGTCATCCCCACTGGTCATGTGAGCTCGGGCAGGAGGGCTCCCAAAAACACCTGCAGGGCAGAACGTGGGGTCAGAGACTGGTTTGGGATGGAAGGGACATCAAAGCATCTCATTCCAGGGATGCCGTGACTGGAATTGTCTATCCAGGAACTGCAACACTTCCATGCATAATTCTTTGTATTCCCTTTAAACTGGGGATTGTGAACAATCTACAGCATTGTACATGGCACTGGCTCTTTCCCCACTGCAAAAAGGCACATTTTCCCTCATTTCATAACTCAAAGAGACACAGGAGATGATTTTGGGTCTGCAGTACCTTTACCAACAACAACAACGTCTTCAGATGTGAAGCCCAGATCGTTCTTTGGTGCAGCAGCAGCCACTGACTCTGCAGGGCCTGAAAGCACAAAAACCACTCACTGTACATCAGCTCATTTATGCTCTGGGGCACGTTTTAACCTCCTAAAATGTCAGCCCACATCTGAATTGATCCCTTCCTGAACTGGGGTATTGCCAGGTTACTGAAGTCAACAGATCTATTGAATACCCATATGAAGGATGTTCATACCCCACTGGGCCTGGAGCCAGGCTGGGAATGTTCTCCTGGAGAGGAGAAGGCTCCAGGGGGAGCTCCGAGCCCCTTGCAGAGCCTAAAGGGGCTCCAGGAGAGCTGGAGAGGGACTGGGGACAAGGGAAGGAGGGACAGCCTGTGGACACAGCTCCCTCAGCTCCTTTCCTGCATCCAGCAGAACCAAAACTGATGAAACACAAATAATCACAAACAGTTGGTCCCTGCCCATTTCAGGGATCTGTTACTGCCCTGGGAGGGTAAGACAGCAGCACCACTGAACCTCAGCTCCCACAGGAAATGAGCTGCTTGCAAGCCTGGAACTCCTCACCTGAGGGACCCTCAAATCCCAGTTTGGCCCCAGAGTGTTGAGCTTTTGATGGGATCCCCTTAATTTTTGGACCAGGGTGAAAGAGAGCAGAGGAGGCTGCTGAGCTGCTGAGTTCTTTATTTCACAGTCTCAGGGCTTCTTGAAGGCACAGTTCAGGGGGGTTACGTGATAAAGCCAAGCAGCAACAGCAGCAAAACAGCAGGCAGCAAACTTCTTTTAATTTCGTCTAATTAATGGTGAATCCCCTTTCCTTACAGAATTGTGAATTATCTTTGTTAATTAACCAATGAAATTAACACATGATTTTAGTTTTTCTTTTCTTAACCTCTCCTGGTCTAATTCTAACAACCATAAGCATTACATGGGTATTACACAGATTTGTGTGTACAGTTTCTATCAGCTCTTAGTGTTTATGTGAACACTGTCTCTAAAAAATCTGAACAATTTCATTCTATCTAAAAAATGTGAACAATTTCATTCTATCTAAAAACTGTGAACAATTTCATTCTATCTAAAAATGTGAACAATTTCATTCTATCTATATTTTGTCTAAAATAATATATCTAAAAAATGTGAACAATACAGTTCTATCCATATTTTGTCTAAAATAAAGAACTCTATGAAAGGATAACACTGCTACAGCAGAAAGAACCATGCTCAAGGTCTCTGCTGCAGCTTTTCAATGTTTAAGGCACTCAGCATGTATTTCTACTAGAAGTTAAAATTCTGTATTTCTGTTTCACTTTGGTGAGATTTCATGTCCAAAGTTTGTCCAAAGGCTTTAATTCAGCCCCTGTGCCTTGGCTTTGCTCTGGGCCCGAGTGCAGAGATGCTCTCACTCTGACACCAGAGCACCCAGAAATTCCCTTTGCTGAGTGCTGAGGGGACGTGGGCTCACTGCCAAGGGAGAGCAGCCACGAGGGGCCACTCTGGTCCCTCAGGGGGGCACTGTCAGGAGCTTACCTGTGCTGGGGTGATGCTCTGCCACCTCTGGGTCCCTGGGCCTTGCTGGAGATACTTTTGCAGGGTGGGATTTGCTGCCAAGAGCTGGGAAAGTGTCTGACCTGTTCAGATAAAAACATTTTAGAGGTACAGTCCTGCACACTCATCAAAGTCCAGCCAAAAACACTTTGTAGCAGAGACAAAAACAGATTTCAGTTTCTCCTGGAAAACTATTTTCAGTATTTCCACAAATATTCATCCTGAGCAGAGAAGGAATTCAGTGGGAATTATTTGATGAGCAGCTCTATTATGAAGAACAGCATAAGGAAAACCCTTATGAGGAAACCTTACATTAGGAATAAATCTAGAATACTACAAGGTAAGGAATTGTTTGGCCTGGGGACTGATGATGCTGGTTCCAGCCTGGCCAAGGACAGTGAAAAATCCTTAAATCCTCCTGTCACTTCCAGGGATGAGCTGTTCCCAGCTCAGTGTCCAGCAGAGACATTCAGGAAAATGCTCTGATCTACAAGAACAACTTTTAAATGATTTTAAATTTCAAATGCTTCTCTGGCTATGAAAGATGATGGAACCCAGAGCCAGTGCAATCCCCACAATTCAAGACCCTTGTAAGCTCCAAGGGAAGGCCCCTGCTCCAGGAATGTCCCTAATTCCTGTACCTAGCTCCCATCACTCACAGCAGTTTAGCAGCAGATAAACCCAACCCCTCCAAAAGCAAACACAACAAAAGCCCCACTCCTGGTGCCCAGACACAGATCCTGTGAACAGACAGTGCCAGTTTGTGCCAGTGCTCACAAACCCCCTGAGCTAAACTCTTTGGCATTTTCCTGAGCATTCCAGGGTTTCCTGTGTCATTTGGGATAGGCTCTGTCACCTCTCCCAGCTCAGTGTGACTGCCACAGGTCCCCTCTCTTCTGGCTCCAAACTCGTGGAGTTCAGAACTCCTCTGGCTGGGGATCCAGTAAAATATTGAGCACTGGCTAATGGACAGGGCAATGCTGTACAGAGCATGGCTGAGCCCAAACCAGCACACCCAGAGCTCCCCAGCCTTGACTTCTGAAGGATCCCAGCACTTGAACGTGGTGTTTTAAAGATTATTTTAAAAATGTGATTCAGCAGCAATGCACACAGGGAAGGGATGTGAATACAAATTAGCTCTGGGCTGCACAACTGAAAACCTTCTGTTTGTGAATCACTCTGGGCTCCTTCTGGCTGAAAACCCTTTCCTTTTTATGTTGCCCATTTTGCTCTCTGTTCTGTTAATGCAGTTGTATGTCAGTTACATGGAAGGTTCCCTGCTCATGGCAGGGATTGGAATTAGGTGATTTTTCAGGTCCCTTCCAACCCAAATCCCTTTGGGATTCTGTGAGTCTATAAAAGATGCTTTTAGTACACACAAAAATATCTGCAAAGCAGAGCTACAAAGAGCTTCATCATGGGCTCTGAGAGCAGAAGAGGAGATTTTGGCTGGAAAATTTGCAAAATTCCTCAAACCCCTTTTTATTTCATTAAACAATAGTTTATACTGCTCATAACCAGCTGGGTTGTTGCCCTTTACAACCAGAGCAGCATTTGTCACCACACAATTTCTATTTAGAAGAGCTCTGGGAAAGCATTTTAAATTCACAATTATCTCTCAGGAATAAATAGAACCAGATCTTGATCCACAATAAGAAACATGTGCATTGTCTTCCTCTTCTCAACAAACCCAAGCCATTCCTCCTTCAATTTCCAGGCTGTAATAACCCAAACTTTTCCTTCCTCTTCACTCTTGTCTTTCTCACTCCCCTGTTCAGCTCTGGCTCACGTTCTTGGTGTGCCAGGAAAAGTCTTTATCAAATATTCACTGCCCCTGGCACTGCCTCCCTGCCCTGGGCACTGCAGATTCATGTTATAACCCATTAAAAAACAGAATAATGGCATCAAGCAGCTCTTGTATCTTTAGAGAGGAACATAATTCACATAGAAAAGTCAGGCTATTAAGCAAGGCAATCCTATATAAAATATGCATTGATGCCATGATTTCACTGAGGCTGTGTGGAGGTTTCCAGGCTCAGGGGACACCCAGTGACACTCACATCACTCTCCTCCTGGGGGGCAGGGGGGCCACGGGGGAGCTCAGGGACTCCTGGCTGTAAATCCCACTCTCGCTGGTGGAGGTGGTGCTGGGGGAGGAGCCCTGGGAGGGGCAGTCCCCAGAAAATTCCAGTTTCACAGCAGAGTCGGGGCTCTCCAGGTCTGCCATGCTGCTGCTCAGCCTTGCCCTCTTCTTGGCTGCGCTGTTCCTCAGGGATCTCAGGGAATTCTGCATCTGGACAGCGGGGAAAAACGACAGGGGGGAGTCACTGCAGAGGGAAACTGCTTTTTTCACCTAAATAAAGTCTGTTCCAGAGTGCTGAGCTCAGCCCACGGGGTGCACCCTGCTGGGCAGTGTGATCACCTCTCACAGGCTTTGTGGGATTACATTGATCCCTCTCCGTTTTATTTCACAAGAATAATTATCCTGCAAGCAAATACAACTTCACAGCAGTGCTGTGTCCCAGCTGCCCCTCCCCAGGCACAGGGGCAGATTCCTGCTAAAATTCATCAACTGCTCCGTGGTTTTCCATAGGTTAAAGGAGGGCTTTGATGGCTGCCAGCACACACAGTGGGAGCTCAGGCTTTCCCCAGAAAATCTGCCCATCACAGAAACAGAACCATGGAATGGCTTGGAAAGGACTTTAAGGATCATCCCATCCCACCCCTGCCATGGCAGGGACACCTCCCACTGTCCCAGGCTGCTCCAAGCCCCAGTGTCCAGCCTGGCCTTGGGCACTGCCAGGGATCCAGGGGCAGCCACAGCTGCTCTGGGAATTCCAGCCCAGCCCCTCCCCGCCCTCCCAGACAGCAATTCCCAATTCCCAAGATCCCATCTAACCCCCTCTAAATCATGCAATCACTGCCCAGCAAGCAGAGATCCTACTCAAAAAAGCAGGAAAATCCATAAATATCAGAGTTTCATGCTGCAGCATTCTCCCCTCTTTCTGCTGAGTATTTTTCACGTTAGAACTCCTTCCTCTGTTTAACACCTCAAGTTCCTTTCAGTGGGGTGGGAGGTCCAGACAGAAAGGCAACACCAGGAAGTCACAGAATCCCAGACCAATTTGGGATGGGAAGGACCCTGAAGTTCACCTTGTTCCATGGGCAGGGACACCTCCCACTGTCCCAGGTGGCTCCAAACCCCTTCCCCACCTCCAGGGATGGGACAGCACTGATAAAGTGCATTTATCACATTCACCCACCTCTTCCTGGTCCACGTGCTCAGGCTCCACGTGCAGCTCTGCCAGCCCCGAGCCCTGGCTGCCATCCCTGCTCCCGGGGGGCTCCCGGGGCCCGGGCAGGCGCGGGATGGGGGGCACGGGCACGGGCACGGGCATGGGCCGGGCCCCGCGCAGCCGCCCCTGGGGCACCGGGGGCCTCCCCAGGGCAGCCCTCAGGGGCAGGGGGGGCTTCTCCAGGGGCTGGGAGGGCTTCTCCAGGGGCAAGGATTGCTTTTCCAGAGGCAGGGAGGGTTTCTCCAGCTGCAGGGGTTGTTTCTCCAGCTGCAGGGATTGCTTCTCCAGGGGCAAGGATTGCTTCTCCAGCTGCAGGGATTGCTTCTCCAGCTGCAGGGATTGCTTCTCCAGGGGCAAGGATTGCTTCTCCAGCTGCAGGGGTTGCTTCTCCAGCTGCAGGGATTGTTTCTCCAGCTGCAGGGGTTGCTTCTCCAGCTGCAGGGATTGTTTCTCCAGCTGCAGGGGTTGCTTCTCCAGCTGCAGGGATTGTTTCTCCAGCTGCAGGGGTTGCTTCTCCAGCTGCAGGGATTGTTTCTCCAGCTGCAGGGGTTGCTTCTCCAGCTGCAGGGATTGTTTCTCCAGCTGCAGGGGTTGCTTCTCCAGCTGCGGATTGTTTCTCCAGCTGCAGGGGTTGCTTCTCCATGGGCTGTCCCCTGGAACACACAGGGACTGTCAGGGCTGGGCAGGGACAGCACCAGGACAAACTTCACATCTCACTTCTGTACCCACAAAACCCCTTCTGCCATGGAATGAGCGTAAAAAACACGTTTGGGCAGGCTCAGGTACCAATTTATTCTACTTTTAGTGTCTCCTTCCTTTAGGAAAATATAAATCAGTGTTTCATGCATGTGCATCCCAACACAGAATCAAAATAGCCTCAGCTGGAAGGGGCCCACAAGGATCATCCAAGTCCATGCACACGTGCTTAGCCCCTTTAAATGTAATTAACTTTCTTCATTAAGAGAAAAAGACTCATCCCCAAACTCCCCTGGAAGCTGCTGAAATAACAAAGGTGCTCCAAATAGCCAGAAAAAAATCAAAATGTGTATGCAAAACATACGATAACTGATAAATACAATAATTAATAATAAATATAATAATAAAGCAAGTGATAAATACATCTACAAGGCAGAGTCACATTCCAGGACAGGCAATTCCCAAAGCATTCAGCTGGAAATTTTCTACACATGCACAAAACCGTGGGTCTCAGTGAAGATGAAATTTCAAACAGGTTTCTTTAATCAGTGCAAATTTTGGTGTGGAAACTGTTACTTTGTTTCAGAAGCCTCCTGAGTGATTAGGAACCAACTTAACCTGAACAGACAGCAAAGCTGTTTTTACATAGGGGGTTGGAACTGGATGGGTTTTAAGGTCCTTTCCAACCCAAACCATTCTGGGATTCCATTCTGGGATTCCATGATCCAAATAAAGAAGCAGAAAGACAAAATGCACTGAGTAATCCTTTTCTTGCACATGTAAGAATCAGGGTATGACCAGGAACAGGAACAGGTATTTCTGCACTGACTTCCCCTAAAAGTGCTCCTTTGGGGCTTTGTTTTAGCTTAGTTTGAAGCCCCTGAGATTTACTGGGAAGAAAAGCAGACCTGCAGCACATTTTGCTTTATGATAAATCCAAAGGCTCCACTTTGGAGGAGAAGCCTGCAGGGATGTGACCGGTGAAGCCATCAATCAATCAATCAATCAATCAATCAATCAATCAATCAATCAATCAATCAATCCCATTCCTAACTGCACCTGGGGCTCTGCCCCATTCCCTCTCACCTGCCACTGCGGATTTTCTGACCACTGAGAAATCACTCAAAATCCAAGCCCCAAATCCCTTTTTATCCCACTGAGGACATTCCTACCTGGGCTGTCTCCTGGCTTTTGGCTGAGCAGCTGCTTCTGGGCCCCAGGTTTGGGCAGCCCCTGGAAGCTTTTGAGAGGCCAGGAGCTGGAGAGGCTCATGGGATCCTCCTGGGACTTCCCTGGGGAGGAGAGGTGCTTGGGGCTGCTCCTGGGGGATGGAAGGGGGAAGGAGGGCAGGATGAAGGAGCCCTGGCTGGCACTGGGACCTTGGAAGGACATGGTGGGCTCTGCCTGAGTGCAAAAACTTCTCTGGGTCTTGCTGGAAAAGTTGAGGCTGGAATAAACTGAACAAAGGAAAAGAGAACAGTACTTGTGGTAACTGGCTCTTGTAATGATAATTTGTAATAAAATAATGCACCATTAAGAATGATTTCCAGTGAAATAATGCGCCATAAAAATAATTCCCAGTGAAATAATACATCATACGAATAATTTTCTATTAAATAAAGCACCACTAGGCAGTCAAAGCCTGAAGGTTTTGCCCAAGCATGCAGACAAACCAACCAACTTCATTCTGCAAACTGCACTCCCCCTCCAAAGGTGAGTTTAAGCCTTAAATCTATTTCTCTGGCACGTTTTGGAGAACTCTATTTCAAACAAAAGAGTGATGCAAGTAGATCAAACACTGCTCTGATTCTCCCACAGCAGCACCTCTGCTCCAACACCCCGACACAGCCGGATATCAAAGGTGGGGCTGTAAATTAACAACCACAAATTAATTCACACTGGAGCCATCTGGGGAGGGACTGAGCAACCTTTCAGTAACAGTTTCCACTTCTTAGGGAAGCAAAGGAGCAAAGAGACAACCCCACAGAGACCTGCCCTGCCTTAGGCCACTGCAGAAGCCACTTACCCTTGTCCTGCTGGCAGCTATTTAACCCCAAAAGCTGTAAATCAGAGTCCACGCTGCCGCTCTTCCCACGTGCCTGAGGGTATCCAAGTGTCCCACATTTCCCTGAAATCTGGGGCTGATGAGAGCCCACAGCACCTTCCAAAAGAGAGCACAAAGAACTAAATCAGTACTTCACACACCACCACAGAATATCCACGGATATTCCATAGGGAATATGGACTCTGCGTGGCTCTGAGTGGGAAACCCAAACACACTCCAAGCACTTCATTCCAGAGTCTCTAAGCAACCTCCCAGGGAAAAAGGGAAAAGGACTGGCTGCTCTTCCAGGGCACTGCTCCAGCTGGGAATTGCAGGGGGGCAGAAGAACCCCCTGGAACAATCCCCTCTTTGAGTCTGTGACAATAAAGGGGAGCAAACACCTCAAAACCCAAACCACGGCAAACTTGGCAGGGCTGGGATCCCTCAGAGGGGCCAAGGACAGAACCCAGGGGACACAGGGACACAAACTCTCAGGTCTGGTCTTGCCCAGGCTTTTCAGGCCCTGCTGGCTACTACAGCACCAAAATCTGTTTTTCCTCAGCAGCTCCAGCACGTCCCCGTGCCCTCCTCACTCACCAGCACCACGGGCACACGGCTCCGAGCTCAGCTCCACGCTGGGCTGCAATAAACTCCTGGGAGCTCTTTTCCTGCTGGAAAACAGCTCCTCACTGCCTGGGATTCCTTGGGAGGGCCTGAGCTTCGGGGAGTGAAGGAAATCGCTGGAGGCAGAGAACTGCAGGGAAAAGCAAAATGAAGTGTGTGTGAAATGGAAGCACTGCTCCGGGCAAACAGCACAATGCAAACGTTTTGATACAAGCTTTGCTTTCCCAGCTACCCAATTTTCAAATACTTTAAGCATTAGAAAGCATTTTAGTTGTTTTCCAGGTCTTACTAAAATACAGGTTAAAACTATTCACACTGAAAGGGGGAAAAAACCCAACAAAATTAATTGGTAGAGAACTGCATTATTGGAAAAATTAAATTTTAGCAATTAAACACTGACCTTTTGAATTTTGTGCTTTAGAAGGGGAAGAGTTTAAACAGACAACAGAACCTCAAAACCCCAGAATGGAACAGTTTCTCCCAAACCACACACTCCAGATTCAGTCTAAAGCTGTGGCTGGCAACACCAGCAGCTTTTACTGAGAACTGGCTACAAGCAGGGAGAAAATCTCAATAATACCAGTATTTAGCAAAGAAAAGGTCATGCTTTAAATAAATTTCCGATTTAATCAGTAAAGTCAGTGGTTTAAATCATTCCCAGGCTGTATTTACTCTGCTCTCTCCTTTCACAGAGAAAGCTGCATGTGGAAGAGTCTGAACAGAAATAGAAATATTTATTTATTCAGTAGTGGGAAGAGCAGCACCAGGTTCAGCCTCAAAACTCCTTTATCCAACATCCTGGTGTTCCAAACTTGGTTTATCCAAATTCCCCTGCTGAAACCTGTAGTCTAACATATCCACAACACATTTATAAATATATGTATTTTTTAATTTCACTGAATTTCTCAGTTCACCACAAAGATGGGAAAACTCCTGGAATATGGAACTGCAGCTTTCCACAACCCTATAATTCCATTATCCCCTAAATCCAGCCTGGCCCACACAACCCAGCTTGGCTCTGGTTTAACATCTTTGAGGGGTAAATTAATATTGCAATGAGGTTTCACAAAAGCATCACAAAATGAAGCACAGAACTGAAAACCTGGCATGAGAATCATGACAGTGAGCACAAATTAATTGTTCTTAAATCCTTATAACATTTACTGTGCCACAGAGGAGCTGAAAAATAGAACTGGTTATGGAATATGAGAAAAACCTCAGAGTTCCAATGAAACCTCCAGGTCCTTTCCAAGTAGAGAGGAGACACCAGACCCACATCCAAGCCAAGAGAAATTCCATTTCCATATCCCACCAACGAGTCTCCTCTTGGAAAAATAAATTTCCCAATTCAAACTTTTTAATTCCACATTCCCAATTCTTTTCCGACTGTCCCTCTAAAAAACGGAAACTCTCACTCCCACTGTGGCAGGAAATAAATAAGGGAAGCAGCAACTCCCCTGGTTTTCCATGCAGTGCTTTAAAAAGCAATTCCCAGAGGGAGCTGAGCTCCAAGGCCTGCAGCTACCTGGGCATCAGCTCCTGGAGGAAACACTTCCCTGGTTCTGGGAGGGCTTTTGTGCTTAACAAATTGGCCAAAATGTTGGTTTTGCTTACAAAACCATGCTGGGATTTACTGCCAGCATTTCCTGGGCCCCACTGGGATTCATGTCCCAGCCTGAAGCGTCCTAAGCAAAGCCACCAAAATGCCCAAAAGCTGAAAACTTGGCATCAAAATTCCCTGACAGCCAGAGCTAAAGGTTTTCCATCAGCCTGCAGGGATTTTGGGACAAGTGCTTAAAGCTCACAGGGAAAAACTTCAGGAGCCTCCATCCAAACCGGGCTCCGAGGGACACAGGAGGAAAAGAACAGCAGGAAAATGGTGAAAAGGTTTATTCCAGGTTATCACAAGTTGGGATAAAAGAGGTGAGACCTTGGCATTGCTGCCCCTGTGATCAGCAAACACATTCCATCCCCAGATCCTCCAGTCCATAATGAAATATTCCTTGTACAAATCATCACAGACTGGTTTAGGCTGGGATTGAGGGAATTTTCTGCTTAGGAGCTGGGACAGGATAAATTTTCATCCCATTTTTCCCTACACATAAAGCAATGTGAGCAGAAGGAGTGAATTCCAGCACTGCTATGACTGCACAGCTTCCCTCAGCTGTTCCCATCGCAGCTCCAGGAGTGAGAACTCTGCTTCCTCATACACAAATTATAATTACAGCACTGCAAATTCACTAAACACAGGCTTGAGGGTGGTGGGAAATAAAGCAAACCCAAAGCTGCCAGATGCTTCCCTGGAGCAGATGACAGATCCCAGCTAAGGGATGTCTCAAAAGGGTCCAGATTCCTTTAAATTCCACGAATGCTGGAAAACACCTGAATCCATCCACCACAGGAATTGTTAACTTGGTTATCAAAGGCAGCCCGTGAGAGTGACCCATCATGGAATGGTTTGGGTGGGAAGGGACCTCAAAGCCCATCCAGAGCCATGGGCAGGGACACCTCCCACTGTCCCAGGCTGCTCCCAGCCCCATCCAGCCTGGCCTGGAATCCCAGGCAAACATTCCCTCCCTGCATCCCTCCCCTGTGGAGCTGTGCCACTGGATGAGAGCAAAGGTGCTCCTAATCCAGCCCCAGCAGCATCAGCAAGCTGCTCCCAGGGAAGAGACCAGCACCACGCAAACACAGAATAAATCTCCCCTAAATCCTCTCCCAGCTCCAGAGAAAGCAGGGCTCAGGTGCCAGAGGGACACCCCAGCTCCCAAGGAAGGGACACCTTGATCCCACAGACTGGGCACCCTCTGTGTCCCTCTGATCCTCGGGAAACAAAGAGGTCTTGTTCCATAAATCTGATTTCCCAGGTCATTTGAGCACTCAGAGGCCTCCACAAAGCCCAGCTATCGAGTTCTCCAGCTATCAGATCAATATGGAAATGAGAAGAATTCCACACCGGGAGATCCCAGAGTTCACATGAACTTTGTGACAGGGCTTGAATGCCCAGTTAAATGTTCAAATGCTCTTGTTTCCCCCCAAAAGGAGCCTTTGGGTACCAAAAGTTATCTCCAGCAGCAGGGCCAGGGCCTGCAGGGTCTGTGTGTCCCAGGGGCAACTCTCACCCTGCAATACCCAACACTCAAACCTGCCCTTGGACACCCCAACGCCTCCAGGGATGGAGAATCCACAGCTCTCCAGAGAAGCCAGACAAAGCCCTGAGGTCCACGTGCCTTATCTACCTTTTATTTTTAGTACACATTAACTTACACATGTTCTACTCACATCTTATCTGATTAGGAAAGTCTAGACACAGCCTTGGACAATCACTGTGTAACATGACCCTAAAAATATTGGCAGGGAAACAGCTTTAAACATTAAGCTACTTCCATGCCTCCTTTCAGCCACAGAATGACTCCAAAAGTTAATTTTTAAGCAAATTCATTCCAAAGGAATGTCTGAATTAATAATTAATATTTGACATGTACAGAAACAAGAGGACTACCTGAGATTTATGCATGATAAATGCATTTTCCTGACTGAAGGAGTTAGGGGCAGACCCAGGGCTAACCTCCCACACACCCTGACTGCTGGATGCCCCAGGGACAAGAGCCTGACTTACACAGCTCCTGGAATGTCTTCAGCACAGGGAACAGCAGCCAGGTTTATGTTCTCAGTGTGCCACGAGTGAACACACAACTCAGCTACTTGCACCCAAGGCAGTAACATGGAATGTTCTGAGTGGGAAGGGATCCACAGGGATCATCCCAGCCCCTGTCCCTGCCCAGACCCCCCAACAACCCCACCCTGGGCATCCCTGGCAGCGCTGCCCAAACGCTCCTGGAGCTCTGGCAGCCTCGGGGCCGTGCCCATTCCCTGGGGAGCCTGGGCAGTGCCCAGCACCCTCTGGGGAAGAGCCTTTCCCTAAAATCCATCCCAATCCCCCTGACACAGCTCCAGCTGCTCCCTCAGGCCCCTCTGGTCACCAGCACCACTGGACAAAGCGTCCCCTGCCCCAGAGAGCTTCAGTCAGATGTGATGGGACAAAGGATCAGGATGTGCAGAAGGAGCAGCAAAGGTGTCAATTACAGCGATCAGGTAAATAATCCACCATCAAACCACCCCGATGTTTAAAGTTCCCTTTGCAGTAACTGGGGTCTGGCCAACAGGACTCCAATTCATCCTGTGCCAAATCGGGTTCCCACTGCCAGAGGGCAGGGATGGATGGGATCTTGGGAATTGGGAATTGCTGGCTGGGAGGGTGGGGAGGGGCTGGGCTGGAATTCCCAGAGCAGCTGTGGCTGCCCCTGGATCCCTGGCAGTGCCCAAGGCCAGGCTGGACACTGGGGCTTGGAGCAGACTGGGGCAGTGGGAGGTGTCCCTGCCACAGCAGGGCTGGGATGGGCTTTGAGGTCCACTCCCACCCGAACCATACCAGGATTTGATGATTTCCCCCACCTCTAAATGAACCTTCCACACCAACCAAACAGAACCCATAAGCTGATTGCTTTCTCTCCCTCTCTACAGGGCTGGAAACTCCTCCCACTGCACAGGGATAAACACAACCACATGTACAAAAGGTTCACTCCTTTCCAGAGCCCCTCCCTGACTTCCTTGGAGAGGGGCTGTCCCAGGCAGGGAATGTTCCCCCTTCCCAAGCCCCAGCCACGTATTGGTGCCTGTATTAACTTGTTTTTTATCCACAGCTACAGAAAAACACCAGCAGCAGCACGGGGCTCAGCCCAACCTGCCAGGAGAACACTGGCAAATAACTGGGTTTTTACAAGCTGTATCAGTCAATACCGAAAAACTGTCCCAAAAACCAAACCCTTCTTGCTCCAGAGGTGTTTCCTACACATCTTGTTGTCCAGACCCTGTCTGCAGATATCCCACGGGAACTCATTGCCTGATCCATCAGCTGAGGAAGACACAGATGCCTTTGGGAGCCTCAGGAAAGGTAACACAGGCACCAAGGAAAGGGACGAGCACGTTGGCATTCCAAGTCTAGGCATGAACTCCAAGGTTTGACAGTACAGAGGCATTCACGGAGTTTGTTTTGCTAAGAGCCTGCCCCACAGCCAGGCTGCAGAGGAGCACTCACTGCCCTGACCTCATCCAGCACAGCAACAAGTTACCAAACAACTGAGAATTAAAATCTGAGTACGTAAATGTGGCACTGAGGAATCTCCTCTGATTTCCTGAGGAGCTCTGTTTGCTTCAGCTCCCTCACAGGAGCTCAAGTTACGATAAATCAAACGTGTCCACTCTAAAAAACCCCCCAAAACACAACACAACAAAACAAAACACAACACAACCCACCACACACAAATACACCTCCACGTGTGGTATTCAAAACACGTCACAGAATTATTGGCAAAGGAAAAACGACCAGGACAATTTTCCAGAGGTTCCTCCCTTTCCAGCTGCCGACGTGGTCAGTAGGTGATTACACCCAAACTCAACCAGAATCGTTATTCCAGCCCCACCTCCGTTTTTCCTGGTCGGATCAGCCCAAGGAGCAAGAGCCACAGAGGAATTTGGCAGTCCCCAGGTTTATCCCAAAGAGCCCTGGCTCAGCCCCACCCCGGAGCTCTGCCCTCAGAGCCTGAGCTGAAGGAATTGCTGTTTTCTCCCAAAGAGGAAAGTCTCTGCAGTCAGTCGCACGCTCTCAAACACAAACATACAAATAAAGGCTGTTTTCTGTGCTCATTCCCAGAGGTTCACCTGCCATCGCTGGCATGTCAGAGTCATGTCACTACTGTCAGACCTGGAAAGTGTCCCAGGGAGCCCAACTAACCTCAAAAAAAGATTTACATGTATTTTTTGTAAGTGATAAGTAGTCTGCTAAGTTGCTTGGTTGAATCTGACATAAGGAATATCCAAATTTACCTTCCCAGGGCGACTGAGTGTACAAACCCATGGAACAAACAGCAGCCATACCTCCAAATACCTTTCACTTAACAAACCTCTGACAACTTTCCATCCTCCCTCTGGAAACGCCCTAAGGATACAGGCACCCAGGGAGCTCCATACCTGCTCCACAGCCTTCGTGACAGGCACCCTGACCCCGGCGGCATCGCCTTCCCCGTCCGCAGCCGGCTCGTTCTCCCAGGGCAGCTTGCTTTTGCCTCTGCCGGCGCTCAGGACCCTCCTGGGGCTCAGTCCCCGCTGGGCACAGACGGGTCCGGCGGCGTGTCCGCAGTGTCCGTGGGCGCTGCGGCTCCTGCTGCCCATCAGCAGCCACTCGGTGTCGGCGCCGGGCGGCTGGCAGGGCCCGCGGCAGCGCCCGGAGTGCGGCAAGGGCACGCCGTGCTCCACCAGCCCCTGCTCGCCCAGCCTGGGCAGCACCTTCCTGGCCAGCCGGGCTTGCACGGCGTGCACCAGCCCCGCTCCTCCGGGCCGCAGCTCGGCCGCATCCAGGGCCCGCAGCAGCGCCCCGCAGTTGCCGGGGCCCAGCGCCGAGGCCAGCGCGGCCAGCGCCTCCATGGCGGCGTGGCGGACCCGGCGCTTGGCGTCCAGCAGGGCCGGGGCCAGCGCGGCCGCCAGCTGCGGCAGGTCCAGCTGCGAGGCCGGGAACGAGAGCAGCGCGGCGGTGCAGGCGTTGAGCAGCTCCTCGCGGAGCCGGGCGCTGCGGTGCCGCAGCAGCCGCTCCTGCAGCAGCAGGCGCAGCACGGGCCGCGGGCCGGCCGCCGCCATCAGGCGCAGCAGCAGCCGGGCGCTGTCCCGCCTCATGGCCGGCTGCGCGTCGCCCAGCGCCCGGGAGGCCGCGTACACCAGCGGGGCCAGCACGGCCGCGACGCGGCGGCCGAGGCGCAGCGCCAGCAGCCGGGTCACCTCCAGCGCTCCGCGGGCCACCGCGAAGTTGGGGTCGCGCAGCAGCGTGTCCAGCAGCGCGATCAGCCCCAGCACGGCGGCGGCGGGCGCGGCGCTCAGCGCGGCGGGGCTGCAGCTCTCCACCGCCCGCCGCAGCTGCTCCACGGCCTGGGCGCGGCTCCGGTAGTCCTGCCGGTCCAGCAGCCGAGCGCGGAGCTCCGGCGGCACCAGCGACAGCTCCGGCCCCTCTGGGGGAGCCGCGTCCTCCTGCGGGTCAGGGGGCTCCGTGCCCGGACCGTTGTGAGCTGTGCCGGGGGGCTCCGAGCCCGGACCGTCCTGAGCGGGGCTGGGGCGCTCCGTGCCCGAATCGTTCGAAGCGGGGCTGGGACGTTCCGTGCCCGGACCGTCCTGAGCGGGGCTGGGGCGTTCCGTGCCCGAATCGTTGTGAGCTTGGCCGGGAGCATCCGTGCCCGAACCGTTCAAATAGGGGCTGGGGGTCTCCGTGCCCGGACCGTTCGAAGCGGGGCCGGGGTGCTCCGTGCCCGGACCGTTGTGAATGGGGCCGGGAGCATCCGTGCCCGAACCGTTCCAAGCGGGGCCGGGGCGCTCCGTGCCCGGACTCTTCTGCGGGGCGCTGGGGCCGGAGGGCTCCGCGCCGTCCTCACCCCGCTGCGCGGAGCCGCCGCGCTGCCCGTCCCGGCCGCGGCCCCGCGGTGCGGAGGGCGCGGAGGGCGCGGGCGGCGGCTCCGCCATGGCCCGAGGCCGCCGCCATGGGCCGCCCGCAGGCCCCGCCCGGCAACGCCGCCGTCGCCAGGGGGCGCCGCGTGCCGCGCCGGCGCGGCGCCGACCACTCCGCGGGGAACAGGGGGGACGCGGTGCTGCCCCGCCGTCTCCAGCGGCCAGCGGGCGGGACGGGGCGCGAGTGCGGCGGCGGTGAAGCGGAGAGCGGCGGCGGCGGCGAGCGAGCCGAGGGGACGGGGCTGAGGCGAAACCGCCGGGGAAGCGAGAGCGCGGCGCGCCCCCCGCGCGGTGCGGGTGTGGTACGGCCCGGGGGCGGGTGGGTGTGTGCGGCGGCGCGGCCGCTGATTGGCGGCGCGCGGGGGCGGGGCGGGGCGGGCGGAAGTGACGCCGCGGGCGGTGGCGGAGCGGCGGAACGAGGCGGCGGCGGCGCGGCCGGGCCGGGCCTGGGGCACCCCGGCACAGGTGAGAGCGGGGCCGGGAACCGCCGGGAACGGCACGGAGCGGCACGGACACAGCGGCGCTGCCGCCTCCCCGCACTGCCACGGCCCCGGGAGGGGTGTCGGTGCAGCGGCTGCCGGTACGCGGGGGCCGGCCTGGCGCGGGGAGTTCCCGTGTGAGAGCAGAGCGGCGGAGCCGCGGGGACCCGCAGCGGTGCGGGCTGGAGCGGAGCTGGGGCAGGGGCTGCGTTCTCAGGGCAGCGAGCCCCGAGCCCCGGCGGGGAGCGGAGCCGCGGCAGCGGGGCTGAGCCCGGGCGCAGGCAGAGCACGAACCCCACCAGCGGCCGCTTTCCGCCGCTTTCCGCCGCCGGTTCTCGTTCTCGGCCGGGCGCTGGAGCCGCGCTCGGAGCGGGCTGCTCGGCTCGGAGCTGTGTGGGCAGAACCAGAACCGGCCCGGCGGCTCCGCTGCCCCGACCCTTGCGCGTCCCGGAGCAAGGCCGGGGAGCGCTGCGGGTCCTGCTGGGGCAGGGAGGTGCCGCAGCCCCTCCTGCTGCTGTCCCGCCCCGGGGAGCGCTGCGGGCTCTGCTGGGGCAGGGAGGTGCCGCTGCCCCTCCTGCTGCTGTCCCGCCCCGGGGAGCGCTGCGGGCTCTGCTGGGGCAGGGAGGTGCCGCTGCCCCTCCTGCTGCTGTCCCGCCCCGGAGCCGCCGTGCTGCTGCGGGCTCTCAGCACGCCCAAATCCCTCAGCTGCGGTGTGTCCTCTGCTGGGTAACACCAGTTACCTCTTTATTTCCAGTTACCTCTTTATTTATTTCCAGTCACCGGTGCTGTTCGAGGTAAGGTGGAACCCCAGGCTGAAAGGATCTGGTACCCCCGAGCCCGGGGATGACCACTGGATGTGTGTCGTGAGCACAGGTCGCTGGGCTGGGATGCAATTCCAGGGCTGCTTCGTGTTCCAGCTGTTGATTTCGTGCTAAACATTGAAATAACTAACAGCAAATCCATGGTGTGGGCGAGCCTGGCTGTGCAGGGGGTGTGAGAGGTTCTGCCAGGGTGGTACACGAAGCTTTATTGCTGCCAAATCGCTTAAATATGGTTATTTTCAGGTGTTTTGGCAGGTTTTGCAGCTGAGCTGTGACCATTCCTTTTCCCATGTGGTGCTGCCCTGTCTTTCCTGCTGTTTGTGTGGAACTGAGTACAAGCACAAAAGGGGAATAGAAGGTTTTAGCTGCTGCACAGGCTTATTTTATTATTTCAGTTTTTTAATTCTTCCATGTATAATTTGTGCTGCACGTTTGCGATAGGGAGAATATCGCTGTCTGCGATCCTGCCTTTTGCAGGTGTGCCTCAATTAGTTCCCTTCAGTTATTTTTTCCAGCACGGAGTGATAATAGGAGAACGTATTTCTCTCTTCATGGGTAAGAGGTTTTCCAGCCCCAGCTGGGAGCCTTCCCTTCCCTGTCACTGCTATTGTATTCCGTATTTCAACGTTGGCAACCGGTTTGATTATCTCAAATTAAGCACTTTTAAGTGGGCTCCCCTGCAAGTGAGGTGTCAGTTAGGGAGCTGTACAAATGATGAACTTATTGTTAAGATAAAAGAAGTGAGACCTTGAAGCTCATTTAGCAAATCAAGAGCAGCTCAGCTCAGGAGTGGGGTGGCTGCGGTGTTCCCTGCAGAACAATGGGATTCTTTCCCCGTGGCCCAGGATCCTGACACGTTCCTACCCTCCACCTCTCACCAGTGCAGCGCTGGGGGCTGAACAAAGAGCTGCTGCACCCTGGGAGCGTTGATGGAGCTGAAATTAGAGCAGGAATCCGAGCGCTGCGGTGTCACGCTGCACGCGGGGACTTTGGGGCAGAGGAGTTCTGTGGAGCTGTGGGGGAGTGAGGATCCTCCCCTCTGCGCTCCTGGGGAGCGTGGGCAGCTGCCAGTGCTGGGGAAGTGCTGAGGATTGCAGGGTGCTCAGCCTGTCCCCCTGGGCCCTGCTCACCTGGGCAGCTCTGAGCTCTCCGGAGGCTGAGACCGTCCCAGCAGGGATTTCCTTCGTGCTGGAAGCCCCAGGGTGGGGTGAGGTGAGGTGAGGTGAGGTGGGGTGAGAATCTCCCCCTTCTCCCGTGCTCCTCTGTGCATCCCCAGTACGGGAATCTGCTCCAGCCCTGCTGGCTCTCTGGGGGTGGTTTGCAGAGGGGAGGCAAGGAATGGGAATGGGAATGGGAATGGAAATGGGAATGGGAAGCTGCTCCCGGCCAGAGAAAGGCACAGCAGGACTGGGCTGCTCCCCAGGAGCACTAAGCAGGCAGGAATTGAACTGCACAAAAGGAGTTTGGGAACTTTTAAAACTTTGTCTCAAGCCAGTTCTATTTTTTAGTTATTTGTGTTTATTTTTATTTCAGTCGCTGCTCAGTTCTCGTGAATCCCTGATGTAGAATCACAGAATATCCTGAATGGGAAGGGATCCACAGGGACCATCGATCCAGCTCCTGTCTCTGCACAGGCAGCCCAACAATCAGATCAGAGATATTTTACTCCAGAACAAAAACAAAAAAAGATGACTGTGTGTTTTTTTAAATTCAGAGTTGAATCTAGCATAGATTATGAATGAACATTTGAAGGTCCTGGATTTAAGTTGCACGAAAAGGGTTGAAAGGGGAATTGGAGAGTAACAAACTTTATTAAGACAAAAGCCAAAACGGAAAAATACCTTGTAACTGTTTCTGTGGCACATCTCAGTAACCTAAAAGTGAAGTGACCCATCCCAAACTGTGTTTCCCAGATGGACCCGTCGTCCCCGCCCTTCCTGCTGGCCAAGCTGACCCCGCTGCACTCGGAGCAGCTCCTGCAGGGCCTCAACCTCCTGCGGCAGCACCAGGAGCTCTGCGACGTGGTGCTGCGCGTGGGCGAGGCCAAGATCCACGCGCACAAGGTGGTGCTGGCCAGCATCAGCCCCTACTTCAAGGCCATGTTCACCGGGAACCTGTCGGAGAAGGAGAACGCCGAGGTGGAGTTCCAGTGCGTGGACGAGGCGGCGCTGCAGGCCATCGTGGAGTACGCCTACACCGGCACCGTGTTCATCTCGCAGGACACCGTGGAGTCGCTGCTGCCCGCCGCCAACCTGCTGCAGGTCAAGCTGGTGGTCAAGGAGTGCTGCGCCTTCCTGGAGAGCCAGCTGGACCCCGGCAACTGCATCGGCATCTCGCGCTTCGCCGAGACCTACGGCTGCCACGAGCTCTACCTGGCGGCCAACAAGTTCATCTGCCAGAACTTCGAGGACGTGTGCCAGACCGAGGAGTTCTTGGAGCTGACGCACTCGGAGCTGGACGAGATCGTGTCCAACGACTGCCTGAACGTGGTGACGGAGGAGACGGTGTTCTACGCGCTGGAGTCCTGGATCAAGTACGACGTGCAGGAGCGCCAGAAGTACCTGGCGCAGCTGCTGCACTGCGTGCGCCTGCCCCTGCTCAGCGTCAAGTTCCTGACGCGGCTCTACGAGGCCAACCACCTGATCAGGGACGACCACACCTGCAAGCACCTGCTCAACGAGGCCCTCAAGTACCACTTCATGCCCGAGCACAGACTGTCCCACCAGACCATGCTGCTGACGCGGCCCCGCTGCGCGCCCAAGGTGCTCTGTGCCGTGGGGGGCAAGGCCGGGCTCTTCGCCTGCCTGGAGAGGTGAGCAACGGCCTGGGGGGGCACTGGGACACAGGCACTGGGGGCTTGGAGGAGACCTGTGAGTCCCACCACAGCTTGGGAGGTGTAGTTGCTGCTGTCCCTTGTAAAAACTCTTTTTTATTCCATGAGTCATTTGCAGTGTGAGGGGGTTTTGTTTGTGCCAGACGTTTGTTTGTGCAAACAAAAAGCTCTGAAGCTATTTTCATTCTGCTGATCGAGTTAATAACGTGGTTAATTAAGGCTTGTACCATTCTTAATTTTCCCTCCAGGTATGTTCATTTTACTTAATTTCTCCCCGATTTATTACTATTTCAAACAAGTCATAAAGGTTAACTCAATATATGACAAATATGCTTCCTGATAATTGAAAAATCCTTGGAATTAAAGCAGACTTAATCTGAGTAGAGTGAAGGAGAAGGAAGGAGGCTCAGGGGGGACCTTGTGGCTCTGCACAAGTCCCTGACAGGAGGGGGCAGCCGGGGGGGGTCGGGCTCTGCTCCCAGGGAACAGGGACAGGAGGAGAGGGAACGGCCTCAGCCTGGGCCAGGGGAGGCTCAGGGTGGGCATCAGCAGGAATTTCCCCATGGAAAGGGTGCTCAGGCCTTGGCAGGGGCTGCCCAGGGAGGTTTGGAGTGCCCATCCCTGGAGGTGCCCAAGGAATTCCTGGAGGTGGCACTCAGAGCTCTGGGCTGGGGACAAGGTGGGCATCGGGCACAGCTGGGACTCCATGGGCTGGGAGGGCTTTTCCAGCCTCAGGGATCCCGGGATTCCATGAAGGAGTTGTGGATCATGCTGTGACCCTGGCTTTAATGCTTTAATGCTGAGCAGCTGTCCCTGGCTGTGCTGGCAGGAGCAGCTGAGTTCCTCTCCTCCTTCACCTGCATTCCAGAATGAACCTGCTCAGTTCCTGGAGAGCATCCCTGAGGCTCATCCCGGGAGCAGAAGGAACCAAAGAGAGAGGAAAAACAACTTTACGCCCCAAGCTGGTGTGGCTGGGTTTGCTTGGAACGTGGGATTAACATTCCCAGAGCTGGTGCTTAAATTGTGTGGGGGCTGTTTATATACATTTATACATACTCAGAGCTTTGATGTGTGCCCTTATCAGCCCCAGGAGTGGTCCCTGTGCCCAGGCACGTTGCCTGAACTGGTTCCACAGCTGGGTTCTGGATAATATTCTGGGATGTTCTTTCCTGTGACAGTTTCATGCTTGCAGAGAGAAACACATTTAAAAACCTGGGAAGAGCTGCGTGTTCTTTTCCCTGTGTTCAGAGATACCAAAATCATTTAAAGTTCATTTTCCCAATGATAGTCACTGAGATTAAACCAGATGTTGTTGCTGGGAATTGTTTGATTTATAGACTTAAAAAATAAAGGGGGTTTGTGCTTCATAAGAAGTGTTTGAGTGAATGAAGTCATTCTCTGATACTCTTCAGCTCTGCTTCTTTCCCACCTTCTTCAATGATTATAAAAATATAGCCTACCGATATAATTTGGATTATTTTCAATTTTTTGGTGCTTCATAATAACAAAATTACATAGAATATATTTAATCTCTATTCTCTGGTGTTTCAGCAGCTCCTGTTTTTGGGCTCTTAGTGCCTGTCAGCTCTCCAGGGGCCTCATGCTCCTGTGTGGTTTTTGAACAGATCATGTTTCCTCTGTACCAGATAGCCTCTTAATTATTTAGGGAATTTATTACTTAAACTATTCAGGTCGATTGGCTAGACTTTATATGGGGCAAGCTAGGCCAACCGTGTTCTCACACTGAGTGTAATTAAAAGAAAACGCTATTTTCAGGTTTAAAGTTAAGGTTTAAAGTTAAGGTTTAAATTTCGGATTTAAAGGTAAAGATTTAAGGTAAAGATTTAAGGTAAAGATTTAAGGTAAAGATTTAAGGTAAAGATTTAAGGTAAGATTTACAATGCTGTTTAAAAGAAATAAGCTGTTTCAAAGACAGATTTTTCAGGTTAATTTGTGCTACATTGACATTTTGCTTAAATTAGAGAGTGCATGTAAAATACATAATTACAAACTGCAAGTTGTAGTTTCTAAATGCATTTTTGTAAATATAGACGTGTGCTTCCCTCTCTCTAATTTGCTTTTCTCTCTCCCATCTCTCTCTAATTTGCTTTTCTCTGTCCCATCTCTCTCTAATTCGCTTTTCTCTCTCCCATCTCTCTAATTCGCTTTTCCCTCTCCCCTTTCTGTGGCTGTTTTATTTTTCATGTTTACTCTTCTCCTCCCTTTGGGTGATATTTTCAGCTGGCTCGTGTTTTGGTTCATATTTTGGTTCATATTTTGCTCTTGCCCTTCCAGCATGGAGATGTATTTCCCCCAGAACGACTCGTGGATCGGGCTGGCCCCGCTCAGCATCCCCCGCTACGAGTTTGGGATCTGCGTGCTGGAGCAGAAGATCTACGTGGTGGGGGGCATCGCCACCCACGTGTGCCAGGGCATCAGCTACAGGAAGCACGAGAGCTCCGTGGAGTGCTGGGACCCCGACACCAACACCTGGAGCTCCCTGGAGAGGATGTTTGAGAGCCGCAGCACGCTGGGGGTGGCCGTGCTGGCCGGGGAGCTCTATGCCCTGGGTGGCTACGACGGCCAGTCCTACCTGAGGAGCGTGGAGAAGTACATCCCCAAGGTCAAGGAGTGGCAGCTGGTGGCCCCCATGAGCAGGACACGGAGCTGCTTCGCTGCTGCTGTGCTGGATGGGATGATTTATGCCATCGGGGGGTATGGGCCTGCCCACATGAACAGGTACGTGCTGGGGGGTCCCACCCGGGCATCAGCAAACCCCCCTGGGCAGCCTCATTAATCCCTGTCCTGTTGTGCCCACCCGGGCATCAGCAAGCCCCCCTGAGCAGCCTCACTAATCCCTGTCCTGTTGTGCCCACCTGGGCACCAGCAAAACCCCCTGAGCAGCCTCATTAATCCCTGTCCTGTTGTGCCCACCTGGGCATCAGCAAAACCCCCTGAGCAGCCTCACTAATCCCTGTCCTGTTGTGCCCACCTGGGCACCAGCAAACCCCCCTGGGCAGCCTCATTAATCCCTGTGCCCATCAGCCCTTTCCCTCTGTATTCCATTATTCCTCTGTGGTAGTTCTGCCTGGCAGCACCAGCTGTACCTGGGACACTCCTGCAGTGAATCCCCATCCCAGAGATCCCGGGATCACAGCTCTACTTGGCACACCCCTGCAGTGAATCCCCATCCCTGAGATCCTGGGATCACAGCTGTACCTGGGACACCCCTGCAGTGAATTCCTGTCTCTGAGATCCCAGGATCACAGCTGTACCTGGGACACTCCTGCAGTGAATCCCCACCCCTGAGATCCCGGGATTACGGCTGTACCTGTGATACCCCTGCAGTGAATCCCCACCCCTGAGATCCTGGGATCACGGCTGTACCTGGGACACCCCTGCAGTGAATCCCCACCCCTGAGATCCCGGGATCACAGCTGTACCTGGGACACCCCTGCAGTGAATTCCTGTCTCTGAGATCCCAGGATCACAGCTGTACCTGGGACACCCCTGCAGTGAATCCCCATCCCTCAGATCCCAGGATCACGGCTGTGTTTTCCTTGCAGCATGGAGCGCTACGATCCGAGCAAGAACTCCTGGGAGACCGTGGCCTCCATGGCTGACAAACGGATAAACTTTGGGGTGGGGGTCATGCTGGGCTTCATCTTTGTGGTGGGGGGACACAACGGGGTGTCCCACCTGTCCAGCATCGAGAGATACGACCCCCACCAGAACCAGTGGACGGTGTGCCGGCCCATGAAGGAGCCCAGGACAGGTGGGACATGGCAGGAATGAGCCCTCTGAGCTGGTAGGAGCTGCAGGGAGAGGCAGGGACTCCATCTGTGGGTGAAGGTCACTTGCCAGCTCTGGGAAAGGATCTTCATTTGTCCAAGTTCAGTTTATTTATACTGAGCTGCAATAAAAATAAGAGGAGGTAGTAATTCAGCTCTACCTGCTGTTTTATCAGTGATTTCAGCAGTGATGAGTTTCTGCAGCTCTTGGTCACTGCTCTGTTGTGGTTTTGTTGGGTGTGGAGGCTCAGGGGCAGGGTTGTGCTGCAGCTCCTCCCGAGGGCAGCTCCCATTGCTGTTCCCTGTCACAGGGACAGCACCCAGGGAGCAGCTGGAGCTGTGTCAGGGGGATTGGGATGGATTTTAGGGAAAGGCTCTTCCCCAGAGGGTGCTGGGCACTGCCCAGGCTCCCCAGGGAATGGGCACGGCCCCGAGGCTGCCAGAGCTCCAGGAGCGTTTGGGCAGCGCTGCCAGGGATGCCCAGGGTGGGATTTGGGGTGTCTGGGCAGGGACAGGGACTGGGACTCTGATCCCTGTGGGTCCCTCTGACTCTGGATATTCCCTGATCCTATCCCACAGTCTCCCTGAGAAGGGGCACTGGGACAGAGGGACGTTATTCTATCACAGGAAAGGGGATGAGAAGAGCACAAAAGGAGCGTCAGACCTGACGAGGGAGCGCTGCTCATTTTACACCCCTTTTCTTTAGGCAGTGAGGACTTGGGTGGAGCCTGTGGGCGGAGGGGGGAGATTCCTGGTGGGAGCAGAAATGCCGGTGATTGCCGGAGGTGCTGATGCCGTCCTCTCTTCCCCAGGCGTGGGGGCGGCGGTGATCGACAACCACCTGTACGTGGTGGGGGGACACTCGGGCTCGTCCTACCTGAACACGGTGCAGAGGTACGAGCCCATCTCGGACTCGTGGCTGGACTCGGCGGGGATGATGTACTGCCGCTGCAACTTCGGCCTCACGGCGCTCTGAGCGGCCCCGGGCGGAGCTGATCCTGCACGGAGAGCCCGCGGGAGCGGCGGCTCCGGCCCGGCTGGGCGTGGAAGCGAGGAGGGATCCGCTCCTTCCCTCCCGCAGTTCTCCTTTGTTACTGCAGTAGCAGAGGCTGGGAAGCTGAGCGTCCGGCTGGGTTTGGCTGGCAGCCTGCTGGTGGCAGTGGGTTTGGGAGAGAACTGGGATCCAGTTGGGAATTTCTCCATCCGACCCTTCCTAGAGCTTCTGTCTCTTCCTCCTCTGGAACGTGGAGTTCCCTGTGCTGGGGTGGAGCGGGGTGAGAGCGTGGGGAGAGTGCAGGGCTGCTGAGCCCTGGCTGTGTGTGCACACGGGGAGAGTGCCAGTGCTTCACGGGGTTTTTTATGACCAGTAACTCAAGGGCTGCCTTGTTTCTGTATCTCAAGGTTTGTAAATAATAAATGCCATAGGATGTTGCCTGTATTCTCTGTCACCTGCTTCCTGCTAGGAGGGCTGGGATGATCCTCGGAGGCGTTTACAAGGCACATTTGTTGCCTCCTCGTGACGTTTTTTGGATCTGATGAAGAGAATTTGCATTTTTAACTTTTTTCCCTTCTGTTTCCTTCTTGTGGAGAGACGAGTGCTAGATGAACTGACTTCATCCTGCTGTGTGCTTGCAGTTGGAATGCGAGGAGAGATCACAGCAGCAGCGTTCCTAGCATGATTATCCAATAAAACCTCCGGGCCAGCCCCTCCCGTGTCCGTGTTCCCCCTTTTCTCAAGGATTGTACGATGGCTTCCTCTGAGTGTTCCCATCTCACAATGGTGCTAAATGTAGGGGTGCCCGCGAGGCTGTTCCTGATGTCAGTGCATAAAGCATGTTTGGATTGTTCACTGGTTTGGTTTCTTCTTTGCTCCATCCCCCCCGTGCCTCTGCAGCTCTGCACTCTCACCCCTGTGGGACGAGCTCCCTCTTGGGTGTTTCAGTGGGGTTTTTACCAGGTTTGGGTTCGCTGTTCCCATTCTCACCAACAGGGGGATCCCAGCTCGGGTTCCTCAGACAGCTCTGCCTTTCACCCCAGCGCAGGGCTCATCCCAAATGTGTGTCCTGCTGAGGGGCAGATCCTGGGATTAACCCCAATCCCGCTGGGTGACAGCCCTGAGCTCACTGAAAACTGGGCCAGAGAGAGAGAATGTGATGCTGGGGGTTATAACCATCATTTAAAATGGAATTTAACTAATTTAGCACCTTTTGGGGTTGTCTTCTGCTCTCAGTCACCTTGAATTTGTGTGGTGTCTGTCTGCCCATTGTGGTACTGAGGAATTTTTTTTGCCTTCAGAGTTTCCTTTCCCATTATTTTAACATGTTTAGGGTTTCTTTTCCAAGCCCACACAATGTTATTTTGAAAGGTGCAATAATATTTGAAGTAATTGCTTTAAAAGCTATTTCTTTATGATTTTGGTAAATGGGGAGGGTTGAGTGCTCTGGATTTAGCCTGAATTCCTGCAGAGCTGCTTGCAGCCGGGGCTGCTCCTGCTCTTCCATCCCAAACACTGAGATTTCACCAGTCCAGGAGAGTGTTGGCGCCATAAAACATCATTCAGAGGTGTTGGCACAGACAATAAAATCCTGCAGGCCTCCTTCAGATTTGGTGGAACTGAGCAGGACTTTAAATGTAAATGAGAGAAACTGCATTGGGAAGGCTGGAGTTGTTCATTTGACCCCCAGGGATTCCAGTGACAGCCACAAAAGTCTGGTTTAGTTATTCCAGGGCAGCCGTGGGCAGGGCAGGAGGGGCTCCATGGATGGATTTGCAGGTTTGTGTGTGGGGAAGAGGAGGAATCGTGGAATTATGGAATGGTTTGGGTTGGAAGGGACCTAAATCCCACCCCTGCCATGGCAGGGACACCTCCCACTGTCCCAGGCTGCTCCCAGCCCCAGTGTCCAGCCTGGCCTTGGGCACTGCCAGGGATGGATCACAACAAAAACTCCATAAACAGCAAAAACATCATTTATAAACCCCCATCAATCAGAAGGAAAAATCCATATTGGGGTGATTATTTATATCAACACCTCTCATTTATGGAAGCCAAAGCACTGGAAATTGCAAAATGTTTTATTCCCTTTCCCTGGGCAGTGGGAATGATAAACCCCAGAATGGTTTGGGGCAAAAGGGGCTTCAAAGACCACCTTGTTCTGATGCCTTAGGTTTTAGCTTTTGTATTTTCAAATCCTGCACTGCTCAGAGTGTAACTCTGCAGTTCCTTGTAGCCTGGAATTTCTGCTCTCTCGTGCTGGGCAGACACAACAAAGCCTCTCCAGGCTTTGCCTTCAAGGACAGCCAGGCTCTTCTAGGCCCAAAATGTGTAACCCAAAGCCTCTAAGGGGGGAGCAAGCTGAGGGGAATTCCATCATTAACCTGGGGCTTTAATTGGAGAATTAACCCTGCTATGCAAATGAACCAAACCTATAAAGGTGTGAAGAACTCGTGACCTGGGGTCCATCTCGGGGTCCATTTTTGGAGGCAGCCTCTGGCTCCCCAGGGTGTGCCTTGAAGGCTTTCAAATAAATCCCGACCTTTATTCCCTTACTCTTGTCTAGGTTCTGTTTTTAGGAGGCCTCTCAAGGCATCAGTTCCACCCCTTTCCATGGGGAATTCTCCCCTTGGACTGCGGTCAGAGGAGGTGCTGAGGTGAGCGGTGCCCCAGAGGGGCCCAGTTGTCACAGCTGAGAGTAAGAAAGACTCAGAGACAGGAATGCAGTCAAGAGAATGGATGGAATTATTTAATTAACAAAGGATGGGTTTTTATGCGTTTAGTTCTCTTAGTGTCTAAATGGCAAGAGGTTATTGGAGCTCTTGCTAACTCCCTACCAGAGTGATTGGTCAGTTCTCACATCGTTCATTGTCCCGGTAGAAATCATAACAATTCTAATTCTATCTGCAGGTGCAAGATAGCAAACTCGGCTTACAGAAACCTTCTCATGTTTTGCACAGCTCAGCATGAGAAACACAGAGCTCTCAGGAACTGCTGCAGAGAGCTGAAGAAATTCTCTGCTGAGGCTTTTTCAGCATCCAGACCCGGTGCTGTGGGATGTGGCACTGCTGGGCTGGAGAGAGCAGCAGGAACTGGTTCTCCCTGTTCAGGAACGATGCCTGAGGGATTTCCCTGCTGTTACTGGTGAGCTCCTTCCCTAGAGATGGCTCAGCTCAGGGATCACATCCCTGAACCTCCCCCAGCCCCATTTCTGCCCGGGTGCTCCTGTCCCGTCCCTTCAGCGCTGGGGCAGAGGGAGATGAGACACAACAATCAGGGTGAAGCTGGCTCATAACTCAGGAATCCCATGGGAATGTCTGCCTGGGAGCTGGAGGTGTCACAGCTCCGTTATCACCCAGCTCCGGTTCCTTATCTCTGCAATTGTCTCTAAAGCCCTTCGAATCGGGTTTAAATGAGTTTATTTGTGTCCACACAGCTCGGAATTTCTGCTTTTTAAAGATGCCCATCTCCAAGCCGCTTGCCAGTCTCTCCTCCTAGGAATGCTTTCCTTTCCTTCCAGGCACGGGTTGGAATTTTTGTGAATTTTTGTCCGTGTTGCAAACTTTTTTTTCTGGGAGATAACATTACCTCAGTGAACTTCCCTTCTGTGAGTCCCCATTCGCTGTGTGAAACTGCAAAACATCCACAATTGCCTGAAATTCTTCCCACTGATCCGAAACACAAAGTACTGGATGATAATTCCGTTTTTTTTTTTTTTCCTTACACAGTGTGCCGTGTTTTAAACCCAAGGAAAACTTGGATTTTAGCAGGATTTAATAACTGTACAGGGAATTTTGTACTTGGGCTTGGCCAGAGAGCTTTGGTTGGGGTAAAAACTGATCCCTGGGGTTTTGTGGTTTTACCTGTACATCTTCATTTTATTTTCGTTTCAGCAGCCACATCCTGGTTTTGTTTTGTTTACAAAAGCAGCTTTTGGGTTCCATGGGACACGAGCTGAGCTGTGCTGGGATTCTCTGGCAGTTCCCAAGGTGTCCTTGTGCTCTCTGAGCGTTGTTGGGATGATTTCGTTGGATGTGAAGCCCTTCAGGAAAATAAACCCGGGAAATCCTGGTTTGTCTGGTGCCCAGTGCTGGAGCCTCTGGAGCTGCTCCCATCTCTGCCCTCACTCCATGGCTGCTGCCCCTTCTGCCCCACTTTTCCAGATTGTTTATGATCAAATCCTGGTTTTTACCCCCACGCTGCTTTAATTTATTATTAACGCACTTGGACAAGCTCCAGCACCCACAGGATCAGAGCACGGGGATTTTAACACTGAATATTGCTCTGGGAAATGGGGCTTATCCATGGAAAGGCTGGGAGAGCTGGGATTGCTCAGCTGGGGAAGAGGAGCTTTGGGGTGACCTCACTGTGGCCTTGCAGGGCCTAAAGGGGCTCCAGGAGAGCTGCAGAGGGACTGGGGACAAGGGATGGAGGGACAGGAGCCAGGGAATGGCTTCCCACTGCCAGAGGGCAGGGATGGATGGGATATTGGGAATTGGGAATTGCTGGCTGGGAGGGTGGGGAGGGGCTGGGCTGGAATTCCCAGAGCAGCTGTGGCTGCCCCTGGATCCCTGGCAGTGCCCAAGGCCAGGCTGGACATTGGGGCTTGGAGCAGCCTGGGGCAGTGGGAGGTGTCCCTGCCATGGCAGGGCTGGGATGAGGGTCGGAGCTCAGGCTGTGCCATTGTCACAGGGGGTTAAATGGGGAGAGGCTGAGAGGTGCTGAGCCAAATTCTGGGGTCAGAAATGCACCTGAAGCTTCAGCTGTCCCTCGCTGTGTGTCTCAGGGATGAACAGATGGACGCATTTCCCTAAATTCCCTAAATTAAAAGGTAATGTCTTCAAATTACCAGTACCTGTCCTGCCAGGAAATCCACAGCGAGGGGAAGGGTTTGCTTTCCTTGCTGCCAGCACGGAGAAAAGTTTGAGTCACCAGGGGATTCTGGAAATCCGGATCCAGCAGCTCCAAAGGGCCCAGGGTGTGGATGTGGGCACAGGGGGCTCACAGACACCTCGCCTTTGAGCAGGGAGGGTCAGCACAGTGAGAGGCAGAGGCAGAACATTGAAATATTCTACAAATGCTCCTGTTTGCTCTTTTTACACTGAAAGTCTCAGCCCGAACCATCCCTGAGCTCTGCTGTGAGAGGAAAAGAATCCCAGACTGGTTTGGGGACGGTTTGGGTTGGAAGGGATCTGAAATCCCATCCCATCCCACCCCTGCCATGGCAGGGACACCTCCCACTGTCCCAGGCTGCTCCAAGCCCCAGTGTCCAGCCTGGCCTTGGCCACTGCCAGGGATCCAGGGGCAGCCACAGCTGCTCTGGGAATTCCAGCCCAGCCCCTCCCCACCCTCCCAGCCAGCAATTCCCAATTCCCAATGTGCCGGGGGGAAGATGCGATGGTGCCGGTACCGGGGGGATTTGGGTGGTGCCGGTACCGGGGATGAGGACGAGGATGGTGCCGGTACCGGGGGTGACCCGGGCCGTGCCGGAGCCGTGGCCCCGCAGCTCCTGGCTGGGCTGAAGCTCCTCCGAGCCTCCCGTCTGTGCCTTGTCCGCGTTAATCCCGGGAATTCGGGGAGAGCGGGGCCGGCGCGAGCATTCCCGGCTGTCACAGGCGCTCCCGGGAAAGGAAAAGCCGCTTTTCCTTTGGAATTGCCGGCTGGGGGGGAGCGGGGCTGCAGCGGGGCCGGGCGGGCGCTGGATGTCAGTGTGGGATCATCCTGGATGTCACTGTGGGATCACCCTGGATGTCAGTGTGGGATCACCCTGGATGTCACTGTGGGATCATCCTGGATGTCACTGCGGGATCCCTCTGGATGTCACTGCAGGATCACACAGGGACGGGCACGGGCGGCTCCAGCCCCCCCTCGGCTGTGCTGACCCCCCCGAGTCCCCGGAGCCCCTGCCCGAGGGTCACTCACGGAATCCCAGGATCCCTGAGGCTGGAAAAGCCCTCCCAGCCCATGGAGTCCCAGCTGTGCCCGATGCCCACCTTGTCCCCAGCCCAGAGCTCTGAGTGCCACCTCCAGGAATTCCTTGGGCACCTCCAGGGATGGGCACTCCAAACCTCCCTGGGCAGCCCCTGCCAAGGCCTGAGCACCCTTTCCATGGGGAAATTCCTGCTGGTGTGGGTTCAGTTAATCCAAACCACACTGCACTTCCCCCTTGGGTCCGTGGGCACAGCTGGCAGGTACCCCGTCATGGAATCATGGAATTGTTGGGGTTGGAAAAGCCCTCTGAGATGGAGTCCAGCCATTCCCCAGCCCTGCCAAGGCCACACTGACCCCTGTCCCCAAGTGCCACATCCACAGGGCTCTGAAATCCCTGCAGGGAAGGGAACTCCAAACCTCCCTGGGCAGCTGTGCCAGGGCTGGGGAGCCCTTCCAGGGAGCAATTTTCTCTGATATCCAACCTAAACATCCTCTGGTGCACCCTGAGGCTGTTTCCCCCTGTCCTGTCCCATCCCCCAGTTCCCTGCAGGTCACACTTCAGGAATTGGGGCTCTCCCAGCTGGAATGGGGCTCCCTGCCCTCGGCACAACCCTGGGGAGCCCCTGAGAGCACCAGGAACTCCTTCCACAGATCCCTGTTTCCATAACGAGCTCCAGTGGCTCTTCCAGCCCTCAGCTGGGTTTCTGGCTCATCTCCTCCTCCTCCTCCTCCTCCCTGCCAGGTCATGGAAACCTTTCCAGATGAATGAGGGAGTGTGTGAGTGAAGGGGGGCTGGAGTCCAAGAGCCTTTCCCTGGGCAGGCAGAGGTTGGGAATAGGTTGGGATTTGCTTCTCCTGGTTGCACGGAGAAAGGGGAAGTGAATCTCAAAAAAATCCCAGAATCCTGGGATGGTTTGGGTGTGAAGGGTCCTTAAATCCCAGCTCATTCCAGGGACACCTCCCACTGTCCCAGGCTGCTCCAAGCCCCAATGTCCAGCCTGGCCTTGGGCACTGCCAGGGATCCAGGGGCAGCCACAGCTGCTCTGGGCACCCTGTGCCAGTTGTTTCCACTTCCACTGGAGCTTCTGCTCCATCCCCTCAGGGCCCTGGCATTCCAAGGGAAGGTTTGGAGCTGTGCCCGTGCATGCACAAGGTGTGTGCTGAGTTTTCTCTGCCTTCCTGTTCACTTTAAATCCTAAATGAAAAAGTGCTTTATTCATTTGTGCAGATTAATTTGGAGAGCTGGAGATAATAATTTATAAATTTCCCCTGGATTTCCCGAGGGGTTTGTGGTGATTCAGACTAAACTACTTCAGCTCAGGCCAGGCCCAGTGAGGAGCAAATATGGGCGGATTTTTCCTCCCAAGTCCTCACCCAGCACAGGGAGAAAGCAGAGAAAATAATGGATGGAGAGAAGGGTGGTGGAATCCTGGGAGAGGGAGGCTGGATTTGGGTCCTGCTCAGTGGCAGGGTGGGAAAGGGAATGGGAATGGGAATGGGAATGGGAAAAGAAATGGGATATGGAGTGGGAATGGGAGTGGGAATGGGAGTGGGAATGGGAAAGGGAAAGGGAAAGGGAATGGGAAAGGGAGGGAGAGGAGGGGTGCCAGGGGATGGTCCCTGCAGAGCCTCCCCCTGGCTCCTGGGACAGGGCACCTCTCCCACCCTTCCTCCCCAAAATCCATCCCATGGCGCTCCCGTGCCCGAAGGAGCAGGACAGGGCAGCCCAGGGCACAGGAGGGGCAGGGGCAGGGCCCTGGTTTGCTGTGCCAGGAGGGGTGGGATGCTCCTGCTGGAGACCCTGGGGAAGGGAATGAACATTTGCCAGAATTTCTCCAATCACCAGGAACCACTGCAACGTTTAAAACACTCATCCTTTGACAGGATGAGTCCATCCTGGAAGTGCCCATCCCTGGGAGGGTTCCAGGCCAGGCTGGACAGACCTTGGAGTCTGGGGTAGTGGAAGATTTCATTTCTGGCTTTAAGATGAGTTTTCCAAACCCATCTGAAATTTAGGATGAGCAGCTCCCTAGGTGCGGGGGAAAGGTTCAGATGCCCCATTCTTGTTCCCATTCCCATTCCCATTCCCATTCCCATTCCCATCCCAAATCCTCAGCAAGGCTGGCAGTGGCTCCCTCACGATCCCAACGTGTTTCCCACTCTGGCTCTGGCAGGTGGGATTGGGGCTGGCAGGACCCCACAGCCCCCCCGACCCCAGCACTCCTGCCCAGGGACCCCAAACCCCGACCCCTCAGGGAGCATCTGAAGCCAGCAAAGCCTGGTTTTTGTTGTTCCCAAGAAGCTGTCGGGAGGCTGTAGGGGGAGAGGCCGCGGTTAATCCCGGGAAGTGCCCGGCTCTCCGGCCGTGTCCCTCCCTGCTCCCGGCGGCGCCTCCTTCCCAGGGATATCACATTTTATCAGCGCTCCCGTTGCTGCAGATAACCCCGGCCCGGCTGCTTTAATTGGAAGTGACAGCGCTTTATCGCACGGTGTCATCCTGAATTTCCTGCAGGAGGAAGAGAAGGAGAGGGAGAAAATGGGGGGGAAAAGAAGCATTTTAATATCGCCTGGAGATGCCGGAGGAGAGCGGTGACACGGGGTGATCTGGGACACGTGGGGCCATCACCCGGCCCTGCTCCGGCCGGGAAAGCTCTGCTGGGGCTGGGGAGGGTGGGAGGGAGAATTCCAGGGGCTCTGGTGGTGCCCGGGAGCTGCGGGGTCCCTGGGGAATGAGGAGGGGAGCGGTGGGGCTGAGCTCGGTGCCTCCCGCACCTTGGGGATGCTCTGGGAGGGGGCTGGGGGGGCTGCAGGACACCAGAGCCGCTCTGGGCCAGCGCTGGGGCATGGACACGCCGTGGGATGGGAGGGGAATACGTGGGAATTGCACGGGATTTACTCTGGGGTGTTCCAGGAGACCCCAAGGGATGGAAAGGGGCGGTTTGGGATGGGGACGTGGCAGGGCAGGGGGGCAGAGGGGTGCAGAGGTGGCTCGTGGGTGACCCTGTCCTGGCTGCCCACGGCCCGGCCTGGGCTGGGGAGGTGACAGAAACCAGGATTGGGGATAATCCCCCTCTTGGAATGAGAGGGGAGCATTTCCCCCTGCCTCGAGTCAGCTTCAGGGAGGATTTGATGACAGAAAACTTCTTTTATTCTGCGGAAAGAAAAGAAATAAATAACCTTATCTGAGGAATCTGCTTTCAGAATTACTTTTTAATTATTAAATTTAATTAGCAAAGGTCATAGCTTTTAATTACACAGAAGGAAAGAGCTCCACTCAACAGAGAACCCGATCAAAGGGGGAAGTTTTTGAGAGGAAGATTGTGCTTAGGAAAGAGGAGATTTTTCCTCTTGCCACAAAAGTCTAAAAGTCCAAATGAAAAATTCCATCTCCTCCTCCAGAGGAATCCATGGAGCTGCTCCAGGGCTGGAGCTGCTCTGGAGCCAGGCTGGGAGAGCTGGGAATGTTCACCTGGAGAAGGGAAGGATCCAGGGAGGGCTCAGAGCCCCTTGCAGGGCCTAAAGGGGCTCCAGGAGAGCTGGAGAGGGACTGGGGACAAGGGACGGAGGGACAGGAGCCAGGGAATGGCTTCCCACTGCCAGAGAGCAGGGATGGATGGGATCTTGGGATATTGGGAATTGCTGGCTGGGAGGGTGGGGAGGGGCTGGGCTGGAATTCCCAGAGCAGCTGTGGCTGAGCCGAAATGGAAATATTGGGATGAGCAGAGAATTCCTGGGAGCGCCAGCAGAGCCCTGCTGGGATCTGGGGTGTTCCCTGCCACCCCCCGGGAGAATACACGGAATTAAACTTAAAAATGTCTCATGCTGGAATGAAATGGGGATTTTCCTCACAGGTGAGAAGGGCTCGGTGCAAGATGTTTGCATGTGAGAGGAAGATAAAATAAATCCCTCTGGAGCTCCTGGCATTGTTTTGTTGAGGGTTTGTAAACGATGCAGCCGTGGTGGAGCGGGAGCTGGAACTGGGATGGGATGGGATTGATGCCTTCTCCAGCCACCTAGAAACAGAGACCAGACAGGAGTAAGGGAATAAAGGTCGGGATTTATTTGAAGGCCTTCAAGGCACACCCTGGGGGAGCCAGAGGCTGCCTCCAAAAATGGACCCCGAGATGGACCCCAGGTCACGAGTTCTTCACACCTTTATAGGTTTGGTTCATTTGCATACCACGGTTAATTCTCCAATTAAAGCCCCAGGTTAATGATGGAATTCCCCTCAGCTTGCTCCCCCCTTAGAGGCTTTGGGTTACACATTTTGGGCCTAGCAGAGCCTGGCTGTCCTTGAAGGCAAAGCCTGGAGAGGCTTTGTTGTGTCTGCCCAGCACGAGAGAGCAGAAATTCCAGGCTACAAGGAACTGCAGAGTTACACTCTGAGCAGTGCAGGATTTGAAAAAATAAAAGTTAAAACCTAAGGCATCGGGATGGGATGGGATGGGATGGGATGGGATGGGATGGGATGGGATGGGATGGGATGGGATGGGATGGGATGGGATGGGATGGGATGGGATGGGATGGGATGGGAGGGGGGAGCTGGGAGCAGAGCAGGGTGAGGCTGCCAAGCCCTGCCTCGGCCCTGCAGGGCCTTTGGGCTCACCCGCGCCGGGGGGATGGAGCAGGGCCGGGATTTGGGCAGCCCCGAGCCGAGCCGAGCCTTTCCGAGGCCGGGGAGGGTCCGTGGGGAGCCCCCGGCCCCGCCGGGCCATTTGCTCGCTGCTGACACCGGCACGGGTTCAAAGCCATGGGGACAAAAGGATTGGAGGCTCCGAAGGGATCTTACACGGATCCCTGTGACATTTGACATGCTAATCTTATGGAAATAGATTAATTACAAATGCTCTTTCTGTCGGCTTAGCGCGCTCTCGGAAGGTCACTGCTGCGGGATAAAAGCGGATGGGATTGTGCGGAATGGAAATAGCCGAGCCCGGCGCTTCTGTGGGGACGGCCCGGCCCGGGAGGGACCCGCGGGGAGGGGCTGGGGGCTGCGGGGGCACCGAACCCGCCCCGGGGCGCAGAGGGGCCGGGGCTCGCCCTGAGGAGCAGCACGGGCTGGGTTCTGCTCCCCGGTGCGATACCCGCCCGCGGGGTGCGGGATGTGGGTGCGGGATGGATGCGGGATGTGGGATGGATGCGGGGTGCAGGATGTGGGATGGATGCGGGGTGCAGGATGGATGCAGGATGGATGCGGGATGGATGCAGGATGGATGCAGGATGGATGCAGGATGGATGCGGGATGGGTGCGGGATGGATGCGGGATGGATGCGGGATGGATGCGGGATGGATACGGGATGGATGCGGGATGGATACGGGATGGATGCGGGATGGATGCGGGATGGATACGGGATGGATGCGGGATGGATGCGGGATGGATACGGGATGGATGCAGGATGGATACGGGATGGATGCAGGATGGATGCAGGATGGATGCAGGATGGATACGGGATGGATGCAGGATGGATGCAGGATGGATGCAGGATGGATGAGGGGTGGATGCGGGATGGATGCGGGATGGATGCGGGATGGATGAGGGGTGGATGCGGGATGGATGCAGGATGGATGCAGGATGGATGCGGGATGGATGCGGGATGGATGCGGGACGGATGCGGGGTGCAGGATGGATGCGGGATGGATGCAGGATGGATGCAGGATGGATGCGGGATGGATACGGGATGGATGCAGGATGGATGCAGGATGGATGCAGGATGGATACGGGATGGATGCAGGATGGATGCAGGATGGATGCAGGATGGATGAGGGGTGGATGCGGGATGGATGCAGGATGGATGCAGGATGGATGCGGGATGGATGCGGGATGGATGCGGGATGGATGCGGGGTGCAGGATGGATGCGGGATGGATGCGGGATGGATGCAGGATGGATGCGGGGTGTAGGATGGATGCGGGATGGATGCGGGATGGATGCGGGATGGATGCAGGATGGATGCAGGATGGATGAGGGGTGGATGCGGGATGGATGCGGGATGGATGCAGGATGGATGCAGGATGGATGCGGGATGGATGCAGGATGGATGCAGGATGGATGCAGGATGGATACGGGATGGATGCAGGATGGATGCAGGATGGATGCGGGACGGATGCGGGGTGCAGGATGGATGCGGGATGGATGCAGGATGGATGCGGGATGGATGCGGGATGGATGCGGGATGGATGCGGGGTGCAGGATGGATGCAGGATGGATGCAGGATGGATGCGGGATGGATGCGGGGTGCAGGAGCGGGGCACAGGCAGCGCTGATTCCCAGCCCCGCCCCGGGGCAGTCCCGCAGCCGCTCCCGCTTTCCGCCCCCCGCTCCCTCCCCGATTCCCTCTCCAGCTCCCGGGGGATAACTCCAGCACACGGGCCCGGTGCCGGCCCTGCCGCCGGAATTCGCTTTTGGCCATTCCCGTTCCAGCTGATCCGGGTTTGTGCCCCGGGAATTGCCCCGTGCGGGCAGGGCGGGCGCGGGGCGAGGGGCGCGGGGCGAGGGGCACAGCCGGGGACCCTCCAGCGCCTCTCCCTCCCTCCCGCACCAGGAAACCTCCTCGCGGGAGGTGTTTGCCATCCTGGGACGGGAGCAGCAGTGGGAAGCGAGGGGCTGACTGACTCCCAGCAGGGAATGCCTTTGGAAAGGCTCCCAGAGCCCCCGGCCGGGGCAGGGCTGCTCCTCGGGGCTGCCGGAACCGCCTGCGGCTGGGATGTGCTGCTGCTGCCGCAGGAAATCGGGGAATCCCGGGGGCTCAGGAACCTGCGGGCCCTCAGGGCATGGAAAGGGGCGCGGGTGAGCTCACCCGGGCATCCCCCGCTGCCCCCCGTCCTGCCCCGTCCTTCCCGAGGGAAATGTGGAATCTCAGCCATGGCCTGCTCCCTTCTCCTCGGGGATGCTCCCTCGCCCTGTGCCGGGGCTGGAGCCACCTCTGGAGCTGCGGAATGCAGCAGGGCTGGAGCGGGCAGGTGCCCCCTGCCAGGGGCAGGGCCAGGGGAGGGGATATTCCATGCCATGGGAGAGGTTGTTCCATGCCATGGGAGAGGTTACTCCATGCCAGGGAAGGGGTTATTCCCTGCCATGGGAGAGGTTATTCCATGCCAGGGAAGGGGTTACTCCCTGCCATGGGAGAGGTTATTCCATGCCAGGGAAGGGGATATTCCATGCCATGGGAGGGGTTATTCCATGCCATGGGAGGAGTTATTCCATGCCATGGAAGGGGTTATTCCATGCCAGGGAAGCGTTTATTCCATGCCATGGGAGGGGTTATTCCATGCCAGGGAAGGGGTTATTCCATGCCAGGGAAGCGTTTATTCCATGCCATTCCACGTTGGCATCGGTGTTTGCTTTGCTGGGCACCAACAAAGCATTTCCTGGGATTCCTGGTGCCGGCGCCTTGTTCGCAGCAGGTCAGGAGGGTGCGGGAGCTGCCCGGGATGTGCGTGACCCTTTCTGCCGGGAGAGCGACTGGATTCGCCTTCGGGAATGAAGCGGAGGGAGAAGCGAAGCTCGCAGGAGCTGCGGAGCGGAGCAGCCCCGCAGGAGCCCTGCAGGTGGTAGCAGAGCTCCACCGCAATTCCAGCGCTCCCTAAGCGCCTCCCGCGCTTCCTTCCACAAGGGAAAAGGGGCCTTTGCTCGCTCCCGGCCCGGAGCGTGAGCTCGGCCGGCAAGGAGATCCGTGGGATGGACCCGGGATTGATGGAGGGGAAATGAGGAAGGAGATCCGTGGGATGGATCCGTGGGATTGATGGAGTGGGACAGGGAAGGAGTTCCATGACCCTGGGTCCTGGATTGATGGAGCAGGACTGAGGAAAAAGGTCCATGGTGTGGAACCCCGATGGATGGAGCAGGACCAGGGAAGGAGATCCATGGCCTGTACCATGGATTTATGGAGCAGGTCCATGGGATGGATCCCAGACTGATGGAACAATCCATGGGATGGATCCTGAATTGATGGAGCAGGTCCATGGGATGGATCCCAGGAACAATCCATGGGATGGATCCCAGAGAGATGGAACAATCCATGGGATGGATCCCAGAGAGATGGAACAATCCATGGGATGGATCCCAGAGAGATGGAGCAGGTCCATGGGATGGATCCCAGGAACAATCCATGGGATGGATCCCGGACTGATGGAACAATCCATGGGATGGATCCCAGAGAGATGGAAGAATCCATGGGATGGATCCCAGAGAGACGGAACAATCCATGGGATGGATCCCAGACTGATGGAGCAATCCATGGGATGGATCCCAGGAACAATCCATGGGATGGATCCCAGACTGATGGAGCAATCCATGGGATGGATCCCAGGAACAATCCATGGGATGGATCCCGGACTGATGGAACAATCCATGGGATGGATCCCAGGAACAATCCATGGGATGGATCCCGGGCTGATGGCAGCGGCTGCTCACGAGGAGCTGGGATTTACCTGGAGGGGTCGCTCAGGGGGTTTCAGCACAATCCTGATCCCTTAAGCCCAGCCCAAGCAGATTTACAGCACAGCACCGAGCACTGGGAAGGGATTTCCACAGGCAGCGGTGCTGGGAGCTGGAAAGGCATTTCCAGCAGCCCCTGAGTGCATTTCCAGCAGCCCCTGAGTGCATTTCCAGCAGCCCCTGACTGCATTTCCAGCAGCCCCTGACTGCATTTCCACCAGCCCCTGAGTGTCCCAGGCTGTTTCACACAGCCTCAGGGAAGGGGTTATTTGGGATTTGCCATCCCAGCACTCGCAGGGAGCTGCAGGGGCTGGCTGCAGCAGGGGTCAGGATTTGCAGTGGTCACCAGCAGGCTCAGCCAGGCCGGGCTCTCCTGGCAGTGCTCCCAGGGGAGCTGCTGGCTCAGGGTCGAGTGAGCATTCCTGCTATCCTGGGGGAAAACTACAGGAAAACCAATGAAAACTATGGAAAAACCCCTGCAATCCCACCCTGGGGTGGCGTTGGGTGATTGGGGTGGCACCAGCTGGGCCCCTCCACCCAGCCTGCACCCGGAGCTGCAGCGGTGCCTGTGTCCCTCAGGAATTTGGGGTTTGGCTCCCATTTCAGTTGCAAGGATTTGATTCTCCTCACAGAAAGCCCTGAAGGATCTCAGCTGGCAGGAGGGAGGCTGTAGCTGTGGAGAAGGCTCTAACAAGAGCAGGAGAAGTAACCCTGCCATGGCAATAATTACAGATCTCCCAGCTTCCTCCATTGGAATGTTTTAATGGCCTTTGAAGCACAATCACTTGGTTGGGTTTTTTCCCCTTTCCAGGACATCTAAAACCTGAAAAGGTCATTTTCCCCCCACTGTTCTGTCTTATTAAGAAAAAAAAAAAAAACCCCTGGAAAACACCGACTGAAATGCAGAAATAATATTTCTGGAATAGCGCTGGGGAGAAGCGAGGCAGGAATTCAGGGATTTGAGGGTGGTGTTCGTCCCACCCACCACGGGCTGGACAACGTTTCCATGGAGAGAACTTCCCAATATCCCACCTAAACATCCCCTGGGGCAGCCTGAGGCTTTTCCCCCTTGTCCTGTCCCTCGTTGCCCGGGAGCAGAGCCCGAATTCCCTCCGGATCCCCCCTTGTGCCAGAAGCTGTGGCAGTGCCCAGGACGGATTCCCTAAAACCAGGGATAACCAAGGGATGCTGGGGCCTGGCTGGGGCTGCTCCTTCCCCCAAAACTCGGGGAACATCAGCCCCCAGCCCAGCCCCGGGCAGGAATCCCCTCTCCAGGAGCTGCCTGCGAGGGAAAGGACAGGGCAGGAGGTTTGATGGCTCCTTCTGTGAGATTCTGGGATTTGGGAAGAACCTCGGCTCTCTCACAGTGGGATCACAGCCTCGTGGTCAGGATTCAGCTCCTGCAGGATAATTTGACATTCTCCCAGCACCAGCACTGCTAAGAGCCAAGGATTTTAGGAAAACTTCTTGGAAAAGTCCCTTGGCAGCTTGGACTGATGGAACAGGACTGAGGGGAAAGGTCCTGACCTTTTCCTGTGATCTCCAGGCGCCCATCAGGCCTCAGCTGCTGCCACAGGGAAATGCAGGGTGCTAAAAACGGCTTTTTTTGCCCCCAAAACCTTCATGATGGAATTGGAGTGGGGCTGCAGCCACCAGCTGCCGGCTGCCTTTGTACCCGAGCGTCCCCTGGTGGGAGCAGCACCGGAAAAACTTCCAAGGAAGGTGGAAAACGGATATTTTCACTGCCAGGGCAATTGGTGGGATGGGAGCTGGGGTGTCCCTGGAGAAGGGGGAGGATGGATCACCCAGAGGTCCTGGCAGCTGAGCCCGTGCAAGGTCCTGCCTTGGCCTGGGCCATGGAAGGCGATCCCTGAGCGTGTTCCAGCTCTCCAGCCCCATAAAATCCCACACTGGGTTGCGTTGGAAGGACCTTAAAGTTCATCTCCTTGCCAAACTGCTATCATTTCTTGATAAAACTCTTATTTCTCTCTCAAAGACAACATTTAGGTTGCTTGGAGCAGGTTCAAATGTCAGCTGGGGTTCCTGGGAGGGCAGGAATTCCCACCAGGAAGTGTTGGACTTGCTCAGGTCCGTAAAATCTCTCCAGGCCCTGCAGGGCCTCCCTGCCTATTATAAAGCATTTATTGAAAGTTAAGTTTTGTGTGAGAGCTCATTAAAAAAGTGTGCTTTATGGATTTAATTAAAGTTCTGCATATGAGACCTTGCTAATCCTGTTTGTGCTGCAACTGTATTAACGTGCTAAAAATCAATATATTTGAGTTTAAATATTTTATTATGGCAAGCTGTTAAATATTAATGATGTAACAAGTAATCAGTGTCACTGCTTCTGTCTGTTCCGGGGGAAATCTGCAGGAAAGGAGAACAAAAGCGATCTGCAGGCTCCGTTTGCTGCTTCTCTGTGGATCAGCTCAGGAATCAAAGGTTCTTGGTGGGTTTGGAAGCCATAAAAGCCTCATGCCATGGCTGCAGAGTGGATTTCTGTGAGGGCCAGCAGTGGCAGGACAGAGGGAAGGGGTTTAAGTTGAAAGAGGGCCGATTTAGGTGGGATCTTGGGAATTGGGAATTGCTGGCTGGGAGGGTGGGGAGGGGCTGGGCTGGAATTCCCAGAGCAGCTGTGGCTGCCCCTGGATCCCTGGCAGTGCCCAAGGCCAGGTTGGACACTGGGGCTTGGAGCAGCCTGGGACAGTGGGAGGTGTCCCAGGGGTGGGATAGGATGGGATTTAGGGTCCCTTCCAACCCAAACCTGGCTGGGATTCTGGGATTCTCTCTGCCTGCAGGGGAAAGCAGCCATGGGAATAATTAGACCGTGCTGCTGCAAGAGCCTGATTAAGAGGGAGAAACCTTTGTGATCTTTGACAAATGGACTCAACCTGGACTCTTTCAGTTCAGCCTCATTGAAAGCACAATTAAAGGGCTCAGACGGAGCCCAGCAGCCCCTCCGTGCCTGCGCCGTGCCCCCGACAGACCCACGGGGGCTCGGGGGTGTCCCTGTGGGCCAGGGAGGGGACGCTGCCCCCAGCCCCATCCCTGCCAGGCCCTGAGGGGATGCTCAGCCCCGGGGGGGTCTCAGCCCTCCAGGACCGAGATTTAAAAGCCAGAGTCCATGTTCGGTGTTTTTCCCCCAAAATACAAATAAGAGGAAGTGAAACCAGGCTCTGTGTGAGGTGACGGTGTTATATAATCCATCCGTGCGTGTTTATCCGGCTCGGGCTGCCCGGCTCTGCCGAACATCCCAGCGGGGCCCTGCTGCCCCTGGCGCTGCTCCTCCCGCCTGGAGCTGCCCCGGGAAGGGCAGCGCTGCTGGAATCTCACCCCGGGCCCCCAGTGTCCAGCCTGGCCTTGGGCACTGCCAGGGATCCAGGGGCAGCCACAGCTGCTCTGGGAATTCCAGCCCAGCCCCTCCCCACCCTCCCAGCCAGCAACTCCCAATATCTCACTCATCCCTGCCCTGTGGCAGTGGGAAGCCATTCCCTGGGTCCTGTCCCTCCATCCCTTGTCCCCAGTCCCTCTCCAGGGAATCTCCAGCTGGAATCTCGGCTGCTCCCGCTCCTGGTCCCGGGCACGGGATGGGCTTTGCTAGGGGCTGAGCAGAGGCTGGCACAGCTCTGTCCCCCCCAGGGATGGATCAGTGCCCCCAGCGCTGTCCCACCGGCCCTGCTGCCCCAGGCGAGATGCTCCAATATCCCCCTGGAAGCCCCAGTTTTCCACGGCAAACCCACAGGAGCAGCAGCCTGGAATCCTCCCCAGGAGCTGTCGGAGAGGAGGAACCCGGGCAGAACCCCAGAATCCCTGGAAAAGCCCTCCCAGGGCCCTCTGGCTGCCCTGAGCCCCCTGGAGCCTCCTTCCCGAGGGTCAGGCACGGAATCCCGGGATCCCGGAGGCTGGAAAAGCCCTCCAGGGTCACCGAGTCCCGGCTGTGCCCGATGCCCACCTTGCCCCCAGCCCCCAGTGCCACTTCCAGGCCCTCCCTGGGCTCCAAGCCGTGGCCACAACTCCTGCTGTGCCCACCCGTGGATGTGTCCGTGGCTGGAGATGTCCACAGGCACAGGAGATCCTGGATTTCGGGGTCTGGCTCTGTGCTGGCTCCGGCTGACCCGGCTGGAAGCTGCAGATCCAGAATTCCCTGATCCTCCTCCAGCTTCCCTCCTCCCTGCTGTGCCTCCAGCAATCAGGGGCTCTCGGGGAATATTTGTTGCTGCTGCTGCTGGGTTTGGTTTTTTTTGTGGTTTTTTTTGCCTTTGCACTTCTGCAACTTAAAAATGCTGGAACTAATTTTGCCTCCCGCATTTATTTTCCCCGAGTTCCCGGGCTGCTCCTCCAATTACCTGCAGCCCAGGGAGATGCTTTCCTGCCTAATTAAAGGAAACAACAGCAGCAAGGCAGCCTCAGGCAGGGAAGTGAGGGGAGCTGGGGCATCCAGGGGCTGGGCTGGAGCCCCTGGGCCTGGGGACCCTCTGCAGGTGCAGGCACTGGGAGATCCCACCTGGATCAAGGGGAAGGACCCGGGAGCTCCTGAGCCTGAGCATAGGAGGTTCCCCCAGCTGAGACCTCGGGACTGACTCGTCCCCAGAGCTCCCAAAGCCCTTCCCAGGCACTGGGAGCATCCTGGGGGTGCAGCCTCAGCACAGACTGGGGCAGGGGGGGCAGCTCCGTGCCAAACACCAGGAGAGATTCATGGAACGCTTTGGGTGGGAAGGGACCTTAAATCCCATCCCATCCCACCCCTGCCATGGCAGGGACACCTCCCACTGTCCCAGGCTGCTCCAAGCCCCAATGTCCAGCCTGGCCTTGGGCACTGCCAGGGATCCAGGGGCAGCCACAGCTGCTCTGGGAATTCCAGCCCAGCCCCTCCCCACCCTCCCAGCCAGCAATTCCCAATTCCCAAGATCCCATCCATCCCTGCCCTCTGGCAGTGGGAAGCCATTCCCTGGGTCCTGTCCCTCCATCCCTTGTCCCCAGTCCCTCTCCAGCTCTCCTGGAGCCCCTTTAGGCCCTGCAAGGGGCTCTGAGCTCTCCCTGGAGCCTTCCCTTCTCCAGGAGAACATTCCCAGCTCTCCCAGCCTGGCTCCAGAGCAGCTCCAGCCCTGGAGCAGCTCCATGGATTCCTCTGGGCTCTCTCCAGCAGCTCCATGTCTTTTTGATGTTGGTTTCTCCAGAGCTGGATGCCATATTCCAAGCTGGATCTCAGCAGAACACCATGTGGGCAAATGATTTGGGAATGATAAAGTTGTCTGTTCCCAAAAGAGAAAAAAACCCCCAGAATTTAACGAGACAGAACAACTGTACAAAATCTCATTTTTAGTCTCGCTGTGGCCAAGAGCATCTTGTGGTTTAATGCGATCACTTATAATCTGAAGGCAGAAGTCTCAAGCAATTTGATTTACATGAAACCAGTCAGAAATAAATTTTATGGAGCTGGAGAACTCGGAAATGTCAAAATGCAGATGAATTGCCTCGAAGGAAAAGCGGCCTGGGAGCTGGGACTGGTACCCGCACGTCCTCGTGGCTGTCCAGAAGGCTCTTCAGGATGGAATTAATGAGTGGTGCCAGCAGGGAAGGTGCCCAGATGGTGCTGCAGGCACAGGATATTTCCTTTATCGCTGACTGCCAGCTCCAGGTAAGCAAAGCTGATTGTGAACCCCAGGCAGTTTCACATCTCACACCAGAGCCAGCAGCTCCCAGAGGAGTTTGATAGCATGGACAGCAGGCAGGGACTGCTCACAGGGACCTGGAGAGGCAGGACACAGGGAATGGCTTCCCACTGGGATGGATGGGATCTTGGGAATTGGGAATTGCTGGCTGGGAGGGTGGGGAGGGGCTGGGCTGGAATTCCCAGAGCAGCTGTGGCTGCCCCTGGATCCCTGGCAGTGCCCAAGGCCAGGCTGGACACTGGGGCTTGGAGCAGCCTGGGACAGTGGGAGGTGTGGGATGGGATGGGATGGGATGGGATGGGATTTCAGTTCCCTTCCCACCCAAACCATTCCATAATTCCACGATACTTTTGAGATTCGCTCCCCTTTTCCCCACACAGCAGCAGGAAAAGCGGATCCTGGCCGATTTCCCAGCAGGAAGCTCTGAGGGCAGTGCGGGGCAGAGCTCGAGGAGGGTGCAGTGAGTGTTTCCCTTTCCCACCCGGGGTTTTCAGCCCCACAGGAGCTCCCAGCCCCGTGCTGAGCTGCAGGGCCGGGCTCTCTCTCGTGTGTGACTCCAGGCAAGCCACGTTTGCCACGGCCACGCTCCACGGAGCGACGGCGGAAATATGCAAAATAAATGTTATGAAAGCAACATGATTAAATTTTCTGACAGTGGTTGCCACGATGTTCAGAAATGCATGAAACGAATGAGACTTGTTCATGGCTTTGTTATCTCTGCCAGGTTGCCAGGGAGGGAGGGAGGGGAAAAGAAAAAAAATCCTGAAAATTAAAATAATTTTTCAATATGTTAGATAAATATCAGGGCTCTGGAAGAGGTGTGTGAGCAGGCATGAGAAATATTTCAATTAAAAAAACCCAGAAAGCTTCATCAAAAGGCTGGCACGGGGCTGGCTGTGTGCAGGGAAGGGAGGCTGCTCGGATCCCAGCTCGGAGCTGCTGGGGACAGGCTGGGAGATCCTCCCAGCTGTGGTGATGCCGTGGATGTTCCATCATTCTGGCATTATCCCAGCCCTGGCAGTGTCGCAGGCCAGGCTGGACATTGGGGCTTGGAGCAGCCTGGGACAGTGGGAGGTGTCCCTGCCCTGGCAGGGGTGGGATGGGATGGGCTTTGAGGTTCCTTCCAATCCAAACCATTTTGGGAGGAATCAGTTCATCTTCTCCATGAAGAAACATCTCAAAGTGGCCTGAGCTCCAATAACCTGAACATTTCAAACCAAAAATTCTATTTCTTAGTGCATCTCCATTGGGGTGGGGTTCTTGTACCTCCCCTGTCCACACAGGGTCACAGAATCATCATCCCAGGAGGGTTTGGGTGGGAAGGGACCTTAAATCCCATCCCATCCCACCCCTGCCATGGCAGGGACACCTCCCACTGTCCCAGCCTGCTCCAAGCCCCAATGTCCAGCCTGGCCTTGGGCACTGCCAGGGATCCAGGGGCAGCCACAGCTGCTCTGGGAATTCCAGCCCAGCCCCTCCCCACCCTCCCAGCCAGCAATTCCCAATTCCCAATTCCCAAGATCCCATCCAGCCCTGCCCTCTGGCAGTGGGAAGCCATTCCCTGGCTCCTGTCCCTCCATCCCCTGTCCCCAGTCCCTCTCCAGCTCTCCTGGAGCCCCTTTAGGCCCTGCAAGGGGCTCTGAGCTCTCCCTGGATCCTTCCCTTCTCCAGGGGAACATTCCCAGCTCTCCCAGCCTGGCTCCAGAGCAGAGGGGCTCCAGCCCTGGGAGCTTTCCTGTGCTCCGTGGGAAGCAGAGGGAGCAGGAGCAGCTCTAAGCGGAGCCATTTCCCCTTCAGGCTCTGCATTGAGCACATCCAACCATGGTGCTCGGCTCTATTATTTCTTTCCCCATGAATTGCCAGCTCAAGCTCAAATGCATTAAAATTGAAAGTGAATTTTGAATGCAGCCCAATATTTTATCTGCAATCCTGTATCGTGTGTAATTTGCTTGGCCTGGAGCAGAGAAATCGCTCTTGTCGACTGCATTGAAAATGAGGCAAAGATAATGCCATGATTTTTTCTTTATTCTGGATGATGGATGTTAAGCTGGCTACAAACTTGTGGTTTCCATGTCCTCAGGAGCTGAGCCAGGGATCCAAACTGCCCCCAGCGCTGTCTGGGCACAGCCCAGGCACAGGGAGGATTTATGGGAACAGCACAAAGCCCCTGGGGCTGGTGGGCATCACCCAGACCAACTTTGGACAGAGCTCTGGGAGGGTCTTTTATTGGGAAAGGCTCTTCCCCAGAGGGTGCTGGGCACTGCCCAGGCTCCCCAGGGAATGGGCACGGCCCCGAGGCTGCCAGAGCTCCAGGAGCGTTTGGGCAGCGCTGCCAGGGATGCCCAGGGTGGGGTTGTTGGGGAGTCTGGGCAGGGACAGGGGCTGGGATGATCCCTGGGGGTCCCTCCAGCTCAGGATATTCCAGGATTCCGTGCCACTGCCATGACTGCAGGAGTCTGAGAACTCTGATCAGTGAGGGGGGAAGGACTGCCCAGGGAAGGCAGCCCCAGCTCCATGTGCCCTGCCTGGGCTGGCTGCCTCATTTTTCTTCATTAAACAGCCCCCAGCACTGACAGAGCAGGATTTTCCATGGGCAGGTTCTTGTAGTTAATGAAGATTTGTTTGCAAGGATCCCAATAAATCCTGAGGGGCTTCCCCCACTCGGTTTGGGCACAGCTCATCAAACCCAGCACAAAGCCCCTGCTTGGTTTTTGGGGGTAGCAGAGCAAACTGGGGCTGCAGCAGCCTGTGCTGGCCCTGAACTCCTCTTGGAAGGACCCAGGCTCCAAGTGCAGCCCACGGTCAGGAGAGCCAGGCTGGAATGGGTTTGGAGCAGCCTGGGACAGCGGGAGGTGTCCCTGCCTGTTGGAGGGAGAGCTCCTCTGCACCCAGGCCCAGAGGAAAGCCAAAGCCCAGGGGATGAATTAAAACCTTTGGATAAGCTGAGATACACGAAGTCACACTGAAGTGAAATAAGAATATAGATTTTGAACTTTTAGTAGAAATATATGCTAAGTGCTATAAACATTGAAAAGCTGCAGCAGAGACCTTAAACACAGTTCTTGCTGCAGCGGAGTTACCTTTTCACAGAATTTCTTTATTTTAGAGAAAACACAGATAGAACTGTACTGCTCACATTTTTTAGACAGAGTGTTCACATAAACAATAAGAGCTGATAGAAACCACATATGCAAATCTGTGTAATACCTATGGAATACTTGTGTAAGACTTATGACTGTTAGAATTAGACCAGGAGAGGTTAAGAAAAGAAAAATTAGATTCATGGGTTAATTTTATTGGTCAATTAACAAATATAATCCACACTTCTGTACGTTTAGAGAAGAATAATAAGAAGAAGAAGATGATGAAGAAGAAGAAGACGAAGACGATGAAGACAAAGAAGAAGAAGAAGAAGAAGAAGAAGAAGAAGAAGAAGAAGAAGAAGAAGCAGCAGCTGTTTTCTACTTGCTGTTTGCTGCTGCTGCTGTTGCTGCTTGGCCTCATCATGTAACCCCTTCGAACTGTGCCTTCAGAAAGCTGTGAGACTGTGAAATGAAGAACTCTAGCAGTACAGCAGCCTCCTCTGCTCCTTCACCCTCGTCCAAAAAGGAAGGGCATCCCATCAAAACTCAACACCTGCCCATGGCAGGGGTGGCACTGGACGGGCTTTGAGGTCCCTCCCATCCCAAACCATCCAGGACTCTGTTTCCTCCCAGCTGCACTGAGCTCTAATGACTTTTTTGTGCAGTGATTGTGATGCCTTAGGTTTTAACTTTTATATTTTTCAAATCCTGCACTGCTCAGAGTGTAACTCTGCAGTTCCTTGTAGCCTGGAATTTCTGCTCTCTCGTGCTGGGCAGACACAACAAAGCCTCTCCAGGCTTTGCCTTCAAGGACAGCCAGGCTCTTCTAGGCCCAAAATGTGTAACCCAAAGTCTCTAAGGGGGGAGCAAGCTGAGGGGAATTCCATCATTGAACTGGGGCTTTAATTGGAGAATTAACCGTGGTATGCAAATGAACCAAACCTACAAAGGTGTGAAGAACTTGTGACCTGGGGTCCATCTCGGGGTCCATTTTTGGCAGCAGCCTCTGGCTCCCCCAGGGTGTGCCTTGAAGGCTTTCAAATAAACACCGACCTTTATTCCCTTCCTCTTGTCTGGTCTCTGTTTCTGGTGGCTGCAGAAGGCATCAGTTGGGAGGAGCCGATGGGGCTGAGCCATGGGGCAGCTCCAGGGGCAGCAGCAGGGAGCAGGCTGGGTTTTGGGACGGAAAGGCTGAATTCTGAATTCCTTCCCCGCTCCCAGCCCTGCTCTCCGCAGAGCAGGTTTGCTGTGCACAGGCCTCTGACGGATCTCTCGGAGCCCCTGCAGTGCCCCAGGCACTGGGAAATGGGCAGAAGTTTATTTGTGATGACACTGGGAGTGCACGACGCCTCCTAATGATCCCCATAAAAGATTTAGGGGCAATGGAGATGAGGATGGGAAAGATGCAAATCTCAGGCCCTGCAGATCTCTAATATTGCTTTCCCCTCGGAAGGGAAATCACCACTAAATGTCCTCCACAGCTCACTGTGCTTTGCCAGCAGCTGGGTTCTGCTTCTTTTGCCACTTCCTCGTGCACAGTTTCACTCTGAAAACGCAGTAAAATATCATTTACCCTTTCCTGCCTTGCCTTTTGCTCTGAGGTGGGGGGCACTGGGGCTGCACAGGGATGGGCTGGGCTGGACTCACCCCGAACCCTGTGGGATTCACCCCAGAAAACTGCATTTAATCCCAGCTTCCCCTGGCCTGGGATCTGTTTTCCTCTGCCCTCCCTTGGGTACTCACTGGGTGGTGCCCATAGGTAACGAGCTCCTGCTCTCATCTGCAGCTCACCAGCGCCAGGGAATTCATGGAAATAGGTCGGATATCATAGGCAGAGCTGGAAGAGCCTTTGTTCTGTGCTGGGGAGCAAAAGCTCTGAGGGTTATGGCAATTCCTGCTGATGCCTCACCATGTGATGTTTGGGTTAATCTCGGAGTGTCTTTGGGGTTGCTGCTCTTGGGATCCCACCCTGCTCCATCCCCTCCCTTGGGAGAAGCTTCCTGCCCGTTTCAAGAGTAATCACTCATTTTGTTAGAGGAATTTTTAATTGAAATGGCCTATCCAGGTAATAAATCGTACAAATCTCAAGCCAGTGCCTTCCTTCCAGGGTGACACTTCAGCATTTGGGGAGAAAAGCTCCCCTTGCAGTTACCCTGCCACTGCTGGTTTTGCACAGCTGAAAAACCCTGGTCCCTTTCGCTCCAGAGGGGGCATTTCCATGGAATTCCATTGCTGCACACATCTCCCACTTGATTTGGCGTGGGACGCATCAGCCTTGGCTTTTGGAGATGAGGGTGGAGCCTGCAGGGCACGGGAATGAGCTCTGAACACCTTTTTTTGGTCACTTGCTGCTCTAGCAGGGACAGGGTTGTCAGGAACACAGGAAGAGGAGTTGCATTTTCCATGGTTTGGCATGGAATTACAGCAGGAGATGGAGCCTGGGACACTCTGTCCCTCCCAAACTGGCCTTTGTCCCCCACATCCCCCAGCGGATCCGATGGGGAGGGATGAACCCTGGTGGGGAGGGCTGAACCCAGCTCAGAGAGGATCTGGGGCAAGAGGTAACAATTAAATAGCCAAGGGCTGATCTGAGCAGCCAAATCTGGGCTCCCACCTAAACCACAGTGCTGGGGAAGGTCTGACTCCCGCCAGGTTTGGAAGAAAATCCCATCTTTAAGGAATCACAGAATCATGGAATTGTTTAGGCTGGAAAATCCCTGTAGGATCATCAGGTCCAACCATCCCCCAGCACTGCCAGGGCCACACTGACCCCTGTCCCCAAGTGCCACATCCCCAGGGCTTTAAATCCCCCCAGGGATGGGCACTCCGAACCTCCCTGGGCAGCTGTGCCAGGGCTGGACAGCTCCTTTTGGGAAGGAATTTTACCAATATCCAACCTAAACTTCCCCTGTGCAACCTGGGGCCGTTTGCTCTTGTCCTGTCCCTATTCCTGGGAGAAGGATCCTCCCTCCTGTCGGGGAGTTGAGCAGAGCCACAGGGTGCCCCTGTGTAGGATCTGTGGATGATTTAGACAGTCAGGACGGATGGAGATGGGAGATCTCTGCAGTCAGGGCTTAGAGCATGAGGTTTATTGCTGAGGGCCTGGGTGCAGGGGCCCTGCTTGGAGCTGCAGCCTCAGCTCGAAGCAGGCCAGGAAAGCAAGAGAGCAAGAGAGAGCAAGAGAGAGCAAGAGAGTAAAATGAAATAGAAAGTGTGCGGTTCTCATTTACAATACAATAAATCATCTTCTGTACTGAATATTCTAATTTTCATTAACCAATATGGTACAAGGTACAAATCCTATAGCATTTACATACAGCCTATAAGAATCATTGCATTACCATGCTGCGTTATATTTTAAACTCTAAAAACTACTTTTTGGACCCTCTGCGAGGCTGGCAGGGTCTGCTCTGACCCTTGGACCTGTCTGCAAGCAGAGGGCATTGTTCAATCAAAGGGGGATTACCTTCATTGTTTTCCAGTTGTTCAGTAACTAAAGCTTGGTATCTCAAAGCTTGTTTTCATTTCAATCTTGCTTATAGTTTCCATATTCTCAGCATCTTTTGCCAGGCAATCATATTTATAAGGCTTTCCTATTTCATCTCTCCCAACACCCCTGAGCCCCTTTTTCTCCAGGCTGGCTGAGCTGTCCATGAGCAGATCCCGATTTCCCTCTCCCCAGTGCATCCCTGCCTTCCTCCAGCGGGAACTGTCGCATTTTCCACCCAACAAGACAGAACAGTTTGAGTTTTACCTGCAGCTAATTTGCATCTATTTCACTGAACACATCTTGAAAAATTCTCTCGTCCTGGAGTGCCTCCAACAGCCTCTGTGGCAAACGCGATTTTCTCATTATTGCCAGGTTTTTGTTAAAAAGTGATGACAAAAAAGGAAGACAAAGCTTTCAGGTTGGATTGGGTGTTTTGTCCAACAGCTCCAGGCTGTTCTGGGTGTTTTGTCACCTCCTCTCCCATGGGGGATGTGGGGAGTGTGGGGTCCTCTGACAGCCACCACGGACACGCAGTGGTGTGGGCAGGGATGGCAAAAAAGGAGAAAAAGGAGAAATAAAGGTGGGTGTGAAACAACAGGGAGCGGTTCTGTGCCAGGGACACCAAACACAGCCCGGGGAGCCGCGGGGCTGGGCACGGCCATGCTCCTGTGCCCCCTCCCGACATTTAAAGCCACCAGAGAGAGGGGGAGGAGGGAGCCAGGGAGGAGCAGCTCCTGCAGGGAACCGGGTGCTTTGCCCTGTGTTGGTTTTCCTCCATTTGCTTTCATGGACTGAGGCTGTTCTGTGCCCATTCCATCGGTAAATTCCTCTTTCACTGACAGTGCTGGCATCACCTTCTCCCAGGGAAGGACCCCGCTGTGAGATGCCAGAAAAAACAGGGAAAAGAATCCCGGCTGAGGCTGGAAAAGCCCTCCCAGCCCATGGAGTCCCAGCTGTGCCCGATGCCCACCTTGTCCCCAGCGCAGAGCTCTGAGTGCCACCTCCAGGAATTCCTTGGGCACCTCCAGGGATGGGCACTCCAAACCTCCCTGGGCAGCCCCTGCCAAGGCCTGAGCACCCTTTCCATGGGGAAATTCCTGCTGATGCCCACCCTGAGCCTCCCCTGGCCCAGGCTGAGGCTGTTCCCTCTCCTCCTGTCCCTGTTCCCTTGGGAAGAGCAGCGCAGGGCAAACTGGGCAGTGCACACCGAGTAAAATTCAGCCTCTTTTCTCCCAAAGCCTTTTCCAGGGGCACCAGCTGCATTCCCAGGATGAATCCCGGCTGCCTCAGGGTCTGTAGTGAGGAGTGTCCCAGGTTCAGGCGGGTTAGGGGCGATTACAGCTCCCACCGTGCTGCTGCCGCAGGGCTAATGATCGAAAGTGTTTATTTCATGCTCCATTTCTACACCTAAATGGCTGCAATAGATAATGGGATTATCCCAGCCTTTTTCAGCTCCAGGCTGACGGCCATAAGGACCACGGGACGTGTCACTATTAGGGGAGAAGTGCTGCTCAGGCATTTCGTGGTCGTTAGGTGTTCAATCAGAGCATTTATGTGTGGTGGGAACAAATAAAGTGAGGAAAATGATAACTAAGGAGTTACTAACACTTTACACAGTCATGTCAGTAACTCGCAGGAGTCGTCTCAGTAACTCCCAGGAATCTTTTGGGACTGCAGAGGATGGATGCTCTGCCCACTCTTGGAATACATAAAGCCTTGGTGCACTTTGCTGCTGATCCTGCCAGGACACACTCCTGGAGTTCTGTTCTGATTTACAGCCCATTCCAATGGAAACAGCACCGTGATTCCATGGATCTCCAGGCACCCTGGAGACTCCCAGGGCTGACACAGGGGCTGGGGACCCCTGAGCCACTGCTGGTGTCCTTGGCACGTTTGTGGTGCAGACACCCAGGAACTGCAGCTCCCCTCCTCTGGTAAGGGGGGATTTTCTCCCTCCAGCTCAGATCTCAGGCTGGGAGAGGGTGGAACAGCTCCTGGAGAGGGGGATGCTGTCCCAAGCCTGGCACTGCTGAAGGGGCGTTGGGATAATCACAGAATCCTGGAACATCCCGAGCTGGAAGGGACCCACGAGGATCATCCAGCCCAACTCCTGCCCTGCACAGGACATCCCAAAAATCCCCTGTGAGGCCTTAAAAACTTTGGGCAGCCCTGAGGGGATCAGAGAGTTTGGAGCAGATGGTCAGTGCAGAATCCCAGAATCATGGAATGGTTTGGGATGGGAAGGGACCTTAAATCCCATCCAACGCCACCCCTGCCATGGCAGGGACACCTCCCACTGCCCCAGGCTGCTCCAAGCTCTGTCCAGCCTGACCAGGGACTTGTAGATCCCTTCCAACTGAAATATTCTATTAAATATTAAATATAAAATGCACATGTAAAATAAAGATATTACTTTATATAAAATATGTACATTTGGGGTAGCTTTCTGTTTTTCCATCCCAGTCTATGGAAAATGTGCATCCAGCACATCCTGGTTTTACATACACAAACTGGGGCCTACGTGCACCTTATCCACTGGGAATCCACATCCAGCATTTCCTGTTTTAGGGTAAAGGGCAGCTGTGGGATTGAGGAGAGTCCTCAGCACTGAGTGAATACAGGAAACCCTCCCAGCCACCCAAGAGGGAAAGGGCCATTATTCCCTATTCTGACTCCTGGAAATGTTCCTTTTACCTTCGGCCTCCTGGCTGAACCCTCCTGGATCAGCTCTCCGCAGGCCTGTGTGTAACCAGCTGGAAAAACAACCAGAAAATACCTTTTCTTCTGCTTTGCTGGTTTTCCCAATTCCTGCACGCTCTGCTTTCATTCACAGGAAAACTCCCAGCGAGTTCCTTGGGAGTGGGGAGGCAAATCTCAGGTGGAAAGGGTGGTAAATCCCAGCTGGGAGAGGGGTAAATCCCAGCTGGAAAAGGGGGTAAATCTCTGCTGTGAGGGGGGTAAATCCCAGCTGGAAATGGGGGTAAATCCCAGCTGGAAAGGGGGGTAAATCCCAGCTGTGAGGGGGGTAAATCCCTGCTGGACAGGGGGGTAAATCCCTGCTGGAAAAGGGGGTAAATCCCAGCTGGAAAGGGGGGTAAATCCCAGCTGGAAAGGAGGGTAAATCCCGGCTGTGAGGGGGGTAAATCCCAGCTGGAAAGGGGGGTAAATCCCTGCTGGGAGGGGGGGTAAATCCCAGCTGTGAGGGGGGGTAAATCCCAGCTGGAAAAGGGGGTAAATCCCAGCTGTGAGGAGGGTAAATCCCAGCTGTGAGGGGGGTAAATCCCTGCTGGGAGGGTGGGTGCTGAGGGGGCTTTGAGGGGCATGAACGAGCTGAGCTTTAATATCCCTTCAACCCAACCTGAGAATGTTCTGTGAGAAACATTTGCTTATTTGAATTACATAACTCTGTTTAACAGACTTTGCTGCAGCTTAATGGAAGCGGACCTGAGATCTTTGTAAGGATATTTTCCAAAATGTGTTCATATGGAGAAAAACGATCCAGGGAAAGAGGGCGGTGCCTTGGATACAATATTTGTGTTCTGACTGATGGCGAGGGGAAAGGTGAGGGAGCACTGGCAAGCACAGGGGCAGGGCTTGATGCCACTGCCAGCTCCAAGTGTTGGGGACAGAGTGAAACCTTGGGAAGGAATAACCAGTCCTGGAAAGGCTGATAATTATCAGGGTAAGTCAGGGCAGCATTTCCACAGATCCACAGCGGTGCTTCCAGGGAAGGGGGAGTTAGGATGGTGCAGGGTGGTGTTCCCAGAACACGTGAGGGAGGAAATTGAAGGATGAGGCAATCAATTGATGAATATCCATTTATATTTAAAAAAAAAAGTAAAATACATAAAATAAAAGCCTTTGAGTGCTGCATGTTCCAAGTGGTCAGTGTGTCAGAGTGGTTAGTGTGTCAGAGTGGCCAGTGTGTCCCTCTGCAGAGGTGAGGGACACAGAGGATTGTCCTGGCAAGGGGCCCAGGGTTAACATGGAGAAAAACTGAGATCCTTACAGGGTGAGGGACATGGAAGAAGAGTGGGGAAGAAGGCAGGGATGAAGGGAAGAGGAACCTCAGCTGCACTGTCTGTGCTATCCCTGCACGCCACACAGAGCCATGATGCCAGCAGGTCCTGCAGGCACCAGGCCCCAAAGCAGCCCCACAGCAGCCCCACAGCAGTCCCCAAAGCAGCCCCCAAAGCAGCCCCCAAAGCAGCCCCTAAAGCAGGCCCCAAACCAGCCCCAAAGCAGCCCCTAAAGCAGGCCCCAAAGCAGGCCCCAAAGCAGCCCCACAGCAGCCCCAAAGCAGGCCCCAAAGCAGGCCCCAAAGCAGCCCCCACAGCAGCCCCAAAGCAGCCCCACAGCAGCCCCAAAGCAGGCCCCAAAGCAGCCCCCAAAGCAGCCCCTAAAGCAGGCCCCAAAGCAGCCCCAAAGCAGCCCCTAAAGCAGCCCCAAAGCAGCCCCCAAAGCAGCCCCCAAATCAGCCCCCAAAGCAGGCCCCAAAGCAGCCCCACAGCAGCCCCAAAGCAGCCCCTAAGCAGCCCCAAAGCAGCCCCCAAAGCAGCCCCCAAAGCAGGCCCCAAAGCAGCCCCAAAGCAGCCCCCAAATCGCCCCAAGCAGGCACAAATCCAGCCCCAAAACCAGCCCCACAGCAGCCCAAAGCAGCCCCAAAGCAGCCCCACAGCAGCCCCAAAGCAGCCCCCAAAGCAGCCCCCAAAGCAGGCCCCAAAGCAGCCCCAAAGCAGTCCCCAAAGCAGTCCCCAAAGCAGGCCCCAAACCAGCCCCAAAGCAGCCCCCAAAGCAGCCCCCAGAGCAGCCCCAAACCAGTCCCCAAAGCAGCCCCAACCAGTCCCCAACCAGCCCCCAAAGCAGCCCCCACAGCAACCCCACAGCCGCCCCCAAAGCAGGCCCCAAAGCAGCCCCCAAACCAGTCCCCAAATCAGGTCCCAAGCCAGCCCCCAAAGCAGTGATATCTACATAACTCAGGTCACAACAACAAAGTGCTTACATAGCTTGGGTTATAAGATATCTATGTAACCTTAATATCAATAGAACCCAAATCAAGGCTTTTATCAATATAACTTGAAGAATATTAATGTAACCTGAAGCATAACCTTCTATACTTATATAGCCTAAATCATAGCTTTTATTTATGTAGCCTGAATCATAACTTCTCTACCTATAACCTGATGCTTGTAACCTGAATCATAACTTTTGATACCCATACAATCTGATATGAATAACTTTTATGCAATGTAATAGCTAGTATATAGTTAACTAATTGCTTAACTTACATGCAGAATAGAGAAAAAGAAAAGAGATAAAAACTTACCAGGTGTATTTTAGAGATAAATAAGTGTAGTACTAATGAGAAATTGGCAAGCCAAGCCAATTATCCACAAAACCAAGAATTTATGCCGGTTAAGACCAGGGAGACTGAAGGGCATCGCAACTGCACATGCCTCAAAGACAAAGTTGAAAAGTTCAAGTGTGAAGAAGATTTTAGAAGCCTTTATCAAAGACCCCCGAATTGGGGAAGTGCATGTGCAGTGCAAAGAATTATCTAATAACCATGAGATCATGCTATGTAAATTAGTTCCGGTGTGTATGTGATGATGCTGTAATGACACAGCAACATTAAGCAAAATTTTAATGTATAAATGTCAGGAATGAGGCCACACTCTTTCTAAAGTTTAAAAACTGATTTATTAAACAACAACAGCCAAACTCCTTAATTAAAAAAAAAAAACCCCTCACGCGGATCCGCAGCGATTGGAGACACTGACAGCCAAAAAGGCAATAAACCCAAAACAAGGGCCCACAGTGCTGGGTCTTTGCCTGGGCTGGCCCCAAGCAAGAGCAGTTTAACAGGCAGGCCTAGGATCCCCATGCATGCTTAATGACTTTTTAGTTAATTTCCATACGAAGCAGGGAATGGGAGGTGTCTATGTTATAAATATGTATTTGTATTTTGAATTTTTAGAACTTTCATGGATAAATAGACTTTGGATTGCTTTGTAACCTTGGAGCTGTGCTTTTGGAGTGATCCCTGCAGCTTCCCAGCGCTGGAATAAACATTCCCTTTGTAACCCAAACGAGTTACAGAGTCTTTGTCTGTTCCAGTTGGGTATCAATATTAGATCCATATCCATATTTTAATAAATCAGTGGCTCCTGGGGGATTTGCAGCCTCAGAGCCAGCCCCGCTTCCATGGAGAGGGTGATGGAAAGGTTGGATCTGCCCTGGATTCCCAGAGCTCCAGCCGGGAATGGGGACCAGAGGCCTCACTCCATCCTCAGGAGAGCAGCAGGGCTGGGGCCACACTCCCAGAATTTTTAATTCATCTTCCCCATGCTAAAAGCTGTTGGAACCCAAGGCACACCTCGGGCTGCCCTGGGAGCTCAGAAGCCTCAGCAAGGGGGTCCCAGCCCCTGGCAAGAGCCCAGAATGGCACCGGCTTTGACCTCAGCCCATGGGAAAAGTTACCAACACTGCCAGAATCATTGCAAGCCACCAGAGTGTGAAAATGAGCAGTGGTTTAGTATTTTACAAGGTAAAAAAGTAGATTTTAGGGTTTTTAATATGAGGACAAAGGGTCTAAGATGGAGGATTTTGGGCATTGCCCTGTTCTTCCTCTCCTTCTCCTTCTCCTCCATCTTCTCTGGTGGTGGTGGCACAAAATGATTGGTAGAATGAAAAAGAGGTGGAAATTCTGTGTCTAGAACAGGTGCAAATGAATTGGTACAGAACAGTAACTAATAAATGCGTTGTGAAGAATGGTTGGATGATGGAAAGGGCACAGAAAGGCCGGGACAGCCCAGGGCTGGGCAGTGCCCGCTCGGACTCGGCTGCATCAGATGTGCGGCCGGAGCTGAGAGCTGGCAGAGAGAAAGAGAAATCAACAACCTGAAACAACATCTGCAGCCGTTTCTCATCTGCTGGGGCTCGGGGTAAAACTCCCCAGAGGTGAAGATAAGAACTTGTATTTATGCAGAGTCCTAACTCCCACACAAAGCCCCGGGTTGGACACACTTTTACCCCAGGCTCTCTGTGCCCTGCTCAGGGTTCATGGCCCTGCCTGCTTTGTTCCTGATCCGCCTGGGGATGGCAGGAGGAGAGGGGGGGTTCGAGGTGCTCAGGCTGGTTTGGAGCTGAAAAAATGAGGAGAGTGTTCCTCAGCAGGCCTGGTGGAAGTTTTCACCCCACTTTTCATGATCTTCCAACACACTGGGCCGTGTCTTTGTTGAGATTTAGGGTGTTTTATCTCCATTCTTCTCGCTCTGCTCTGAAAGCTCAAGCATTTCTTGCTGGGGAGGAGTTGTCTGTGACTTGTTCCAGTGAAAACTGAAGTGATTATTTACCTAATGCTTTCAAAACTTGCTTTCAAAAAGCAAAAATCCTTTGCTTTTCAGACAGGTGCTGGTGATCCCAGACTCCTGTGTTTGTGAAATTAAATCACTGATTCTTTTCAGTCTGAATGGAATTTTGTTGGAACATTTCTTGCAGTTATAATTTAATCTTTCTTTCCTTTCACAGAGTGATTCGATTTTGCCCAAATCAGGCATCAGATTAATCTGAAATAATGTTCAAACAGCTTGACTTGTAAAGAAAAAAGCCCTGACAGATCTTGTGTTCCTCCTGGAGCAGCCTTTCCCATCACACAACTGCCAGAGAGATGGAGAGGTGCTTTGGGGAGTTCCCTGGGCAGGGAGAGGTTTTCCAGTCACTGTGGGCTTTGCACAAAATCATGGAATCATGGAATGGTTTGGGTGGGAAGGGACTAAAATCCCACCCATCCCACCCCTGCCATGGCAGGGACACCTCCCACTGTCCCAGGCTGCTCCAAGCCCCAGTGTCCAGCCTGGCCTTGGGCACTGCCAGGGATCCAGGGGCAGCCACAGCTGCTCTGGGTAACACTGAGGGATGAAATCATGTCAGGCTAAAAACACCATTTAAGGGGATTTTGTTTTAGGAACATGTCCCATACGGCCAGAGGGTGAAGAGGACTTTGCTTGTGGTGTGTCCAAGCCCAGGTGGGGTCTCAGGGCAGGGCTTGAGGAGGTGCAAGAAAATGAATTTTCATCTCCCAGCTGATGTTCACTGCAGTGATATTTTAATAAACTATGTGGAAAAAAAATGCAAACTGAATTTTTCAGCGTGAATTGTGCAGAACAGATAAAGCTGCTCAGATTTTGGGGCAGGAGGGTGCTGGGGGGGCTCTGCTGTGTCCTCCAGGCTGTGTCTGCAAGAGAAGGTTAAAATCATCTGTCAGGGCGTTCTTTCCTCAGTGCCATGGGTGGATTAAACAACCCCTTGATCCTTTTGGAAGATTTCTACTTCCAGATTCCAACTTTCCCGAGACGTCTGCGAGTGAGGAAAATTTCACAGCAAATGTTTCTTCCCTTTCACCCCTCACTAATCACCACACTCAGAGGAACATGTTGTCAAATAGCAGATGGTGCATTATTCTAGAAATAACTGATCAACATATGTTTACTTTAGACATGAAGGCTGTGTTTGAAACAGCCAGGAATTATTTCATGTATGGATGGAGAAATGCTGCTTTCAAAGGGCTCAGCTCCCAGAGGGCACAATTAGCACATTCCAACATGGAGGTGGAAATCAAAGTTCTGCATCTCCACCTGATTTCCACTTGTTTGAGCCGGGGCTGGCTTGTCAAAGGATTTCCTTTTGTACTGAACAATCATTTTGGGTTAGGAAAATTCCCTGTTCTTAATGTTGTTGGTGCTCCATCTGCTCCTAAAAATTCAGGCAGTGCATTCCTTCAGGGGGAGGAAGTGAATTGTCCATCACCAGCTGATGTGGGTCCCTAAGAACTCGTTGCAATTTGCCTTTGCTCCCACAGAATTCCATTTATTAATTTAAAATATCAGCATGCCTGAAAAAAAAAAAAAAAAAGCTTCCTTAATTTTGGGAGATTCATCAGCCTTGGCAGGGGCTGCCCAGGGAGGTTTGGAGTGCCCATCCCTGGAGGTGCCCAAGGAATTCCTGGAGGTGGCACTCAGAGCTCTGGGCTGGGGACAAGGTGGGCATCGGGCACAGTGGGGACTCTGTGGCCTTGGGAACTTTTTCCAGCCTCAGGGATTCCGTGTTTGCATGCTGGAATAATTAATTGAACCTGACTTTTCTTTTGCATTTGGAATTTTCCCCTCAAAAATCTGCCAAGTCTAATGTTGGAAAAAATAAAATTCACTCTGGACTGGGAAGCAAAGGCGCAGAACCAAGTCATCAATTAAAGAAAAAAATTAATTTTCATTTTTTAAATGGACAAGTTTCGTCTACAGGGGAGACAGAGGGATGAGCCTGTGTGAGCAAGAGCAGCGTTTTCCACAGGGAACAGCGAGCCATGGCTCTGATTTCTGTGGGATCCTGCAGCTCCCATGCTGATCCCATCCTGAGTTCCTGGCTGGAATGATCCACCCTGGGATCAGTGGAGAGTGATCACAGCAACAACTCCCTGTGAGCAAACAACCCTGGAGGGATGTTTCCAGCAGGGATCCTGCAAAAGCCATGTTCTCACACAGAGAGCAGGAAAAAAAATGCAGGAAAATTTGAAGAGGACCAAAAAAATCCAGGGGTTTTTCCTCCAGCATTTCATCCCAGCTGCTCGGAATCTAAAGGCAATGGCATCATCCAACATCCACAGATCTGCTTTTCCTACATTTGTCCAGACCTTTAGAAACTCCTCATGATTTGGTTTCTCCAATACTCTGTGGAGGAGTGAATTCCACAGCTTAATTACATACCTTGTGATTAACTCTGCCCCCCCAGGCTTTATTTTCAGCTATAATTCCACAGGATCACCTCTGACCTGAGGAAGGAGGAGCTTGATGCCTTCTCCAGCCTCCTAGAAACAGAGACTAGACAAGAGTAAGGGAATAAAGGTCGGGATTTATTTGAAGGCCTTCAAGGCACACCCTGGGGGAGCCAGAGGCTGCCTCCAAAAATGGACCTCAAGATGGACCCCAGGTCACGAGTTCTTCACACCTTTATAGCTTTGGTTCATTTGCATACCACGGTTAATTCTCCAATTAAAGCCCCAGGTTAATGATGTCATTCCCCTCAGCTTGCTCCCCCCTTAGAGGCTTTGGGTTACACATTTTGGGCCTAGCAGAGCCTGGCTGTCTTTGAAGGCAAAGCCTGGAGAGGCTTTGTTGTGTCTGCCCAGCACGAGAGAGCAGGAATTCCAGGCTACAAGGAACTGCAGAGTTACACTCTAAGCAGTACAGAAATTGTAAAATACAAAAGTCAAAACCTAAGGCATCAAGCTGTTCTCCCTCTCTGCATCCCTGCCCTGTCACATCCCATTCCCTGAGGGTTTCCCTTCCAGCCCAGCCTTTCCAGGCCACTTCCAGGCCTTTGCTCCATTTTCCTCCTTTCTGGAGCTCCAGGCCAACCCAGCACTGCCCAGGCCGTCACTAAAATGTCTCTGGGATACAAAAATGGCATTTCCCGGTGAAAATTCAGCAGGATTTTGTCTTTGAGCAGTGGTTGGGTTGGAAGGGATTGAGCCTGGGAGCCCAAATCCCCGGGGAAAGGGCCCAGAGAGGCAAACAGATGCTGGGCTGTTCTCCTCCATCAGTATCAACGTCGGGATCCTCCTCTGCTGCACAGAGCAGAGCGGGGCTGCTCTTTATTAATCATACCAGAGATGCTCCACGTGCAGACCTGGCAGCCTTTCCAGACGATTTTACAAAACATGTTCAGCAAAAATTCCAAACAGCCTCAAAAATCCCTGTCCAATCCAGGCAGGTGTGGATTTCTCCTGTGTGAGAGCCCAAGGGGCTGCTTCAAATGTTCAATTTCACTTTCTTGGCAGGGAATTATTGCAATCTGGAGAACTTTTACCTTGGAGTTTTTTCATAAGGAGAGGAGAAAAATTGGTATTATTGTTGGCCTGAACAACATTTCTGAGTGATTGACAGATATTTTTATATATTTATATTTTTAGAAATTATATTTATATCTAAAAATACTTTTGCATTTGTTATATATTTATATATTTATTTTATATATATATATATAAAAAATATTTTTATCTACATGATACACGCACCTGTATATACAGAGAAATCTAACTCTAACCTGATGCTGCTGGGGGTTAGAGAATCATGGAATTTTTTTAGGTTGGAAAAGCTCTCTGAGATCAAATCCAACCAATGCCCAGCACTGCCAAGGCCACTGCTCGCCCACACCTCCAGGTGCCACCTCTGAGCAATGTCTGGGTGTTTCTCCACCGCCCTCCTGCACAACCAAACTGCATCTCGAATCCAGAAGCTTGGGAAAAACGTGATTTGTTCCAAGGAAATTCAAATCCAAAGATTCCTGCAAGGTTTGGAAGGAAATGCTGGTGGCAAACGCCACCTTTGCACTGATGTGGATTTGTTCCTGTGTCAGGTGCTCAGGAGCCTTGGTGGGGTCTGGGAAGTGGCACTGGGGAAATAATGCAGGAATAGGGGCTGTGGTGTGGGAGGATTCTGAGAGGAGAGAATTGGGCTGCTCTCAGTCTGAATTTCAGCGACATTTGATGATTCCGAAGGAAAATGGTCACAGCTGGATGGAAATAGGGACAGAGGAAGGACCAGGGAATGCTGGAATGGTTTGGGTTAAAGGGACCTTAAATCCCACCCATCCCACCCCTGCCATGGCAGGGACACCTCCCACTGTCCCAGCCCCTCCTGGCTGCTCCCAGCCCCAGTGTCCAGCCTGGCCTTGGGCACTGCCAGGGATCCAGGGGCAGCCACAGCTGCTCTGGGAATTCCAGCCCAGCCCCTCCCCACCCTCCCAGCCAGGAATTCCCAATTCCCAAGATCCCATCCAGCCCTGCCCTCTCGTGCTTTAAAACCATCCCGATTTTGCAGCTCCCTGGGAAGGGTGAGGGTGGAGCATCCCCTCCTGTGCAGGATCCTGCCGTGGCTGCTGCTGGGAATTTCAGGGTGTTTTATCACAGCCCTGCCGTTGGCTCTGGGCTCCTGGAGAGCTCCAGTTCCTGTTGGTACCAACCACAGCAGCCCCAGCCCACAGCTTTCACCTCCATGAGATTTCATTTCCTTCCTTGGGCACTTTTCCTTTCAGCAGCTCCATGTTCTTGTGCTGTTAATTCCCTAAAAATCTATTTTTACCCAGCAGTTGCATTATCCCTCTATTCATACGAGCTGATTTAGAACTAATAAAACCTTGATTATGTACCATGAACCAGGAGCGGGATTTCGCTTGTGCTGAGATCTGGCTGGAAATTTGTTTCCCCACTTCTTTCATCCAAATGATTTCTTTGTCTCCCCGCCGCAAAGGATGCTCTGTGCTGTCTGAGCAATCATATTTAACTGTGACAGAGCAAATTAAAAAGGGATTTTCGGGCATCCACACAGCACAAATGAGGCTCACAGTTCATCTACGTCTTTGTAGGCAGCCACGGGGTGCTCAATATTTTTATTTGAAATTATGCACGTACGAGTGTGAGATGGTTATTGGCTCAGGAGTTACAGTTCCCCCTCAGCTGCAGGCTGGGAGAAGCCAACCCTGCTGGAATCCTGGAGCGGAGGTTTTGCTGGAACGAGCTGAGCAAAACAAAGCTGGGCAAAGAGCGAGGTTTTTAAGAGCTGAATTAATTCTGTAATTAGGAAATTATGAGAAAAAGGCAATGATTTATTAATGGGGGATCTGGGAATGCTGTGTGCTGGGAGCAGGGAGAGGCAATGGGGGAGGTGAGTAGGGAACGTGGAGGGCATGGAGGGCACTGGGGGCATCCAGGAAAACAATGTGGAGCGAGACTTGCACTGGGCATGAAGAAATATCCCATCCCATCCCATCCCATCCCATCCCATCCCATCCCATCCCATCCCATCCCATCCCATCCCATCCCATCCCATCCCATCCCATCCCATCCCATCCCATCCCATCCCATCCCGTATGGAATCCCAGACTGGTTTGGGTGGGAAGAGACCTTAAATCCCATCCCATCCAATCCCACCCCTGCCATGGCAGGGACACCTCCTACTGTCCCATGCTGCTCCAAGCCCCAGTGTCCAGCCTGGCCTTGGGCACTGCCAGAGATCCAGGGACAGCCACAGCTGCTCTGGGAATTCTGTTCCGAGGCCTCCCCACTCTCATTGCAAAAACCTCCTCCCTGTACCTGAAATAAATCAACCCTTTTTCTATCAAAGGGGGTTTTCTGTCCTTTCCTTTGCTCTGCTTTCCCCCACCTCTCTCCATGATCCTGCAGGATTTTGTCCTTTCCCAAGGCACCAGTTCCCAGTGCCCGAGGTGCTGGGAGCTCTCTCACCCTGCACCATCCCCTTTCACAGGCAGCTCTGGATCCAAAGCAAACCCACCACGCCTGAGAACACAAACCCTAAAGATTTACACTCTGGAAAGAAAACAGGGAGTCCCAGGAGCTCCAGTAGGGTTTTTAGATCCCACGACTTCAAGCCAATTTCAGGAACACTGGCAGCCTTTGGACTCCATTTCAGACACTTAGTTGTGGTTTTATGTCTGATTTATTTCTGAAGGGCTACACAGCGCTTTTGGTTTCTTCCCTTGAACCTGGAGTTTTATGTTTTTATGGATTTTAAAGGAAATTTACAGCAGCACTAAGGCACTGCTTTTTGAAGCAGGGGATTCAGGGAGAAGTGAGCATAAAAGTGTGGTTTGTGCTGGAAATCTGCATCCTCCTCTCCAGCGCGAGTCCATTTGATGTTCTGAAGTGCTACAAAAGACGAAACGCTCAAAACCTGCAGCAGGAGATGAAAGCAGCCGGGAAGATTTACAAATCTGAAATAGGAATTGCATGACAAGAGACAAAAGGATTCCTCAGCGAGGGCTCCCAGCTCCCTGGGTCACTGCCAACCTCCCAGCCCCACCAGGAGCTCCCCTGATCCTGCGGGTTCCAGCTCAGCCCTCCCTGTCCAAGGCACTTTGCTGCAGTTCCTGAGCAATTCCTGGGGCTTTGTGGGCCCCCGGGGTGTTTGGGAGCCAGTGCTTCCCTCCTTTTCCCCGAAAATCCTCTCCTTTTCCAGCAGTGGCAGTGCCTCAGCAGCCTCCTGGGCATTCCTGCCCCAAACACTGGGGGGAAGGAGAGCCTTGGGGGGTTTCAGACGGAGAGCACTGAGGGTTGGTGTTTATCCCAGCAGTTTTGCCATTTTCCAGCCTCTCCTGTGCTCCCAGCCCTTCATCCAGGGTGGGAAGCACCAACTCCCCTGCACGAACACCACAGGGGCCTAAGGGAATCAGCAGCTCCTGGGCCAAGGCTCTTCCAGCTGCAACGGTGGAAAAGGGTGAAGGCCCCAAATTCCAGAGGTTCCAGTTGGATGGGGTTTGGAGCAACCTCACCCATGGAAGGTGTCCCTGCCTTTTAAAAGCTGTTTAAAAGCTTTTGAAAAATTATGTTTTTTCTAAAAATGCCCTGAATCTGGAGGGTCACTCCTTGTCTTAAATCCATCTGCCCATGAGGGCCAAAAATTTGTACTAAACAAGGCAAATAAAAAGCAAATAACTCATTAACAACTAGAGTAGGAATTTTCTGTTCCTTCCTCTGCTCAGCTGAGCTCAGGGAGATGTTTCTGGAGGGGCCTTGATGAACCCAGAGTGACAAGGGGCAGGAGGAGGAGAATGTGTTCACCTGGACACATCTGGGAGCACAGATCCATGGAAAAGGACCTCAGCTATGGGTGGGTGTGGGCTGGGGGTAAATCCATGTGCAGGACAGCTCTGTGGCAGGAGAGGAGCTGAACCTGCAGGTGATGGAGATGGAGAGGAAGCATCCAGAGAAACTGGGCTGAGGAATTTCGGAGGATTGAAATCCCCTCAGGGCTCCAGCTGCGGAGCTGCCCTGTGTTTTGGAGTGGGAATAGGGCAGGACTGGGGTGTGGGAGAATGTGGGAATTCCCTGTGGGTCAGGGATGAGGGGAAATTGAGGTGCCAGCCAAGGAAGGGCTGTTTCAGTCTGTGGGCCTGGTGTCTGCTTGTTTGTGGAAATCATTTTCTGGTGGTGCCACCGAGTTAAAGCTGGTAACTTACTGGCCTGCTGCATCTATTTCAATTAAAACCAGGAGTTCAGCTCTGTTTCAGTGAGGCAACTGCATTTTCCTTGTTCCCTTCGCAGGAAGTTAAAGGGATGGGAATAATCTGTCCCCGTTTCCTTGGAAAACAGGGCTCATCCAGGGGCACATCAGCCCTCCCCAGATCTGCAGCAGAATAACAAACAATTTGTTTGCAGAGCAGGCTTTGGAGCTGATTGTTGTAATTGAGGATGCAGCGGAGAGGCTCCGAGCTTTTGCCAATTTCTCAGGCTCCTGCAATTTCCTCCCGGGAGCTGATTGCCAGCCAGAGCCGTGGCACCTTCATTAGCTCCTCCTGAACTTTGCAGGGAGCTGGGAAAGCAATGGCTGTGTGTTGGGAGCAGGGAGGGAGGAGCTTTGTTTGCTGCCAGAATTCCAGACGCTGGCCCAGCACCGAGGATGGGAATTGTTGGGGTTTTTTTTTTCCACTCCTATTTCTGAACTCGGCCCGAATGCAAAATCCCAAAAGCACCTGCAAACCCTAAATCAGCACTGGCCCTGGAACAGCACACAGGGCTCAGCTCCTCTGCCAGGCTGGGCAGGGCCTGGCAGCAGGAGGGACATGGAAATGTGTCCCTGGGAAGGGCTTTGGGAAGGCCTGGGTGTGGCACTGCGCTGGGGACAAGGTGGGCATCGGGCACAGCTCGGGCTCCATGGGCTGGGAGGGCTTTGCCAGCCTCAGGGATCCTGGGATTCTTAGAGGATGGGACCAGGACCCACAGCAGTTCACCACAAACATCAAACAAGGCTCTGTTTTTCCATCAGAGGCAGGTTTTCCAAGGCTGGATCCCCTGTCCTGACCCTCTCCTTTGATGTGCTCGGCGTTCCCATCCTGGGTCAGGGATTTCATTCCTTGCCAACCTAAAGGATCCCGTGATTGCTCACCAGGCACTGAGGGAAGGTGGCCCAGCCTCTCTGCAGTGCTCTGAAGTGTTGCACTCATCAAGGCTGCTGAATAATTTAGGCAGATTTATTTCACGTTTGTGGTTCATTATCTTCCCTTGACTTCTCATCTCCCTGCCTGGCTTTCCGACCCTGCACCAGACAATTATTCCTGGAGCCCGGGTGGTTCAGAGAGAGCCCCCAGGCTGCCCCAAGGCTGAGGCTCTCCCCAGCTTTGCAGTTGATCCCTGCCCGTGGAAAGTGTCAGGATTAACAAAAAGCACGGGGTGGGCGCCCAGCCCTCGCTGCCCCTCCCAAAGTCTGTTTTTAACACAGGAATTTTCTGTGGTGCCAAAGAAACGGTTCCTGCCTCAGCCAGGGGTGCCCTCGGTGCTCACCCATCCCGTTTTTCCCCATCCCTGTGTTCCCCTGGGTGCAGGATCCCTGTGGGTGCAGGATCCCTGTGGGTGCAGGGTCCTGGGGGGTGCAGGGTCCCTGTGGGTGCAGGATCCTGGTGAATGCAGGGTCCCTGTGGGTACAGGGTCTCTGTGGATGCAGGATCCCTGTGGGTACAGGGTCCCTGTGGGTGCAGGATCCCTGTGGGTGCAGGATCCACCCCACAAACTCGGTCCTGGTGTGCCCCACTCCTGCCTAGCCACCTCTGCCTTCTCCGGGGTGCTCAGCTCCGTGGGGCTGCTCCTCCTGCTTCCCTTGGGAATGGCTGGGCTCCAGGGATGAGCCATCGGTGAGTGCAGGGGTTTGGAGTGGGGGAAGAGCTGGGACAGGGCACAGGGAGCGGCTGCAGAGCCTGAGAAAAGAGATGCTCCTGCACCCTGGGACTGCAGACACAGAAATTGGTGGTGGTGCTTCAACAAAACCTTTCACAGAGATGTGAAACTCCGGAGGTGTCCGGAGAACCTTTTGTTTAAAATCATAAAGTCATGGAATGGTTTGGGAATTGGGGAATTTAAATCCCATCCAGCCCCACCCCTGCCATGGCAGGGACACCTCCCACTGCCCCAGGCTGCTCCAAGCCCCAATGTCCAGCCTGGCCTTGGGCACTGCCAGGGATCCAGGGGCAGCCACAGCTGCTCTGGGAATTCTATTCCAGGCCCTCCCCACCCTCACAGGGAAGAGCTTCTCCCTAATTTCTAACCTAAATCTCCCCTCCTTTGCTGTGTTTTTAGGGCAAGTCTTGGAGCTGCCCATTTCACTCTGAGACACAAATCCCTCTCCTTCTGCCGCTCCTGAACTCACCCAAGGGTCATTTGGAAAGCTTCTCTCTCTCTCTCTCTATTTGTTAAATACTTTTCCAGAGTATTTATCTGCAGCATTGGAATGAGGAGTTAAACCACGGAGGATCCTCCCTGCTGCTCCCCGGGGGGAAGTGTCTCCTGCAGGATTCAAGCCTTGCTGGCACAATCTGCCCCTGCTGGGCTTGCTGGGGCTGTGGGATGAGCCCAGAGCTCCTGGAAGCACAGGGAGGTGTCCCACAGCAGCTCTGTGTGCACCCACTGCTGGGGCTGTGCTGGGAGGGCATCCCCAGCTCCCCGGGGTGAGCTGGCACCAAAGGCATCCCCCAGGGGAGCAATTCTGGTGGCTTTGACGGAGTCAGGGAGGGCTGGAGTGCTCTGGCTGCTTCGCTCAGGCACCTCGAGGTCACTGCTGAGCACAGAGGGCAAAGAGCAGCTCCCAGCTCCAAGAAACCAACCCCTGCAGGGATCTGAGCCCAGGCACGAGCAGGGAGCGGGGCTGCCAGGCTGGGGAAGGCTTCCCAAAGGGAAAAAGCTCTTCCCTGAGCATCCACATTGAACTGCCCAGCTTTCTGAATCCTCCATCTGCTGCTCCAAGCTCCTTTGTGCTGCCTGTGGAGCAGCAGAGATAACCCAGCCCTGGCTGCTGCCTCAGCACTCACAGGGACACCTTTGCACGGGGATAAAGTGTCCTGAGCAGCTCTGCAGCAGTGTCAGGCACCATCAGCCCCTTCCATACAGCCTGAACGCCTCAGAATCCAGTCTGGGCTTCAATAGATGGTTCTGGGTTCTGCTGCAAGAGGCTTGAGCTCCTTAAAAATAAACCTCTGTTACGGAATGGATTTTATTAACAGCACATCCAAGGGTTCGGCAAGCAATAAACTGTGTGACAGTGCTCTCACGAGGGAGTGAATGTGCTGAGGTGGCTTTCTTCGTGTCCAGAGTTGGATTTGCTGTTAGCCTGGCCCTCGATGTCGGGGTGTGTTGGATGTTCCTCCTCGGCTTCTGCTGGGAGTAGCTGGGCCAGAAGTTTGGGGCCATTCCTGTGGCATCTGGGTCACTGGAGGGGACACAGCTCCTGAGAGACTTAAGGAAGCCTTATTTACAACTTTATTAATCTCAGACTGTACAGAATCAGAATCCTGGAAGGGTTTGGGTTGGATGGGACCTCAAATCCCACCCCATTCCACCCCTGCCATGGCAGGGACACCTCCCACTGTCCCAGGCTGCTCCAAGCCCCAGTGTCCAGCCTGGCCTTGAACACTGCCAGGGATCCAGGGGCAGCCACAGCTGCTCTGGGAATTCCAGCCCAGCCCCTCCCCGCCAGGAATTCCTTCCCAATATCTTACAAGTCTTAATGATCTTATTGAAGCCTTACAGCTGTATTGAAGTCCTTGCAGACAAGTGATGGCTTCAGGAGGTGCCTTGTTGGTTGCTGGAAGGGGATGAGGTGGTGGCTCAGCCACGCTGCCAGCGCTGGTTTTTTAATAAAATTTGTCATTGGCACACCCAGGGACCGGACTCGGCCCCAGAACATGGGGCTTGCGCAGGCGTCGGGAATTGGAGACTTCTCGGTCTCCCTCCTCCGAGGCTCTTGACACTGAAAAGGGAGATTTTTGCATTCTGGTTGCTTGCCTGGGTTGTAACTCCCTGTCACTGTGATATGCTCGATTATCAGTTAATAAATACCCATTTACCTCCTCGTTAGGAAGATGCAGCCCCGGCAGAGCAGCGATTCCCCCGGAGTCTCCTGGTGGAGCTGCAGGAGCCGGAGCCTGCCCTGCTCCCCCAGCCCACCCTTCCCCCGAGCTTTATTTTCCAACAGCAAAAACAGCAGAAATGCCGAAAGCTGGCTGGGGAAAGCTGTTTTTAGACACCCCTCTGACATTCCTGACCCCAAATTCCCGGGGGCTCGGGCATGCGGAGGTGTCTGTGCCCGCTTCCAGCTGGGAGTGCCCATGGATCCCATCCGGCCGCATCCCGGCGCCCGCGGCTGCAGGGACGCTGCGGGCAGGAGGAAGCAGAGTGTCCCTGGCATGGGGAACAAGGAGCCTTTCCTCACCTCGCCTCCTTCTCCGTGGGGTTCAGACGCTGCTGTCCGAGCTGTGCTGGCTGCTCTGCGCTGCCCTGGCAGGACCTGGGAGCTTTTCCTGCCCCGAATGAAACCGCAGCACATTTAACAGCCCCCTCCATCCCTCGGGCTGCGGCTGTCAGTGAAACCCAGGCAGCTTCTGGCAGCGCTCGCTGGTACCTTGTGACTATTTATGTTTAACTAATGGCTTTTCTTTTTCCCCCCACAACATTCCCGTGATTTTTGGAGGCTTCCACGAAGCCCCTGGCAGCAGTTTGTGGAAGGGCCCGGCCTCGTTAGGGTGATGCATGGGAACGTCCACACTGATGAGGAGGAACGGGATTTGCTCTTTCTTGGGGTTGCCGCTTGGAACGGGAGCGGTTGCCTGGAGCAGGGGAGGGAGCAGGGCTCTGTGGGGCTCCAGGGAAGCTGATTTGTGCAGGAGCCGAGCTTTTCCCTTGGCTGCTCCACCCCCCCCAGCCTCTCACTGGGGACCGGGAGAGACCCGGGAGGGCGGAGGTGAGAAAATCCGTGGGTTGGGATAGACGGCTCGGCAGGAAAAGCAAATCACAGCGTGAATTCCCCTCTTCCCGTGGTGCTCAGCCATGCCCCGGACAGCAGGGCTCCGGCACACGGCTTGGGAAGGCAAACCCCAAACGTGCCCCCATCCCTCCCAAACGTGCCCCCATCCCTCCCAAACGTGCCCCCATCCCTCCCAAACGTGCCCCCATCCCTCCCAAACGTGCCCCCATGCCTGTCCCCAGCTCCCCAGGCTGAGCACGGTGTCCTGGGGCCGGGACATCCCTCGGGGCAGTCGGGATCAGCTGTCCCAGCCGTGCCCCCAGCCCCTGGTGCCCCCAGCCCCTCGCTGTGGGATGGGTGAGGAGCAGAGCAGCCCCTGGCACCGTGCAGGTGCTGCCCAGCGGGGCCTGGCACATCCCTGGGGGATGCAGATCCCACACACAGCCCCGGCTATGGGGAAGGAATAACCCCATAACCCCAGCCCAGCTCCCCACGGAGCCTTTTGCTCTGCATCCAGCCCCGTTCCCCAGGCAGCGCTTCCCAGCCCGTAATTAACTCCGGGCCCGTAATTTCTGTGTGTGGGTAGAGGAGCTGCTCAGCTCAGTGAGCACTAAAAATAGAGCTCAGTTCAACCCCCAGCCAGCTCACGAGCTCGGTTACATTAAATGTTTAATTAACAAATTTTCCCTGCATTACTTATGGCTGTTTATTCATCTATTGCTGTGTTTCGTGAATGATCCCAAGCAGCCTGTGCTTGTTTTGTCATGTTTGTCATAAACCTTAAATTAGATTTTTTTTTTGGTAGAGCGGGCGACATCAATGACTTTTTATTTTTTTTTATTATTATTTATTTTGTAATGGGCTCTGGGAAAGGTTTTTCTTTCTTTCTCATTATAATGGAGCCATCCATTTCTTTTGAGGCATTGGCTGTATAAATCTAAAAGCTCTCAAAATGCCTCATTTCAGCTTTAATAGGCAGCTGGATTTTTTGTGTTTGGGAAATAGGAGAGATGTGGGATTGTGACTGCAGTGAGTGAGGGTGAGCAGAGCCTCAGCTGGGCTGGGGCCATCCCTTCCCTCCCTCCTCATCCCCAGGGCAGGACAGGGCCGAACACAGAGAAATTCCTCTGCTGCTCTGGAGGACAGGGCTGGGGTTGTGGGTTTGGGTTTGGGTGTCAGCAGAGAAAACGAGGAGGGAGGAAGCTGTAGATTCATCATTTTGGGGTGGAATTCGTGTCTTTATCTGCACCTGAGCCAAGGCCAGGCTGGGTGGGATCGGAGCAGCCTGGGACAGTGGGAGGTGGCTCTGCCCATGGCAGGGGTGGCACTGGGTGGGCTTTGAGGTCCCTTCCAGCCCCCAAAATTATGATTATGGTGTTGATGCCATGATGATTTTTTGCCTTTTTTACCCCTTTTATACCTTTTACAACTTCTGTATCCTTGGTGCTTTTTGCCAACATTCTTGGACTTGTTTGTCAGGCTGGGAGATGAAACATTTTAGAGGTTTCGTAGTCAGGGATCAGAGTGCCCCAGAGCCCAAGGTCCTCTCCAGAACACATTTTGTAAACTAAGACAGAACCATCCAGGGGAAGGTTCCCTGGGGAGGGGGGCTCATTCCAGCCTCTCATTGGGGAATTTATGATCAAGATGCTAATTAGTAACACCTATAATGTTAGACCAGATCTATTGTGGGTGAGCACTGCGGTGTGCATGGGGGTGCATTGCACCTGGACGTGGTGCACCCAAGGATCCTTAAAATAAATACCAAGGTAAAATCCCTTTTCCCCTTCTAACCGTGTTTGATTCTTGATTTTAAGACCAGGAAAAGGCATCAGTGGAGTGCCCATCCCTGGAGGTGCCCAAGGAATTCCTGGAGGTGGCACTCAGAGCTCTGGGCTGGGGACAAGGTGGGCATCGGGCACAGCTGGGACTGCATGGGCTGGGAGGGCTTTGCCAGCCTCAGGGATCCTGGAATTCCAAGGAATTTTTTGTTCCCCTTTCCTTCAGGGAGAGGCCCTCGGGTGTCTCTGGGTGCCAGGCCCAGGGCTGGGTGTCACTGCTGGCCTGGAGGAGCTGCTCCTGTGCTGCCTCTCACGGGCGCTTCCCACATCCCTGGGGTTCCCTGTCCCACGGAGTTCAGCTCCAACCTCTCATCGTGGCTTTGGGACTGCTGAAGCATCAGAGTTTGGAGCCACTGCCCATTCCTCGTTTGGCAGGTTCAGCTTAGAACATTTATTTTAATTGAATCTTTTAATTTTGTTTTATTATATTTTATTTTTATTTTATTTTTATTTTATTTCAGTTTTCTATTTTCTTTTTCATTGCTTCTAAATTTTATTATTATTTTATTTATTTTATTGTTTTAATTTTATTTTTATTTTCTTGTTTTTATTCGATTGTGGTTTTATTTTTATTTTATTGGCGTTTTTATTGTTTATTTTATGGTTTATTTTAAAATTTATTGTTTAAAATTTATTTTTTTATTTTATTGGATTTTTTATTTTTTATTTTATATCTTCTTTTTTATTTTCTTTTTTAAGTTTCATTTTACATTTTTTACCTTATTTCATTTTATTTTCTTATTTAATTTAATTTAATTTCATATTATATTTTATCTTTGATTTTATTAGGCCTTACCTAATTTTACTTCACATTATTTGAATCTATATTATTTTATTTGATATTATTTTATTTTTAATTTAATGACACCTTACCTTATTTTATCTTACCTCATTTATTTTATCTGATTTTACCTCAGCAGATCAATGGGTGGCAGAACGAGATGGCTCCAGTGAGGGACGATTTCCTTTTGCAGCTGCCCCTCTGTGCCTTGGGAATGCCTCTGGAATTCTGCTTTCCACAGGAACTGGGTCCCAAAGGGAGCCTGCCTTCAGTGGGGGCTCCCCCAATGCACAGAATTCAGCGATTCCTTCTTTTTTTCCCAATTCTGCCATTCCTGCTCCCCTCTGGGAGTGGTGGGAGAGAGGAGGGGAGGCTCTGCCCTGCTGAGCCCGAGCTCACCAAAGCCTGCACTGACAGATAAACCTGGCTCTAATTTACATCGCTGGGCTAATTAAGGGATACAAATTACCAGCCCTGGAAATTTCCATCGGCAGACAAAGCCATTTCTTTTCTCTTGGCGTCCTCGTGAGGGAAGAGGTTTTTGTGGGGCAGTGCAGGAGGAGTGGGCTGGATCCGGGGGTCTCCTTGCCCGGGGAATGATGGAGTTGGGAGCTGCAGGCACCGGGGATGGGGCAGAGACCTGGCACAAATGAAATTGGCTGGTCAAGAAATCAGCTGAGGGCTGGGCAAAGTCGTGGCCCCAAGGAGTCTGAGCAGTGCAGGGCGGCCGTGTTTGGTGGCACTTGGGCCAGGCAGGGGCTGCTGGAAAAGGATTATTATTATTATTATTATTATTATTATTGTTATTATTTCACATTCCAAACCCACGCAGGGTTACACTCACCCACTGTTCTGGGGTGTGCCAGGCACTGGAGTTGTCCCAGCTGATTTTTGGGATGGAGTTGATTCCTACAAACTGAGAAACCCTTAATCCATGGTGGCAGAAGGGGTGAGCCCTGCCCCTCTCTGTGGATGCAGATTCCTTTTCCTTGGGACTGGCTCCATCTGCTTGGAATCCCTGGGGTGGGAGAAGAAAATCTCCTTTTTCCTCTTGCTCCTTGTGCAGCATTCCCTGAGGGAAGTGGTGCACCAGGCCCAGGGGAGAGGAGACCATTGCATGGAGAACTGGCTGGACCTGGGTGCTGGGATTTGGGATCCTCCCTGCTGGGATTTGGGATCCTTCCTGCTGGGATTTGGGATCCTCCCTGCTGGGATTTGGGATCCTCCCTGCTGGGATTTGGGATCCTCCCTGCTGGGATTTGGGATCCTCCTGCTGGGATTTGGGATCCTTCCTGCTGGGATTTGGGATCCTCCCTGCTGGGATTTGGGATCCTCCCTGCTGGGATTTGGGATCCTTCCTGCGGCTCCAGCTGCTCCAAGGGCCAGCACTGGATCGGGATCCATCCTGGGATGGGGAACCCAGAGACACAGGATGGGTTCTCCAGGCCTGGCTGCTCCCCACACAAACCCCGAGCTGCTGCCCCAGTCCAGGCTGTGTTTTCACTCATTTTGGAGCACTAATTGCTCGTGTTAATGAGCTGCCTGATGATTAAAGGATCGTCCCTGGCTCTGGGGCTGTCCCTGAGCTGCAGCCACGGACGGGGTGTGTGAGCTGACCCCGATCAGCCTCCCAGGGCTGGCCAGGGTAATTAACAGCTCCCAGCTTTTTGGATTCTGGAGCTCTTCAGATGGCAGCCAGTGGGAGAGAGGGATCAGCTCCTCATCCCAGAATTTTCCCTGGGCACCCGGAGGTTCTTGCTGAACGCTGAACACAGAGGTTCTGTCCCTGTCCCTGCTCCAGAGCTGCCTCCAGCTGGAGGGACAGGGGTGCCCCATCCCGGACTTTTTGTATCCATCAGCAGGACTCTTTATGTTATAGACGACCAGAGAAAGCCACCTCTGGCTCTCCCTGAAATCTGGATATTTAATAGATCTGGAGGCAGATATTTAATGCAGGAAGTTGAGTGGTGGTGATGTTCTCTTCCTCTTTATCCCGTGTTGTTTCTTGGCGTTATGTGCAATGTTCTGTTCCAGCGCAGCATTTAAATGGGATAAATGCAGATAATTTCTGGTTTTGAAGTGGTTTTCCTTGTGTCCAGGAAGAATTGCATCTCCTCTGGGGCGCCCAGGGGCCAGCAGCGTCCCGTGGCTGTGGCACAGCACAGGTGACAAAATGTGACAATGCCTGTGACAAATAAACTGCTCCAAGCCTTTCTCAACAGCCGAGAGAATCAAAACCAACTTGAAATTCAAGCCTGGATGACTCTGCAGTGCCTCGTGAGGGCTGACAGGCGACACAGCTCCTGTAATTCCAAGTACATCCTTTCCCAGGGCTCTGTGTGGATGCCGAGGGCCCCTCAGAGCTTGTCAGCCAGGGCAGTTCATTTCCAGGGATAACACTTCCTTCCTGGGACGTGGAATGGGTTTTATTCATGGGCTTGCTTCAGTAAAAAGCTTTCAGAGTTCTGTTTTCAGCGCTGCCAGCCTGGCTCCCGGTGCTGATTTGGGTTTTTATCCATGTGTATTGCACAGATAACGCCGGAGTTCAGCTGCTTTCATTAGCAGGGCGAGGAGAGAGCCGGGGAGAGGCACAGCCTGAGCTCAGGAATGCTGAGCTGGGGGTGGGCACAGGCAGCTGGGGCCCTCCATGGCCATTTACTGATTTATTCCCTGTTCTCAGGGTGGCAGGAGGATGTGGAATGTGCAGAACACACCAAACACGGCTAAAACTGAGGGGCTGCCCCTGGATCCCTGGCAGTGCCCAAGGCCAGGCTGGACATTGGGGCTTGGAGCAGCCTGGGGCAGTGGGAGGTGTCCCTGCCATGGCAGGGCTGGGATGGGTGGGATTTAAGGTCCTTCCCACCCAAACCATTCCAGAATTCCATGGAAACGCCCTCCCAAGCCCTGAACTGGCCCAGCAGCTTCGGTGTCCTCATGTCCAGTTCAAGTTAATTCTGCCTAAACCAGACCCAGCCTGAGCTTCTCCCCTGGGGGGAGGCTGAAAGTGGGGATTAAGGGTTTGAGCCAAGCTGGAAGTGGGAGGGGTGGTATTGCCTTGGAGAAATCCAGGGCTGGGCACCAGGGAAGGGTTTATCCTGAAGGATTTAAAGTGCCCGTGGATAAATTCAGGCTGAGAGGCAGAAAGTTTCTGACATCCATTAAAATAAAGAACAGCTCCCGACAGGAGGAGGAGGGGAAAAGGATGGGTTTGTTTGAAGTTTAGCAGTTTATGGAAACAATCCCAGGATGTGATCCCGTGAATACCTGAAATATTCTGGATGGATCCTACTCCTTCTCACCAGGGACTGACAGGGCAGGAGCAGTCATGGGGGCCTGGGGAAATTCCAACCCATCTTAATGACCCTCTCTGCCCCAGTTTAGCAAAATTTCCCAAAAACCAATATTTTAGTGAGTAATTGTTCTTAAAAGTAGCTGGCAGAGCAGTTAAAATAAACTCATCACTCCTCAATATTCCAATCCTTCTTCCTGGGCTTGTTTCCCCAAATTTGAACTTTATTCTGGGAATAATAAATAGACTTTGCTGCACATGAGCAGCGAAAATGTCGTATTAAAAGCAGGCTGAATATTTAACTGAAGTTTAAACTTGTCATTCAATGAGCTGATAATAAATGCCATAAGCTATTCAGCTTTCAAATTAAATCCCTGAGCAAATGTTTTGAGAGAAGGGGCTGATTTATCCCTGTGTACGACTTTATTTGCTGGGAAATTTCAATATCGAAGTCACAGCACTTCTGAAAAAAAGCCTTAAATCAAGATTTTCCATTGACAACTTAATCTGGTAGCACAGGCTGATGAAGATGGGCTGGTATCTTGAATATTGAGTTATTTCCCAGGCTTCTATTTTTCTCACTTGGAAATTTGCTTTGCCAACTGCCTAAAAAGTCATTTTTATTATGATGGGGTTTTATTTTCACATAATTTTGCAGGTTATTTACTGGGAATGAGAGGAGAATGGGGTTTAAAGAGATGTGATGGACACATGATGGATACTTCTCCTGTTTGCTGGTTCTTCTGTTAGTTGTAGGTAATAAATTCCAACTTCCAAGGCAAAGAGAATTTTCCAGGGAGGAGCAAACCCCAAGAACCCTCCCTGAGAGTCCCCCAGTGCTGCAGCTCCTGGGGGGAGAGGAACATCTGGAGAAATCAGGCCAGTTCTGGGTTCACATCTGCACTAAAAGTATCTAAATCTGGTCAGATATCGGTGATTCTTCTCAAACTCAGCTCCAGCTGGGCCAGGGCAGGCTCAGGTTGGACAGCAGCAGGAATTTCCCCATGGAAAGGGTGCTCAGGCCTTGGCAGGGGCTGCCCAGGGAGGTTTGGAGTGCCCATCCCTGGAGGTGCCCAAGGAATTCCTGGAGGTGGCACTCAGAGCTCTGGGCTGGGGACAAGGTGGGCATCGGGCACAGCTGGGACTCCATGGGCTGGGAGGGCTTTTCCAACCCCAAGGATTCCGGGATTCTGAGAGGATGGGACCAGAATCCACCTCAGTTCACCACGAACATCAGCCAAGGCTCTGTTTTTCCACCAGAGGCTCTCCAAGGCTGCATTCCCTGTCCTGGCTGCCCCTGGGCCCTGCCCAGCTCTCCCATCCCGGACCAGGAGCCGATGCCCTTCCCTCAGCCCAGGGTGCACAGGCTGCCCTAATCCACCCCCAGCTGCGTTTCCAGAGCCAGCAAACCACAGAGGGAGAGGAGAGGGAACAATTTATTAACATTTCCATAGGTGGCTGAGCCTGGGCACGCTCCTGCTCCGGGCTTATCCCATGGGATATGGGGAAGCTCCTGAGCACTGAAAGGAAGCTTAAAAACAGAGAAGTTCTGCCTCTCACCCTTCTAAAATTCCCAGGAAACGTGCTCAGAGCAGCTCATTGTGGAGCAGGCTGTGCAACGTCCCGAGGTCCCTCCTGTTCCCAGTCTGTTTGCCACAGGCTTCAAAAGAGGCTCCATGGAAAAAAAAATGTAAATAGAGTGTAAAAAAGAGCACGTCAGGCTTAGAGCCTTGTTTTCAGTGCAGCAGGCTACAGCGATGAACAGAGCTGGTTCTTTTCTGCTCTGACAGCAGGAAAACACCTCAGCAGTGCTTTTCCCCTCCTGGAGCTGCTGTTCCAGCCTCAGGCAAGCTGCCCTGTGCTTCCTGCTCCCCAGGGATCTCCCTCCCCACCTCAGAAGCCTCCCAGCAGCTCAGGGAGCTGGCAGCTCTCCCTCGGAGCCCAGGGCTGTTTCCGACTGTTCCCCACCCTGCATTTTGGTGGGACGGGGTCTGGGTGCTGCAGCCGGACCCTGGGGAATGGCTGGGCTCAGGTGTCACCTTCAGCAGAGCCCACGGACATCCCACAGGCTTTATCCTGATGGGGCTTGGGATTTATGGAATCACAGAATCGCTGAGGTTGGGAAATCCCTTTAAGATCACAGAGTCCAAGCCTTCCCCAGCACTGCCAAGGCCACACTGCCCCATGTCCTCAAGTGCCACATCCACAGGGCTCTGAAATCCCTGCAGGGATGGGCACTCCAGCCCTGCCCTGGGCAGCTGTGCCAGGGCTGGGGAGCCCTTTCCAGGAAGGAATTTTCCCTCATATCCAACCTCCCCTGGCTTTTATTTATTTTATCTCTTTTGATGTTGCTTCCACATCTGAAGTGCTGAGGTGGCCTTTGGGAGAGCCTGAGATGGGCCTCGTCCTCCATCCACAGGGGAATTCACAGCCATCAGTTCATCCCAAAATTCAGACTTTTAACAGGCACTGAATTCCTTCTGCCTTCAGGAGCCTTGTGGGTCTGATGCCTTAAGAGGCCTCCTAAAAACAGAGCCTAGACAGGATAAGGGAATAAAGGTCAGTATTTATTTGAAAGCCTTCAAAGGTACCCCTGGGAGCCAGAGGCCACTGCTGAGATGGACCCCGAGATGGACCCCAGGTCACGAGTTCTTCACACCTTTGTAGGTTTGGTTCATTTGCACATCAGGGTTAATTCTCCAATTAAAGCTTCAGTTAATGATGTCATTTCCCCAAGCTCACCCCCCTTTTGAGGCTTTTGGTTGACACATTTCAGGCCTAGGACGGTCTGGGTGTCCTTGGGGCAGGCCCAGAGAGGCTTTGTTGTGTCTGCCTGGCACGAGGGAGCAGCAGTGACCAGGCTGCAGGAAACTCCAGAGCTCCACACTGGGCACTGCGGGGTTTGAAACATATCAAAGTTCAAACCTAAGGTGTCAGGTCTCTGGGGTTTGCAGATTTGGGAGCTGCCACCTCACTGGCTGAAGGCTCCATGTCCAGAGCTGTGGCACTGCCACGTGCTGCCCACTCCTGCCCTGCTCCACACTCCCCACAAATTTATCTAAACGTGGAGAAAACCCTGATTCCTGATTGCCTCAGCCAGGCACAAATCAAACCCAGCCACCAAACCCAGTAAATAGGAAATTGATTCCAGATTCGCCTGCTGGGTTTCACCTCACACAGGAGAGACAGAGCCTCGGATGGAGTGGTGCCCACCCCACAGCAACATGGGACCTCCTGTGCTTCCAGGAGAGGTGCCCAGCCTCGGGGAGCCTGAATTATCCAGGAGGCAAAGGAGAGGTGGGGGAAACTCTGTGGCTTCAGTGCTTCAAGCAGGAATGTTTGGAAAATGGAAAGCAGGACTGTTCTGACAGCTAGGAACTCGTGACAGGAGCTGTGACCCCAGGAGGGCTGTGCCCAGCCAGGAGGGGGCTGCAGGGCCACCTCAGCTTGTGGCACTCGGGGACATGGCAGTGCTGGGGAGCTGCTGCTCTCAGAGAGCTTTTCCAGCCCCAGAGATTCCATGGTCCAGGATCTGTCACCGAGCACCAGCCTCTGTGTTGGACACTCCCAGAGTCCCAGGGCACGTTCAGTAAGAAACATTTTAAACAACTGATTTTCCTTCTAATAACTTGTGGCATGAGCAATAACCAGCTCCGAGAGCAGAGCCAGGCAGTTCAGAGCCGTATTTCCATTTTAATGTGCGCTGCTCTCCAGGTGAGTTAACAGAGGCTTTCTGTAATGACCTAAATAAAACCTCCATCCCTCGTGCCTGCGAGCACTCGGGGTTTTCAGAATTCACACAGGTTTGGTACAGGGAAATCAGCCAAGCCACAGCCCCCACACTCCCCACGTGCCCGTGCTGCTGCTGCACGAGCAGGAGATGTTTTTACACAGCAGAACAGAGCAAACGGGAGGAGCAGGAATGATTCTATGAGAATTTCCTAAGTATTCTCCGGTTTCTCGCTGCCATTAGCTAATTTGAGCGGGGTGGTTGCCATGGAGATGTGGAAGCAGCACGGATGGAGGTAGGAGAGAGCAGGGTGGGATTTATCCCGTTCCTGCTGCCAGCCCGTGTGTCCCACACCCTGAGGGTGCACAGGGACCCCACAGACAGGGGCTGGGACATCCCGACCCCCTGGTGTCCCACAGGGCACAGTTCCAGTGTCCAGCTGGGAATTGGGGCATGCTCAGGGCTGGGCTCCTCTGTGCTGCCTGCTGGAGGCCAAGGATCCATGGCAGGAGCGGGATCCCAGCACGTCTGCCCTGCCTGGCCCCAGCAGCCCTGCAGGGAATCCCATCCTGGGGCTGTGTGCTCTGAGCAGCCCAAATTCCCTCTTTGTAGTGACCTCACCCCGCTCTCCATCCCCAGAGCCACAGGGGGATGTGGATTTTGGCTTTAAGGTCACAGCAGAGAAATGAGAACCTTTGGAGGTAGTGTGACCTCACACTCAGCTGGGCTGGTTTTGGTGTGTGAGGCCCAGCCTGGCTATCAGGAAAGGCCCTGGCTCCCAGCAGAGGGAACAGGGGTGCGAATGTGTCCCTTAGGAAGGGAGGGAGGGTAAATATAGGTGGGATATTGGGGAGAATCCTTCCCTGGGAGGGTGGGGAGGCCCTGGCACAGGGTGCCCAGAGCAGCTGTGGCTGCCCCTGGATCCCTGGCAGTGCCCAAGGCCAGGCTGGACATTGGGGCTTGGAGCAGCCTGGGACAGTGGGAGGTGTCCCTGCCATGGCAGGGGTGGCACTGGGAGGGATTTAAGATCCCTTCCCACCCAAACCTGCTGGGATTCCATGGTTCTATACCTGGCATTCAATCCCCTCTCCTGGGGATTCCCTGGAATTGTCGGCAGGGGTGGCTGTGGCAGAGCCAGGCCGGGAGCTGTGGGTGAGGGCTCTGAGGGCAGACAATGCCCGAGCTGAGGCAGCCGTGTCCTGGGGCATCCGTGGAATTCCTGGCCTGATGGGAGGCGAAGGGAGCCGATACCTTCGGTCACCTGTCAGAAGCTGCTCGGCTCAAAGGAGCAGAGCTGGCACTTCCATCTGCACCAGGAGAGTGAAAAGGTCGCTGCACAGGAGCTGCTGCAGCCAGGCCTGTCCCTGTGCTGGTGATGTGGCTGCACCCAGGGCCCGGCTGCCAGCCCTGATGGAATCACGCTCATCCCGAGCCCCAAGGATCCAGACAGGCTCAGAGAGAGCTCAGCTGGGCCAGCACTCCCAGCACGGGCAGCTCCGGGGGCCACAGGGTCACAAACACCCCCAGTGACACCAGGGACAAACCAGCAGCTCCCAGGAGTGGCTGCCCCTTGTCCCCAGGTTTGTGGCTCCAGCAGTGCTGTGGGCACTGCTCGTTTGTTATTCCCCGTGATGGGCTGCAGGATGTGGCAGCAGAGTGTCTGCAGCAGGCTGCAACAGGGAAAAGCAGATGGAAGCCAGAGCTGCGCTAATTAAGCTCGATAATAGAAATGTTAATTAAAAACCCGAAGAGGAAAGGACATTCTGTAATCTCCTGGTGCTCTCAAGTCATGCAGAAATGGCCAGCTGGAAGGAGCAGTTGGGCTTTGCCCTGAGCTCAGACCCCAAAGCCTCCCCCAAGGATGGAGCAGGGTGGGAGCAGGAGCCACCCCGGGAGCTGCAGGAATTCTGCATTAGGGACACTTTGGGAAGGAATGCTCCATGCTGCAGGGAAATCTGTGAGCAAAGTGCTCCTCAGGCCGAGGGAAGCTGGAAGGAGCAGCACCTCCATCGCAGCAGCGGCTCCTGCCCGGCCTCCTGCGGCTCCTCCTGCTCCACCCCGGGCAGGGAGCCCCAGGCTGCCCCTCTCGGGGTCCACAGGGCTCCAGCACAGCCCCTGCTCACAGGGCACAGGGCTGGTCAGGCACCATCAGCACACACACAGCTTTGTGCCACATCGGCTGCTTCATTCCATGTTTTCCACTCCCTTTCCCTCTTGTTTTGCTGTGGCACAGAGAGTCCTCGTTCTTCCTTTCCTGGGGACAGTCCTGCATATCCCTCAGAGCCACTGGAGGTGTTGCAGTGGGGGTCACTGGGGGGGTTTCAGCGTGAGGGTCACGGAATCCCAGAGGGTTTGAATTGGGAGGGACCTTCAATCCCACCCAGCCCCACCCCTGCCATGGCAGGGACACCTCCCACTGCCCCAGGCTGCTCCAAGCCCCAATGTCCAGCCTGGCCTTGGGCACTGCCAGGGATCCAGGGGCAGCCACAGCTGCTCTGGGAATTCCAGCCCAGCCCCTCCCCACCCTCCCAGCCAGCAATTCCCAATTCCCAATCTCCCATCCATCCCTGCCCTCTGGCAGTGGGAAGCCATTCCCTGGGTCCTGTCCCTCCAGCCCTTGTCCCCAGTCCCTCTCCAGCTCTCTTAAAATGTTCCAGACCAGGTTGGACATTGGGGCTTGGGAATTAATTAATGATGAATCCCCTTTTTTCTTACAGAAGCATGGATTATCTTTGTTAATTAACCAATGAAATTAACACACGATTCTAGTTTTTCTTTTCTTAACCTCTCCTGGTCTAGTTCTAACAACCATAAGCATTACATGGGTATTACACAGATTTGTGTGTACAGTTTCTATCAGCTCTTATTGTTTATGTGAATCCTGTCTCTAAAAAATGTGAACAATTTCATTCTATCTGTATTTTGTCTAAAATAATATATCTAAAAAATGTGAACAATATAGTTCTATCCATATTTTGTCTAAAATAAAGAACTCTATGAGAGGATAACACTGCTACAGCAGAAAGAACCATGCTCAAGGTCTCTGCTTTTCAATGTTTAAGGCACTTTGCATGTATTTCTACTAGAAGCTAAAATTCTGTATTTCTGTTTCACGTTGGTAAGATTTCATGGATCTCATTTTGTCCAAGGCTTTAATTCAGCTCCTGTGCCTTGGCTTTGCTCTGGGCCTGGGTCCAGAGATGCTCTCACTCCCACAGGAAAGTGACATGTCTGAGGGCAGAGGCTGAGCTGGGCCAGAGCTTCCACCTGGGAAAACCTGGGCAGGGAAGGGCCTTTTCCATCAGGGATTTTCAGTGGGAGAATGCACATTTCCACAATGCACAAAGCATTAAGGTCTGGGGTTAAAGCACACAGAAATACCACACCAGGAGAGCTGCACTGCGAGGCTCTGGTTTTGTTTCACATTTTGGAACAAGTCCCACAGCCTGGAGGGAGCTCCAGACCCCAAGCACCTCCTCCCTGCCCTCCCACTTCTCCCAACCCATTAAATAAGTCAAAATCCCATTAAAGCCTCGCTGCCAAGTGTTTAAGCTCAGCATAAATCACGGTTAATACACTTCTTATTAATTGGCTTCCTACCCTTGCGTTTCAAGTGGAATTTTAAACTTGGTGGAGTTCAGAAACAAACTGTTTAATTGCTGGACACAAGATGTATTTTGATCTTTTCCAGGGTAAAGAACCCCACTCAGATTGAAAGCCGCGCTTGGTTTGTGATTGGAATTAATAAGATCAAAGGAGAATTTGGCATATTTAAGCAGCAGTAATTCAAAGGAGCGCTGCCAGCAGCCTCTGCTCCCTCCAGTCAGAATATTCTTTTTAAAATATTGAGGGAGCATTAAGCGTTTGATACTTGAACATTCCCTCTTGTGATATTTCTCATTGTATTACCCTGATTTCATGGTCCAGGCAGGGGGTAATCAAACCCTCACAACAAACACCACTGACTGAGGAAAAGGGGCTGGGGGGTGGAAGGACAAGGTGAAAGAAAAGCAGATAAACCAGTGAAATATCAGAGGCAGCTGCTCCTGGCCCTCAGGGAGGGAATGGAGGGCAGAAATATGTCTATTTATCCCCCTCATAAATATAATAAATGAGATAAATGAGGATAAATGAGAATCAGATCCACAGCAGAGACTCGATCTTCCCATGGATAAACAAAGGCCCGAAGCTGCAGCAGCAGTGGAGGGTCAGTAACACCTCAGAGCAGAGCAGAGCAGCTCCTTCCCCTGGCAGGCAGCTGGTCAGGGGCAGAAAATGACATTTGTGGTGTGCAGGAGGGGAGCATTGTGAAGAATTCTCTGTTTCTGTGAGCAAAAGCCCTGAACTGAGCACTTACAGGTCAGATCAGGTTAAATCACTGAGTCTGAAGGGATTAAAAAGGCAGGGGAGGGGGAGATGCTGCCAAAGAGCCCAAACCCTCAGCCAAGCTTGGAATTAGAAAAGGAGAAAGCGAGGAATTCCGAGGGTTAGTTGGGAAATTTGGCAGAACTCAGGTAGCTGGATATGGATAAATCCCTGATTTGTTTGATTCTACAGTGCCAAAACCTTCTAGGACTGGGTCTTGGGGTAACAAATCCATCCCAGCAAGGGATTAGGAATAAATCTGCGACAAATGGAGGAAATAACTGACCCTCAAATCTGGGAAATGCAGAGGGAAAGGCTGGGAGCCCCAGGACAGGCTCAGCTGTGCTCCTGGAAGGAAATTAAACACTGAACCTCGAAGTTCATGAGGAGAAAAAGGGATAAAGGGAGAAGTAGAGGCGATGGGCAGGATCTGAGGGTGGTTTAAATGGGCAGCCCAGGCACACAGAGCACAGACCCAGCACTGCCCTGATCCGATCTGCAGCAGGGATGGCTCCTGCTAAACGCAGGCAGCAAGGGAGTGGAGCAGTTGCCACTGCACAGATGGGATATTACTGCTCAAATAGGAGAGGATGGATAATAATGAGAGCCATAATCGGACCAAGGAGATGAATAATTGCCTGCAGGAGAGATGAAAAACGCTGCCAGTGGAAGCCACAGGCTGCAGGGAGTTACCTATGGAGCTTCTCAGAGACAGGAGTGGGGAGCAGTTTTAGTTAATTTTATTAAATGTTCTCATTAGCAACGCTGGGACAACAACCAGAAACATTCCCAGGGAATGTGCTGGGAACAAGGAGCTGGGAAACCTCCTCCTCATGGGGGAGAAACTGGATGCTCTTCAGCACTGCAGTAAAGTGTGAGTATTTAAGGAGTGATAATGAGAGGCACTAAGAAACACGGCTTTCAGCTGGAGACACTTCTTAGCAGTTTCTTCTGCCTTTCCTTGAGCTTTTCCTCCTGCTTTGTCCTGGGAAAAAGCCAGCTCTGCTCCAGGCCTGAAGTTTTCCTTATGCAGAGTATTTATCTTTATTCCCTTTATTTCCTCAGGTAGTGACGAGCAGCTTTCCAGGGCAGGTAATATTTAATTCTTCTCATTTCTTTATTCAATTCTTCTCATTTCTTTAGGCCTCTGTGTGTCTCACTCTCCCTGGGAATCAGAAGCTCCTCTCTCACCCTCCTGGGGTCATTTGTCAGTCCCAGCCTGGAGATTCCAGGGACATTCTGGTGCCTCCCCAGCTCTCACACCCCGAGCACGGCACAGAGGACTGAGCTCATTTTGCACAGTTCCAGCTTCCCACTGTCAGACACAAATATTTAACTGTGATGTGCAAAAATCCAGGAATGAAGTGAGCAGGAGAGGGCCGAGGTGCTCACTTCATTCCTGAATTTTAACACATCACGGTTAAATATTTGTGTCTGACAACAGGAAGCTGAAACAGTGCAAAAGGAGCCTCTCCAGCCACGCCTGGAGTTTGTTCAAGCAGGTTTTTCCTGTGCCTTCCCATTACATGAATTAACAGGTGTGATAAATAGATGCTATAATATTGGCTTTCTGCAAATGTTAAAATAAGTGATGTTAAAAGTAGCTTTTGGAACAGTGGCTTTGTCACAAATAGATGCTGTATGTAAAACAGCTTTATTACAAAATAGATGCTACATAAGGTAGCTTTGTTGTGAAGATGTGGGGTTTTTTTAATACTTTTTTTCATTCAACCAAAAACTTAGAAATAGCTGTGCTTATGAACTGTGTGCTTGCACTCCTGCTGCAGCACACCAACTCTCAGCACCAGGTAAGATAATGTGTGTGGCCAAAAGGCTTCTCCCCACAGCGATCTGCTGCTTCTGGGAACTACAGGAGAGAGGGAGAACTGCATCCATCTTTGAACTGCTCCTGGAAAGGGTTTGAATATGTATAATTGTTTATGAATATGTAATAATTCGATGTGTATGTAAAGGGAGTCCCCAGGACAGCAGGGTGCTCTTGGCTGAGCACCAAAGCACCCAGTGCTGTGACTTTTGCTTTATTACCTTTGTCCCTTATTGTCCTTTATGAAACTTTTCAATCCTAACAGGAGGGTGAAGCTCGTTTTTCACAACAGGGAAATCCACCCATGGTGCTGCTGGGTCACTCCCTATCCACAGCTTCCCAAGCCTCGCTGGGAATTTCTGTCTCTGTGCAGGGGAAGGGACAGCACAGAGGTGAATTTTGGGGAGTGGGAAGGGGGATCCAGCAGTGCTGGGTTAAACCGGGGCCTCAAACACTGAGGAACTGTGGAAAAGAATAACGAAAATGCTCTGGCAATGAATGGAGGAGCAAAGTCCTGTGTCCAGCAGGGGGCTGGGAGCACTCAGAAGTTCCCAGCAAGGGGAGGGGGTGTGGGAGACCACAGGAACCTTGACTGGCTCCAAACAACCGGCTGGGAACGGTGCAAAATGTGGGATATGTAGGATTTCCTTAAGGAGAGTGTTTAATGTTTGATCTTTGTGTATTTTCCAGCCTAATCAGCAAGGAGGGAGATTGAATCCATGGAACAGAGCAGCCCAGGAGCTCTGAGGGATGTCCAGGTGCTGGAAAAGCAAATCACTCAGAATTGGCTCATTAAGGTTCAGGCTGGCCGTGTTTCAATGTCCGGGCTCAGGGGAGGTGAACAGGGCTTGGCAAAGAGGGTGAACCTCGGGCAGTGGGCACAGGGAATGCAGGGCACAGGGAATGCAGCGTTTAAGGGCCACTGGCAGAACTGCCAGGATGAGAATGAAACTGACAGAGACAACTCAGGCACTCAAATCAGCTCTGACTGGGGAAAGGCAACTCCAGCAAGGGGGGTCTGTGACCCTGACCCAGGAAACCACAACCCAAACCCAGAGGAACACTGAGCATGGCACTGAGCAGCCTGAGAAGGGACAGGATCATTAACCAGTGCAGCTAGAACGCTAATTAATGAGAGAACTGTCACTTGCAGCCAGTGAACAGCAGCTCCTCTGTGTGCTAAAAGGTACAAACAGCAAAAACCCCGTGCTTGGTTTCTGGGGCACCACAGAGCACCCAGCTCTGGAATAACCAGTGGAGGTCTCTCTGCAGCGTGGAATTATTGCCTTGTTGCACAAGGGGTGAGGGATCCCATTTTTGTGGACAGCAAGGCCACGCTGGAATTAGGGGGGAGATTCTTCACCTTGTCTCTGCCTTTTCTCTCTCTTTCTCTCTCCCCTTCTTCTCCCAACTTCTTCTTCTCAAAATATATTGTAAAAAATTCCCAGTTGTGTCTGGATAAATTGAAGTTTGCAGAGAGCCTCTCTTTGGATGGTTTAAAATTTGCCAAGGACCATGTTCAACTCGAATGCTCTGCAGTTTGCAAGTCTGAGTTGTTACTGAGCCCTCTGAGAATTTGGTGTTTCCCCCTCTCACTGCCCAGGGTGACTCCAGCTGCCTTCCCCTAAAGCCTGGGAGTGGGCTGGGGCATTCCAGGGAGTGACTGCAGGGGCATGGGGTGAGGCTTTTCCTCATCCCGTGCTGGGCTTGGCCCCCAGCCGATGCCAGGGAAGGGCTTTATCCCTCAGGGTTCATCCCTGCATTGTCCCAGGCCAGGCTGGACAGGGCTTGGAGCATCCTGGGCCAGTGGAAGGCGTCCCATGTTAGGGGAATGGAGCTAGATGGGATTTAAGGTCCTTCCAACCCAAACCAGTCCGGGATCCTACAATAAAGAAATTCCCTTTTGGCCTCGATGCCTCCTCCAAACCTGTTTGGAGGTTTCCAGCTTCTCCCAGCCAGGAGAGCAGCACTTTCAAGGGAAGAGCTTCATGGATGTGCCCTGGGCACAGCCAGCTCCTGTTTCTCTGGGAGCCACGAGTGTAACCCCCACAATTCCCATTTCCCAGGAAATGTGGCTCTGTGGCAGCGCAGTTTCTGCTCCCTGGGCGGGCACAGCAGCCCAACACCCCCCTCTCAGCCTGGCAGCACCAAAGGCAGCGATTGTCAGCAGGGCCAGAGAAAGCTGTGATGGAAGAAATGGGATCCAGGGTGACGCCTTCTGCAGCCACCCAGAAACAGAGACTAGACAAGAGTAAGGGAATAAAGGTCAGGATTTATTTGAAGGCCTTCAAGGCACACCCTGGGGGAGCCAGAGGCTGCCTCCAAAAATGGACCCCGAGATGGACCCCAGGTCACGAGTTCTTCACACCTTTATAGGTTTGGTTCATTTGCATACCATGGTTAATTCTCCAATTAAAGCCCCAGGTTAATGATGGAATTCCCCTCAGCTTGCTCCCCCCTTAGAGGCTTTGGGTTACACATTTTGGGCCTAGAAGAGCCTGGCTGTCCTTGAAGGCAAAGCCTGGAGAGGCTTTGTTGTGTCTGCCCAGCACGAGAGAGCAGGAATTCCAGGCTACAAGGAACTGCAGAGTTACACTGTAAGCAGTACAGGATTTGAAAATATAAAAGTTAAAACCTAAGGCATCAAGGGCCTCGAGGAGCTGCGAGGAGCCGGCCCCGCCCGGGAAAAGCGGCACGGGCGAGGCACAGCCCCGGGGTTGTGCTGGGGACCGCGGGGCAGGGCTGGGGGTGTCGATGTGGCAGTATCAATCGATCTAATTAGACCTTTTTGCATAATCACAGGAAATTTGCATAAAGAGTAGAACCAGCCCAGGAGACAGCTGAGGAAAAGCAAGGGTTGAGTGGAAACCAGAAAGTTTGGAATTGTTATTTTTTTGAGACTGCATCAATAAGGGGGGGCACGGGGGGGACTCGTAGGAGTGCCCGGAGCCTAAATCTGAAAGAATAAAGGACGTAAAGTACCTTTTAAGAATGGAAATGGAAGACGAATCCTAAGCACTTAAAAGGCTTCCCAGGGCTCCTGTGGAAGGACACAGCTGAAAATGTTCTGGCAACATACTTGGATATCGAAAAATGTTGGTTTAATTAAGATTCGCAGCTCAAGGTTTCAAATCCATGACAGGAAATCAGGGAGAAGGGCTCCTGGATGGCAGCAGGGAGCCTGAGCTGGGCTTTCCTTGCTGTTTGTGTGCTCAGGGTGGGAGGTGAGCAGGGACCTGCCCAGCCCCGGCAGGGTGTGGGGTGCTGGGGGTGCTGGGGGTGCTGGGGGTGCTGGGGCTGGGCTCTGAGAGCCCAAGAGGCCCCTCAGGAGTGAATTCCCTGGAAAACAACCCCATGGCCAGCTCTGATCCATGGCCCCACACCCCGCAGGTGTCCCCAGCCCTGAGGGACGATTTGCTCCTGGCTGTGACCTCTGCCCCAGCCCTTGGGTCCCCAGGGTAAGGATGCCAAGCTGGGAGAGCTGGGAATGTTCCCCTGGAGAAGGGAAAGCTCCAGGGAGAGCTCAGAGCCCCTTGCAGGGCCTAAAGGGGCTCCAGGAGAGCTGGAGAGGGACTGGGGACAAGGCATGGAGGAACAGGACACAGGGAATGGCTTCCCACTGCCAGAGGGCAGGGATGGATGGGAGATTGGGAAGGAAATTTGGATAAATGGGATATATTTTGGAGCACACACAGCCTGGCCACTGTCTCTGATCCTTCTGTCAGGAATTATCTGCCTTGTGCAGACAAGAAGTGTGTGAATGCAAATGCTGGAATTCCCAGAGCTGTGACCCCGCTGCACCAGGACCTCAGTGGGTTTGAGTCTCTGCATCCAGCTACAGCCTAACCCATCTCCAGGATTAAAGAGGAAAATAAAAATAGCTTGGTACCTTCCAGCTAGGAGAAAAAATACATTATTCCCTTCAGTAATCAAAATGTAGGTCGCTCACTAAGTGCACACATCATTAATGAAGACAAATTAAAATTTTCTCTTAATGAAAGCCACTGTTTCAAAGACTTGGGTTTATTCTAGAAAGCTGAGCTGCAAAAATTCCAGTGCCACCAGGCAGCTGTGACACATTGCTGGGAATTCAGCCTCTTGCTGTCCTTTAGACATGGATGAAGTGACAGGAAAAGCCTTTTCCATGGAGATTCCCAGGATGGCGATGTCCTCCCAGAGATGGACCACAGGAAAGCCCCAGGGACTCACCAGGGGTGGAACGGGGCTGTGGGGAGGAGCTGGGGAGAGGCCAGCGAGCCCCCCTTCAGGGAATCCCGGAATGGTTTGGGTGGGAAGGACCCTAAATCCCATCCCATCCCACCCCTGCCATGGCAGGGACACCTCCCACTGTCCCAGCCTGCTCCAAGCCCCAATGTCCAGCCTGGCCTGGAACATTCCGGGCATCCAGGGGCAGCCACAGCTGCTCTGGGAATTCCAGCCCAGCCCCTCCCCACCCTCCCAGCCAGGAATTATCACTGGGAGCACCGGGACAGCTCCTCCTGACCCCACACAACCCACGGGGATGTGGGATGAGGGGAGGTTTGGGGTGGGGGACACCCACAAGGACCCCCCTGTCCTGCACTGCCACCACCTTCAGTGGCCCTCAGGCCCTTGCAGGAGCTGATGGCGCTGCCCAGCCCCACCTTGGGCACCCTGCCCTCAGTGCCAGGGCCCTGCCCATCGCCTGAGCTCTGATTAACTCCACCCAAAATCCCAGCTTGGTGCTGTCTCCAGGCTGAGCCTCAGCTTGGTTTTATCCTGCCTTGTCTTCTGCTGCCCCGGGTTCTGGAGCTGCCTGTTGTTCCACCTTGAGAGGATGCCCAGGCTCCCAGGAATGTCTCCTGCTGTCCCTGACCCATCCAGGCCCTCAGGAATGTCTCCTGCTGTCTCCAGCCCTTCCAGTCTCCCAGGAATGTCTCCTGCTCTCCCTGACCCATCCAGGCCCTCAGGAATGTCTCCTCCTGTCCCCAGGAATGTCTCCTGCTGTCCCCAGCCCATCCAGGCTCCCAGGAATGTCTCCTGCTTTCCCTGACCCATCCAGGCCCTCAGGAATGTCTCCTCCTGTCCCCAGGAATGTCTCTTGCTGTCCCCAGCCTGCTCAGGCTGGGATGCTCTGGATGTCCCAGGCTGGGGAGCTGCACGTGAGAGCTGCTGGCCCAGGGGGTGAGGGATCCCCTGGGAGGAGCAGCATTGGAAGGTTTTGATTCCCTCAGGAGCAGGGTTGGGAACTGGTTCATCCAAGTTTTCCCTCATCTCTGGGATGGGGGGTTCCTGGGGTGGGAAAAACACCAGAACAGGAAAATGGTAGGAACACAAAGAGCAAGGAGCCCTGAGGGCTGCAGGGCAGCTTTTGTAAACGTCAGTGTTTAGAAAATTCCTGAAAAAGAAGAAATCCTGAGTGCAGGGAGGGGTGAAGAGTCCCTCTTCCCTGAGCACACGGCACTGCTGGAGTTTTAACTGGGAATTTCTCCATGCAGTTCCCTTGGTACAGTGCTTGTGGCCTCTCCTCAGAGCTGGTGCTTGAGATGAGTGACTGAGGGTGGCCAAGGTGGGTTTTCCAAGGAAAATCAGAATGTGACCCTGAGTTAAAAATCTCCCTCACACATCAGGGATCCTGAGGGGACAAACGCCTCTTCCCAGAGCTGGGGGTGAGCAAACAGGCCTTGGAGAGCACTGCAGTCCCAGAGGGTGGAACTGGCAGGACATTGCCTGGTGCTCAGGGAAATGAACTCACTTTTGGGACTACAGGGAGAGCTCATGCAGAACTCCTAGTAATTAATCACGCTATATTAAATCTCTTTTTTAAGTTTCAGCATTTCTCTACCCCTCACAGTTTGGCAATATCTGGCTGGAAGACAAAGCACTTTCAGTACTGGAGGCAGCACAGGCCTGTTCACCTCACCCAGCATTTTGCTCGGATTTTGGAGCTTTTTGGCCCTGTGCATCTGGGCCAGGGACAAAACCAGGTGACCCTGATCCAGGATATTTTAACTGGGACTTGTTTGGAGTTCCAAAGGTGGTCAAGCAAAGCAGAGACACACTTTAGAAGCTGGCTTTTCAGGTTTTATTTCCAGCATAAGCAGGGCTTGGCAGGCAGCAAAGACCCCCCGTGCCTGAGGAGCCACAGCCCCCAGCAGCAGATTCCACCCCTGAGCACATCCCTTTCCCTCATATTCCTTTGTCCTTGACATATTCCTGAGGAAAATGCTCTGGGTTTGTAGTGAAAATCAGGGCGAGGAAATGAGCAGTTTAGAGGGGCAGCAGCACCTCACAAATTGTACTTGAGCAGCTTTGAGCTGGGCCCAGGGAGCATTGCTGGGGTGTGAGAGGCCATAAATCTGTGGCTTTGCCATAAATCTGCATGGTTTTCCCCACTCCCAGACCCCCAAGCTCCCAGCTGCTGTTTGGGTGTTTCAGGTGCATTAATTTTTCAGCTACTCTGAGTTTTACCTCAAGTCCTTTTCCCTCAGAGGAAGGGGGAGCAGGCCTGGCAGGAGGGGAAAGGTTTCCAGCCAGTGGCACAGAAAATTCCCTGCTCCTTCCCAGGTAGCACCATCTCCACACAGAGTCACTGCAGGCTGTAACCTGCTGGAGCTCGGGTATTTGCTTTCTTCTCTTTTTTTAATTAAACAGCTAAGCTGAGGGGATTACACGACTTGGAAAAAAAAACCCGAACCATTGAGCTCAAGTATTAAGTCGTATTATTGAAAGAATCAAACACCACTTGGAGCTGTGGAGTGTGGAAGGGGAAAGGGCAATGGTGTGTGTAAAATATTTGCATATCTTTGAAAAGAGGGAATTCTTTCTACGGAAGAAATTCTTGGCTCTGAGGGCAGGGAGGCCCTGGCAGAGCCTTGCCCAGAGAAGCTGTGGCTGCCCCATCCCTGGAAATAAATAAAACTTGCAGTCTAAAATCCTCTATTCCTTTTCTTTGTAGAGTTTCAGGAAGGAATTTTTCTGCCTTTTGAAGATGGGAGCAGCATCCCTGAGGAGGGCTGGGGTTGAATTCCCCTCCTCCCTCCCAAAGCTGAACCAAAGCGCCACTGCCAAAGCCAGAGGCTGCACTGCCCCAAAACCAGCTGTGTTTTTATTTGTCAGATCCCATCCAGCTGTGTTGGAACCCAAGGCACACCTCAGGCTGCCCTGGGGGGTCAGGAGCCCCAGCAAGGGGGCCCCAGCCCCTGGCAAGAAGCCCAGAATGGCACCGGCTTTGACCTCAGCCCATGGGAAAAGTTACCAACACTGCCAGAATCATTGCAAGCCACCAGAGTGTGAAAATGAGCAGTGGGTTAGTATTTGACAAGGTGAAAAAGTAGATTTTAGGGTTTTTAATATGAGGACGAAGGGTCTAAGATGGAGGATTTTGGGCGTTGCCCTGTTCTTCCTCTTCTTCTCCTCCTCCATCTTCTCTGGTGGTGGTGGCACAAAATGATTGGTAGAATGAAAAAGAGGTAGAAATTCCGTGTCTAGAACAGGTGCAAATGAATTGGTACAGAACAGTAACTAATAAATGCGTTGTGAAGAATGGTTGGATGATGGAAAGGGCACAGAAAGGCCGGGACAGCCCAGGGCTGGGCAGTGCCCGCTCGGACTCGGCTGCATCAGATGTGCGGCCGGAGCTGAGAGCTGGCAGAGAGAAGGAGAAATCAACAACCTGAAACAACATCTGCAGCCGTTTCTCATCTGCTGGGGCTCGGGGTAAAACTCCCCAGAGGTGAAGATAAGAACCAGCATTTGTGCAGAGCACCCAACTCCCACACAGCTGCTCTGTGGCTTCCTCCTGGAGCTGGATTCCATGGGGTGGCCATAAGTGACCGCTGTGACTGTTCCAAACTAAAGCCATGTTCCAGGTGAGCTGTGCAAGGAGCGAGGCACTCAAGTGCTGCTGGTGCCGCGGGTCTGGGGGATGAGCTTGTGTCTCATGGCCCGTTTACCTGCTGTAGTAGATGATGTAAAATAATTCGTGCTAAAATTTTAAAGATTACAGCATTTTGCTGAGGCTGAGAAAAGTAAAACAGGTGACTGCAAAAAAATGTGCGGTTCAAGGATCTCTGTCTGAATAAACCCCGAAAAAGTACATTTCAGAGATAAGCATTTAATGGGATTTCCTCATCTGGCAGAGCTCCATGATGTGTGTGTATATACAGAAATACGGTTCCAGGATGTGTGTGTAAGCAACAATAATATACTTGCACCAGAAACTGATTCCAACAGCAAAAAAATCGAATATTGATTTCAGGAACTGTCACCAGACGTGGTGGAAAAACCAGGAAAATCATATTGTTGCATTGAAAAGATAAAGCTAACAAAGAAGAAAAAAGGTATAAAAAGACACCTCAGAGAAGCTGAAATTCATGAACAGGTGAGATTTGAACCAACAGAAGTCAGAACTCAGCTCACCAGCGCCCATCGCCTGGCTCGGTGTTGCTTTGCTTTGTGGCTCTTTCCGAATTTTATACTTTGATTATTAATAAATTCTCTTTAATCATAATATTAATCGGCTCATTTATAACACTGGAAAGGTTGGTGAATAGGAAAAAAGAAATGGGGTTGGGAGAATAAACCTCCAGAGGGCTGTGAGACAGCGAGGCAGAGCTTGCCTGGGGCAGTGGCAGCTCGGGGTGGGGATTTCTGGAGCATCTCCCCTCAGTTTGATCAAAACCCAGCTGATGTCACATCAGGGTTGGAGATTTCCAACCTGGAGCAGGACAAACAACCCCAGTGCTGGGACAGATCCTCTCCAGCCACCTCCGTGCTGGTGTTTCTCCCAGTTTTATTTCTAGCAGCCACAAGAGCTGTGGCAGAGCACTGCAGCCTTGGCTCTCTCCCTCTCCCAATTAAATCGAGGGTTTTGACATCTCGTCTCTCTGCAGAGGTTTCTGGCCCCACAATCTCTTTGCTCCCTATGTGTCGCTGCAGCACAGCTCAGGCTCTGCTTTTCACTGATCACATTTTCCATTTGCCATTACATTTACCTTATTTTTACCAGAGGAGGTGATGCCTGAGGGTGACACCTCAGCTCCTGATTCCTCACCGAGAGGAGAAAGCACCCAGTGTTTTCTTTCATTGGGCTGGGATGACGGATAATCTGATTTATCCCAATTTGTCCTCACTGAGCCACCCCTGCTGCTCTTGTTTGATCTTGGTTGGAGGCTGGGGAGCTGGGGAGCTGCTGGGGTGAGAGATTTGGCACAAGCAACAGAAACCTTGAGTTTAAATGTTCGAGAAGGATCAGACACACCTCCTTCGTCAGGGAAGATGTCCCAAAGGTGGGTAATTTAAATAAAAACTGAGAGGAGGGAACTGCTGCCCCACCAGGAAAGCTTTGGGTAAAAGTATCCATGGAAAAGGGTTATTTCCTGCCTGGAAGTGGAAATCTGGGTGAGTGGTCAGGGCTGGCTGCTGCAGGGAGATTTGGGGCACCAGGCTGCTTAATTAACCCTGTTCTAATAATTACTGAACATGGATTTTTTAATTCTGTAATGGTCCCTTGAAGACAGCAATAATTTAGAACTTTTTCCTGCATTATGTATGTTGGCCTTGCCACTCATTAAGCCGGAGATCACAGAACATCATTTAAATCTTAATCCAGAGATGATCCCCTCTCCCTGCTCAGGCCTTTGCTCATGTCCACTCCGTGGGTGTGAAATTCGATTCCCTCTCCCTGGCAGCTGGGAAATGAGGGCTGGACAGAGCCTGAGGAAGCGTTTTCCTTAAATTTATGGTGCCATTAAGTCAATCTCCATGCGAAAGGACTCGGATCAGAGTTGCTGTGGGCTGCCTCCAGCTGAGGTATCAATAAATCCCAGGTCAGTGACTGGGGTGCTTTTGGGGAGGCCTGACTTTCCCAGAGCTCTCCCTTCCTGATTTTCAGCTCCATCCTGGTGTAGGTTCAGACTTTCCTCCTTGGCCTGAATGAATCTCGAGAGTACAGTGGAACCTGCTCCATTCTGCTGCCCTGGGTCTGGTCTGCACTGGGAGCTTGGACTGGGAGAGGAGGTGCAGGTGTGGGAGCTGGAGAGAGCCCCAGTCACTCTGGAGCTGCTGGGAATGCTGGCTGCTCTTTGGACTGGGTGTTGGGAAGGAATTCCTGGCTGGGAGGGGCTGGGCTGGAATTCCCAGAGCAGCTGTGGCTGCCCCTGGATCCCTGGCAGTGCCCAAGGCCAGGCTGGACATTGGGGCTTGGAGCAGCCTGGGGCAGTGGGAGGTGTCCCTGCCATGGCAGGGGTGGGAATGGGATGGGATGGGATTTAGGGTCCTTCCCACCCAAACCATTCCATGATTCTGCCTCCCAGTGTGGAATTAACCCCATCCCTTCCCCACGGTCTCACAGAGAGCTCTGCTGTAGGTGCTGAACTCTGGAGTCCTTAATTTCGGGCCAAGTGCTGAGGCCAAGGGAAAGGCAGGGATGGCAGAGGGGCAGGATTTGAAGCAGGATCGCTTCTGTTCCAATATTCAGGTTTTAATGGAGCCCTGGGGGTGCCCAGGGCAGGCCTGGGATGTGCACGCAGGGAATGGGAAAACTGCCTTCAATTCCTGACACTGCTGGGTGATTAAACAGGCTGGAGAAGGATGTAAATTACAGAGGAGAATAAACAGCCCTGCGTGCACTCAGCCTGTGCTACAGAACTGCAGCACTAAGTGGGTTCTTCAGGACTTTATTCTAACTCAAGGGCTTTATTCTGGCAAAGCGAGGGAGAGAAAAGCTGCTGAAGTCATTCCTGCTATTCTGATGGATCTGCAGAGTGATCCCACCAGGGCTGCAGCCTGGGGGATGTGTTGTGTATCCGAAACCACCCACGGCCCTGCAGGGCTCCCCGTGTGCTTTGGGGATACATTTTTATAGATTTTTTAACTAAAGAGTATTCCTTTGTCCTCAGGAATCAAGAAAATGCTTTAAAATTGTGCCTGAAGGAAGAGCTGAAGGAAGCAGTGGCACAGGGCAGTGGGATTTGTTATTCCAGGTGGGCCTGGCCTGGCTAAACCTGGGCCTGGCTAAACCTGGTCCATCAGGTGCTCAGTCTCTGATTTAATCACCAAACCCTGATGAGGGGGAGCAGATCCAGGGGTTGGATTGGGGTGCTGGCTCCACGTGGGCACTTAGAGGATCACGGGATAATTTGGGCTGGGAGGGAGCTTCAATATCCTCTCATCCCACCCCTGCCATGGCAGGGACACCTCCCACTGCCCCAGGCTGCTCCAAGCCCCAATGTCCAGCCTGGCCTTGGGCACTGCCAGGGATCCAGGGGCAGCCACAGCTGCTCTGGGAATTCCAGCCCAGCCCCTCCCCACCCTCCCAGCCAGCAATTCCCAATTCCCAATATCCCATCAGTCCCTTCCCTCCTTCAGCTTCAGGCACTCCCCCCTGTCCTGCCATTCCCTGCCCACCTGGGACCAGCTTGGAGAGGGAATTTCTCAAGTCTTGCTCAAGAATCTGCGTAACTTTTAATTTTCACTTGGACTTCTTCCATTTTCCTTGCAAATTGTAAATTATGGACACTCCTGTGTCATCATGGCAGGCAGAGAGCAGAGAATCATGGAATATCCTGAGCTGGAAGGGATCCCCAGGATCATCCCAGCTCCTGGCCCTGCCCAGACACCCCAACAATCCCACCCTGGGAGGTGTTCCCAGAGCTCTGGGTGCGCTTCCTTCCCTCATGCCCCCTTCCTGGGTGCTCTCCGGCACCTCCCTGCCTGTTCCATGCAGGAAAAGCCTCTCTAGTGCTCTGCAGGTTTCTCTCTGGGTGACACCAGCTGCTGCCTGCTGTGGGAATTGCTCCTGGGATTCAGGAGGCCATGCTGGGTGCCCAGGACACCCAACGCTGTGCCCTGATCACCCTCACAGGGCAGGCAAATGAAAAAGGTAGAAGTGACCTGCACATGTGACTGGAACAAAAAGCCAAGCAGGAATGGATGAAATGGGCGTTATTTGATTTTAATTCAGGGCCCTGGGACTCTGTTCTGAATAGCAAAGGGAATGAATCATTGCTGATGGATTCATCACAGCCATTTCTGTTCTAAATACTTGCTTTTGCCACACAACTGCCTCAGGTCGTGTGAGGAATGTAAAGGTTTTAAATACCAAGGTTTTTTAAAAGCAACTGGTTTTGTTATTTCAAATAGAGCCTTAACTGTACTTAATATTTTTGTGCAGCTACCTGGGAAATTGTAAATTCAGTGCCTGATTACAGAGGCGGCCGGGAGTTGATAATAAAGGCTGATTATGTGTCGGTGCAGCAGCAGGGAGTGCTGCTGGAATGGGGCTCTGGAGCAGAGCGGGAGGCAGGGCTGGGGCTGTGTTACTGAACAAACACGACAAGAGCAGCTCTGGCAGCTGCATCCCTGATTTCTGCCTGTCCTCGGCAATCAATGATTTTATTGACTGAGCTGGGCAAATTCCTGTCCCTTGTTTTGCCTGTGTGCAGAGCACCAGAGCTGCAGACATTGATTTATGTGCACGGCTCCAAGGTGTCCCAAGCACCCAACTCCTGCTGCCTCCTCCCTGGGATGGGGGTGCCTGGAGCTCCTGGGAAAAACCTTCATAAATCAGGGAATCCTGGAATGGGTTGGGTTAAAGGGACCTCAAATCCCACCCATCCCACCCCTGCCATGGCAGGGACACCTCCCACTGCCCCAGGCTGCTCCAAGCCCCAGTGTCCAGCCTGGCCTTGGGCACTGCCAGGGATCCAGGGGCAGCCACAGCTGCTCTGGGAATTCCATCCCAGCCCCTCCCCACCCTCCCAGCCAGGAATTCCCAAAATTCCCAATATCCCATCTAAAGAGCAGGAAACGCATCACCTGCAGGAACTGGGAGGCAAGACCCAGGCAGATGTTGAGCTGAACATCTGGACTTTGGAGTGGGTGCTGTAAAAAGGAACAGAAACTGAAGGGGCAGGTGAGTTAATGGGATGGAAAATCCAATTAACAGGTACTCCTTAATGAAATAACTTCTTTATGGTTTTGAAAACGCAATAGGTTGAATAGGTCTGTGAGAAAAGTCTTTCAAGCTCATTTAAGGTGGAATTATGGGGAGGGTTGGGAGGGGTGAGGCAGGTGGGGCTCCCAGCTTTGGATCAGTTATTTGGGAAACTTCAGTAAAACTGACAAAACTTGAAGGAAACCCCTGATCATTGAAATTCGTGTGGTTTCCTCCCACCCAGCCCCTGCAACCTGGCCTTAAACAACATTTCTGTTCCGTTTGGTTGTGCTGCATGGGGCAGCAGCTGGATGTCGTAATGTGAACACGAACCACGGCGAGAGGCTTGGGGCTGCCAAACCTCTTTGCTTTCAAATCCACAGTCAAGTGGGCTCTCCGTGACTGCCCTCGCTTTGCCAGGTGGTGTTTTGCCATTTATTACTGCCTTTTTAAAATATATGTTCTGCAATTCAGATGTGTCCGTAATGGGGATGATGCACAGTTGTACTCTGGACTGAGTGTGAGCCGTCTGTCAAAAACAAAAGCTAAATTCTCTGTAATAAAAGCCACCAAAAGATTGATATTTCACATTAAAGGCAGGGCTGAAAAAAAAGCAATTTTGTTTATGGGCAAACCTGTGTCTGGCACATTTTTCATGTCATATAAAGATGGAAATCTCACCTTATGGCTGTAGATTGCTGCTATATTTCAGCCTTTACAATTGGGGACAGCTCTGCATGTGCTGCTCCGTTAAGAGAGATAATTCCCCACGTGTTGTTGGAAGCACTGAGTCCGTTTGAGCACATTCCTGTTGCTTCCCAAAGGTGCAGCATTTCCCACTGGCTGCCCTCGGCCGAGCTGCTGAAGCACATTCTTCAGGAAATCTGATTTGTGTGTGAAACTTGTTTGGTCCTTTCAGCCCCTTTCAAAGCTGTTCTGGGTCTCCCAGAGCAGCTCTGGCTGCCCCTGGATGCCCGGAATGTTCCAGGCCAGGCTGGACATTGGGGCTTGGAGCAGCCTGGGACAGTGGGAGGTGTCCCTGCCATGGCAGGGGTGGGATGGGATGGGATTTAATTCCTTTCAACCCAAACCATTCCAGCATTCTGTGATCTGTTGTGTCTGTCCTGCAGTGCTGGGTTCGTGCCTTGGACTCTGAGGCTTGGGGCTGTGGGTGGCAGTGAATAGCACAGGGGAGGCTCAGGGTGGGCATCAGCAGGAATTTCCCCATGGAAAGGGTGCTCAGACCTTGGCAGGGGCTGCCCAGGGAGCTTTGGAGTGCCCATCCCTGGAGGTGCCCAAGGAATTCCTGGAGGTGGCACTCAGAGCTCTGGGCTGGGGACAAGGTGGGCATCGGGCACAGCTGGGATTCCACGGGCTGGGAGGGCTTTTCCAGCCTCAGGGATCCTGGATCCTGTGAGCCTCAGCTGAGCTGCTCTCTCTCCATTCCCAGAGCGTTTTCTCCCCTGCACTGGGTGTCTCTGGCAGTGCCATGATTCCCAGGACATCTCCCTACAGCTGCTCCTGGCAGGGACATGGCCATGCCCAGCTCCATCTCCATCCAGCCCCCGCTGGGCACGGCCAAGCAGGAGGAGCTCTGCTCCTCTCTGCACTCCGGGGCCCTTTTTACACCAAACAGCCACTTAACCCCCCCGTCCCCGTGCCGCAGAGGTCAGAATTTCACAAATCTGCTCGGCCCCAGGGTCAGAATTCCTGCCTGCAGCAGCCTCAGCCCGCCCTGGGGCTGCTCATGCCTCTGGCAGCGCTGTGGAAACGCGGGGCAGCAGCAGCCCAGGCCCCCGGCAGCACCGCCCGGCGCATCCCGCTGCTCCTGCGGGACCCTTCCCCCGGGAGCATCCCTGGCCTAGATCGGGCTGTCAGTCTCCGGGAGAAGCGAAAGGAAATGCAAATGCCTTGGCTGTGCCTCCCCGGGCTTTCGCTCCCTGTGCAAGGCACGCGGATTTGATTTGGCTGCCTTGATCACACACGGAATTCCCGCGGGAGGCTCCAACCTGCCGGAGCAGTCCGGGGACTGGGATGTGCAAAGTAAATATTCACAGTGTTAAATCGGAATGAGAAAGGCTGGTTTGCAAGGAGGGTGTTGGGAACTAGCGATTTTGGGAACTCTCTGGCTGTGGGAGGGCAGGGAGAGGCTGCTCCCGTGCTTCCCATTCCAATCCCTGCTCTCTCCGGCCGCGGCTGCCCCGGAGCTCTCCGGCACAACGCTGTGGGCACCCCGAGTCCCCTCCGCCTGAAAACCGCGTTCCCTGCTCCCTGCAGGGGTAAAACATCCCCTGGGGAAGCAGAGCCCGGCCGTGGGTGCTCAGCTTTGCTGCCTTGCCTGATTCTCTCCCTCATCCCAGGGAAATGGGAGCTCCCAGGGAGCCGGGGGTGCTCACAAGGGAGGTTCTGCTGCAGGAGAGGTCCCTGAGCTGCTGCTGTCCCCCAGCCCCAGTGCTGGCACCGACCTGCACCTAAAGCTGGGCCTCCTTCCCCTCCTGCTGCCTCCCCTCGCTCGAGTTATCAGCCCGAGGTCACGGAATCCCAGAATAGTTTGGGGTGAAGGGACCCTAAATCAAATCCTATCCCATCCCATCCCATCCCATCCCATCCCATCCCATCCCATCCCATCCCATCCCGTTCCCACCCCTGCCATGGCAGGGACACCTCCCACTGTCCCAGGCTGCTCCAAGCCCCAGTGTCCAGTCTGGCCTTGGGCACTGCCAGGGATCCAGGGGCACCCTGTTAAATTAATCCTGCTTTGGGGTTTTCTTGTGGAGTTTGTTTGTTTGGTTTGGGTTTTTTTTTTTTTTTGGGCGGGGGGTGTTTGGTTTTGTTTTTTTGTCCTTGCTGTTGTTTGGTACAGGAGGGAAATGTTGAATTAAAGCTCCCACTCAAGCCATGTTCCAGCTACATTTCCTCAGCTGATTCCAGATGTTGGGTCATGGTGCTCCTGGCTTGTTGTTGTTATTTACAGGAGAAAATAAAAGAGGGGTGATACAGCCTGGTGGAGCTTTTTAATGAAATGAATGTCTGACAAATTCCTGGAGCTCCCAGGAAGGCTGGAGGAGGCAGTGCTGGGAGAATTGGAGCTTCCTGAGTAACTGCAGGTTTTTTAGAAGTGTTTTTGTAAATGTTGTCAGGAGGAGAGGTTGGGGCTGGGGTGACTGTGCAGCTGAACTGAGCACAACGGGACCCCTCCCATGGGGAAGGAGAGGTTCTTTTGTTAATTTTGCAGGGGCAGGCAAAGGATGGGACGTGAACCTGAGCCTGGCGTGCCCAGAAAGCCAAAGGCAGCGGGGCTGGGTCGGGAATAGGCGGCAGCAGGACCAGGGCAGGGATTGTCCCCTGTGCTGGGAATGGGTGAGGCCACACCTCAAATCCTGTGTCCAGTTTTGGGACATGGAGGGGCTGGAGCAGGGCAGGGAACGGAGCTGGGAAGGGGCTGGAGAATTCCTGAGGGAACTGGGAAAGGGGCTGGAGAATTCCTGAGGGAGCTGGGAAGGGGCTGGAGAATTCCTGAGGGAACTGGGAAAGGGGCTGGAGAATTCCTGAGGGAGCTGGGAAGGGGCTGGAGAATTCCTGAGGGAGCTGGGAAGGGGCTCAGCCTGGAGCAAAGGAGGCTCAGGGGGGACCTTGTGGCTCTGCACAAGTCCCTGACAGGAGGGGGCAGCCGGGGGGGGTCGGGCTCTGCTCCCAGGGAACAGGGACAGGAGGAGAGGGAACGGCCTCAGCCTGGGCCAGGGGAGGCTCAGGTTGGGCATCAGCAGGAATTTCTTCATGGAAAGGGAGCTCAGGCCTTGGCAGGGGCTGCCCAGGGAGGTTTGGAGTGCCCATCCCTAGAGGTGCCCAAGGAATTCCTGGAGGTGGCACCAGAGCTGGAGGTGGGCACGATTCCTGGAGGTGGGCATCGGGCACAGCTGGGATTCCACGGGCTGGGAGGGCTTTTCCAGCCTCAGGGATCCCGGGATTCTGTGGGACACTGAGGCAGTGCCAGGGTTTGTTCCCTGCTGGCCTTGGACCCCTCGGGATCAAACGTTGCAGATTTCTGTCCGTGGGTCGGGGCAGGGGCAGCTGGGATAACACCCAGCATTTCCCTGGGATCCCTGGGAATTCCCTGCCAGCTGTGGATGAGGATTTCTGCTTAACAGCGGGGGTGAGAAGTGGATGAGTGGAATTAAGGATCCCACATGGATTTGTGACCACACATGGTTTGAAATGGACACAGAAAGGAAGTTATTTGAGGTAGAAAAGCAATTGGGAGCTTCCTGCCAGGCAACCCCTGTTCGTTCCCAGGGCTCATCCTGCTGTTTTCCAAGATCAAAGGATCATCAGTGCAACAAACTGAGGCTTTTAAATTTAAAACAAAATCCTTCCTCGATCCACTAACAGCAAAAGTCAACTTTGCTCCTCGGGTTTGGCCACAACAACTTTTTTTTGGGGGGGCTTTTGGAAAATAATTTCATTCTGAGCAGTGTGAGCCAAAAAATAAAAGGAATTATTTGGTCTCCAGCTGATTGTGGGATAATCTGGTGGTCAACAATTCTTCTGGGAGAAACAGCAGAATGATACTAAATTTGAATATCCATTTCTTTAAAAAAAGCCTAAAACCGCTCCAGGAACAGCAGAACCAAGTCAGTTTAATTTTGAAAGAAAATTAGTAGAAAAATTGAGTCAGGAGCAGTTTTCTGTTTTGACATTTTTGGAATAAGTTTTTTATAACAAAATGTTGTGGGGGTTTATGGGGTTTTTTATAATACACACATTTTACTGATACAGCAAGGTCCAAGTTGTCTCCTCCTGGTCCCAAATCGACACTTTTTCTGAATATTCCTCTTTGAAGAATTTGCATTTTTCAGATTTCGTTCTAATTAAGGATGAAAATGAACCTCAAGGTCTTGAGAGAACTGAGCCTCCTCCCTCTGTGTCTGATCTCTGCTGGGTGTCCAGTGCAGCACCTGGAATGAGCCCTGGTCACCAGGGTCCTTCCTGGGGAATTTTATCTTGGAATTCACAGGATCTGACAGAACAGTTCAGCATTTCAGCCACCAGGCTGGGAAGGGAATTCTGGATATAACCAGAAAATACAAAGGAAAACATTAGACCATGACTGGAACTTGTGCCAGCAGAATCAGCTTTTGTGGTTCACCAGGAATTCAGGGGAAAATCAGGAAATCCAGGGAAATTCAGTCACGGGGTCTGTGACCTCTGCAGGGTCACGGATTCACGTGGGAAGTTCTGAGGTTTGGATCTCATGGGATAAACTGGGCACCCCTCAGGGCCTCTGGATGTTCCCAGCACGGAGCTGTGGATGCAGCCCCTTCCAGCCCAGCCTGTCCCTGAATCCCTGCTTTAGGGTGTCCAAAGCACGGTGACCCCACAAAAGCTTGTCCATGAGCCCCACTCCCACCCTTAGGGAGCACCTTTTCTCCCCTAAATCCCCTTTTCCCAGTTCCCTGCATCCAGCTGGATGTGACCCTGCAGTCTGGATCCCTTCTTCAGCCCCGAGCTGCTTTGAAACCCCATCAGATGCTTCCGCTCCTCTCTCCTTTAATGAATCCCTCAAAGCAGAAGCTTTCCAAGCCCTGTCTCCCTTTCAGGAGCCTCTCTGATCTACCAGAGACGTTTCTCTCATCTGAGGAGTGCACAAGGAGACTTTGCTGCTTGCAGAGGAGCAGAGGTGCCCAGGAAATGCTCTCCCTGCAGGGCTTTAATCCGTGCCCACAGCAGGGAGGAGGGGTTGTGTTTGCTGTTGTTTGGGGCTGTCCCGTTTCTCTGCCTCAGATCTGGGAAATCTGGAATTTTGGGGGTCCATCTGTGTTCCATCCAAACTCTTTCTGGAAAAAGGGAAGAGTCTGTCAGTCGTGGCTGCAGTCCCAGAGGAGCCTTTAACTCCAGGGCAGCAGAGGAAAGCAGCTCCTGCATTGCCATTTCCTCCTCTGCATCATCCCCCAGCCTGAAATAATCGGGAGCATCCTGGGATGAGAGGATCCAGCCAGGAAAGGAAACTCCCTGTGCCTCCTTCCTCCGTGTCCCACTGACTGCAGGGAGCTGGATTTCCTCCTGGGCTCCTCAGCCTTCTCCCACCTCTCAGCCCCTGCCCCACGAGGTGGAGCTTGGCTGAGCCCAGCTGCTCTCTGGTGCTGGCATGGCCAAAGGACATTCCCTTTTCCCCCTCGTGCATGGATGTGCCTTCCCTCTGTGTCCTCAGGTGAGCCCAGGCAGGGATCCCAGCCCTACAGGTGCTCCTGGAACCTGACTCAAACCCTTTTTACACCTTCACATCTTCCCACCTCCAGGAGCTGCCAGAGGCTCTTTCCTTCTTTGGCCAAGGGTGAAGATCCTGCAGGAATTCTCCGTGGCAGCCAAGTGGCTTCCACCACCCACTGCAAGGAAGTGGGGAGTGAATTCCAAGTGCCACTGCAGCCTGTCCCAAGCTCTCCCCTCTGATGCCTTAAGTTTTAACTTTTACATTTTTCAAATCCTGCACTGCTCAGAGTGTAACTCTGCAGTTCCTTGTAGCCTGGAATTTCTGCTCTCTCGTGCTGGGCAGACACAACAAAGCCTCTCCAGGCTTTGCCTTCAAGGACAGCCAGGCTCTTCTAGGCCCAAAATGTGTAACCCAAAGCCTCTAAGGGGGGAGCAAGCTGAGGGGAATTACATCATTAACCTGGGGCTTTAATTGGAGAATTAACCGTGGTATGCAAATGAACCAAACTTATAAAGGTGTGAAGAACTCGTGACCTGGGGTCCATCTTGGGGTCCATTTTTGGAAGCAGCCTCTGGCTCCCCAGGGTGTGCCTTGAAGGCCTTCAAATAAATCCTGACCTTTATTCCCTTACTCTTGTCTAGTCTCTGTTCCTAGGTGGCTGGAGAAGGCATCCTCTCAGTGACAGACTCAGCCTGTCCCAAACTCTCCCCTCAGTGACAAACTCTCAGCCATGTTCTCCCCTCAGTGACAGACTCTCCCTGGACTCAGCTCTCCCCAACCCCTGTGACCAGCTGGGTGTCCCTGGCACATCCCTGCAATGACTCTGCCGGATCCTGGTGGCAGGGAGAGTTTTCCTCCTCTCACCCAGGGATAAATTAATCCTTAAAGCACCTCCAGATGCTTTATTTGTGCAGCAATAGGATTAGCAGGGAACACCCGAGGGAGGATGCTCTGGGAAGGGAACAATTGTGTGATTTCAGAGAACATTTACATCTCCTCGGTTTGGTGCGTGCATCTCCAGCCGGAGCAGGGAAGGATCCGAAGCACCCTGAGATAATCTGGCTGGAGGAAGCCCTGATAACGTGGCTTATCAAAGCCAGTGTGTGGCTTGTGGCCTGCAGTGATGTCACTGCTCCTTTCAAGCCCCTGTCCCTCTGATGAGCTCCAAACAGCGCTGGCAGGGGCCGGGCCCTCTGCCATACTTTAATTCCTCTCTCAGGACCCATTTTGGCAGGATTTTTGTGGCGTGGGCATTCCAAGCTCTGCCAAGGGCCTCACGATCCCCAGTGTCTCTGCTGCCTTTCCTAGAAACCATCCGGAGAGTCTGTGACAGCACACAGGGAATTAGTCTTTTAGTGAGGGAAACCTCTCGAGATTTCCTTGTGGATGGGGCAGAAATTGCCTCACCTGAAGCCCTCACTGCTTTCTGAGCAATGCAGGCACCTTCTGCTGGCTTTGGGACACACCACGAGCTGATTTTCCCCCAGGGGAGTTTCAGCTCCAGCAAAAATCTGCAGCACAATTCCCATCCAAGTCGTGGCTCCTCTCCGGAGCCATGGCAGGAGCTGGGCACAGGCTCAGACCTCGGGTGCCTCCAGGCCCTTCCCTACTCAGAAAGCTCCTTAACACACCAAAATCCTGGGAAAGAGAGGGTTGGGAAGTGAGCTTTGGATCAGTGACCTCATATTCAGGTGGAGAGTGACACTGCTGGCGTGGTCTTGTACAAAAACAAACAAACCCCACAGCAGTGGAAGCTACAGATTGATTTGTTACTTTTTTCTGTGCTTCAGTGGCATGAATTGAACTATTTTGGGTGCATAAATTGGGAGGGCGAGGATGAGGATGACTCCTGCAATTTGTGTTAATTAAATATTGGTTCCTTTCAGCCCAGAGGAGCAAGGAGGTCACACTGCAGAGTGGAGGAGCTGGTAACACATTCCAGCGTGTCTGGGAAGAGCCACAGATCCTTCTGCCTCAGCCCTTTCACTGCAGGAGCTGCACGAGGCAGCTCAGGAGGCTGAATTCCTGCAAGGATCAAGGGCAGGGTGGATTCAGCACCAGCTCCTTGTCCCAGACCTGACATCTGCAAGGGCTGGAGGGACAGGACACAGGGAATGGCTTCCCACTGCCAGAGGGCAGGGATGGATGGGATCTTGGGAATTTTGGGAATTCCTGGCTGGGAGGGTGGGGAGGGGCTGGGCTGGGCTGGAATTCCCAGAGCAGCTGTGGCTGCCCCTGGATCCCTGGCAGTGCCCAAGGCCAGGCTGGACATTGGGGCTTGGAGCAGCTTGGGACAGTGGGACAGGGGGTGGCAGTGGGTGGGCTTTGATGTCCCTTCCAACACGAACCATTCCATGATTTTACAGCCTCATAGTTCAGTTTCAGTACCAGATTTTGCTCAGCATTCTCCACATGTTGCCTGTGTTGCCCTCAGGGCTGCTCCTCCTCCACCAAGAGATCTTCACTCGTTAATCTCCTACTCCTCTGCACCATTTTTCCGTGGAGGAGATCCCAGCATCCGTTTGGAGCAGGAATGCCGCCCTGCTGCAGTGTGCAAGACAGAGGAAACTTCAATACTTCATTTTATAGCCTGGAGCTCGGAGATTCCCACTGAATTGGGGATTCTTTTCCTGTCTCCTGGCTGTTTATGGCTGGGGGTTGAACAGAGTCTTCCAGCTGGGATCAGGTACCCAGAGACAGCTCAGGGCTGTGGAATTCTCTGAATTCCTCTCGTTTCTTTTGCACAGACACCCCCTGGTCTCTGAGCCAGCAGCTCTGGGAGTTGCTGGATCCAGGTTACTCTGGGTGAACCTCACCGTGCAGGTCTCTGAGCCAGCAGCTCTGGGAGTTGCTGGATCCAGGTTACTCTGGGTGAACCTCACCGTGCAGGTCAGTCTGGTGGAGGAGTCCTGTCCCCACACCTGTCCCTGAGCAGAACCTGTTACTCATTTCTTTTAAATAAATACCTGTAGCTGCGTTGGAATATTTGACTCCATCCTCCTGGATAAATAATCCATGATCTCTCTCTGGACTTGCCAACTTTTGTGAATGCCAAAGTTTCTTATCCACTCCCTACCTCAGTGTGATATTGAAATTCACCTCGAGCCATCTCAGCAAAAGGCTTTGCATGCAACAGCGAATCCCACTCCGAAAACAAATGATCCAACTCGGGGAAAAACTCTGGGAATGGGTTTGTAATGCGTGGGCACAACCGCTTCTGCCAAAAGAGTTTATCAGTTTGTCCAATCACTGCAGCACGTAACTTATCTGGAGATAGCAGAACACACTTTTCAAATGTTTATCTGCAGCATAACAATGGGGAAACTCCTGCAAAAAACCCCTTTTCCCATGGCCAGGGACATTCAGCGAGAGGCAGATCAGAGCCAGGGGTTGTGGGATGTCAGCTGGGTGCTGTGATAGGTGTGATTATGGATTTACACATCCCCACGCTGGTGGCAGGGCTGAAACGTTCCTGCCACGGTTGAACAGCTCTTTTCCATTCCAGTGTTCCCAGAGGGTTTCCTGGGGTCAGTGGTAGCTGTAACCTCGAATGCTGAAATGTTTTATTATTCCTGAAGAGGGGGAAATACAACTTTCAAATGGAAAATCGTGTGTGGTGGTGGAAGGTCAGCCCAAGGAAGAGGAGCTGAACTTGGAGTTTTTAGGGATGTTAAAGAAAAATTAAAGTGGGATTATCAGCTTCTCTGCTTTTCCTCTGAATAAAAAGCGGGATGTTTTCTGGGCTTCCACAAGCCTGAAGCTCTCTGCTAAATTCTTATAGTTGAGCAGATGATAACAGAGGAGATTATAAATGCAGAGATCTTGGAAATGTGAAGGAGAGCCCTGTTTGCTTACTGAGGCATAAAAACTTCTTATTGGGGACTTAGATCTTAGTCATGTACTTTTAATTTGATTTTGTATCGTGTCCTCTGACCACATGGCTTCCAGTTTTCTGTGTGGCATCAGGTGTGTGCAGAGAGCCAGACAGAGCCAATCATCTGAGGAAGGATTTTATTTGTAAATTAACCTGGTGTGAGGGGGGAAGGCTGAGCTGTGCATCCACAGGATCCTCTGGGGGTCACGTCTTCCCAGAGCAGTTCCACAAACTGGGAGGGATGGGGATCTCTGGGTTTTATCATGGAATCATTCAGGCTGGAAAAGACTCTGAGATCATTGAGTCCAGCTGATGCTCCATGTCCCTCTTGAAAGTTTAGGTGACAGTTCTGGTTTTTGTGATTTGTTTTAGTCTCCAGCTGAAGAGTTGTGGTTAATCCCTGTTTCCAGCAGGAATCTCTTGCTGAAGCAGAGCTTTCCAAGGTGTCCTGGAGCATTCCCTGCTCTGGGCAGGACCTCCAGGCCTGCCTGGGAAAGGAGCTCTGCTCCTGATAATCACACCTCTGGAATACCGAGGGAATTGGGCAGATTGAAAACCTGGAGGGTCAGAAAATGGAATAATTGTACAGAATCAGTCCCTGTGCCCGGGCAGGGGTGATGCCCCCTGTCAGTGCCAGCAGCACCAACTCATCACTGTGAGCTCCCTCCAGTTCTCAGGCTCCTGAGCCCCAAACTGCTGCCCGAGGCACTTCAGGGATGCACTGAAATGCATTTGCTGGGGGTGCTGCCAGTGCTCTCCTGGCTAAAAGCAGCACCAACCCCGGGGTTTGCTGTGCTGGCTGATGGGAAAGGCCCTGCCCCGAGCAGCTCAGCTTTCCCTCAGGCTGTGGCAGGAATGCTGTGGAAAAGGGGGGATTTGGCCTTGCTGGGAGGAGATAAAGGTGGGATGGAAGGAAAACGGCCCTGCAAATCCCTGTGGCTGTGTTTTCCCCACAGCCACTGCGGGATGAGAGATCCTGGGAAGGGATTTGGTTGCGTGGGTGGATTTGTGATTCAGAGCCAGGGGACTTTGCTGTGGGTGGCCCTCAGGATCAGCAGGGACACAGAACCCCACGTCCAGCAGATGTGGTGTCCAGCACAGGGAGCTGGCTGGAAATTCCACACCAGTCCAGGCCTGGGGAGGCCTCAGCAATGATGGAAGAATTTGGGGTGGCTCCCTCATGATTGGTGCAGATAAAAGGGGGATGGAAAACTCTGAAGGAAGCTCCACAGCCCCAGAGTCTTCAGTTCTCGCCCCAGCTCCAGAATCCTCTGGCACACCAGGAAATGATCCACAGGGATTTCTACTCTGAGACCTCTTGCAACAGCCTGTGAAGCTTCTGCTGCTGTGATCGGGGCTGTCTGACAGCCAGACTCCTGGGAAAGATGGAAGTGTTGGGTCTGGAGAAATGGAATTGGTGTTTGGCTGGTACCTGCTGCTGCTGGTGCTGTGCTCCTTCTGTGGAAGGTTCCAGACAGGAGCCCAGAGAGGCTGTGGCTGCCCCTGGATCCCTGGCAGTGCCCAAGGCCAGGCTGGACATTGGGGCTTGGAGCAGCCTGGGACAGTGGGAAGTGTCCCTGCCATGGCAGGGGTGGGATTTCAGGTCCCTTCCAGCCCAAACCATTCCCTGATTCTGTGATTCCAACCGCTCTCCCAAGGGCTGGAGGTGCTGCACCATGGCCCTGCCTCTCCTGCACCCCTGTCCCCTGTCCCCAGGGGCTGGGACACAACTTTCACATCATTCCTGTGGCCCCTCCAGCCGAGGTGTTTTGCTGCTCGAGCTGAAAGAGCAAAGCAGGGTTTGCTCCAGCCCCAACCTGGGAGAGCTGGAATGTCCCTGTGGGTGCCACCACGCCAGGGGCAGCTGCCAGCAGAGCTCCTGGCACTTGAGCCTGGCCATCCTGACACTCTGATCTGCCCCGTGTGGTGCTTTCCTCCAGAGCCCAGGACAAATTCCCGAGTCACCCATTCCGGGAAGGCCCCTGGGCTCACAGCTCCTGGAGCTCAGTGCCCGAGGATTCTGAGGCTGGGCAGGTGAGGAGCCTCTGCTGTGGTTCTGGAGCCACCTGAGACTCACCTGAGGCCGAGGAGTCTCCATTGCTAATTGTTCCCTAAATATTCCCGTTCGTTTGTAAATCGCGTTGCCACGGCAACAATAATTTCTATGCATTACGAATATCAGCCACCTCTCGAATCAATTTGTTTTCCCTGGTTGCCATAGTGACAGACATTTTGTCAGAATTATTTAGGGAGAGAGAAATCCGGAGCCTTTTGCAGAGAAGGAGCAGCAGAAGGAGCCCTGTGGGGAGCTCCCAACCTCCCGAATTCCTCCTGCCCAGCTCTGAGCGAGCCTTTTTGGGTTTGGGCACAAACAGCTCTTCACCCTTGCCCCACCTCCGCCCCTGTGACCTCCAAACTCCAGCACGTTGTTCCTGACCGTCAGTGCCTTGGCTTTGGAGCTCCCCCAGCCTGGCCACCATCAGATCTTTCCTCTCTGCAGCCTCTGGTGGCTTCTCCTCTTAGATCTGGGCTTTAAAAGGCTGCACCTCGGCCTTCCCAACCTCTGCTTGCCAGAGTAACCTCTGATGAGACACCTTGGGAAACTGCCCCCAAGTGCTTCTCTGTGTAACTATCACCGATGCAGAGCAGGAGCATTCTGAAACATCGCAGCAGGAATTTCACTGCTGGAGTGGGAGCTGAGGCCTTGGAAAGCTCTGCTTTGCAAAACCTGCCCTGCAGCCCGGGCTTAGTTCGAGTTGCTGCCATTTCACAGGGGCAGCTCAGTTCTGACACTTTATGGAACCACTCTGGGGCTCTCTGTCTTCTCCACTCCTCCTGCTCAGCTCTTGGGCTGCCAGGACCTTCCCCCCAGGCTGGGCTGGGCTCTCCAACACTGCAGCCAGCAGAACTCCTGGTTCCTGGAATTCCAGGAGGTGTTTGGGATGAAAGGAAGATCCTAAGTTCAAAACAATAACCTGAGCTCAGTGGCTTTGATGCCCACACACCCAGGTCCCTGCAGTCTCCTACTTGGGGAATAACAAAGCCATTGTCAGATCCCACCCTACTGCCTGCGTATTTTAATCTGAGGGAGCTGGGGCTGCTCAGCCTCAGAGGAGCCCCAGCTGAGAGGGGCCCTCAGCCCTGGCTGGCCCTGGCTGCAGGGAGGGCTCAGGGCAGGGCCCGGGCTCTGCTCCGGGGGCCAGCAATGGCACCAGAGCCACGGGCAGGGATTGATCCCAGCAATTCCCTGCACAGGAGGCACAACTCCTGCCTTGGGCAGGGCCTGAGCCCAGCAATTCCCTGCACAGGAGGCACAACTCCTGCCCTGGGCAGGGATTGAGCCCAGCAATTCCCTGCACAGGAGGCACAACTCCTGCCCTGGGCAGGGATTGAGCCCAGCAATTCCCTGCACAGGAGGCACAACTCCTGCCCTGGGCAGGGATTGATCCCAGCAATTCCCTGCACAGGAGGCACAACTCCTGCCCTGGGCAGGGATTGATCCCAGCAATTCCCTGCACCGGAGGCACAACTCCTGCCCTGGGCAGGGATTGATCCCAGCAATTCCCTGCACAGGAGGCACAACTCCTGCCCTGGGCAGGGCCCAAGCTGGAACAGAGCCCAGAGAGGGGCTGGAGGCTCCTCCCTGGGGATATTCCAGAATATCCACACTCCTGTGCCCTGGGCTCTGGGATGGCCCTGCTGGAGCAGGGAGTGGCACCAGGGACCCTCTGGGGTCCCTTCCAGCCTGACCCATCCTGGGATTCTGTGACCCCATCTGTGTTTGACAGTCTAGGAAATAAATATTTGGAAGAATCTATTGTTAAACACCTGAGTGCTCAAATTTTAGGTGAGCTGTGGAAAACAGATCAATCTTCTGAGCATGAGTTAGGAACCTCCACCGTGGGCTTGGAGGCTCCAGCAGGAGCCAGGCCCGTGCTGCATTCCTGCTGCCACAGGCTGTTCCTGCAGTGGGAAAGCCTCTTCCCTGCCTGCCAAACACCACGGAATGCTCCTTGCCTTGGAAACAGCCAGGCACAGGAGCCAGGATGCTGAGGCAGAGAGCTGACATCTGGCAAAGTGACGGAGGGAAATCCCTCGGGGCTGACAAATGTTCCTGCACCGGCTGTGCCCTAAATCCATCCATCCATCCTCTGTGCACTCCCAGAGCCTCTGTGTGCAGCCCTGGGCTCAGCACGGAGCTCGGGACGTGGGAATAGCTGCAAGGCAGAGGGAAGAAACCCCGTTTCCTCCCTGTTGAGGACAACAGGAAATACAAGGGTGCCCTCCTTCCCAGAGAAATCACCGGGAGCACTGGTGGGGATTTACAGACATTGTGTCGCTCCACCTTTCCCTGCTTTACCTGCACATTTACCTCCACTTGGTGGTAGCATTTTCTCTGTGTTCCCTCGTCTTTCCCAGCTTTTGGAGTAGCTGTGGATGCGAGCAAGGAGCCCCTTCCCTGTGGAATGTGTGAGTGAAGGAGCATTGAGTCCGCATTTTCCTCCGTGACACGGTGAAGTTTGAGCCTCTGATCCTGCCCAGGCTGGGCTTTTGTACCCAAACCACTTCCTTCTAATGGGAAAAGGAGCAGGAAAAAACCCCAAAGCTTGGGAATGCTGCCCACGAGCAGCTCTGCTTGTCCTCGGGTGGGCTTGGTGCCCTGCATGGACCTGATCTGGAGCTGGTGACAGCGACGGGTCAGAACTGTGCCTGTCCCCAAACCAGTCCAAAATCTGCTCTGGGTGAGGAGGAGCCTGACCCGAGGCAGGGATAGGAGGAGCCTAAACCAGAGCAGGGATAGGAAGAACCTAAACCAGAGCAGGGACAGAAGGAGCCTGAGCTGGGACAGGGACAGGAAGAACCTAAACCAGAGCAGGGACAGAAGGAGCCTAAATCAGAGCAGGGCCAGGGACAGGAGGAGCCTGAGCCAGGGCAGGGACAGAGGAGCCTAAATCAGAGCAGGGACAGAAGGAGCCTAAATCAGAGCAGGGACAGGGACAGGAGGAGCCTGAGCCAGGGCAGGGACAGGAGGAACCTGAGCCAGAGCAGGGACAGGAGGAGCCTAAATCAGAGCAGGGCCAGGAGGTGCTGGTGGCTCTCCCCAGGCAGGTGAGGTCTCAGCTGCTGAGCTCACCCCGTGTCTGCCTCGGAGGGGTTTTCAGCTGCTGCTGAGGGGTTCATTCCCCCTCGGCTGAGCAGGACTGGAGGGGACTTTTCCCATGGAGATGCTGCAGGAGAGCTGAGAACAGGCTCTGCTCAGGGTGGCAGCGAGAGATGATGTCACTGGTGCTTTATTTTTGATTCTGCCTGTTAAAAACCTCCGTAAATGCTCCACCTTGATGCTCGTTCTCCTCTCACTGCTTTTGGCTGTAATTAACCCTTGGAGGTCTGAGCAAAACTGGGATTAAAGGCTGTGGATGAGCTGTGCTGAGGCCCGTGCTGCTCCTGCCATGCTGCACAGGTGCATCCCATTTCCCAGGGAGAAAAATTGCAGCACCACCTGCTGCAAACGAAATTATTGTCATATTGATTTGATTTCTTTTAATTGAAGTGTGCCATTTATAAACGGCGCGTCTGAGGGCTGTGACTGCTGTTCCCTTTCCTGGCAGCAGCAGGCTTCCAATCACTGGCAACTCGTGGATATTAAAACACAGTAAATTGGTCTGCAAGTTAAAAACTCTCATTCTTTTCTGAAGAATCGATTGCCACAGGGGCTGGTGGGACTGGGAAGGGAAGCTTTTTCATCTCCTGGTACCTCAGGGACAGTGGCAACCTGGGCTGTGCTGACAGCGTGTGCCATGGCTTGTGCCAGGCTTTGAAATCCCCTTCTGTGGCTGTTACATCTGTGGTTTATCCAGAGATGTGGAAAGGAAAGGAGGGGAAAACTCAGCCCTGCTGCCTTTGTGCAGAGCCCCAGGGCTGCTGGGCACTGCAGCTTTTGTGCTCAGAAAGAGCTTTGCTCTGAAATACTCAGGCCAATGTGGCACTGCCTTGTCACTGCCCCCAGCCCTGTCCTGGGTGTCCCAGCCCGCAGGGAGGGACTGTGGGCTGGCCACTGCTGTCCTGCTCTTCCCCTCCTGGGAAGGGCTCTCTGGATTAAAAATGTTATTGTTGTGCTTTGAGATGAGTGAGGAAGGTGAGGATTCCTGTGCTGCTAAAAGCTCTGCACTGCCCGGAGTGCCAGGCTGCTCTCAGGGTTTTGGGGACCAGAGGGGACACAGTTGGGGTGTGGGGCTGAAATTGTCCCTGTGTGTCCCCACAGCCTGAAGGGCTGCCCCTCTGCCTGTCTGGGTGTCACCCTGGGGTCACAGTGATGGGGCCAGTTCTGTTCTCCATCACAGAATCCTGGGATGCTTTGGATGGGAGCGACCTCAAATCCCACCCATCCCACCCCTGCCATGGCAGGGACACCTCCCACTGTCCCAGGCTGCTCCAAGCCCCAATGCCCAGCCTGGCCTTGGGCACTGCCAGGGATCCAGGGGCAGCCACAGCTGCTCTGGGAATTCCGGCCCAGCCCCTCCCCACCCTCCCAGCCAGCAATTCCCAATATCCCAAGATCCCATCCATCCCTGCCCTCTGGCAGTGGGAAGCCATTCCCTGTGTCCTGTCCCTCCATCCCTTGTCCCCAGTCCCTCTCCAGCTCTCCTGGAGCCCCTTCAGGCCCTGCAAGGGGCTCTGAGGTGTCCCTGGAGCCTTCCCTTCTCCAGGTGAACATTCCCAGCTCTCGAAGCCTGGCTCCAGCCTTTGGAGCATCTCCATGGCCTCCTCTGGACTTGCTCCAGCACATTCCCCCCTTCCTGTGCTGACCCAGCTCTGCAGGTCGGGTTTCACCTCCACTGCAGCAAATTTTCCGATTTCCTTCCAAACGTGGCTGTTCCCCTCTCAGGTGCCCTGGGGGGGTCAGGAGGTGCCTCCCACCCTCCCAAAGGCTGTGGCAGGGGAAGGAAGGGCTGCGTCTCCTCCTGCTGTGAGGAAAGGGGGACATTAAAGCAGGCAAAATGCAGATTTCCTGTGCCCAGCTCAGCAGGGAGACGCCGAGCAGGAGCCGAACCCTCGGAGCCTCTCCCCAGTGCGGCCGGGCCTGGAGCCGGGGCTCGGGAGGGCTCTGGAATTACCACGGCTCCCCCACCTAATGCTCAGCTCTAAGAATCGTTATCTGGGATGAGGAATAAACCTCTTAGGAGATTAGTGCTGCAAAAGCTTCCTTGGGAGCAGCCGGCTCCCGTCTGTGTCAGGAGCTGCGCCATTTCTGTAAGGAGCTCTTGGCAGCCCTGCTCGGGAGCGCAGGCCTCGCTCTCCTCTGCAGAAAGCAAATCAAACACTGGGCTCTGGGAAAGGAAGGATTCCTCCAAATCCCACCCCTGCCACCCTCCTCCGTGCCCCAAAACCAGGAGAGTTTTGCGTGTGTCTTGCTAAAGACGGATTTTCCCCCAGAGATGTCTCGGAGTGTGGCAGTTGCTGGTGGAGGAGCCTCAGGAGGAGCCTGCTGCAGCTCCTCTGGATGTGGGAGAGCAGGGGAGGGACTTGTCCCAGAGATCACCTAAACTCCTGGAGTTTCACAGTGGGAGTAAAGCAAGAGGCTCGTGTCTTCTGGAGAGGCAGGGCCGGAGAGGGGGCATGGCGAAGAGGCACAAGGAACTGCAGGATCCCACAGGGAATCGCAGGATCCCACAGGGAATCGTAGGATCCCACAGGGAACTGTAGGATCCCATAGGGAATTGCAGGATCCCACAGGGAATGGTAGGGTCCCACAGGGAATGGCAGGATCCCACAGAGAACTGTAGGATCCCACAGGGAATTGCAGGATCCCACAGGGAATCGTAGGATCCCACAGAGAACTGTAGGATCCCACAGAGAACTGTAGGATCCCACAGGGAATCACAGGATCCCACAGGGAATTGCAGGATCCCACAGGGAATGGTAGGATCCTACAGGGAATGGTAGGATCCCACAGGGAATTGCAGGATCCCACAGAGAACTGTAGGATCCCACAGGGAATGGCAGGATCCCACAGGGAATTGCAGGATCCCACAGGGAACTGTAGGATCCCACAGGGAATCACAGGATCCCACAGGAAATCATAGGATCATGTACATGCAGCTCTGAGCATGCTCTAGGGAAAGATGCTCCTGCCCTTGGCATGGGGGTTGGAAATGGAAGATTTTTAGGGTCTTTTGGGTTCTAACCCAAACCATTCTGTGATAAACAGGGACTGAGAGCTGGAAATAGTCGCAGACACCCATAAATGTTGTTCCTGTCTTCCCCTCTGAGCCTGCAGCACTGATGGAAATGCAACCCCGTGGTTATTATTCATTTAAAAGCCCATCCAAACCTGAGATTTTCCCTTTTCACACCCTGGGTCTGTGTCTCTGTGTGTTTGGCCTTTTTTGACAGTTGAACCAGGGAATGTCCTGGAGGATCCTGGGCTTGGCTGGAGCTCTGAGGAGCCTTGGGGTGCTTCTGGTCCCCAGCCTCCTCCTGATCCCCATTCCCACAGCAGCAGCAGCAGAGGGAGGCCAGGGGAAAACTGGGAATTAATAAAATCATGGAATCCCAGAATGGTTCGGGTGGGGAGGGACCTCAAATCCCATCCAGCCCCACCCCTGCCATGGTGCTGTTCCTTTAGCAATTAAATCCCCTATTCTGAATTTCCTGGCTTGAGGATGCAAAGCTGGAATTTTTGGAGGATCCATGACTTGTCTCTGGGTTCCTCCTGCCCCTGTGGGGAACCCGGGAGTGTCCCCTGCCCTCCCATGGGACAGGGGTCCCTCAGCCCTCGGGGACCCCACAGTTCTGCCCTGCCCTAAACCAGGAACTCGCTGCAGCTCCTTCAGCCTGGGGCTGGCAGTGCCTCCTGTTCCTGAAACCTGGGAAGGAGTTCTTTGTGCTCAGAGCTCAAGAGGAGACTGATTTGATGGGAAAGCTGCAGTTTGACGTGGCTGGAGAACCCCTGAGCACAAAAACTTTGGAGCAGGAACAAGCAGTCCTGAGAGAATGGCTCTGTTCACATATTGGCCTGTTTATGGCACTCTTGGTACTTGAATTTCTGTATTTTCTGTGTTAATCTGGTGCTTTGATTTGGCTGGGCAAGGGCAGCTCCAGAAATTACACCTCAGGAACATTTTCCAAGGGAAAAAGCTCTGCCTGTTGTTTGTATAACAGGCTGGGAAACAAAGCAGTTGCAGGCTACTCCGAGTGTAATAAAGGCCTGTGTAAAATGGATTTTGCTCAGCAATGTCAGCTTTATTTAAATCTTCAAAGTGATTGTTCTGCATTTGAGCATATTCTAATGGCTGTCTGCATTGCTGCATTGCAAAATCAAATTCCTCTGACAAATTATTCTCCTGTTCAGGGCGTCAGGTGAGAGCTCTGCACGTCTGTGAGGCTGAGCTGTCTCTGTGTTAACAGAGCTGCTTCACAAAGGTGCTGCAATTGCTCCTGGCACCGACTCGTGCACAGACAGAGCTTTCCTGGCTTGCCTTGGAATGATTTCACTTCATGCTCATGGCTCATCCTGCTGAGCTCTGGGCGGTTTGTGGCTCTGTTTTACCGGTACCTGCTCTGAAGGAGCCCCTTGCAGGGCCTGAAGGGGCCCCAGGAGAGCTGGAGAGGGCCTGGGGACAAGGGATGGAGGGACAGGACACAGGGAATGGCTTCCCACTGCCAGAGGGCAGGGATGGATGGGATCTTGGGAATTGGGAATTGCTGGCTGGGAGGGTGGGGAGGGGCTGGGCTGGAACTCCCAGAGCAGCTGTGGCTGCCCCTGGATCCCTGGCAGTGCCCAAGGCCAGGCTGGACACTGGGGCTTGGAGCAGCCTGGGACAGTGGGAGGTGTCCCTGCCATGGGCAGCAGCCCCAGAGGAGCCCAAAACCACCCTGGCCATGGGCAGCAGCCCCAGCAGAGCCCAAACCCACCCTGGCCATGGCAGCAGCCCCAGCAGAGCCCTGGCAGCTCTGGGTGCTGCTGGCAGAGGCAGCAGGGCCCCGTGGCCGTGTAGCAGCGCTGCTGATGCTGTGAGGCCCCTCACACTCTCGCTGCCATCGCTCTGAGTGCTGCTGGTGTGATTTATCAGGTGTGAAGGGCCAGGGCACTGACAGGTGATGCTGTGATGCCACCCCAGGCCCTGGCAGGAGCTGAGGGTGAGGGCAGCACAAGGGCAGGCTGTGGGTGCCCTGAGTGAAGGCTGTGATGGGCAGAGGTGACAGCTCCATGCCTGCCCGGCTCCAGGGGCTGGAGTCCGTATGGATGGGGCTCTGCAGGGATGGATGTGGACATTTAAGCTGTGACTGAGGCTGTTGGTGACCTCTGTTCTCCTTCCTTCTGTGCCGTGGGGAGCTCGAGGTGCATCTTCTCCCACCCTGAACTCCTCTCCCTGCTCCTCACTGTCACTGTTCTCACCGCGGCCGAGGAGAGAAACCACACAAAGTCCAGGCTCAGGGATAAATGGAATCACTTTAATGAATTCTCAGAAGACTTTTCTATGTTAGTTCGCAAAGTGTATTAAGTGGCATAAGGTGATTGGTTTTGCCATCCACCCCCTAAGGGGATTGGTCAAGTTCTAAGACACCACCCTTGAATGTTTTCTAGTTAGAACCATAACAATTCTGCCAAACAACCTGCAGGTGCAGGAAGTTTACAATACTGGAATCTTGTTTAAAGTAATCTGCATGGGAAAGACAGAACTCTCACAAACTGCTGCAAAGAGCTGAAGAAATTCTCTGCTGAGGCTTTTTCAGCATCCATACTTTGCTGCCATCCCCTGCCCCAGCAGATGGACACAACAAACATTTCTGTGTGCTCCCCCTCCTCCTGCTGCCAGCTGAGCTCCTCTCCCCCGTGCCAGGAACAATCCAGGGCCAGAGGCACTTCCTGGCTCTGGTGCCACCCTGCTGGGGCCTGAGCAAGACCTTTCGGATGGCAAGGGATGATCAGAGCAAGTTACTGACACGCACCTGTCCAAAAATCTGCTGGGTTTGTGTCCTTGCCTTTGGAAAAGCCCAGAAGAGCCACTTTGGCCCCACTTTCCCCATTTCTCTTGTGGCAGTGCCTGCCTTTGGTGTTCCCAGCGGGAGCTGGTGCAGCAGGGTCACCCCCTGAGCTCTTCCCTCCTGCACTAGGTCTGGCTTTGGGCCTCCAGGAGTGGCCAAAGCTCTGCTTTCTACAGTCCCCAATGGATCAATGCTGATTTGCATCGCTTTGCCTCCCCCAGTACGAGTTCCTGTCTGCTTCCCCAGGCCTCAGCAATGCTGAAACGCTCTCTTCATGAGACAGCTCCCTTAATCACCGGGCTCAAACCATCTCCAGGAACTTACAGGAGGAAAATGGGCTCTCTAGCACATGGAGAGGTTAAGAAATAATGCTTGGTCAACTTTGCAAAGCAATTTGAGCTCTCTCTATGAAATAATAAGTACCAGACGAGAGCTGTGCATCATTGGCCACCTTTTATCTCCAATTGACCTTTCCTGGTCAGTTGAGCACCCAGCCAGAGAAACGAGGGCTCTCATTTCCTGCTGCCGTAGCATCCATTAGGGGGTCCCAGCAGGGCCTGTGACCTCAGCACACGGAACGCTGTGGGATGCTGCTGGGAGCAGGGATGAGAGCGGGATAAAGCCCCAGTGGGTGGCCTGAGGGTGTGCTGGAGTCACAGCAGAGACACCACAGGAGCCAGAGACGCAGCGGATGGCAGTGGGCCCTGGCAGAGTGCTGGGAAGCTCAGAGGGAGGGGTTTTACTTCCCTATCTGCATTGGAGGAAGGTGGTTTAATTCCCTGGCTGTTTCAGAGGGAATTTTATTTCCCAGCAAAGTGCTGGGAAGCTCAGAGAGGGGTTTAACTTTCCTGGCTGTTTTGGAGGGAGGTGGTTTGATTCCCTGGCTGTTTTGGAGGGAAGGTTTTTATTTTTGGATATCTCCTTCTGCTTTGTCACACCGACTCTGGGCTTACGTCGGGCTCCTGTCCTCAGTGGTTGTGTGACATCAGTAAATCAGTTAACCCTTCAGAGGTGACTGACACATTTGTAACTCCCCTGCACGGCCTGGCCGCCTGCCCCGGGCACCACTGCTGGGATGCCGAGTTTTGTGCCCTCCTGGCACTGCAGCAGTGCCCCAGCTCCTCCTGGGGCTGAGCTTTGTGCCCTCCTGGCACTGCAGCAGTGCCCCAGCTCCTCCTGGGGCTGAGCGTGGGCTGCAGCAGTGCCCCAGCTCCTCCTGGGGCTGAGCCAGGCTCTGGAGTGCAGCAGTGGGACGGGGCTGTGGCGGGTCTGGGACAGGGAATGTTCTCCTGCAGGGTCTGACCCATCTCCCTGAGCCCCATCTTCCTCCTCCTGGCCCAGCCTGCTGTGCCCCCACAGCTCTGGGGATGGAGCCTGCTGAGGGGAAAAGTTCTTTATTTTGGCAGGGTCATGGAATTATGGAATTATTTGGGTCCAAGGGACCTTAAATCCCCTCCATTCCCACCCCTGCCATGGCAAGGACACCTCCCACTGTGCCAGGCTGCTCCAAGCCCCAATGCCCAGCCTGGCCTTGGGCACTGCCAGGGATCCAGGGGAAGCCACAGCTGCTCTGGGAATTCTGTGCCAGGGCCTCCCCACCCTCCCAGCCAGGAATTCCTAATTCCCAATATCCCATCTCGCCCTAACTTCCTTCAGTTTAAAGCCGTTATTATTTTCCATCGGGGCCAATTCTCTGATGGGTGGTGCTGGGGGAATCAAGGGATCACAAATCCCTCTGGTCCCAGCCTTCCAGGGCTGCCTGGCTGCTGGCACCGAGTCCTTGGGCAGCTCCTGGGCCTGCACTGACCCTTCCCAAAGGGCAGCTCGCTCTGACCTTTCCAGATGGAAGCCAAAGTCCCTGAAACTCCCTTTCGCTCCAGCATTCTCATCTCTCCAAACTTTAAGGGTGGAGTTAAACACTGGCAGGGGCTGCCCAGGGAGGTTTGGAGTCCCCATCCCTGGAAATGTCCCAGGAATTCCTGGATGTGGCACTCAGAGCTCGGGGACAAGGTGGGCATCGGGCACAGCTGGGACTCTGTGATCCTGGAGGGCTTTTCCAGCCTCAGGGATCCCAGGATTCTGTGCGATGCTGAAAATTGTTTCTGAACAATTCAACTTTAAATCAATTGATACATTTTACATTTGTGTCAGTTCCCATTTTGATTAACATTCAGTGCACACTGGGAACAAGGAATCTGCAACAGGCTTAATTCCAATAAACTCTGTGTTAGGAAAAAAATGTACCCAGATTATTGCTCCAAGTAAAAATGGGGAGCTTGGTGGTGTGTGGGCCACAGCAGCAGTTTGCCACTTCCTTAATCCTTCCAAAATCCAGTGTGGGAGCTCTGCCTCTTGCCCACCTCCTCTGCTTTGCCTTTCCCTCAGCATCCTCCCAGGATTTAAGGGCTCCAGAGCTCTGCCCCCAGATTCCATGTTTTCCTTCCATTTATGATTTTTTGGTGACATAAATGGTATTTACTCTGAAAAGGAGTGGATCAGAAAATAATTAATTGTTCTCCAGTTGCTTCCATTTATTCCAGCTCTCCTGGTCAGCATCCCAGCCAGTATCCCATAAATAAATGGGATAAGTCTCCTCACGGCCTGGCTCTGTGGGGAGCTGCCCTTTTGGCTGTGTTCTGCTGAGCAGTGCCTGTAAGAACCTGATAATTTTCCATTACTGCCCTAATGAAATATTTAATGAGATTAATCAATGGGACCTCTTTAGCCAGGGAGCTTCCCGGGCTCAGCTCTGGTGGCTCCCTGGTGCTTCTGTGCTGTGCTTTGGATTTGTTGATGTCCAGCAGCTCCTGTCTCATCCTGGGGCTGCTGCAGCAGGACCCAGCTCTGGAGCTTGCTGCCAGCCCCGGGCTGTGTTTGCAGGAGAGGAGCTGGGGGCAGAGTCTGCTCCAGGGGGCTTCACTTCTCCTCTGCACAGCCCTCTGAGGAGCCCTGGCCAGGAGAGCTCCTCGTGTCCCATCAGCATCTCTTGAGGCAGAGCAGGGCCAGGCTGGGAGTGCTGGGGAGCAGGGAGAGCTGCAGGAGGACATCCCAGTCCTGTGGGATTTGTGTCTGGTTCCAGACCTTTCCTGATGGATGGGTCTGTGAGGGCCACCGGGTGACCTGGCACAGCCTCCCTGCTCCTGCTGCTGGGCTTATCTGCTGATGCCTGGGGCTCTGAACGAGGCTGGGTAGGAATAAACCAGAGGGAGAAGCAGTTTTATCTGATTTCTATTTAAAAGCAATTCACAAAGCCACAGAAAAGGATTGTTTGTAGTTTTTCCCCACATTCCATATTTAGCTGGGATCTTGGGGATTGGGAATTCCTGGCTGGGAGGGTGGGGAGGGGCTGGGCTGGAATTCCCAGAGCAGCTGTGGCTGCCCCTGGATCCCTGGCAGTGCCCAAGGCCAGGCTGGACACTGGGGCTTGGAGCAGCCTGGGACAGTGGGAGGTGTCCCTGCCATGGCAGGGGTGGGATGGGTGGGATTTAAGCTCCCTTCCCACCCAAACCACTCCCTGACTCTGCGATTCTTTGGTCAGTTTGTTTTGCATCCCTCAGAGCAGTGGCCCCGGGCTGTGGTGCCCTGAGGAGGGACGGGATCTGTGCTCAGCTCCCGGTGCCACAGCCCATCCCTCTGCCTGTGCCCAGGTGTGCCCTGTGCCCTGAGGGTGGCAGCTGTTGGCAGTGTCTGTCCCTGATGTGCAGAATTGATTTCCCTGGATAATTTTCCTGCTGTGTGTCAGGATAAGCTCGTGGAATGTGCAATACAACTCCAGCCCCTGCTTTGTTGGCAGCTGGTAATTTGAAGTTTTACTCCCCATTATATTCTGGGCTCCAGCCTCGCTGGGCTCCTCTGGCTGATCTCAAACACTCAAATCACGGCTCAATGAACATATTTTTCAAAGATAAGCCCAGAGCAAATGAATTGGATTTATTTTTAATGCTGCCTTGTTTCTAATGCCCAGTGACACATGAACAAACGATTGCCATCACTTGTCCTCTTTCTCCGTAGCATATTGCTTTGGGCAGGATAATATCAGTGTATTTAGGATTATAAATCATCCCTCGGGGTTGATATTTCTTCTGTAGGGAAAAGGCTCCGGTTCAGCCTCCAGGAGACAAATCCAAGCTTCCTTTTGTCATGGTGAAGTCAGGAGTGGAGCTCATGTGATGTGGCTGAGCCAGGGGCACCCGGGCATGGCTGGATCTCTGTGAGTGCCCTTGCTGATGGCTGGGTGGGGACAGGGAGGGGACACCGATGGTCAGAGTGGTGCCCAGAGCCCCCTGTGCTGCTGAGGTGGGCACAGGGCACTCTGGGACCAGAGCTCAGGTTTGCTCTTGCCTTGGGGTGACACAAGGTGTATCCCCTATCACGGCTCCATGCCAAAAAATTAATTTTGTGCCTTTTTCTGTGCCTTTCAACTGAGCTTGAGAGGGGAGGGGAAAAAAACCCCGAACTTTTCAAAGCAGTTCCCAAGGACACAGAGATAGAGACTCCTCTGCGCTCTCCCCAGCTGCAGGAACACGGAGGGAGCTCCCTGCCTGTCTCTTCAGACAGCTCTTGGGGTTTTTTTCCCTTTTTCTCCAGTGTGGTTCCCGGGACTTTGGTTTTTTTCCCTTTTTTTCTCTTGTGGACTGTTTCAACACCATCAGAACACATCGGGAGAATTTTGCTTCAGGCCCAAAGGTGGCTTAGGGCCTAGGGCCTCACCAACCCAGCTCTGAGGAGAGAGACCACACCTACAGAAGGACTCTGAAATCCTCCCAGGTTTCTCTCCACCACAAGAGATTTTACTATTTAGCATTATTATCCTTTTCTTGTGTGTTTGTTAATAAATAGGTTTTGTCTCTTTCACTTTCCTTCGAGGAAATTTTTGTTTTCCCGAACCTGCTGAGAGGAAGGGTGGTTGTAACCCATATTTCTCTCAGAGGATAAATTGCTGGATTTTGGCCAAACCAGCACAGCTGTTCAATCCCAGGTGGAAAAGCTGCCCTGGGCATCCCTGGGCTTTCGGCTCTGCTGTGCACGGGGCAGTGCCCAGGCCCTGGTGCCACCCTCAGCCTCTGGGGTACCAGCTCTGGGCAGTGCCCAGGCCCTGGTGCCACCCTCAGCCTCTGGGGTACCAGCTCTGGGCAGTGACCTGAAGTTCCCTGCCTTTTTCTGCCCCTCCTTTCCCTCTTCTTAAACACTGCTCTGGCTTCTGTGCTTGTGCTGGGCCCAGGGCTGTGCTTCCACAGAGCCCTCACACACGGAATCTCTGCCAGGGAAGCTGGCAGCTCCTTGGCCAGGGAAGCATTTTCCAGACTCTGCTGCCTAAGCTGGGAAAAGGCCGTTCCCTGGTGCCTCTGTGAGTACGGAGCAAACTGGATTAAAATATTCCAGCAGCACAAAAAGATGCTCGAGTGCATCCCCAGGTGCAGCTAAAACTCCGTGTGCTTAAGGACTGTGATCTATGGCTCATCTGGCCACGTTTTCCAAGGAAAGTCAGAAGCCCTCCCTGGAGGGAGGCGGAGGCAGCTCTCCTTCCACACGGGCTGTGCCTCTGCCGTCAGCTCGCTGCAGTTCCAGGTAAAGCTGCCTTTGGAAAGAGCTGAAAGGACACCGGGGTGATCCCGGGATATGGATGAGGAGGGATAGAAAAGCATTAAAGTGCATTTGCAGCTGCGAGGTTCTGGCGTGGGAAAGGAGGGATGTGCAGAGCTCGGTGCTTTCTGCCCGGGCACGGCAGGGGAGATTCGGGCTGCGTTTTGGGAATGATTTCTTCCCCAAAATAGCCCTGGCACAGCTGCCCGGGGCGGGAGTGGGGTCCCCATCCCTGGGGGGATTTCAAAGCTGTGTGGATGTGGCACCTGGGGACAGGGGGCAGTGATGGCCTTGGCAGTGCTGGGGGAAGGGTTGGACTCAGTGATCATTTCCAGGTTAAATTATTCCATGTTTCTGTGGCCAGATCCGTCCCTGCTCCCCGGGAAACCCTTGAACATCCCCCACTGGTGGCATCGGGTGCTTCGTGTCCTCAGCCTGCGCTTTCTGGCCCCGAAATGAGAGAGCTCAGCACAGGCAGCAGCTCCTGGAGGCTCCCGCAGCCCCTGCCGAGGTGTTTGGAGGAGCTGTGTTCCCTTGGTTTGCTCTTTCCATGGATCATCTGGTTGCTGACATTTAGCACCCGCTGCCATATGTTGTTTATCCCGGCACCGCGAGGAGGGAGCGCTGGCGTCCTGCCCGGAGGTGCAGCAGCACAGATTCTCCTTCTCCTGGCTGCTGCCAGTCCGAGATCCCGGGATGGGCTGGCACGGAGCGGGGCTGCCGGCAGCGGGATGTGCTGCTCGGCTGTGGCATCTCCTGGAGCCCCGCCGGGGAATTGTGTCCTGTAAATGCAGGAGTGCAGCAGGGGCAGGAGATTGCCCCTGGAGTGAGCAGATCCCGCTGGGATGCTGCCCCATGCTTCCCTCCCTGCACTGAATCACAGAATCGAGGTTGGAAAACACCTCCAAGGTCATCAAGCCCAGAAAAGCACATCCCCACTCATTCTTTGGCACTTCCCGCATGGTGACCCCATCACTGCCCCGTGCCAGGGCTGGACAACCTTAACTCCACAGAGCTGGGCCAGGCAGGCTCAGGCTGGAGAGCAGGAAAGGCTCTTCCCCCAGAGGGTGCTGGGCACTGCCCAGGCTCCCCAGGGAATGGGCACAGCCCCGAGGCTGCCAGAGCTCCAGGAGTGTTTGGGCAGCGCTGCCAGGGATGCCCGGGGTGGGGTTGTTGGGGGGTCTGGGCAGGGACAGGGGCTGGATCAATGATCCCTGTGGACTCCTCCCAGCTCAGTTTCATCCCATGAAATTTCAGTGAAGGAGCTGTCCCTGATCCCCTCCCCTGAGGGGCTGCACTGTGTCACCCATGCCAGTGACCCCCCTCCCCCTGGATTGCTGTTTGCTGTCTGTGTTTCATGCTGACATTTCTGAGGTGACTGAGCAGAGCCTTCAGAACGTGCAGGAGATCTGAGGAGCCGCTGACAAGAGAGTGTTTGAAAGCTCTCCAGGACTGTTTGTGGCGGCCTCCTGTGAATTTGTGCTGCAGTGAGGGCTCTGCTGGGGAATCAATTACGCCGAGCACTTTGTTACATCATTGTTCAGTGTATTAATTTTCATTTCAGCAGAGCAGAGACGCGGTGCAGGCATCCCTCACTTCTGAACGAGGGGCTGGGCGAGGGCCCCTTGGGCCTCCTCCAGGCCTGCAGTCCCTGCCATCCATAAAGGGAAGGAGAAATCCTTGGGAATCTCCAAAAATGGCAAGTGATTATCAATGGGAGCCCAGCTTTGTGCTCCGTGCTGGGGATGCAGCTTCCATTTGGCTTTGGGTGCACAAATGAATGCAGGGAAGGGTTTGGGTGGGCACGGAAATATTTCAGCTCTGCACAAGAAGTCCCTGCCTTGGGGCTGCCTCATTGCTTGGAGCCAGCTTTGGAAACCCTGCCCTGGTTCAGCTCTGATTTACCATTTAAACCTGGGCTTAAGGGCAGACTGTCAGAACTTCTTAAAGTCATTTAAAAGGTAGAGTTGGCTTCTTTACCAGGGCTTGTGTCTGCAATTAGCACATTTTAAAAATTGGTGAAATGAACTAATATGTAGTGTTTATATGGTAATAATTATTATATGTGTTGTATTTTATATCAATATATGGCTTTTATTTATTACAATATTACAATTTATGTCTTACATTAATAAATTGCTTTGGAATATTATCATTTATCTGTTATGTTACTATCTATTACTCTGAGACTCTCTGTACCTCCCCTCCAGGCACCCAGGATTCATGTCCAGGACAAGTAGGGTAAAAGCTTTCTATTGGGCAAATTTAAAGAATGGGATAAACCTTAAACTAATCCCATGGCACTCTCAGGCTCTTCCTCACATAGAGAAAAATATTTTATTTCTATTTGAATTCTTACTATGAAAACAGGGATTTTTTTGTGCTCCTTTTTTACCACTGTGGCCATCACTTCCCTGCCTTTTATTCCCCTTCTTTGTCCCACACAGCTCTGTTAGGGCTGAAGTGGAAAGGGGAAATGGAAGTTGAAATTTTATCTTGTTCAAGTCTGCTGTGTTATTGTGTGGGAAAGGAGGAATAAGTGGTGACGTGAACCTGAAAGCCAGGAAAATGAAAGCTAATTTGGAATATATTTATTAGCCTGTTCTGTCTCTTCCCAGCTCTGCTGCTGGGTTTTGTGAAATTCCCCCATCCCGTGTCCGTGCTTGGAGTCCCCGTGGGCAGGAGCTGCTGCAGGGCTGGGAGTGGCTGAAATGGGAATTCCTTGGATGGCTGGGAAGGTTGAGGTCAGGGTATCCCACATTTCCCCCTGAGCAGGAGCCATAATGAGCATAAGAAATATCAGAGGAGTGTCCAGAGCATCTGAAATCCCGGGAATGCTTCGTCCTGGGGAGCTGGAACAGCCTCTGTAGCCTCTGCTCAATTCCCAGGATCCCTGAGGCTGGAAAAGCCCTCCCAGCCCATGGAGTCCCAGCTGTGCCCGATGCCCACCTTGTCCCCAGCCCAGAGCTCTGAGTGCCACCTCCAGGAATTCCTTGGGCACCTCCAGGGATGGGCACTCCAAACCTCCCTGGGCAGCCCCTGCCAAGGCCTGAGCTCCCTTTCCATGGGGAAATTCCTGCTGCTGTCCAACCTGAGCCTGCCCTGGCCCAGGCTGAGGCCGTTCCCTCTCCTCCTGTCCCTGTTCCCTGGGAGCAGAGCCCGACCCTCCCCGGCTGCCCCCTCCTGTCAGGGACTTGTGCAGAGCCACAAGGTCCCCCCTGAGCCTCCTTTGCTCCAGCCTGAGCCCCTTTCCAGCTCCCTCAGGAATTCTCCAGCCCCTTTCCCAGCTCCCTCAGGAATTCTCCAGCCCCTTTCCAGCTCCCTCAGGAATTCTCCAGCCCCTTCCCAGCTCCCTCAGGAATTCTCCAGCCCCTTCCCAGCTCCGTTCCCTGCCCTGCTCCAGCCCCTCCAACTCCTCAGCAAAAGTCCCAGTAAGGGGTCAGTGTTCACTAATAGGATGGAAACCCAAGATTTTCCTGGGATGTTCTGTGTGCAGGGCATTCTTTATTCCAGGTTTCTCTGCTTCCCTGGGCTGGGCAGAGGCTGAGGGGACTCGCCCTGCCCTGCTTTGGGTCCCAGGGAGCAGCAGGAATGGGGACAGGAGGGCAGGGGGAGGATGCTCCTGCCTGGAGCAATCCTGGGCCTCTGGCTCCCAGCCACTCCTTGCTGAGGGTCCATCCACTCCCCCAAACCATTCACTTGCCCAAAGAGCTTCCCTGGCACCACGGGATGGTTTGGGACTGAGGATGGGCACATTCCTCACCCACGCCCGGCCTTGCTGCTCACATCTGCCACCAGAGGTTTCACAGCAGCATAAAAAGCCTGAATTCCCACCTGGAGCGTTTCCTCCGGGATTAAACTCTGCAACTGGTGCCATATAAATCTCAGGTGATAAAAACCTGCTGCGAGTTTTCAACAGTTGGGGAATAAATGGCCATAAAAGCCCATTATGTGTGAGGAAATGGATGGGTGAAACACCTCTCTGTGGGAAGAGGAGTCCTGAATCCAGGGAGAGGCAGTGCTGGGCTGAGCAGAGCAGCAGGGACACCTCCAGGTGAGCTGAGGTTGCTTTGCCACCCTGCCCCTGGCCCTGCAGGTGATGGCTGGATTTCAGAACCTCGCAGGGACAGAGCACCCTGGAAGTTCCTGGAGGGATTGGTGTTTGTGGCAGGCTGGGCTCCATCAGCTCCCAGGCTGGGCTCCATCAGCTCCCAGGCTGGGCTCCATCAGTCCCCAGGCTGGGCTCCATCAGCTCCCAGGCTGGGCTCCCATCAGTCCCCAGGCTGGGCTCCATCAGTCCCCAGGCTGGGCTCCCATCAGTCCCCAGGCTGGGCTCCATCAGCTCCCCAGGCTGGGCTCCATCAGTTCCCAGGCTGGGCTCCCATCAGCTCCCAGTCTGGGCTCCATCAGCTCCCAGGCTGGGCTCCCATCAGTTCCCAGGCTGGGCTCCATCAGTTCCCAGGCTGGGCTCCATCAGTTCCCAGGCTGGCACAGTGGCAGCGGTGCTGGGGAAGGCACAGTCCCACAGTCCTGAGGCTCTTTGTCCCTGTCCCCGTGCTGGGGCTGTTTCTGGCCCTGCTCGCTCAGGGCTCTCTCAGAGGCACAAAGCCCTAAATATTGTCCTGATAACAAACTCTCCATGAGCAGCTCAGAGCTGCTGTTCCCTCTGCGAGGGTGCAGGGACAGGTGTGGGAGTGGGGTGCTCTGCACAAATCCAGGTTCTTTATCTTCACCTCTGGGGAGTTTTACCCCGAGCCCCAGCAGATGAGAAACGGCTGCAGATGTTGTTTCAGGTTGTTGATTTCTCCTTCTCTCTGCCAGCTCTCAGCTCCGGCCGCACATCTGATGCAGCCGAGTCCGAGCGGGCACTGCCCAGCCCTGGGCTGTCCCGGCCTTTCTGTGCCCTTTCCATCATCCAACCATTCTTCACAACGCATTTATTAGTTACTGTTCTGTACCAATTCATTTGCACCTGTTCTAGACACGGAATTTCTGCCTCTTTTTCATTCTACCAATCATTTTGTGCCACCACCACCAGAGAAGATGGAGGAGAAGGAGAAGAAGAAGAAGAACAGGGCAATGCCCAAAATTCTCCATCTTAAACCCTTTGTCCTCATATTAAAAACCCTAAAATCTATTTTTTTACCTTGTAAAATACTAAACCACTGCTCATTTTCACACTCTGGTGGCTTGCAATGATTCTGGCAGTGTTGGTAACTTTTCCCATGGGCTGAGGTCAAAGCCGGTGCCATTCTGGGCTCCTTGCCAGGGGCTGGGACCCCCTTGCTGGGGCTCCTGACCCCCCAGGGCAGCCCGAGGCGTGCCTTGGGTTCCAACAGGCAGGGACAGGGACAGAGGAGCCGGGCTCAGGTTGCCGTGGGAGCAGAGTGTGGAGCTGAGGGCCCCCCATTGCTCAGCTCAGCTCAGCTCAGCTCAGCTCAGCTCAGCTCAGCTCAGCTCAGCTCAGCCAGCCCTTGCGAGCAGGGTCAGCAGGGAGGTTTGGAGGGTGCTGGGAAGTGGGATGAGCCCCAGCAGATCCGGGAGCCAGGGCTGTGCCTGATTTCCAGCTGGGGTGGTCTCCGGTGTACCCGAGGCCCAGGAATTTGCCCATTCCCTCACTGCTGTGATTCCCAATATCCAAATGGAGCCGCGGTTCCACCACAGCCCAGCCCTGTGTGAGGAATTCCCCAGAGGGCAGAAACTGTTCCCTGCTGTTCCCTTCCTCCGGGCTCTCCCCATGGAGCTGCTCCACAGGGATTTCAGACCAGCACCGCCTTCCCTCTCCCTCCTCTGCACCAGGAGCAGCTCTGGATCCCTCTGCCCTGTGCCCCAGCCAGGGTGGGCTCTGCTGTCCCCCACTGCCCGGCTTTGGTCTCTCCTGGAGCCGTGGGATCATTCCTGGAGCTGTGGGATCACTCCTGGAGCTGCGGGATCACTCCTGGAGCTGCGGGATCGCTCCTGGAGCTGCGGGATCGCCCCTGGAGCTGTGGAATCGCTCCTGGAGCTGCGGGATCGCTCCTGGAGCTGCGGGATCGCTCCTGGAGCTGTGGGATCATTCCTGGAGCTGCGGGATCGCTCCTGGAGCTGCGGGGTCATTCCTGGAGCTGCAGGATCATTCCTGGTGCCACAGACGTGCTGGCACCGCTGGCTCCCAGGGAAAGGCTTTGTTTGTGATGCAGGGAAGATCCTATTCTCTGTAACATCCTCTGGAGCCCATCCCTGCTGCTGTACAATGAGGGGGATTTTTCCTCTCCTGGGCACCAGTGTTTATTGTTAAATGAAATTTCATCAGCCATTTTATTTCACCGAGGTTCGGTGTCAGGAGAGCCTCCTGCAGCACTTAACATTCAGCTGTAATTTTGATTAATCTGAATAACTTTGCATCTGATCTGTGCAAGCACCACAAAAGGCAGTTAGTTTTCCTTGGCAGTAAAAAAATAATCAGTAAATTAGTGACCATCAGGCTGGAGATTTTACAAATATTCAAGGCCTGGAGGTGTCCGTGGGCACAGGAATGTGGATGGAACATGAATAAACACTCAGGGCTTGTGTGGAGCACAGAGGTCTATGTGGGATCACACGCTCACCCTGCAGAGCTGCCATCCCCTGGGGTGCACAGACACCCTCTGTGTGTGCTCCCCACAGCCCCCAAGCACAGCCCCACATTTTGGGGGCTGCAGCTGCTCCTTGCTCCCCTCGCAGTGGTGCTGCTGTGCCCTGCTGAGCCAGGCTCTCCTTTCCTTCCTTTCCAGGAGATATTTCTGGCAGGAGGAGCAGGGAAAAGAGGCCCTGCACCATTTCAGGGCTGCTCCACAGCACTGTCCCACTCCCCCAGGGATGCTCTGGTTTCCTGTGGGGCAGGGGGCAGCACAGAGGGTGAGGGACGCTCCTGTTCTCCATCCATCCCAAATAATTCATCATGGAAACGGCCGATCCCAGCTGCCTGAAGCTGCTGCTTCTCAGGGGCAGCTGGACCTGGACCTGGAGCTGCAGGATCCCGCTGTGGCTGGGAGTGGGGATCAGAGTGTGGAGAGGGAATTGGTGCCTGGAGAGGGAATTGGTGCTCAGTGTGAGGATCAGTGCCCAATGTAGGATTCAGTGCCCGGTGTGGGGCTCAGACCAAGCTGCTCCCCCTGCACAAACCCCACAGCCCCAGGCAGGTTCTGGATGCCGGACACCCCAATGTGACCGGGACACCCCAATGTGACCGGGACATCCCAATGTGACCGGGACACCCCAATGTGACCGGGACACCCCAATGTGACCGGGACATCCCAATGTGACCAGAACACCCCAATGTGACCTGCACATCCCAGTGTGAGCTGCACATCCCAGTATGGGCTGCACATCCCAGTATGAGCTGCACATCCCAGTATGGGCTGTACATCCCAGTGTGAGCTGCACATCCCAGTATGGGCTGCACATCCCAGTCTGGGCTGCACATCCCAGTGTGAGCTGCACATCCCAGTGTGAGCTGCACATCCCAGTATGGGCTGCACATCCCAGTATGAGCTGCACATCCCAGTATGGGCTGTACATCCCAGTGTGAGCTGCACATCCCAGTATGGGCTGCACATCCCAGTGTGGGCTGCACATCCCAGTGTGGGCTGCACATCCCAGTATGAGCTGCACATCCCAGTCTGGGCTGCACATCCCAGTATGGGCTGTACATCCCAGTCTGGGCTGCACATCCCAGTGTGGGCTGCACATCCCAGTGTGGGCTGCACATCCCAGTGTGGGCTGTACATCCCAGTGTGGGCTGCACATCCCAGTATGGGCTGCACATCCCAGTGTGAGCTGCACATCCCAGTGTGACCTGCACATCCCAGTATGGGCTGCACATCCCAGTATGGGCTGCACATCCCAGTATGAGCTGCACATCCCAGTATGGGCTGCACATCCCAGTATGGGCTGCACATCCCAGTGTGAGCTGCACATCCCAGTCTGGGCTGCACATCCCAGTATGGGCTGCACATCCCAGTGTGGGCTGCACATCCCAGTGTGGGCTGCACATCCCAGTGTGAGCTGCACATCCCAGTATGGGCTGCACATCCCAGTATGAGCTGCACATCCCAGTGTGGGCTGTACATCCCAGTCTGGGCTGCACATCCCAGTATGGGCTGCACATCCCAGTCTGGGCTGCACATCCCAGTATGGGCTGCACATCCCAGTGTGAGCTGCACATCCCAGTGTGGGCTGCACATCCCAGTCTGGGCTGCACATCCCAGTGTGGGCTGCACATCCCAGTGTGAGCTGCACATCCCAGTGTGGGCTGCACATCCCAGTGTGAGCTGCACATCCCAGTATGGGCTGCACATCCCAGTCTGGGCTGCACATCCCAGTGTGGGCTGCACATCCCAGTATGGGCTGCACATCCCAGTCTGGGCTGCACATCCCAGTATGGGCTGCACATCCCAGTGCCCTCAGCTCCCAGCACAGCCCCTGGGCTCCTGGCTGTGCCAGCAAGGTTGAGGAGGAGGAGGGAAGAAGAAGAGGAAGAAGAAGAGGAGCGGCTTCCCCAGCTGCAGAGAGAAGTGAGGAGTTCCCGTGCAGCAGGAAAAGATGGAAGAGAAGCCACTGCCAGTCTTGTAAATGAGGTGGTCCCAGCCATGGGGGGACTGGAGAGAAATGTGCAGGTCAAACCTCTGGCAGGAGAGGTTAAAAAAGGGAACATTTCTGGTCAGCCCAAGTCTGGGAGAAGGAATGAGAAGGTTCAGACTTGGTGGCCACAATGGACAGGTTGGAACTGGGTGATCTTTAAAGTCCCTTCCAACCCAAACCTCTCCTGTCCAATCCCATCCTAAACCTTAGCTTTATCAACTGGAAACTGCAGAAATCCGAGCTAATTACCAGGAGCTTTTATAAGATGTTGCTTTAATGTGACTTCTTGGGGGTTGGTGGATATTTTCATCCTCCCCAGGAACACCTTCTTTGAACTCCCCCAGAAATTATTTTCCTGGGAAGGTGTTATCCTGTTTTCTGATCGTGCCTCTGTGCAGGGAAGGAGTTGCCAAAGGAACAGTAATTATGCTGGGAAAGCTGTTAGATAATGGCAGCTGCTCCAGTGATAGTTGGAGATGCAGCTCTGGGAGTTCTGTGGCAGTGGGCGAAAGGGGACGGAGATTCCACTCCCTGTCACGTTTAAAATGCAAACGGCAGCGAAACCCCCGCTAAAGAACCCCTGAGGGGCCAGGGCTGGGCTGGGTGGCACCAAAGTGGCTTTGGCAGAGCTGTGACACTGCAGTCCCTGAGCAGCTGGGGGATAAACGGCTCTAAAACCACCCCAAACCACCCCATCAGTGAGGGGGGATCAGAGAGGCACAGAACGGTTTGGGTGGGAGGGACCTTAAATCCCACCCCTGCCAGGGCAGGGACACCTCCCACTGCCCCAGGCTGCTCCCAGCCCCAATGCCCAGCCTGGGTAGGGACGTGCCCACGGTGCCACCTCGGGGTGCTGCCCCATCGGTGGGTGTGCAGCCCCCCAGGGCAGCCCCCAGGGTGGGGTAAATGTTGTGGTTTGACTCAGCAATGTCACTGCCCAGAGCAGCTGTGGCTGCCCCTGGATCCTCCAGCCTTCCTGGGAGCTCCAGGAATTTGTCAGACATTCATTTCATTAAAAAGCTCCACCAGGCTGTATCACCCCTCTTTTATTTTCTCCTGTAAATAACAACAACAAGCCAGGAGCACCATGACCCAACATTTGGAATCAGCTGAGGAAATGTAGCTGGAACATGGCTTGAGTGGGAGCTTTAATTCAACATTTCCCTCCTGTACCAAACAACAGCAAGGACAAAAAAAACAAAACAAAACAAAACAAAACAAAACAAAAACCCAAAACAAAAAACCCCAAACCAAACAAACAAACCCCACAAAAAACCCCAAACCAGGATTAATTTAACAGGGTTCCCCTGGATCCCTGGCAGTGCCCAAGGCCAGGCTGGACACTGGGGCTTGGAGCAGCCTGGGACAGTGGGAGGTGTCCCTGCCATGGCAGGGGTGGCACTGGGTGGGATTTGAGGTCCCTTTCACCCAAACCATCCCAGGATCCTGTGATTTTCCCATCCGGACCCACCCCTGGCTGCCTGGAGGAAGAAGCTGCCCCCTCAGGATTCCCTTCTGATAATTCCTGTCGTTGTTGGTTGTCCCTGCCTGCTCTGGGGTTTGTTTGGGTGTTCATTTTCCAGCCTCTGCCCTTTCAGAGGCCCAGGGGCTGCTGAGCTGCCCGGGAGCTCCATTTGAGTCTCCCGGCAAAATCCACAAATACCGGAGTGAAGGGGCCTGGGTTTCCCTCTGGAAAAGGAAGGGAGGGGAAAATAAACAAAGCAAAACTCAGCTTGTTTGGAGAAAGCAGGGAAGGAGCACGGGGGGCAGGAGGAGCCAGGCTTAAAGGCTTGGGAAAGCTTGTACCTGCACCGTTGTTCCACTGCAGGTCTTAAAACAGGATTTCCTTTATCCCTTTTTTTTGTTTCTCACCGTGTTCCTGCATGTTTTATTAATCCCGGCCGTGTCCAAAAACATCCCTGGGTTTTCCCGGCTCGGGAGGCGGGGACGGAGGCAGCGTCTGCACTGAAACCACACACAGGGTGTGAAAAACGAGGTTCCTGTATCTATTTATCACACAGGGGACAACGGATGTGGAGGGGAGATGAAAGGAAGGATGGGCTGCACCTTTGTCCCCTGGGCTTTGTTGCAATGAGGCACAGCCAAATCCGAGAGTTTTTTGGGATTTCGGATGCTCTGAAGTCCCTCTGGGTGAGGAGACCATCCCCGGTAACATTAGGAAGAATTACAAATCATTCTGTAGCTATAGGGTAGATATGACCCCTGTCTAAATGATCTTACCCAGCTCTGCTCGATCAGCAGGTGAGATACGGAAATTGATCTGGGCATGGACAGATCAGCCCTAAAAAGAAAATCTAACTCCAGATTAGGAATAGATAAGATTGATTTTCCCCTCCTGTTGCACTGACAGCAAAGTTGCCATTTCTAAAATTCCCATGGAATGCCATAATTTAAAAAAATTTTTAAAAATGGCAATCTCAGCTCGTTTCCCTTTGCTCACAGTTTTTAATTATTATTTTTTTACTAGGGAAGTTATCCAAGTGTTCTGAGCCCAAACCAATCCCATGAAGTGCCAGTCCTGGGTTCATCCCAGTGCCCCAGGAAGGGGGCATTGGACACCTGGGCAGAGAAATCCTGTTTGAGGTTTCAAAGGGAGGATATTTTATGTACCTCCATTTTTTAACTGGACTTTTCTGGGTGGAATTAATACAAGGAAATTTTTTTAGGAGAATAGAAATGTGTGTATTTAATACAGATAACCCCAAACCGAATCTGCATTAATCTTTATATAAATATAATGATCTTTATAGTGTCCATCAGTTTTATATCACATATGAACCACACGTTGTACATAAATATAGAGCAATATGTGAATGATGGCTTTGCATTATTGTCTGGATTATGCACCGCATGCTTTTATATTTATGTGTAATGTGGATTTATATACACGTATGAGGCAATAAAAATATATTCCTATGAGAAATAACAGAAATAGGTTTCTACTTCCTGGTAAAAAGAAATATGTGTGTGTATAAAAGAGCCGTGTTAGAATATGCATCGCAAAGAAAAAGGAATGTATAGATCTGTATTATAGATGTGGTATTAATGTAATAAATGCAATATAAAGTATGGAATATATTATTTATAGACACCGTTTAAGTTCATTTTTGTACACGGAGTATTTTGTACATTTTATATGCAGTCACGTGCTGTCGTTGTCTCCGACATCCGATATTTTATCGCCATTTCTGGGTCTAATTTATGGACAGATTTTGGTCGTCATTTGGAATCGGGCGGTGCCAGGGGCTGCTTTCCCCGGGGAACGCTCGGATCCCGCTGGCTCTGGGAATTCCCCGCTTCTCCCACCCCGGGCAGCTCCACGGAACCTTCCCAGTCCCTCCCCATCCCGAGACATTCCCGAGGCTCCTCTTTCCCTGCCCCATCCGCGACGGGAGCAGCCCTGGGAGCTGGAGCGGTGGGAAAGGGTTAATTCCTGCGCGGAATTCGGGAGTGCCAGGCACTCTGCAAATGGGAATGGAACTGCTAAAAAAACCCTTTTAGATTCCTTTTCATCCTCTCCCGGAACCCGCTGCCCGCTTTTTTTTTGGGATGGGGCTCAGTTCTGTGGGGAAAATGACCCGCACAAAACGAGGAGCGGCAAAAGGAAAGAGCAGAGAGAGGGAACAAAAGGGGTTTGGATCCCCCGCACACCCCAGAGCTCCAGAACATCACGCCCGGCATCGCAAGGCAGCAACTTTTTAATGTGAAAGCTGCAAACTGTTGGAAAACCATGGAAACCATGGAGAGGAGCAGCAGCTCCAGACACTCGCGGGGAAGAGAAGGGGAGGGCAGCGAAGAGCAGCTGCTGAGAGTTCAAACCCCGCTAATTTTGGTAAACGCAGGATCCCGGGATGGTTTGGGTGGGAGGGACCCCAAATCCCGGATCCTAAATCCTATCCCAATCCCACCCCTGCCATGGCAGGGACACCTCCCACTGCCCCAGGCTGCTCCAAGCCCCAATGTCCAGCCTGGCCTTGGGCACTGCCAGGGATCCAGGGGCAGCCACAGCTGCTCTGGGAATTCCAGCCCAGCCCCTCCCCACCCTCCCAAGGAGGAATTCCTTCCCAAAATCCCATCCATCCCTGCCCTCTGGCACTTTCCCGGGTCACTGCTCTCTCTTTCCTAATCCCTGTTATGCTTTCGGCAGATGATGTTGATGCCTTTCATCCCTTCCTCCTCCACATTCGGGTAGGAATCCTCAAATACCGAATTTAAGAGTGCGTTTCCTAGGGAATGGGAAGTTTTCTCCGCAGCAGAACGAGACCCCTGTTCCAAAGGATGTGTGTGCTGCAAGAGGAGCAGGATCTGATCCCAGCCCAGCAGTTTAATTCCGGAGGAGGGATCCCAGCTTAGCTCAGAGGACGAGCAGAGCAAACGGAGTGAAACAGGAGAGTCAGCACGGAGCTCAGCCCGCGCTCCAGACGATGTTTGCTGATGCCAGGAGTGTGTCTGCAAAAACAGCAGCTGCATCCCGGGAATGCAGATCCCAGGAGCTGGCACGGCTCGGGGCTGAGGGAGGCAGCAGGGCACAAACTGGGGCTGCCAGCGGGAAAGGGCACAACTCTGGGACTGGGCACGAAGGGTTTTCCTGGTTCCTGCCTTGAACTCCCCTCACAGGCGGGGTTTCAGCTGCTGCCAAGGTGTGAGCGGGGAAACAGCTTTGGGAAGGGCCAGTGTTTGGGGCAGGGGGAGGAGTGGAGGGAGCCCCAGAGATCCCTGAGCAGCCCCAAAGGTCCCTGAGCAGCCCCAAAGGTCCCCGTGCAGCCCCAGAGATCCCTGAGCACCCCCAGAGACCCCCATGCAGCCCCAGAGTTCCCTAAGCACCCCCAGAGATCCCTGTGCAGCCCCAGAGGTTCCCGTGCATCCCCAGAGGTTCCCGTGCAGCCCCACAGGTCCCTGAGCAGCCCCAAAGGTCCCCGTGCAGCCCCAGAGATCCCTGAGCAGCCCCAGAGGTCCCCGTGCATCCCCAGAGGTTCCCGTGCAGCCCCACAGGTCCCCGTGCAGTCCCACAGGTCCACGTGCAGCCCCAGAGGTCCCTGAGCAGCCCCACAGGTCCCTGTTGCAGCCCCACAGGTCCCTGAGCAGCCCCAAAGGTCCATGTGCAGCCACACAGGTCCCCGTGCAGCCCCAGAGGTCCCTGAGCAGCCCCACAGGTCCCTGAGCAGCCCCAAAGGTCCCTGAGCAGCCCCAAAGGTCCCCGTGCAGCCCCAGAGATCCCTGAGCAGCCCCACAGGTCCCTGAGCAGCCCTAAAGGTCCCCGTGCAGCCCCAGAGATCCCTAAGCAGCCCCACAGGTCCCCGTGCATCCCCAGAGGTTCCCGTGCAGCCCCACAGGTCCCCATGCAGTCCCACAGGTCCACGTGCAGCCCCACAGGTCCCTGAGCAGCCCCAAAGGTCCCTGAGCAGCCCCAAAGGTCCCCGTGCAGTCCCACAGGTCCACGTGCAGCCCCAGAGGTCCCTGAGCAGCCCCACAGGTCCCTGTTGCAGCCCCACAGGTCCCTGAGCAGCCCCAAAGGTCCATGTGCAGCCACACAGGTCCACGTGCAACCCCAGAGATCCCTGTGCAGCCCCAGACATCCCCATGCAGCCCCAAATGTGCCCATGCAGCCCCAGAGATCCCTGTGCAGCCCCAAAGGTCCCTGTGCAGCCCCACAGATCCATGTGAAGCCCCAGAGATCCCTGAGCAGCCCCAAAGGTCCCTGTGCAGTCCCTGTTACTCTTGGATTGCCACGAGCTCTGCTCCACCACTGGGATGTTCCCTCATGCACTGGGATGAGCAGAACCATCACGGGAGATTTCAATAAACTGCCAGCCTCATGGCCAGAAAAATTCTCCTTATCCAAGGGATAATCACACCTTGAGTGAACTTTGTTCGTGTTTCCTGGTGTTTGACCACCACAGAGAGAGTCAGCTCAAACCTGGGGGCGTGAGGGGCTCCTCTGCCCCTCACTGAGGTTCCTTTGGGGTGTCAGGAGCTCTCTGTGCCCCTCACTGAGGTTCCTTTGGGAGGTCAGGAGCTCTCTGTGCCCCTCACTGAGGTTCCTTTGGGGTGTCAGGAGCTCTCCCTGCCCCTCACTGAGGTTCCTTTGGGGTGTCAGGGGCTCTCTGTGCCCCTCACTGGGGTTCCTTTGGGGTGTCAGGGGCTCTCTGTGCCCCTCACTGGGGTTCCTTTGGGGTGTCAGGAGCTCTCTGTGCCCCTCACTGGGGTTCCTTTGGGGTGTCAGGGGCTCTCTGTGCCCCTCACTGAGGTTCCTTTGGGGTGTCAGGAGCTCTCCTTGCCCCTCACTGAGGTTCCTTTGGGGTGTCAGGGACTCTCTGTGCCCCTCACTGAGGTTCCTTTGGGGTGTCAGGAGCTCTCCTTGCCCCTCACTGAGGTTCCTTTGGGGTGTCAGGGGCTCTCTGTGCCCCTCACTGAGGTTCCTTTGGGGTGTCAGGAGCTCTCCTTGCCCCTCACTGAGGTTCCTTTGGGGTGTCAGGGGCTCTCTGTGCCCCTCACTGAGGTTCCTTTGGGGGGTGTCAGGGGCTCTCCCTGCCCCTCACTGAGGTTCCTTTGGGTTCACCACCAGCAGTTTGGGGGTTTGTCAATGCTGTCCCCTCCACACCCAGCTACTGCCCTACATTTTTGGGGAGTTCACTGGAAGCTGTTGTTGCCCAAACCTGCCTTGAAGACCTCCCCTGCCCTCTGCCACACCTGGGGCTGGGTCCCTCTGTGCCACCACCGTCTGTGACACCTTCACTTCTCCTTGGCTGCCCCTCTCTGTGCCCTTTTCCAGCTGAACAAGGCAAACTTTGATTTTAAACTATTCAAACAGTGCCTTGATGAATTTTTATTTTCTGATGTCGAGCGTCTCCTACACCTGTGGCATTTCTGCAATAATTACACTGCTGGTGCTTTAACAAATGGTTGCAAATGAAAGGAGCACGAGCTGAAGTCAGAGCAGATGGGCTGAATAAAATTATTGATTCGGGAAGAATACCAAGAGAAATAACCTCCGGTTTTGGGGCAGGGAGGGAGAGAAAGGACAAGGGAAATGAATAGTTCAGTTATCCGCAGGAAAAGCTCCGTGAACTCTGGAGCAGCTGATGGGCTGGAGACTGGGAGAGGGGGGAAAGGCAGAGAGGGAGGGGTGGGAATATTGCAGTGGGAATAAAGGGAGGGATGGAGGGATGGATGGATGGATGCATGGATGGATGGGTGGATGGATGGATGGATGCATGCATGGATGCATGGAGGGATGTGATGCCTTTCCTGGTCTTAAAAATCAAGAGGTGAACACGGTTAGAAGGGGAAAAAGGGTTTTACCTTGGTATTTATCGTAAGGATCCTTAGGTGCACCACGAACAGGTCGAACACACCTCTGTGCACCCCCCCATCCCCACTGCAAAGTCTCTTAGCTTAACAAACAAGTCCAAGAATGTAGGCAAAAAGCACCAAGAATACAGAAGTTGCAAAAAGGTATAACAGGGGTATAAAAGAAAAGACAAAATTCATCATGGCATGAGATGGATGTCCCAGGTTCATTAGGGAGCTGCTTAAATCAGGAGCAGCTGAGGTTGGGAAAGGAATGGAAAGCTGGAATGTGTGAGGAGGGTGTTTGTTAACTGCTGTTACTGAAGGATTATTGCCAGGGTTTATTGGCACGCTGCCAAGGGAGAGATGGATTTTATTTTCAAAGAAAGCTCCAAAGCAGGTTCAGAACGGGACTGGAGGGTGCTCAGTGTTTCCTTGGTGCACTCAGAGAGCAGAAGGGCTCCCGGTGCTGGCTGTGAGTGGACACTCAGTGCAGGCTGCCTGTGGCTCTGTCCCACGTGTCCAGCTCCAGTTTAACCCTTGCTGCAGCCTGGGCCTGGAACATTCCTGGTGTTTCTGTGGAGATTCCAGGAGTTTCTGTGGTTTCAGGAGTAGGACCTGGGGGTGCCCAGTCACAGGCTGGACTCACTGATCCCAGAGGTCTTTTCCCACCCCAGTGATTTGTATGGACAATGTCCAGAGAAACTTCTGGAAGATGAAATCTGCTTTTTGTCCAGGTTCTGCAGCCACACACCTCTGCAGAGGATCAAATGCCTTCTGTGGATTTCATGTGTAATATTTTGGGTGAATCAGCGCTTCAGATGCCTGCCCTGCTTCGAGGACAGGTCAGATGTTTGCCAGGGGCTCCGTCTGCCAGGATTATCCTGCTCTCAGACTTGCCAGAGCCTTTTTTTAGCAGCTGACACTGGAGAGATTCCAGTGCCCATTTGCTTTGCAGATGAGCAGCACACAGAGCTCCTGAGCCGGGGAGCTGCTTCTGGCAGCCCTCAGTGCTCTCCTGTGGGTTTGATTCCAGCTGGGACAGGGCTCCCTCCTGGCCCAAGATCAACGCTCTGAGATGGGCAGGTCCCAGAGGGGGAAAAAACCCCCAGAAACCCCAAAAAACCCAAAATCCCCCCCAAAAAACCCAAAACCCCAACAAACCCAAAATCCCCCAAAAAAAACCCCAAACCCCAACAAACCAAACCTGCTCCTGGGTTAGGGAGAGGTGTGTGAGGCTTTGTGCTGACCTGCACACCAGGGGTTGTGTTCAGTGCTGAGGGGGAGGGAAAACTTCCATGTTCTCAGGTCCCATCCTGCACAGGAAGGCATTTTGGGAAATCTTGCATTTCCAAGTGTTTCCCTCCCCCCCCGTTTTTCCTCATGGAGTTGTTGGTGGACAATGAAAAGTGAGAGCAGAGGAAGTGCCCATCCCCAGCTGGAATTGGTGGTGGGAAATGAAAAGTGAGAGCAGAGGAAGTGCCCATCCCCAGCTGGAATTGGTGGTGGGAAATGAAAAGTGAGAGCAGAGGAATTGCCCATGCCCAGCTGGAACTGTGGGCTCTGTGCTGCCGAGGATGCCCTGAGCTCCTGCCCAGCTCCCAGCACTGCCCTGGCTCTGGGATGTTCTTTCCCTGGTTCTAATCCCTTCCCGGGGAGTTCCTGGGGATGCTTCCCTGGCTCAGCATTCCCGGCACAGCGCTGTCCCGAGGGCAGGGAACATTGGCAGCTCCTGGGGCTGCTGCCAGCCCTGCAGGGGAGGCACTGCCAGGGTTGTGTCCCAAAAAGTGGCAGATTTACACCGTGGGGAAGGGGCTCTGCTTCACTCTCTGTGGGGGAATGTGGGATTTCATTTCCCTTCTCATACCCACCTCTGGCCATGAACTCGGGTTTTGGAAGGAGGATGGAGCCCATGGGCAGGGAAAGGTCCCCAAGGGCTGGTTTGTCCCTCCCTGGGTGTTCCTCACTGTGGGAACAGCTCATGGGCAGCCACAGACATTCCATGTGGTTTCATGAGGCAAAAAAAGCCATATTTGCCCAATTTTTCTGGGAAGAGTCACACAAAAATATTTGCTCCAACACATTCTCATGTTTTAACAAATTCATATAACAAGTTTATCCTAAAAATACCAGAAATACGGGATATAGATACTGCATGAGTGGATTATGTAAGTGACTCAGTAGAATAATTTAGGAATTAATCAGGCTTTTTTTTTTATTGAGTACAAATTCAGAAGATTTGAGTGGAGAAAAAGCAACTTTTCCCCTGAAAATAAGGAAAAATCCAGAGGTTGTGAGTTCCTTGCAGCCTTGGTGCAGTCGGGCATTGGGAGGGTGGATCCCCATCCCTGGAGGTGCCCAGGGAATTCCTGGAGGTGGCACTCAGGGCTCTGGGCTGGGGACAAGGTGGGGATTGGGCACAGCTTGGAATCAGTCTGGGAGGGCTTTTCCAGCCTCAGGGATTCCAGCTGCATTAAATGACTCAGAAGAACCTCTCCCACCCTAATTTCGTACCTCGTGCAGGAGCAGAAGTTTCCCACCTTGCTCCAGGTGGTCCAGTCTGGCTCGAACTCACCCCAGCAGGGGGATGGGAACAGCTGGGAATTCCAGATCCCAGCAAACCCCAGCCCCCCCAGGAAATCCTGGGGGAGATATTGACAGAAAAGTGCTGGCAGGATTTGTGTCTCATGAGGTGGCTCTGGTGCAGTTCCTCTTAGCACACTGAGGCTAAACTGGGCAACCAGACTGTAAAAAAGAATTAAAAATACAAAGTTGGAGCTGAATTAAAAACCCAGCAGAAGAAGGGGAGGCTGAGGGAGTACTGCAGGCCAGGAAAGGTCGGGATAGCTTTTCCTGGGGATTTCTGGAGTGGTGGCACTTGTGGCATGGCCCTGAGGGGCCCTGGGGAGTTTCCTGCAGGGTTTTTTGGAGTGTGGGATTGTTGCAGAAGTGCAGCTGGCAGGGTGATGTCCTGAGCTGTTCCTGGCCTCTGGCCAGGGGTGGATGCTGAATTTTGGGAATGGGGTTTGCACCGGGCAGCAGCTGAACAAAACACAGAATTTTGCTTGATGGAAAGGTGGGGCTCAGTGACAGGAGTGAAAAGAGGAGAAAAGTGTGAAATCTTCAAATTTCACTGAGGTTTCACCTCTCCAAAAGCAAAGTGAAAGCTGCAAAGTAACTCAGGAATAAATAAAATATTTCCTTCCCGGATTTATGGAAGGTTTTTTTATCACCTCAGGTCTTTCTGGGGCTCCATCTTTAAGCCAGAACTCTTCAGAGACAGATTTGGTAAAAGGGTTGGCCAATAAAAGAGGAAATACTCAGAATTGGCCTCAAATGCTCTCAAGTTGCACCAGGGGAGAAATTCCTCCTTGGGAGGGTGGGGAGGGGCTGGGCTGGAATTCCCAGAGCAGCTGTGGCTGCCCCTGGATCCCTGGCAGTGCCCAAGGCCAGGCTGGACATTGGGGCTTGGAGCAGCCTGGGGCAGTGGGAGGTGTCCCTGCCATGGCAGGGGTGGGATGGGATTTCAGGTCCCTTCCCACCCAAACCATTCCATGGTTAATGATATTGGAGATCAGGAAATATTCCTTCATGGAAGGGATGTCCATCCCTGGCACAGGGAGCCCCAATCCCTGAAGTGCTCCAAGCACTGTGGAAGTGGCACCTGAGGGCACGGGGCGGTGCTGACCAGGGTGGGGGTGGGTTGGCAGGTGGACTTGGTGATCTTGGAGATCTTTTCCAACCTTAAAAATTCTAGAAATCCCCGACTAGGGAAACATCCATTTTCCAGGCCCGGATTTCTGTAGAATTCACCTTAAACCACCACAGCAGTTTGTAGCTCAGCAGCTACGTGAATGCTGATTTGCATTTTGGGCTGCATCAGCTTTTTCTCCCTGGACGCTGATTTCCCACTTTGATAGTGGCACTCCCATATCCACCAGGTTCCTCCTTTATCACTTCCAAGGAGCTCTCCCCACCGTGAGTATTTTGATGCGGCCGAGTGATCCCACAGCCAGATCCTGGAGTTCATTAACGTTATCAAAGATCTGTGTGGGAATGGCAGAGATAATTCCAAGTGTGTGCAGGAAAATCTGCCTTTAACAGAATAATTAACTCCAGCTCTTGCTTGGCTCAGAGTTTATCAGCGAGGTGAGGCTCAACTGGTTTAATTTTTATTTTTAAAGGGATTTGTAGCTTCATTCTCAAAGCCCTGATGACCTCTAACAAATTAAACCTGGCCCTGGTCCTCCTGGGAGCTCTGCTGGAGGTGCAGAGGGATGAGCTGCCCAGACTGCCCAGAGCTGAGCTTAGGGAGTGGTTGGAGCACTGAGGGTCCCGTTGTGCCCTGGGTGGCACCGGGGGACATTTCCAGGGCTGTGGCTCGAGGTTCCCCTCAGACTCAGAGCCCTGGGACGGGGCTGGGGCAGATCAGGGCCTGTGCGACTCTGGGGACTTGTTCAGGTGAGGCTCAAGACTTCTGAGATCAGTGAGTCCAGCCTCGGGTCAAACACGTTCAAATATGTTCAAATATGTTCAAATCTGCTTTTGAGAACATTCTGAGGCTCCAGGAGCTGGAGTGGGTGGGCAGGCAGGGAGATCTGCAGGGAAGGAGAGGGAGCTGGGGTGGCAGAGGGGCTTTGGGGCTCTGTTTGGAGGGAGCAGATGCTGGAGGGTGGCACCGGGGGCCCAGTGGCACCTGGGCAGTGCCACCCTGCTGGCCCCACATGGAGAGGGTGCCCTGTGGGGCTTGGCAGCCCGAGGGACTCCGTGTCCCTGGCAGAGGGGCCCTGACCCCGCCGTGCTGGGTTCGGGGTGGAACTGGAGCAGGGGGGAGGTGGCACAGGAGGGCTGCTGGCAGCGGGGACACAGCACAAAAAATCAGCAATGTGTCAGGAAATAACAGAATCATGGAATCCTTGAGGCTGGAAAAGCCCTGCAAGGCCAAGTCCAGCCACAGCCCAGCACCACCCCTGGTGCCACATCCACCCCTCAGTGTGGCAAACCAGTAAATGCCACAAACCTGGGGTTTGTCTGGCTGAGAGCAGCTGCTTTTCCATTTCGTTTGGGTGAGTGCTGCGGGACGATTGTTAAATTCAGGGTTTCGCTGGGAGCAGTTGCAGACCCTCAGCATCTCCCTGGGCTCCCATATTTTGGGATTTTCCAGAACCCAGCCCTTAGTAACAAATGAAGCTCTGTAAGCAGCAGTCAGCTCCCGAATGAGGAGTTTGGGGGGCAGAGAATTCAGATCCTCTGGCCAGCCCTGCTGCAAGCTCCTGCGGATGCTGTGAGGGTTTAACTGGGCCGGAGCTCGCTCCTTGTGGCACAGCCCCGGTGCGGAGCGGGCAGAGCGGCCGGGCTGGCTCCTCCCAGAGCCGGGATGTGCGCGGAATGCCAAGGCTGTTGCCAGGGAAAGGCGCATCCCTGTGCCGGGAACACGAGGCAGCGGGGACCGGGGCTGGCCGGCCTTGCTCTGGCGCAGGGATGAGCAGGAGGCACAGGCTCCCGGGGCACTCGGGGTGTTTGGCTGTGGCAGATGCCGGGAGAGGCTCCTCACTCCTCTTTGCCATCCTCATCTGTCACACGAGTCCCTGGGGCGAGGCAGAACCAGATGTGGGAACGTTTTCTTTCCGATTTATTTCAGCTGCGTTGGCAGGAAAGCTTTAATTGATTTAATTTATTCCCTTCTGCTTTGCTGCTGACCCTGGTGCAGTGCAGAGCTCTGGCTGTGACACTCCCCTCCCTTCCCCACCTCCCAGTTCCAGTGCAGGGAGACCTGGAGCCTTCTCGGAGCCCCCGGGACTCCGGCTTTTTGGGAATCGTTGCTCCCAGTGACCAAGGATGCTCAGAGTGCTGTGCAAGTCATGGGAGCTGTTTCCATTTGGAATTTCAAGAGCCTCCAGTGAAGTCCCCACCCCTCCAAGGAAGGACTGGGGGCGGCACTCAGTGCTCCGGGCTGGTGGCAAGGCGGGGATCAGTCACAGGCCTTATTGACCTTGGACATCTTTTCCACCCTCAGTGATTCCGTGCAATTCCATTTAAAATTTAACGCTCTTATCAGCAAGTTCATGTTTTTCAAGGGGCTTCATTAAAAACTTATAAACGTGTGGGTAGGAAAACCCAACTTTCCCTAAAAACCCTCACACGGGGCAGTGCAACGCGGAAAATTTCCGGCCAGGCTGAGGTTTTGCATGGGGAATGTGGCAGAGCCGATTATCGCTCTGTTAAAAGCCAGCACAAGCTGCAAAAGCCTCATCCCTAAATCTGCCTTTCCCAGCCTGGTTCCAGCAGCATTTCCCTGCATTAGGAGCAGTCAGGATCTGGGAGAAGGTGTCAATGATCCCTGGAATGGCCATCGCCATCAGCTCTGGGTGTGCCTCTGCTGCCCGGCGCCAGCGGGGCATTAAATGGTGCGGGAATCACACACTGTTAGCCTCAACTCCCTGAACATCTCCCGGATTTCCTTCTTTCCTGCCGCCAGAGCTCAGACAGGTGTGGATATCCATTAACCCTCGGCTTGCATGGGATTCTCCAGGAGAAAACGCAGAGCCAGTGGTCAGGGAACGCCGCATGGGGAAGGGCTCCAGCAGCCAGAGGTTTCTCCAGGAACTGCACATCGTGATTTTCAGGAAAGATGGCTTGACTCTGATGCGGCTCCTTGAGCCCTTTCATGACAGAGAAGAGATGTCCAGGCCTTCAGTGCCCTGGAGGATAAAGAAAAGCTCTCTTAGGACTTAAATCTGAGTTTTGTTCAAAGGTTTCAGGGGTTTTTAAGGATCAGTGAGTCAGCTGGGCCGCCTGGTAAATGGCACTGCTGTTAATTAGCTCGGTAATTAGGGGAGGAATGTTCTAAACAGCTCCTTTTCTGTCGGCGGAGATGATTCCCACAGTAAAGCTTCGCTGCTGGAAACTACAGGAGGGAGCAGATAAAATGTTTTATTGGCACGGGGCGCCACAGGGAGAAGGAAAAGCAGGACAAGGGTCCTGCCCTGCCGAGCTGTCCTGGCTTTCCTCGGGAGGAAACGGGGATGGATCGGGAATGTTGGGTCTGGAGCTGATCCCTCCCAGCTCTGGCTGCTCTGTGGTCACCGCTGGGAAATCGGTGGAGGTTTTTTCCTTTGGCTTCTTCTGCTCTTGTCTGGTGAAGGAGGGTGGCACCGTTCCAGAGAAATGCCGGGCAGGAGGGCTGGGCTCAGCCTGGCTCTGTAGAGAGCTCTGCCAGGGAATCCTGGAATGCTTTGGGTGGGAAGAGACCCTAAATCCCATCCATCCCACCCCTGCCATGGCAGGGACACCTCCCACTGTCCCAGGCTGCTCCAAGCCCCAATGTCCAGCCTGGCCTTGGGCACTGCCAGGGATCCAGGGGCAGCCACAGCTGCTCTGGGAATTCCAGCCCAGCCCCTCCCCACCCTCCCAGCCAGCAATTCCCAATTCCCAATCTCCCATCCATCCCTCCCCTCTGGCAGTGGGAAGCCATTCCCTGTGTCCTGTCCCTCCATCCCCTGTCCCCAGTCCCTCTCCAGCTCTCCTGGAGCCCCTTTAGGCCCTGCAAGGAGCTCTTGTCTCCTTTTGCACGGAAAGTTCTGTCCTAGTGAAGCTCAGGATGCAGGACACGGGGCCCAGAGGAAACAGCCCCTGTGATACCTCACGGTTCAAACCTGCACATTTCTCCATGTGAGCTGGGGGATAAAAGAGACGAGATTTGGGTGCTCGTGTCCCTTTGTGGGTGGCTGGAGCTGCCTCCTGGTGCAGTTACTGCACTCCCAGCAATGAAATCCAGGTGGTTTTGCCCATCCTTTCGTTGCTGTCCCTGTCAGCCTGGGGAGGCTGCACCAGTCAGGAGCCGATGCAGACCCAGCCCGGGGTGGCTGTGGAAGGAGCTGATGTGTCCGGGATGAATTGGATTAACTCCAGAGAGGCGCTGATGGCAGGGATTGCAGGAACCAGCCCTGCTCAGCTCAGCCAGAGCTCATCCCATCAGCTGAGCCCCTGGGAGCTGCCTCAGCCTGGATTGTCCCCGACTCCTTTTCCTGCCAAGAAAAGAGACGGAGCCAGGCTCCTTTTGGGTCCAGGAGTGGTCCCAGCCCCGCTCCTGGGGACAGGGCAGGGCAGAGTGAGCAATGCTGTGGGATTGGGGCTGCCCCTTGCCACAGGAGTAGCAGCAGGAAAAGGCCCCTCAGCATTCCCAAAATACTTTTCAGACGTGCTGGCTAATGGAAGAGCAGTAATGAATCTTTTAAAGACTCCTAGAAGATATTTTTTGTCTCTGTGCATCACTTCAGCCCCTGCTTTTGAACTCGCAGCCGGAGGTTCCTCCTGTTATCCCAAGGACAGCAGGACGGAGTCTCCGCGCTCACATCTCCCGGGAGCAGCAGCGTCGGGGTAAATCCAGGAAATTCAGCTCTATTTAGGTCACTGGCTCTTGAAGAAGGCTTTCAAATGGGTATTACCAGCCTGAAGGGTTTTCTTTCCCCTCCTGAAAGAGTGGGAGGCCCTGAGCAGCCTCCTTGGTGCTGTGGGGGATGCAAATGGGAACAGAGAGGGCCCCTGGGAGCTCCTCTCCTGGCAGAGCCTACCTGCCTTTGCAGCAGGAGTTCGGATGCCTTGGAAATAATTCTCTTCTAAAGAAAGGAAAATTAAGCCCAGGAAACAAAGGAGAAGCGGTAATGATCAAAGCTGTTTGGATTTGATAGCTCAAGAATAAAATAAAAATAATCTCCTTGGCTGAGAGAGCCTTTGGTTACAAACACATTTAATGTCTCCTGGTTTGTGCTGGGCTTTCCCCGTGCCAGGGCAGGAATGCACAAACCCTGCAAATCTCTGGGCAATTCTATAGATCAGAAGGTTCTGGAAGGAAAATATTTCTTTTTGTGCTTTGCTTTTGTTCAGGGAATGCTTTGAGCTCGCTGCTGTCGCAGCTCTGCAGCCTCGGGAGCCGACGGGAGGAGCAGGGGGGTATCCATGAAAAACAGCACCTGAACTTCTGGGGAGGTGCAAGGGGAATTTCTAACATTATCTTTTAAAAACTTTTCCATATTGTGCCTCCATTCAGAGCGTTTATTCTGTTCCAAATGGGCTGTTTGATTTCATTACGCTGTAACATTTTATTATTAAATATACATCGGGTGTGCGAGTGGAAACAACACGGAAACTGGAACCGTTCCTAGTGTTTTGATATCCTCCAGTTTTTTCCCCCAAATTATTTGTCTTGCAGGAATATTCTAAAGTAAAACTTTCCTTTCTGATTTCTCTGCCTCTGTTCATGCCTTGCTTTTTGCAGGATTTCCCTTGGAAGCGAAATTTTGAACCCCAGCTGGCTTTGCTAAAAATAAACTCGTCCAAACCTTTGCATTTCATTTAAATATATTTTATCCTCACTTGTCTCTGGGCACAGGGATTTTCCCTAAAACAGCAAATATCTGGGGGAAGTGGAAACGCTGTAGGGGCTGCTCCTGCGCTTCCCATCTTTCCCATGGACTGGGACAGAGCAGTGGGATGCTGGATGAACCAAAGGCGTTCCAGTCTGGCACAGGAGTTTGGCCAGAGGGCAGCTGTTAAACCAGGATGGAGAAGGTAAGGAAAGAGGTTGAACAGCCTGGGATGGTGGAAGGTGTCCCAGGTGGAAATGGATGGATTTTAAGATCCCTCCCAACCCAAACCGCTCTGGAATTCCATGAAAAATTGATTGACTCTTGCCCAGCTTTGCTGTCTGGAAGTGAAGTTGTGGATAGGCCCAACAGGATATTTTATGGGATTTTTTATATTTTCTGTATGTTCTGCAGCTCCTCAATGCAGGTGTGAACCCCCCAGGATTCTGAAAGCTCAGGGAGAGTTCTCCATGCTTATGGTTAGATGGGAATTCCTTAAATTTCTGCTCTCTGAAAGGCCTGGAGAATATCTGCAGGTGAATCCCGTGGGTTTGGGTGGTGCCTTGGTTCTGGCTGCTCCTGGGCTGGAGGAGAAGAGCTGGGGTTTTACTTGGATGAAAATGGAAATAAAACTGGGGCTGGGTCAGTTGGGCATGGATCAGACCATGAGAGAAATTTATGTGGAAAATATGGATATTTTAATACAGCCTGATGGAGAAGTGCCTCTGGAGCAGCCAAAAATCCGATATTTGGAGGGATGGAGGTGTGGGAAGCTGCAGGATCTCAGCAGAGCTGAGTGTGATGAGGACAGGAGTGATTGGAGTTACAGATGAGGTGTGTGGGGGGAACATGGAAATATCCCAAAAATGCTGATCCTCAGGATGGACGTGGATGAAAACCTTTGTGCTGGCAGCCCAGGAATCTCTGCACTGCCTGGAGATTCTGTCAGGGAATTGTTATCCAGCTGCTCCTCGCTGTGGCCTGAGGCAGGGCTGGGCTCAGCCCCTCCGAGAGCTCTCCCCCACTTCCGTGGTACCAGAACAGGCAAAAAGCTCCTCATTAATGGCAAAACTGCAAATTCCTTGGTTCACCATTGCACCAAGCCATGCAGGTGAAGTGCACTGAAAATTCACATAAGATAATTAAAAAAAAAGATCACTGAAGTGTTTTGTGAGCACGGCATCAGTAAAGAGTTACAAATCTCTGCTATTTACCCACATGGCTCTATGAAATTATTATCATTGCAGGCACACTTCCCCTCATCTGATGAAGGAATCCACACCATTCAAAAGTTAACTCTAATTTCCAAAGTAATATTGTCATTAAATTTCTGTAAATTAAAGTGGGACTCCCTCTGGATTTTAAAGAGATTGTGTGAGAGAGCAGAGCCACCACAGCGAGTGCAGCCTGCATCTGTGTCAGGCTCTGAAAGCTGAAACCTGCTGCCAGAATCCTGCATGGTCTCCATGGCTTCGGGATATTTTATACTTTGTGCGTGTGGCAAGAAATCCTTCGGCAAGGCTGAGAGTGGGTAGAATTTTTGTGGAAGTCTTAGAGAAGGAAACTTTATTAATAATTAAGGGGAGTGGGTGCGAGGCTGGGTTTGACCTAATTGGGGCCCTCCAGGACCTGAAGAGACCCCGCAGGAAATATGGAGACCATTTACAAGGGCTGGAGGGACAGGACACAAGGAATGGCTTCCCAGGGTTAGGTGGGATATTGGGAATTGGGAATTCCTGGCTGGGAGGGGCTGGGCTGGAATTCCCAGAGCAGCTGTGGCTGCCCCTGGATCCCTGGCAGTGCCCAAGGCCAGGCTGGACACTGGGGCTTGGAGCAGCCTGGGACAGTGGGAGGTGCCCCTGCCGTGGCAGGGGTGGCACTGGGTGGGATTTAAGGTCCTTTCCAACCCCAGCCCTCCTGGGATTCTGTTTTGGGAACAGGATTCCAAGCGGATGATGCCTCATGTGGCACCAGGCTCCAAGGCAGGGGCAGGTGAGGGGTCCCAGTGAGGTGCTGGAGCTGCCAGTGGTGGTTCTGGAGCAGGTTCTGGGTGCCTGTGGAGAACAGGGAGGAGCTGGAGAGGCCGTGGCTCAGGGCTGAAGGTTTCCTGCTGGGGCTGTTTCATCCTCAGGGCAGGAAGGTGCTGACGGTGACTTGCTGCTCACACCCTCTGCACGTTTAAAGCGCAGGGGCACAAAACTCACCGGAGCTCTCCCATAACCCCTGGGCCTGCTGCAGGCTCCTCACAGAGCTTCCCTGATTCTCCACTGCTATGGGAGCAAAGCCATGGCTGGGACCACGCAGAGAGCATAGAACTGAAGGATTTTTGTCTTTGCCAAGCACATTTCTTGTGCTGAGTTGGACACGCGTGGTCTGACTTCAGCTGGAAGCAGCACACAGGGCAGGAGAAAACAGCAAATCCACTTGTGGGTAACTCCTATCCACGCACCACTGGCAGGGAACACCCACGCCCTGCAGGCAGAGGCAGCCGGGCTGGGGTGAAATATTCCACTTTATGATCCACCCCAAAATCTGGCAAGGAATGAAGCAAACATTGGCTTTTATCAGCCCGGGGCCTAAATATTTCAGAGGTTACAGCCCTCAGGATCACGATTCAGGGTGCAGCTGGCCAGGGCTGGCTTCTGGCTGGTGGAGGTTTTGTCAAGCTGGGAGGAGGCAGAGCCATCAAAGTGTGCAGATGAAGTGGTTTAATTAGCAGGCTGCAGCTCCTGCCCTCAAACCCTGATCAGTGGGAGCGGCTGGGACGCCGTGCTAGGCCCAAACATGGGCCTTCTGCAGGGAGAAATGTTTGTCCTGCAGCTGCAGCAAGAGCTGGGAGCTTGGAAAGCGGGGGGAGCTTTCTATGTGTGATGGGAAGAACAGTCCTGCCCTTCCCCTTGGGTCTGTGCCATCTCCTCGGGGCCCGGAGCACCCGAGGGCACCGGGGCCAGGCTGTGCCCTCATCTCCTGCTCTGGGAGTGCTCCCCAAATGGGGCCCAGAGCACCCGAGGGCAGTGGGGTCAGGCTGTGCCCTCATCTCCTGCGCTGGGAGTGCTCCCCAAATGGGGCCCGGCTCTGGGAGTCCTCCCTGCCTCAGCCTGGGGGGCTCTTGTCAAGTCTGAAACACCCGGGGGTGACTGGAGAGGGGTGCAGGAGGCTGAATTTGGGGTGTTCCTGTGCAGGGCCAGGGGCTGGAGTTCAGTGGTCCCAGTGGGTCCTTCCAAACCAGGCTATTCCATGGTCCTGTGAGGGAGGGCAGGACCTTGCTGTGGGGTGGGATAGCAGCAGGAACTGATATGCAGGAAAGACTCCACTGCTGGAATAAGCAGTAAAGTGGGGATGTTTATTCCAGCTGGGACGCATGGGGGATAATTCCTCCAAAGCCATGCGTGCCCACAGCTGCATTCAGCTCGGGATAAATCGGGTTACAAACTACATATTCATTAAGTTTCCCAATACACTGATACATATTCATTCCCTAGCCCCGCCCAGCCCCGCTTTGTATTATAATGAGCCCAAAATTCATTTGCATCTGCATTGTGCTTGTGCAGTGTTGTCTGGTGGTCGTGGGCAGGGGTCTCCAGGATGAAGTTAGAGTCTTCCTCAGATGAAGTAAAAGAGTCTTCCTCCTTCTGAACTTTCACCTTGCTTCCCTGCGCGTGCTCTTTATGTCCCTGGCCCAAGTCCACACTTCAAGGCTGGTTAAAGTTAGTTTTAGGTTTGAAAACAGGATCTGTGGTCAAGATTCCTCCTCTTTATCAATAGTCTTACATCTTCTCATTCTGCTTTGGTAGGCACAGTAAGTGTTGAGCAAGCTGTATGCATTGTTTTTAACAAACAGCTTCTTAGTAAATCATTTAACCTCTGCTTTCCCCTGATTCAGAACATTTTGGGGCAGGTGTACCCCAAATGGGGGCCGGAGCCAGGAGGGGTTTAGGGAGAGCAGAGCAGCATCCAGGACTTTGCTGTGGCTCTGCCTCGGTGACACCCAGGGCTGAGGGACCCCAGAGCTCAGGGCCAGCGCTCCCCAGGCAGCACCGGGGCCTCTCAGCTCAGAGAGCACCAGTGCCTGGGCCAGGAGGTCACAAACTCCCAGGAATGCCCCGAGTGTCCCCAGGGGAGGGTGTGAAACACAGAGTTTTCTTTTAAACACTTAAATATTGAGATTTTAAATAAAAGCTAGTTCTGCCGAAGTTAACTGGAATAAGGAAAAGGCGCAGAACTTCGCTGGAGTTGATTCAAGGAATTAATGATTAGTCAGGAAGTTAAGTATAGGATAAGCTCTGATGACCTGGTATTTGTTTAGCTGTGCTTATAACAGGCAATTAATAATTTTAGAAGGAAAAATTCAAAAGAAGGCCTAGACAGTTACAAATTCTTCCACCTGCAACTTATTCAAAAGCAATAGAGGAGGGAACTGGGAGTCTTCCAAGGTCAGGTGTTAAAAACCAGAGAGGCAAAAAGGTCAAAGTGAGGAAGAGCAGCCTTACTTCATCAGCACAGCCCCCTCCTCATTTTTTAGGAGCACCAACCCAATTCATAGAAAAAACTGCACATGCTTAATGACTTTTTAGCTAATTTTCATACGAAGCGGGGAATGGGAGGTGTCTATGTTATAAATATGTATTTGTATTTTGACTATTTAGAACTTTTGTGGACAAATAGACTGAATTGTTTTGTAACCTCGGAGCTCCATGTTCGGGAGCAATCCCTGCAGCCTCCCAGCGCTGGAATAAACAGACACTTCCTAACCCTAACAAGTTAGAGAGTCTTTGTCTGTCTCAGGTGGATATTGATATTAGATCTGTATCCATATTTTAATAAATCAGGTGGCATCCCCAGCAGCCAGGTGATATCTGAGCAAAGACCTCAGATTCAGAGAATAGAAACCTTTGGGTGGGAAGGGACCCTAAATCCCAGCCATTCCCACCCCTGCCATGGCAGGGACACCTCCCACTGCCCCAGGCTGCTCCAAGCCCCAATGTCCAGCCTGGCCTTGGGCACTGCCAGGGATCCAGGGGCAGCCACAGCTGCTCTGGGAATTCCATTCCAGGGCCTGCCCACCCTCTGAGTGAAGAAATGGATAAGGGCTGCAGGGCCAGCCCCAGCCAGACGCAGTGAGCCCCTGTGGGGGCCTGGGCACTGCAGCAGGACCCAGGGGTCACCCCCATCCCCTCCGTGCCCCCTCTGTGGTGGGCAGAGGCCTCACTGTGCTGGGCCGAGCTCTGGAACTGGGCTGGACAAACCTTCCCAGCCCCATGGAGCTGTGCTGGGCTGGGCTGGGCTCTGGAACTGGGCTGGACAAACCTTCCCAGCCCCAGGGAGCTGTGCTGGGCTGGGCTGGGCTCTGGGCTCTGGAACCGGGCTGGACAAACCTTCCCAGCCCCAGGGAGCTGTGCTGGGCTGGGCTGGGCTCTGGAACTGGGCTGGACAAACCTTCCCAGCCCCAGGGAGCTGTGCTGGGCTGGGCTGGGCTCTGGAACTGGGCTGGACAAACCTTCCCAGCCCCAGGGAGCTGTGCTGGGCTGGGCTGGGCTCTGGGCTCTGGAACCGGGCTGGACAAACCTTCCCAGCCCCATGGAGCTGTGCTGGGCTGGGCTGGGCTCTGGGCTCTGGAACCGGGCTGGACAAACCTTCCCAGCCCCATGGAGCTGTGCTGGGCTGGGCTGGGCTGGGCTCTGGAACCAGGCTGGACAAACCTTCCCAGCCCCAGGGAGCTGTGCTGGGCTGGGCTGGGGCCTGGTTCCAGGCAGAGGCAGGGAGGAGGGGGAATGTGGATGGTGTGGATGATGGGGATAATGACCCAGCTCCTCCAGGGAGACCTGAGATCACAGCCCTGGCTGGGCCTCACCCCCTCCCCGCAGTGTGGGCAGCTCATTGGGGAGGGGTCACCGGGGCCCAGTGGGGACGGGAATTCTGGAATGCACAGCTCTGTAATTGCTGTCCTCTTGTGGTTCAGGCCCTCACGATCAGGATTCAACACTGGAATTTCGTCCTTATTAATTTAAACGCACTGTGTGGGAGGAGATGGGGTAATTGCCTCTCTTTGGGGGTGAGGATGGGACAGCTCCTGATGTGCTTTGTTCTCCGTGTTCCCTGAGTGGACACAGAGTTCTCCATGTCCTCTGTGTCCCTGCCAGCTCCAGGGACATTTCTGTTCCTGCCTGCAGCCCCTGCCTCAAATGGAGGGACCAAGAGTGGAAAGGATTTAAGTTATAGTGAATTCAAGTGATATTTTTATAATTCTGGAGGGATCTGACACATGACATCAGCAGCAATGCATCAGCCACTCACTCCAGGTAAAAACAACTCAATTGGAGCTGATCCCCTCCTCTGGCTCTGGCTGCTCACAGGGATTTCCTCCTGGAATTCCTCCTGAAGAAAGGTCACATTTTTATTTGAAAATGAAAGTTTTTCTACCTGAAATCCAAAGAAGCTGGGTTTGGAAAGCAGCTGCAGGGAAGCAAAGTATCCTTTCTCCTATCTCTCATTATCCAGCTGTATTTGGGCTGATTCCTCAAGTCTCCCAGATTTTAAAGCTGGGTCTGAGGGTTCAGGCCATGTCCCAGAGCTCCATCCCAGGGAAGAATGGGTTCCCTGACCCTCCAGGATGGGCTCCCTGACCCTCTGTCCTCCCTGGGGCCCTCTGGGTGTGCAAACACCTCCCGAGGGGCTTCTCTAATTGCTGCTGATAATTGGATTGATCAGACATCGATCAATCAGCCTCCTGCTAATGAGGTGTTGGTGAGGCTGCAGCAGCTCCTGATACTGGGAATTCTCAGGCCCAGCCAGCTCGGAGCTCAGCCCACAACACCTTTACTGGGAGAAACTGGGAGAACCTCGGGAGGCTGCACCTCGGTGGAGAGCACGGACAGCAGTGACTGCAGGGCATCGTTCCTGGGCATGGGAGTGCAGAGATTCCCAGCTCCCAGCCCTCTCCAGGACACCCCAGAACCCCCCTGGGTCACTGCTCTGTCACAGAGTCTGATTTTCAGGGTGTTTGCATTTATCCCATTGTGAGAGTTGGGTGCTCTGCACAAATCCAGGTTCTTATCTTCACCTCTGGGGAGCTTCACCTCGAGCCCCAGCAGATGAGAAACGGCTGCAGATGTTGTTTCAGGTTGTTGATTTCTCCTTCTCTCTGCCAGCTCTCAGCTCCGGCCGCACATCTGATGCAGCCGAGTCCGAGCGGACACTGCCCAGCCCTGGGCTGTCCCGGCCTTTCTGTGCCCTTTCCATCATCCAACCATTCTTCACAACGCATTTATTAGTTACTGTTCTGTACCAATTCATTTGCACCTGTTCTAGACACGGAATTTCTACCTCTTTTTCATTCTACCAATCATTTTGTGCTACCACCAGAGAAGATGGAGGAGAAGGAGAGGAAGAACAGGGCAACGCCCAAAATCCTCCATCTTAAACCCTTCATCCTCATATTAAAAACCCTAAAACCTACTTTTTTACCTTGTAAAATACTGAACCACTCCTCATTTTCACACTCTGGTGGCTTGCAATGATTCTGGCAGTGTTGGTAACTTTTCCCATGGGCTGAGGTCAAAGCCGGTGCCATTCTGGGCTTCTTGCCAGGGGCTGGGACCCCCTTGCTGGGGCTCCTGACCCCCCAGGGCAGCCCGAGGTGTGCCTTGGATTCCAATATCCCATGGAGGAAATGGGTAGGACAGGGGCTCCAGAGAGCCCTTTTTGCACATTTATTGATGAATGGATTGATCTGCACATTAAAGGTGCTCCCACCCACTTTGGGTGTGAGGAATGAGCTCCCCTTGCTCAGCTGACACTGGAATTAGGCAGCAGCTTCTGGGAGGCAGCAGTGAGGAATTGTTTCATTTTCCTCTAAAAATTGAATGGAACCTGCTGGAGGTTTTTTTCCCCAATTAGGAATGTTCGAGCTGTTTGAGGCGAGGTGACGACAAACTTGCTTCCCATTTAATGAGCTAAAGCTAATTGGAATTGGGGTGTGAGCCAGCCTGTGGAGCCACAGAGACAAGGGTGCTGCACCTGCATTTTAATGGACTCCAGAACAGTGGGGCTGAAATGTCCTTCCTTGGATTCTGAGAGATCCATGGGCATGGATCTGATAATGCACTTACTGCAGCTCGAGTTTAAAAGCAGCACCTGCATTTATCCCTGTCCAGCAGGACTTGTAACTGCTTTTTAAAACCCCACGGAATCTGAGACAGCACTGAAAGCATTTGGGAATGCTGGGGAGGGAGGGATGTGGGGTCTGGATGTGAAGGAAAGGTGTAACTAAGCAGTCAGCTGGACTCAGTCTTTAGGATGGGCTGTTAAACAGGATTTACTCCATTTTTAGCTGATGTGAGGAGTTGAAAGCCTGATTCAAACTCTGTAACATCTCTAAGATGTGGTGGTAACAGAATGGAAAAGTTTTTTTTCCCCTTGAAGCTTTCCTTGAAGCTTTTTGCTTTCCCTGAATGGGAACTTTGGGCCCGTGTTGCCCGAGGAGCACCACGAGTGGGACGGCTCCTACAGAACTTCCCTCACATTTAGCACTTCCCAGCTCTGGTTTGGGACGCTGAGCAATGGAGGGATGAGCTGGTGACTCCCTGTGCCAGGGGGGAGCTCCCACTGATGCCTTAGGTTTTAACTTTTATATTTTACAATTTCTGTACTGCTTAGAGTGTAACTCTGCAGTTCCTTGTAGCCTGGAATTGCTGCTCTCTCGTGCTGGGCAGACACAACAAAGCCTCTCCAGGCTTTGCCTTCAAGGACAGCCAGGCTCTGCTAGGCCCAAAATGTGTAACCCAAAGCCTCTAAGGGGGAGCAAGCTGAGGGGAATTCCATCATTGACCTGGGGCTTTAATTGGAGAATTAACCGTGGTATGCAAATGAACCAAACCTATAAAGGTGTGAAGAACTCGTGACCTGGGGTCCATCTCGGGGTCCATTTTTGGAGGCAGCCTCTGGCTCCCCCAGGGTGTGCCTTGAAGGCTTTCAAATAAATCCCAGCCTTTATTCCCTTACTCTTGTCTGGTCTCTGTTCCTGGGTGGCTGCAGAAGGCTTCACTCCCACCCTGGGAGAGCCTCGTGGATGCCCTCGGGAGGAGCAGGAGCAGGAGCAGGAGCAGGAGCAGGAGCAGGAGCAGGAGCAGGAGCAGGGAGCAGGAGCAGGAGCAGGGAGCAGGAGCAGGAGGAGGAGCAGGAGCAGGAGCAGGAGCAGGGAGCTCTCCCTGTGGATACCCCGTGGATGTGCCCCCGCTGAGAGATGACTCTGCAAAGGCTCCGCACGGGGACTAATTAAGGTGAGCAATTTTCCTCTGCTTCCATCCCTCACAGCAGCCTAATTGGGAGGCAGAGGCACTTTCACCTGGAAAGGATTAATTTCAGCTGATAAATGTCCCCTCTCAGCCCGTTCCCTGCTGCAGGGACATCGCTCAGGCAGGGACGGCCCCGGCTGCACCCATGGGAGGGATGTGGGGTGGGAGATTCCACATCCACGGGCCTCTGATTAATGGGAACACTTCCATGAAGAGGCTGGAGAAGTTTCTCGGCCCAGGGTTTCACTCCACTAATCCTCAGTAAAACTCTCCGGAGCTTTCCAGAAAAGCAGTGCCCTGCTCTAGGGAATGCTGGGCAATATCCCAGAATCCCGGAATGGATTTGGGTTGGAGGGACCTTAAATCCCACCCATCCCACCCCTGCCATGGCAGGGACACCTCCCACTGTCCCAGGCTGCTCCAAGCCCCAATGTCCAGCCTGGCCTTGGGCACTGCCAGGGATCCAGGGACAGCCACAGCTGCTCTGGGAATTCCAGCCCAGCCCCTCCCAGCCAGGAATCCCTGCCCAATATCCCATCTAATCCCTGTTTTCTGAAAAATCTCTATTTAATATATTTTTTAATGTTCTTTTATGCAGAGAGGGAAAAACCTTTTGCTGTTTTACTGCTGGAGACCAGGATGAGTCTCCAAGAAACTGATGTTCATTTTACAGCCTGTGTCTGATTTACCCCCCTCTCTTGGGAAGGGCAGGGCTCATTTGGGAATCCTGGGGCTCAGGGATGTGGAGCTAGAGGATCCATGGAATCTGATTAAAAACAGGAGCAGTGCCCAGATGGGGCCTCACCAGTGCCAGAGTGAGGGAGCACCTTCCCCTCCCTGCCTGGAGCTTTCCAGTTTGTCTATAAGGGACAGGTCTTATATCAAATAAATAAAACAATAATAATAAAAATATATAAAGTGTGTTTCTCTAAACTTCTCTCGAGGAGATGACCATGTCAATAACCTGAATTGATAAGATATCATTCCCATACTGAGTTATCTTTCCCACTTCTTCTCTCCCCACCCTGAGGGAGGTGCTTCACGGCCTTCCCTTCCCAACCAAGCTGGATCCGGATCCACAAACCTTTATCAAAACCACAATTATTTGTAACAGTGTGTGGAGCATTCCAGCAGTGCCCCCAGGCCTCTCTGGAGCAGCCAGCAAGGTCACAATTAACGTGCTGGAACTTCCAATAGCGCAGCAGGGGATGGAGCAGGTCCAGGCTGAAGGAGCAGCTGGATATTTCCTGCTGCAGTGGCTGGGAGTGCTGCCTGCTCCTGGTAACAACAAACACCAAGGATGCTTAAAATTCCCAGGCTCCCATGTGCTGCACCATTTCTCAGGAAGAGCAGAGAATTTTAAGTAGGTTTGGCAGGGAATGATCAAGTTTGCAGAGAACAGCCTTGGGTAGTGCTTTAAAAAATGAAAGGAAAATCATCTGAAGAGCAAGGGAGGTAAAGGACAGAGTTACTTCTTCCCCACTTAATTTCTCTGCAACCACTGCAAGTGTCTGAACTCCAAGCTGTTTCAGTTCAGACCAAAGCAGAGCAGACAGAAGTTCCCTGCCATGTGCACGGGCAGCTCTTGGGAAGGATCCCAGGGTGACCCCACATCCATTGGGCTTTTACCTGCAAATCCTGAGGGGACAGGGACTGCTGTGGGATGGGGGCTGGGGCCTGGGGGGACTCACCCCAACTTCATCACTTTCATTGGATTTGGGAGTGGGGGAGGATTCCCCAGGTGGAATATTCTGATTCCATCCAGCACCCAAATCTCCAAATCCTTGGGATTTTGCTGGATCAGGTACCAGGGCTGTAACTCCGTGGCAGAATTCCATGGTCTGAACTCTGGCAGGGGTTCAGTCACTTTTCTCCAGGATTAAATATTCACAGGACACACCAGGGCTGGAGGGCTCACAGTGGTCCCAGGGCTGCAGGGGCAGCTGGAACGAGCTGGCAGCAAAAAGAACTAAAAATTAGGATATTTCTGGCTGGAGGTGGAGATTCCAGGGATATTTCACTAGTGGGGACAACAATGGATGTGGAAATGAAGGAGATGTTTTGGGTCCCATTTGGGTCCCCTGCTCACTGTGGGACTTCAGACCCAGGGGGATTTTCCAGCCCCATCCTGGTGAGGCCAAGGTCTGGCTTTAGGCAGAGAGGGATGTTCAGAACTCGTTCTTCTGGAGTATTCATGTCCTTTCCAAAGTGCACGTTTATAACCTGAGCCACCCCATTCCTTGGACACGGACAAAGAAAAAGAATCCAAAAAATCCAAAATTACAGAGAGCATAAATCCCAGACTGGTTTGGGATGGGAGGGACCTTAAAGCCATGGCAGGGACACCTCCCACTGCTGCTCCAAGCCCCAGTGTCCAGCCTGGCCTGGGACACTTCCAAAGATGGGATACCCACAGGTTTTTTGGGCAGTCTGCTCCCAGTGTTTTCCCACCAGAGGCTGATTAACAAGGCCTGGCCTTCCAGGGAAAAGAGGGGTTTTTTCTTTTCTCCTTTCTGACTTCCAACATCACATTATATTTTCCCTCCTCTTGTGTTCCCTTTCCCCCTCGGTGCCAAGGCCCTGGAAGTGCTGTCTCCTGCAGTTTTCCATGGGAGCACTGGTGCACAATTCCAGCCCAATTTGGCTGCCGGCGTGAGTTTGACAGGAAGGTAGAGCTGTAATTTCTCAGGCCTAGCCAGGATGCCAAATAAATCCATATCATCTTGACAATTATATCTTTACAAAAGCTTGGGAAAGAGCAGCCAGGAAAGCTTGTCAATAAGTTCACTTTTTATTAGAGGGAAGTCCTTTGGAGAGCCCACAAAGGCAGCGTTTCCTGATGGATCTCTGGGAGGCAGCCGCTGCGGGAGGCCGCTTACAAAGAGCTTTTTATTGACAAACTTTTATTTTAGAGGAAATTTTTCCTAACAAAGCCTCAGCTTGAGCCATTGCACAGCATAGCCATAAACCAGGTATGGAGTAGGGATAATTTTGGCTTGAGTTGGGCCCTGAAGTGAACTGGATCCGAGGGTTGTGCTGGTGGCCAGTGACACTGATCACCACTGGCTCGTGGGGCTGGGACAGGGAACAGGGCAGGAGCAGCTCCTGGGAGGAGCCCTACAAGCCGAGAGGGAAGTTATTTCCACAGTCAGACATGAGATTAATTAGTGCCACGTGTGATCCCAGCCCCCAGGAGAGCCAAATTTCCCTTTCCTGCCCCATCCATGCCGCCCCCGCAGCCGGGCTGTCAGGAGGAACAAATGGAGCCCAATCCTGTCTGCTATTTAGGACATCTATATATAAACCCAGGAATATGGGCTGTGACCCCTGGGGGCACCTGCAGCCCCTCCTCCTCTCCCTGCCCTACTTCTGCTGATCCTGAGGTGCTCATTGGCAGAACTCTTTTAGGGGCGAGTGTCTGTAAATTCTGCAAAATGTGTTTTGTGAAGGCATTGTTCAGCCTGAGCAGGCAGCTCTCACCTGCCAGCAGCATGAAAGGGGAGTTCCTGGATGTCAAACGCTTTCAAATTTTCCTGCTTTGATCAGGGCCTTGCTTGGGCTGAAGTTTTCTCAGCATCCTCCTGGGAGTTTCCTCCGTGGCATTTTTTGATTGCTCCCAGCCCCAGCGAAGCTCCTTCATGATGTGAGCTGCAGTAACAAGGAGGGAGTTGAGCTGTGCAGAGGTGCTTGCAGGAATCCCAGCCTGTGAGGGCTGCAGGAAACATCCCCAAAAGCAGGGACAATCAACTGGGAGCTGGGAGGGAAGCTGGGGAAGCTGGCAGGGGTGAGGGATGGAGCAGGAACAATCAGAGCAGCGCTGGGAGAGGCTGTGAGTGAGAGCTGAGCTGTCCTGGTGATGCAGCATGGGCAGGACTGAGGGAAAAGCAGCCTTGGAATAACAGAGGAGGGAAGGCAGGGCTGGGTTTTGAGCAGGGAGCAGGCAAAGCTCCTGGTGGAATGTGGGTCATGGAATCCCAGAATCCCAGACCGGCTGGGGTTGGGAGAGACCTCAAAGCCCATCCAGTGCCCATGGCAGGGACACCTCCCACTGTCCCAGGCTGCTCCAAGCCCCAGTGTCCAGCCTGGCCTTGGGCACTGCCAGGGATCCAGGGGCAGCCACAGCTGCCAGGATTGTTTTTCATGTTGTAGAGGGGCCCAAGCCCTCCTGGATGGCTGAGGGGGTGCTCAGGAGGCCTGAGGGCACTAACAGGGGCTGGCACAAGGGGCCACCCCACACTGCTGACTACGGGAGCTTTCCCTGGCTCACTGACTGCTCCTCATTCTCCCTTTTCCCCCACACAAAACACAACCAGTCTGGAATGGCTCTTGTGTGCAAGAAGCTCTGTCGGGTGATTCTGTTCTCAGGTGCATTTCTGAAACGTTTCTGCTTTTGGGAGCTCAGGCTGTCCCATATTTGGGCTGTTTTGGGAAGCTGGGACGGCCTCTGGCTGTGGGGGAGTCCTGTGCCCCTGGCAGTTCACAGATCCCAGCACAGTGTGTGGGGTGCAGCTCTGCCTGTGCTGAGCATGGAGGGGATCCCTGCAGAGAACCTCCCACTGCTGCCCAGAGCCTGGAAAAGCTGGGACCTGGAGAATGTGGATGCCCTGACCTTCACCAGGGCACAGAGCAGCCCAAGGCCCAGAGGCTGCTCCAAGGCATCTGGGTGCAGCTCCATGCAGGAATGTCAGGAAAAGGGTTTGGATAACCAAGACCTGGGTTTAAAAGGGACTTTGGTACAAGGACCAGGAATCTCGGAATCCCTGAGGCTGGAAAATCCCTCCCAGCCCATGGAGTCCCAGCTGTGCCCGATGCCCACCTTGTCCCCAGCCCAGAGCTCTGAGTGCCACCTCCAGGAATTCCTTGGGCACCTCCAGGGATGGGCACTCCAAAGCTCCCTGGGCAGCCCCTGCCAAGGCCTGAGCACCCTTTCCATGAGGAAATTCCTGCTGATGCCCACCCTGAGCCTCCCCTGGCCCAGGCTGAGGCCGTTCCCTCTCCTCCTGTCCCTGTTCCCTGGGAGCAGAGCCCGACCCCCCCCGGCTGCCCCCTCCTGTCAGGGACTTGTGCAGAGCCACAAGGTCCCCCCTGAGCCTCCTTTGCTCCAGGCTGGAGCTGCAGCTCAGCCTCTGAACACCTGGAAAACCTCAGCCTGGACTGCCCTGGTTCCCCAGGAAAGGCCACAGGGAGCTTTGCTGTGGGCAGAGCTGAGCCCATTTCCAATCCCCGTGCAGGGCCCTGCCAAATGTGGGAAACCCTCAGGGAGGGCTATCCTTGCTCCCTGCTCCCTCCCCGGAAACCTGCACGTTCCAGGTGGGGTATCTCCTCGTGGGTAATCATTTAATTAAGTCTTCAAATGATAGAGAATCTGCTCCACATTAGGTCAGTGCCTTCAGTGCTTAATTAACTTTATTCCTACTCTGGGTTTGTTTCATTTCACCTTCCAGCCTTTGCTACCCATTATGACTTCTTTTGCCGAATTAAAGTATCGGAATTGCCTGCCCATGATGGCTCTAAAGAACACAGAGAAACTGCCTCGTACTTTTCCCTTGGATAAATAAAAAAGGTCAAGTGCCTTTAACACTTAATTTCTTTATAAAACTGGCTTCAAAGGAGAGGCCTCCAGAGGAGACCACGGAGGTGTTCCAAGGGCTGGATCCAGGCCGGGAGAGCTGGGAATGTTCCCCTGGAGAAGGGAAGGCTCCAGGGAGATCTCAGAGCCCCTTGCAGGGCCTAAAGGGGCTCCAGGAGAGCTGGAGAGGGACTGGGGACAAGGGATGGAGGGACAGGAGCCAGGGAATGGCTTCCCACTGCCAGAGGGCAGGGATGGATGGGATCTTGGGAATTGGGAATTGCTGGCTGGGAGGGTGGGGAGGGGCTGGGCTGGAATTCCCAGAGCAGCTGTGGCTGCCCCTGGATCCCTGGCAGTGCCCAAGGCCAGGCTGGACATTGGGGCTGGGAGCAGCCTGGGATAGTGGGAGGTGTCCCTGCCATGGCAGGGGTGGGATGGGATGGGATCTGGGGTCCTTCCAACCCAAACCATTCCAGGGTTCGATGCCATCACTGCTCTGAGCCTGAGAACATCCCCAGGCTGAATCCCAGTGTCCCAGGACAGGATGGATGGTCCTGGCAAAGCCATTCCACTCCTGCTTCCATCCCATCCCATCCCATCCCATCCCATCCCATCCCATCCCATCCCATCCCATCCCATCCCATCCCATCCCATCCCATCCCATCCCATCCCATCCCAACCCTGCAGCTCTTTCCACCCCTCCTGTCTGGCACATGCCTGCGCTTGGAATTCACCCCGACACTTCCCAGGATCCCAACTCCCTGGGAAAAGCAGGATCATGAATAAACATCATGAATAATTTCCCGAGAAAAGCAGAACTTTCTCCCTGCCTGTAAGGAGAGGGGCAGGAGGAGAGCACTAATTAGAATATTTATGCAATGCAGCCTTGATGAGATCCATCGTGACAAGACAGTTGGAGGTCGATCCATTTCAATTGGAATGGATGCCCCATTCTGGGGGCAGCTCTGGCTTTGACTGCAGCTGCTGCCCCACATCCTCCTGCTCCCAAAGCCCTCCTGGGCCGGAGGCTCCCCGAGCTCCCTCTGGGGTGCAGCTCACGGGAGGAGGGTGCTGCCCGTGCCTGGGTGCAGCTCTGGCCCGAGGGACAGCAGGACCTGGGTGCTGGGCAGCAGCGTGGCCTCAGCTCTGGGGCTTTGGGGTAGCCCAGCTCTTTTAATCTCCGTCCTGTGGGCTTTGGAGCACGTGGAAGGTGCTTCTACTTCCTCTCAAGGGTCCATTTCCTTCTGGGCTCCCTCTGAGCTTTGCTTACAGGGCTTTGGAGGCTGACGGGGCACGGCTGGGTCGTGGCCACCCTCGGGGAAAGCAGGAGAGGTTCTGTGGTGGGATGGGCGCGTTCCAGGAAGGAGCAGCGCCACGGTGCCCAGGCTGCCCCAGGGCATGGGGATGGGGCTGGGCATCCCCCCCCAGGGCACGGGGATGGGGCTGGGCATCCCTTGCCTCCCTGGAGGATTTCATGGGGTCACACGCAGTGGGATCGGCTCTGGCACAGCAGTTCCAGCATCCCCCTGCACTCGGCTCTGCTGCAGTGACAAACTCGGAGCTTCCTGCCTGGATGGGTTTTCCTGCTGTTAACCCCTGGGCAGCCACGGGTGAGGAGGGTGGCACTGAGGGCACCGAGGGCACCGAGGGGGCCCTGCAGTGCCCTCTGCCACCCGGGACCCGGCACAGAGGTTGTTCCTGCTTTATCCAATCTCCCACCAGGAGCTTTCCCTGCCCCAACCAAAGGTTCTCCCTGGGGCAGGGGCTGCCAGGACCACCCTGCCCTGGGAAGGTGCTGGAGGGAAGGAGCCCTCCCCGAAATCCGAATTCCTGCCCAGCTCCATCTCCTCCCCGCAGCAGTCCTGCATGGTTTTTCTAACTTCAAAACAGAGAAATCTCTGATTTTTTAAACCTGTCACGTCCTCGATTTCAATAAAATCGGGCAGCGGAGTATTAGAGCTAATGATATGTTTTAGGGAAATAATAGTTTTATTGCCCTGGGTTTATAATCTTTTTGATTAACTGATTTTCTCAGATATTTGCACTCCCTCGTTTGGTTTGTTTTCTGCCTGCTCTTTAGAGCCATTTTCAGGTTGTTATTTTTCTGACCAGTGCAGGTGACATTTTATGAGCTGAGTGTCCCAGGCAAGGTCTGGAGGTGAGAGAGCACCCAGAGGTTTAACAACATGGAGTTTAAAGATAATAACGATTTTTTTTTTTTCTTTAGAAATATGCAAGAGCAGAGAGAATGGGAGGTGATTTCCTCGGGATTTTCAGGCCAGTGGAGATAAACACACAAAAATAAAGATGGACATAAGAATACACTGACACAGGGTGCCCAGAGCAGCTGTGGCTGCCCCTGGATCCCTGGCAGTGCCCAAGGCCAGGCTGGACATTGGGGCTTGGAGCAGCCTGGGGCAGTGGGAGGTGTCCCTGCCATGGCAGGGGTGGGATGGGATGGGATTTCAGGTCCTTTCCAACCCAAACCATTGTGGGATTTATGATAAGGAAACACTCATCTCTCTCTGTGCTCACTTTGGTGCCTTTCCAGGGCACCTGCTCTTCCTCCACAGCATTTTCCACACCCAGCTCTGCTCTCCAGGCCAGCCCAGGAGGAGCCCAGCAAAGCCCAGGCTGCCTTTGGTGCCTCTGCAATTCCTCCCTGGGCACATGGAGGGTTTTTACCCAGAAAAATGCGAGTTCCTGGTTATTGGAACTTTGTGCTTTAAGAGGACAAAGAGAGCAATGCTCAGTAAGACAGACGTGATAAAAAAAGGGTAAATCTGCTTGGAAAAAAAAGCTGTGCCTCATTTTCTCTGCCGAATAAATCAGCTGGGGAAAAGCTGAGTCAATAAAGCTCACTTTGAGCACGGCTCCTTTTTGCTGCTCAGGAGATACATTGCTTGTGTGTTAATTGGCCCTTTAATCACTCTCGGCGTGCCGGGCTGCTGCCTTTTGAGTCCTGCTGGAAGCTCTGCCTGCCATCCCTTCATGGCTTTTATGGGAACAGCTCCCAAAACCAGCCCGGAAATGTTCAGTATCTGCAGAGGGGCTGAGCTCTGCACCAGCCGTGGCAGCTCCACCACAGCCTCCAGCCAGCTCTGGGCTCGCTGCTGCCAGGGGTCTGCAGTCCTCATTTTCTGCTCCTAGAGTCCTCCTTTTCTGCTTCTGGAATCCTCCTTTTCTGCTTCTGGAATCCTCTTTTTCTGGGACTTTCCATCATTTTTGTAGCAGTAGGAAAACCAAAACCAAACCAAACCAGTGGCTCTGGTGTGGCACAAAATTCCCAAGCCATTTTCAGCTCTGTGGTGGAGCAGCAGCACAAGGCCTGGCAGGAGTTTGGGTTCTCTGCTAATTAAGATTAAAAGTGGAATGGGTCCTTGCCAGGGGCAGCAGCTTTTAATGAAAATTCAGAAAGAATTGGTGAAGAATGCACCAAACCCCATTTTGTTAAAGAATCAGAAGCAAGGCAGGGTGTTCCCAAGAGCCCAGCTGTTTTCTGGTGGGATATCTGTAATTTCTCTGGGAAATGGGACCTGTTGGCACAGGATGTGCTGGTCACAGTCCGTGGGTGCAGCCTGGGAGGGGTTTGGTGCATTCTCCCTGCATCCTCTGGGGGTTTCACAGCAGGCCAAGGTGCTGGGTTTGGGTCGCTGGGGAGTGTGATAAATAGATGCTTTAATATTGGCTTTCTGTAAATGTTAAAATAAGTGATGTTAAAAGTAGCTTTTGTAACAGTGGCTTTGTCACAAATAGATGCTGTATGGAAAATAGCTTTATTACAAAATAGATGCTACATAGGGTAGCAGTTGCCCATAAGGGGCAGTCAGGGGTACCAGGAAGGATTGGTAAGATGGATCACCCCCCCTCCAGTGTCTGTCCCTCTGTATCCATTCTGGCTCATCCTGAATTTCCAGGGATGGGTTATGGAGTGAAGGCTGCAGTGAACCCAGAGCTGTGGCCGTGTGTGGGGCCGTGTTCTGAGCACACCCAGCAGGATCCAGAGCTGTGACTGTGCATGGAGCTGTGTTCTGAGCACACCCAGCAGGATCCAGAGCTGTGGCTGTGTGTGGAGCTGTGTTCTGAGCACACCCAGCAGGATCCAGAGCTGTGAGTGTGCATGGAGCTGTGTTCTGAGCACACCCAGCAGGATCCAGAGCTGTGACTATGCATGGATCTGTGCTCTGAGCACACCCAGCAGGATCCAGAGCTGTGAGTGTGCATGGAGCTGTGTTCTGAGCACACCCAGCAGGATCCAGAGCTGTGACTGTGCATGGAGCTGTGTTCTGAGCACACCCAGCAGGATCCAGAGCTGTGAGTGTGCATGGAGCCGTGTTCTGAGCACACCCAGCAGGATCCAGAGCTGTGCGTGTTCTGAGCACACCCAGCAGGATCCAGAGCTGTGAGTGTGCATGGAGCCGTGTTCTGAGCACACCCAGCAGGATCCAGAGCTGTGACTGTGCATGGAGCTGTGCTCTGAGCACACCCAGCAGGATCCAGAGCTGTGACTGTGCATGGAGCTGTGTTCTGAGCACACCCAGCAGGATCCAGAGCTGTGGCTGTGCATGGAGCTGTGTTCTGAGCACACCCAGCAGGATCCAGAGCTGTGGCTGTGCATGGAGCTGTGTTCTGAGCACACCCAGCAGGATCCAGAGCTGTGGCTGTGTGTGGAGCTGTGTTCTGAGCACACCCAGCAGGATCCAGAGCTGTGGCTGTGTTCTGAGCACACCCAGCAGGGTCTGTGGCTGCTCCTTTCCCAGGTCCTGGATTCAGTGGCAGCTTCCCACACAGAGCCCTTTGCTTCTCCCGGCAGGCAGAGCCAGGAGGCTCCAGAGGATCTCCCCCAGCACTTCCCAGGAGCTGCAGGGCTGCCATGGGCCCCAGCTGCTGCCTGAGCCTAGCTGTCTTTTCTTAATGTTATTATTATAATTAATTCTGAGTTATTATTATTAACTCTGAGCTCTCCTGGCCTCAGCCCCTGCCCCTGCTGCTGTCCCAGCTGGCTGGCAAAGCAAATGATGCTCCTGAGGAGGGCAGACCCCCAAAAATGCCACGGCAGCCTTCCCTGGCACCTCACCTGCCTGCAGCCCCTCCTGCAGCCCCTTCCCTGTCCCAGGTCACCCCTCACGTCCCAGCCCCTCCAGCCTTGCCAAAAACTCATCCCCAAACATGGAACGTGGCTCTGTCCCCCCACAGCAGGGGAGCAGCAGAGGAGCTGCTCTCACCCCTCTCCTGGACGTTTCCTGCTGGGAATGTTTTGTTCCAAGTGCTCTGCTGAAGAACAAATCACAAACCGGGCGATTAGAGCTGCACTTTAATCTCCCCCTTGGAAACATGGAGCTTCCTAATCTGATCCTGACGGCAGAGAAAAGCCTGGCTGGGGTTTTGGTGCTCATCACCAGCTGCCATCGTGCCCTGCTCACAAAGGTGAGGGAAGAGACCTTGGTGGCTGTGCTGGAGTGAAGGCAGGAAATCCTGCTTGTGTTGCTCCTGCCCCAGGCCCAGCCCTGCTGCACTTAAACCTGAGCTCGAGGCAGATGTGCTCTGGGTGATCCCGTGAATGAGAAACTCAAAATGTTCCCCCTCACATTACCTGGGGCAGGTGGAATTTGTGTTATCCTGAACGTTGGGATAAAGGATTGGATTTCCAGGCTGTGATGTAAAGAATGGAATTACATGGAATTACAGACTGGACTGGGTGGGAGGGACCTTAAATCCCATCCCATTCCCACCCCTGCCATGGCAGGGACACCTCCCACTGTCCCAGGCTGCTCCAAGCCCCAATGTCCAGCCTGGCCTTGGGCACTGCCAGGGATCCAGGGGCAGCCACAGCTGCTCTGGGCACCCTGCCCTGGTGCCTCCCATGATTAGGCACAGGGATAGGCAGGAATTCCACTGGATTAGCAAATCCCTGGTTCTTAGATCCCTTCACTGGGCACCCTTCAAACTCACATCTTCTCTGTCCTGCTCAGGAGCCTCCCCTGGGCCCACTGGTTCCTGCAGGAGTTCAGGATTGATCTCACCTGTGGCTGCTCTCTGGGGCTTTGGGGTGCCACAAGCAGCTCAGGGCTCTAAACCCCACTGTCCTCAATCCCATAACCTGTGGGGCTGGGAGCTGGCACTGGATGGGCTTTGGGGTCCTTCCAACCCAAACCATTCTGTGCTTCTGTGGTCAAAACTAAAACTTAAGCTAAAGCTAAAGCTAAAGCTAAAACTAAAACTAAAACTAAAACTAAAACTAAAACTAAAACTAAAACTAAAACTAAAACTAATAAAAGAAACCCACTAAGGTAAGAAAACTGCAGATGTGGCCACAGAAGGTGGAGATCCCTTTTGCCATTTGATGGATTGTGCTGGTGAGATGAACCTTCCACAGCCCTTTAGGAACATGGATTTGACATCCAGGGGGCTGGGAGAGAGTCTTGGGTGCCACAAAAAAAGTGGTTTTCCAAGAGAAATGAATTGGTGAGGGATAATTGTAGGATCCTTGCTGGTTTTAGGGCTGGCAGGGAGCGGAGCAGGCTCTGGAGCGCTGTGGGAATTCTGCTGTGCCCGGGTCAGGCTGAGGCTCCAACAGGACCCTGGCCACGGGCACCAAACCACGCCACATCCATCCCAAAGTTCCACGGGGGAGGGTCTCCATTGGCCCCTCATGAGGGTCTCCCGCAGCTCTCTGGAGAGTCTCAGCTTTTCCCGTGTGAGCTCTGACCTCGGGGGCAGCCCACGGCTCGGTGCCCCCCAGCACCCCCAGGTTCTGCTGTGCCAGCCCTTCCCGGGATCCCAGCATTCCCACTGCACCCCAGTGCACCCCAGAGCTCTCCTGTGCATCCCTGGCACATCCCTGGCACATCCCAGCGGCTCAGGGTGAGGGGATGACGTTGTTAACTGTGCTCAGTTTGTGTGCAGCTGGCACACTCCTGGATCGGAATATTTGTTTTCTCTCATTTGTATGTGCACTTGTCTCTATCGAATTTTGTCTCTTTGATTTCCGACCATTTTCCAATTTATCGGGATCGCTTTGAATTCTAATCCTAGCTGCCAGAGCACTTGTAATCATCCCCGCTGTGGTGTCGCTCGCTGTTCCTCACCCGTGCTGCTGAATTGTTAATTTGTCATGGAAGCACAGCTGCTCAGGGCCCACTCCTGCAGAGGGTCCCGCGTGTCCTGTGCCAGAGAATCCCCTGGAGCAGCTTTTCCCTGGGCTCTCACAGCACACTCAGGCCATTATTTGGTTCAATTAGTGTTGCAGGATACATTTGGATCGTTGACAGCGACCTCGTGGTCCTGGTTGGAAAAACACATCCCGGAGTTTCCATGGCTTTTGATGCTCCTTTGTGAAGGGATAATTCACACTTTGCTGTCGGAGCTTTGGGGTCCTGCTGCTCCTCCCCAGCCGAGCACTCCCGGCGTCGCAGTCCCTGTGTCCTGGAGGGGATCCAAGTGGAAGGAAGGTGCAGGAAGGAGGGAAAACCCTTCAGCCCTCACACACGGAGCTGAGCTGGCGGGAGAGGGGACTGCAGTGGAAATCAGGTCCCACACATTGACCATGACCCCAAAAAGGCACAACCATCCCCAACGATGCTGCCAGGGAAGCACCGACAGCAGCGAGGGGGGAATTACCCCGGGCGTGGTGAGACACTGCAATGGAAATGCCGCCCTCTGAGGGGACTTTGTGCTGAGACACTGCAATGGAAATGCCACCCTCTGAGGGGACTTTGTGCTCCTCAGAGCCGGGCTGGGCTGGGGCAGAGCCTTCAGACACTGAGGATTGCTCCTGCAGCTCCACTTGCTGTAGGGAATGTCCCAATCCACGGCAGCCATATGAGGGTGCCCTGGGATCCGGGTGCAGAGCCCCGAGGGGGCTGTGGCATCCTCCACCCTGGCATGGGATAAGGGATAGATTTCCAGCTCTGGGCACTCAGAATCCACATGCATGGGGAGGAATTGTTCCATTTTCCCCACTTATAATGGAATTCTGTTTTCCCATTTATAATGGAATTCTGTTTTTCGCATTTATAATGGAATTCCGTTTTCCCCAGGTATAATGGAATTCCAGTTTTCCCATTTATAATGGAATTCTGTTTTCCCCATTTATAATGGAATTCTGTTTTCCCCATTTATAATGGAATTCCGTTTTTCCCAATTATCATGGAATTCTGTTTTCCCTATTTATAATGGAATTCTTTTTCTCATTTATAATGGAATTCTGTTTTTCCCATTTATAATGGAATTCCATTTTCCCCATTTATGATGGAATTCTGTTTTCCCCATTTATAATGTAATTCTGTTTTTCCCATTTATAATGGAATTCTGTTTTCCCCAATTATAATGGAATTCTTCTTCCCATTTAAAATGGAATTCCGTTTTCCCGATTTAAAATGGAATTCCATTTTTCCCATTTATAATGGAATTCTGTTTCCCCCATTTATAATGGAATTCTTTTTCCCATTTATAATGGAATTCCGTTTTCCCCATTTAAAATGGAATTTCATTTTTCCCATTTATAATAGAATTGTTTCCCCATTTATAATGGAATTCCGTTTTCCCCATTTAAAATGGAATTCCATTTTCCCCAGTTATAATGGAATTCCAGTTTTCCCAATTACCATGGAATTCTGTTTTCCCTATTTATAATGGAATTCCATTTCCCCCATTTATAATGGAATTCTATTTTTCCCATTTATAATGGAATTCAGTTTTCCCCATTTATCATGGAATTCTTTTTCCCAAATATAATGGAATTCTGTTTTCCCCATTTACAATGGAATTCTGTTTTCCCCATTTATAATGGAATTCTGTTTTTCCCATTTATAAGGGAATTCTTTCTCCCATTTATAATGGAATTCTGTTTTCCCCAATTATAATGGAATTCCGTTTTCCCCATTTATAATGGAATTCCGTTTTCCCCATTTGTAATGGAATTCCATTTTCCCCATTTATAATGGAATTCTGTTTTCCCCATTTATAATGGAATTCTTTTTCCCATTTGTAAGGGAATTCCATTTTCCCCATTTAAAATGGAATTTCATTTTCCCCATTTAAAATGGAATTTCATTTTTCCCATTTATAATGGAATTCCGTTTTTCCCATTTATAATGGAAAGGGAATTTATAAGGAAAATGCCTGGGATGGGATGAGTCTGAAGAGCTGGTCTTGCTTTGGTGGCCACGGGAAGCTGGTGGAGAGAAGAGGAGCAGCCATTCCCTTCATGGTGGCGATGAACTTGAGGGGAAAAAGCGGATTTTTGGCATGAAGAGCAGGGGGCATTTCCAGGATCAGGGAGAGGGGTCTGTCCCCGAGCTGGCACCAGGGAACCAAATCTGCCCAGCTGGCACCACATTTGCTGAGGAGAGGAGCAGTGTGACAGCAGAGCTGAGTCTGCAGGGGGAGGAGAACGCCTCGTTTGGAACATTTGGAATATTTGGGAACATTAATTTTGGGCTGGGGATGTGCAGAGTAAAACCAAGAGCTGATGACTTCACTGTTTTAATAACTTTGGTTATCAGGAGTTGGCCTGGCTGGAGGAATATTCCAGCTGGGACCGGGCATCCATCACAGTGTGCAGCTGATGTGAGCACACCCCCCCTGTTTAAGGAGCTCTCTTTTCGTGGAATTGGGGGGTTCCCACACCCTGAGTGACCCCTTTGGCTCCAGGGGGGCTGTGAGGAGTTTCCTAAGGCAAAGCTGATTTCCTGCACTGACACAGAGGTTGGTCCTTTAGCCATGGGCTGAGGTGCATATCTGGGATTTTGTTACACTGATGGCTGTGGCATGGGCAGTGAAAGGGTGGGAACACCAGGCACTGCAGGAGGGAAGAGCTCTGGGCTGGCTCGGGACTAAAGTTTATTTTTTCTCTATTCAAACAAGCAAAGAAAACCATCCCAAAATCTCCTCTGCCCAGCAAATTTAAAAGTGCAGCTGCTGGAAGTAAAATGCTGGTTAAGATTAAATTCAGGCAGGTGGGACAGAGGGGATGGCTTTAAGCTGGAAGAGGGTGGATTGAGGTGGGATCTGGGAAGGGATTCCTGGCTGGGAGGGTGGGCAGGGGCTGGCACAGGGTGCCCAGAGCAGCTGTGGCTGCCCCTGGATCCCTGGCAGTGCCCAAGGCCAGGAATAAATGTCCATGTCAATGATTCTACACCATCAAGTCAGATGATTTGCTTCTGAAACATTATTAATTTATAAAATGGTTTATAAGGTGATTAAAAATACAACTTTCCCAGCTTGTTGCTATTATTTGGTTAATTTTTAAATGACAAAATCGGGTGGTTCCAGAGCACCTCTGGTCAGCCTTTGCCTAAGAATGCAGGAAAAGAGAACACACAAATACTTTTATAGTTTGTTTCAGTTTTCCCCAGGAATTGTCTGACAAGTAAGAATCACAAGGGAACACTTTATTATGAAAAAGCTGAAAGCCAGCTCTACAAAACTAAAGTTTAATGGGCTTCAGGCCAGGCTCTTGATATTTTGTGCCTAATTCTGAGCTCTGTGCCATGGCCTTTAGTGGAGTCCCTGGACAAAAGCATCCCAAAGAACTCCAGTGTGCTCCAGTAGCTGTAATTTTATCAATTGGGGGTGGGATTTACTTAACATAGAGAGAAAAAGGAAAACCAGGAGGGTTTTTTTTATCTTCTGGGAAAGAAGGTCGGGTGTTAAAAAGCTTAATTTGTGCCTGCTCTGGAGGATTTTCACTTAAAAGCCAGAGGTGCTGGGTGACTCTGTGGTCTGGAGAGCAGCTCCCCTGCTTCTCCTGCAGAGCAGTGAAGAGCCCTGCCCTGGGCATGGGTAACTCAGGTCCTGGCTAGCGTGCCCAGATCCAGGGCATTGGGCATTCCAGGGAAAGCTGTGAGGAGAAAACATGGAGCTGTTGGGGTGATGAGTTAATTCTGCTCCTGTGCAGGCTCTTGGAGAATGCATATTCCTGAATACAGCCACATTGTGAGTCTTGCTTTGAAAAGTGTGTTCGGGTTTTTTTTCCTCCCCTCTCAAGCTCAGTTTAAAGGCACAGAAAAGGCACAAAATCAATTTTTTGGCATAGAGCCATGATAGGGGATACACAGAGTCACCCCAAGACATGAGGGGGCTCTGATAACGAGAGCTGGGTGCTGCAGGCAGGGAAGGCTCGTGCCAGGGCCAGAGCTCAGGGGCCAAGCAGGAGCTTGCTGCTAGGTGCTGAAAGGATGCTGGAATGGCCATTTCCAAATAATTTCTCCCAAGATTTGTGCAGGTGCCCTTCAGTTGCCTTCAGCTCCTGGTGCTCATGGGCAGCCCTGGCCCCAGCCGGTGCCTGCTGGGCTCCTTTGGCTGCCCTGCCCCTGCTGAGGGTGGCAGTGAAGCCTTCTGCAGCCACCCAGGAACAGAGACTAGACAGGAGTAAGGGAATAAAGGTCGGGATTTATTTGAAGGCCTTCAAGGCACACCCTGGGGGAGCCAGAGGCTGCTTCCAAAAATGGACCCCAAGATGGACCCCAGGTCACGAGTTCTTCACACCTTTATAGGTTTGGTTCATTTGCATACCACAGTTAATTCTCCAATTAAAGCCCCAGTTTAATGATGTCATTCCCCTCAGCTTGCTCCCCCCTTAGAGGCTTTGGGTTACACATTTTGGGCCTAGCAGAGCCTGGCTGTCCTTGAAGGCAAAGCCTGGAGAGGCTTTGTTGTGTCTGCCCAGCACGAGAGAGCAGAAATTCCAGGCTACAAGGAACTGCAGAGTTACACTCTAAGCAGTGCAGGATTTGGAAAATGTAAAAGTTAAAACATAAGGCATCAGCAGCAGAGGCTGGAGACGGGAACAGCCCCGTGGGAGAGGCTCTGGACACCAGGGCTGGGCTGGGCAGGGCTGGTCCCTGAGGGCAGGCACCGGGATCCTCCCGGGTCCGCGCTGCTCCGGGGTTTGTCCGAAATGCAAACACCCAGAGGCTGCTGCACGAGGCCCAGGAAAGGTCTCAGCTCTGCTAGGGGTCAGATCTGAGCGGGATGAGGATGAGTCCCTCCCTGAATCCCCTCTGGGAGCGGTGGCCGAGCTGTGATCCCGCAGGAACACAGGGGTGGGGATGTCCCGAGGGCAGGAGGGGCCGTGCTTTCCTTCCTTCCCATGGATGTCTGCCCCACAAACACCACGAAACCCAGCCCGGCACCAGCCCCAAACCCTGCCAGGGGAGGACACGGAGCTCCTTGGGCAGAGGTTTGGAATTCCAGCTTTGGAATATTTGTGATGAAACCCTCGGGCTGCACTCCCTGCTCCTCTCCCTGGTGCCTGAGCTGATTCCTGCTCGGTGCTCTCCGGAGCCCCACACCCTCTGCCTTTGCCCAGAGCCTGGCTGGTGCAAAATCAGAATTCCAGACTGATTCGGATGGGAAATGCCCTTAAGATCATCTCATTCCACCCCTGTGCCACGGGCAGGGACACCTTCCACTGTCCCAGGTTCCTCCAAGCCCCGTCCAACCTGGCCTTTGTGGAGTGACTGGGATGGGAATAGTAGCAGATTAGGTTTCCTGATAGCTAAAATTTAACCTTTATCAAAGCGGGGGGAAAAAAGCTTTTCCTGTTCTTTTCATGTCTGAGATCAAAGCTCGCTCATTTAACTGCTCCCTTGATACTGCGCTTTGTCCTTCGGCTTCAGAGGCTCAGAGCAGACACAGCCCGTGCTCTGCCTTTGAACTGCAGCCCGTGGGCGCTGTGATCGCAGCCCCGGGACACCGCAGGGACAGCAGCGCCTGGGGCTCTCCAGGACAGCGCCTGGAATGTGCCCAGGGCGCTCCGGGAGCTGTGCCTGGAGCAGAGCCCCCGTCAGGGAACAGCGGGAAGGGAAGGGAAGGCAAAGGAAGGGGGAACAGCACCCACTTTTCCTTCTCCATGCCCTGGAGAGTCCGTGCTGGTGGCCTGGGCCGGGCAGTGGCCAGCAGTGGCCTGGGCCCCAGTGCCTAAAGGGGCTCCAGGAGAGCTGGAGAGAGACTGGGGACAAGGGATGGAGGGACAGGAGCCAGGGAATGGCTTCTCACTGCCAGAGGGCAGGGCTGGGTGGGAGATTGGGAATTGGGAATTCCTGGCTGGGAGGGCGGGGAGGAGCTGGGCTGGAATTCCCAGAGCAGCTGTGGCTGCCCCTGGATCCCTGGCAGTGCCCAAGGCCAGGCTGGACATTGGGGCTTGGAGCAGCCTGGGACAGTGGGAGGTGTCCCTGCCATGGCAGGGGTGGGATGGGTGGGATTCAAGGTCTGTTCCCACCCAAACCATCCCAGGATTTCTGTGATTTCCATTTGCACACCATCGGTTTTAGAGCACGAATTTCTGATCCCAAGTCCTGCCTAGTGCTGGGAATGCCCCTCACTGATGACTGTGCTCCGGTTTCTCAGGAAAACGTTCCCATTCCCATTTCTGCTGGTCGCACACAGAGCCCAGCAGCTCCCCTGGGTTTGGGCACTGCTCCCGGCTGCCACCATCCCCGCACATCCCGACCTTCCCACGGAACCTTCCCTTGAACTCTGCAGAAATCCTCTTTTCCTACGCTTTGCCCTTTTGGCTGGGCTGGCAGTGAATCCGAAGCAGGAGGGGTTTGTGCTGCCCCCTCCCTGCTTTGCTGCAGCTCTGGCTGTGGGCAGGAGCTGCTCGGGACAAGGGCACATCCCAGAGGGCACGGCCTGGGGCTCCCCTGGAGAGCCTGAGCAGCAGCTCCCACCCTGCCTCCAGGAGGGGGTCCCGGGGGCTCTGCCCTCCTCTTGCCTTCCGGACATCGCCAGAATGAAATCCGGGGGGTTACAGGGTCACAATGGTAATTTCAGACTCTGGAGCATCTTTTTCCATTAAAAAAACCAACTTTGCTGAAATAATTTATGCTCTCTGCCGCTTCTGAGTCGATGAATTCTCATTTTCAGATGGAAAAGATGTTTTTTAAAAGATCCTGACCTCTTCTATCAGGTCCAGCCCGTGAGTGGCAGCGAGTCTGGGCATCAGCTTCCTTCCAGCAGCAAAATTCCTCAGAAGTCACCAGGTGAAAGAATTCAACACCATTTTTTCAAGCCTTGTGACAAGGTTGACAGGAATCTCTCACCTCTGTCGTGCAGAGACTGGAACTGTCCCTGCCCCTGGCAGCGGGGTTGGACCAGGTGACCTTTAAGGGCCCTCCCAGCCCCAATCATTCCATTTTGAGCAGAGAAAGAATAAAAGAAAATTAAATTGCAAGAAGGGAAAAGTTAGGAGGAGAGAATGAAAACCTCTTTAGAGGGGGAGATTTGTGGGATTTATGCTGCACTCACCTGTATCAGCAGCTCTGGAATAATTCCATAATGTCTGCAGGATGAGGGAGGCTGGAAGGAGGGAAGGGAATAGAAAAGAAAATACGAATAAGACGCTATTGAGAAAATATGGAGGGCCTAGAAGAGGGAAAAATAAAGGTGTGGGAAAGCTGCTGGTGCAGCTGGGCCTGGCTCTCAGTGCTGTGCTCCGGGTGAGAGGTGGGGATCGGTCACGGGTTGGATTTGATGCCTGGGAGGTCCTTCCCAGCCATTTAACCCCGGGCTGCTGTGACGGGAGGGCTGCGCCCAGTGCCCGGGGCTGTCTCACTCAGCTCTGCCCTCTGTTCCTCATTGCCATCCCATAAACCCATTAACAGGCGCTCCGAGGCTGTAGGGCAGGCAGGAATAATGGGATGTATTACGGACAGGGCCATCCTCCATCCCATGTATTGCCTTACACGGTGCCCGTGCTGGAATTGGGGCTGTGAAGCGCCTCTGTGCCCGTGTGCGATCCCCTGGGTGAGAGCAGGTCCCTGGGCAGGGTCCCTGGGCTGGGGAGGGCTGGGAGCCCAGGGAGGATTCATTTCTGCCCCCCCCGAGCCCCGGAGCTGTCCCTGTTCCATCGCCAGGGCCGTGGCCCTCGGGCACAGCCTGGGAAGGAGCTCAGAGCTTTCATTCCCTGCTCGGCAGCCCTGGCTCCCCGAAAATGGGAAATGAGAGCTTGGGAAAGGTGGGGAGGTTGGAATCAGTGCCAGAGCCCTGCAAGGAGTGGTTGGAGGAGCCAGCCTTGGCCTGAGGTCACCTGGCCCCCGTGCTGGGGAACGGCAGCAGGGCCACTGTTGTGATAAATGAGTGAATAATAATGTTGGCTTCCGCATGTATGAATTTAACATTTATCAGTGATAACGTACTATGTAGAAATAGTGTTAAGATAACATACAGTTAAGCAAAAACAATGTAGAGTGAATTATAACTTCGAAATAGTTGTAGTATGTGCATGGTAATAAATATCTTTGATAATCCACAGAGTCCGAGTGCAGGGCATCTTAAAAACCAAAGAAGACAGACCCAGGCACGCCAGGAAGGCCTGGGAGTTCATCCGAACTCACACCTCCCAAGGAAGAGTTGTCAACTAGAAATCAGCCCGGAGCTGAAGAGACATCAGGAGACAATCCCTGCCTTCAACTTTGAAACCACCCAGAGCCAGAAACGGCGGCACATTGGGTAAAGGGGCAGGGATCGGGAGAGGGGAGAGTTAAATAAAGTGTAAATTAGTTTCTGAGCCTAATGAATATGTAACAGTTTGAAACAAGTGCACAGTAAAACGAATAAAGGTGCGCCTCTGGAAAATTTGCTAAGTGCCCAGCGCTGCTTGCCTTTGTTATATTAATAAATGTTCAATATTATACTATTGGATTCTGAAATCGTGAACTCATTTATTTCACTGTGATCCCAAAATGTGTCCCTGGGCACCCGGGCAGTGCCACGGGAAGGGACAGACACCCTCGGGGCACCTGCAGCAGCCCCAATCCCAAAGGGGTGGGAGGGAGCTGGGAGCGGCTGAGAGCCTCAGCCCGGAGGAAGAGGAGGCTGAGGATGGTTCTGCTTTGCTGAAGGCCGCAGGGGCGGCTGTGCCAAACAGCCCCTCCTTGGGGCCAAACGCACGCACAGAGACCCACCTTATTCCTGAGCTTTATTCCTGGGGATGGGATGGGATTTGGTCTGGAAGCCAAAACTTGTGTTTTCCTTTGCAAATGTGCTCAGCCAGGGGAATTCTCCGTGTTGAGGAGCTCACTGCAGTTAGTAGTTAGCAAAACGAACAAGACCCAGGGTTTGCTCACCTCATCCATCCCAGGCTGGTCCCTGCTTTCCCAGCTCTGGGGGCAGCGCTGCCCTGCCTGGAGCCCCCAGGGACAAACCCAGTGGCACATCAGGGGTGATGGGATCCCCTGGGATAAACCCAGTGCCACCTCAGGGGTGATGGAAGCCCAGGGACAGAGCCAGGGCCACCTCAGGGGTGATGGAAGCCCAGGGACAGAGCCAGGGCCACCTCAGAGGTGATGGAAGCCCAGGGACAGAGCCAGGGCCACCTCAGGGGTGATGGAACCCCAGGGACAGAGCCAGGGCCACCTCAGGGGTGATGGAAGCCCAGGGACAGAGCCAGGGCCACCTCAGGGGTGATGGAAGCCCAGGGACAGAGCCAGGGCCGCCTCAGGGGTGATTTCATTCCCTGTGTCAGACACTGCCCGTGCACATTCCGAGCTCGGAGCGTTCTGCAGGACAGAATTCCCGGATCTCAGTGTAACTCGGCAGTGCACTGGGCAGGACGCAGCTGCCCCACCCCCGCCGTCCCCAAATGCTGCAGATCCCCGTTTTTGGAGCTGCTCCCCCCCAGCCTGGAGCTGCCCCCGCCCGCTCCAGCCTCGCACTCCATCAACGCCCGGCCCGAATCCGAGGGGTTGTGAGGCTCAGTTTAATTATTCCTGCTTGCAATCTTATCTGGATTAAGTAGGAACTTTAATTACTCGGCTAATAGCTTTGCCTTTTCCATGGGGCTCTGTTCCCATTAACCCTTCCGGAGCCGCATCGCTGCAGGGCACGCCGAGGGAGGGGCTGGGAGCTGCGGGCTTCGTTAGAGGCACAAAGCCGGCACCCAAAAAGGCACGAAATGCCATTTCCTGTGGCGGGTTTCAGAAAACAATCGTTAGGAAGGGAATATTTGCAAATGTCAGCGTTTGGGAACGGCCGCGCTGTGCCTCGCTGGGTTTGGTGCGTCCCGATGAACTGGAAAACAAACACAGGCACCTCTCCCATCCCCAGCTCTGGCTGCCGAGAGGAGACGCGCTCGCATTTATTACTTGCTGGTAAACATCATTAGCGTGACCTTTTTGAGGCATTTTGAAGGCAAAACGAGATAGTGCAGACTCCAGAGGTCCTTTCTCAGAGCCAGCCAGGCTTGCAGCTCTCGCAGCGCCTTTTGTGTGTCCCAGGGAGTGAAAATGCTGCCTGCAGCCGGCACGGGCTGAGGGAATCGCTGCCGTGGCCCCCCTGTGTTCCTGGGTGCTCTCAGAGCTCCAGGGAATGCAGCAGCTCGGGAAGGGGAGCCTGGAAAACCGCCCTGGGGGCTTATGGGTTTTGTAGTTTTGGTTTTTTTTTTGTCTTCCTCATTTTCTACAAATAGTATCCCAAAACCCCATAAAGGTTTGGGCTGGGAGGACCTTAAAGCTCACCCAGCTCAGCCCCCTGCCACGATCATCTTGAAGGTCTTTCCCACCCTGCCCAGTTCCAGGATTCCAGGATTTTGGGGCATGAGCCTGTGTGTGCTTGGCTGGGTGGAGCTGGGGGCTGTGGGAGAAAGCAGAGGCGAAGCCCCAGAGTGATAAGAGCTGCTCATTGCAGCCTGCCCGGCCTGTCCAGCCCTTATCAGCAGTTCTGTGCCTGAAATTAAGTGGCTTTTAACAGCACAGGAAAATTCCCAGTGCCAGCAGAAATTGCAGATCCCAAATTTCCGAGAGCCCGATTAATTCAGGGATGGAAGGTGCTTTATTCCCTGCCCTGAGTGTGGGGGCTGCTGGGGCAGCGTTTGCTGGGACAGAGTCCGTGGGTCTATAAAATATTTGTATGGAGTGTGTGTGTATCTCCCAAAGGAGCAGCACGGCTGGGACGGGAGGGGATGGGAAGGGAATGTGTCCCTCTGTCCTGTAGGGCCGAGGCCCCAGGGGTTTTCCAGCCCCGTGCTGGATCCTCTCACATTCCCAAGTGTCCCTCGGTGTCTCAGCTGTGCCAGGCTGAGCTCACCTGGGCCCTGCTGGCCCAGCCCTTGGCCTTGGATTTCTGGGGAAAGGGAGGATAAAAAGTCTGATCAATCTGAAACAGATTTATTTCCTCCAAAACTTAGAAAAGTGGGTGATGAGATGGATGAGAGGTGAGTGGTACCCTGTTACACAGAGCAGCTGTGGCTGCCCCTGGATCCCTGGCAGTGCCCAAGGCCAGGCTGGACACTGGGGCTTGGAGCAGCCTGGGACAGTGGGAGGTGTCCCTGCCATGGCAGGGGTGGGATGGGATGGGATTTAATTCTTCCCAACCCAAACCATTGTGGGATTCTGCGTGCGGAGAAAGCTTTCCCTCATCCTAATTGCAAGAGGGAAAAAGTGAGCAGAAGAGAAGGAAAAGCTTCCTGCCATCCTCCTTAGAGATCCTGGAAATCCTGAGTTTGTTCCTGCAGCCCGTGAGTCCTGCAGGGGGACCTGTCCTGGCTGAAAACACCTTTATTAGAGTCACCTCTTTTTGCGTGTTCAGGCCTTCGACTTCCCAAATTTCATTCCACCTCTGGAAGGTGAAGCTCGTGCTCTGAGAGCTCCTAAAGGGAAATAACCTGGAGCAGGAGCTGCTGCCACCACTGGGGAGGCACCGAGGTGCCAGGCTCAGGATGCAGAGGTGCTGTTGGGGTGATGGGGTGGGTGGAGAGCCCTTTCCAGCTGGGTGCAGCTCCTCAGCAGGGAAGGTGAATCAGGGGGAGGAGGGGGAAGCAGAGGTTAAATGATTCACTAAGAAGCTGTTTGTTAAAAACAATGCATACAGCTTGCTCAACACTTACTGTGCCTACCAAAGCAGAATGAGAAGATGTAAGACCATTGATAAATAGAAAGAATTTTGACCAAAGATCCTGTTTTCAAACCTAAAACTAACTTTAACCAGCCTTGAAGTGTGGACTTGGACCGGGGACATAAAGAGCACGCGCAGGGAAGCAAAGTGAAAAGTTCAGAAGGAGGAAGACTCTTTTACTTCATCTGAGGAAGACTCTTACTTCATCCCGGAGACCCCTGCCCACGACCACCAGACGACACTGCGCAAGCGCAATGCAGATGTAAATGAATTTTGGGCTCATTATAATACGAAATGAGGCTAGGCGGGGCTAGGTAATGAATATGTATAGGTGTATTGGGAAACTTAATGAATATGTAGTTTGTAACCCGATTTATCCCGAGCTGAATGCAGCTGTGGGCACGCATGGCTTTGGAGGAATTATCCCCCATGTGTCCCAGCTGGAATAAACATCCCCCCTTTACTACTTATTCCAGCAGTGGAGTCTTTCCTGCATATCAAAGGGATCCTGTTTTTGGGACCCCAATGCTCCCAGGGAGCCCAGTGCCTGTCCCGGTCCCGCTGGGCACCTCCCAGCGCTGGCACGGCTGTGCCCATCCCTGCCAGGGGAGCTGGGGCCAGCGGAGCCCCAAAGGAGCATTCGACCCACAGCTCTCAGCTTCTCCTGCAGAGCACAAGGGGCACCGGTTGTGCCCTGGCTGCTGCAGCCCCCGGAGCCTCTGGAGCATGGGCAGCGCTGGGGAACAGCCACTCTCAGTGTCTGTGTGTGGTTTGGGGTCCTTGTGATGCCTTAGGTTTTAACTTTTATATTTTTCTAATTCTGTACTGCTTAGAGTGTAACTCTGAAGTTCCTTGTAGCCTGGAATTTCTGCTCTCTCGTGCTGGGCAGACACAACAAAGCCTCTCCAGGCTTTGCCTTCAAGGACAGCCAGGCTCTGCTAGGCCCAAAATGTGTAACCCAAAGCCTCTGAGGGGGGAGCAAGCTGAGGGGAATTACATCATTAACCTGGGGCTTTAATTGGAGAATTAACCATGGTATGCAAATGAACCAAACCTATAAAGGTGTGAAGAACTCGTGACCTGGGGTCCATCTTGGGGTCCATTTTTGGAGGCAGCCTCTGGCTCCCCCAGGGTGTGCCTTGAAGGCTTTCAAATAAATCCCAGCCTTTATTCCCTTACTCCTGTCTAGTCTCTGTTCCTGGGTGGCTGCAGAAGGCATCAGTTGATCACCAGCACAGCTCTATGGGGCACAAACTCAGCTCTGGAATCCCAGCTGCTGCATCACCCGGCTCTCCTATAATGCTCATTTCTGTTGCCTTCAAAGAGCTGTTTGATCAGGGTTTTGCCTCGGCTGCGTGGCCCAGGGAAATGGCAGCAGGGAGGGAGATGTGCAGTGGAGCTCACTGATGGCCTCCGTGGAACAGCCCCCTTATCTCACTGGGGCACGTTTGAACACACGGGAAATTGGGCATTTCTCACCATCCTGCTCGGGCTGGGCTCGGCAGACAAACTGTCAAGTGGCACAGGCTCGCAGGAAAATCTCTTTAAAGTGGGTTTTTGATAGGTAATGGATTGTCAGCGCTAGCTCCTGCATCACAACGGGGGCAGGGGAAGATGTGACGCCTCCTGATTTTCCTTTATTAGGGGGTAAATACCAAAATGAGCTGATGAGAGTCTATTTATTTTTACGAGGAAATAAACAGCTGAAAGGGCAGCAGTTTATGAGATGAAAGCTAATACAGCTGGGCCCTGATTTGGTGAAAGGCTGTCAGAAAATGAAGCAGGGATTTAGTGGTGGAGATGTTTTGATGGAAGCAACAGGGAGGAGCTGTGCTCAGCCAGGGCTCTGTGAACAAAGCAGGGGCCTGGGCACTCAGCTGGCCAAGCCAGGGACACCGAGCCAGGCAGGGGGGTGAGGGTGGCATGGCTCAGTCCCACCCTGGCTGTCACTTCTGCTGCCCTGGCCCAGCTCAGCCCCCCTCAGTCAGCTGCAAACCCAGATTTGACTCGATACCAAACTCAGAGTGCGACACCCGGGGTGCTCCCAGCTCACACAAACCTTCCCCACCCCAAGGACTGCCCCGGGGCTCTCATATCCCATCCTGCTCACGGGGTCTGGACACGGAGGTCAGGCAGAAATCCCTGTCCCTGCACCGCGGTTCCTGTGCCCCTGCTGCAGCCCCGGTGGGATGCACCCGGCTCCCTCCTGCCCCACAGCCCCTGGCACTGTCCCTGTGACAGCCCAGACCCAATTCCTCCAACTTTCTGTTTGTCCCAGGACAATAATTTAACCTGCCCTCCCTCCAGGACACCTCCTTTGCATGCTCCATCCACAGGACCTCTTTCTCCTGAGGGCTGAACTGAGCATTACAAAGCTGCTTTTTTCCCAGCCGGGCAATCCCAAGCTGGAGCACACAGGAATCCCACCGGGATGGCTCAGCCTTGGCACTGGAGATTGTGAGGAGAAAATCTCCCCATGCCTTTGGTGCATCAGGAGAGAAAGGGCTGGCTCCCGGCAGGTCTGGAGTGGCCTGACAAAGTTAAACATCTCTAAGTGTGATGTTGCAAACGTCTCAGTGAAATCAGCTCCTGAGGAAAAGGAGGTGTTGGGAAGGGAGGTGGGGATAGCCCAGGCAAAGTCTGGCAGCCCCTGGAAATGTTCTGTGGAGGAATGGCTGATGTGGCATCTATTACATCCCATTTTTAACCTGCAGATTGTGTTTTATGATCAGAGTGAGCAACTGCACTTGGCAGTTTTGGCAGCCAGAATAAACATGGAATCATGGAATGGTTTGGGTGGGAAGGGACCTGAAATCCCACCCAGCCCACCCCTGCCATGGCAGGGACACCTCCCACTGTCCCAGGCTGCTCCAAGCCCCAATGTCCAGCCTGGCCTTGGGCACTGCCAGGGATCCAGGGGCAGCCACAGCTGCTCTGGGAATTCCAGCCCAGCCCCTCCCCACCCTCCCAGCCAGGAATTTCTTCCCAATTCTCAATTTAAATCTACCCTTCTACAGCCTAAAGCCACCCCCCTGTCCTGTCATCGCCCTTGTCCAAAGCCCCTCTCCCACACTGACCCCAGAACTTCAGGGTGTCCTCAGCAATGGGATCCCAGCAGTGTTTTCCTCTTTGCTCCCGAGTGCTCAGCAAGGGAACAGGGGAGGGAAATGTGGAGTTGCAGGGAGAGGTGACATTGGAATGCACATGTCTGGCTGTGTTTAAGGAGCCTTTGTGACCTGCTAAACACAGCTGAGACTGAGGAGAAACCCATGGAAATAGGGGGATTAAACCCACTCCCAGACGGGCGGATAAACCTGGAGGAAGAGGGAAGTTAATGCTGGAGTTTGGGGGTTCATTTTGGGGCTGACACAGAATTCCAGGCGTGCCATCCTGCCTCCCAGCAGTGACCCTGCACCCTCTGCCTGCACCTCCCACTGCAATGGGCTGGGAATCGGAGCCCCCATCCCTGGGGGATTTCAGAGCCCTGTGGATGTGGCACTGGGGACGTGGGGCAGCGTGGCCTGGGCAGGGCTGGGGCTGCTGGGCCTCGATGGGCTCAGAGGAGTTTCCCAGCATTAACAAGGCTGTGATTCTGTGTTTGGGCACAGGATTTGCTGTGCCCATCCCGCCCTGCTAGGACCCCCTGGGCTGGGATGGGTGTGGAAGGACCTGTGACAGGGGCGGGCCCTGCACTGAGCAGTTCCTCTTGATTTCTTTGAAGTGTTTTGACTTCTGTATCTCAACCAAATGCGCCTGTTAAAAATGTAGGGCCTGGCTCTGGGTACCATTAAAGATAAAGGCAAATAACTGAATTTCTGTCTTTCATCTTTGTTGCTGCTGTTAATTTTCATATCGCTGTGCTCCCCTCTGATGTTCCACTAAGCACCAGCCCTTGGCAAAACAGAGCTGGAATAAGTCAAAAAGCAAAAAACCTGGCTCTTAATTCTTTCCCTGCATTCCTCATTCAGGCTCGGTAATTAGACCCTGAAATTTTGTGTAGGTCAGATTTTTTAGTTGACCTTCTTAGGTTTTACTCCCCCTGCAAGTCCTGTCCCTGTATCCCAAATGGCTGAGAATCCCTTTGGGCTGGGGAATCCGTGGCCAGGCTGCTGCAGCCCTGTCCAGGCAGCCGATGGAAACCATTCCCAGCCTCCCGTGGGAGCTCCCTCCAGGGCTTGGGGAGGCTGCTGGTGCCTCCAGAGCAGCCTCGGCCCCCCGCCAGGGAATTTCAGCGCTGCTGCTTCAGCTGGGGCTGCAGGATCCTGGAATTCACCTCACCCTGCTCCACTTCCACCTCCTTGGTACTGCATTCCACCTTTCCCCGGAGCCCAGGCACCTCTGCCTTCCCTGTGTTGCATTTTTCTCCTCACCAGTGGAAAACACAGAATGGTTTGGGTTGGAAGGGACCTTACAGCTCATTTTGTTCCACCCCCTTTGTCCCACACTCACCCTGTGCTTGATTAGTTCCCATTTTTCTTCTTCCTGTGTATCAGACTAAAAATTCCAAGCGTTCAGAAGAAACCCTTGTTACTCGATTCTGACTGTGGCCTTTCAAGTAGACTCTCATCTCTCCTCATTGTTTATTCGGGCAGTTCATCATTGCCACGCCAGAACATCCTTTCACTCCTTCAAAACTCAAACTAATGGCTCTGCCGATTATTTTCCTTAATGATCTTTTCCTTTTGATTACTTCATGTTACCTAATGATGCACTAAAGTGAGATAGGGGTGTAAATAATGCCCTGGGAATGGCAGTGATGCCCTCAAATTCCTTTTGTTGGAGCTCAGTGTTTTCCTCTGATTAGCTCCCACAAATGATTATGTCAGGAGCAGCCAGCAGGAACATGGATCTTCCAGCAAACCCAGGCAAACAGTGGTTGTTGTGAGCCGGGGCCAATTTAAGGATCATTTAATTGTGGTGTCTCAATGCCCTGTGTCAGGTGTGGGGCAGCAGGACCCCGTGGGATGGCCCAGGAGCAGCAGAGCTCCTTGTGCTCTGGTAATCGGGCAGGAAGCGCGGCCTGGGCTGTGCTGACCTTTCCTGGAGCTGCTCCCTTGGGAATCCCGGGGAGCTCTGTTCCCTGGCTGTGCCAGGCAGGAGCTGCTGAGACAGGTTAATAAAGGGGAGATTGAGATCAGTCCCTGCCACAGAGCACGAAACCAAAAATCAATGAGCTGGGCACTCGGACAATTCCAACCACAGATTGCAGGCCCCGCTGGAGGGGCAGAGCCTGTGCTCTGTGTGGGCACAGGGGGGGAACTCAGCTCCGTGTCCAGCAGCCACTGATTTCTCTGCTCCTGCCTCACCTGCTCAAGTGGAGGGTCTGGTGTGGGCAACCCCAAAATTCCAGAATGGTTTTGGTGGGAATGGAGCTTAAATCTCATCTAGCCCCACTCCTGCCATGGCAGGGACACCTCCCACTGTCCCAGGCTGCTCCAAGCCCCAATGTCCAGCCTGGCCTTGGGCACTGCCAGGGATCCAGGGGCAGCCACAGCTGCTCTGGGAATTCCAGCCCAGCCCCTCCCCACCCTCCCAGCCAGCAATTCCCAATTCCCAAGATCCCATCCAGCCCTGCCCTCTGGCAGTGGGAAGCCATTCCCTGGCTCCTGTCCCCTGATGAAGAAAAGAGCCCAAAACTGCACTATTTTTGAATATGAACTCATGCAGCTGATATAAACCCCACGGAAAAGCAGCTTCTGGCTGGATGTCGGTGTGCTCATTCCTGTGCCTTGCTGTGCCCAGCCAGTCCTTGGGCTCACCTTCCTTTAATTTGCTCTAATTCCTGCATTTTGGCTCATCCCGTCCTTGCCTGTCCTGTCAATTTTCACACTGCTCTTGTCCACAAAGACTTGGCAGCGTTTGGCAGAGGCTGGGAAGGTTTTCCCCATTTTTGGTGTAACTGTGTGGGACAGACCCTTTCACTGGATAAAGCAAAACCGAAGGTCACACTCAGCTATTTGCAGACTCAGTTTATGACATGTTGGAGGTGCACACTCCTGTCTGCTCAGCAGATTTTGGTGGCAGTGGTTTGGAAGAATCTCCTGCTCTTCCTACGGGCTCCCTTGATCTCAACCATTTACTGAAACCCAAAAGCAAGCGGTGCCTCTGTCAGGCTTTCCCAGGGAGGAATCAATTAAGATGGCAAAGCACACCTACAGGGAACGAGGGCTGCATTCCCTGTCAGGACTCTGGAATGAAAAAGAAGTGGAGCTATTAGTAATAGATTTATTTAGTATTACATCTTCCCCTCCAAACACTCTTTGGAAAGCCCATAAAGCCAGGCAGTCACTAATAGGCAATTTTAAGACAACTGGGTAAGTGGAGTGTGAAAGGCTGAAATGCCCAAAGGTCAGGTGCCTCCGAGATTTGATTCTTCCAGCCAGGAAAAGTCTTAATGAGTAGTTTAATTAAATGACAGATTAGAGCACTTTGGTTCAATGAATCCAAGGAAGTTAGAAATTGCTATTTTCCTGGGTAAATCATTTGAAAATAAGTCGAATGGTTAAAATAATCATTGACTACTTCAAAAGGTTTCCCTGGCACTCTGAGAGTGCAGCAGAACTGAAATGGGAGCCGAAGCCTCATTGAGCTCCAAGCACTTAATTGGGGTATGTTTGTGTGAGTTTGCTTTTCCCTCTGATAACGAGACCATGATGGATGCAAACAAGCTTTGGGATGGAAGCTGCTCCCAGGATTAATTGCCAGTGATTTATTTGGTGCTCTGCTCCTGGCTGCTGAGGGGTGGCCGTGGCCTTGTCCCTGTTCCAGCTCTCCCTGGGGCTGTGGTCACTGCCCAGCCCCTGGTGCTCCCGGCCCCGCTCCCGTTCCTGCCCTGTGCCAGTGCCAGTGGGAGGCAGGGGGTGGCACTGCCCCTGCACTGTCCCAGGAAAAGGCAGGGATAGCCTCGGGTGCTCCTCAGCTTTTGGGAAGGGTGGCTGAGCCGGGTTTGGTGAAGGTGCAGCTCTCTGTGATGCTGATCCTCCATAACTGGAGGGACCTTCCTAAATATCCTAAACCTTCACTGCTCAGAGCAGCTGTGGCTGCCCCTGGATCCCTGGCAGTGCCCAAGGCCAGGCTGGACACTGGGGCTTGGAGCAGCCTGGGACAGTGGGAGGTGTCCCTGCCATGGCAGGGCTGGGATGGGATGGGCTCTAAGGTCTCTCCCAACTAAAACCAGTCTGGAATTCTGGAATTCTGAATAACCCAAACTGCTGGGTCCCACTGCTGCAGTGTCAGTGCACGTGGCTGGGCTTGTTGGGTTTTCTCAGCCTTCCTGTGGGAAGATTTTCTCCTTGTCTGGCAGATGGACAACTTCCTCATGGTGAGGCTGATGAGCTCTGAGTTTTAGATTAGATAGGAGGAAAATTTTCTTCTCTGAAGGGGTTGTCAAGCCCTGGCACAGACTGCCCATGGCAGTGCTGGGGTAATCCAGGAAGGGCAGGGTTCTCATCCCTGGAAGTGTTCAAAAACCACATGGATGTGGCACTTGAGGACATGGCTTAGTGCTGAATGTGGAGCTGCCTTGGTGGTTGGACTTGGTGATTTTAGAGGCTTTTTCCAACCTAATCAATTCTGTGATTCTGGCTCTGCACAAGTCCCTGACAGGAGGGGGCAGCCGGGGGGGGGTCGGGCTCTGCTCCCAGGGAACAGGGACAGGAGGAGAGGGAACGGCCTCAGCCTGGGCCAGGGGAGGCTCAGGGTGGACATCAGCAGGAATTTCCCCATGGAAAGGGTGCTCAGGCCTTGGCAGGGGCTGCCCAGGGAGGTTTAGAGTGCCCACCCCTGGAGGTGCCCAAGGAATTCCTGGAGGTGGCACTCAGAGCTCTGGGCTGGGGACAAGGTGGGGTCAGGCACAGCCGGGACTCCATGGGCTGGGAGGGCTCTTCCAGCCTCAGGGATCCCGGGATTCTGAGGATTTTGGCCCTCTATGATCACCCTGGGTCTGGCAAGGAGCTCATGTGGGATCCTGGATCATGTTTCCTCAGTTTCTTCCCCTCAGAGCAGAAAAGGGGACCCCGACTGGCCCCAGGGCTGTGGCCATGTGTAAATAATGTTTAGGAGTGTCTGGTTCCTCCCTCCCTGGGTGACTGGCTGGAGCTGGAGCTGGTGAAGCATTTCCAGGAACAGTCTCCACAGGCATATAAATAGCACTTAAATGAGTGTTTTCCTCCTGCTTAATAGCACAGCTTTATTTTTAACTCCTTTCCCAGTCAGTGGCACGCAGCACAAGGAGAGCAATAGGAGGAGTAAGGAAAACATCCCAAAAGCTCCCGAAATGCGGGGGATGAGCCCAGCAGAGCCATCAGCAGCGGGGATTTTCGCAGCCTCCCCCGGGAGCCGTGGCAGAGCCAGCGCTGCTGTGTGGAGCCGTTTTCCAGGTGGAATCCCAGCCCGTTCTCCCTGGAGCTCCCTCTGCCACCTCTCGCTGGCTCCCGGGACACACGGAGGGAATAAATGTCCATTCCACGGCGGCAGAGGTTATCTCAGGGGGTGTCAGGAGACCCCCACCCCGGGACTGCTGCTGCCCGCCTCGCTAATTAGTGGGGAAGGGAGGGGGTGGTTAATGAAGTGGGGCGTTTGCAGATGCTGAGGGTTATTTACAGCAGGCAAAGGCGCAGCTCTCACCCTAAAGGCAAATAAAGCTCAACGGGGCGAGATAAAACTTCTGTAGGACAGGATCACTTGGAAAGCTCCGTGTCTGGAACGAGCAGCAGGGACAGGAATGACAGAAATATGCATTGGAGGGGATGGAGGGGGGTCACCCCACCGAAGTTCACCACAGCAGGTCAGCCAAGACTTTGGCTGGAGGAGTTTGGAAGTCCCCAGGGATGGAGGCGGCCCCACCTCTGGGTGCCTCTTCCTCAGGGGCCTCCCCCAAAATCTTGGCTAAAGCTTCCCAAATTGTGGATCCTGCTCCCGCCCCTGCCTAGGAGGGTTTGGCTTTGCAGCCACCCCTCAGGTGGTGACCTGTGCTTGTCCCCTGCCCACCCGGGCAGCTGATGAACCCCAGAGTCTGGAATCCCCGAGGTTAGGAAAGGCCTCTAAGGCCATCAAATCCAGCCACTAACCCAGCACTGCCCATCCTGCATCCTCTTCCCCGTGGGCAGCAAAGCAGCTTTCCAGCCCTGGTCAAATATAAAAAAGTGTAAAATCAAACTGCAGTGTAAAATCTTGTAGAAACTTGTCATTTGGAACTTTCTGACCCAAAGAGGGTTTTTAAATTAATGAGCCTTTCTGAAATGCCTGCCTGGAGTTATGTCAGTGTCTGCGGGGTCAGCCAGGTGGAGGTGCCCAAACACTGGATCTGCATTGTCCCAAGTCGATTCCTCATTTTTCTTCAGGAATGAGCAATTCCTGCAGCCCGGGCCCCTCCTCCTGCCCCCCCCAGCCGGTCCTTGTCCTCTCAGGAGCTCCGAGTGCCCCCACGGGATGTTCAGAGGCACGGAATGGTTTAGTCTGGAAGGCTCGGAGGTGGCACTGCCGCCCCACGGGTGCCAGGCAGCCCGAGCCCACGGCGTGTGCCCGGCTGTGGGATCCAGCTGCAGGATCCAGCTGTGGGATCCGGCTGTGGGATCCGGCTGTGGGATCTGGCTGCCCTGGCTGTGGGATCCGGCTGTGGGATCCGGCTGTGGGATCTGGCTGTGGGATCCAGCTGTGGGATCCGGCTGTGGGATCCAGCTGTGGGATCCGGCTGTGGAATCCGGCTGTGGGATCCGGCTGCCCTGGCTGTGGGATCCGGCTGTGGGATCCGGCTGTGGGATCCAGCTGTGGGATCTGGCTGCCCTGGCTGTGGGATCCGGCTGTGGGATCCAGCTGTGGGATCTGGCTGCCCTGGCTGTGGGATCCGGCTGTGGGATCTGGCTGCCCTGGCTGTGGGATCCGGCTGTGGGATCCGGCTGTGGGATCCAGCTGTGGGATCCGGCTGTGGGATCCGGCTGTGGGATCTGGCTGCCCTGGCTGTGGGATCCAGCTGTGGGATCCAGCTGTGGGATCCAGCTGTGGGATCCGGCTGTGGGATCTGGCTGCCCTGGCTGTGGGATCCAGCTGTGGGATCCAGCTGTGGGATCCAGCTGTGGGATCCGGCTGCACCAGCTGTGGAACCCTGCTGCCCATCCCTGCCTCCACAGCTCCCAGGCTGTACCGGGATCCACACCTGAGCTGTGGGAGCCCACCCGGGGTGCCAGGGCTGGAATCGGGGTCAGTGGGGCCGGGCGTGGGGCACAGGAGCTGCGGGAGCCCACCCAGAGTGCCAGGGCTGGAATTGGGGGATCTGTGGGGCCGGGCGTGGGGCGCAGGAGCCGTGTGCCAGCTCTGGGGGGATCTCTGAGGGCTGAGCGGGGATCTCTGCGTGTGACGAGCACCATTCCTCTGCTCCTGGCTGCCAGCTGAGCAAAGCCTCCGCTGCAGATGAAGGGGGCACGCCCAATACACCCCGTGTTTATCAAACAGCTGCTTTCTGCAGGCCAGATTAATTACGGATGGCGATTAATTGGAGCTGCTAACACGCCAATCATGAATATTTCAGTGGAAGTCCACCTACGGCCCCGGCCCTGGAAATTACATCCACATTCCAGAGCCTGCGTTTATCCTGCAAACGCTGCTGCTCCTGGTTGTGATGGGAAGCAACAGCTCCTAAACTCTGCAATAATCACCCAGAGCGCTCAGCTCTTCCCTCTGAGTCAGCCCCGAGCTCCTATCACAGCCTTATCAGGAAGGATCTCCTGATAGGATTATAATTCATGTAAAGCTCAGCCAGGAAATACTGTATAAATTTTTAATAGCGTTTTCTATTCAATGTTCATGTTTTGTAGTGCATGGAGGCAAATTATTTTAACTAATTTATGCCAGAGTGCAGAGCTGCTGCTTGAATTGTTTTATCTCCATCACCTGGAGCTCAGCATGACAACAAAACACTTGCTACATGATTTTATGAACTTTGTGCCACGTAAATACTGTGCGAAAATTGCCTGTAGTATATAATTGTCTATTTTTCTATTTGAATTTCTATTTTATCCCGCTGATTGCCAAAGAAGACAAGATTTTCATGGAGCTTAATAATTTTATGTGGTTCTTTCAAGGCAGAAGTGAAACACCAGTTTTATATCTCAATGTGTGTGGCTGAAGGTCAAAGAAGCTTCAGAAAGGTGATTTTTTTTTTTTTTTTTTTTTTCAAAAATACAGTGGCTTGGTGATCAGGGTTTATGGGACTCATATTTGACACTCAGTGAGACCTCATTTCTGTATTCATAACTTTCTGATTTGGAATTCACTGGGAAGCTGGAGAGGTTTAATGCCCGGAGAGGGAAGGGTTTAGTACCAATATCTGGAATTTATAATCTGGGAAGAGCTTCCCCTCCCCTGCCCATCCAGGCAGTTCAGCTCCGATGTCCATCCAGGGGAGATTGAAAACCAGGGGATGAAACAAGTCATAAAGTGCAGAATTGGAATGGGGGAAGCACCAGGAGAATTCCAGAGCAGAGCTGAGGGAATTAGCAGCACCATGCTCGGGTGAGGATGTGTTTGTGGGAACCTGGAGCAGGAGATGCTGCTGGGAAGGGAACAGCAATGTCTGGGACACTTTTACTCACTTTCCCTGGGAATTTTGCCCTTCTGCTGGCTCGGGAAGGAAAAAGCGGGAGCAGGAATTGCCTGGGTGTGGAGTGGTCCAGCCTGAGGGTTAATGAAGAGGAGGATTCTCTCCACAGAAAGCACCAGGACTGGAACAGCAAATGCAGCAGAGCTTGAGGAAAAGCACAGGGAAACCGCTGGGAAAGAATCCCTGTCTGCTCCCAAATACTCCAGCAGTGTTTGTTCATCCCCGCTTGAGGCAAAGCTCTCCTGCTGGGGGTGGGGAAATTGAAGGAATAAAGGGTTCCGAGGGTCCCTGGGGGCTGTGGGGTTTTCCAGAGGAGCAGGGGCCTTTCCCAAGGGCTGCAGCTTGGGAACATCCGATTTAGAAAAGTTGCCAGGAGCAGGCTGGGGTCCAGGGGAGGAATAACAGTCACTGAGGTTGGAAAAGACCTCCAAGATCGGAGTCCAGCTCTGGACCTCGCACCCCTCTCTGTGCTGGGACACAGCCCTGAGCCTGGGCTGCTCCTTCAGGGCTCTTCCAGGGCTGGAGGTTCCCCAGTGCCCTGGGAATGCTGCTCCAGAGGGCGACAGGGGTCTGTGGTTTTCAGACAGACCCTGTGGGCTGGGTGAGTGCATCGTGAATCCATGGATTCCTGCTGGTTTAAAGCCATTCACAGCACTGCCTTTGTGGGATTGCAGGGAGGAAAATCTGAAGGTACAAACCAGAGCTTGCAGGGGAGGAACACACTGAGACCGCTGGAATGTTTGGTTCCTGCGGAGAAAGGAGACAACAGGGAGATCCATCGCCAGTGGATGCAGTCAGGAGACAGAGGGCGGAGTTTTCCATGGAATCACAGACCGGAAGGGACCTTAAATCCTTAAATCTCATTCCAACCCCGGCCATGGGCAGGGGACCCCTCCAGCCGGAGCAGCTCCTCAGGGCTCTCCCGGTTTCTGGCGTGGCTGGGGAGAGGAGGAGCCCAGGGGATGAGCCTGGGGGGCAGCAGGAGCAGGGGAGAACCGGGAGGAGGCTGGAGCTGCTGCTCCACCAGAGCATTCCCAGTTCAGAGCACACACACGAGGGCTCCGTGTTCGGCTTCCAGCCCCCCCTGGATGGGCTGAGGGAGGACAGAAGGGGCTGGAATTCTTTCCTGTGCCCGGAACCGTGGCTGCAGCCACCCGCACATTTTGGTTATTTTCCAGAGAGGACTTCTGCGGAAAATGGGGAAATTAAGGTTTGGTATCACACGGAACAAGTGAGGGACATTTAGGGTATTATAGTTCATAATCCAAGTTTAAAAAAGAAAGTTGGCTTTGTTAGCACTAATTTAATTCAGGTTCTGAGCACTTATCTGAGAAGAAAAGCTTTCCATGGGAAAGATTCGCATTCTCAACTCTTTCAGCTGCAGAATAAGAAGCATCTTTGTAGATTTTGTGGTTAAAGCCGATTAGATGAGATTTAATATTCTTGATTTATTTGTTTACATATTTATTTGCCTTTTAAACCTAAGGGTAAAAAACACGAGCAGATTTTAACTTCTTTCATCTCCAGGAGCAGTAATTTCATTTCAGACCTTGCTTATATAACACAAAGCAGTGAAATTGTGATTCCCTTTTCCATTTAAATAGCCTTCAATATTTATTGCACAGAGTCCAACCCCTCAGTCCTGCGGCTCCACACGCAGCAGATCAGTCAATTCTAGAGCCAGAAGGAGCTTCAGCTTGAGCCCAGCCATAAACTTCCCAGAATTAATTCCTGTTTTAATGAGAGAATGGCTTTTAAGACAAAAAGTCCAGTTTTGATTTTGAATTGCCATCGACAATGATTCTCGTGGGGTTTGAGGTGACAAATGTATTAAAAATAAAAGGGAAGAAAGGAGTTTTCTTCCTTTCCTCTCACAGCAAACCTTGTTCCCCTCCTCAGGCTGAGTTTCTTTCTTCCTAACAGTGCCACAGTATTCACCTCCTGCTAAATGCTCTCTTCCTGAAACTTCCTGGTTTTTTTAGATGTGAGAAAAATCCCACCAGGCTCCAGTTTGCTGAGTTTGCTACGTGACCCCATGGGGACCCTTCCCACCAGTGGGAGGTGTCCCTGCCATGGCAGGGGTGGCACTGGATGGGCTTTGAGGTTCTTCCCAACCCAAACTATTCTGCGATCCTGAGATTCCCTCCCAAATCTCCTCTCGTCTCTCTGCACACCCCCAGGATTTGCACCACTGGGTTGGGGCCCGGTGTTGATGTTCCCCTGCCATGGACACCGGGTCACACTTGGAGCCAGGTGCTCCCTGAACATCCCCCACCTCCAGGAGCGCCCTCAGCCCCCCGCTCTTGCACTGGGGATGTTTAATTATTTCTTGTAATTAGCCTTTAGATCGGTGATTTGCATGTGCCCAGCTGGGGGCTGAGCTGTCCCATCCTCCCCACGGCCTCCCCTGCTCTTCCCGGAGCTGTTGGGGTGGCAGACCGAAACCCCGCAAGACAAGAGGGGACCCCTGCAACGCAAACAGAATTTTTTTTAAACTCTGGAGAGGATTTAAAAAAAAAAAGGGAGATAAAGAAAGGTACCTGGCTTCCTCCGGGGCAAAGTGGCCTGCACGTCAGTGCAGTGACCCTCAAAGGAAAAGGCGGACTGTAAGTGGTTTGTGGGGGCAGTTTGGGGAGGTGGGGGAGGCAGGGACCGGCTGGATCCCCGGAGCGAGTGCAAAGCCCTTCTGGCTGTGGCCCCGTTCTCCTGCCAGGGCTTCAGCCAGAGAAGGGGCAAACCGAGCAACCAAAGAGCCTCCAGGGGAAGTTCTTCACTCGCTGCCTGTGGAACACTGGTAGTGAGAGAGGGAGGGAGTGAGGTTCTCCGGCACAGTGCCCAGGACAAAGAACCTCCAGGCGGTTTTCCCCTACAGGGAGGGCAGTGTTGCCCTGTGAGGGAGGGTGCATTTCCCCTACAGGTGTTCCCCTGTGAGGGAGGGTGCATTTCCCCTACAGGGAGGGCAGTGTTCCCCTGTGAGGGAGGGTGGATTTCCCCTACAGGGAGGGCGGTGTTCCCCTAAGTCTGTCGTGCCGGGTGGTTTGGACAGACTAGGGAGGAATTTCTAGGGTGGTCGGAGCAAAGGGTCACCCAGAAAACAAAGTATTTGACTTGGGGTTCCCCCAAATCCGCTTGGCAGGGTAGTGTGAGCAGATTAGGGAGAGTTTATTTGTGTGGGATTGAGTGGAGAGAGTTGGTGTTAAAACAAAGAACACTTGAATAAAGCTCTTTTCTCTGTGTGTTGTCTCTGTTTTTGGTTGAGTGAATGGGAACAAGCTGTGTATGAGAGTACAAGGAGGGGTTTTAGTTTGGGAAAAGGACTCCTGTTCTTTCTGTTAAGTGTCCACTCTGCATTTGGTTGTGGGGAAAGAGATGACGAAATTGCTCAGGTTGGTTGAAATAGCCATTTGGTCTTAAGTCCTCCATTTTGTTTTGGTGGGAAGGTCCGCCATTTTGTTTTGGTGGGAAGGTCCACCATTTTGTTTTGGTGGCCATTTTGTTTTGGTGGGAAAATCCACCATTCTTTTTGGTGGCAAGGTCCGCCATTTTGTTTTGGCAAAAACCATTTTGGTTTTTGCTGCCCTTTTGTTTTGGTGGGAACGTCCGCCATTTTGGTTTTGCCGCCATTTTGTTTTGGCAGGAAAATATGCCATTCATTCAAGGTTTGTCTGCCACCTTGTTTTGGCAGGAAGGTCTGCCATTTTGTTTTGGTCGCCATCTTGTTTTGGTGGGAAAGCCCACCATTTTGTTTTAATAGGCCGTTCTTGTTTTGTTTTGTTTTGTTTTGATAGGCCGTTCTTGTTTTGTTTTGTTTTGTTTTGTTTTGTTTTGTTTTGTTTTGTTTTGTTTCTAAATCTGCTGCTATACCTTCACATGGCAAAGAAAGGATGGTTAGTGCAACCTACTGAGTTACAACCTGGCTTTAACCATTCACTTGTAGGATCATTTTCCTCGAACACACCAAAAGGGTCTGGGAATCCCATGCAGCTTTGAGAGACCACATCAGAGAATCAGAAGAACATCTCTACCTCATCTGAAGAGACAAAATGGGATTGAGAATGAGTAGATCAAAGGGCAAGAGGGGGAGGAGTAAGAAGAACACACCAGGTATCCCCCCCAACAGCCCTCTGGGGATGATGCTGGCCCGTTGGGACAATAATCCCTCCACTAGGGGAAAGAACCGGGTCAGGATGATTCAGTACTGCATGCTGGATTGGACTCAGGAAGGGATAAGACAGGACCTCCGTCTTTCTTCTTCTAGTCCCCCGTATTTTGCAGCAAAAGTAGTTTAGGATGATTGGATGAAAAGCTCCGCAGTTCCGGCCTGCGAGTCAGAGTGATTTACTGAACATTGGAGGAAAAGTAAAAATATCTGTTATTTCAAGTCTTTATTGGTCAGTTTACCTTTAAAAGAGCTGTGAAATCTTGATAAGGGGCCATTTTCTTGCTTTCTCTTGCCATGTTCTGCTCTGTCTTCTCTACACTGGTAGCTGATAACACTAAAATAAACAACTCTCTGAAGAAGCAACTACTGCAAGTTTGCCTCATCCGTCTGCCAAACTCCTTGCAAGGACTCTAAAATCCTCTCTCATCAGGAGAGGCTGATTTATGGCACGGCCAGTGTCAAGAAAGTTTGGGCCAGATCAGGCAACTGAGGGAAACTTGACATCCCCCCCATCAGAATCCACATTAAAGATGAGCACTCCCCTGCTAGAGTAAGGCAATATCCAATTTCAGTAGGAGGAAAGAGAGGGCTGCAACCGATCATCAGAATTCTTAAAGAAGGAGGCTTCACTGGGCCCTGGGGTGAGCCTCTGGATCCCCCACTTCGGCCAAGCCCCCGGCGCTGCTCCATTTGATGCCTTAGGTTTTAACTTTTATATTTTCAAATCCTGTACTGCTCAGAGTGTAACTCTGAAGTTCCTTGTAGCCTGGAATTTCTGCTCTCTCGTGCTGGGCAGACACAACAAAGCCTCTCCAGGCTTTGCCTTCAAGGACAGCCAGGCTGTTCTAGGCCCAAAATGTGTAAACCAAAGCCTCTAAGGGGGGGCAAGCTGAGGGGAATCACATCATTGAACTGGGGCTTTAATTGGAGAATTAACCCTGATATGCAAATGAACCAAACCTATAAAGGTGTGAAGAACTCATGACCTGGGGTCCATCTTGGGGTCCATTTTTGGAGGCAGCCTCTGGCTCCCCCAGGGTGTACCTTGAAGGCCTTCAAATAAATATCTGTCGTTATTCCCTTACTCTTGTCTAGTCTCTGTTTCTGGGTGGTTGGAGAAGGCATCACCTTTGCCTCGCAGCACAGGAGACCGCGGCTTCTCACTGCTGGGGGTCACCTCTGGAGCTGTGGAGCCGCGTGTAAATCATCAGCGAGCTGCTGGGCAGTGCCTCTCACTGCTCACGGCCACCCATCTTCAGGTCTCACTGGTTACAGTGCAGGGTCGCTGCCCACAGAGGCTGTCTCAGACCCCCAAAGTCCCAGGAGTAAAGGAGGCAAGAGATAGTTTATATACGTATAATAATACATATATATTGTAGGTGTATTATTTGTATTATTTGTATTGTATATGTATTATGTATACATATGATATGTATAATAAATCTGCAGGTTTATTCCATGGTTGAAAGGGGGTGGAACCACAGAACTCACGGATAACTCTTAACTAACTACGATAACTCTATTAATTAACAATTCTTAACTGATAACTGATAACTGTTAACTGCCCGAATCAGGCTTGTGCAACAGGTTTTGTACTGGAGTAAATTGGGGAGGAGCAAAGGGGTAATAACCAATAGGATCACAATATAACAATGTGTGGCAGATGTGACAATAAATCACATAGCAGGGAATATAACACAGCAACCAATGAGAAAGTAGCCTGGGGAGAATTTTCTAGATAGAAAGGAGCAGCTGATTCTGCAGTGCCACCCCCGGACCTCCCCTCGGACTCCGAGTCCCTCGCCTGTTGGAGGGCAAGGATCTGATGGACATCTGCCTGCCAGAGGGGCGAGGATCTGATGGACATCTGCCTGCCAGAGCGCCCCAGTGGCCTGAGGCACTGCAGCAGCAAATCGCCATTTGGGGTCTCCAGTTGGTTTTGTTAACTCTTTTAATAAATTCCAGGATTTTAAATTTTAATTGGCTACCTTTATTTATATCAGGAGCCTGGGCCAAATCCTTGGGAAGTGCCAACCAGGCAATCATCTTGGGTAGGAATAAATAAAATAATTAATCAGGGCCTATTTCTTTTTTTTTAATGAGATTAGATCGGAGCTGCTGCCATTGCAGGGAGCTGGTTCGGTTCAATTAGCTTTATTCTCAGATGTGGAGCATCCCAACATCCTTTTTTGCCTTTGTTAAATTAATTTAATTAGAAAACACTATTTTAATGAAACAGGATACTGTAGCTTCCAGAAATGAATTTTCATCTGCAAAGTGCTTGGGAAAAATAGTAATGAAAATAATTTTGATAAGTAACTCTCAGCCTGAATATCTCTATTGTTGCTCGTGCCCTGAGGTAATATTTTTAATTGCATGTAATAAATATAACTTTATTAATTAGGAATTATCTGGAAAGATACTTTTTTTTTCCTTCTTGACGATGTAGAGAGGCTTAAAATAAAATCCCTGTTCCTTGGGGTAGGTACATTTAATCCACCTTTGGTTTTTTGTTTTTAGTCTGGTAACAAAATCAAGAATATAAAATCTTTTCTTGTTTGTGGTGGGGTTTTTTTGCTAACTGGTGAAGGAAATTTTCAGTCTTTAACTGAAGAAATTTAGGATGTTTCTTATGGGATTATTTCATGATGGGAATCTCACTGCCAGCCAACCCTTTATCTTTGTTTTTTCCTTGTGTCCGATTTTTAGATCTCATTTCTTGCAAAGCCTCCAATCAGCAAAGACGTTGATTTGCTGTTCTGCAGGATGTTTGCATATGCAGAACACCAGCCTGGGGAGAATGATGGGATTTGAGATTGAGGACTTGGCTGTAGGATACAGGAAAAGGGGAATAGTGAGGCATGGCAGGCTTTTGTCCTTTCATCACTGGGAAATTTAAAATGACAAAACCCCACATAATTTCAGAGATTTCCACTGGAGGGAATTTTTCTCAGCTCTACAGGACCAGAGGAGCTCACACATCCATTAAGTCTAAGGTGTTTCAGATTTTCCTCTATTTCATACTAAGAGTGAGAAAATCTTCCCCCACTCTGGGCTCTGTCCTCACGGGGGCTTCCCATCAGCACCTCCCACACCGGGAGCCAGCCTGGGAGGGTTTTTAAGGAATCTTTGAGTGCTTCGGGTGCTGGGAGTCTGGGAAGACCCGAGCTGGGTGGGCTCTGTCTGCGTGGGCTCCTGGGGGTTTCCCAGATGGAATTTTGGTGGCTGCAGCTCAGCTAGGCACTAACAGAGGTGGAGTCACCTGCTTTGATTCCTGCTCCTCTCCAGCTGCTTTGCCTTCCTTTTGCCCACAGGGATGAGAGGTAATTCCACAGCAATAATCCCAAGGGTTTCCTTTCTTCCTAACAACACCAAAATATTCATCTTGCATTGAACGCTCTCTTCCTAGAACCTCCTGGTTTTTTAGGTTTGACAAAAATCTCATCAGGCCTCGGTTCCAAAGCTTTTTCTGCCCCATTTGTTCTTTGATATGGTGATCAAATACAGAAGGTTTGTTATTTGGGAAGATAAATGCATTTATACACCGAACTCCTTCAGTGTGAGAGGAGGAAATGCACAAAGTTGTGGAGAAAATGAATCATAACCCTTCATTAATTAATTTACTTCATAATAATTCCTGCTTCTGTGTGATCCCAAGACTTGCAGCTCCCAGAACTTACTCAAGCCTTGGGATATTGTGAGATGCTGAAAGCCAAGTCAAGGTCAGGGGGCAGGGCAGGAGCAGGAATGGGGCGGCCAGGGAAGGCTCCAGGCTGGAATCCTGGCTGCCCTGTGGGGCCAAGGCAGATCCCAGGGGCTCCTGTCCCGGAGCACTCGGTCATTCCCAGCAGATCTCCTCATCCCAGTTAGGCCAAAGCTGAGCCAGGACTGTGCATCTCTCTCTGCCACCTTTGGAAATCTCTGTCCCAAACACCACAGAGACAGAAGGGGCCTTTGATTCGAAAGCAAACCCAGATCTCCACCTGGCTCCAGGAGAAAATAATGAAAATAAAAAGAGGGGAAAAGTATAATCTAGGGAAATGTGCAAATGCCCAGCTGGGAACTCAGCCCAAGGGGTAAGGGAAGCTCTGAGCACCAGCAGAGAGGGATGGGCAGTGGGGTGGAGCAGGAGGAGCAGGGATTAGCTGGCATAAACACAGCCCAGCAGAGAGGGATGGGCAGGGGGTGGAGCAGGGATTAGCTGGAATAAGCAGAGCCCAGCAGAGCCCAGACCCCGGGATGGGGAGGGGCTGGCAGGGTGTGCTCCCCTCGGTGTGGGAGGGGCACGATGATTTATTCCCGTCTGGCTGTGATAATGAAACGCTTCCTATTCCCTCTGCAGCTGGGAGGATGTTCAAGAGCAACTGGTGCCATTTCTGAAGCAGCAGGACAGCACAGTTTGTGTCTGGGACCATTAAAAAGGGCTGGGGAGCTCCGGGGGCCGCTGGCCTTGTGGGTTTGTTTGTCTGCTGCCCTCAACAAATCAGGGATCACTGTGGAAGCAGATAACCGATGGCAGGGCAGTGTGTGAAAAGGCAATGGATGTCCCACAGTGCCAGGCTCTGCAGCGAGGGGTGGAAATGGGTCAGGGAGAGCTGGCACAGGATCAGCTGAGTGTCCTGGGTGTCCTGGGCTGATCCCAGCGTGGGCAGCAGGGAGGGGATTGGGATCCTGCCCCTGTGCTCAGGTGAGACCCCACCTGCAGAGCTGCCCCAGCCCTGGGGACTCAGCAGGAGCTGGAGCTGCTGGAGAGAGCCCAGAGGAATCCATGGAGCTGCTCCAGGGCTGGAGCCCCTCTGGAGCCAGGCTGGGAGAGCTGGGAATGTTCACCTGGAGAGGAGAAGGCTCCAGGGAGAGCTCCGAGCCCCTTGCAGGGCCTAAAGGGGCTCCAGGAGAGCTGGAGAGGGACTGGGGACAAGGGATGGAGGGACAGGACCCAGGGAATGGCTTCCCACTGCCAGAGGGCAGGGATGGATGGGATCTTGGGATTTGGGAATTCCTGGCTGGGAGGGTGGGGAGGCCCTGGCACAGGTCACCTGTGCTTTAGGATTTTTCCTGTTTAAAAATCACTTCAAGCCCTGCACAGGCACAGTGTGAAGGCACCGAAAGGGGGGAACAGCTCTGACCCTGAACCCCAGGCCAGCAGGGAACCAGCTCTTCCCTCTCAGGCTGGGCAGGGACTCACATTTCCTTCAGGAAATTCACATTTCTTTGTAAAGCTCTTAAAAAGGCTTCCTGGGGTTGCTGGAGTTGAACTTTGTGTTGACCAGAAATATACAGGTGCTTCAAAGGGCAGCCCCTGCCTTGTTGCAGAGCTCTGTCAGATCTTTTGTATCCTGTGCCAAGAAAAGAATTTTGGAAAGGTTTTCTGAGTCAAAGGTAATGATCTCTCAAGGTCTTGGCAGAGGAGTGAGGAATTTTTAAGCTGGTGAAAAGACCGAATAGAAATAAACCCATCAAATAATGTATTAAAAATGCTTAAGTGAAATGGGGCTGCTTAAATGTTTAAATGCAAAGGGTGTGGAACTAAATAATCTTTAATGTCCCTTCAAGGTCTTTAAGGTCCCTCCCAACCCAAACCATTCCAGGATCCTTTGCAGCAGCTCCTGTGTCCCCACTCTGTTCCCAGTGCCTGGGGCTCTCCTGGCCCTGCTGTGCCACATTCCAGGCAGCAGGAGCAGAGAATTCCCTGGAAACAGAGCCAGGGGCCCTGGGGCCCATCTGTGGGAGCACTGAGAGGAATCAGGATCACTTGGGTTGTACAAGACCCCCAAGGTCACCAAGTGCAGCCACTGAGCATCGGGCAGGAGATGCTGTGGCTGCTTTCTCCACAAACGAAAAGTGCTGGTGCTGAGAGATGTTGGATCTGGATCCATTGGTTTTTAATGAAATGGAAACAGTTAAAAAAAATCACTTTCCAGCTTAGCAGTGAGACAGCACAGAGAGGAGACAAATTCCAGGAGCTGCAGCCTGGAAATTCTGGTTCCATCCCCTTCCTTGGCTTTGCCATGAGGGTCAGGCCTGTCCCTTCGTTTCTCCCAGGAGCCTGTGGCTGGGATTTAAGGTCCCTCCAACCCCAAACCATTCCAGGATTCCCTGGCTGGGGCATCACCAAAGCCACATTGCCTTGCTCCAGCCACTGGCGTGCCACGGCCAAGTGAACAGGGGGGAGCAAACCAGCATGGAAAAATCACAACTGGGGGCTGTGGCACTCACCAGTCACCCATCAGCTGAACCAGGAGAAACTACAGATTTATTTATATTTTTACATTGTTAAATAAATAAATGTTTATATCTTTATATCATTATATATTTATTTATATATTTTTCTATATCTATGTGTTTATTTTTATATATTTACATATGTGCTTGCTTACACCTGTGTGTTAGATAATAAATATGAAACATAAATATATGAATATATGAATAAACATCTATAAATGTAATTGTAAATATAATTCTATGTTATATAAAAATATGCACCATTTTATATTGTACATGAACAGTTACAAAACCCCAAGCCTCCCTCTGCAGTCGCCCGTGCAGTGAACTCTGGCAGGAGGAGGAGGGGGGAATCTCCCAAAGGTGAAGCCCTTGAACACCACAGGTTTTTAATAATCCGATACCTGATCTTTTTAATTAGCTCCCTGTTTTCTATAAATCTTCATTTAATGAGATCAAAGCAGCAGGAAGGAGGCTCTTCCCTGACCCCTCTGTCCCACAGCTCCCCCCGCTGCAGCAGGAAGCTTTTCCTGGGAAACTCATCCACTTCTGGCACTGAAACCTTGGGAATGGAAGTGGAGGTGAAAGGAATGAGCTGTGGGAACCCCTGGAGCTGCAGCCGGGATTTGCACTCTGGGGTCTGGGGCTGTGGGAGGTCACTTTGGGGACCCTCTGCCCCCATTCCGTGGCAGGACGTGGGCACTGGGCAGGCACCGCCCCAGCTGTGCTATGGAGAAACAGAAAATCCCTCAATGGTTTGGGTTCAAAGGGACCTCAAATCCCATCCCATCCCACCCCTGCCATGGCAGGGACACCTCCCACTGCCCCAGGCTGCTCCAAGCCCCAATGTCCAGCTTGGCCTTGGGCACTGCCAGGGATCCAGGGGCAGCCACAGCTGCTCTGGGAATTCCAGCCCAGCCCCTCCCCACCCTCCCAGCCAGCAATTCCCAATTCCCAAGATCCCATCCATCCCTGCCCTCTGGCAGTGGGAAGCCATTCCCTGGGTCCTGTCCCTCCATGCCCTGGGAAAAGCTCAGCTTTAATAAAAGATGCGATGAAGACTTTGCCATCAGCACTCAGACGTGCACGGGACCCCTGGAGCCATCTGCCATTTTTGTGTTTGTGCATGAGAAAGACTTTTTTTTCCCAATTTATTTCTACATCTAATAATGCTGGGCTTAAAAACCTGGTGTATTCCAAATTTCACCTCCCTCGACTGCTGCACAGCTCGCAGGGACCTGAAATGGCAGGAAAGCAGCAGCTCAGCTTGGATAGAACTCAGTGAAATCTCAGCAAACCCGTGAGCTGTGACTCCCCTGGGCTGTCTCGGGGAGCAACAATCGCACCCTGGACCCCCCCCTGCACCCCCAGCCCCCTGCCAGGCTCTGTTTGAGCCACCATCGCCCCCTTCCTTCCCCACTCTGGGAGAGTCCCCTTCACTCCAAGGGCAGAAGCGGCATCCGGACGCTGCAGCCCTGCCTGCATCCCGGGGATGCGGAGGATCCCATTATCCAGAGGCTGAGCTGGCTTTCAGTGCCAGCCCGGTGCCTCTGAGGAGGGCACACCGCGGGGAGGGACGGGCCGGCTCTGCCCCGGGGGTCTCCCGGTTCCACACGCCGGGAAATGAAGCCCCAGGCACGCTCTGAAGTGTTTTGTTGTCTGGGCGATTCCGAGCCCGAGCTGGACAAACAACTGACATCAGCCCGTTTAAAGCGTTTAAAGGGCTGCAAGGAACAGCCACTAAACCCCTGCTGGGTTGTACTTAAACGCAAAGGACCTTGACATTTTGTGAATTTAATTTAATACCTTTGTAGAGAGAAGCAATTACAGTTACATCATTATGTGCAATAGCCATGGCTGGAGCCTCACTCTAACCAAGCGTGAAGGGATGTTATTTGGGAATCCTTGCCGACTGTCAGAGGCTTTTAACCTTCCCTCCCCCAGTCCTGCACCCCTGCTGCAAAATATGAGAGCTTTTCTCTCCCCTGGGCTCTGCAGGCAGGAAAACCCAGAGGAGAAGACTTCAAAGCACCGTGCTGGTGGTGTGGAGAAGAAAGGAACATTTGGGAGAGGGCAGGAATGGTTCTAAATCTGTGATCTGTAGAGATTTTATCCAGAATTGGAGTCTCAGGGAGTAAGTTAGTCATGGAGAGTAGGGTTAGATGGGATATTGGGAAGGAATTGTTCCCTGGGAGGGTGGGCAGGCCCTGGCACAGGGTGCCCAGAGCAGCTGTGGCTGCCCCTGGATCCCTGGCAGTGCCCAAGGCCAGGCTGGACATTGGGGCTTGGAGCAGCCTGGGGCAGTGGGAGGTGTCCCTGCCACGGCAGGGGTGGGATGGGATGGGATTTAAAATCCCTTTGAACCCAGCTGGTTCTGTGGTTCCGTGACTGAAATGCTCTGTGAGCCCTCGGTGTGGGAGGGGCACAAACCACGGGGCAGCAGGGACTCACCCAGGCTGTGAGGAAGCAAAACAACTTGGGATATTGGGAAAGGGCTGCCCAGGGCAGGGGTGGAGTCCCCAACCCTGGGGGGATTTAAAAGCCCTGTGGATGTGGCACTCGGGGACATGGCAGAGTCAACGGACTTCCAGGGCTTTTCCAACCTAAATCATTCCCCGATTTCCAAATGTTACCTATGTCGTGTGTGTGTGCACACAGGGACTCACAGCCCTTGTATCCTGAGCTCCTCCAGCCCTGGCAAATGGAATTCCTTCCTCTCCCGCTGATTTGTTTTCCTCTGTGCCTGCGGCTGTGAAATCACGGAAGAGGAGAAGAACTCTCTCACCTGCAGCAGGGACAGCAAAAGGGGCTCTTCACACCCAAACAACACCAAGGAGTGTGACCAGGGCAGGGCCTGGCACACGGCGTGGAAAACAAACCTCTCCAGGAGCCAGGGAGAGCAGAGGGGCTCGGCAGGCTGGAACAGGAGTGGGAAAGGTCAGCAGAGCCAGGGAAAGCTGGAGGTCAGGTGGGAAGCACCCGGTCAGCGCTGGCAGCAGGAACAAAGAGTGCCCAGGATAATGAGGAGCAGGGCTTGTTCTCCTGCTGGAGCTGCAGTGCAGCTCGTGGGGGTTTTGGGCTTGTTACAGAAAAAGATTAAATACAGCAGTAATCAGAGAATACAGTGGAAGCAATTGTGAGCTGGGAAAAATAAGAGAAAAGAAAAAGAGGGAAAGAGATATGATGAGAATAATAACTGAAAAGAACACAACCAGCTAAGTAGGCAGCAAATTGGGAGATAATTGAATCATTTAAATAAGGATGGCAAGAAAAGTTCATGTAATTGCTGTAAGGGTTCATGTGAGGTGGTTTTCGGGGCTCTCTGCAGCTCCACTGGGGTAGGAAGAGTTTCCAAAGGTCTCCTAAATTTGTGTGTAGGACCATGACCTGCTGCAGCCCTGAGAGTACTGAAACTCCCTCCCCCAGTTTTTTAATTGCAGTCATGGAATCCCAGAAAAGTTTGGGTTGGAAGGAGCCTTAAATCCCATCACATCCCACCCCTGCCATGGCAGGGACACCTCCCACTGTCTCAGGCTGCTCCAAGCCCCAATGTCCAGCCTGGCCTTGGGCACTGCCAGGGATCCAGGGGCAGCCACAGCTGCTCTGGGCACCCTGTGCCAGGGCCTGCCCACCTTCCCAAGCTGTTTCCTCGACTCAATTCGGTGTTGAAAAGCTCTTTATCAAATTTTTCCACATGACTTGTAACAATTACATGAAAAATCTACGCTGTCACAATGTGTGATTGCCGCTCAGCTCAGTCCTGTGTGCTGCTCCGAAGGTCTGAGCTCCTCAGGTGAGGCTTTGTGTGCTCACCCTACAGGGCCAGGGGGTGAAGCTTTGGGGCCGGGGCTCACTGGGGGGTTTTGGGGGCTGTGTGTAGGATCAGTGGCTAAGGGATGGCAGCACAGGGAGGAGGAGCTCTCGCTCTCTCCTGCACAGCTGCCTCACATTCCCAAACTGCTCTTGTGGGATCAGCAGTGCCAGGCTGTGCCCTGGGCTGTGACCAGCCTGGCTGTGCCCTCTCCCCGTGCCCACCCTGCCTCTCCCGCTCCCTTCAGGGCACCCATGGTGGCTGTCACAGCCCGAGTGCCCCACGGTGCCGTTCCACGTCTGCACATTCCTCCTTCGCAGTTTGAATTTCCCCGTGCCCCGAGGTGTTTTCATTCCCATTTATCCCGGCTGTTATTTTGCTGTTCCGGAGGGTTTTTGTCAGGCTGCTGACAGCTCCTCAGTGCTGAAGGAGAGCACGACTTGCTAACAAGTTGGCTGGTGCGGTGCCCCACAAATCCATTTTTTGCTGTGTGTTTTCGCCTCACGACACCTCAATTCCCAGCTAACGGCTTTGAGATGGGGAGCTTGCCCGAAGGACACCCTTCCTGCGTGTTGTTAAACCTGTGAAATCGTCACAGTCATTAAAGCATCGAGGATAATGAGAAATGAAATCTCTCTGTCTGGGCTCTCAGACCTGACCTTTTGTTTGTTCTAAATATGTCAAATACATCAAATACAGACGTGTGACAACATTTCTCTTCAAAAACCCCTTCAAGATGTGATGATGTTTTACGAGGATAATTAACAGCCCTGATCTGAGCAGCCTGGGACAGTGGGAGGGGTCCCTGCCCAGGGCAGGGGTGGAACAAGAGGGGCTTTGAGGTCACTCCCAACCCAAACCATTCCGGGATCCTGTGATGTAACTTGGTCAGGACTGAAGGAGACTGAACGAGGTGTTCATCCTTCACTGACAGCGAGGAGGGCTGGATCCTGCAGCAGGGCTGGGCAGGAGAGCTGGGCACTTCTGTCCATGGCTGCATCCCAAACTCAGGAGCCCAGACTCTGGAGTGGATGCTCATCCACCGCGTTCCAAACTTCAGCAGGACAAGAGGGAATGGCCTCAGGCTGGGCCAGGGGAGGCTCAGGGTGGACATCAGCAGGAATTTCCCCATGGAAAGGGTGCTCAGGCCTTGGCAGGGGCTGCCCAGGGAGGTTTGGAGTCCTCATTCCTGGAGGTGCCCAAGGAATTCCTGGAAGTGGCACTCAGAGCTCTGGGCTGGGGACAAGGTGGGCATCGGGCACAGCTGGGACTCTGTGATCCTGGAGGGCTTTTCCAGCCTCAGGGATCCTGGGATTCTTTTCTATTCCATGAATTATGTCCTGCAGTGTCACAGGGCAAACAGAGATGTCAGGGAGTCCCTACACACCTGGATTCATCCCAGTCTCTTGTACCTTATTAGTTTTGAACACAATCTCACAAAAACTGAATCCCTCTCACAGCGAGGAAGGAGATTTGCTCACGCCAGAGGCTGCATCTGGGCACGATTACTGTGAGAGGACTCGGGGCCGGTGCAGGGGGTGATGTTATGTGGCTGGACTTGGCTTTTGTTGCCCTCGAATGATCCCACGCAGCCGCAGAGGCCCCTGGCACAGGGCGTTGCCATCCTGCAGCCGAGGGGCCCAGGGAAAGGGACGATGCTCAGGGTGTCTGTGCAGCTCTGATAGCTGAGCCTGGCACAAACAGGTTTGCTAAAAAACAAGGGAGGCGATAGAAACCAGGACTTTTTGAGGGAGTTTGCCCAGCGTGAGCCCAGCAAGTATCTGCTGTTTGCCCAGGCAGCCGGCAGGAAGGCTCACTCAGGTGCCACCCTCCCTGCCCGAGGGGGGAGTTTGGGACTGAGCAGCACAGCTTGGAAAGCCTGCAGTGACCCCTGTCCTTACAAAGGCAGGTGCTGCTCCTTTATCGGGAATCTCGGAGTGGGAAGTTCAAGGCAGCCTGATCTCCCTCTGGAGATCAGAGGGAGCAGCACTGAGCTGAGGCTGCTGCCACAGGAGCTCGGCTGCCACCTCACCCCGTGCTGAAGGGGTCTGAGGCCTCTCCTGCCGCTAAAGCAGCTCCGAAAACTGCTGGCATTGCTGTTCCTGCTGCCAGAGTTTCTGCCTGCAGCCGATGCCACAGGTCCCTGCAGAAACTCTGGGAAACCTGCTGAGAGGAAAGACGGGTGCTGATGTCTTCACAAACAGCTGGATGGGAGAGTAGGAGAAATGGGCATCGGTGTCTGTGAGATGGGTGTTAATGTCTCTGCCAGCCTCAGGTTTGTTACAGAACCCCGACAGTCTGACTCCTGGATTTTAGGGTAGTGTGATGCCTTAGGTTTGAACTTTGATGTGTTTCAAACCCCGCAGTGCCCAGTGTGGAGCTCTGGAGTTTCCTGCAGCCTGGTCACTGCTGCTCCCTCGTGCCAGGCAGACACAACAAAGCCTCTCTGGGCCTGCCCCAAGGACACCCAGACCGTCCTAGGCCTGAAATGTGTCAACCAAAAGCCTCAAAAGGGGGGTGAGCTTGGGGAAATTACATCATTAACTGAAGCTTTAATTGGAGAATTAACCCTGATGTGCAAATGAACCAAACCTATAGAAGTGTGAAGAACTCGTGACCTGGGGTCCATCTCAGGGTCCATCTCAGCAGTGGCCTCTGGCTCTCAGGGGTACCTTTGAAGGCTTTCAAATAAATACCAACCTTTATTCCCTTATCGTGGCTAGGCTCTGTTTTTAGGTGGCCACTTCAGGCATCAGATGGACAAATGGGTCTGCATGAAGTCTATTGCAGAGCTGCCTTCCTCTCCAAGGACAGCCTTTCCTGGGCAGGCAGTTTGAAACCTGCTCCCCACAACGTGCAGTGAAGATGCACTGGAGTGTTTTTTTGGACTGCAGCCTCCCCCAGACTGTTTATTGTTGACTGTGCTGCTTCCAAACGGCGATGGGCTTGAATTTAGGGAACCAAGATGGCCCTGGCAGATGCAAACGGTGGCTCCTGGCAGCTGGAAGCTGAGCAGCTGAAAGGGAAGGCATTTGCTGGGAGCTGGGAGCCTTGGCAGCAGCTCAGGCTCTAAAAGCCCACCGCTGCTGCTGGCGGATGCTTTGCAGCATGCACGGATCATCAAGCTCCATAATGGGAAGAGGCGTGAAATTTGGAGAGCAGTGGCAAAACCGTGGCGGTGGTCCCTCCCTGCTCGCCTCCCCCGCTCTGCCGCAGTGTGGTGGCCGAGAGGGGGGTCTGTGGCATTGCCACCACCGGGAGCCCCCCGGGAGGGGCTGGCACCGGGCAGGGCAGAGCTGCCAGGGTTTGTCTGGAGCTCAGGGAAGTCCCGTGGCACAGCAGGAAGCAGCTGATGGAGGAACAGATGCCCACGTCCCTTCCCTCTTCTGGAAGTCAGGTTTGCCATCTCTGATGGCAGCTGGGCTGGAGCAGGGCTGGGGGAGAGGATTTGAGCAAACACGGGTGTAGCAGGAGTTGTTTGTGTGCTGAAGGCACGCGGGGCACTGCTTCAAACAGCAGCTCGCTCTCATTGCTGGTGAGAGGCTGTTTGGGGCAGTGCCCAGGGCTGTCCCGGGAGCCCTGCAGTGTGTGAGGAGCTCCTGATGTCCCTGGGCCATCAGCCAGGGCCGTGCCAGGGAGGGTGGCAGCGATGCAGCTGCCCCAGCGTCGGTGGCCAGGACAGCAACCTTGCCCTGTGCCAGGCTGCTCCAAGGCACATCCAATGCACTGTAGCATCTGTTGCTTGGTTTGGGTGATTGGGACGGATGGAGATGGGAGATCTCTGAAGTCAGGGCTTAGAGCATGAGGTTTATTGCTGAGGGCCTGGGTGCAGGGGCCCTGCTTGGAGCTGCAGCCTCAGCTCGAAGCAGGCCAGGAAAGCAAGAGAGCAAGAGAGAGAGAGAGTAAAGAAGGTGAAGAAGAAGTGTCTCGTTCTCGTTTACAATTCAATAAATCATCTTCTGTGCTGAATATTCTAATTTTCATTAACCAATCGGGTACAAGCTACAAATCCTATAGCATTTACATACAGCCTATAAGAATCATTGCATTACCATGCTGCGTTATATTTTAAACTCTAAAAACTACTTTTGGACCCTCTGCCAGGCTGGCAGGGTCTGCTCTGACCCTTGGACCTGTCTGCAAGCAGAGGGCATTGTTCAATCAAAGGGGGATTACCTTCATTGTTTTCCAGTTGTTCAGTAACTAAGGCTTGGTATCTCAAAGCTTGCTTTCATTTCAATCTCGCTTATAGTTTCCATATTCTCAGCATCTTTTGCCAGGCAATCATATTTATAAGGATTTTCTGTTCCATCTTCCCCAACACGGGGATGGGGCTGCAGCATCTCTCTGGGCCAGGGTTTTACTGCTCTCAGTGAAAAATCCCCTTTGCTGAGCCATCCCACTGCCAAGGGCTTTATCCCTGGTTTTCCTGGGTGTCCCAGGCTCTGGGGTGGTGCCGGGGCAGTGCCAGGCCTGGGGCTGTGGCAGACCCAGCCATGGAGAGAATTTGCTCCCCTTTACAGCGTCCAGGCAGTGCCAGGATTGTGTCACCAGTCCATCCCCTCACCCCGCGGGCTGAGGGGGCCACAGCTCGAGGGTGGCTGAGGCTGCAGTTTAGGCTGTGGGAGAATCCCCCCTGGGCATGAAATCCGGATTTCTCATGGAATCACAGAGCCCTCTGGGCTGGGAAAGGCTCTAAGCCCTTGGAGCCCCCAGCGCTGCCACCTCTCACCCACGTCCCTGAGTGCTGCATCTGCCGGGCAAGGCTTTGCCCTGGGTGAATCCTTTGGAGCATCCCACTCCACCAGGATAAAGGAAAACCAGTTCAGCAAAGGGAGGAGCTGCTACAACAAGCACTCCCTGCCGGGCTGCCTGGTTTTTATCACAATTCTAATTTCAAAAGGAGAATAAAACCTGCACTCGCTCCTGCACATCCGAGGGACAAAGGCTCCGTTTCAGTCCTGCCGTGTGTAAGCCATCTGTAAACTGGATTCTGTGGTTTGCTGTGAATTTCCAGGACATTTTATAAGGACAATATCTTCCTAGGCAGTTGGGTGAGGAGCTGGGACAGGCACCAAAGGCTCACTCCCATGTGGACAGGAGCATCCTACACTGGCTGTATCCAATCCTGGCACTGCTGCCAGAGGGGACACTTCATCCTTGTGGAAAGCTTAAATCCATCACTTACCTTAAAAGTGGGATTTTAAATAGGATTAAAAAAAAAAATCAAAATTCTGGATGTTTACTGCGTGCCCAAGTACTGCCAATGTCCCAAATGCACGGATATCAACACGCAGCTTTCCGCCTCCTTTAAGGCACCAACAGCTTTTTATTGAACACATAAAACGAAATTTTAGCATTAATAATTAATGAAGTGCAATGATTTTGTGTTTCCCCTGTTTTTCACTGAGAAGCAGCTTTGCCTCCCTCCCAGGAGGACTGACAGGAGTGTGCTGCCGGGTAAGGAGGTGCCAGCCCTGAGGAAAGGTGTGAAATGCAGCGTCCTTGGCTCGCTGCTCTGTGCTGAATGAGGGTAAAGCTTCCCGAGGGGAAGGGAATCGCTCTCCGTCATCCCCCGGGGAAACGGGGAGCTTCCGGCTCATTAACACGTCAAGAATTACCTCCTCAGGGTCAGGAATAGCAAAATGTGGGCTCAGACCCCCTAAGGGATTGTTCAGGGTAGTGAATGGGGAATTTCCTCTCCTGTTTGTGACCTTCAGGCATTGAAGCCATGGAAAAGTATCAACAGACATTTCCTGGGGACACTTAACAGGGGATTGGGTTATTTAGAGTATTTATCACGGAATTCCGGAATGCTTTGGGTTAAATGGACCTTAAATCCCACCCATCCCACCCCTGCCGTGGCAGGGACACCTCCCACTGTCCCAGGCTGCTCCAAGCCCCAATGTCCAGCCTGGCCTTGGGCACTGCCAGGGATCCAGGGGCAGCCACAGCTGCTCTGGGCACCCTGTGCCAGGGCCTCAGCACCCTCCCAGGGAGGAATATTTCGCTTGGTGGATTGTTCTTCCCCTGGGCTGGGGGGACACAGGGAACACTGGGCTGGCACCAGGGCTCAGCCCACGGCTGGGGACGCATTTCCAGTGCCTAAAGGGGCTCCAGGAGAGCTGGAGAGGGACTGGGGACAAGGGCTGGAGGGACAGGAGCCAGGGAATGGCTTCTCACTGCCAGAGGGCAGGGCTGGATGGGATCTTGGGAATTGGGAATTGCTGGCTGGAAGGGTGGGGAGGGGCTGGGCTGGAATTCCCAGAGCAGCTGTGGCTGCCCCTGGATCCCTGGCAGTGCCCAAGGCCAGGCTGGACATTGGGGCTTGGAGCAGCCTGGGACAGTGGGAGGTGTCCCTGCCATGGCAGGGCTGGGATGGGTGGGATTTTAGGTCTCTTCCCACCCAAACCATTCTCAGTTCCGTGCCTCTGGCACAGGGCCGTGGCCAAGGCCTTGGCAGGGCAGTGCTGGGGTTGTGGAGGGCTGGCAGCGCATTCCCATGGGATAGGGAGGGGCAGGAGCATCGGTTAAAGCTGCCTGGGAATAAATAAAACCTCTGTGAGTGCTGAGTGGTGCCTGCAGTGCCTCTGGCACAGCCTGGGCTCAGCACTCGGGGTTCCCCAGGCTGTGGGACACTGCCACATCTCTGTGACATCAGCAGTGTTCTGTGTATCCTTCAGGGGCTTTTTATTCCTATTTTCATCTCCCTGTTACCTGAACCCTGGCACAGAACCCACCTCAGCCAGCCCACAGTCTCCAGTTCTTCTCCCTGATCTGTTTTCACTTTGCTTTGCCTTTTCTCCACGGGGCAGTGCACGATGAGCTGTGAGGGAAAAGCCCCTTCCACGGGGATGATCCAAGACAAAGCCTCATTTCCTTCTTCAGGGCTCGTTTTTCCTTTCATAAAATGCCTTTCTGAGCTGTCTCTTGCTGTGTTTGTTTCCTCCCAGTGCCATATGGCTCCGTGGCTGCTGCAAGGGCTGTAAATAATTCAGCAGGAGGAGGTGACACAAAGCAGGGCCCGGTGAGCGGGAGAGGAGATGGGAATGTGGGAATTCTGTGCTACGTCAGGGCTGGGATTCAGCCTGTGCTGGGCAGGAGCGGGGAGGGGAATGCTGCTGTAATACAAAGGTGCAATTAATGACATAAATTTACAGTCATGGAACGGTTTGGGTGGGAAGGGACCTTAAATCCCATCCCATCCCACCCCTGCCATGGCAGGGACACCTCCCACTGTCCCAGGCTGCTCCAAGCCCCAATGTCCAACCTGGCCTTGGGCACTGCCAGGGATCCAGGGGCAGCCACAGCTGCTCTGGGCACCCTGTGCCAGGGCCTGCCCACCCTCCCAGGGCAGAATCTCTTCCATGTCTCTGACCTGCATTTTCCCCCTTTCAGTCCCAACACAAGTGCTCTGCTCCGGGCTCTCAGCCCTGACAAGGTGTATCCCAGTGCCAGACTGGAATTTGGGATATTCTGAGAGACCCAGAGGTTCAGCAGGTGGGAATCTGAGCAGGCATGGACGGTTGGAGCTATTCCAGGGAAAGCTGCTTTGCAAGATTTTAGGTCTCTTCCACTCCCAAACCGTTCTGGGATTCCATGAGAACTTGAACTGTCCCCAAACCTGACTGCCCCCCCAGCCTGTCCCCAAACCTGACTGTCCCCAAACCTGACAACCCCAAACCTGACTGCCCTCAAACCTGACAGCCCCAAACCTGACAACCCCAAACCTGACAGCCCCAAACCTGACTGCCCTCAAACCTGACAGCCCCAAACCTGACTGTCCCCAAACCTGACTGCCCCCAAGGCCTCCCCAGCACCTGGCAGGGTGAGGAGCTGCTGAGGGAGTGAGGAGAATTGCAGAATGAGGATGGGCCGATTTTCCAGTGGGCACTGAGCGTTTGCTGGGCAGCCTGAGAAGTTTTAAAAATCCAGTGCCAGGTTTGGTTTTAAAAATCCAATGCCAGGTTTGGTTTTAAAAATCCAATGCCAGCTTTTCCATGGGAACGCAGCGTGGCCAAGGATTCCTGTTCTCAGCAGGGAGATTCAGAGTTAACTCTGCACCCTGTCCGTACCCTGTGCGTTATTGCTGATATCACACAAATCCCTGCGTTTATCGATCTCCGTGCCGGGCTCTGCCGATGCTGTCGGTAATTCCAGATCCCTGCCCTGCCCTTTCCCTTATTTCCCAACATGAAGGGCAAAACCCTTTTAAGATGTTCAAGGGAAATTACCATTCTTGAGCTTTACACATATTCTTTTGATTGCCACCATGATTTCTGAAGCGTGCAGAGCTGTGACTGCAGATCAATTTTTCTATTTTTTCCGGACCTTTGTCCCTTGCTTTTGTTACAGAAGGAAATCCAACGTGTGCCCGGGGGTGCTGGGGATGTCAGGTGGCTGCTGAGGGACTCTCCTGGATGGAGGGATAAATCCAGGGCTGCAGTGATCACCTGGGTTCCAGGGTTCCCCTTTCTCCTCCTCTCCAGGCCCCCTCTCTGCCTGGGGAGCTGCCAGAATTCCAGCAGCTCTCCCAGACACAGAAAATATTGAACAGCAAAAAATCCTCTTTAGGCAGCCCCTCCCTGAGCTGCTGGTCCTGCCCTGCTGCCCATCCCGGAGGTTCTGTGGGAGGTTCCATGGGGTTGGGACAAGCAGGGATCTCCGGGGGTTTGGATATCTGGGATCCAGGCTCGGTGTATAATTTGTGCCCGAAGGGGAACTGGCAGAGGGTGCTGCAGCACAAACACAGTGGTTTGTGTCCAGCAGCAGGGAGGGCATTTGGAGGGGCTTTTCCCACTGCTGCTGCTGCAGGAAGCACAGCAGAGGTGTTGTTTTGGGGGGCACAGGAGCTCCCCCAAAACCCAGCACCCCTCAGCCCTGGGTCAGCACCTGGCTGGAGCTGCTCGGGTGCCTCCTGAAACAACAGCAGGAGGAGAAAGTGTCAGAGCACAGAAAGCCCTGAAAGGGCAGGAAAATCCAAGGTTTTAACGCAGTGCCAAGAACAAAATGGAAAGTTCAAAACTTGCAAAATAAATCATGAAATCCCTCAATGGTTTGGGTTCAAAAGGACCTTCAGTCCCACCCATCCCACCCCTGCCATGGCAGGGACACCTCCCACTGTCCCAGGCTGCTCCAAGCCCCAGTGTCCAGCCTGGCCTTGGGCACTGCCAGGGATCCAGGGGCAGCCACAGCTGCTCTGGGAATTCCAGCCCAGCCCCTCCCCACCCTCCCAGCCAGCAATTCCCAGTTCCCAAGATCCCATCCATCCCTGCCCTCTGGCAATTGGAAGCCATTCCCTGGGTCCTGGCACTATTTGGTTCATGCCACTTGTGTTCAGTTGTTCTGCATTAACCAGACCAGAGCAGGGCACTGCTTTCTGCTGGGTTTCTGAGAGAAATTGGGATGGGTTTCTTTAGAGCTTCCAATTGTGTGGAACACCTCCCTCCTGTTCCTGTCACTTTATCACAGGAATTACCCCTGGGGAAGCTCAGGATGAGAACCTGGGATATGGAATTGTCCCTGCCAGCAGCAGGGGCTTGGATGGGTTTAAGGTCCCTTCCAGGAGAGCATCCTGGGATTCCAAAGCAGGGAACAGTTCCCAACTGTGTTTTGCAGCTCAGCATTTCCTGTTTTTGCAGCTCCAGCACTTTCCTGGCTGGGAGAGGCTCCCTGGGAGCCGTTCCCACAGACAGGCCTTGGCTCTCAGCTTTCTCCCTCCCAACTCCAAGGAATCTCATTCTGGTGCAGCAGATTCTGCAAACCCTATGATTTTCCTTGTCAAAACAATGTGTACAAGTGTGGGATTTTGACATTAGGACTTTCAGGCTAAATTTTGATTGGGTAAATTTAAAAATACTGTCATTTATCAACCAGTTCTTCTCAGTTGTGAAGGCAGTGAGAAATAATGATGGATACAGGGTTGGGAACTTCTCCTTCAATCTTCTCTGGCCTGTCATTAAAAAATATTGCAGCTCAGTCCATGGCCTGTGCATTTGTCTTCCATGAAATTCTGCAAGGTCAAAGGATTGTCAACAGAACATCAATATCCACAATATATTATCCTGTGTCTTGAGAACAAGTTCAGAAATAACAAGTTTGCTGCCAGCCTGGTAATACCAACTTACATCAGTCATTTATCAGCAACTGGAATTGATAAAGAAGAAAATCTCTTTGCCAGGGCTGTTGTGTTCCTTGGTTTTTTTTCAGGTTGGTTTGTTGTGTGTCAGGGCTGTCAGTAACTCCTGCCTCAGTACAGCTGCTGCCAGTAGGAGGCTTGGAAACGCTAAGTTTTAATTTATAAATATTGCCAGTTTTGCTTTAGGGTGCACCAGGGAGTGTTTTATGGGGTCATTAATTCTTGTCTCCAGTGTGATGGGTTGGTGTCTTCATTCCCTGGGGGCACCTCGCTCACAGTCCCGTGGAACACGCCTTGGAGGGCCTGATGCCCATTAAAACGTGGCCCTTGGTGCCCAAATTAATCTGGGTAATTCTCCTTCCAGAGCAATTGACTGAAGAGCCCCACACAGAGAGCAGAGTTTGTGCACAGGCTGCAAACCCCTCCTGAGGGGCTCTGGGGACTGAGGCCTGGCCTTGGCTGATTTCAGGAAATCCTGGGATGGTTTGGGTTGGAGGGGCCTCAAATCCCACCCAGTGTCACCCCTGCCATGGCAGGGACACCTCCCACTGTCCCAGGCTGCTCCAAGCCCAATGTCCAGCCTGGCCTTGGGCAGGGGACAGGGATCCAGGGGCAGCAGCAGCAGAGAAGGAATTTTTTCCCAATATCTGGCCTAAACCTCTCCACTTTTTAAACTCAGGATTTGCCCCCTGGTTTCAGCCATGTTCATCACCAAAGCAAACAAATAATCCCTTTTTCTCTCCCACCACTCCCAATGAGCATTTTTAGTTTAAGTGAGGGTGAATGTTCATGAATGTCTCATGGCAATACCAGGGACAAGCGTGGCAGGCAAGGCCCCTGAGGCATCCCTTGGAATAAAACTGGGGATTCTGACTCTGCAAGTGTGAGTGGAAATGGTGTAAATCGGTGATTTTGGGAAGGGAGCTCCCCAAGTGATTTAAAATGCAATTTCAACCCCTTAATTTCAGTTTAAAAAAAAAAAAAAAATCTGTGGTTGCAATAATTCTGGTGTAATTGATCAAACTCAGTCTAGCAGGATCAGCTGGTCCAAATTAGGCCCTGCCTAATCTAAGCTGACCCTTTTCAGCTGTGGGAGGGCTGTGGCCCTTCAAAGGAGGCACTGGCAGAGGACCCTGTTTTTTTCAGGGCAGGGTTGTGGTGGGCAGTGCTGGTAGCTCCTGCTGGGAGGGGAGTGATTGAGGGGGGTGCAGCAGCAAAATGTCCCAGTTTGAGTTCTTATTTCTGTTTTTCTGGTCTTGTCTTGCTGGAATGTGGGAGAAGCATAACTGGATTAGTCTGGTTTAATGTGAATTTTCAAAGAAGCTGCTGAAAAGGGTTTAAAGCCCCCAGGATTGTGGGCTGTGACAGCGTGGCCCCTGTGGGTCCTGTGCTGAAGGTAATTTAGAATTGGCTGCTGTGGTTTTTTTAGTGGTTGTGTCTTCTCCATGCTCAAGGCAGCAAAGCACAGGTGAGGAATCCCCAAATCTCCTGGGGTGTTCTGGTTTATCCTCCCTGTCTGGAAACAAAGTGTTCATGGAGGGGCTGAGCTGCTCCTGCAGCCCCTGCCCGGTGCCCAAACTGGTCCTTGGGCCAGACTGGACTGGAGGGAGGGAGGGGAAAAGCCCCTTGGGCTCCTTTGGGAGCTCAGAACCTGCACCAATTCCACCTTAGGGAGTTTAATCCTCCTTTTGTGCTCCCAGCAGTGAATTCCTGGTGTTCTGCATTCCCCTGGTGGGAAGGGGGAATGCTGAGGATGGGCAGGGATGCTCCAGGTCTGCCTGGGCCTGCTCAGGGCTTTGTTGTGGAGTTGGCCTCAGACTCACATGAATTTATACTTAAATTGTTAAAAAGATGCATTGTTTGAACAGTGCCTGGGTTCGGTGTGTGCTCAGCTGAGCTCCTGCAGTGGGAAAGAGCTTGGGAAAATTGTCCTTCTAGCCTGTGAATGACCTCGGGGGAAGTACAGGAATCTGGGATTTCTGGGCCTCACAGATTCATTTAAACCTGGTTTAAACCTGCACTTCATGAGGATAATCTTGTAATTGCTGCTCTTCTGTTGTACTGTTTTCTTAGCCTGATGCCTTCAGTTCCCTCTGTTATTCCTGCTTTTGGCTTGTTTGTCTCTTCCCAGGCAATCCATGGGAAGTGAGCGGGCAGTGCAACAAAAAAAACCTTTAAAAAATTTACACCTCCTGTTCCAGATGATACAAGGCTCTTTTGTCTTTCAGTGCAGCAGTAACAGGATTTTTTAGGAGGAACGAAATAAAAGCAGCAGTTTCAGCTGTTTTTAAGGTGTGTGGTTGAACAGGGGTGAGTGCTGTAGGTGAGAGTCACTGAGGTGTAAAACACAAAATCACCCTGGGAAGGGGTGAGAATGATGGGGGTGCTGCGGGTGTAGTGCCGGGGTGATGGAAGGTGCAGGGTTGGTGTCCCAGGGGGGCTGAGGATGTGCAGCAACCCCCGGGGCTTTGGTAGGAGGCTGGGAATGGGCCTGGAAGGGAAGGGCCTCTGCTTCCAGAGGTGTTTGTGGGACTGGGGAGCAGCAGCCTCAGCCCCTTCTCCCAGGACTGGCTCTCCAGCCCTTCAGTGGCTCCTTGTGAAGCCTTTTTGGACGGTCTGTGAAGAAATGAGTAACACATGGCTCTGGCCCTGGCCAGGCTGGCAATGTCCCCACTGGCCCTGGCCTGCTCCCACAGTGGGAGGCTGTGAGAGGTTCCCTGCTCTGGGTCAGTGTGATAAATAGATGCTATAATACTGGCTTTCTGCAAATGTTAAAATAAGTGATGTTAAAAGTAGCTTTTGGAACAGTGGCTTTGTCACAAATAGATGCTGTATGTAAAATAGCTTTATTACAAAATAGATGCTGTATAAGGCAGTTTTGTTGTGAAGATGGGGGTTTTTTAAATACTTTTTTTCATTTAACCAAAAACTTAGAAATAGCTGTGCTTATGAACTGTGTGCTTGCACTCCTGCTGCAGCACACCAACTCTCAGCACCAGGTAAGATAATGTGTGTGGCCAAAAGGCTTCTCCCCACAGCGATCTGCTGCTTCTGGGAACTACAGGAGAGAGGGAGAACTGCATCCATCTTTGAACTGCTCCTGGAAAGGGTTTGAATATGTATAATTGTTTATGAATATGTAATAATTCGATGTGTATGTAAAGGGAGTCCCCAGGAGAGCAGGGTGCTCTTGGCTGAGCACCAAAGCACCCAGCGCTGTGACTTTTGCTTTCTTATCTTTGTCTCTTACTGTCCTTTATGAAACTTTTCAATGCTAACAGGAGAGTGAAGCTCGTTTTTCACAGTCAGTTTTTGGGGGGATGTTTCTCCAGAGTGGCTGTGCTGCAGCTCTGAGGGCTGGTGGCCCTCAGCCAGTTCCTGTCCCCTGTGGCACTCCTGGGCTGCAGGGTTTGGATTCCAGCTGGGAGCAGCCCCTTGTCCTGGGAAGGAAGGGATCGGAGGCTGAGGCTGAACAGTGCTTGGGTGTTCCCATCCCTGCTCCTCCTGCATCCCTGAGCCCTCGGAGCAGCAGCCCCTCAGCTGGACCCAGCCTTGCTGCTGGCCTGTCCCAGCACTCAGGGAGCTCCCAGGCTGAGGGAAGCAGCCGTGGGCAGCTCTGGCTCGCCTGGTTCCACAGCCTGCAGTTCCCTTCCCCTTCCCTTTCCTGAGCCACAAGGGGCTGGGAGCAGCAGTTAACTTTTCATTTCTGGTTCCATCCCTAATCCTCCCGTTTTGACAGAACTGCATCCCCCTGCGCTGTGCAGCCTGACACTTCTGCAGCCCATTTTCTCCCTGTCTGCTCTGATCTCCCATTACCTGACCCTAATGAGGAGAGACTGCTCTGGCTGCGTGCAAGGGGGGCAGTTCTGGGCCTGTGGTGCTCTGACCAGGAATGAATTTCCCTGTTCCTGTCAACAGCTTTTTATCTGCTCTTATCTAAAACTGTCTTGATCAGTGTGTTCCTGCAAGGACCATAAAGAACCATTAGATCCATGATCTGACAGCTCTGGCCAGTCACTGAGAGATCTGCTGGTGCTGGGAAAGGAAATATCCAAGTCATGGAATCATGGAGTACTTTGGGTTGGAAGGGACCTTAGGGATCCTCCCATTCCACCCCTGCCATGGCAGGGACACCTTCCGCTATCCCAGGCTGCTCCAAGCCCTGTCCAACCTGGCCTTGGACACTTCCAGGGATATTTTAGGGAATTAAATGTTTACTTTTGGGCATTTTCCAGTATCCAGATTGCCCCGGGTTTCACTTGGAGAATACCAGGGAAAGGTGTGAGTGTAACAGGGGCTGGTGCCGGGACCCCCCAGCAAAGCTCCCTGCAGACACTGCTGGGTGCCTGGGCTGGGGTTATGGGGTTATTCCTTCCCCATAGCCGGGGCTGTGTGTGGGATCTGCATCCCCCAGGGATGTGCCAGGCCCCGCTGGGCAGCACCTGCACGGTGCCAGGGGCTGCTCTGCTCCTCACCCATCCCACGGCGAGGGGCTGGGGGCACCAGGGGCTGGGGGCACGGCTGGGACAGCTGATCCCGACTGCCCCGAGGGATGTCCTGGCCCCAGGACACCGTGCTCAGCCTGGGGAGCTGGGGACAGGCATGGGGGCATGTTTGGGGTTTGCCTTCCCAAGTCCCTGTCACATGTGCTGGAGCCTGGGGACAGCTGAGCACCTGCCTGCCGTGGGAAGCAGGGAATGAATTCCTTCTTTGCTCATGTGTGGCTTTTGCCTCACCTGTTAGCCTGACTTTATCTCAACCCAGCACTTTTGTCACTTCTTCCCTCCCACTTCTCTCCCCATGCTGGGGGAGCTGGGCTGGGCTGAATCCACCCCAGCGCTGCTCCTCTGAGCAGTTGTGCAAATGTGTGTGGAAGCAGCCCTGGAGTGCCCTGGGAAGCTCACATGGAACCCGAGCTGATCTCATCTCCATATTAAAATAATAGCTGCGATGTGCAGGAGAGGCGGCTCAGCGGGAGCTTGGCTTTTAAGAACAAATTAATAGATGGCAGGAATAAAACAAGCTGTAAGAGCCTGTTTTCTGTGGCAATTAGGGTACACTGGGTGAAAAGTACAACTGAAAATTGCTTCTCTTAGCAAGTGGCTGAGTGGTGGAAAAGCAGAGGTTTCTGTAGCCTGGGGAGGGGAGGAGAGGAGCCTGTCCTGGGCTGTTTGTGTGCAATATCCAATGTTTCAGAGGCATCTCGTACCTGGCAAAGCCGAATTCCATCAGCCCTGGTTCACCACAGACTGCTCTGCCTTGGGAGGGGCCTTACAGCCCACCCAGTTCCATGCCTTGGGCAGGGACCAGGCTGCTCTGAGGCCTGTCCAGCCTGGCCTGGCACCAGTGAGGTTTTCCTCGAGGCATCCCAGCAGGAGCCTTCCTTTTCCTGCCCTGGGAACTGTTCCCCTTTAAAGAGATGCTTCTGGCATCTCCTGCTTGTTGGATTCTGGGTTATCCAGGTGTTATTTAGTGAAACCAGAGCTTCCAAATCCCTGGGGAGGTGGGCACAGGGCAGGCACTGGGAATCTTTGTTGGGCTGGAGTTAATTACCCCTCCCTGGGCGGTGCCACAGGTTCCTGCACCTCCCTGCTCTGAGTGGGAAACAGCAAAATTATCCAGTGCCAACTGCTGATTGCACGTGATTGAGAAGGTGCTGGCTTTACTGCAGAGCTCCTGTGGAAATGGTGTGAGAAACTGGGCACTGAGCTGCTGCTGGTTCAGCACAGCTCAGCCTGGGGAGGCTCCGGCCCTGCCAGAGGGACGCAGCTTTGTCAGAGCAGCTGGAATTTCCTTTTCTCTCAATAGGTTCTCAAACCACATAAATTTTCTGAGGTAAATACTTGCAGGTTCCTTGCATGAGCTCAGCTCAGCCTCTGGAGGAGGAGATCTCCATGACCCACCTCACCCCAGCCTCCCCGAGGTGCCAATTCCTCTGCTCCACTGGCAGCACCACCTGCCACAGCCCCACCTGGGCACCAGCGACTCCCTGGAGGGGCTGGGATGTTTACCTAGGCATTAGAGCAGCTCTGGGTGATGCCCTAGGTTTTAACTTTTGTATTTTTCAAATCCTGCACTGCTCCGAGTGTAACTCTGCAGTTCCTTGTAGCCTGGAATTCCTGCTCTCTCGTGCTGGGCAGACACAACAAAGCCTCTCCAGGCTTTGCCTTCAAGGACAGCCAGGCTCTGCTAGGCCCAAAATGTGTAACCCAAAGCCTCTAAGGGGGGAGCAAGCTGAGGGGAATTACATCATTAAACTGGGGCTTTAATTGGAGAATTAACCGTGGTGTGCAAATGAACCAAACCTATAAAGGTGTGAAGAACTCGTGACCTGGGGTCCATCTTGGGGTCCATTTTTTGGAAGCAGCCTCTGGCTCCCCCAGGGTGTGCCTTGAAGGCTTTCAAATAAACACCGACCTTTATTCCCTTACTCTTGTCTAGTCTCTGTTCCTAGGTGGCTGGAGAAGGCATCACTGGGAGCAGCCTGGGATACTGCAGGGTGTCCTTGCCCATGGCAGGGGTGGAGTGAGATGGGTTTTCAGGTCCTTTTCATCCCAAACCATTCTGGGATTCAATTAATGGCCATGCTAAAAATACAGACTAAATATTTTATGTAATTAATTGAGGGACTTTCTGGGGAGCTCAGCTCCTGTCAGTCTGCAGTTCTAGGGGCGTTTTCTGTGACCAGGGATGGGAAGAGGAGGAATTCAGTTTGACACATGGAATTCAGCCATGGACCCTCCTGTTGTGAGGCAGGAGCTCGATGTGGCCTGTTCTCCACACTGCAGGTACCTGCAGTGGGTGAGGCTCAGCTGCATCTCCTCCATCGTCCTTGGCTTTCCATGGGAGTCTCCTGCTTGCAGCCACCACCTCAATGCCCTTGTGCTGCCTCAGGTCTGCACGGTGCCTTTCCACCCCAAACACTCCGTGATTCCTGCTGGACTTGATGATCTTTAAGGTCTTTCCCAACCCAGTGGATGCTGCGATTCTGGAGTGTCCCAGGGCTGGGAGAGGTGACAATTCCTGGGCCCCCTCCGTCTCTCCCTGTCCCCTGAGGAACCCCTGGGCTGTGGGAGCTGAGCCTGAGCAGGCTGGAGCAGAGCCTGGGGGGGCTCTAGCTCAGTCCCTGTGCTGGGGACCCCTGGAATGTGCTGGGCAGGAGGAGCCGTGGCTGCTCCTGGCTTTGGGGGGAGGGAGTCAAACTGGTGTTTCATGAATAAATAAATAAATGCTATTTTATGCTTGCTGGCACATCTGAAATAGCACCTCAGCATCCTGGAGAATATAGGGTTTAAATCTGAGTAGAGCATCAGCTCCAGAGGAATGGCTTCAGAGGAAGTCTGCACGAATCAGGGGGAAGGAGAATTGTGAGGTGCTGAAGTGACTCAGGAGCAGAGCTGGCTCTGATGGAATTTGCTGTGCCTCTCTGGATCAGGATCTCAGTGCCCCCCCCCCCCCCCGAAACGCCTGCTGCTGCACTGAGCATCTCAGAGCAGGAGTAAAAATTAAATTCGAGGTTTGGCAGTGAATTTCGGAATGTTTTGTCCTTTGAAATCCACCACAGAAACCCCCAAACCCTTCAATGCACGTTTGATGTGGTATCTCCCACTTAGAAAGAGCCACTTAGAGATATTTATCCAGTGGCTTGTTAAAGCAGCTATAAATAATCCATCAGCGCTGCAGAGCTGTCTGCTAATGTTCCTTTATTTACGGGAGGTGTGCTTTGTGTGGAGCAGGGAGTTTTCCTTAACTCCGTAATTCCCAAAGTACTCCTGTGCGGACTGCAATATCTGACAGGTAACGCAGGCTGCAACACAGATCAAGATATAAATTAGCAAAAGTGTGTCCTGAGGCTTCTCTGGTAGTACACGCAATGCTTTTCCCCTTAATTATCTTGTCATGATAATTTCCTTTCATTATCTTGCCATAATAAATTCAGTAGGTGAATTAGTCTGGAATAGTCACGGAGCAGCACGTGACTCTGACAGCTTTGGATTTGCTGTCAAGGTTTTTGCTGACAAACCAGAATCCCTCTGCTCCCTCCAAGAGCTGTTTGATGTTAATAGTGCCCTATTTTCCTCCCATCCCATATTTCTCCATGACAAAGCTGAAGGCAGAGCAGAGGGAATTGTGCAGTGAGTGGCAGAGCTGTGATTTGGGCAGTGGGAAATCAAACCTGGTGGTTTAAATGGGCCAGGGAAGTTCTGCAAACCTTTGTTGAGAGAGTTCGCTACTTGATTTAGAGGTTGTGGGAGTTTTGGAGGCTTTTTTTGTGTTAAAAAACCACAACAAAATACTTTTCTCCCATGTAGGGATTTAAGATCCACAGGGAGCAACTCCAGCTGAACAGACCGAGGAGTCCCACAGCCCTGGTGGTGGTGGGGTCCCAGCAGCAGCTTTGGGGTGGCCTTTTCTTCCCAGTGTGGAGGGAGGGACTGGAATGGGGCATGGAAATGCCTTTTCCAGTGGTGAACAGACAGAGCTGGTCTTAACCCTCCTTGCCCTCAGCTGAGGCAGCGCCAAAGCACCGGGCAGTGCCCCTGGTCCCATGGGAAAGAGGGGAAAGGCCAAAGGCCCCTGTCCCTGGCATAAAGGGAGAAGGCCCAGTGTCCCCAGGATAAAGGGAGAAGTCCTGTGTCCCCGGGATAAAGGGAGAAGGCCCAGTGTCCGTGGGATAAAGGGAGAAGTCCTGTGTCCCTGGGATAAAGGGAAAAGGCCCACTGTCCCTGGGATAAGGCCCAGTGTCCCTGGGATAAAGGGAGAAGGCCCAGTGTCCCCGGATCTCGCTAGCCGGGGTCTCGGCAGCCTCGTTAGCGGGGCTGCAGAGCAGAGCAGGTCCCTCCCATCCATCAGGGCCGCCCTTGGCAGCCACAGGGACCCAGGGAAGCTTTTCAGTGCAGGGCTGGGATCCATAACCACGATCACTCCCAGAGCAGCCGATGGAGGCAGCCCCGGCTCGTGCCCGGCCTGGGGACAGCAGCGGTCAGTCCCTGCTGCCCGGGTGTTTGTGGCACTGCCAGCTCACACCAGGAGCCCTCAGCTCCCTTCCCTGCCACATCCTGCTCTGGAAGCTCTCCAAGCTGCAAGGCTGCCTCGTTGGTCCCTTCTCCAAAGCTGCCGAAGCTTGGAGAGGATTAATGTGGATGTTTGGAAAAGGAGAACAGCCTCTCTCAACAGGTATGACTGGTGGCAATGCAGAGCCAGAGTCCCAGGAAGAGAGAAGAAATCATGGAATGGAGAGCACCAAGGGAAGTTTGGATTTCTTGGCTTTGAGGTGTGGGGGAATATAGAGTAAGGATTGGGAGCAAGACAGGGACGCCAAAAACTTCACTGGTTCTCATCTGAGATTGCATTTCTCCATTTTCTAGGGTTACACCACCTGCTCAACATCTGCTATTTTAAAGACCAGGCTTAAGAAGGGAGCTGCAGTTCTGTCACCAGGGATGGGCTGCACACGGGATGTCACCGGGGCTGACACCACAGGGGCAGAACCAGAGCAGGCAGCTGACACTGGAACCAGGAGACCGGGATCAGCCTGCACAAACCCTAAAAGGATGCAACTTCCCCATCCAGGCAGTGCTGGAGATGCTGCACACTCAGGGGAAATGTAACTGCACTCCTGTGGTTGTTTCTGTTGTACAAATTCCATCCTGATTTAGAGGATCTTCCGTTGTTCCTGGCTTCTCATTCACATTTCAAATCCTTTGATTTCCGTGCTAAATCCAGTGGGAGCTCAGTGCCACCGGTGCCATTTGCTCCAGGTGTTGATGGGATACCAGCAAAGGTGACAGGGAATGTTTTCAGCACAGAATTCCTTGTGGAGATTTCTCACTTCTCAGATTTTATTGCAACTCCTGCAGGTTGTAAAGGCGCACCAAAGGCAAACACTGGTTTTTTCCTGGACTGGGAAATACTTGTGGATCTCTCCTGTTTGTTTCTTGTACCATCTGCAGACAATGCCCCTGGATCCCTGGCAGTGCCCAAGGCCAGGCTGGACATTGGGGCTTGGAGCAGCCTGGGACAGTGGGAGGTGTCCCTGCCATGGCAGGGGTGGCACTGGGTGGGATTTAAAGTCCCTTCCTATCCAAACCATTCTGTAATTCTGATTTTCTCTGTGTCTGACCTCACAACATCCTTGTGCTCCTGAGCTACCTGCCCTCCATCCCAAATGCCAGAATCTCCTTTTCCCTGACACCGGGATTCTTACCAATGGATAAAGATCAGGTGTGAACCCGGAACGGGTGAGCAACAATGATGCCAACTGTGGGGCTGCCCAGTGCTCCTGGGGAGGCTTGGAGCAGGAATGGCACTGATCACAGCAGGGAATGAGGCCAGAGTTGAAGAGCTCCAGGAGGTTTGGGCAGTGCTGCCAGGGATGCCCTGGGTGGGGTTTTTGGGGGGTCTGTGCAGGGCCAGGGCTGGGCTGGGTGATCCCTGTGGGTCCCTTCCCACCCAGGATGTTCTGGGGGTCCATGAAAAGATGATGCTGTTACTAAAGGCATATTCTGTGTTTCACTCTTGTTCTCTAGTGGATAAAGATCAAAACATTCTGAAGATTTTAGTGTTGTAAGGAATAAAAAAAACCTGTGCTCAGAATGCAGCAATGGTAATAAAGCTCTTGACACCTGGATGTTGTTTCATCACCTACTCCTGCTAATGGAAATTCTTTAATTCTTTGGATTGGCCTGACTCCCGTGGGATTCAGGTGTGTAAAACTCCTGTTCTTCACCCTCATGTCCTCACTGGACGTGGGAGAACGTTTGTGGTGTGGTTTTCTTCTTATTTCATTTTAAATAAACGAAACCCCTCATTTACAGTGGTTCCTAAGCAACGAAGTACAGACGGGAAAAGCCAAACCAGCACCAGGTAATTTGTGTTTCCTTGTCTGAGCTTTTGAACGATGCTAAACCGGGGCTCTGGAGTCTGAGGTGCTGCTAATTCCTCTATGCAATCTGCAGCTCCTCAGCCTTTGATTTAAAACTTTTGGCCTTCCTGAGCACTGGAGAGGAGCTGGGGTTTGGCTGATTTACCCCGGAGCACTGAGCAGCAGCTCCAGCAGAAACTGGGGGTTATTTTCAGGCACAGGGGGAGCAGGAGAGCTCCTGAGCTGTGTCAGAGCCTGGGGAGGGATCGGTGCCACTGCCCCCGGGTCACAGCCACGGGACTGGCCCCAGCCAGGTCTCCTCACTTCCCAGTTGCCCAGGTTCAGCACGTGGATTTCACTCTCTCGTTATTTATTTGTTTTTTTCACTGCTGAATTTTCACATTTTCATTTTCAGGGCTTCCCAGTTACTCAGATTCAGCACGTGGATTTTACTCTCTCTTTATTTATTTTTTTTTTTCAGTGTTGAGTTTTCACATTTTCATCTTCAGGGCTTCAATGGTTCCAGACAAAGCAGCTTTGCCCAAAAGTGTCACACTGCATGAGATTTTTTCCTCCTTTTTTTTTTTTTTAGTGTTGTTTTTTCCCCTGCTTTTCCCTCGGCATTCTCTCTCTGCCATCAGGAACGGGGATGGTGCCTGGAAGGATTCTCTCTGTTAAAGCAGTGGTGTCACATCAGGGAGAGCTCTTTGTTTCCACCAGCCTGTCAAGCTGCTACGAAATGTTTTATACCCTTATTCCATTTGTGTTTCTGCCTGGCAAATACTTCCTGAGCAGTGGAACTGTGGTACTGAACACGTGAATCTGATTTCTTTTTTTATTGAGGTTTTTGTTGGTTTGTTTTGCCACGGGTGTTTTGTAGCTCATAAAGGGGTGAGGAGAAGCACCAGGTGCTTCCCACAGGTCTCTCTTCCAGCCCCTGCTAATTTTGTGACAGATTTGGCTCTAAATTGTTCCTTACCCAGAAGTATCAATAGAGAAATAGCTCTTTTTTTTTTTTTTTTTGCCTTATGGGGAATTTTATTACTAATTACCCCAGTTCTTCTGTTCTTGGCTGGTTTATGATGTGGGACTTCATTGCCCATTAAAACACCGGCTGTGGGATTTTTTCCTGAGCTTCCTGAGCACAGGGTGCTCCAGCCAGGAGCTGCTCCCGTGTTTGTTTGGGTTTTACCAACACAGAGAGAAACACTCGGACAGGCAGGAAACAAAATTCTCATTTTGTCTTCAGTTTCAGCCCTTGCAGACACAACAGGGCAGGAACAGAATCCCAGAACGGTTTGGGTTGGGAAGGACCCTAAATCCCACCCATCCCACCCCTGCCATGGCAGGGACACCTCCCACTGTCCCAGGCTGCTCCAAGCCCCAATGTCCAGCCTGGCCTTGGGCACTGCCAGGGATCCAGGGGCAGCCACAGCTGCTCTGGGAATTCCAGCCCAGCCCCTCCCCACCCTCCCAGCCAGCAATTCCCAATTCCCAAGATCCCATCCATCCCTGCCCTCTGGCAGTGGGAAGCCATTCCCTGGCTCCTGTCGCTCCATCCCTTGTCCCCAGTCCCTCTCCAGCTCTCCTGGAGCCCCTTTAGGCCCTGCCAGGAGCTCTGAGCTCTCCCTGGATCCTTCCCTTCTCCAGGGGAACACTCCCAGCTCTCCCAGCCTGGCTCCAGAGCAGGACTCCTGTAGGATGGTGAATCCCCTGGGAATTTTTGGTGAACCTCAGGAGCTGGAAAGGTTCCCATGAGTTTCACCAGGAACTGCCCCAGAGCTGGGATGTGACTGAAACCTCAGCCCTGGTTAAAATGCTGCAACATTCCCAGATTAGCACATTCTACTGGATGCACAATTAAGCTGGGGATAAAAATTAACTCAATAAAAGGGAGAGAAGGGGAAATCCAGGGGCTCTGGGTTGATTCCAGGGATTCCCTCAGGGATGAGGAGCAATGAGGGGTCGCTGTGAGGATAATATGGAAATGGGAATTGATGCCAAGCAAATTGCCTGTCAGGCAAAATTCTCCTTATCCCTGAGACTGTGGAAAAACTCCTTGGATTTGATTCCATGGAGCTGTGGCTGTGAGTGATGACATTCCATGGGAATGGGGCTGTTCTGCAGAAGCTCCTTTTGGAAGTTAATTTCCAGATTCTGAGCGGGATTGTTCGGAAGCAGAGGAAGGCTCAGGCTGCTGAGGACAGGCTTTGTACAGCCCAGCAAAGAAGCTGACGTGGAATTTCGGTCACCCACCAGGATAATAAACCCCAAATCCACATCTGCAGCCTGCAGCTCTCCCGGGTGCAGGAGGAGCCGTCCTGCCCTGGCCACCTCGGGCACTGCCAGTGATTTATTCCTGTAATCTTTGGGTTTGCTGGGATTTACAGCAGGAATTTACAGCTGGGAGCTCCTGCAAAGTAAAGGAAGTTTGTAAACAAAGCTTCTGTTGTAATGTGGGCTGTTAGTTAAAAAATATAAATATCACAGAATCTGGTGAGTCCTAAAATGGTTTGGGTTGGAAGGGACCTTGAAGATCATCCAGTTCCAACCCATTACCTTTTATTTTGTGTCGTGTCCCCTAAATGTGACAGTTCAAAGAGAACTCTTCTTGAAGGTTTCCCTGCCCTGTGGATGTGTCCCCATCACTTCACCTTTTGTTCAGCACCCACAGGAACCTGGAAATAAACCCAAAGGTGCCCAGAGGTGCAAAGGACCAGCAGGGAAAGCTGCTGGGAGCTCAGCCCCTGCCCATCCCGAGGGAAAGCTCTCCCAGTGCCCTGTGCCTTGGATGTGGCTGGAAAGGCCCTGCAGAGGTTCTGCTCTCCTCAGTGAACAGCAGGAAATATTCAGGCTTTAATTCTGTGTTCAGTGCCTGAAGGGGATGCACAGGAAAGGGGAGAGGGACTTTTTCCAGGGGCATGGAGTGATAGGACAAGTGGGAATGGGATCAAGCTGAAAGAGGGCAGGGATGGATGGGATATTGGGAATTGGGAATTGCTGGCTGGGAGGGGCTGGGCTGGAATTGCCAGAGCAGCTGTGGCTGCCCCTGGATCCCTGGCAGTGCCCAAGGCCAGGCTGGACATTGGGGCTTGGAGCAGCCTGGGACAGTGGGAGGTGTCCCTGCCATGGCAGGGGTGGGAATGGGATGGCATGGCATGGCATGGCATGGGATGATCTTGGGAGGCTGGGGGAGGTGGCTGTGACCTGCAGGGTCCTGCCCTGACCCTCCTGAGCTCTGCAGCCCAGGGAGTGCCTCGTTTCCCAGTGGATTCCCTTCCCATCAACTCCTGATCTTCCCCCTTCCAGTGATGATTTCCCATGGCAAAGCTGCTTTCAGCAATGGCTGCACCTTCCCAAACTCTGCCTCTCCCATGCCCCTCAGTCGCAGTGCCAGCACCACCACAGTGTCTCTACTGCTGCAAACAATCAGATTTCTGGGAGAAATTCCTCATTTTTACTGAAGACAATCTTAAAAATTTTTTTTTCTTATTTATTTGCTCACAGGGTACGCGTGGAGTAAAGCTTTTTGCTGCAGGTCCGATGTATATTTTTTATTCCTAGGAATTCTGGCCACAAGTTTAAAAGTGGTAGAAGGAATATTATTTAATTCTCTTAGAGTCATAGAATATTTTGGGTTGAAAAGGACCTTTAAAGGCCATCCAGTCAGAGCAACACCAGTCCAACCCCCTTGCCATGGGCAGGGATGGTTTTTATGAGATTCACACTGAATTGTGTTAGTGAAATAAGTTTTCCTTATTTTCCATTCCTGCCATTCTGTTGTCTCCTGCAAATCTGATCAGCACTGATTTTCTGTTTTCCTCCAAGGCCCTGATTAAATCTCTCAGCAGCCTGGAGCTGCCCATCAATTCCTGCGGGGCCGGGATTGCTCCGTGGGCTCCCAGTCGGAGCCCAATCACCGAGACAGCGTTAATTGTTTAAAGACCGGGCTATTGATCGGGTATTTTTCTACTTTCTTACTTAAGAAACTGCGTGGTATTGACTGAAATGTTGAGCAGATTTTGCCAGTGCCATTTCCCTGTCACCAGAAGGTGCAACCCCCTTCCCTCAGCGAGCTGGGTGCACTCTCTGTGCTTAGGGAGCTCCCCCACCTCACAGCAAATGGCTGCTGTTGCTTTATCCAGGATCATTATTTAGCTCTATTTTTTACCCTTTCCATTACCTGAATCAATTTTTCTCAGATCAGCAGCGAGCTGTATTTTCTATACAATCCTCTCTGTCCTTTTTAAAATACTGATGGATTGTCACTGTCCTTCCCATCTGATTTCCCTGCCATTCCATTTTCCCAGTTGTTTCCTAACAGCTCCAGAGCCCTTTATTTCCAGAGGTGCTGCTGAGCCCCCTCTCAGGAAGGGAGGGAAGATAAGCAGGGACAGCAGTTGATGCTGTGCCTGCCATGAGAACACTTCTCTCCCTTCCAACACTACGGAGAAATCCAGACTAATCCTATTTTTGGCCTGGCTGATAATTGCGCTCTTTCTGGCTGCATATTAATGAATGGAGTTTTCAGCATCCCTAATGAATTTTTATCAACAAGCACAAGGGGCTGTCTCTGCTGGCAGAGGTTTTTTAGGTCTGTCAGAGTTCCTCAGAATTCCTGCATTTATACGTGGTTTTGTATTTTCCTTTCCTGCTTGTGCAGAGTGCAGGGCTGGTTTTTTGGCTGAGAGACTCTTTGGGGCACAAAAGCTCTTTTTAAGCAGCTTCTTAATTATTATTCCAGGCTTCATCCCTGGCAGTGTCCAAGGCCAGGCTGGACATTGGGGCTTGGAGCACCTGGGGCAGTGGGAGGTGTCCCTGCCATGGCAGGGGTGGGGCTGGAGGGGATTTAAAGTCCCTTCCCACCCAAACCATTTCGGGATTTTGTGTGACAGTAACGTGGAGCAAAATTCCCTTTTCATGCCTGACCAGAACCCCTCAAACAACCCCTCCTAAGCCAAACCAGCCCCTCACAGCCCCAGCTCAGATCTTCCCTAGGCCTAGATCTTCTTTCAGATTTTCCCTAGGCCTCTCTCTGCCCCTGCTCTCAGAATTCCCCTGGGCTGGAGGTTTTCCCCATCCCCACGTGCCAAAGCCTGGTTGTGTCCCTGCCCATCACGGCCAGGCCTCTTCCAGTGCCAGGGTCCCGACTCTTGGGTGCCTGAACGTATCCAAGGAGGGAGATACGCTGCTGAATTTCAGCTGTGGGGCCTGGTTTCACTTCTGCACCCATTTCCTCCAGGCCCTGCTTTGCCTGTGTGTGGTGTTGGGGCCTGGCCAGTCCCACATCCCTGAATTCAGGGAGAGTTCCCACACCTCGGCTGGCTCCTCTCCTTGTCCCTTCTCTGAGGTTGTTCTGCTGCTCCTCTCCCTCTCGTGGCAGCTGCTCTGGTAGATCCCAAAGCTTCCAACATCAGCCACTTCAGATCCAGGGAATGGCACTCCCACCCCAAACTGAGGTGAGAGAATGTCATCCCTAGGGATCCCTGGAGTGCCTGGGTAGGGAACACCAGCTGAGACTGATGCCTTAGGTTTTAACTTTTATATTTTTCAAATTCTGCACTGCTTAGAGTGTAACTCTGCAGTTCCTTGTAGCCTGGAATTTCTGCTCTCTCGTGCTGGGCAGACACAACAAAGCCTCTCCAGGCTTTGCCTTCAAGGGCAGCCAGGCTCTTCTAGGCCCAAAATGTGTAACCCAAAGCCTCTAAGGGGGGAGCAAGCTGAGGGGAATGACATCATTAACCTGGGGCTTTAATTGGAGAATTAACCGTGGTATGCAAATGAACCAAACCTATAAAGGTGTGAAGAACTCGTGACCTGGGGTCCATCTCGGGGTCCATTTTTGGAAGCAGCCTCTGGCTCCCCCAGGGTGTGCCTTGAAGGCCCTTCAAATAAATCCTGACCTTTATTCCCTTACTCTTGTCTAGTCTCTGTTCCTAGGTGGCTGGAGAAGGCATCAAGACTGCTGGACATCTCACAGGGGCTGCAGCAGGAAACGTTTGTGCCCATTCCTGGCTATGTGAGTGGGAAACTGGGAAGCTCGTGGGGAAGAGGGGGAGACCCTGGACAGCTCCTCTCATGGGATCAGTCAGAGGATCAGGGGAAGGGGATTAGGCTCATTTCTGAGCTACCTTTTCAAGTGTCAGGGTTTTTTTGCTGAGTTTCACTTTATCTTCCCTAGCCATCTGCATTTTTGGAAGGAGCAATAACGTTCTTGCTTTGCTGTCACATTTTCCTAACATTGGTCTCCCGGAGCTCTCCCAGCCAGGGAGCAGGGACAGGGGAGTGACAGCTCTGAGGGAAGGCTGGTGGCCTCCACGTTGGATTGATGGGGATCCTTAGTGACAGCACAGGCTCCTGCTGCAGCACAGGAGCCCAGGGAGCCGCAGCCGAGCTCGTGGTGCCGGGTCTGGCTCCAAGCCGGACTTTGTGTCCCCACTGCTGTGCTGGGCTCCTGCAGCGCCCTCCAGCCCCAGCTCAGCTGTGTCACCCTGAGGGGCTGCTCCCCAGAGACTTCAGAAGGTGCCAGTTCTTCATCTGGAATTTCTAGTGGAATTTCTAGTGGTGGGGGGCTGGAATGGGATGGTCCATAAGGGATTTCTGGGATTTCTGATCCATCTGCTCCTACAGAAAGTGAAGTGTATTGCCCAGAGCAGCTGTGGCTGCCCCTGGATCCCTGGCAGTGCCCAAGGCCAGGCTGGACATTGGGGCTTGGAGCAGCCTGGGACAGTGGGACGTGTCCCTGCCATGGCTGGGGTGGGATGGGATGGGGTGGGGTGGGATGGGATGGGGTGGGGTGGGATGGGATGGGATGGGATGGGATGGGATGGGATGGGATGGGATGGGATGGGATGGGATGGGATGGGATGGGATGGGATGGGATTTAAGGTCCCTCTGAACCCCTGTGGTTCTCTGTGCTTTTAATCCCCAGCCACCCCTGCCAGGATGGAAGAGAGGAGGTTCGGGAGTCTCCCATTTCCACCCGGAATTTACCCAATCCCATCCTCAGCCCCTCTCCTCCTCCCACGTTTCCGTTCTGCCTCGGAGCTGCTGGAGCAGAGGCAGCCCGGTATTGATTTCCCTGCTCGTTCGGGTTCCTGCTGGGAATGCACAAACAGGAGAGGGGCCGCAGTCCCCAGGGCCAAACCCAGGGATTAGCGGCGCCTGTAGGGCTGTTTGTAGTTCCTTTGCACGGGAATCCCACACCCCGAGCGTCTCATGGCCCATCCCGGCCCTCTCCTGCGGGCTCGGAGCGGGAGGTGCCAGCGGGAGGTGCCCTCTGCCCCGGGCTGCCGCAGGAATTAGGCAGAGCAAGCCGTCGATATTCCCTTTCTTCCACCCCAGCACTCCTCAGCGGCATCTGATGAGTAGATGAGCACCACAAACCAATTAAGAACAAGAGGTATCATCCGGCTTTCTGCGGACTGAGATAGGGAATTAAAGCCGTTTCAGACGCAGCCTTGAGGTTCCAGGTTTCCCAGGCCAGGCAGTTTTCACAAATACTCCATTTTATTTTCCCTTCTGGTCGCACATCCAACAGTGCCAGGCTGGGAGGTGCCCGTGGCACCTCTGGAGATTCTCGGGGCATGGAACCGGGCAGGGGGGGAGAGCCCAGCCCTGGCTGTGCCCAGGAGGGGGGAGCAGGAGCCCCCTGTGCCCCCCTGTCTGTGCCCAGCAGCGCTGCCATCGATGGCCGGGGGACAACAGGCAATTTCACTTCTCTCCAAAGGCTTTTCCCAAAACTTGGCTTTTCAGGGGCTATTTACCATATCCGGGCCAAGATTTCCTGAAAAGATCGAGGAGAGGCTGCAGCAAAGCCAAATAATGGCACTCCTGGTGCAGCTCAGCCACAGGTGAGAAATAACCTTCCAATTCCATTAATTCCAAGTGCTTTTTGAGCAGACAACAATCTTAATATATTACATGTTTTTTTGACTGGTTAAATGCTTTCCAACCACCAAAATTTTTAGTTTGTGCCTTAAACTACAGCTTAAAGTTTGGGATGCAATTCCAAACCCGACAGCCTGGAAAGAAAGGGTGGGCTCTGCGCTTGGAGATGGTTTCCAAGCTAAACGATTCCGAGATTCTGTGGTGTGAGGTTAAATAGTTGTGAGGTTTGTGATCACCCCTGCTCCTGATAGCCTGGACCTTCTGGCACAGGATCATGGACTGGCACAAAAAATATGCTTTTAAAATTAACCAGAAATTAAGTAAATGAGCCAGCCCCGTATCCTCTTTAAAGCTGCCTCTAAAGCCAACCGAATGAAATGTTTGTAATTGAGGATGTGCTGGAGCCTCTCCCCAGGTAATTTTTGAATGTTGTCGTGTACAGGAGAAATCCGTGTTAGTGCTGATGATAATGGACCTGCAGAGCAGTAAATGGATTTCTGTGCTATTTTCCACCTGAAAGGATGACCCTTAGAATTCAACACCCTGAACACCGAGATTGTTATTGGGAAAGAGGGATAAGGAGGTGCTTCAGAGAATGGATGATTTAGGGGAAGTTGTGCAGGGGAGAGCTTCAGCCTGGCTGCCTGTGGAGCTGGGGGGAGGATTCAGCCACCAGCGAGGTCCCTTTGGCCGGGCTGAGGTGGGGGAGGAGGGATGGGAGCCCTGCCCTGAGCTCGGGGGTGAGCTCTGGGGTTCGGGGGCAGGGAGGTTGTCATGGGAACAGCACCAAGAGCAGCAGTGCAGAGGTGTGGGATGGGTGGAGGTCGGGGGGGTTTGTGTCTCCTCACCTCTTCTGGCATCCCTGTGTTCTGTATGAAGCAGCCCTCAGGGCTCCTCGGGTGCCAGAGCGGGTCCAGGGAAGGGGCTGGAGCCGCAGGAGCGGCTGAGGGAGCTGGGAAGGGGCTGGAGAATTCCTGAGGGAGCTGGGAAGGGGCTGGAGAATTCCTGAGGGAGCTGGGAAAGGGGCTCAGGCTGGAGCAAAGGAGGCTCAGGGGGGACCTTGTGGCTCTGCACAAGTCCCTGACAGGAGGGGGCAGCCGGGGGGGGTCGGGCTCTGCTCCCAGGGAACAGGGACAGGAGGAGAGGGAACGGCCTCAGCCTGGGCCAGGGGAGCCTCAGGGTGGACGTTGGGGAAATTCCTTCACGGAAAGGGTTGAAAAGCATTGGAATGGACTGCTCAGGGCAGGGATGGAGTCCCCATCCCTGGAAGGATTTGTCCCCTGTGGATGTGGCACTTGGGGCAGTGTGGCCTGGGCAGTGCTGGGGAGCAGCTGAATTCTCGAGGGCTTTTCCAGCCCGAGCTGTTCTGTGATTCCCTGGTTCCCTGAAGCCCTGCTGACACTCCAGAGCTGCTGCTGCAGCCTCACAGCTCTGTGCTTGTAACCCGTGTCCTCAGCAGGCCAGAGCCCTTCCTGGCACTCAGAGGTGCCAGCCGTGGCTGCTGGGGCTGCAGGAGGTGCTGGGGCCATCCCAGGGCACTCATCCCATCCCAGGACGCTCATCCCATCCCCTCTGTGTTTGCAGTGACTCTCAGTCCCCAAAGCCGAGGAGCAGCTCCTTCCCTGCAGGGATCAGAGAGCCGGCAGCCGGGAGCTGCTCCCTAGGGAAGGCAGAGCTGCTCCCAGGGGAAGGCAGAGCTGTTCCCTAGGGAAGGCAGTGGGAAGCCCCAGCAGCACCCACCCCTCAGGAGATGCGGTCCGACACCACTGCATTTAAAGCAAATCTCTTCTCCTGTTCTCTCCTCCTGCCCTCTCCCGTCATCCGCCCGTTCAGAGCTCCCTCATTAAGGAGCTGCAGGGAAAACGAGGAGAGGATGTTTTATTCCACGAGTTCCTGGCTGCAGCAGCTCATCATATACATTAAATAAATATTAAATGGCAATAATTACTTAGCTCTGACTCAGTGTATCAAACATAAAATACTCATCTGCACAGAAGCACCTCAGTGTTCTTTCTTTGCCTAATTGATTCATTTACTAAATCCATTAGGAAGAACTTGAAAGGACACTTGGATTGCAGAAGGAAGGAGAATGCCACGGGGAGGGGGAAAGGTGGGAGATTTCACCTCCAATGAAAATTTAAAGCTCGATCCAGGCAGCCAAAGCAGACAGTTATTCATGTCAAAACTCACATAATAAAATAATGGAGTTGGGGAATAGGAACGCCCAAGGAACCAGGTTTGCCCTTCTGCTATTGCAGGCTGAAAATCAAACTACCCTGGCAGAGTTCGCTGGTTTAGAGGCTAAAACTGCAGTTGGGGAATGTTCTGTGGTGTCAGCTGTCACCGCCCCTGGGGGTTCTGGCTCTGCCCTAATCTGTTTGATCGCTGATTTCCTCTGGAGCTCCCAGGGAGGAGCAGCAGGGATCCACTGCTGCAGGTTCATCCCGGAGCTCCTCTGTGCCTTCCTGTGCCTGGCCATGAGCAGAGGCAGGGCTGGCAGTGACCTGGGCAGGTTCTCGGGCTGCCCTGGGCTCCCGGGGCCAGGCTGGGGTCAGGATCGGTGCCAGGCAGCGCCCGGCTTCAGTGCCAGCACACGGCGCTTGGGAAGTGCGGATAAAGCCGAGCTTTGCTGCTCAGACCCCAACCCAGGCTGTTCCAGGGGGGCTCAAACTGCTCCTGGGGCTTCCCGTGGTGTGCAGGGGGTAAACTGGGAGGAAAGGCATGAACGGCATCAGCTGCCCATGGAGCAAGGCAGGATCCTGCGGGCTGAGCTCACCGTGGGGGCTCCTGTGAGGGACTGAACTCCTGGGGCTGCACTGTCCACCCACACTGAGCCCCTCCTCGGTGCTGCTGCCCATCGGGGCCACACTGGGCAAAAACAGCAGGCAGCAAACTCCTTCTTCTAATTTCTTCTAATTATTTTTTTTCTTACAGAAGTGTGGATTATATTTGTTAATTAACCAATGAAATTAACACACGATTCTAGTTTTTTTCTTTTCTTAACCTATCCTGATCTAATTCTAGCAATCGTAAGCATTACATGGGTATTACACAGATCTGTGTGTACAGTTTCTGTCAGCTCTTAGTGTTTATGTGAACACTGTGTCTAAAAAAAGGTGAACAATTTCATTCTATCTAAAAAATGTGAACAATTTCATTCTATCTACATTTTGTCTAAAATAATACATCTAAAAAATGTGAACAATATAGTTCTATCCATATCTTGTCTAAAATAAAGAACTCTATGAGAGGATAACACTGCTACAGCAGAAAGAACCATGCTCAAGGTCTCTGCTGCAGCTTTCCAATGTTTAAGGCACTTTGCATGTATTTCTACTAGAAGTTAAAATTCTATATTTCTATTTCACTTTGGTGAGATTTCATGGATCTCAGTTTGTCCAAAGGCTTTAATTCAGCTCCTGTGCCTTGGCTTTGCTCTGGGCCCGAGGGCAGAGATGCTCTCACTCTAGCACTGCGGCAGCCAAAGCAGAGCCCCGGCAGTGCCCAGAGCAGGGGGAGCGTGGCCGGAGCAGCAGCCCCGGGTCCGGCCCGAGCCCGAGCAGCAGACCCGGGTCCGGTCCGAGCCTGAGCCCCGGGTCCAGCCTGAGCCCGGAGTCCCGGGTCCAGCCCCAGCCCGAGCCCCCAGTCCCAGCCCCAGCCCGAGCCCCCAGCCCCAGCCCCGCTCCAGCCGGGAAGGGCTCCAGCAGCAGCAGCTCTGCGAACGCCTCCGCTCGCTCCCGGCTGGCTTGGGGGGAGCTGAGTGCCGCAGAGATAATTACCGGGCACCAATTAGGGCTGGCAGCAATTACGGCAGTAACTTAAAGATCGGGAGGTATGAACCGGCCCTGTTAAGGGGCCTCTGGGCCGCTCGGAAGCTCCACTCTGGGCATTTCGTGGCTCTGTTCAGCTCCTGGTTCACAGCGCGCTGGGCGAGGATGTGATGGGAGCTGCAGGGGGAAGGGGCTGGGGCTCGCAGTGCTCCCAGATCCGGATCCCAGGGGCTGGGGGAGCTGCTGGGAGGTGGCTCCGCATCGCCAGGGTGAGCAGGGGACAGAGGGAGGGAAGGGAGGGATGGAGCTGCCCTGCTGCCCCTCTGCCCAGCTCTGCCCCCTGCCTCGGGGCCATTCTGACATCTGGGCTGATGCTGCTCCCACCCCCCTGCGGTCATTCCTCTTGAATTAGAAAGAAACTGTGAGGAGCCGTAATTACCGGGCGTGGAACTCACGAATATTCATTTCTCCTTTCTGCTACTGACAAAAGCTGGATTTTAGAACGGGCTGTCTCTCCCCGCTGCTCCAATCCCCGCTCACAGAACGCTGCGGTGTCTGCAGGAGGATCCCTGCACTCCCCGTGGAAACCGGGGCCATCAAAAGTCACACAAACCAGGAGAGTCCGGGGCTCTGCAGGCAGAGGGTTTCTGGGAACCACAGGGATTTGTAGATGAATTTCCTCATTTAAAATAATTCCCTTCCCCTTTCCCTTGACTGCAGCATTTCAGGCTCCAGAGTGGTTCAGCTGAAAAGTTCGCTTTTAAAAATGATTTTAAAAAATCCCAGCCTCAATCCCTGGCAGAGCAGCTTCTCATACCGATTGATTTTGCTGTGTGATGACATGCATTCCTTTCCCTCCCCTCCAGCTCTTGTCTCAGCACGCAGGGTGTCCTTACGATGCACCTCGAGTATGAAAGGCTTGGCAGCAATTAAATTAAATTACAATAGCGTGTAATGCTCACATGGCCCCGTGGCCGGGATCACATCCATGGGCACTGACAGGGCAAGGCCCGGTGAGGTGATTTAAAGGCTGTTTAAAGCTTGCATGGGGGTTTCCATTCTGCAGGAGGAAGGGGCTCCTGTTGGAGAGCAGACACGCCATGGAGCTGCCCCTTCCCATCCCTCACCCCTCACCGGGCTGTCCCTTCCCCTCACTCACCCCGTATGGGGCACTGCCAGAGGGCAGGGATGGATGGGATCTTGGGAACTGGGAATTGCTGGCTGGGAGGGTGGGGAGGGGCTGGGCTGGAATTCCCAGAGCAGCTGTGGCTGCCCCTGGATCCCTGGCAGTGCCCAAGGCCAGGCTGGACACTGGGGCTTGGAGCAGCCTGGGACAGTGGGAGGTGTCCCTGCCATGGCAGGGGTGGGATGGGTGGGATTCAAGGTCTGTTCCCACCCAAACCCGGCTGGATTCCTGGGATCCTTCACTTGAGGGGACAGGAGGTGCTTTTTGCTTCACCCGGCTCTTGGCTCATAATCTGCTGCTGGTACCAAGTGTGGCTGGAGATGGTGCCCAGGGAAGCCCCTCTGGCCCTCACCCAGTTTCTCCAAGCCTTATTCCAGGATGTTGGAAGGAGTAAAACCCACAGAGGGACTTCTCCCCTCCATCCACAGCGCAGACAGAGCTTTCCCCCTCTGGCAGCAGCGACTGGGGGGCTGGGAAGGTGCTGAGGGCTCCATCCGTGACTGGAACAGGGACACAACCATGAAAGTGCCACAACCACGCATGGCCCCACCGAAGGCTCCCCTCCGAGCTCACACTCCAGGGATGAAGCACCAGCTAGAGGGAGGCACAGAGCTCAGTCCTGGTTTTCCAGTGACTTATGCCTGACCTTCAGCAGCCACTCGGCTCACCCAGCTCCCCTTCCCCACGGAGATAATTCCACAGCAGAGGGCTTTGCAGATTAAATGGCTCATTGGCTCCCAAATCACTGCTCTTCCTGGAAATCATTTGCCTACTGCTCCTTCCAGATGCCAGCCGGGATGCCCCCTGCTCCCGCGGATGGTGGCACACTCCAAGCTGTTCCCCCGTCTGCCTGCTCAGGGTAGGGCTGGGCAAGCCCTGCCAGCTCAGCCAGGACAGGGAATGGCTTTAACCTGGAGGAGGGAGCGCTTAATTTGGATATTGGGAAGGAATTCCTGGCTGGGAGGGTGGGGAGGGCCTGGCACAGGGTGCCCAGAGCAGCTGTGGCTGCCCCATCCCTCGACCAGTGCCAAGCATTGTGCCAGGGAAGGTTTGGGTTGGATATCAGGGAAAATTCCTCCGTGGACAGGGCTGTCCAGGCCTGGCACAGCTGCCCGGAGCAGGGGTGGAGTCCCCATCCCCAGAAGGATTTAAAAGCTGTGTGGAAGTGGCACCTGGGGACAGGGGGCAGTGCTGGGTTGGTATTTGGACTTGGTATTAAAGTCCCTTCGACCCTAAAGATTGCAGGATTCGGAACCTTTAGCGCTGGCTTTGGGTTACCTGCTGTGCCTGGGGACCCTCCCAGCCCCTCTGCTAATTCCCTCCCACAGCTCCCAAGGCCAGAGTCCTTTAATGAGGCCGTTTCTGTAAAACAGCCAGAGATCTAAAATGGCAGACAAGGCCCAAAGAAACAACAACAGAAAGCAAAGAAAGTTGTGGTGACTCCTGGATGACAAACTCTGGGATTCTAAACTGCTGCTCTCCTCTTCCCTGCGTCTGTGGAGACTGTAAAGCAAACCAGCACTCGACTCAGCTCCAGGTCCTCAAGTGTTTACGCAGTTTTTAACCTCTCCTTGTGCAAGGAAATAATACAAAAGCGGCAGATATTATGGAAGTTTGTAAAACTGGAGAACACCAGTGACCTGTGTAATGCACAGGGGCTTTTCAAAAGCTTTAACTCCAACATAAAACCCTCCAGTGTATTGAGTAAGGCACTATGAAAGCAGAAGTTAAATGGATTAAGAGCACTGAAAAGGAATAGCTGCATGTTGGAAATCACTGCCGTGTGGAAGTGTTTGCACTGAGACTCTGCAGGGCCTCGCCAGTGCTGGAATCAATCCTTCGGAAGGATTTTACTGTTGATTAAAATGTAAAGAAAATCTACCAAAACAGTGGAGCAGCTCCTGCTGAGCTAATGCTGAGCAGGAATCTGCCGGGTGGGGGAATATCCACCTCACCTGGCCCCTCACGGCAGGGAGGACATGGAGGGGCTGGACTGGAAATACAATTCCAGGAGGGAATGGAGCTGGGGAAGGGGCTGGAGCTGGGGAAGGGGCTCAGCCTGGAGAGAAGGAGGCTCAGGGGGGACCTTGTGGCTCTGCACAAGTCCCTGACAGGAGGGGGCAGCTGGTGAGGGGATCTTGGCACTCAAGTCACTAATTGGAACTAATTAACACTAATTAACATCCATGTTCACAGTCACATGCTTAGACACTTCAGGAGCTCCCTGGCTGCTCTGGGATGAGCCCTCCAGCCCCTCCGGTGCCCCTGGATCTGGGATGAGCCCTTCAGCCCCTCCAGTGCCCCTGGCAGCCCGGCTCAGGTCGGGGCACTCTGGGCTCTGCCAGCACAGTCTCATCCCTGGCACCGAGCTGTGGGTCTGTGCTTGGATTTCTCTGCCAGTTCAGCTCCCTGATGAGCAGAGGTGCTTCTCCCTGTGCCAGTGCTGTGCCTGTAATTGCCTCAGTGACACATCTCGTGTGGCTGCTGCTCTCGATGGCCTCACCCAGCTCCTTTCCTCACCTCCTCCCCTCACTTCTCATTAGTGAGGTGCCTGTGGCTGTCATTTTGTTCCTTGTTTTCCTAATCCTGGAGATTCAACAGGCCAGGGCCCCACTGCTGCTTTTGGTTCCTTCTGGGTGATCTTTACACCTGCAGAGATCCAGCCTGGCCTTGGGCACTGCCAGGGATCCAGGGGCAGCCACAGCTGCTCTGGGAATTCCAGCCCAGCTCCTCCCCACCCTCCCAGCCAGCAATTCCCAATTCCCAAGATCCCATCCATCCCTGCCCTCTGGCAGTGGGAAGCCATTCCCTGGGTCCTGTCCCTCCATCCCTTGTCCCCAGTCCCTCTGCAGCTCTCCTGGAGCTCCTTTAGGCCCTGCAAGGGTCTCTGAGCTCTCCCTGGAGCCTTCTCCTCTCCAGGGGAACATTCCCAGCTCTCCCGGGCTGTTCCCATGAGCTCTGAACTGCTGTGTTTGCTCCCATCCAGCCAAAAGGCACAGACAATGCCAGTGGGGATGGAATGCTGCTAATCTGACTTTTCTTTCCCTTTGGCCTGGTAGGAGGAGCACAAGTTCTGCCTCCCTCTGCCATCCAGGGAAAGGCAGTTTGTTTGTCGTGACAGCACCAGCACTGAAGGAGCAAAGCTCTGGGATTGGGATCTGGGCCCTTGGAGAAGGAGTTGTTTGGATATGTCATTTTTAACCTGTTGCAGGGAGCAGGAGGAGCCTGGCTGGTGTCTGTCCCACGTGCTCAGTGTCCGTCACACGCGTGGATGTTTTTAACAGCTGTTTAAATATTCCTGTTCCCAACTTCCAGGTTGGGAACGGGAATATTTAAACCCAGACCCTGCAGCAATAAAACCCTCAGCCAGCAATGGCCCCGTGTAGCTCTGGCAGCGCTGGTTTGGGTGGGGTGCCACCCTCAGCTCCGGTTATCCCGGTTATCCCGGTTATCCCGGTTATCCCAGCTCAGCTATCCCAGTTATCCCGGTTATCCTGGCTCGGCTATCCCGGTTATCCCGGTTATCCCAATTATCCCCGTTCTCCCAGTTATCCCAGCTCAGCTATCCCGGTTATCTCTGCTGCTATCAGAGCAGAGCAGCCAGAGGCAGCCTGGCCCCTGCATCCCAAACCCAGAGCCGGGGCTCTGCAGAGCTGGCCGTGCTCCCCTGCATCCCAAGGAGGGCTCAGCAGGGATCATGGAATGGCCCTGGAAAACCTTCCCGTGCTCAGCTGGGAGAGGAGGAGAGGCCAGGCCGTGCCAAGGGTTCGATGCTGCCTTGGAGGCACCGATGGAATCCCCAGGGTTGTACCCGGCCCTGCCAGGTGGGTCTGGATCTGTGCACATCCTGCACATCCTGCACACGCTGGGGTGTGCAGAGGTGACCGGAATTCCTCCCTCCCTGCCTGCAGGGTGGCACTGCTGGCACTGGGCACTGCTGGCACTGGGCACTGCCCCGGCCGGTGCCCGAGCAGTCACCCAGCACCCACCGGGCGCAGGCACTGCTGGAGCTCAGGGCAGTTTCCACGGGGGTTTTTGGCATTTATTTTGGGTTGTTGCTCCCTCCTGCAGGGGGTGAGCTCAGGTCCTGGCAGGGCAGTGCCAGGCTCTGGTCTGTAGTGGGGTTTGGTGCCCCTGTTTGGTGGGTTGAAGGAAATCTCTATTCCCCCTTCCAGGGGTGCAGGGGTCTGGGATCGTGGAGTCCTGGAATATCCTGAGCTGAGGTGACCCCCAGGGACCATGGAGGGAGATCAGCTCAGCGGGTGAGAGCCGGTGCTGATAACTCTGAGGCTGTGGGTTTGACCTCTGTGTGGGCCATGCACCCAGGGCTCGGGCTGGATGTTCCTTGTGGGTCCCTCAAGCGCAGAATTTCCTGGGGTTCTGTGTGATCCTGAGTCGGGCTCCTGGCCCTGCACAGGACAACCCCAAGGATCCCACCCTGTGCCTGAAAGCCTTGTCCAACTAAGCTAAAAGCAGGTGAGGCATTTCCAACTTCTGAAACTCTCCTCTAAACATTCTGAGAACTGAAAACACAATTTCTCATCATTTTGAGGTTTCATTTTATATGCTTTTTGTTATTCATGCATTATTTTACAAGGCAGCAGTCAAACCAATGGCTTGTCATAATATGACATTATTGCTGAAACATTCTCTTATTTTAATGTCATTTATAAAAATCAGCTGCTATGACTGATCAGCACCGATTAAAATACATAATCTGCTTTTCCAATCCAGCTGTCTCTGCCGTATGGAGCAGGGAGGGAAGGGGGTGGGGATTAGGTTTGGTTGTTCACAGTTCCCTCTGCAGTGGGCAGCCTCGGGAAGCCACAGGCAGGCAAGGAGCAGTTGGAGTGAATCCTGTGCACAATGAATTCCACACTGTGTGCCCTGGGCCGTTGTGCAGACATTAATGCAGTGCCAGACACGCTCCATCACACGTCTGCTGGTGGCTGCTGGTGGCCACGGCCAGCACCAATGGCCACGAAAGCCCAAAGGAGCTCAGTTCCCTCCTGGGAAACCACGCTGCCTTTGTGTGCCAGGGCTGGTGTTTGTAACCCTGAGATGCTCAGGGAAGGGAGATCCTAAAATCCTGTCTGCCTGTGGGGTTTGGTGTCCTGGGGCCACCCCGTGTGATGCCTTGTCTGTCTCAGCCAGAGATAACAGCGTGAGGGGGCTGTGAGGAGTGCCCAGAGCAGCTGTGGTTGCCCCTGGATCCCTGGCAGTGCCCAAGGCCAGGCTGGACACTGGGGCTTGGAGCAGCCTGGGACAGTGGGAGGTGTCCCTGCCCTGGCAGGGGTGGGATGGGTGGGATTTAGGGTCCCTCCCATCTTGAACCAGTCTGGAACTCTTATTCCATTCCCTGCTCAGTCACTGACTCCATCCCTGGTTCCGAGGTGAGTGGCTGCATTGAGGGAGATGGACACACATTCCCTGAGGGAGATGATGGACACACATTCCCTGAGGAGATGGACACGCATTCCCTGAGGAGATGGACACGCATTCCCTGAGGGAGATGATGGACACACATTCCCTGAGGGAGATGATGAACACACATTCCCGGAGGAGATGGACACACATTCCTTGAGGAGATGGACACATTCCTTGAGGAGATGGACACGCATTCCCTGAGGGAGATGGACACACATTCCCTGAGGGAGATGGACACACGTTCCCTGAGGGAGATGATGGACACACATTCCCTGAGGGAGATGATGGACACACTTTCCCTGAGGAAATGGACACACATTCCCTGAGGGAGATGGACACACATTCCCTGAGGGAGATGATGGACACACATTCCTTGAGGAGGTGGACGCACATTCCTTGAGGATATGGACACACATTCCCTGAGGGAGATGATGGACACACATTCCCTGAGGGAGATGATGGACACACATTCCCTGAGGAAATGGACACACATTCCCTGAGGGAGATGATGGACACATCCGTGGCTCTCTCTTCCAGGCTGCACCATGCTGAGACCCTGAGCTCTTCAAAGGCCCTTAATTAAAGCTGGATCATTGATCCTGGAGCTCCCTGCAAGTGATCCCCTCTTGACTGGGGACCCGCTTGGATTTGTGCAAATCCCTCACCCCTCCTTTGATGCCTTCCCTCACTTGCCCAAAGGCTCCTCCTTGCCGCTGCCCCGCCCTGCTCCCAGCATTTTCCCTGTCTGCATTTTCCAGCCCTTTTTGCTGTTTCTTTGCCTGTGGGACACAGGTGGAGTGGAGGGACACCAGAGCAGGCTCAGAACATGACACTGGTTCCACTTCTTGTGCCCTCCTCGGGAGAGGCCTCCTGGGGCTCACCCTGCTCCACCTTGGCTCAGGAACACAAAGCATTTTTTGGCTTTAGAAAGCAAAAGTAGGCACCGCTTGTCTTGTAAGACCCTAAGAAAGCTGCATGCCCTGATTTAAAAATGCCCTCGTGTCACAACTGATGCTCCCTTGGAGTTTTTCATATTAGAATATTGCTGTTATTCATTAAATCCCCGATAAAGCTGCACTTAATGCTCCCCTAATAGAATGTGCATCTTTAATTCTGCTGAATGTGTAGTTTGTCACTGATGCAAAGTGTACTCATTAATTAAATAAGACTTAGAGACTCATAAAGCAATTGCTCCAAAATGAGATGTTATTTACATCTAAGGATATTAACAGTTAAGGAAACCTAATTTTTCCCTGATCCAATCTGTCTTGGAATTCCACTGATATTTTAACAGTCCCCTGATTTAATGATTGAAAATGCATTTTCGATATTAAACACATTTACAAAGGAATAAGGGATATTTTTCAATAAAATTATTTGCAAAGGAATCAGGGAGATCCTTCAGAATAAATAAGGCTGATATGCAAAAGGCTAATTTTCCAAATAAATAAACTCTGATTCTTCGAGGGGAATGAGAACAACGGAATTAAACCGCATGTGAATTTCAGTCTATTTTTTAAAGTCAATATTTTAATGGTCATAACTGTAGTAATGAGCCTCAGGATATCCTGGTGTTGTGACGGATTTCGGTAGGGAAAAGGGTGCCTGTCCTGCTTTCCTGGGTCGTGTCTTGCGGGGCGTCTCAAGCTCTGCTGCTCATTATCTCTCACCCGCTAATCAGCAAGCGGCAGCCAAATCCCATCCCTTATCAGCGCTTTATCAAGGGCTCATCAAGGGCCGGGAGCTCTCCGGGCCCGGAGGGAGCTGCTGCCACCGCTGGATTAATTCAGCTCGAACAGACAAACCCTCAGCCCCTTTGTTGCTGTTGATTCCCCTTTTTCATGTAAATGGCGATGAAGGATGCACCACACTTGTCTCTCCTTCACCAAGGTCTTTGTCCCTGCTCCTCGTGTAATTAAAGTTTTCCTAGAGCAGGGCTGGGAAGGCTCGGGATTTCCGAGCCCCCGGGAGGTGTCGTTTGGAGAAACATTAACCCAAACATTAACTGGGCTCCTTTGATGCCGTGTTTGCTGTGGAATCGTTCCCAGCGGCCTCATCCCGCTGGTCCCGCACACAATTAGCACTTCAGCTCCCGGCTTCATTAGCGCCCGGCTCTGTCAGGGCCAGCCCTGAAGTTGTTCTCGTTGAGTTTTTAGCACAAAGGCACGGCCCCACGCCGGCCCTGCGGAGCAGCTTTTTATTAAATCGATGGGTATGGCCCAGCCCTGCCTGGAACCCTTCAGCTGCCACCGCTCCCCCGGCGTGGCCTTTGTGCTTGTGAAAAACGAGCTTCACCCTCCTGTTAGGATGGAAAAGTTTAATAAAGGACAATAAGGGACAAAGATAATAAAGCAAAAATCACAGCGCTGGGTGCTTTGGTGCTCAGCCAAGAGCACCCTGCTGTCCTGGGGACTCCCTTTACATACACATCGACTTATTACATATTCATAAACAATTATACATATTCAAACCCTTTCCAGGAGCAGTTCAAAGATGGATGCAGTTCTCCCTCTCTCCTGTAGTTCCCAGAAGCAGCAGATCGCTGTGGGGAGAAGCCTTTTGGCCACACACATTATCTTACCTGGTGCTGAGAGTTGGTGTGCTGCAGCAGGAGTGCAAGCACACAGTTCATAAGCACAGCTATTTCTAAGTTTTTGGTTGAATGAAAAAAAGTATTAAAAAAACCCCACATCTTCACAACAAAGCTGCCTTATGTAGCATCTATTTTGTAATAAAGCAATTTTCCATACAGCATCTATTTGTGACAAAGCCACTGTTACAAAAGCTACTTTTAACATCGCTTATTTTAACATTTGCAGAAAGCCAGTATTATAGCATCTATTTATCACAGTGCTTTTCCTCCTCTCCTGGTCCCACCCTATGGATACTGAAGAAGCTTCAACAGAGAATCTCTTCAGCTCTCTGCAGCAGTTTGTGAGAGTTCTGTCTTTCCCATGCAGATTACTTTAAACAAAATTACAGCATTGTAAACTTCTTGCACCTGCAGGTTGTTCTGCAGTATTGTTATGGTTTTAACTAGATAAATATTTAGGGATGGATGTCTTAGAACTTGGCCAATCCCCTCAGGGGGTGGATGGCCAAAAGACCAATTCCCTTCTGCCATCGAACACACTCTTGTGAAGTAACAGATAAAAGCCTTTGGAAAAATTATTAAATCGCTTCCATTTATCCCTGAGCTTGGATTCCGTGTAATTTCTCTCCTCAGCCATGGTGAGAACAGCGGCAGCACCCTTTGGGCTCCTCTCCCGCTGTGGAAGCGGTTCTGCCCTCGGGGCAGGAGTTGCTGTGTGTGCTGCCCCATCTCCCCCTCCCACCCCCGTGTCCTTGCAGTGCTCCCGCTGAGCCCTCCCTGGACAAACGCCTGGAGCTGCCGTCAAGGTGGCCCAGCTCCACCCACAAGAACAAAGCAGGGGAGGGTGGAACAGAATAGAAAATCTGAAGTTGGAAGGGTCCCACAGTGCTCATCTGCCGGCTGTGCTGTGGGGATTTGTGCCCCGCCACCTCCGTGGATAAGGCATGGATGCATTTCTGCCTCGGAGCCTTTTCCCAGAGTATTCACACTCAAGCCTCCCCTCCGTGGGAGTGAGCTCTGAGGTTGGGGAGTTCTTGATTTTCGCTCGCCTGCTTTTTTTATTAGAGAGAATTTTCCATGGGGGAGGTGAAAATGTAGAGTTGTTCATAATGGTTGTGGCTTGATTTAAGGTTTTCAGAAATACTCGCAAAGCATTCTATTTTCTGTGCATGGTGACAGTGTGTAACAGGAACTGGACACCAGGGGGAATTTATCCATGGAAAGGGTGCTCAGGCCTTGGCAGGGGCTGCCCGGGGAGGTTTGGAGTGCCCATCCCTGGAGGTGCCCAAGGAATTCCTGGAGGTGGCACTCAGAGCTCTGGGCTGGGGACAAGGTGGGCATCGGGCACAGCTGGGACTCCATGGGCTGGGAGGGCTTTTCCAAACTAAGTAATTCAGGGATTCTGTGATCCCGTATGAAGCACTCAAGCTTTCAGGCAGTTTAAGGACATCAGCCTCTTTAGAAAGGAGCTGTCTGATGGCACAGCCCGCTGTGCTCGCTGCAGGGAACAGCGCTGCGTCTCCCTGAGCTCCCTCGGGGGTGCTGATGCCCGCAGAGAGAGCTCAGGAGGGGCTCTTGAGCCGCCACACAGCAGCCGGTGCAGTGACGGGCACGAGCAGGGAAATAATCCAGGAGCTGGTCTCAGATAAAGAAAACGAGAGGGGTCTCTTGTACAGGTTCCAAGGAGGTTTATTCAAGGCAGGCTCCAGGGACAAGAGACGGTTACTGAGGAGCGTTCCAGGGTTTTATAGGGCAGTGGGCAGCCAATCAGAACTGGGCTGGGGGCGGGGAGGATGTGGATTGACAGCCAACGATCCAATAGGGGAGAAGAAGGGCGGGGTGAGGGAGAGGGGTCCAATGGGGCGTCGAGTAACGGGGAACGTTCCAGAACACAGGAATGTTGGTGAGGGATGGTGCGGACTCGGGGGGTAATGCATAAATATACACTGGGGGGTAATAGATAAATACATACTTGGGGTAATGCATAAATACATACTCAAGGGTAATGCACAAATACATAGTGAGGGGGTAATACATAAATACATACTCAGGGGGCAATACATAAATATATACTCAGGGGGCAATATATAAATACATACTCAAGGGGCAATACATAAATACATAATGGGGGTAATACATAAATACATTCTCAAGGGGCAATACATAAATACATACTCACGGGCAATACATAAATACATACTCAGGGGTAATACATAAATACATACCCGAGGGGTAATACACAGGACTGGCAGGAGGGCCAGCTGGCCAGTCAGAACTGAGCAATGTACCCAGCAGGACAGGGGACTGTGGGAACTCACCATAACTCCAGAGGAGATGTCAGACCTCCGAGCCAGCCCACCGTGGGTCCAAAGCCTCTCTCGGGCCCTGGGGCTCATTGGTCATTCTAGTAGTGTGCCAAACCACTGCAAGTCTGAATCTGTGGGTCCCTTTCTTGCCCCACGCAAGGAGAAAGCTGAGCCAAAGGCACAGGTCATGGGTGTTCTCCTCCAGGGCAGGACCAAGCTCTGCTGCCCACGTGGCAGAGACGGCAGGGCTGGAGCAGCCAGGGGTTTGCACATGGGAGGTGCTGAGCTGCCCCTGCTCCCTCTGACCCCTCCACCCTTCAAATCCCTGCCCGTGTTGTGGCACACTGTGCTGCGTGCTGAGTGAATCCATCCCCGGGGCTGCTGTGCCCTGCGCTGTGCAGGAACGGCAGTGGAGCTCTTTAGAGCCATCGATTGCTATTGGGCTAATGAGCCAAGTGCTAATCAATTCTCTGGGAGCTGCCATGGGAAGCAATTCCACCTCCCTGCTTACGGGCAGTGCCTGTGTGTGTGCCCCACAGCTCACCAGGGGCTCTCTGCTCACCCAGGAGGCTTTTGGTCAGTGGCACTGCCAGTGTCACTGAAACTGAGGGAAAAACAAAACCCTCCAACATTTTTAATGTTAGAGTCCAGGCATTACTTTATTCAGGCCAGGACGTACCACAGAAATCATCTCATCCACACTTAGCCCGGGTGTGCAGAGAGAATCATTCCATGACACATGACCTTTACTAGGTTTTTCAGATCTTTTATGCAGTCAAAACTCATAGAAACGAATTGGGTCAGCATTCATTGGTCTCAAGTTGTGTAGTTCTCAGCATTTGGTCTCCTACTGGATCCGGATTTCTTCGCTTCTGATGTTAATTAGAACTTCATTCCGTGATTTTCTTATCAGTCTTTTCAAAGGAGATGTCTCCAGCTCGGGCAGAGGCAGAGTCTGGGGTAGATGTTTGTGGATGGCTGCTGATGTTCTGTGGATGTTCCCTCCTGGCCTCATATTGCTGGGGCTGCTCCCAGTCTGTGGAAATGCTGAGCCCATCAAGCCTCACCTAGAGAAACAAAGCCCTGCAAAGAAGCTTCAGTTCCCTTCCCCCGGGGCAAAGGTGGACAAAACTGGCTAAAGTCATATATAAAAAATGTGTAAACTGGTGTGTTTTCCAGCAGCAGGCGTGGCTGGGGAGGGGGAGGAAGGGCTGATGCCGGTCAGGGCTGCAGGGAGCCTCCGTTCACCACAGGTGTGGATCCCACCCTGCGGGCCCCTGGCACCCCAGGGGCCTCCCCTCGCTCCCCTGAAACACAGGGTTTTCTTTTAAACACTTAAATATTGAGATTTTAAATAAAAGCTAGTTCTGCTGAAGTTAACTGGAATAGAGAAAAGGCGCAAAACTTAGCTAAAGGTGATTAAAAGAATTAATGATTAGTCAGGAAGTTAAGTATAGGATAAGCTCTGATGACTTGGTATTTGTTTAGCTGTGCTTATAACAGGCAATTAATAATTTTAGAAGGAAAAATTCAAAAGAAGGCCTAGACAGTTACAAATTCTTCCACCTGCAACTTATTCAAAAGCAATAGAGGAGGGAACTGGGAGTCTTCCAAGGTCAGGTGTTAAAAACCAGAGAGGCAAAAAGGCCAAAGTGAGGAAGAGCAGCCTTACTTCATCAGGACAGCCTCCTCCTCATTTTTTTAGGATCACCGGCCCATTTCATAGAACAAACTGCACATGCTTAATGACTTTTTAGCTAATTTTCATACGAAGTGGGGAATAGAAGGTGCCTATGTTATAAATATGTATTTGTATTTTGAATATTTAGAACTTTTGTGGATAAATAGACTTTGGATTGCTTTGTAACCTCAGAGCTGTAGGTCTGGGAGCGATCCCTGCAGCCTCCCAGTGCTGGAATAAACAGACACTTCCTAACCCTAACAAGTTAGAGAGGCTTTGTCCATCTCAGGTGGATATTGATATTAGATCTATATCCATATTTTAATCAATCAGTCTGCCCAGGAGTGCCGGAGATGCCCGCTAGGGCCTTTGGAGGGCACTGGGCACCTGAGGGAGCTGTTGTGGCCTGGGGACGAGCGCACGGGGTGGGAGTAGGACAGGACCCAGGGAGCGGCTGGAGCTGGGCCAGGCAGGCTCAGGCTGGAGATCAGGGAAAGGTTCTTCCCCCAGAGGGTGCTGGCACTGCCCAGGCTCCCCAGGGAATGGGCACGGCCCCGAGGCTGCCAGAGCTCCAGGAGCGTTTGGGCAGCGCTGCCAGGGATGCCCAGGGTGGGGTTGTTGGGGGGTCTGGGCAGGGACAGAGGGTGGGATGATCCCTGGGGGTCCCTCCCAGCTCAGGACATTCCATGATTTTCACCTCATTCACGACATTCCCAAGGCTCCCACTGCAGTTAATTTGCCACGGCCATGAGATGTGTGATCTCCACCTGTGGGCTTGTTCCAGTTTTCCATAGGACCACACGGATTGCACAGCACAGAGTGGCTGGTGCCATTTCCTGGGAGTTTCCCATCATCCCACTCTGCTCCATTTTCTCCTGCCCCTGGAAGCCTCTAACAACCTCCCCTGAGCCCCAGCCTCTCCTGATGAACTGCTCAATCAAACCCAGCTGTGACTGCAGCATCGCTCTTCTGCAATTTTCTCTTTATTAGGCAGGATCATTAAAACCCAAACAAATTGATAGCGCATTTTCATTGAGAAATACCTTTACATTCGTCTTAGCATCCCAAACACCGATTAAGCTTTATAGAGTTTTATACCTCAGAGCTTAATTTTGCTAAGCATTGATAGCAGAAAATCAGAATATAATGTCATTTCTTGGTGAAAACAACCACGTTTTCCCACCCACAGTTAATTGTGTTCTGTTGTTGTTTTTTTTTAATAGAAATGGAAAAAAATGTGCATGTTTGACTGGAATAGCCTTGGGCTGTTGGTGTCACCACCTTCTGCTGGTGAATCCCGGGATCCCTGAGGCTGGAAAAGCCCTCCCAGCCCATGGAGTCCCAGCTGTGCCCGATGCCCACCTTGTCCCCAGCCCAGAGCTCCGAGTGCCACCTCCAGGAATTCCTTGGGCACCTCCAGGGATGGGCACTCCAAACCTCCCTGGGCAGCCCCTGCCAAGGCCTGAGCGCCCTTTCCATGGGGAAATTCCTGCTGATGTCCAACCTGAGCCTCCCCTGGCCCAGGCTGAGGCCGTTCCCTCTCCTCCTGTCCCTGTTCCCTGGGAGCAGAGCCCGACCCCCCCCGGCTGCCCCCTCCTGTCAGGGACTTGTGCAGAGCCAGGGGGTCCCAAATGACCCATCCAAGCTGCTCCTGCCCCACGAGGAGCTGTACAAACAATGGGCACCGTGCTCCTTCCCTACAGCAGCTGCTGGGGGAGCCTTGGAGCCAAGGGAATTTCTGTGACATCTTGTGCTCCTCTTCCCAGAAGCTGTTCCTGCCTCTCAAAGAGTTTTCCAGTTGGAAGGAAACAAACTCCAGCCACGATTATGGAACAGTCAGAACAGAGGGAGCCAGCACAGGTGCTCTGTAATTAGGAATGTTCCAAGAATTTCACCAGATCCTTGTGGAAGATCCTACCCAAAGTCATCCCCCACCCACGGCTGAAAAACAATACAGGGTAATGTTAATTATTATTAAGAACAGTACAGGGTAATTTAGTGGTGCCTTGCTGTTTGGGGCAGGAGCCAGCCCTGGCCCTGGCAAGGTGGGGCTGCTCCCAGGTTGGGCTCCATCCGAGCAGCAGCAGAGCTCTGCAGCTCTGCAGCTGGAATTTGTGGCTACAGGAGGTGGATGCTGGGCCTTCTGTGTGTTCACCTGGGGATTTCTCCAAAGCAGAGAGGTAAATTTGCTGTTTTCCCCCGCATTTCTCTGCAGGGGTTAAACCACCCCAGCTCCTCCGGCTCTCCTGGAGTTTGCCTGGCTTCGGCTCCTGCCCACAGCTGCTTGTTCTGCCTGTCTGGCCCAGATTAGAGACCTTGGGAACCTGTTGTTTGCTCTCTGGGAAGGCACTTCACTGTAATCAAGGCTTCTCCTAATCGTCTTTCTGATGAACTAAACAGATTAAACTCTTTGAATCTCCCCGGGTGAAGAACTTTTTCTAATAGCCAAATTATTTCTGCAGCTCTTTTCTGCCGTCTCTCTAATTTGTTGAAGGCTTTTTAAAACTTTTTCTTCTCAGCTGTGTCGTGTTTCCAGCAGACATCTGGCGAGCTGAAGTGGGGAAGAGGGCTGGGGATCAGGAGACTTCTCCCAGCTGCTGATGGAATATTTCATCTGCCCCTTCCTTGTGGCCGGGTGGTCTGGAGGAGGCTCCCACTGGGATCTCTGCCTTGTTGGCCTTCCCCTGATCCTTAAAACACTCAATGCCTTCATCCCCATCGTGCTTTGACCACCAAGCCCCTTCCTAATGCTCCCCCTCACCTCCCCTTCCCTGCCAGTCCCCTCTGAGGAGTTTGGCACTGTCCCCTGCAGGCCCTGGTTGCCCAGTGGCCCCTGGTGCTCCCCGGGTGCCCAGTGGCCCCCGTGGCTCTCCTGCTGCCCTGTGGTGCCCAGCCCCTCCTGTTTGCTGCCCACCCTGGGCACTGCTGCAGACCCCCCTCACTGGCACCGATCCCACACCTGGATGTGGGCAGAACCCCCAGTTCCATCGTGCCCATTCCCGAATGCCTGCGTGGTTTCTGATGTGCCCATAACCCCTTGGCTTTGCCATCACAAGGCTCTTCATGCCCAGCCTCCCCTGGGACAGCGCTCCCAAGGACCTCAGGGGGAGTTTCTTCCTGGAAAGGGTTGTCAGGCATTGGAATGGGCTGGAGTTCCCACCCCCAGAGGTGTCCAGAGAATTCCTGGAGGTGGCACTCAGAGCTCTGGGCTGGGGACAAGGTGGGCATCGGGCACAGCTGGGACTCCATGGGCTGGGAGGGCTTTTCCAGCCTCAGGGATCCCGGGATTCTGATCTCCAGCACACTGCCCCTCACGCCCTGGTTTGATGCCCAGGTTTATCCCTGGCAGGCCAGGTTTTGTCCCCTGCTCCTTTCTCTGTGCTTTGTGCACCAGGAATGGCAGCAGAGCTCCCGTGCTGCCTGGGCTGGGATGGCAGCGGGTTCACAGTGCAGCTTCCACTGGGTCCGGAGGGAATTTGCATTCCCTGGAGCACAGGGGCTCGGGCAGGGGCAGGGCAGACGCTGTGCAGAAACTGCTCCACCTCAACCACACCTCGGGCATCTTGAGGTTTGTTTGTTTCATTTCCAAAGGTGGAGGGAAGTGATGAAGGCAGGATTTGATTATGTGAACACAGCGAGGTTTGGGGTGTGAACTGCTGGGAATGAGGGGAAGTTCCACGTGTGTGCTTGGACACTGCAGGAAAATAAAGGCAGGTTTCTGGACAGGACACAGGGAATGGCTTCCCACTGCCAGAGGGCAGGGATGGATGGGAGGTTGGGAATTGGGAATTGCTGGCTGGGAGGGTGGGGAGGGGCTGGGCTGGAATTCCCAGAGCAGCTGTGGCTGCCCCTGGATCCCTGGCAGTGCCCAAGGCCAGGCTGGACATTGGGGCTGGGAGCAGCCTGGGACAGTGGGAGGTGTCCCTGCCATGGCAGGGGTGGGATGGGTGGGCTTTGAGGTCTCTTCCAACCCAAACCTTTCTGGGATTCTGTGGTTGTGTGGAACAGGAACAGTACCAGCCCCAGGAGTCTGCTGTAGGTCTCATTTGCCTTCCCTGGTTAAAACAAAAAGGAATTATTATCGAAGTATCCTGGCTTCCCAAGAGGATTTCAGGTTTTCCTTCTGAGACTTGTCTCTCCGGGGGTCTGTGGTTTGTTGCTTTGTGATCAGAGACAGCTTACTGTATCAAAATGTTTAATTTCTCATTATTATTGAAAGTAGAAATTATTTTTTAGACCTCCATGGCCATTATTTAGTGAGGAAAAAAATGGAGGTAAAATGTGAGATTTCTGGAGGAGCCGTTTGTGAGAAGCTGGAGTGGGAAGAGGCTCCATCAGGGGTGAGTTCAGAGCAGGAATCTCGGCAGGAGGCTCAGAGCCCCCGTTCAGCTGCAGCAGAGGGGTCTGGGGGTCCCTGCTGGCCCTGCAGCCACGGCAGCAAAAAGCTGCTGCACAAATACCCCACGTTCAGCACCCCCAGGTGTCCCTGGGCTTTGCATTAACTCGAGGTAATGGATGGTGCCAGCACCCAGCCGCGTTTTCAGACTTGATAACGGGATACAAATGAAGCATTTTGGGCAAAGGAAGAAATGCAGTGTTATATTCCTGTTTTGTTCTCATTAGTTCTCCTTTATATAAATAGTAACTGTGCAGGGTGTAATACATCCTCTCCTGTCAGGGTGTATCAGGGAAGTGCTCTGCCTGGGCAATTGCTCTGTGAAAAATTAAGGGGTTTGCCTCATTCTATCAACATGTTTTGGTTTCGCTGGCGAATAAAAATAGATTTTTAAGCAACAGCCGCATAAAGTAATAAAACCCAGAACAGAGCCTGTTTTCCTTCCAGAGGTGGATTCAGCTGGAATAGATCACAGGGTAATTAATTACTAAGGACCATTATTACAAATACAGCTACAAAATCTAATGAGTGCTGTGGTGATTATTAATTTCTCTCAGCCCCCTGTGAGACGTCAGCCAGCGCCCCATAGGATTGTATGGAGGGGAGGGGGTGGAAAATTCACTTTGCACTCTGGGAATGCAGGAGCTGTTCTGGGTATCCTGCAAACCCCCCGAGGCTGAGGCACGGAACTGGCTGGGTCTGGAACATTCTGCAGCTCTGAGTGTGGCTTCTTCCTGTTGGTGTCACTGCTGGGGTGGGAGGTCCAGTTTGCTGTGATGGCTCCCCATTAACTCAGGTGCTTTGGGGTTTCAAGGCTGTTTCTCCTGCAGGGAGGTTCCAAAGGGATCATGGATGTGCTGGGATGATTCGTTCCAAAGCATCCACGTGAGCTGATCTCTCCCAGAGGAACGTGCAGCTCCCACCCCTGGCACATGGAAGTGTTGTGGGGTCAGGCACCAGGATCCCAAAAACCTGAGATCCCAGAACGGTTTGGGTTGGAAGGGACCTCTCAAAGCTCATCCCATTCCCACTCCCAGCCAGGGCAGGGACACCTCCCACTGTCCCAGGCTGCTCCAAGCCCCAATGTCCAGCCTGGCCTTGGGCACTGCCAGGGATCCAGGGGCAGCCACAGCTGCTCTGGGAATTCCAGCCCAGCCCCTCCCCACCCTCCCAGCCAGCAATTCCCAATTCCCAAGATCCCATCCAGCCCTGCCCTCTGGCAGTGGGAAGCCATTCCCTGGCTCCTGTCCCTCCATCCCTTGTCCCCAGTCCCTCTCCAGCTCTCCTGGAGCCCCTTTAGGCCCTGCAAGGGGCTCTGAGCTCTCCCTGGATCCTTCTCCTCTCCAGGGGAACATTCCCAGCTCTCCCAGCCTTTCCCCACAGGAGGAGTGCTCCATCCCTCTGATCACCCTCCCACCCAGGGAATTCTGTGCAGGATGCTCAGGAAGGAGCAAACTCCACCAGCCTGAAGCAGAACATCACCAAAGGTCCTGAGGGTGGTCCCTGTGTCCAGGGGCACTGGCCAAGGTCCCTTTTCCCTTTGCTCCATGGGGATCCATGGAGTTTCCTGTCTGAGCACAAGCTGAGGGTGCCCCAAAGCCTCCCCTGCTCTCACCCACCAGAGGTGCTCCAAGCCATTTCCCTCTGGAATGAAGTGGGATGAGAGTAAAACCCAGTAAAACCCAGCAAAACCCAGTAAAACCCAGCAAAACCCAGTAAAACCCAGTAAAACCCAGTAAAACCCATCTCACTCTGCATAAAGGCTGCCTAACACAAAATCTTTAGAGCACGGGCTGGGGATGTCAGAGCCAGCACAGGATGCTCAGCCCAAGTGATGAACTTCTCCCTCTCTGAGCCCATCCTCAGCAGCCTTTCCTAATCATAAATCATCTCCATTCTCTGGGAATCAAGGCCCTGCCAGAAATAGCACTTTCTCCCCAGGCTCTGCCAGGTGATGCTGATGGCTCGGATCTGCCTAGCACGGGGCTGTCTGCCCTGATTGCTCATCTTCCCTGCTCCATCAGCTCCCTGCCGAGAGAAAAGCGCTCCCCTGCTGCCAGGAACGAGCCTGGAGCCTGAGAGACACCCACAGCAAAATCCTCCCCAGAGCCCTCCTCAGGGGCTGCAGCTTCACAAAGGGCTGAGGTCTCCTGCAGGACACTTCCTAAGGAGCCCCAAGGGTCTGCTGGGAGCACAAGGGTCAAACAGGATTGAATTTTCCAGGCACTCAGACCTTAAGCCTGGAATTCCCCCTGGGAAAGGGCCTGGAGTGGCAGGACCCAGGGAATGGCTTCCCACTGCCAGAGGGCAGGGATGGATGGGATATTGGGAACTGGGAATTGCTGGCTGGGAGGGTGGGGAGGGGCTGGGCTGGAATTCCCAGAGCAGCTGTGGCTGCCCCTGGATCCCTGGCAGTGCCCAAGGCCAGGCTGGACATTGGGGCTTGGAGCAGCCTGGGACAGTGGGAGGTGTCCCTGCCATGGCAGAGGTGGGATGGGTGGGATTTAAGGTTCCCTCCCAGCCCAAAGCATTCCCAGATTCTCTGGTTGTGTCTCTCTGGCAGTGGAGGCCAAGGGATGGGCTGAAGTAGGTGGGATTTCCTCCATTCCCACCCACAAGAGCTCCCAGCTGCCATCACTGCTGGCCACGAGGTCTGTGCTGTGTCCAGGGGTGGTTCTGTCGCCTGCAGTGCAGTCCCCGTCCCTCAGGGAATTCCCGGGGGTTGGATCCAGCCCTGTCAGTGTCTGTCAGGTGATCTCTGATAAGAAAAATTGCCTGAAAATCTGTTGGAAAAGCGCTGGGAAAGGGCAGCAGCAGCTCCTTTGGAGCTGGCATTTACCGAGGGAAAGCTGCTGGAGGGGCTGGAGGCAGGGAGTAATTCGGGGGATAATGGTCAGAAAACAGCACAAAAGGCTGCAATTTGTTGTTTGAGGGAAGGAAGGAAGGAGAGCAATGGGCTGGTGGTGACAGAGCTGAGAAAAGCCGATTGCAGCCCGGCCCTGATCCTGCAGGAGGCTGCTCCAAACCACGGGCTCCTGCTGCAAAGGGAAAATGGGCACTGCTGAGGGCATGGGGGAACGAAAGGGATCCTCCAGACACCCAGGAACACGGACAGGTTTCCGAGGGTGAACACACAGGAATAAACTCCTGCCTGTGGAAGTGAAGGCAAAGAGCAGAAGGCGTAAAATGGGCAAAGAACATAAAAGACAGGGAGGCATAAATGCATCTGAAATGAGAGGGGGACAAAGCAGGGGAGGGAAGCAAATGAAGGCTGAGGCCTCGCTGTTTCAGCCTTCAGGAAAAGGTTAATTGTGAACAGACAGTCACTGCAATTATCTTAACACGGGGTTAACAGGGAGAAAGGAGATTACAGCGTGCTCAGATAAATCAGATACCTGATAAACCCCACCCCAGGATATGCTCTGAGTTGTGATAGAGCCCCCGGATCAGTGCTGGTTATCAGGGAGGGGGCGTGAGGGACATGGAGAAGTGCTGGAGGCTGCAAAGCTCACATGGAAAATTCCAGAGCTGAAGGCAGGGTGAAGGAGCTGAGGAGGTACCAGGGAGTGTGATGGAATAATCAGTTTGTGGGCAGGGAGAGGAGACTGAGGTGATAACAAAGAGCCCACGGGGATTTTTCAGGGACAAATCACGGCATGGCAGTGGTTTGCTCTGACAGGATGAGGTGCTCAGAGGTGAGGAGGGGACTGGGGCACTTTGGATGAACCCGAGGTGACAGTCACCTTCCCAGACCCCTCCTCAGGGCAGCCGTGGCTCTGTGCCACACTCAGGAGTGGTTTTTTACTCGCTGTTTTTTCAGCTGGTTGTTAAGAAATGCTCCAGGTGCCACCAGCCAACACTGGAGCCCCTTGGGAGGCACTGACAGATTTCAGAGAAACAGTGAAGGAAAGGCAAAGCTGAGCAGGGAGGAGAGATCCCACCCAGTGCCACCCCTGCCATAGCAGGGACACCTCCCACTGCCCCAGGCTGCTCCAAGTGTCCAGCCTGGCCTTGGGCACTGCCAGGGATCCAGGGGCAGCCACAGCTGCTCTGGGCACCCTGTGCCAGGGCCTGCCCACCCTCCCAGGGAAGGTCTTCTCTCCCCAGTGTCTAATTTAGATCAACCCTCCTTCAGCTTAAAACCACCCCAAGCCAGTCTGTGATGCTTTGATTTGCACAGGGAGTATTTCTGGACATGGAGGATCTACGACTTGTCCGGGACCCTGTGACAAAGCTGTAATCCCACAAATTGCAGGATTTTCTTCTGATCTCAGCCTCCAAATATTTGCAGAGCCATAGATAATCCCTGCACCTGCTGGTGCCTCTGTGTGCACGTCCTGTACCGCTGAAGCTGCTCCTCTGTTCATGGCACATCTGAAAGAAATCATTTCAATTGAACAACACAATGCTGCAAACATTCTCCGTTTAAATTTTACATTTCAAGATCATCCAGTCAGTTTGGGAAACCCTGGGTGCAGTTGATGGGAACATCCCAGCTTGGGTCTGTTCTGGTTTATGGGATTCCGTGTGCAAACATCCTTTCATGCAAAGGCTCTGTGGCACCAGAGCCCAGCCACCCTTTTGTGCTGCTGCATTTCTTTGGGGCAGCTCCTCCCAGAGCTTTCTGAGCTCTCAATCAAAGCCTGCTGGAAGCAGGGGAATATTTCCATGCTTCGTTTGGGTGCTCTCCCACAGAACCCCAACAGCACAACCTTGAGCTGTGTCTTGAATGCCCGTAACCAGCAATGATACTGGGGAAGAATATTCTTATAAAGCCATTTTCCCCCTTTTTGTCTTTAATAGAAAATGGAGACATCTGAATGAATTTTATATGTTCCCTGAACTGCTCCAGCCTTTGAAATAACTCAGCTTGAGGTTTTAGTCAATATGAATGGAGACATTTAAAAAATCTGTGTGCTCTTCTGTCAATACAAGATGGCAAAAGGCTAAAGAGATGAAAATAGAGAGTGCAGGCAGAGCTGCAGCCAGTGCAGAGCAGCCTCCACGGGGAAAGGCCACTGCTAATGGGAATTGGGTAGGAATTTATGGCAGGGCTGATGCTAAAGAAACCCCTTATCCTGCATTCCTTTGAAAAACAATAGTGGCTAAACCTTGTCAAAAGCCAGCCTGATTTGATTTTGGAAATATGGAACAGTTACATAATGGGAGCATTTTGCAAATATCATTGATAGGAGCGAGCGAGAATCACAGGATCAGGGAATCATCCAGGTTGGAAAAGCCCTGTAAGATCAGGTGTGACCATCAGCCCAGCCATGGTGACCACTGAGCCATGGTGACCACTGAGCCATGGTCACCACTGAGGCATGGTCACACCCGTTGGCCATGGCCACCCCTGAATCAGCTGGATCTGCTTGTTGGGAGTTGCCCAGGCTGGAATGGCAGAGGGTTTGTACCCAGAGCTGGGAGGGAACTCCTCGTGGGGAATCTTTGAGCCCCTTCCTTGGTGCTGTCGTTGGAACTGCAGGAGAAGTTAAATCAGCCCTGGTGCTCCTGCACCAGCAGAGCAGAACCTTGAGGGGAGCTTTGGAAACCCTGGGGGCTCCTGAAGGGTTGGAGGAGTCGGGTGATGCTGAAAACACGGCAGCAGCACAGGAGGGTGGGAATGGGGGAGGAGAGGTATGGAAATAGTGGGGGTTTCTCACATGGATAACCTGGTGCCACAGTTCAGCTGTGGCTTGTGGTTAATGTGGGTGGCAAAAATGGGTTTGATGTGTGCCATTCTTCCTGCTCCTGAAAGGACTGCCATGCCATGGGTCAGATCCTTCATGCCGTGGGTCGGATCCTTCATGCCCTGGGTCGGATCTTTCATGCCGTGGGTCGGATCCTTCATGCCGTGGGTCAGGCTCATCCAGCTGATGAATATTATTCAGCCTCAGCCGTTTGTCGGGGCTGCAGTACAGCCCTGCTACCTGGAGCATCCCGTGTGGGTGTTGTGCTTTGCTCGTGTCAGCTGTGGGCACTTTGATCCCTGAGAGGCTCTGAAGCCCTCGGAGCTGGGAGGGATGAAATCCCTGGTGGGATTGTGTGATGCAGTAAATTGGTCAGTGTTTGAGCAAATTATGACAGACTGAGCAGCCTGGGGATGTTCTCCTTTCCCAGATCCCCGAGCCAGCTGGTCGGATGGGAACAGAAGTTCCCTGGGTCTCCCGAGGAGCTGGGCTCCGCTTTGTAAATCAAAGTCAAGCACCTCCTTGTGCTTCATAAGCTGCACATGTTGCCATTGATCATTTGGTTGGGCTTCTTAGTGGGTCCTTCAGGCTGCTTTGGGAAATGGAGCTTTGTTCTCCTGCCTCTCCCCTCATCAGGCCCCGTGGGGATCTGGGGAAGGCTGGAACTTCCCATATCCCAGCTCCAGGCTGTGCCTGGTGTGTGGATGTGGTGCCACAGCTCACTCCTGCTCCTCTGCTGGAATTCCCTGTGAAAAACACAATTGGGTGCAACAAAACTGGGAAGAGAAGATGATCCGTGGCTTAGAGGTCTTTATGGATGAACAGTGATCATTCTTCAGAGGATTTCATAGAACCCCAGGATGGTTTGGGTTTTAAGAGACCTCAAATCCCAGCCATCCCACCCCTGCCATGGCAGGGACACCTCCCACTGTCCCAGGCTGCTCCAAGCCCCAGTGTCCAGCCTGGCCTTGGGCACTGCCAGGGATCCAGGGGCAGCCACAGCTGCTCTGGGCAGAGTCCTGTTTATCTTTACTCTTGCATATCCCACCAAGGTTACCTGCCTGCATTCCTGCCACCTTTTGCCTTCTCCTTTCCCCCTCAGGAGCCCATTCCCATGGAAACTTCCTCATCAGCGCAGCTCATCTCAAAGAAATAATTGGCATGAGGAGAATCTATGGAAAATATATTCCTGTGTAATTAGGAAAAAAGCACCTGTTCTTCCTTCAGTGGGCACCAGGCAGTGGATGAGCTCTAATAGTGCTGTTTGCAAATATCAAATAATAATGGGAAGTGTGACAATAATGAAGTAAGTAATCAGAGGAGCTGTTGAGTACAGGTGCCTCCATTTACAGCTCTTTCATCAAAGAGAAAATTAAGCGCTCTCAGAATATTATGGCAAATTGCTGCTGTTCCATGACTGCTAATCAGGTGGAGTGTATAAATGCAACAGGAAAAATCTTGGGGAGCAATTATGGCGGTGGATGATTAGCACACGGAGCACATCCTGGGACAGGGAGCGGCTCCTTTCTCTGCCCGCAGATGGAAATGCTCGTTACAGAAACAAGCAGCAACAGCCCAGAGGCTCCAGCACCTCTGAAGTTTGGGTGGTGGTGCAGGGCAGAGAATCCCAGAATTGTTAGGCTTGGAAGAGACCTCTAAGATCATCATTCCAACCTCCCAGCAATCCCACCATTCCCACTAAACCATGGCATGAATTGTGACACAGGGAGCGGCTGGAGCTGGGCCAGGCAGGGTCAGGCTGGAGATCAGGAAAGGCTCTTCCCCCAGAGGGTGCTGGGCACTGCCCAGGCTCCCCAGGGAATGGGCACGGCCCCGAGGCTGCCAGAGCTCCAGGAGCGTTTGGGCAGCGCTGCCAGGGATGCCCAGGGTGGGGTTGTTGGGGGGTCTGGGCGGGGACAGGGCTGGGACTGGATGGTCCCTGTGGATCCAGCCCAGGACATTCCATGATTCCCTGATCCCACTCATTTTTCTGACCATTTTCAGGCTGGTGACTCCCCCCCTGCCTGGGGCACCTTTTATCCACACATCCCACTGGAATTCCCTGTGAAAAACACAATTTGTGTTTTTGTTGTGTCCCATGGGCCCCTCAGAGCTTGAGGTTCCTTTTCTCCTCAGGGGCTGAGGACCCCACTGAGGTGAATGTTCTCTCCGGGTGGGATGTGGGGTGCAGGGAAATGCCTGACCTTCCTGGCACCCTTCAGTCCAGCTCCACGTTTTGCTCCTCCCAGGGCATGGAAAGTATCCTTTCCATTCACATTTTCATCATTAGGGCTGCAAAAGACCCCTAAACCCATCCAGTCCCAGCCCTTCCCCAGCTCTGCCAAGACCACCCCTCACCCGTGTCCCCAAGTGCCATAGACACAAGATTTTGGAGCCCTTCCAGGCACCAGTGGCTCTAAGCATCCTTCCATGGTCTGCCTTAAAGCCCGAGCTTCCCATTCTCCAGGGCCTTTCCTCAGGAGCTGGCCAAGCCCTCGTGCCTGGGAGCAGGCCTGGAGTCATGGTCAGTGGTGATGGAAGAGGTTTGGGTTTGGGAGAGAGGATAACATAATCCCATTATGAACCCACAGTATCTCCATCTGTGTTCCCTGCTCCTTTCCAAGTCTCTGTTGCTGGGCTTTACAGATCTGTCAGATTTCCTTTCATTTCTTTTCTGGGCAATTTGGGAAGCTGTTCTGTGCTGATCTCTGCCTGCATCCACCCGATCCGTGTATCTGCCCAATCCCTGCATGAGGAAGCAGCCTGCTCCCGTTTAATTTGCTGTGTGCTGCTCTCTGGGGTACCTCCTGTCATCCCCAGCCCTGCCTCACACCCACAGCTCACCACGGAGAGCTGAGCCCAGGCAGGGAGCTGGGGATGTGATTCCTACAGGATCCCAGACTGGGTTGGGTCAGAAGGACCTTAAAGCTGATCCTGTTCCACCCCTGCCATGGGCAGGGGCACCTCCCACTGTCCCAGGTTATTCCAGTTCCCATCCAGCCTGGCCTTGGTCACAGCTTTTGGGTTGTGTTTTACAGGGTGTGAAGGGGGCATCCAGCTGCTTCCCTGGAAAAGGTGGGGAGCCTGGAAATCTGCTGGGTACATCCTGGATGGCTGCTGGAAAAGGCAGCTCCCAGCTCAGCCTTCCCCAGAGCTGTGCTGCACTGATGGGGCAGGGCCCGGCCCCAGGATTGCTGCCAGAGGTGTGGGATCATCCCCACAGCGAGGGTGAGGTGCTGGGGCAGCAGCTCTGGGTGGGCTCGTGTTTGGCACAGCAACCTCGAGCTGAGGTTTGGCTCTGCCAGACACCAACCCCTGAATCCCAGAATCCCAGAGTCTCTGGGGTCAGAAAGGCTCTCCAACGCCATGGAGTCAGACCTGTGACAGCCCCACCTTGTCCCCAGCCCAGAGCCCTGAGTGCCACATCCAGGCCTTCCTTGGGCACCTCCAGGGATGGGCACTCCAAACCTCCCTGGGCAGCCCCCGCCAGTGCTTGAAAACCCTTTTTGTGAGGAAGTTCTTGCTGAGCTGAAGGTCCCTGACAGCTCTGGAACAGGGATGGATTCACCTGGCCAGTTCCTCATTGCAGTGTGCACCCATTTATGGGGCTGCTGCTCCTGCCTTGGAGATAGAAAAACTAAACCTTCAGAAACAACCCCCAAACTTCCACCTGGAGCTGGGAGGCAGTGCTGGCACTGCTGACGGATACTCGAATTCTCAGCTCCAAACCAACATCTGCTACTCTGGGGCTGCTGCCAGAGAGCTCTGCCCCATCAGGGCTGCTCTTACCAGGCCTGTCCTCCCAGGCTGGGCCCAGCCCTGTGCTCAGAGCCCAGCTCAGCACAGGATTGATGAGAGCACTTTCCCCTGGCACGCCCTCTCCCGATGCTGCTGCTCATGTCCCCTGTGGGGCCACTTCATGCTGGAAGGTTTGCAGAGCTGTATCTTAATTTGCCACCAGCTGCCAGCAGCGCTGCTCTGACACCCCTCTATCACTGCTCTCCCTCGGCTGCAGCTCACAGGCACTTCAAAGTTCTCCTGAACAGATGCAGAGGCAAGGAAAGAATCTGCTTATGTAATCTTTGTTAGAGCATGGAGGGAGTTTGTATCTTCAGGGGTTTGAGCCTCTCCAGGAAGGTGCTGCGGTGATTTCTGCATCTTGGAATCACAGGATTGGTCAGGTTGGAAAAGGCCTCCCAGAGCATCGGCTCCAACCCTTCCCCAGCCCTGCCCAGGCCACACTGACCCCTGTCCTCAAGTGCCTGAAATCCCTCCAGGGATGGGCACTCCAAACCTCCCTGGGCAGCCCCTGCCAAGGCCTGAGCTCCCTTTCCATGGGGAAATTCCTGCTGATGTCCACCCTGAGCCTGCCCTGGCCCAGGCTGAGGCCATTCCCTCTCCTCCTGTCCCTGTTCCCTGGGAGCAGAGCCCGACCCCCCCCGGCTGCCCCCTCCTGTCAGGGACTTGTGCAGAGCCACAAGGTCCCCCCTGAGCCTCCTTTGCTCCAGCCTGAGCCCCTTTCCCAGCTCCCTCAGGAATTCTCCAGCCCCTTCCCAGCTCCCTCAGGAATTCTCCAGCCCCTTTCCCAGTTCCCTCAGGAATTCTCCAGCCCTTTCCCAGCTCCCTCAGGAATTCTCCAGCCCCTTCCCAGCTCCCTCAGGAATTCTCCAGCCCTTCCCAGCTCCCTCAGGAATTCTCCAGCCACTTCCCAGCACCGTTCCCTGCCCTGGACATGCTCCAGCCCCTCCATGTCCATCCTGAACTGAGGGGTCCAGAACTGACCCCAGGGCTGGAGGTGTGGCCTCACCAGTGTCCAGTACAGGGCGTGAGTTTTTAGAATGTTTAGAGCTGTTGCATTTTTCAGGTGGCTCAGGTGAGGCCTGGCCTGGCTGTTCCTGCAGCAGAGGGGTCGGGAGCTCCTCTGGCCAGAGCCTGGTGCTCTGGGGCTGCGGTTCTCCAGCAGGAGCTGGCACATCCCAGGCGGATGGGATCCCCTGGAGGCCCACAGGAGTGCCCTGCCCGAGGGGGCAGAGCAGGGGCACGGCTGCAGAGCAGAGCCCTCACCTCTTCCAGCCATGCTCCTCCCGCTGGCTCTGCTCCGTGGAACAGTGAGGATGCACCTGCAGACACCCGGGGACAGGAACAGGGAACTCCTCCTGGGAAGAGCTGATTTTAATCTGCTCATATCCCTGGAAAATGATAACCCCAAACACCCCAAACGCACCGGCTCTGCAGCCTGGGCTGTTTGACTCCAGCTCAGCCAGAGGCAGGGAAGCAAATGTGCCTGTGATTATTCACGGGTAACTCCCCACCACTTCCACCTGAGCATTCCTGCTGCTGCACTTCCCCTGGATGCACTGGTGTCCATCACACAGCCCTGCCCAGCTCCCTGCACTGCTCTGTCACTGGGAGGGTCTCTGCATGTGCCAAGGGCAGGTTCCAGGGCCGTGTGGGTCACTCTGTGTGGCAGAGCCTCAGCTTGGAACCAGGGAATCATTCCGGGTCCTCAGGGATTTGTGGGATGTTCCTTCCCCACTGAACAACTACTCGAGAGATTTTCCACTGTCCCAGGCTGCTCCCAGCCCCAGAGTTCAGCCTGGCCTTGGGCATTGCCAGGGATCCAGGCACAGTCACAGCTGCTCTGGGCACCCTGTGCCAGGGCCTGCCCACCCTCACCATATAAAACTATTTTATATCAATGAAAATCTCTCTTCTTTCAGTTCAAGCCATAAAACTCCTTTATATCAATGTAAATCTCTCCTATTTCAGTTCAAACCATCACCCTTTGCTCTGTTGCCACAGGCGCTGCTAAAATGTTTGTCCCCATCCCCTGGATGATTGGGACAGGAAGATTTGAGGTCCACAAAACCCATCTGACAGTGGAGCAGTGAACAAACTGCATTTATTTACTTTACCCAATGAGAAAAACCTCCGATTTCATCTCAACCTGAGCCCTGTCAGGGGAGAAGGTTCCTGAGACAAAGGTCTCTGATTTATCAGGCAAAGGGACACAAGGTCCAGGGCCCGGGAGCAGCAGACAAACACACTTGGAATAGAGAGAAAACAACAATTTCAACGCTGAGCAAATCAAACCAGTATATCCAAGGGACAGTTCCTCTCACTGGAAATCACTCAAGGGCAGGATGCAATTCCCTGTCAGCCTGCAGGGAGGGGAGAGCCCCAGGCCCTGGACAGACTCAGCTCCTGCCTCTGACTGTCCTGAAGCCAGAGGAGGGCAGGGCTGGATGAGATCTTGGGAATTGGGAATTGCTGGCTGGGAGGGTGGGGAGGGGCTGGGCTGGAATTCCCAGAGCAGCTGTGGCTGCCCCTGGATCCCTGGCAGTGCCCAAGGCCAGGCTGGACATTGGGGCTGGGAGCAGCCTGGGACAGTGGGAGGTGTCCCTGCCATGGCAGGGGTGGGATGGAATGGGATTTAAGGTCCCTCCCAAAACTCTGGGGCAGTGCTGGAGCCCTCAGACCTCCTCCAATAAACGTGAATTTTAAACTATATTCTTTACCAGAATTGTTTGTGCGTTACAGCATTGCAGCTCGCCTTTTGTTTTTGCTCTTGGTGAAATCTGAAAGCAAACCTTTCATCATCCCGGGCTTATTTATCTGTTTGCTGCTTATTTATTTGCTCCCTTTCCCTCTCCCTTCCCCACAGCTCCTGGGCGTCTGTGGGAAAGCAGAGATAAATTATCTGAACAAAACATGGGAATACTTGAAAAAGTCCTTCCCATAATTACAGGGAACAACATTTACTTTTCATCTCTGCTCCACATTTCCATGTTGGCTCTAATCACTCTCGACGTCAGGCAGCTCCTGCCAGGAAGGATTTGCTGTCCTGGATCACTGGGCTGCGTCTCCCCCAGAGATGACCAGAACCCGACAGGCTCCTGGAACTGGGGAGCCAGTGCTGATCAAAGGCACGAGGAACAATTCATGGGGAAAAAAAACCAGGAGAAGGCAGTGCTTTCCCCCCAAGGCTCTGTCTGGCTGTAAAAATCTCACTGGAATATTTGAACCTGCTTGTATTTGTAATTCTAAGGATTTTTTTGTCTCCTTAAAGCCGTTAACGGTGTTTGTGCTAGCGCTGGGCTGCATTTAACAACAGCACGGATTTAATTCAGTGGCCTGTGGAAACACCTGATAATTCATGGACTTGGGGCACAAGAGCCCCAGGAAAGGCCCCTGCCTGCTGTGGCACCGGCAGCGCCTGCTGCCAGCCCAGGGCACTCGGGCAGGTACTGGGAGGAGGGAGAGATGGCCCGGAGGGGGTGGCAGTGCTGGTGGTTCTGGTGCTGGCAGTGCTGGCACCAGTGGCAGTGGCTGTGCTGGTGCCAGCAGAGGGGGTGGCGGTGGCAGTGGCAGTGGGTGGCCGTGGTGGTGGCACGGTGTCCCTGCCATGGCAGGGATGGGGTGATTTTTAAGGTCCCTCCCATTCCCAAACCATCCTGGGACTCTGTGACCAGTGGTGGTGCTTTGCTCAGAGCAGAGCAAGCCCCAGAGTGGGTGTGAGCCCGGGCTGGGGGCACCTGCCAGAGATGGTCCCTGAGCTGCAGCAGGGCCCTGCGGGGCTGGGCAGCACAGGGCTCTGCCGTCCCTGGGGCAGGAGCCCTTTGGGTGCCCCCAGCCCTGCCAGAGCCCTCCGTGCCTCGCTGGACACGGCAGGGCTGCTCCCGAGCAGCAGCACTCGGGGCTGGAGGAGGCAGAGCGAGGCTGATGCGTGTGACAGGAGCAGTGCTCAGGTCCCGTGTGGCTGCTGCCTGGCCCTGGCTCAGCTCTGCCGCTCTGACCCCGTGTGCAGGAGGCTGCTCCTGCCCTGCCCGGGTTGATGTTGCAGGGCTGCAGCACAGGAGCTGCCGGGCTCCCCTGCCTCGCTCCTCCCGCCGCAGCCTGATGGGCTTGCACTGAAGTGACACTTTCTTCTGGCAGTCTGAACCATCCTTTGAATCTCTCAGGCCTTAAAATTGGGAAGATTTACGGCATTTGCCTCGCTCAGACCCCTTCCCCCAGCAGCTAATGACCTCGGGTCAGGAGGTCAAACACTGAGCCAGGATGAGCTCTGGAGTACGGGATGGAGCTGTGCCTGCCCCAGTGCTGTGCTTGTCCCCATGGGGTAACAGAGAAAAACAGAACCCAGAATGGTTTGGGTGGGAAGGGACCTTAAATCCCATCCCATCCCACCCCTGCCATGGCAGGGACACCTCCCACTGTCCCAGGCTGCTCCAAGCCCCAGTGTCCAGCCTGGCCTTGGGCACTGCCAGGGATCCAGGGGCAGCCACAGCTGCTCTGGGAATTCCAGCCCAGCCCCTCCCCACCCTCCCAGCCAGGAATTCCTTCCCTATATCCCATCCATCCCTGCCCTTTGACAATTAAAATGTGAACAATGATGTTCACGAATGATTTGCAGCATTGTCCTGCCCAGCCCTGGCACAGCTGCCCAGGGCAGGGCTGGAGTCCCCATCCCTGGGGGGATTTAAAGCCCTGTGGATGTGGCACTTGGGGACAGGGGTCAGTGTGGCCTTGGCAGGGCTGGGGGAACAGTTGGGCTCTGATCCCAAGGACCATTTGCAACGTGCCCAATTCCATAACTTTGTTTCCAGCTCACTCGGTTCGGCTCTGCTGCCACGCTGTGAGATGGAGCCCAGAATGGATGCAGTGACTCAGGGGCTTCAGAAGGTCTTGCGTGACTGACAAAACCATCAGCGAGGTTTTTAAGCGGATCCTCTTCTCATCAGCCTCGTGTCCTGCTCGTTTCAGGTCACTGGGAATGGGAGAAGCCTCTGCAGGGTGCCAGGGTTGGGAAGAGCAGCACAGGCAAAGCTGTGCCAGGGCCCTGTGTGAGGGGAGCAGAGCCCCCTGTTCCCACCAGCCTCAGCCACGCTCCCTTTGCTCTGGGATTTGCCCAGTTCCAGGGCAGCTGCTGGAAGGAGCCCTCCCACCCATCTCTGGAAGCACGGCACTGGGATTTTTGAAGCTAAATATGCATTTCTCCTTTTGCTTCATCTCAGCTCAGCCGTTAAGTGAGAGAGGATCCACTCTGAGGCAGAGTTCTTGTAGCAAAAGCACTTCCCAGCCTACCTGGAGACAGGCAGGGATGGATAATTTAAGCACTAAAGTGGTTTTTGTGCCATGGCTGGGAGTGCCCAGGAGAGCTGAGCCTCCCCCTCACGCTGCCAGCATTTGCCCAGAACTTCTATCAGCTTCCAAAGGGGCTTCATGGAGAGGAGGACGAGAAGGATCTTCCCAGAGCCTTAGAAATGATCCAGAAGTTCTGAGTGTGAGAGTTTGCCCACCCCCAGTGTCCTTGTCTGTTCAGAGCAGCTGTGGCTGCCCCTGGATCCCTGGCAGTGCCCAAGGCCAGGCTGGACACTGGGGCTTGGAGCAGCCTGGGACAGTGGGAGGTGTCCCTGCCATGGCAGGGGTGGCACTGGGTGGGCTCTGAGGTCTCTTCTGACCAAAACCCTTCTGTGATTCTCTTTTATTGCCACAGCAAATGCAAGGGAAAATTTGGGGTTTTCTGGTTTTCCTTCTGCTGCCTTTACTCTGCTCCTGTCCCTGTCACACATCTCAGTCCCTATTTGTTTCAGCAGAACTTGTTAAATCTGTATCCAGCATTTGCTCCTGGCTTATTCCTGACCTGTCCCTCCTTTCCTCAAATGCATTTTGCTGTCTGACATTAGAGAGATGTCGAAGAACTTGTGGAATGTGTGTCTAGTCAAGAATAATCTAATTTCGACAAGACTCATTTTGAATATCTCATATTACATTTCTGGTGCTCCTAGTTTTAATATCAGCTTTTTCTTTTAATGACTGAATATTCTCTGACAGAAGCCATTGAAAGAGCTGAAGATTTTCAATATAAACTGATGGTTTAGCTACTGAATATGTGAAGAGCTGATAAATTTGGCTGTTCATTGCTAGCTCCTCGTGGCAGGAGGGTGCAGAGCAGCGCTCTAATCTGACACTTCATGGGCTGACAGACCTTTTTCCCCCAGAAAACAAATCAGCAACAACAACAGTTTGGATGTTCCTGAAATTGGAAGTGAACTTCGGGTATTTTTACCACATGCTCATTTTTTTCAGTATAAGTGAAATCAAAATAACTCCTAAGGAGGCAGCAGGAACACTTTGGGATCATGGGGAATATCCAAATGAGTTTGCTGGGATTAGTAGAGGAAGAAAGAGTGGAACATGAAGGTGGGCCAGATTATTCTCAGAAAAACAAGGAATGAATGAAGCCATTGGGAAAGCAAATTTACCCCAATAAGCCAAAGCTACGAAGACTTTTAAAACACCATTTCTGAAGGGGGGAAAAGATGATTAATAGTTCAAATAGCATAAGCCAGACCTAGAATGTCCCTGGAGCTCGGAGCTGTTCGATGCAGCTGCCCCTTTTCACCCTGCCTGTTTGATAACAGTCACAGGCAAGGAAAACACCGGGAGGTTGTTCCTGTGAGCCGAGAGCACCGTGATGGGAAAGGGAATGGTTTGGTCTGGGGGAGCACTGCACCCTCAGCAGCAGCTCTGAGGGTGCTGCTGGTGGTGGGGATGAGCCAAATCCCCGCTGTTTAATACCAATATTCGGTCTGGACAGTGCAGGCAGGAGGGTGGCAGTGCTCAGCAGCAGCACTGAGGGTGCTGCTGGTGGTGGGGATGAGCCAAATCCCCGCTGTTTAATACCAATATTCGGTCTGGACAGTGCAGGCAGGAGAGTGGCAGCGCTGGTGCTGTACAAAGAACCGGGCTCCAGCAGGGCAGGACACAAACCCCAAAAAGAGATCATGGCCGGATTCAGGGAGAGTTTTCCCTTTCCAGATGTGGATGCTGGAGAAGGCCGGGGCTGTTCAGCAGCAGGGAGAGCTGGGCTGCAGCCTCGCCTGTCCTGCAAACCAGGGGCCGCTGCCAGCCCCGGGCTGCCAGCAAAGCTGTGCTCCCTGAGCCGTGCCTGGAGCCCAGCCCCTGCTCCTGCCCTGGCACAGCCGTGCCAGGGAGCTGCTGCTCTTTGCTTGGTTGGGCTTTGGTTTGCAAACATCTCGAAATATAAAAGCATTCCAGAAAAAAACCATCCCAAGAGGGACTGGGAGCAAGGGATGGAGGGGCAGGACACAGGGAATGGCTTCCCACTGCCAGAGGGCAGGGATGGATGGGATCTTGGGAATTGGGAATTGCTGGCTGGGAGGGTGGGGAGGGGCTGGGCTGGAATTCCCAGAGCAGCTGTGGCTGCCCCTGGATCCCTGGCAGTGCCCAAGGCCAGGCTGGACATTGGGGCTTGGAGCAGCCTGGGACAGTGGGAGGTGTCCCTGCCATGGCAGGGGAGGAATGGGTGGGATTTAAGGTCCTTTCCCACCCAAACCATTCCATGTTTCTGTGATTCTGTGAAAAGCTCAAGTTGGATGATGTCCATTCAGTCAAACTAACATTTCTTTAGGCTTTGGAAAGATTTCTATAGTTTTGTGCTCTTTGCTTTAAGAGGTGAATATTTTGCTGCACTGGGCTGTGCCCTGCTTCAGGTGTCAGCTGTGGCAGGGACGTGGCTGCTCCTGCCCTGCTTTGGAGCTGGATCAGTCATGGGGGTGTTGGGAGCTTCTCCAGGAAGTTGGTGTTCCCAAGAGATCCAGTTCTCTTTTTGTGTTGCAGTTTATCTTAGAGGGCACAGGGTTTATCCTTTTTCTGGCCCCGAGGCTGCCAGAGCTCCAGGAGCGTTTGGGCAGCGCTGCCAGGGATGCCCAGGCTGGGGCTGTTGGGGGGTCTGGGCAGGGACAGGGGCTGGGCTGGGATGATCCCTGTGGGTCCCTCTCAGCTCAGGACATTCCAGCATTCTGTGCTTTCTGAGAGCAGGGCTGTCTCACACATCATCTCAGCACTGTGGAAGCTGAGCTGATGAAACGATCTCAGAAAAATAAAAAATCTCATGTAGTCAGAGCTTGGAGAGAAAAACCACCCCATGCAAGGCTTCCCGGAGCGCTACAATCTCCTGGAAATAAATGAACAGATTGCCATGAATGAATAAACTGCTTAAGACACTAATTCACATTCAGGAGGCCACGGCGCCGGGGATGGGTGAGGATGACAGAGCTGCTTCCCTGCGATTGCTGCTGCTCGGAGCTGGAGGAGGCAAACAGAAGGTGGCCACGCTCTGCACACAAACTGCTGGGCACAGATGGCTCCCGGGGCTCCTGCCCACGGGAACGGGCCAGGAGCGTGTGCCAGCGTGTGCCAGCCTGGCTCCTTGCTCTGGGAAAAGGCGTCTGCAGGGGAACCGCGGGAGGAGCAGCTGAGGGCACCGGGATCCTTCAGCTGGAGAGGAGCAGGCTGAGGGCAGAGCTCAGCGGGGCTGCAGCTCCCATCTCTGCTTGCTGTGACAGGGACAGCACCCAGGGAGCACCTGGAGCTGGGCCAGGGGAGGTTTAGGTTGGAGATCAGGAAAGGCTCTTCCCCCAGAGGGTGCTGGGCACTGCCCAGGCTCCCCAGGGAATGGGCACAGCCCCGAGGCTGCCACAGCTCCAGGAGCGTTTGGGCAGCGCTGCCAGGGATGCCCAGGGTGGGGTTGTTGGGGGGTCTGGGCAGGGCCAGGGGCTGGGCCGATCCCTGGGGGTCCCTCCAGCTCAGGATATTCTGGGATTCTCTGATTCTAAGAGAAAATATGGGAAATTTGGGCCATGGACCTGCAGCCCGGAGGGGAGGCCGCAGGCACAGCAGGTTTGGGGTGGCGATCAGGGGGTGTTTCGGTGCCCCTTGGCTCGTTCTGGTGTTTCTGTGCAGGTGTCACTGCTCGGCCCCGCTGCTCTGAGCCAGGACTGGGGCTGGGGCTGCCCTGGGCCTGTCCCTGGCACTGCCCACGGTGGTGGCACAGCCCCGGCCCACCTGCAGGGAGAACCCCGGGCCCTTTGGCCCTGCTGGATGTTTCCACAGCATTTCCACACCTCTGCCAGGGCTCCCCATGGATAGCTCCCCATGGAGCAGCACCTCCCACAGCCTGCATCCCCCTGTGGAGCACTCCCAAGGGCTGGGCAAAACCCAGCCCCAGGCCCTGCCTGTGCTTGGAGCTTTAATAACCTGAAAGGTGATGAAAACTTTCGAAGAGCCCGTGTTTGCTGTGGAACAGCCCCAGGGAGGGGCTTGGAGGGCTCTGGGCTCCAGGATAAGCCAGCGCTGTTGGTGCCAGGAGCTGCTGCTTCCCAGCACCCACACACAGGGACATGAGGAGCTCCTCGAGGTGACAAAATGGACAGAAGATAAAGATCTGTGCCAGAGAAACATTTTGTTAGGGAGATCCTCCAGCTGAAGTGCTGAGTGAGCCAGGGAGGGGCTGCTCAGGCTCAGGGGGCACTGGGGCTGCTGCTGCTTTGGGCTCTGGCTGAGGGGTCTCAGTGGGCAGAGCCCATCCTGACCCCCAGAGCCCATCCTGGCACCCAGAGCCCATCCTGGCACCCCAAGTAGCACTCTGACCCCCAGAGTAGCATCCTCACACCCAGAGAAGCACCCTGAGCCCCAGGGCAGCCCCTGACCCCCAGAGCAGCCTCCTCACACCCAGAGCCCATCCTGACACCCAGAGCAGCAGTGTCTGGGTCTCACCACTCGGCAGCAGCTCAGGTCCATGCTGGAGCTGTGCCCGTGCAGACTCTGACACTTCGGGAGGTGGCCGAGGGGAGCAGAGCGGTGAGTGTTGATCACACACTGATTAATGAGTGCTGAGCTCAGAGGCTCGTTGCCCTGTGCAGCTGGAGCTCGCAGGAGCTGCTCCTTGGCTCTGGAGCCCCAGTTCCGGGCTTGTGCTGGGGAGGTGCCCGGGCTGCTCTGGACACACAACTCCCAGCACAGCACTGGGGACAGGGCTGTGGTGCCAGCTGTGGGGTGCCCCAGTGCTCAGGGTGGCCTGCAGTGAGCTGGGAGAGTGGCACTGGCATCTGTGGGGCCACAGCCACGGTGGGTGATGGTCACTGGAGAAGGAGCAGCCAGGGCTGGCTGCCCCCACGGGCAGAGCCTCCCCCTGCCCTTCCCCTGCCCTCCCCCTGCCTTTTCCCTGCCCTTCCCCTGCCCTTCCCCTGCCCTTCCCTTGCCCTTCCCCTGGTCCAGCTGCTTCCAAACACCACCCAAGGGGTTTGCCCCAAGCTCTCAGGACATGGATTCTCTTGGTGACCTGGACACTGTAGGGCTGTCCGGGGGTTTTCTCAAATAAAACCACGATTCCATATTGAAATAAAATTAATACTCCATTGTTTACCATCAAAGACTTACAGGCTGGCAGCAGGTACTAAAACACGAGGAATGGTGTTTGAGTAGGGTGGTGCCTCCTCTGGCTGCCATTCCCAGCTTTCAGCAGTTCCTGTAAGGGGATTTCTCTGCTGCTGGATTTAGTGGTGGCCTTGCACAAATAGCCCCAAATTACTTTTGAATCCCTCTATCTGCACCATCTGACAGCAGCGAGTTGCACAGATTTTATTATGCATCAGCTGAAAATGCATTTGATTTGTATTAAACTTCTTTGAAGATCTTTCTGCTATTTAATCTCCTTGAGAGTGGAAGACAACCGGAATATTGAGGTCATGGAAGAGTGGGAGAGCAAAGAGAAATGTGGTCCTGGAAGAGCAGGTGGGTGGGAGCTGTGCCTTTTTCCTTAAATCAAGTACAGGAGAAGCTTTCCAGCCTGACTCTGGAGGATTTCCAGGCAGCACAGTAGCTATTTTTATTAAACTGTTTTCCTGAACAGCTGCCTACTCAGGAGTGTCCCTCTGCATTTACTTTCTGTCTCAATATTCCTTTGGTAATAGAACACAGTCATTTAGGCTGGGATAAAAAAGGGAATTAAAATACCTAACATATCCACAGGGCTGGCTTTTCTCGGTGCTTTGCTGCTGTGGGGAGTTGAGTTTAACTCCTAATTACATGGTAGGGTTTGCAGCCTCGGCAGCAGTGATGCTTTTTAGTAAATTCTAAGTGGCAATTCTTAAACAAGGCTCTGGAGCTGCTTTGGGGAGAGGAGAGAAGGCGTTGGGTGTCTGCTGCTTTCTCAGGCTGGGCAAACTGGAACTGGAGCCCACCAAATGTTTGGTGCAATTTGCACTCGTGCACAGGAGGTACAGCAGGAAATGTCTTTGCAGAACATCCGAGGGGCTGCTCGGTGTGGCAGGGCCACACGGGATAAAATAACAACATCGAGGATTTACTCAGCACTGCCAGCACGGCCTGAGCCCCCTGGCCACAAGGATGGGAGTGTTTTTAGTTCTCCAAAGCCTGAAACTTGGGTTGCCGAGATCAGGCAGTTCAGGCAGCCTCAAACCCAGCACAAGCCTCTCCTCACCGGGGTTTGTCTGGGGAGAAGCAGCTCCACACCTGATCCAAGCAGGGGCCTGCATCAGGAGGTACCCGGGGATGCCCTGCTGGGGGAGGCTGGTTTGCATCCCAGGGATGCTCAGGAGCTCCAGGTGCCCCTCCAGCCCCCTGGAAATGGGGCCCAGCCCCGTGGCTGAGTGTCCATAACTGGGCAAAATCAGCTTGAAAATGGTTTCAGTGCAGTGCCCTGTGGAGAGCCAGCAGCAGCAGCAGCAGCAGCACAGGGGATGCAGCAGCTTATCCCTGCTGGGCCTGGCCCTGGCTGTGGCCCCAGCGTGGCTCTGTACCCCAAAGGAAAGGTTCCTGCCCTGGCTGTGACCCCAGCATGGCTCTGTACCCCAAAGGAAAGGTTCCTGCCCTGGCTGTGACCCCAGCGTGGCTCTGTACTCCAAAGGAAAGGTTCCTGCCCTGGCTGTGACCCCAGCGTGGCTCTGTACTCCAAAGGAAAGGTTCCTGCCCTGGCTGTGACCCCAGTGTGGCTCTGTACCCCAAAGGAAAGGTTCCTAACCTGACTGTGACCCCAGCGTGGCTCTGTACTCCAAAGGAAAGGTTCCTGCCCTGGCTGCTGTTACCATCCCTGCTCAGGACTGGTTTTGGGCTGTACCCTGGCCCTGGGGGAGCTGGGGCTGCTGCGGTGTCCCAGGGAGGAGCAGGGTCCCTGCAGCCCCAGGGGCTCTGGGAGAAGGGGACATTGGCCAGGCTTCGGGGGGCTCAGCCCTTTGGTGTCCCTCCTTCCCTCCCTCTGGAGGTGCCTCCCTGCACCCCAAGGACAGAGCTGTGTCCACCCTGCAGCCCCCACCCCCTTCCAGCAGCTCTTCCCTGCGTTCCCAACAGCTGCTGGTGCCAGACTTCCCACTCTAGGAAACCTCTCTTGTGTGGTTTTTAATTCATTTCTGTGCTTATCCTCCTGGATATCCCCCGTGCTCATTCCCCTTTTCAATCATCACGAATTTCACCTCTGAATTGTGACCAGAGCTGCTCACTCCTCCTTAGGATTAGGCCGGAAATCTCTGTGCTTTCAGTCTAACAACTGGGTCGTGGTGCCCAGATATTCACTGGCTCTTGTTGGTTATTTTTAAATGTGTGTTTTCCTCCTGCTGCCCCTTTGTGTTGGCTCTTCCCTGGTGCAGGGTGAGCTCGGGCTGCTCCCTGCTCCCCCGGGTGTGCTGCTTGCCGCATCACATCCCCTCCCTGTGCTGAGCAGATCCCAGCAGGATTAGGCTGCTGTCCCCCCAGCAAGGTTTTATTGCTGGCACAGGCTCTGCTTGGATCCCTTCTGCTTCCTGAATCCCTTCTGCCCCAAGTGCTGCCTTCCTGTTTTTCCTTTCTTCCCTTGTTTCAGTGCTACTGAATTTTACCCCACTTTATTTTATTCATCCCACTTTACTTGCCCAGTTTCTCAGGATATTCCTGCCCTCTCACCTCCCCCTGTGGTCAAGCAGTGTCTCGATGGCACCAGCACAGGACAGTCCTGCTCTCTTCCATGCTGTGTTCCGTGATGGACACAGAGCAGATCGGAGCCCTCCCTGTGCACAGCTCCCTGTGGCACTGCCTGGAAGGATCCAGCCAGGCTTTACCCAGCCTGTGCTCGGCCTTACAGCGGGGAATTCCCACAGGCTGCTCACAATCCCTGCTAAAATGAAGCTCTGGGGTGTTCAGTGCCCTTGCTATCCCATTATGGAACATGTCCTTGTGTCCTTGTCCCCAGTCCCTCTCCAGCTCTCCTGGAGCCGCTTTAGGCCCTGCAAGGAGCTCGGAGCTCTCCCTGGAGCCTTCCCTGCTCCGGGTGAACATTCCCAGCTCTCCCAGCCTGGCTCCAGCCCTGGGAGCTCCGTGGATTCCTCTGGATCTCTCCAGCAGCTTCACGTCCTCCCTGTGCTGAGAACCCCAGAGCCGGGTACTCAAGTTGATCCATTACCCATTAATGAAATCCATAAAACACCTATTAAATGGCTGGGATTGATGATCTCGAAGGTCGTTTCCAGCCTAAGTGGTTCTGTGGCTGCTCCCTCACTCAGCAGCAGAGGCAGCAGGGCAGAGCAGGAGGGCAGCGTGGCACAGGTGACAGGGGCACCTCAGCCCGTTCTGGTGAGAGCTGGGGCTGTGGGCAGGGCAGAGCCACGGCCCAGAGATGCAATCTGCCCCCAGGAATGGGCTGCCAGGCTGGGGCCGTGCCCAGCTCCTCACATACGGATGAGCTGCTCCCGCCTTGCTGGGGCGATGCTGAGCTGGAGCCCATCGCTCTCAGACCCCTCCCAGCGCACGGCATTTTCTCACCTCCTCTTGAGTAATTTCTCCTGAGTCTCCTGCTTAGCTCTGAGTACAGGAGCGGCTCCTTGGGCCATCCATCAGAGCAGAGCTGCCGCCAGAAGGTTTTCCAGGAGCACGGCTGATCCCTGGGCAGGGCACCCGGCGGCTCTCAGAGAGAGTTGCCAGCACACATCGAGCCCTGGCAGAACCAAGGGATCCCTCCTGCCGCTGTCAGAGCTGGAATTAAGAAGGCAGCACCGAGATGAAGCAGCATAAATAGCACACAGATACTGTGCCTTAATCTTCTGGATGCCAAAAAAAATTCAGGATAGTGCTCCCCAAAACCTCTGCGGAGCTGGAGCTTGCTCTGTGGGAGGTGCACACAGTGGCAAAGCATTTTTTTTAGGAATTGCTAATTTTAATGACTCTGTCAGATTAATTGGCGAAGGAATCACCTTGGGCTGTTGATAAATATTGGTGAGGGACTGGAGAGAAGGGCTGGAGGGACAGGACACAGGGAATGGCTTCCCACTGCCAGAGGGCAGGGATGGATGGGATCTTGGGAATTGGGAATTGCTGGCTGGGAGGGTGGGGAGGGGCTGGGCTGGAATTCCCAGAGCAGCTGTGGCTGCCCCTGGATCCCTGGCAGTGCCCAAGGCCAGGCTGGGCATTGGGGCTGGGAGCAGCCTGGGACAGTGGGAGGTGTCCCTGCCATGGCAGGGGTGGGATGGGATGGGATTTCAGGTCCTTCCCACCCAAACCAAGGAACTGAGGAGGAGCGGGTGGGATTATGGGAAGGGAGGGGAGAGAAGGATAAGGTCACGGTGTGGGGTCTGTTTTCTCACAGCAGTGAGCCTATATCCTAAATCCTGGAAGGGTTTGGGTTGGAAGGGACCTTAAATCCCACCCATCCCACCCCTGCCATGGCAGGGACACCTCCCACTGTCCCAGGCTGCTCCAAGCCCCAATGTCCAGCCTGGCCTTGGGCACTGCCAGGGATCCAGGGGCAGCCACAGCTGCTCTGGGAATTCCAGCCCAGCCCCTCCCCACCCTCCCAGCCAGGAATTTCTTCTCAAAATCCCATTAAATCTCCCCTCCTTCAGCCTCAAACAGGAAGTTCTGTGGATTTCTCAGCAAGAACAGAGGTGCATTTTAAAACTCAGAGGGTGATTATGGCTGAAATTCTGATAGAGAACCCCCCATGCCTTTAGAGGAAACCTTGGCCTATTAAAAGTGCTGTTTCTGTAAAATTCCATTATAATAATGCAGGTGGAACTGGGAATGGGGCACCACCAGCTGCAGTTGCACACAGAACCTGAGGATGCACAGTGCAAACTGTGCTGTTCAATATTTACAATCCTAAAATTGGGAGCCTCTCCTTTGAAATGAGCTTTATCCTGGGAAGATTCTCCAGGACTGGAGTGGTAATAGGATCATTTATAACTGTGATTTTAAGCAATATTCTTCACTTGTACCAAGAGCAAGAAATCATGTCGCTTTTTCTTGCCAATATTAATCCAAATTTTAAATGTTTGCAAGTCAAGCCTATAAGACAATGGCCAGGGAGATTTGGGAGGGAAGATAAAGGGTGAACTTTTCGGGGGACTTTATTCTGTCCTGCAAATAAAGCCCTGGCTGTGTGCCCAGAGCTGACCCACACCGAGCCCAGCACTTCCCAGCTGGTAATTTAGGTTTTGCTTTATGCCAAGGAAGATTAAAGGCTCCTGTAAAGTGCAAACCATCAGCTTGAAATATTGTCATGGACTGTATTTTCAGGGCTTTTTATATATTCCCCAAATAAACTGCTCCTGCAGCAGGGAGAGGAGAATGCAGGGGGCTGGAATGTAGGTCAGGACAGCAGGGAAGGGCTGCCAAGGTCAGAGAGGAGCAGTTCTTCATCCTCATCCTCCTCAGCGCTGGAGCGGCCTCGGCTCCAGCTCGGGGCACCAAGGCCTGGGGGTGCCCCAGGGCTCCTCGGGCCGGGCACGGGGATTCTGCAAGGACAAACTAATGAAGAAAAATGAACTCCTGGCTGAGGAGGCCCTCGGTTACAGCAGTGCAGCCCTCTGGAGGTGATAATGAGGAGATAAAACACTCTGTGCTCCCCCAGTTCCTCCAGTGCTGGGGGCAGAGGGGCCAGGGCCCTGCTGAGGGACTGGGAGCAAGGGATGGAGGGACAGGAGGCAGGGAATGGCTTCCCACTGCCAGAGGGCAGGGATGGATGGGATCTTGGGAATTCCTGGCCGGGAAGGTGGGGAGGGGCTGGGCTGGAATTCCCAGAGCAGCTGTGGCTGCCCCTGGATCCCTGGCAGTGCCCAAGGCCAGGCTGGACACTGGGGCTTGGAGCAGCCTGGGACAGTGGGAGGTGTCCCTGCCATGGCAGGGGAGGGATGGGTGGGATTTAAGGTCTCTTTAACCCAAACCATTCTGGGATTCTGGGATTCCCAGGAGACAGCCTGGGGGAGTTCCCCATGGCAGGGGCAGCAGGGGAGGCTCTGGGGGAACAACTGAGGCTTCTCTCTGGCCATAATTCAAGCAGAGAATTTCTAGATTGGCTAAATTGATTCCAGAAGTTGAGATCTATTTCAATAATAATTTTTACAAGAAATGTGCTTTAAGATAAAACAATCACTTTGACAGAAACTCTGAGCAGTGAAGATAAATTCAGGCAATTTCGTTTTTCTAAAAGCTTCAATATATTATGGAATCCCAGGATGGTTTGGGTGGGAAGGGACCTTAAATCCCACCCATCCCACCCCTGCCATGGCAGGGACATCTCCCACTGTCCCAGGCTGCTCCAAGCCCCAGTGTCCATCCCTTGGACACTGCCAGGGATCCAGGGGCACCCTGTGCCAGGACCTCACTGTATTTTATTTTATGATCAACCATTAACATGGTGTTTATTTAAAATGCATTTACTAAATCTTTCTTTTTTGTTGTCTCAGTTCTGTTAAATAAAATGCTGATGGAGATGAGTAATAAGTTGTCTTCGCTTGTCCCAGTAATGATCATTATTTTCCACTTGAAATTAAATTACATTTAAATTTTGGTAATAAACAGCTGAATAGTAATGAACGCTGCACCATTATCTTAATATTCTGCAATTTATCACTGCTGAGAACAGATAAATCAGTGTGCTAAGGACAGCCAGTGAAATGCCAGGTCACAGACTGGAGACAAACACTGCTTTGTGTGGCATTAACTGTGCTGTGGTGCCACACACCTGTCATTGCCCTCAAAGGTAAAAAAACCCCTCCCAATTTTTGAGAAACTTGGAATTCAGATTATTTTGATAAGAACTTCCCAGAGCGTGAGCGGGTTTGGAGTTGCTGCCACCATTTCTGTGAGCTGTCCCCTCACTATCCAGGAGCAGACTCCCTCTCCCCACGTCTGATTTCCAGGTCACTGTTCCCACCACGGCCGAGGAGAGAAATGACACGGAGTCCAGGCTCAGGGATAAATGGAAGCGATTGAATAATTTTTCCAAAGGCTTTTATCTGTTAGTTCACAAGAGTGTGTTCAATGGCATAAGGGAATTGGTCTTTTGGCCATCCACCCCCTGAGGGGATTGGCCAAGTTCTAAGACACCCATTCCTGAATATTTATCTGGTTAAAACCATAACAATACTGCAGAACAACCTGCAGGTGCAAGAAGTTTACAATACTGGAATCTTGTTTAAGATAATCTGCATGGGACAGACAGAACTCTCACAAAATGCTGCAGAGAGCTGAAGAGATTCTCTGCTGAGGCTTTTTCAGCATCCATATTTCCAGGCTTTACTCCTCCCAAATTCTTCTGTGTCCCAAGCAGGGGCTGCTCTGGAGGAGGAGGAGGCTCCTGGGGATGCTGAGGCTGCAGCTCCTGAGCCCGGGCTGATGGAGCCTCCCGGGCAGAGGCAGGATGAGCTTTTGGGGTCCTGCTCCAGTGGCAGCACCCAGGAGCTGCAGAGGCTCTGTCCTGCCCTGCCAGCCCCCAGGGGTGTGGGTCTGCACGGGGAAAGCCCCAGAGCTGGTGGATTGGGAGCCTCTGGCTGCAGGGATCCCCCGGGATCGGGGAATGGGGGGCTCTGTTCAGCATCACCCCACAAGAAGCACCTCTCCAGGGGCTTTCTGCTGGCTGGTGCAAACTCTTGTGTGGCTGCTGCCCAGCGGGAGCAGCCCGTGCCAGGACAATCCGTTCTGGGGGAATTGCAGGTGCCAAGCTGGTAACTCTCTCCAGCAAACACCACTGCACCAAGTTTTCAAAAGCTAACTTTGGATTTAATGAAGCTGTCCCCTCTCATCAATTTCATTCCAGTCCTTGAGAGCAGAGAACCTTTTAAGTCTAATGAAAAATGTTAATAAACCTTCACGTTGTGGAGAGGATTTTTTTCCTAATTCAGTAATAGCTGTCAGCACCTTTCCCCACTCACCTTAACATGTTAATGTGCTGTGCTGCCTGCAGCCTCTGCTCTGCTTGCTGATCCCCAGAGCCTTCACAGGAACCTCCCCAGCCCTGGAAGGGCCCAGGCCAGGCTGGATGAGGCTTGGAGCAGCCTGGGACAGAGGAGGAGCCCCTGCCCGTGGCTGGGTGGCACTGGATGGGATTTGAGGTCCCTTCCCAGCCAAACCCTGGTGTTTCCATGCTGGGTATCTGTGTCACACTCTAAGCACACCCAGCCCAGGCATTTGCTTTGCCTGGGAGATGCTGTCAGATCCGAAATGGAGCTGTGCTGTTGGAGGTGAGCACAGAGAGGCTCCAGCCCGGCTGCACGTCAGGAGCAGAGGGCAGAGCTCCGGCAGGAATTCCCTGCTCCAGCCGAGTTCCCTGGGCTCAGGGGCTGGCTCAGGTGAGCTGCACCGGCAGCAGTGGGACACATCAGTGACTCGGTGCCCAGAACCAGCCTGGCCCCCTTGGGGAGAGAGGGGGGGAGAAGGGGAGAGAGGCCTCTCCCAGCACTTCAGCTGTGTCCTGCGTGGGGCTGGCTGAAAGCTGCAAATGAGCCTTGAACAGAACGACACCAAACTCTTCCCCCATGCCAGCGGGGCTCCACGGGGTGTTCTGTCAACAGAGCTCCTCTGCCTGATGTTTAATTCAGGGCAGAGCTGGCGGTGCAATAGCAGCAAGGCAAGTTTTTATTAAAATTTCTTCCCTTGAAGTCTCAGAGCAACCGGTGTCATTAGAGCCCGAGCGTGGTGCTGCATCAGGAACCAGGAGGCTCCTGGGGGGAATGGGAGCGCTGCAGGACCAGCTCAGGATGCAATTACCTGGCTCCTGCTCCTCATCCACGGCTCCCTCTGCTCCCCCAAGCCGGTGCTGGTGTCTCTGGGGAGGGGTCTCCCCTCTGGCACCCCCGAATGGGCCAGCACTGCCTCACCTTGATCCTGGGGACATCAGGAATACCTAAAGCTACTGGAGGGTGTCCCATGGGGGACACAGACAGTGAAGGGTCTGCAGGGACCACAGGAGGAGCAGCTGAGGGCACTGGGATTGTTCAGCTGGAGAAGAGACTGAGGACAGAGCTCACCAGGGCTGCAGCTCCTCCCGAGGGCCAGCTCTGATCTCTGCCCTCTGGGACAGGGACAGCACCCAGGGAGCGTCTGGAGCTGAGCCAGGCAGGGTCAGGCTGGAGATCAGGAAAGGCTCTTCCCCAGAGGGTGCTGGGCACTGCCCAGGCTCCCCAGGGAATGGGCACGGCCCCGAGGCTGCCAGAGCTCCAGGAGTGTTTGGGCAGTGCTGCCAGGGATGCCCAGGGTGGGATTTGGGGGGTCTGGGCAGGGACAGGGGCTGGGATGATCCCTGGGGGTCCCTCCCAGCTCAGGATATTCCCTGAACTGAGCCAAGTGGGGAGGACAACCTGAGACTCCCCCAGCACCTCCCAGGCTGCAATGGTCTCTCCACTCTGGTTTATGTAAACCCCTGTCGTGCTTGGCACTGCTCAAGGCAAGGGGCTTCTGTCATTCCATGGAATCCCAGAATGGTTTGGGTGGGGAGGGACCTTAAATCCCACCCATCCCACCCCTGCCATGGCAGGGACACCTCTCACTGTCCCAGGCTGCTCCAAGCCCCAGTGTCCAGCCTGGCCTTGGGCACTGCCAGGGATCCAGGGGCAGCCACAGCTGCTCTGGGAATTCCAGCCCAGCCCCTCCCCACTCTCCCAGCCAGCAATTCCCAATTCCCAACCTCCCATCCATCCCTGCCCTCTGGCAGTGGGAAGCCATTCCCTGCCTCCTGCCCCTCTGGGCCCGTGTTCTGCTCCAGAGCAGCAGCGCAGAGCTGTGGGTGGGATCTGGTGGCTTTGCCTGCACATTGCCCTGGGATCTCTGGTGGCTTCCCTGGTTTCTGTGGTTGGGTGCTCTCCACCATTCCCGTGTTGAGCAGAAGTTCAGAGATCTGGGCTGTGCAGTGCAGCCCATCCTGAGAACCACAGAGCCCTCGGTTACTGGGGAATTATTCATTATTCATCACGAGGTTCGTTTCCAAACTGCGAGCTGCAGGGATCAGCGTTGGATGGAGGAGCTGTTTGTGGTTTTCCTAAAATAAAAACAAGACCTGATTATCTGATCCCAGCCAGCCCAGGAGCTCCAGGGGACCCCGTGGCCGCCCCCAGCCCTGGCACCGCTCCCTGCACGTGCCAGCAGGGCTGCAGCAATTTGTAACCAATAATGAGGTGGGTAATTAAGATAAACATGTAAAAGAAATGCCGTTTCTGGAAGGGATGACTTGTTGGAACAGAATTTCTGATGTGGGAACATGAAAACTGACAAATGGGAATAATTTCATGCAACATGTAATTAAATAGTACAACTTATTAGCACTGGGGGTTGCTATGGCAAATAATTTATACGACTTGGGAAGGAAAGGCAAACAGATGCAGATAACAACAATACCTGGTTATCTGAGCTCCTGGAAGGAGCCGTGGTGCTCTCGCTGTGAGCTCGGAGCAGCTGCAGCTCCCGGGGCGCTCTCCCTGCATCCAAACGTGCCCTGCTCCCGGGGATGTTCTCTCACATTCCTGTTCTGAATGGGAACTCAGTTTGCTCTAATCTAAAATGCAGTTTCGGAATAGTTTCAGCATTGTTTTCAGAGTTGTGTAAAAATACCTTTACTGTTCACAATACGTGAATATAATATAAAGTAAATTTATTTTACATATTTTATATAATACGTAATTTTTCAGAATAATTTTTTTGAGCTTCAGAATAATTGCCCAGAGCAGCTGTGGCTGCCCCTGGATCTCTGGAAGTGTCCAAGGCCAGGCTGGACAGGGCTTGGAGCAGCCTGGGATGGTGGGAGGTGTCCCTGCCCAGGGCAGAACAAGATGAGCTTTAAGGTCCCTTTCAAGCTAAACCATTCTGGGATTCTGTGATTTTTAATTTTGTTATTTTTTTGGAGTAGTTGAAATGGAACATCTCTGCTTTAAGATGTTCCTGCCTTCTCTCTTCCCTCTGGGAAGGGTCAGGAGTTGTAGAAAAAATCTTGAATATATTTTGCCCGATCTGAAGGTGACTTTTCACTGGATTAAGCTCTTTGCAGAAGAATTTTAACTCCTTTCTGTGCCTTAATTTTGTGCTTTAGTTATGAATGTTTATTGCTAGTGTTAACCAGGTATTAGCTTGGTTATTATTTGCTAATTATTAATGACTAATTGATGCCATCCTGGGACACCTCCAGGGATGGGCACTCCAAACCTCCCTGGCCAGCCCCTGCCAAGGCCTGAGCACCCTTTCCATGGGGAAATTCCTGCTGATGTCCACCCTGAGCCTGCCCTGGCCCGGCCTGAGGCCGTTCCCTCTCGTTCTCTCCCTGGCTGCCCTGGATGTGTCTGGATGCCCCTGGATGTGTTTGGATGCCCCTGGAGGTGTTTGAATGTCCCTGGATGTGTTTGGATGTCCCTGGAGGTGTCCCCTCAGCCCAGCCCCCCCTCACTGCCACAGCAGCTCCAGGATGGATTTGCTGTGTAAATGCCATGGAAAGTTTGGCTCATCCAGGATAAATTGCCTCTGTCCGTTAAAAATACCCCAAACAACCCAACACATGGCTCTGGGTAAAAAAATCCAAAAAATCCTCTCTGTGGCCTTTTGGAGGGACAAAGCCCATTTGGGGCAAAGCCCTGGCAAAAGCTGCATTTCCCTGGAGCAGCATTCCCAGGAGAGGCCGAGCCAGGGCCAGTAATTGATTGCGAGTGTCCCTCGTTGCCAGCCATGCACTGGCTGATTCAAAGGAATAATTTTCCGATTATGAGTGTTTCTGGGCTGTGTATTAATCATTTACAATTCATTATTTCTGAACTGTGACTGACCACCTAAATTGAGTGCACTATTTCTGGGCCTCAATTAGGTAATTGAAACGCTCTTTAAATCAGAGTAATTAGCAGTGTGACTTTTCAGCTGAATTATTTTTTACCCGGAATTAATGGAGAATCCGGGGACTCTTGAGTGATTATGCCCATTCTTTGGCAATGATCTGAATTCTGTCAGATAAGGAGCAGCAGGAATTTGCGAATCGCCTTGAACAGACCTGACAGCTTCTATTTGTTAAAATATTCCCAATTCCGGGCTTTGAGGGCTCAGCCAGCTCCAACAGTTCAGAAATTTCAAACACAATTTGTAACCAGCGAGGCACTCTGGTTGCAGGAGCCATGATTTGGTGGCAGCATATTAATGTTGTCTCCTCAAGATGGTGGAAATCACTAATTCCACCTTTTCCGAGCTCCGTTTCCGTCGGTGCCGGCGAGAGAAGAGCTGCTCACATGAGCTGATCTAAATGCTGTGAGTGCTCTTTTAGATGTCTCCACCAATTTGTTTCTGCCCCTGGTTTGTGTTCACATGGTGAATATTTCCCAGCAAAGGATTTCAGCAGCCTGAGCCTGCTCCTTCCCTCCTGGATGGGGGAATCGTTTGAATCCAGAGTTATAAATATTCCCAGTGCCAGCGAGTTCCAACAACGCAGCTTCAGATAAAAGGGGGGGTGAGTGAATGGCTCAAAAATTGAGGTTTTTGGTCCTAAAATCCCTGCAGGCCCTGCTCTGGTTTGTTAAAAGGTGTTTCAGTTCAGCCACGGGGACGTTGCTGTTGGGCCCCAGCCAGGGGGTCGTGGTCAGTCCCGCTGGACACCAGTGACCAGTGGTGTCCCTCAGGGTCCCTGCTGGCTCTGGGGTCATTCCTTCAACATGGACATGGCTCAGGGCTCAGGGCAGCCTCGGCACATCCAGGGGACACTGAGCTGGGGGTGCAAGGACACATCCAGGACACATCCTGGACAAGCTCCAGGAGCGGCCCACGGGAAACTCCTGAAGTTTAACAGGGCCGGGAGCTGGTGCTGCCCCTGGGTTGGGATCAATCCAGGCTGGGATGGGCAGCTGGAGCAGCCCTGGCAGAAGGACCTGGGGGTGCAGGGGGTGAGAGCTGGAGCTGCCCCAGCCCTGAACCCCCCTGCCCTGGGCTGAGCCCCCCGTGGGCAGTAGGGGAGGGATTGGAATTCTGCCCCTGTGCCCCACCTGCAGAGCTGCCCCAGCCCTGGGCCCAGCACAGGGAGGAGCTGGAGCTGCTGCAGAGAGCCCAGAGGAGGCAGCAGGATGAGCAGAGGGATGGAGCAGCTCTGCTGGGAGGAAAGGCTGGGAGAGCTGGGATTGTTCGGCCTGGGCAGGAGAAGCTTTGGGGTGACCTCACTGTGGCCTTGCAGGGCCTGAAGGGAGCCTACAGGAAAGATGGAGAGAGACAATTGACAAGGGATGGAGGGACAGGACACAGGGAATGGCTTCCCACTGCCAGAGTAGGTTCAGATGGGATATTAGGATGAAATTTCTTCCCTCAGAGGGTGGGCAGGCCCTGGCACAGGGTGTCCAGAGAGGCTGTGGCTGCCCCTGGATCCCTGGCAGTGCCCAGGGCCAGGTTGGACATTGGGGCTTGGAGCAGCCTGGGACAGTGGGAGGTGTCCCTGCCACTGGGTGGGATTTAAGGATTTAAGGTCCTTCCCAACCCCAGACAGTCCCTGGTTCTGTGATCTGCTTTTGGAAGTTCCAGAGCCCATAAAGTTTGGTTTATCTGTTACACAACAGCCCAATCTCCCTCTCAGGCTCTCCTGTTTTTATCTGTGTGGCACCATCAGAAAGCTTTGCACAGCCTGGCTATTCCTACTTGATATTCAGGACATGAGGCTTTACAAGAGGAAATGTCTTGATGTATCTGCTATTTTATTTTTAATGAAAACATTTCTTGCATTGAAAAAAAGAGGTCACTGCGCATCTCCGAGTACAAATTATTGCATATGCACAGGAGCTGGAAAACCAAGAGGTTTAGAAACCACTAAATTCCCACTCAGCAGCACCTTTAGAACATGCAAATAAGGCAAAACCAAGCAGCACACTGTGGGGTTTGGAGCACACAGAAATATCCTCCCTGGAGCAGCCCTGCTCCCCCGGGACTGTGCACCGGCAACAACGGGAAGGGAAATTTTCCTTTTCAGAAAGCTTTGTAGAGCAGTGAAAAAATCGCTCCCGGGCAAAGGGCTGGAGGCTCTGATCCACCAAACACCTTCCCTGGAAGGGCCTGAGTGCGAGGACTGCACAAAGAGGAGCTGCAGAGCAGGGGAGGCCTTGGCTGTGCTCCCTCGGGAGCCCCTCGGGAGATCATTTGCTCCTGCACTCAATTCCTGCCTCTCCCCCTGCCGCTTCCCTGAGCCTCTCCGCTCTCCAAAGGAAAGAGCAAAAAATGGGGATTTTTCTTTTTTCTTTTTTTTTTTTCTGAATTATTTGTTCAAATTTCTTTGCAGCTGAGGGGGAAAAAAACCCCCCAGCTTTGTGTGCAGGGAAAACGTAATGCGATCTGCAAGTGTTAATTTGGAGTTTCTCCTGGCGTTCTGATTGCTGGGAGCAGGCACGTGTAGAAAGGGATGAGGAGGGGATGAGGGATCTGGGAATGAGGGATCTGGGAATGAGGGATCCATCCTCCAAGGCCAGGCTGGACTCTGGGAGCAGCCGGGGGCAGTGGGAGGTGTCCCTGGTGGCCCTGGAGGGGCTCTGAGGCTCCTTCCAGCTGAAACCGTTCCCTGAGTTTGTGATTCTGTGAAACCAAATATAAATTCCTGTGGTTCCCGTCAGCAGCGATGCCCCCGCACCGGCTGCTGCAGCACATCCCCACAAACCCCACTCAGCTGCAGCAATTAAGGCTCTGGGCACAGCAAGATGTGGAATTCAGCTGTTTGGAAGCACCCAGTGACAGGATCTGTTAAATTTATCCCGTGCCATCTGCGGCAGCACGCGCCTGGGAGGGCGCGCGAGGTAATCCAGGATTTCCACGTCCTGTGTCATCCTCTCAGCCTCTTTTCTTCACCAGAATAAATAAATTAAAAGGAAAAGAACAAGGCCACGTGCCCTGTAAAAAGCAAAATCTGATTTCTCTTTCTGGGTGAAGGATTTCCCATTTCCCGCTGCTGTCCCCAAGTTAATGAGGTGTTTTACGAGGCTCAGCCTCTGTCCGGGTGCTCAGCAGCTCTGGGCTGTCGGGCTTGGCTGCCTTGGATCAACACCCCCTGCCTTGGCATGATCCCCCTGCTCATCCCTGCACTGAAAATGCCCCCGAGCCCTGCTGGGGCTGTAGGACACCGCTGCTGCTGCCCCTGGGTGCCCTGAGCTCAGCTCGGGGTGCTGCACTGGGGCTGCTGCGGGTGCAGCTCCTGCAGCGAGGCTTTGCTCAGGTTTCCTCGGCCATGTGCCTCCAGCCTTTCCTGCTGCCATCCAGAGGGGTCCTCAGGGCTGTCACTGGCTCCTCTGGGGGCCCTCCGTGGCTTGGAGCTGCCCTGCTCCATTTGCCCCCTCACTGCACTCCCAGGCTTTATCTCCATCCCTCCCTGCCCACACACAAATCTCTCCCTGCTCCCCATTTCTGCAGGCAGGAGAGCGAAAGTTTCCCTCAGCTGAGCAATGAGACAAAGCCAGGCAGGATGATTGGGAACATTGGGAAGTTTGAATGTTTGAAAGCCCCAGTTTGGGAGCTGTGACCTCGAGAAATCAGTTTGCTTGAAGGGCTGAAGGCACAGCTTAACAAAGTTTGACCAAATGCCATCAAATTCCCTCTATTTGCCTCATCGCTGGTTTCACTTAGATGGTGAAACATTTGCAGGAAAGATCTCTGCAGTTTATGTGTGCACTCATAAATTTCATGGTACCACAACCCCAAACCTGGCCTGGCACATTCAGTTGCTGCCATAACCCAATTCATAAATCAGAATTATTTAAAGCCTCCTACTGCTTTTCCTGGGCCTCTCCTCTCCTGCAGCTGCACCTGTGGACCCAGAGAGCCCCAGGAATAGATTTTTTCAATTATGACTCACGCTGTTGGCATGATGGATGTGAAACAGGGCCTTGATAATAGATCAGAATATTAATAATTTCTTTTGCTTAATTGAAAAGGTTATTTTAATGAAAATAGAGCACTTCGAGCGTCTGTCCCATGGGGATATTCAGCCATCAGCTTGTTTCCCTGCAAGGCACGTGCCTGGTGCCAGGGGGCTCCTCCTGCTCCATTTCACACCAGTTTGGGCTGATTTTAATGCATTTTAGAGGAGAATGTGTTCAAGAGCTCATTCCTCAGGGGGATCCGACTGAAATCTGACTTTCCCCACCCTTCCCCCTCTGCCAGGGGCCAGGGCTGGGGGTTTGATCCCTGGGCAGGATTTCCAGGGCTGAGCCCAAATGATGGGGAACAACCACGTGGATGTTCCACAATCAGCTGAAACCAGCCCAGAGCAGCTCAGGACAGGCCCAACAAAGCTCAGCCCCTGGGCCAATACAAAACCAAAGGCATTTTGTAGGTAATGGTGAAAATTCTATTTATTGGTGTGAATTCTTTAACTCCTGGGCCAGCACGGAATGAAGCTGATTGCTGATTTAGGCTGCATAGATCGTCGAGAATGTAAATTAATGGCAAACTATTAAAATTAAGAAGCAAAGATATGATAATGCCTGGCAAAAATACTGAGAGGTGGAATTGCACAGCAATATAAGCAAATTATCATCTTCAGGAGTGAAAAGAAATACAATGGGATAAAAATCTTAGCAGATGGTGAAGTTTAGCATCACTTACTGGAGGTATTCAAAAAAGGAATGTTTTGTGAGCATAAAGAGAGTGAAGAAGAATTTTAGTTGATGCTTGATGAGGTTTTTATGAGAAGACATTATGTCCCTGACTTGGGAAGCAGCAGAAGTTTCAGTGAAAATGTAAATGTAAACAGAAGCTGATTTAATTTGGGGGGGGGGGGGGGAAAGAAAAAAGACCAATTCAGGTTTCAGCCTAAATTAGACTAAAACCCTAAAATGTAAAAATAATTCCCGTGTGCCAGGCTTTTCTAGACAGACAAACCTGCCTCAGAGTGAGGAGCATTAAATCCAGGGCCTGGTGCTGGAGGCCTCCACGCTGTGTAATCGCTGCCTTCAGCTGCTCAGCCCCTCTCAAAAATGAGATTTCCCCTGCAGGGTGACAGGAATCCCTGGGAACGCTTCTTCCAGCCCCGAATTCCTCGTGGGCCCATGGAGCATGGCAGGGTGGGGCTGTGCTGCAGTGGAGGATTACCAGACCTGTCATTTTTAGGACACCACCATTTGGATTCAGGGACCTGCCACGTTTTGGCTGCTCTCAGCTCCAGGCAGAGATTCCTGAACACATCCTCTGGGGACAGTCGCTGCAGTGGGGAAATCAGGAGTTTTCAAACCCAGAATTGTGAGGCTTCAAGCTGAGTGACTTCACTGGACCAGGACAGTGCAAGGAAAGGGTAAAGACATGAACCACAATAGGAAGAAAATCCACATTTTTTTCTGAGTTTCCACAACCAGCAGTTGAACCTCTGGCAGAAGTGAAGCATCTTCTACTCTCACCTAAGAAACAGAAGGGTGAAAATGTTCCTGCCCATTGCGCTCCTGATCCTGTGGCCCAGGGGACACCGATGCAGGTACAGGGAGCAGGAAGGAAGGGATATTTCCACAGCAAGTGCTGGGAATCAACAGCTAAGACCTGAAAAGGAATGAGAAATGTGTTGCAGGAAAAATTTCCACAGAAGAATTGAAGAACCAGGATCCATTTTCCCCAATATCAAACCTAAACCTCCCCTGCTGCAGTTAGAGGCCTTTTCCTCCTGTCCCGGCCCTTTGCGGTGCTGGAAGCTCAGTCAGGGCAGAAATTCCTCTCTGGTATGGCTCAAAGAGCTGCAGAAGGAGCAGAAGAGCCCCGTGCAATGGAAATGTTGTGTTTGCAGCCCAGCCCCATCCTACTTCAGTCAGGAGCACTGAACATCACACAGCTCCCAGCCCTCCCACATCGGGATCAGGGGCTGGCTCCAGGAGTGTGGGGCAGGCTCCAGGAGTGTGGGGCTGGCTCCAGGACTGTGGGGCTGGCTCCAGGATCAGGGGCTGGCTCCAGGACTGTGGGGCTGGCTCCAGGATCAGGGGCTGGCTCCAGGATCATGGGCTGGCTCCAGGAGTGTGGGGCAGGCTCCAGGAGTGTGGGGCTGGCTCCAGGACTGTGGGGCTGGCTCCAGGATCAGGGGCTGGCTCCAGGAGTGTGGGGCAGGCTCCAGGAGTGTGGGGCAGGCTCCAGGAGCAGGGGCAGGCTCCAGGAGCAGGGGCTGGCTCCAGGATCAGGGGCTGGCTCCAGAATCAGGGGCTGGCTCCAGGACTGTGGGGCTGGCTCCAGGATCAGGGGCTGGCTCCAGGAGTGTGGGGCTGGCTCCAGGAGTGTGGGGCAGGCTCCAGGAGCAGGGGCAGGCTCCAGGAGCAGGGGCTGGCTCCAGGATCAGGGGCTGGCTCCAGAATCAGGGGCTGGCTCCAGGACTGTGGGGCTGGCTCCAGAATCAGGGGCTGGCTCCAGGATCAGGGGCTGGCTCCAGAATCAGGGGCTGGCTCCAGGAGTGTGGGGCTGGCTCCAGGATCAGGGGCTGGCTCCAGGAGTGTGGGGCTGGCTCCAGGATCAGGGGCTGGCTCCAGGATCAGGGGCTGGCTCCAGGACTGTGGGGCTGGCTCCAGGATCAGGGGCTGGCTCCAGGAGTGGCTCCTTCCCGAGCAGAGAGGGGCAGCCCCATGTCAGGCTCCAGCTGCACTGCAGAGCTCTCCTACAAAGGGCATTTCCATGAGCTCCCATCCCACTGAGCTCTGCTCCAAGTCAGGCACAGACTGTGGCTGCACTCAGGACATCTCTGTGACACACAGGAAGAGCTGGGATGAGACAGGGCTGGAGAGAAGAGGGAATAAATGCCACACAGGGAACTGTGAGAGTTTCCAGTTTCCATCCCTCAGAAGCAATGAGGGTCCCACTTCTGCTGCCACTTGTGCAAGGTCTGTCCTGGGATTCCCACAGGCCACGTGGCTGCAGCACTTTGCAAAGGTTCCTGGAGTTAAGATGGAATTGGGTTTGGCTGTTCCAGCAGCAGGGAGCTCTCCTGGGAGTGCAGGAGCAGGTGGGAGGGGAGGAGGTGGCAATGGATGTGCTGGGAGCGGGGGATGAGGGCCAGGAAAATGCTGTGTTCCAGCCCTGAGGGGAGGGAGCACCCAGGGGCTGTGGATCTTTGTGGCCAAAAGGGACCACGGAAGTTTGTGGTGGTCACTCAGCGTCTCCAAAGCCAAGAGGCTGAATGCAGTGTCCTGGGAATGCTGCTGTCCCAGCTTTCCTACACCCCACGTGCTCCTGGAGGCACTGGGGACAGGGGCTCCCAGAATCACTGCAATACAGCTCTTCTCACACTGTCCAGGGAGCTTAATTTCTGCAATTCCACAGGAAAAGCTGCTCATGAAGGATTTTTCCATGTGTTTCTCTCTCTAGACCCCTGGATCCTTGCCAGCCAACCAAAGTGCACCAGCAGGGAGCTGCTGTTGGGGGACTCTAGATCTTCAGAGTGACCCCAAACCTCTGACAAGGAGCTGAAAAATATGTCCTGGCCTTTCTATTTGCTGGGTTTTCTAATAAGGGTGATAATTTGGTGGTTTTCTGCATATTCTGTTGTTGTCCTGTCCTGTCCATCCTGTCCATGGATGGAGCTGAGCTGGAGCACACAGGAGCAGGAGCCCCACCTGTGCAAGCCTCGGGTGCTGCCTCTGGCACCAGGATGCCCTCAGTGCCACCCCCACATTCCTGACTGGAATGGGGCCTCTGGAAGAGCCCTGCTTCTCTGAGGTCATCCTTGGGCTTTCTTTTGCCACCTTCCCTCAGTTTCCAGGATCTGAATATTCCCTGGGGAAAAGGAGAGGAGTTTTTTTCCAATTCTCCAGACACAGCTGGGCTGTGCTGAAACAACTGGACGTTGTGAATACAGCAGGGAAAGCAGGTTCTGTCTGGATTATTCATTTCCAGGGGAAAGGGAAAGGTTAATTCAAAGGAATGAAAAAAAAATGGCTCATTGTCAAGCTGAAAACAGAAAAGGAACAGGAAGAATTTTGGCATTTATGACTCTTGTTGTCATAGAAACTGAACCTGATATTTCCATAGAGCAATTCGGAGCAGTAACAAATACTGGATTTTATAGCAGGGATGAATTAAGATCAACTTAAGATTTCCAATACATTGTCAGGCAGATCAAATACTGGTTTATTTTGTGTTGCCAAGTTGTTATCAGAGTCCTTAAAAACACAGGTGATAAATGTAAATGAAACCCATCTGGCACTTAGGGGATGTCATTAGAATTTGGAGTGGCTGGGGGAGGGATTTTACAGGAACCCAGCAAAGCTCCCCGGATTCCCATGGGGACAGGCTGTGTCCCACGGGACAATTCCCTTGCTGGCCCCACAGCCTCCTCCAGCACCTGCAGCAAAGTCCTGCATTGCTGGGGAACAGGAAACAGGAAAGTCTCATAGATGTGACTGCCTGGCAAAAGGTGCTGAGAATATGGAAACTATGAGCGAGATTGAAATGAAGGCAGGCTTTGAGTTACCCAACCCCAGTTACTGAACAACTGGAAAACAATGAAGGTAATCCCCCTTAATTAAACAATGCCCTCTGCCTGCAGACAGGTCCAAGGCTCAGAGCAGACCCTGCCAGCCTGGCAGAGGGTCCAAAAGTAGTTTTTAGAGTTTAAAATATAATGCCATATGGTAATGCAGTGATTCCTATAGGCTGTATGTAAATGTTACAAGATTTGTAGCTTGTTCTAGATTGGTTAATGAAAATTAGAATATTCAGCACAAAAGATGATTTATTGTGCTGCAAACGGGAACTCGGGGTCTTGCTCTTACACTCTTCACTGCTTCTTCACCTTTATTTCTCTGCCCTGCTTCGAGCTGTGTCTGGCAGCTCCCAGCAGCTCCCTCACACCCAGGCCCTCATCAATAAATCTCATGCTCTAAGAGCAGCACCAGAGATCTCCTGTCTCCGTTTGTCCCGACCGTCCCAAACCCCACACACCAGAACCTTACACTGCATGAAGCCCAGTCCTGTGCAGTTCTGGGTGTCTTGAGGGCCCTTTCTGGGACTGAAATGAGAAGGGAGCCCAGCAGGAGAGGAAGGATGAGGTCTCTGGACAGCCCAGCTCAGGGCCTGCTGCTTTCTCCAAGGTCTCAAATCAGGGATTTTGGCAGCTGATACCACAAGCGTTGCTTGGGTTCCCCACATTCTACTTGTCACTGCAGGATGTCAAAGTTCTGGTGGTGCCACGTGAGGATCTGACCTTTTCAGCTGTTTTAGCTCATCCCAGAGCAGCCACTGGGCAGCTGGGACACCAAACTCAGGTATTAAAGGGGCTTTTGGACCATTTTGGCCCTGAACTGTTATCTTCCATGTAGTTATGGCTGGAGGGCTTCTCTGAACGAGGTTCCACTTCACAGTCAGCACTTCTTTAAAAAAAATCACATTGGATTAAAAAAAATCCAGTACTGGGTACCTTACCACAGTTCTTTGTACATCACTCCTCATTGTTTTAATACACAAGCAAGGAAGCAACCCCCAAACTATCCTTTATAAGAGTCCATTTAGCTTTGTTTCCCACATGGATATTTTTTTTTGCTTTGGAGGAGGTTGGAGGATCCTCTGCCAAAGTTACCTTGCTTTTGTTGTTAAAAGCTGGAAATAGTGTCAAGAGAGACCTTTGCCTTTTCTTTGGTGTGGAGCTGGGCCAGGCAGGGTCAGGCTGAGAGCAGGAAAGGCTCTTCCCCAGAGGGTGCTGGGCACTGCCCAGGCTCCCCAGGGAATGGGCACGGCCCCGAGGCTGCCAGAGCTCCAGGAGCGTTTGGGCAGCGCTGCCAGGGATGCCCAGGGTGGGGTTGTTGGGGGGTCTGGGCAGGGACAGGGGCTGGGCAGGATGATCCCTGTGGGTCCCTCCCAGCTCAGGAGGTTCTGTGACAAAACTGAGCCAGATTTTCATCCCAGGAGTATTTTTCTTTCTTTTTTTGTTGTTCCTCTTCTCATGACTCTCAGAACCTTCTGCCATCGCTCAGTTCAGCCTTGGGCAGCACAATTTTAGTGGATTTTCACGAAACAGGGAGTGAGAAATGCCTGAGGCCTGCGGTGTGTGTTTGAAACTCCCTCCCAGCCATTCCCAGCCATTGGAATTCCTTCCCAATATCCCATCTGTCCCTGACCCTGCCAACTGAAAGCCATTCCCCTGCACATGAGTGAACAGGCTGAGAGTCTGGGAAGTCCTGAAAATGCTTCTCTTTGCCACTGTTAAATGATGCCAGCAGGGACACACACCTTTGGGAGTGGGAACACACCTCTGGAATAAGGAACACACCTTTGGGAGTGGGAGCACACATCTTTGGAATAAGGAACACACACCTTTGGAATAAGGAACACACCTTTGGGAGTGGGAACACACACCTTTGGGAGGGGGAACACACCTTTGGAATAAGGAACACCCCTTTGGGAGGGGGAACACACACCTTTGGAAGAGGGAACACACACCTTTGGAATAAGGAACACACACTTTTGGAAGAGGGAACACACACCTTTGGAATAAGGAACACACACTTTTGGAAGAGGGAACACACACTTTTGGAAGAGGGAACACACACCTTTGGAATAAGGGACACACACCTTTGGAATAAGGGACACACACCTTTGGAATAAGGGACACACACCTTTGGAAGTACCTGGTGCCTTTATTTTTAACTCTCACTTGGTGGAGCTTTAGCAGTGCCTGCTCACAGCTCAGCACTGCACACAGCCCTCTGGCAGATGAGCTCAATTCTCAGTATTCTCATTTATTTTTGCTGAAGCTTAAGAAGAGTGTGAGAAACTTCTCAGGATTTTACCATAAATTGCTGAAGTCAGACAAGGACCAGGCCCTCCCTTCTTGGAAAGCCAGAGCTGCTCCCTGGAGTTCTGCTCTCCCTTCTTGCTCAGGAAGGGCTCGGCACCTCCCACCTCCATCAAGAGGGAACCCAAAGGGATGAGAAGGTAAAGGCTGCCGTGGGCATGTCAGTGCCTGTGAAACATCCCACAGACTCGGCTTTCCAGAGGCTGCAACCCCCCCCCTGCATTTTCCTGGAGAGCTAAAGGCTGTTAAATGCTCACACCCGTCAATACTGAGCTTTGATAGCTCCATCGATCCCGGGCTGCCGCTGAGCCCTGACCCGGGCGCAGCTCCCGCGCATAATTGATGGGAGCCCAGGGATCCCTCCTGCTCCAGCCAGGGCCTGGCTGCCCTCAGCAGCTCCAGGAGCACCTCTGCTCCCTGCTCAGCCTCGTGGTGCCGGGATCCTCCCGTTCCCCACGTCCTGGCACACAGTTCCTGCGCAGATTCCTGCGTTTTCACCGAGCGCAAACCGCGGGGCCGCCGAGGAACGTGTGACACCGGAGCGTTAATGTATGCCCATGTCTGGCGTTTAGGAGTGCATTTCCCAGAGAATACAGAGGCAATTGTTAATGTCATGTCTGATTTCCTTCCCGGAGATGGGAGATGGACAAAGATTTACTGGAAGTGTTCTTTTCCACGGCGAGAGAGCGGATGCGCATTAGGCAGCTGACAGCAAAGATGAATCCTCCGGTGCCACTGCTGCTGTCCACTCTCCAATCTCCCTCTATAATTAATGAGCTGTCAGAGCTGCTCAAACCCCGGCAACGGATGGCTGGGACGCCAGGCAAATCGGCCCTGAAATGAGGAGTCAACTCGGAGCTGCTCTGCTCCTGACCTTGCAACTCTCATTATTGATTCTGGGTAATTTCCACCTGTTCAGGAAAACCAAGAGTAAAGTCGAAGCAATGAAGAAGCTTTTCAAGTCTCCCCGTCAGGTTTTCCATCATTTCCAATATTTGGTCCCTGCGCCTCCAAGGAATCTTCAATGCGTGAACTGCTCCAAAATATCTCCTGCTCATCTAGTTCTGAACTTCAAAGTGGAAATAGGGACCTGCAGCTCCTGATTGTCACTACGATCATTCAGAGAGTAAAATATAATTTGAGTAGCTGAACTGCATTAATAAAACTCCTCATTGCATTCATTCCCAAGGGTTTATTAAAACGGAAGATCCTTATGGAAAAGAGCCCTCAGATTTCAGCGTTGATTTGCAGTAACTGCATAATGTCCTTTATTACAGGACAAAGCGATTTGGCAATCTTGTATTTATTGAATTAATCCCTGCGGGTCCTTTGGGCACTGCCTTCACATGGATTTGGAGGGACCCACAGCCCTTGTGGCACAGCCCAAGCCTGGTTTTTGCTCTGAGATGTGCTTTTTAGATATTCCAGGGAAGTGAACTTGCTCCTGTGGCTGATGGCACCGGGGGGACATGGGGGTCCCTGCAGTCGCCCGTGCTGGGGGCTCAGCGCTGTCCCTCTGCACCCCCGAGTGCCCCAGGCTGGCTGTGACACCCCTATGCTCATCCTTCTGCCCTGCTGCTCGGATATTCCTGGGAATGTGCCCTGGGACGACATAAAATACAGCATTTTCCACACCACAGGACACCCACTGGTGGCAAACGAAGGTCCCAGGGCTCTCAGAGGGGCCTGGCTGCAGCAGGGGTGGGTTTCTGAGGGACCCCGCTGGCTCCAGCATCCCCTCAGCAGCTGGGAACGCTGGGCCTGCAGAGCAGAGCTGTGCTGGAACACCCCTGGAATCGTCTGTGCTTCCCGGGTATTGCTTCTGTGGGCTTGCAGAACAACGGGAATAAATCTGGGGGTGGGCAAAGGATCCAAAACACGCCGTGGTTAATAAAGAGTAACAGGGAACTCGGGCCAGGCTGAGCGTTCAGAGCCTGCAGCTGGAACCCAGGAATGTGTCAGGAGCTGCTGGCACGCCCAGGTGAGTTATCAGCGCCTCCTAAAAGCCTCCATCAGCCACATTTCCACTGGAACCGTCCTTCCTGGGAGCTCAGTGCCTGCTGTGGCTGCACAACCCACAGAGCTCTGCATTTTTATCTGGTGAGGAGCTGCACGTGCCCTGTAAAACATCCTGGCTCCTGCAAATGTCTCCTGCTGCTGCTAGAGGAGCTCTGGATCAGCATTCCCTTATCTGCTGCCACAGCCTGGCTCTGCTGATCCCGTGTCCAGCTGCAGGAGGCTGCCTGGGAGCGCCGGGACGTGCTGGAATGGCTGGCACAGGGCTGGGGGAGGATGCTGAGGGGTCTGGGGGTGTGGGGTGCTGAGGGGGCTGTGGGGTGTGGGATGCTCAGAGGGCTGGGGGAGGATGCTGAGGGATCTATGGGGAGGGGGCTGGAGGATGCTGAAGGGTCTGTGGGGTGTGGGGTGCTGAGTGGTGTGTGGGGATGCTGAGGGATCTATGGGGTGTGGGATGCTGGGGGGACTGGGGGAGGATGCTGAGGGGGCTGTGGGGTGTGGGATGCTGAGGGGGCTGGGGGAGGATGCTGAGGGATCTATGGGGAGGATGCTGAGGGGTCTGGGGGATGCTGGGGGGCCTGGGGGGTGCTGAGGGATCTGTGGGGAGGTTGCTGAGGGGTCTGGGGGTGTGGGGTGCTCAGAGGGCTGGGAGAGGATGCTGAGGGGTCTCTGGGGATGCTGAGGGATCTATGGGGAGGATGCTGAGGGGTCTGTGGGGTGCTGAGGGGGCTGGGGGAGGATGCTGGGGGGTCTGGGGTTGGGCTGTTCCCTGTGCGATGGCTCACCCAGCTCCTCCCAGCTCCCACCCTGGGCTGGGCCAGTGAAAGCTGCTCATCCTGCCCAAGCCCTGGGATCTGCCAGCAGAAAGGAATGGGATCGTTTTGTGACCAGCTCTCAGAGTTCAGTGCTTTGCAGAGGTGCATCCTGACGTGATGGAAAGCGAGTGTGGCACTGCAGGGCAGGAGGAGACGGCACTCCATGAATAAATGGGACAGGAAAGTGGTGCTGCCTTCAAACAAGGGATAAAAGCAGGATCTGGATGGGAGGTTGGAGGCAGGGAGCTCTCAGACTCGGGAGATGTGGCCTGGCAAAGAGGACAGAGTGGGATTCTGCTCAGGATCATCTGCACAGCCATCCCTGGAAGTCACAGAATTAATTCTCATGGGAGCAGAGGGAAAAAAAAAAGGGATCCTGAGTTAAGGGAGTGGGAAATAACTGGAGGTAATAAATGCATCACCAGCAGCTGCAGGGAGTTCACTTGTGTCTTTGATTTGCCTTGGGGGGCATCCCTGAAGAATTTTATAAATTGCAATGGTCTGTTTCAATCATTTATTTAGATAGAAATAAATTTATGATTTCCTCTATTTATTTCTTTCTTTAATCTTGTCTCCTGTTGGAGTGTTTTGCCACCAGTTACAGACACAGGGCTGCTCCTGGGGAGGGCTCAGCCTCCCTGAGCTCCTCCGAGGGCTGTGGCAGACCCCAGGGCTCCGTGCAGAACCAGGGCTCCATGCAGAACCAGATCCCAGGGCTCCGTGCAGACCCAGGGCTCCATGCAGAACCAGATCCCAGGGCTCCGTGCAGACCCAGGGCTCCATGCAGAACCAGATCCCAGGGCTCCGTGCAGACCCAGGGGGAGCAGCAGGGCTGGAGGCCCCCCGTGCTGGGCTGCACCAGCCCGCTCCCACCTGTCCCTGCTTGATTCTCATCTCCCTGGCCTTTTCCCACAGGGAATGTCCCTCAGGAGCTGCCTCTCCGTGCCCCCAGCCCCGGGCACTGCTGGCTGCCCTCCTGCCAGCTCCTCTTTCCAGCCACACATCTCCCATCCCTCGGCATTCCTGGGATCCCTGCTTTTCCTCAGCCCCTGCTGGGGAACCGTGAGAGGCTCAGAAACACAGATCCAGGAAGGCAGGAACATCACAGCCAGAGAGGTTATTCAGGCTGAGAATGCTGGGAAATGTCTCCAAGGAATTGTTCCCAGCCAAAGACAAACCATCACCTGAATGGCTGGGATGAAAATGACCTTCAATCCCATCCATCCCACCCCTGCCATGGCAGGGACACCTCCCACTGTCCCAGGCTGCTCCAAGCCCCAATGTCCAGCCTGGCCTTGGGCACTGCCAGGGATCCAGGGGCAGCCACAGCTGCTCTGGGAATTCCAGCCCAGCCCCTCCCCACCCTCCCAGCCAGGAATTCCCAGTTCCCAATATCCCATCAAAAAAACCCGTGGAACACTGGCAGGTGTAAATCTCTGAGCAGTCTGGGCTGCTTTGAGCTCCCAGGGAACTCTCAGAGTTTACCATGAACATGAAGAGCTGGAGCATGACTGAGATGAGAGGCTCAAGCTGTGCTTGTTTACAGCACATTTAAGGATCCCCTCCATTTCCCACATCCCGGCTCCGGGACAGAGTTCAGGCTCCAGCACCATTCCCAGTGCTTGGGAGGGCACAGTGGGAGTGGATCACTGAGAAAACGCAGCATAAAACAGTAATAACTTCTGTGGGTTTCAATTCAGGGCATTTTATGGGCCCACAAATCTCTGCCCAGCAGCACTGGTGACACGGCAGCAGAGGCAGGGATGGGGACAGCACTGGGAGCTGGAGTGGGGAGGAGGAGAGGATGGAAATGAGCTCTGCCACCAGAGGAATATTTGTAAAACAGCTGCTGAAGGGGGGAACCTGTCTCTCCCAACAACTAATGACAGATTTGCATCTAAAATTGAAGCTACTGTTGTTTAACAGAGGCACTCGCTCCTTGCAGGCGCACACGGAAGGATTTCTCTATGGAAAACAAAGAGTAAATCCCACACTGCATCCTCATTCCTGCCTTTCCTAGGCTGGAAATCCCTCTTTGGCTCCCCATGCACCCCTGTGCTCAGGTGAGGCCTGTTTTCCCTGAGCTCTGTTTGCTGGATATTAACCTTACATCTGCAATAAACAGAAGGGATGTTTGAAGTGTGTTGCTCCCTGGGCACATCGGGGTTTTATGGCATTGCAGTGACCACGGCCCCACTCCTCTCTCTGCCACATGTAGCACATTTACCACTTGCAGCTCAGTATTTTATTAAACATATCAGGGTCACCATTCCCAGTAACTGCTGCTTGCATTTTTCCTCCTTTAAAGTAACATAAAAGAAAATAGGATTGAAATTAAAACAATACAGAAGTTATAAAAACTCTATAAATATATTCTATGTTTTTATGGCTATTACCTCATTTTCCACTTCAGACTTATCTTTGGGTGACAGGAAGCCAAAATCCTGAAATGGTTTAATTAGGCTGAAAATCTTATTTAATAAAGTTCTGCTGAAGAAACACAAGCAGATGCTGTTAACTTCCACCAGGATCAGTCAGTCGGAGGCAGTGGTGACTTTGACTCTGCAAATGACACTGTAAATCAGAACAGAACTGACACGTGGAACAATAACTGTGACTGCTTTTCCATCCTTTATGGGGTTGCTCTGAAGTCCCTCCTTCCCAAAAAAGTACTTTTTGCAAGGAAATCTGTTTATTCACCCGCTCCAGGCTGAGCACAACAAACAACAGCCTTTTCCTGGAGCACCTGGGTGGGCACAACCCAGCCACGCTCTGGGACAGCCCCGCCTGGGGAGAGGCAAATCCGGGCTCCCTGGGATGCACAGATCCACCTGGAATGGCATGAATGAAATCCATGGAAAACGTCAGCCTTTGGGAAAGGACAACCCCCAACATCCCCAGACTTCACGGGATTAAACAGCTTTTGAAGAGGCTGCCAGCAGCAGAGGCTGTGCACAGCATGGAGCAGGGTGGGATGGGCTTTAAAGGAATTCCTCATCCCAAAAATTCACAGAGCCTGTGCACAGCACGGAGCAGGGTGGGATGGGCTTCAAAGGAATTCCTCACCCAGAAATGCACAGGGATGTGCTTTAAAGGAATTCCTCACCCCAGCAGTGCACGGAGCTGGAGCAGCAGGGGCTGGGCTGGCAACCTAAATCCAATGGGATGTTCGATCCTTCTGGGATGGACAATCCAGGAATGGACATGCAGGGGCCAGAGAAGAGCCACAGGACAGGTGACCAGGTGAAAAAGTCCTTTCACTGTGGAAAGAGAATGTATTGGAAATTATTTTGTACCTTACAAATAGAAAAATATAATTTCAAATGTTTTTCAGGAGATGTGGCCCCTCACAAGGATCTCTGCCAGGGCTCATCTCCACCTTTATCCCTCACACTGGGCTTGGGGAGGTTGTTATGCAGCACCCAAGTACCCCCAGAAAGTTCAGCATTGTTTGAAAACCCAGTAAAAACCATATAAGGTTGGCTAAAATAGAATAAAACCCCAGAGCCATTAGAGCTGGAAAAGCCCTCCCAGCCCATGGAGTCCCAGCTGTGCCCGATGCCCACCTCGTCCCCAGCCCAGAGCTCTGAGTGCCACCTCCAGGAATTCCTTGGGCACCTCCAGGGATGGAAACTCCAAACCTCCCTGGGCAGCCCCTGCCAAGGCCCTTTTTGTCCCTGTTATTGAAGTCAGTATCTGCAATATCCGGGCACTGGGGCACTGCTTTTCTAAAATACTCCCTCTAACCTTTTCCCACTCCAAGGGAACCCGTTTGCTTTTCCCAGTCTGTCCTGTCAGGAGCCCCCTCCCGCTGCCGTGCCCGAGCTGCCGCGCTCCCAGCACTTCTCTGGGAGCTGCAGCTTCCCTTATTTCCCATCATTTCTGCCCCGGGCACTCGGGGCAGCTCTGCCAGTCCCGGTGCTGAGGAACCAAGGACAGCTCCGAGCCGGGACTGGGCACAGCGGCTTCTCTTGGAATGATTCTGGGAATGCGAGGGGCTGGATTTTTGCAGAGAGAACACCCTGCAGAGAGCTGGGGCACGAAGCCCCCGTGTCCTGGTTAAATCCCGGAATGAGACAGAGCCCAGGGTCTGGCACTGCCGGCACTGGCCCGGAGCAGAGCCAGCCCTGCTCAGCAAACCTCGGAGCGCCAACAGCACCGGGCTTCAGTCAATTCCTGCTCTCTTGGACCGGGGATCTCCCTTCCAGGAGAGCAAGGAGCCGCATCTGCCTCCCGAGGAGGCTGGAGAGCCGCAGCTCTGGGGCACGGGGCAGGCTGGGGGCGCTGGAGCAGCCGGGGGTGGCTGCACTGTCCCTGGGATCCCCGGGAGCCACAGGCGTGTGCTGGGTTTGGGGAGCTGCTCCTCGGCTCCCCCGGGAACGAGCTCATGGCAGGGAAAATGGGAAGGCAGAAATCCCCTGCTGGGTGCAGACACAGCCGGGATCCTCAGTGAGGCTGGATATGGGGATAAACCTGCACAGGAGGGGAGTGGGGAGGCCCAGGGGAAGGAGCTGGAACAGCTGGACGTGGCACTCGGTGGCACTCGGGATTGACAAGGTGGTGGCCACTCGAATCTTGGACTCAAGGATCTTCTAAGTCTTTTCCAGGCTCAAAGGCGCCGTGGCTCTGGAGAGGGGGTGAGGAGCCACGGGGACGTGCATTTCCACACGTCTGACTGCACAGCTCTGTGCTCCTGTGCTCTGCCACGGGCACTGGATCTCGCTGTAGGATTCAAACACAACCCTCGAGGGCTGCTCTGGCCCCTGAGCACAGAGTGAAGTGAACAGCTGGAGCCAGGAACTGCCCAGACTCCAGGGATTCATCTGGATGGTGCCTGGCACTGCACAGGCAAAACAGCTTTCCTAGGATGCAAACTGGCCAGGAATAAAAACAGCTGGGAATTAGAAGAGGAATTCAATGCTCAGAGCAGTAAGGACATGGGATCACCTGAAGTGGGGTCAGAGATTGCTCAGGACTCGATCCCACAGCTGGGTGGGTGCTGGTGGCTCTGGAATGCTGTGCTCCGTGCCTGGAATTTCAGGAATATGCCCCTGGATCCCTGGCAGTGCCCAAGGCCAGGCTGGACATTGGGGCTTGGAGCAGCCTGGGACAGTGGGAGGTGTCCCTGCCATGGCAGGGGTGGGGCTGGGTGGGCCTTGAGGTCCTTCCAGCCCAAGCCATTGTGGGGTTTTTATGGCAAAATAAAAGTTCTCCTCTAAAGCAAATGATTTTTAAATATTTGCTCTAACAGCAAGAGTTCTGCTTATGGCATGTTACTGGGTAACTCCTGGCTAAGCACACCCAGAAAATGTCAGTCCAGCAGAAAACTTTGGAGGCTTTGACCAGGGACTACCAGAGGAGAGGAATTGTCAGGAATTTGTTACCCCTCAGGGAATCACAGCATTAGCCAGAAAAATCCAACCACTTTTGCAGAAGATTTTGAGTACGAAGTCGTTCCCTGGCTCTTGTGGCTGGTGCTCACGGATATTTTTTTCTTCCCACTCCGTTATTGCTCCATCACAACACAAAACCTGGGATGAGTTTTCACTGCTGAAGACGGGAATGCCTCACGTGGAGTCAGACATCAAACAGGAAATAAAGGAGCCTCCCAGAGGCAGGCAGGACAGTGAGGAGCCGAGCAGAGGGTTTATTTCCTTTGTTTCAGGCTGCATCAGGTGTGGCTGGGGCTGGCATTTAATTGCACGAGCTCAGGAAATGCTGAGGAACGGTATCAATTCCACGGGAAGCAGATGGAAATCGGCTGTGAAAAAACACCGAGCAGAGCAGACAAATGGCTCACAAAGTGTGAAAAACCCCTCAGAAATAGCACATTTGGAAGTTTCTCATATTGTTTGATTTATTTACTCCACAGTTTATAAACTGCAATGCTGGAATGGCTCTAAGGGGTGTTGATGGCTCCTGACAGCCTTGAAATAATTGACTGATATCAGTTTTAGTGCTGAAGGAAGCAGCAGCCTGGGCATTCTGCAGAGCTGAGAGCCAGCGGGATGAGGGAGCTGCTGGCTGTGCTTTCCCCCTCCTTAATTCGGTGTTGTGTTTGGTGTGTGAGGTGCTGACCCAAACCCAGAGCTCAGCTGGTCACTAATTCTGCTCCTCCCCAGGGCCAGGCTCTTGTGCAGCTCATTTGGAGCAGCAGAGCTTGTTCTGTGCGTGTTCATAAAGAAATATGCACGTGATTCTATTCTATTCTATTCTATTCTATTCTATTCTATTCTATTCTATTCTATTCTATTCTATTCTATTCTATTCCATTCTGCAAATTCTGCACATCCATTTTAAAATAACAGATCTGCATAGGTGTTTTAAAACAATAACTAGTCCACACCCAAGGGGTAAAAGCAGCAGATGAAACAAACCCAAGGTCCCAGGGCAGCAGGAGAGGAGGAGCAGAGATCCCGGAGTGACCTCAGCACAAGGACAGACAAATGGACAAAGTCTCCTGTGAAGAAAAGGTGGGAGGTGGATCCAGGGGAAAGTGGATCCAGGGGAAGGTGGATCCAGTGGGAGAAGGATCCAGAGGAAGGTGTCCCTCCCATGGCAGGGATGCAATGGGATGAGGGTTAAGGGATGCAGTGGGATGAGGGTTAAAGGATGCAATGGGATGAGGGTTAAAGGATGCAATGGGATGAGGGTTAAGGGATGCAGTGGGATGAGAATTAAGGGGTGCAATGGGATGAGGGTTAAGGGTGCAATGGGATGAGGGTTAAGGGGTACAATGGGATGAGGGTTAAGGGTGCAGTGGGATGAGGGTTAAGGGTACAATGGGATGAGGGTTAAGGGGTGCAATGGGATGAGGGTTAAGGGTGCAGTGGGATGAGGGTTAAAGGATGCAATGGGATGAGGGTTAAGGGTGCAATGGGATGAGAATTAAGGGGTGCAATGGGATGACGGTTAAGGGTGCAATGGGATGAGAATTAAGGGGTGCAATGGGATGAGGGTTAAGGGTGCAGTGGGATGAGGGTTAAGGGTACAATGGGATGAGGGTTAAGGGGTGCAATGGGATGAGGGTTAAGGGTGCAATGGGATGAGGGTTAAGGGTGCAATGGGATGAGGGTTAAGGGTGCAATGGGATGAGCGCTGAGGTCCCTCCCAACCCCAGCCGGGATTCTGTGGCTCACAGGAGAAGTTGTGTCTTCATTCCAAGGCTGCTCCCCCTGAAGGTGCAGAACCGAAGTGACGCCGTCATTGCTCTGCCACCGGAATTCGGGCAGTGTCTGACCTGCTCCGTGCCCAGCTCGGGTGGGGGGGGATGAACGAGCTCAGCCCTCCCTCATTAACGCCCAGCGCTAATTGTGCCGGGGGCTCCGCGTGGCAGCCACGGGCAGTGCCCCAGCCTAGGCAGGGATCCCGGACAAGTGGCAGCGATTGGAGCCTCCCTGGCTCCCACCGAGCTGTCGGGATGCTGGAGCTGCCGTTTAATTTCCCTTGGCTTTTATTAATGCCGAGTATTTATCCATCCCTGCAGCAGCAGCGAAAGTTCAACCCCCCATATATATTTTATGAGCAATATTTTTAATGCTTTTTAATAAAACAAGAAAACAAGACTCCCGTCTAAAATGTCCTTCATTAAGAATCAAAGTAAATGAGCAGAAGGCTCCAGTGGAATGTGAAGAGTTTTCCATTAGGATGGAACTAAACTAATAAGTTACCGTTAACTGGCTCGTTAAAAGGCGCCGTTCCCTCAGTGAGAGCAGCGCTGCAGTGCCAGCGAGGGAGAGGATTGATGGCATTCCCAGGGCAGAAAAGGAATGTTCCCTCCTTTCCTGCCTGCACCCTGGGCTGGGGGAAGCGGGACCAGAGCAGGCACAGAAGAGCCACAGCCACCCCCGGCTCACCCCTCTCACCCCGGAGGAGCCATGGAGGAGGAGCAGCTCCTTTGCTGGGAAGGACCTGGGGTGCTGCTGGGTGAGAGCTGCACGTGAAAAATGAACCCCTGAGGCCTGGGCTGATCCCAACGTGGGCAGCAGGGAAGGGATTGGGATCCTGCCCCTGTGCTCAGGTGAGACCCCACCTGCAGAGCTGCCCCAGCCCCGGGGCCCAGCACACGGAGGAGCTGGAGCTGGAGCTGCTGGAGAGAGCCCAGAGGAATCCATGGAGCTGCTCCAGGGCTGGAGCCAGGCTGGGAGAGCTGGGAATGTTCACCTGGAGAGGAGAAGGGAGAGCTCTGGGAGAGCTCCGAGCCCCTTGCAGGGCCTAAAGGGGCTCCAGGAGAGCTGGAGAGGGACTGGGAGCAAGGGATGGAGGGACAGGAGCCAGGGAATGGCTTCCCACTGCCAGAGGGCAGGGATGGATGGGATCTTGGGAATTGGGAATTGCTGGCTGGGAGGGTGGGGAGGGGCTGGGCTGGAATTCCCAGAGCAGCTGTGGCTGCCCCTGGATCCCTGGCAGTGCCCAAGGCCAGGCTGGACATTGGGGCTGGGAGCAGCCTGGGGCAGTGGGAGGTGTCCCTTCCATGGCAGGGCTGGGATGGGATGGGAGTTAAGGTCCTCTCCAGCCCAGACCATTCCATTATTCTATGATTTTTCCCAGTAGCACCCTGGTCCCAGGCACTGGCCACACTGGAAGCTGAGGAGCTCTTTCTCGAGCCAGCAGAGGCTGGAAAAGCCTTCGGGTGGCTCCCATTTGCTCAGAATCCCACGCCAGATTGCCGGGGCTCCAGGCACTGCGGGACCATAAAGAAAACATATGGGCAGCTTTTTATCTGCTTCTCAGTCCTGCTCTTGATATAGCTCAGCACATGTGCACAGGAGGGAAAAATACAATTTGCATGGAAAACACTTCCTTTGCAGGAAAATGTGTGTGAGTGGAGGAAGTGCATAAAAATATGTTCCTGCAGCACTGTTATTGATAGAGCTGAGCGAGATGGATCTTTATGGATTGCAAATGCTGACAAAAATAAGCTCCAGTAACTCTTGGGTGCAGTGCCAGTGCCAGGGCAGTCAGTGGTGTCACCCATGTCCCAGCAATGCCCTTCTGCAGCACACGGAGACAAATCCCTGATCCCAGGGGCTCCCTTCCAGCCTTTGGCTGGGCTGCACTGCCAGCTTAGCTGGACCCCAGCCTGGGCCCACATTTGGCCGAGGAAAGGCACTTGGGACAGAATCCCAGACTGGTTTGGGTGGGAAGGGACCTCAAAGCCCACCCAGTGCTGCCACTGTCCCAGGCTGCTCCCAGCCCTTTCCAGCCTGGCCTGGCCCAGCACCGGGCCCAGAATTCCAGCAGAAATCCAGTGCTGAGCGGAGGGGCGGGATCCCCTCGGTCCCTGGCACTGCCCCACCTGAGCTGTCCCTGGTGGCCTCTCTGCCATCAGGGGCTTTCACCAGTTCTGTCCCACACCCAGAGAGCTCCTGCTCTCCCAGCTCAGCAGTGCCCAGCACCCCGACACCCCACGGGTGATCCCTCGGTACCGCCATTCCTTAGGAGAGCCCTTCTTTGCTGGCACAGGGGTGATTTCCAAGCGCCAGTGGCTGCCTGGAGCCCTGGGAGCGATGCTGGGGCACTCAGGCGCTGTGAAATGGGCTCTGACCTTTGCTGGCAGAGCACGCTCTGATGGCTTGGCTTTCCCTCCGTCCTGTGTTCACAGCCCGCACCCCCCCAGCCTTTGGGACCGGACAGAGTGGCTGCTCAGAGAACATCCCGAATATTGAAAAGGTCAGGAGCCCAGCGTGGTGAAATCCCAGCGTGAATGCATCAGACGAGCGCTCCGGGGCAGGGCAGCTCACCGGCGGCAGCGACACCCCAGCAGCCTCCGTGTGAGAGAGCAGGGAGCTGCAGCCTCGCTGCCCTCTCTGCCTGGGGCCAGGGGCGGCCGGGGCAGCAGGGATGGAGCAGCACCGAAGCCCAGGCCCGTGTGCAGCCGATTCCATCCCCTAGGAACACTCTCGGTGCTGAATCCTCCCCGCAGGATGCAGCCTTTGAACGCCTGACTGGGAGCTGGGCAGGGAGTTCCGGCTGCTCACGAGTCCTCCATCGAGCTGCAGGTGACAAATGTGCTCCTAAGTTCCACTCCCAGCCAGGGATGCTGCTCCTCAGCCCACGGAAAACATCCCAGAGCAGAGCCCCCACACCACCCCACAGCCTCCGGAGCCCTCCCAGCTCCCACCTCACTCACATCCCCTCGTCTTCCTCAAAGCAGCCTCCAGCAACTGAGCAGCTCCTGCTCTGCCTGTCTCTGGGAGTGTTTAATGTCTGAGCCACTCCAGCCTCTTCCAGGGCTCTCTGGCCTGGGGTGCTGGGCACGTCTCAGCCTCCATCCCACAGTGTTCAGCCTCCACCCCTGGGACACTCAGCAGGGATCCAGTGGGTCCTGCTTGGCCAGGGAGCTCGCTGCAAACAGCATTCCAAATTCTATTTGCTATTTTTCACACACAGGCAATGTCCACATGGACAAAGGGGTCTGGAGCTTCCTCCCGAGGACAGCTCCCATCTCTGCTCCTGGGACAGGGACAGCACCCAGGGAGTGGCTGGAGCTGGGCCAGGCAGGCTCAGGCTGGAGATCAGGAAAGGTTCTTCCCCCAGAGGGTGCTGGCACTGCCCAGGCTCCCCAGGGAATGGGCACGGCCCCGAGGCTGCCAGAGCTCCAGGAGTGTTTGGGCAGCGCTGCCAGGGATGCCCAGGGTGGGATTTGGGGTGTCTGGGCAGGGCCAGGGGCTGGGATGATCCCTGTGGGTCCCTCCCAGCTCAGGACATTCCCTGAATCCGTGATTTCTGTGGCACTGCCGGGTGCCACCCGGGCTCGGGGCTCTGGGCAAACACGAAGGGGCCTGAACATGTGACACCCCCGTGTCCTTCCAGCTCTGACAGTGCCAGCCCCATGGAGGGAAGAATGACAACAAATTAACTCCAGGAGGGAAATACAGGAATCTCCAGGATATTCTGAAAGATTTTGTATCAATATCTCTAATTTACTAGCGGTAAAAATGTCCTTAGGGAGCAAGGTGAGCTCATCAGCCCCACATGGCCTTTGCAATTCCAGGTTCTGAGCTCTGAAAGCTGCCCCAGGGAACAGCAAGGGGGTGAAAGCTTGCAATTAATGCAATTAATCTGCAGTGGCCAAGTGCTGTTTGAATAGAGCCAGTTGGAAAAGGAGATCTTCTCCCAATAGCCAAGTCCTCTCCTGCAGTAAAGATGTGTTATTTTTTCCCTGACAAAAAGCCAGCCCACATTGTACAATCAGGGAAGCATCCGCTCCTGCCTTCTCTCTCACCTCCTTACTGGAGCTTTTTCCCCACTTTTAACAGTAATTAAAAAATACAGGCTTTTTTCCTCATATTTAAAACCCATAATGTATCAGCAATGTCCACTTCCTTTTTAAATTAAATCCTTTTTAATTAAAAAATAACAGAAATGGGAAAACCCAAATCTTCCCCCACCAAATTTTGCTTCTATTTTTATAAAAAAAAATTGAGAAAAACAATGAAACCCCAAACCTCATAAATCACAACTTTTCCATTACAAATATTTTGACAGATCTACTCATCACCTCTGAGTTCTTCAGAACAGGAGGTAAAGGTGATTTTCAGGCTACATTTTATTACTTCATTCTCTACCGGCCTTTTTCAATATATCTTGTTCTTTTTTCATCTCTCTCCCACCAAAAGCAGCTTTGCTGTTGCAGCTCTAATGTGGTTTCTCTGAGGAGCTGCCAGGCCCCTGCACCTCCCTCCTCTCCCTCCTCACGTTTGTTCCCGAGCTTTTCCAGCCTCCTGCTCCCCCACCCTGCTGAAACCACAGGGGTTTGGCTTTGGGGAAGCCCAAATTTGCTTTTCTGTCTCTCATTGCATCCCTGAATAGAAAAATGAACTCCAGCACCGGGTACACAAGTGGCTGCTCTGCTCATGGCACCTTCGGATCATCCCAGAATTCCAGCCAGGTTTGGGTTGGAATGGACCTGAAATCCCACCCATCCCACCCCTGCCATGGCAGGGACACCTCCCACTGTCCCAGGCTGCTCCAAGCCCCAATGTCCAGCCTGGCCTTGGGCACTGCCAGGGATCCAGGGGCAGCCACAGCTGCTCTGGGAATTCCAGCCCAGCCCCTCCCCACCCTCCCAGCCAGCAATTCCCAATTCCCAAGATCCCATCCATCCCTGCCCTCTGGCAGTGGGAAGCCATTCCCTGGCTCCTGTCCCTCCATCCCTTGTCCCCAGTCCCTCTCCAGCTCTCCTGGAGCCCCTTTAGGCCCTGCAAGGGGCTCTGAGCTCTCCCTGGATCCTTCTCCTCTCCAGGGAAACATTCCCAGCTCTCCCAGCCTGGCTCCAGAGGGGCTCCAGCCCTGGAGCAGCTCCGTGGAACTGTAACAGGTCTGAGTCCCTTATGAGCTCCCGAGGACACAGAATTCCAGGTTGGAGCCTTCACCTCAGCCCTGGCCACAGCTGGGCACAAACCTCCCTCCTCCTGGATGGGGAACACCATCCCTGGCACTCCCCAAGAGCAGAGGAGTTCCTGCTGCTGGGAATTCCTGCTGCTGGGAATTCCTGCTGCTGGGAGTTGCTGCTGCTGGCTCTGGACAGGCACAGCTCGGTGTTACCTCCAGGTTCTATTTCAGTGGGCCCCAGACCCCCACAGACTCCCACAGACCCCCACAGACCCCCACAGACCCACACAGATCCCCACAGACCCCCACAGACCCCCCACAGACTCCCACAGAGCCACACAGAGCCACACAGACCCACACAGACCCACACACACCCACAGACCCCACAGACCCCACAGACTTCGCATCCCTCCTGGCTGCAGAGCCACGGGATCATTCCTGAGAATGGATGTTTCACATTTGGGATTCCACCCTTTGGGCAGCTGTGCACAGCGATCTGCAGGTCACAGCTACAGCACTGAGCCTCTCCTCTCCTCTGCCTGTGGCTGCAGGGATGGGAGCGAGGGCAAACCCTCCACAGCCCCCGTGAGCACTGCAAAATGGGATTAACTCATTGCAGGCAGTTCCAGAACAGCAACCTGTGCACACCAGGAGCAAACCCAAGTGCCAGAGCAGGATAAAGGAGAATTAGGCTGCTTTGTATTGATTTCCTCTTTAGCAGAGATTTGTAGCCGTTTAAATTCTGATTTTTTGCACAGTTATTTTGACTGCTTTGTGCCAAATCAGAGCATGACACTTCTTGCCTAAGGTTTTCTGTGCTTGGTTTAGCAGAGACTCAAACCATGAATACCCAGTGTAACCTCGTTAGGTACCACAGGCTGCTGGTTTCATTGTTGAATTCCAAAGCAAACTCAGCTTTAGCTTTCCCTGCTGTAAAGTCAAGAGTCCTGTGCTCCGTTAGGAAATGTTTCTGGTTCGATGGCAGAAGACAGTGCCCCTGGCCTGGACCAAAGCATTTTTGTGGCAGAATGTGGGTTCAGCTCAGCAGGACAAGGCAGAGTGCTGGAATCCAAGGCACCCCTCGGGCTGCCCTGGGGGGTCAGGAGCCCCAGCAAGGGGGTCCCAGCCCCTGGCAAGGAGCCCAGAATGGCACCGGCTTTGACCTCAGCCCATGGGAAAAGTTACCAACACTGCCAGAATCATTGCAAGCCACCAGAGTGGGAAAATGAGTAGTGGTTTAGTATTTTACAAGGTAAAAAGTAGATTTTAGGGTTTTTAATATGAGGAAAGGGTTTAAGATGGAGGATTTTGGGCGTTGCCCTGTTCTTCCTCTTCTTCTCCTTCTCCTCCATCTTCTCTGGTGGTGGTAGCACAAAATGATTGGTGGAATGAAAAAGAGGCAGAAATTCTGTGTCTAGAACAGGTGCAAATGAATTGGTACAGAACAGTAACTAATAAATACGTTGTGAAGAATGGTTGGATGATGGAAAGGGCACAGAAAGGCCGGGACAGCCCAGGACTGGGCAGTGCCCGCTCGGACTCGGCTGCATCAGATGTGCGGCCGGAGCTGAGAGCTGGCTGAGAGAAGGAGAAATCAACAACCTGAAACAACATCTGCAGCCGTTTCTCATCTGCTGGGGCTCGAGGTAAAACTCCCCAGAGGTGAAGATAAAGAACCTGGATTTGTGCAGAGTGCCCAACTCCCACAGCAGAGCATCCCCTGCAGGAGCTCCCCGTGCCCCAGCCCCAGGGGTTTGGGTACCACCCCAGTGTGAGGGGAAATCCACCCAGCACAGGTCAGGGAATCACAGGAATCCCCGGCTGGGAAGTACCCAAAGGGTTCGTGGAGTTCATGACCCAGCCCACCACATTTTCCTGGATTCCAGAACCGAGGCAACACTGGAAATTCGCTGTTCAGCTTGACCCATGCTGGCTCTTGTCTCTTTTCTGACCTTCCTGGAAGCTTTTCCTTCTGAGAATTGCTCTGGCAGTGTCACAAAGCTGCTGATGGTTCGCTGGGTTGGGATGGGAGGGAGTTTTGGGCTGGAAGCTCCGTTTCTGACAATCTTGATCACCTTACACTCTCTGGACTTGTTTACAAATAAGCTAAAATCTGATAAAAGGAGCTTTCCCAGATCCTCTGACAAAACCAAATCAGATCCCAACGCTGGGAAGGAGCAATCCCACCTCAGAGCAGAGAATCTTCAGTAGAAGACAAGGCAGGGACATTTTTCACACACTTCACAGTCCAAAGAAGCCACATGAAAATCAGACAATCAGGTAATTCAAGGAAAAAAATACCATGGATGTGAATAATCAGAATCCCAAAAATCAGGGCAAAATAACCACAGGTAAGGAAGCCAATGGGAAATGTGGGATCAGCCAGGCAACCTTTGCAGTTTGGTATCCAGAGGAGAAAGGAACCCTCCAGCACACGGTAAATGAGAAATGATGAGGTAACAGCACAAAAAATCACTGATAATTTAATTAATAGGACAAAGAAGTAGCCGTTTCTCTGCCACTTTTTAAAACAGAGGGAATAATGGAGAAGAACAAAAATTTGTGGGAAAATCTCAGAATTGTCAGTGGTTATAGCTGATAATCATAAACCTCTGCTTTGTACCAGTGGGGGTGCAAAGTCCTAGAAAACAGGGAAAGAGTCAGGGTTACCCAGGACTTCAGCAAGAGGCACAACCAGGAGGTAAAAACCAGGGAAATGAGTTCCACTTCACAGGACAGCAGAGAAGGAAGTCAGCGGGATGAACCACAACAGCTTGGTTTTAATGAATCACATCAAACCCGGCTCCTTCCTTCTCCCAAAGACAGTAATGATCTCATGATTTCTAATGAAGACCCAGCTGATGTGGCTTCAAAAACGAAAACAGCTCCCCCAGAGCTCTGCCAGCGAGAGTGAGCAGCGTGGGCTGCAATAAACCATTCCTGTTCCAGAGGGAAGCACTGGAGGCTCCACAGGACAGGGCTGGGGGGTGGCAGCTGCAATCCTGCCTGGGAGCTGTACTTGGAGGAGGGTCAGGAATGGTCACTGCCAAAAAAAAAAAGGAGGAATCTGCACAGATTGGTCAAACCAAATCTGGGTGACACCTCCTAAAGAGCCCAGTGCAGCATGAGCTGGACTGGAGGTGTCCCAGACTGGTTTGGGTTGGGAGGGACCTGAAATCCCATCCCACCCCTGCCATGGCAGGGACACCTCCCACTGTCCCAGGCTGCTCCAAGCCCCAGTGTCCAGCCTGGCCTTGGGCACTGCCAGGGATCCAGGGGCAGCCACAGCTGCTCTGGGAATTCCAGCCCAGCCCCTCCCCACCCTCCCAGCCAGCAATTCCCAATTCCCAAGATCCCATCCATCCCTGCCCTCTGGCAGTGGGAAGCCATTCCCTGGGTCCTGTCCCTCCATCCCTTGTCCCCAGTCCCTCTCCAGCTCTCCTGGAGCCCCTTCAGGCCCTGCAAGGGGCTCTGAGCTCTCCCTGGATCCTTCTCCTCTCCAGGGGAACATTCCCAGCTCTCCCAGCCTGGCTCCAGAGGGGCTCCAGCCTCACACAGGAATTTAGGGAAGGCAGATGAAGACCTAACAAATGATGGAGGACTGGCAGAGCTACAGACCAGGAGAAGGAAATCTTTAGGTTGATGGGATTTTAGGCATCACATTGGTGCTAAATTTCCAGACGCCCTCAGCACAAACCACTGCTCTGAGATCCGACTCCCCCAGTCCCACTCAGACCAGCAGGAACTGTAAATGTTCAGCTCCTGCACCTGAGGAAGGCAGGAAGGAATGTCTGGGCTAACCACGATGGAGAACTGTTCTCCAATCCTTTCTCCTCAGGGAGGAGAGCAAATAAAATTTCCTGCACGTGGGGTTCCTGAAGCAGCTGGGTTGGGAAAGAGCCCCTCAGTGCCGACCTTCGTGGGATCCAGGAGTGCCAGGGAACCTCCATCTGCAGGGATATTCCATCAGGCAGAGAGGGACATGCATCCCTCCTTCCCCAGGGATATTCCATCAGGCAGAGAGGGTGAAGCCCCAGCAGGGGAGGTGGTGTCAGCCCTGGTTAATCAGAGACAGGCTGATAAGGGCTGGGGAGACAGCACAGGGACAGGGCCCGTCCTGCCCCGCCGGGGATTATGGAAAGCAGGAGCCCAGGGAGCTGATCCCGGCTCCCTCTCTGCTCAGATTACAGCTCTGACAGCCCAGGTAACACCGGGATTGACTCTGGGAGCTGTCTGACTTTATCTCTGGGTTCCACCGAGAGAAGATCACCAAAGCGAGGGGTTTAATAGGATTAGTCAGGAAAAATGACAAATCCAGAGCCCCTTCTCTGCTCCGAGGTGAGTGTGTGGGTGTGATCCGAAAGGCAGGGATGTGACAGTCGCTGACAGGAGCGGGACAGGGCTTGTGGGGACTGTCAGCAGCGGGATGGCAAACAAAGGATGTGTTAATGCAGATGGGTGTCTAACCAACCTGCAGGACAGCAGGACAGGGAGCAGGTGACAGTGACGAGGGAAAGGCTGCAGAGGGAAATCATCACCCGGCCCAGAATTAACTCCTGATTTGATAGCAGACATAAGACAATCCCTGGGATGCACAGAGATATTTTATTTCTAAAAATAAAAGCACTGGTGAGAGAGATCCTGGCTCAGGGAGCTGTGCAAGTACCTGCAGGTAGAGCCTGAGCACAGAGACTGAGCCATAAATCCAGAGATTCTGGGGAACTGTCGCAGGAATTCAGAGTTCAGACAGTGGCTGGGGTCCAGGAAGGAGCCTGCCAGATCCCCCCTGGAGCCCTTTCCAAGGGGGCAGCAGCAGAAAGGAAGGCAGAAGTTGGATTCAGGACTGAGAAATGGTCACACCCCAGAGTCACTGCGGGTCTGGCACCACACGGCTCAGGAAGCCCCTAAAGAAAGCAAAGAGCTTGGAATTATTTACCTCAGCTGTTTTCTCACTGCAGGAAAAGCACAGATAAAGTAAAAAATTTTAAAAAAATTTCAAAAGAGACCCTGCAAGCAGTGGGTGCTCCCTGTGGGGTATTGGGGTCAGGTCCCACAGAGGCTCCCAGCAGAGGTTACAGCGGGTGTGGGGCAGGGGGGATCAGAGCCCCTCAGAGGGGCAGTGGTGATGAACCCCAGTCCAGGGCACCCCAAAGCTGGCCCTGAGCAGAGCTCTGATCCCCTCTGGGACTGTGACCCTGACCTGGTGCCACAGGACAGAGCAGCAGGGTCCAGAGGGGACCTGTGACACCCCCAGATCCCTCAGACCATTGTCATACATAAAACAAAGGGTTTGGCTTTCACATTCATGGAATGATAAGTAATTCATTTAAAATATGAATGTTGTTCAGAGTTAAGTTGTTAATTGATTAAGAGAGTTTGTAGTTCATGTTTCTTAATGTGTAAGTGTTAAGTAATATTTCTAAGTTCCAAGCAAAGTTCCAGAGTTTAAATGACATTGAAAAATCCCATGATATGTTCTAAAATCATCTCCAAGTTTAGCTGTGTTCTACAGAGACAGAACCCCCACCCATGGCTAAAGTGCTGTCCTCAGGAAAGCCCCGTAACCTGTCACCAAACTCCATCGTAACCGTGAATTTTAATGAGAAATTAACTCCAAAAACTCAGCTGCCACCACCCAGAGACTGCACCCCCAGTAACCAGCGAGCCATTGGCCGAAAGGCCTCACCTCCATCTCCTGAACCAGGCCCAGTGACCTGAACTTTAAAAGAACTCCAGCAATCATCTCCTGCTTTGGAGGCAGGACAGTGGGTGGTGATGAGAGGAGCTGGGAAAAGTATAAATATAGAAACACAGGGGGGAGGGTGGCTCTTTTTGCCTGCTTTGGTTGTTGCACTTTTGCCTGTGCAACTCCTTGCTCGGGATTAGCCTGGGCAGCGCTCGGTGCTGGGGATCCTAGGCCTGCCTGTTAAACTGCTTTTGCCTGGGGCCAGCCCGAGCAGAGACCCAGCACTGTGGGCCTTATTTTGGGTTTATTGCCTTTTTGGCTGTAAGTGTCTGCAATCACTGCAGATCCGGGTGAGGTTTTTTTATTAAGGAATTTGACAGTTGTTTAATAAATCAGTTTTTAAACTCCAGAAAGAGTGTGGCCTCATTCCTGACACCATGCACATCCTTTGGGATAAACACTGCAGGACAGCGAGGCAGGGAGGTGCCCTGGGCCGAGGGCAGCTGTCCCTGTGTCTGTGAGCAGTTTGTCCTTCTGTCCCTGGGTCTGCCAGCAGTTTGTCCTTCTGTCCCTGTGTCAGCAGTTTGTCCTTCCCTTCGGGAACACCCCAGTGCTGCCCTCAGCCCCCGACCGGGAGCCACTGGCTGCCCCCAGCCCCCGTCAGCATCGGGAGCAGAAGGAGCTCATTCCAGCGAGCACCTGCCAGGCATCACTGATGGGCAGGGATTAGACCCAGAAATTAGACCCAGAAACCCCTCTGGCTGGCTGGGAATGCGCTGTTTGCCCTGCTGCCCATCCCCATGGGATCAGCCCTCAGGGCCATCCCACCCCTGCTCCTGCTGCAGCCCCAGTGAGGGGCTCAGCCCCATCCCCTGAGATGGGATAATGCACAAGGGGGTCTGAACCCAGGCTGTGGGGAGGAGGATTGGCACGGGGAGCTGCTCCCAAAATGGTCCCTGAGCTGCTGGGAGTCACCAGGGCAGCTCCTCCCAGGAGGAGATTCTGGGAAAGCTGGGACAGGGGGCCACAGGAGCCACGAGGGGACAGACCAGGAGAGAAATAGGTGGCTGCCTGTCACACAGGGACACTGGGATTGCTTCCCTCGTGGCCCTCGCGTGTCCCTTCAGACACAGAGCACGGGAACCTTCCCCAGAGCTGCTGCACGAAGCTGGGGCCGCAAAGGAAATCTGGTCATGATTTAAGACAGGAACAGATGTGACTGCGGGCTGGTTCAGAGCAGCTCCGTGAGATCAGGCTCATAATGTCCTGACTCGCAGCAATGTGACCTTTGTGGAAAGCATTTGTTCTTGGAGGTTGGAATTAATACATCTTCCTGTTCCGTGCTGGAACAGCTCCTCCAAAGTGCCTTGAAAATCCCCGGCAGAGAGTGTCAAGCTCATCACTGGCTAAAAAATTTCCTCCATAGGATTTCTCCAAGCAAGAAAGAAAACCATTACATTCGGAGACATTTATAAAACAAGCAACACTTGAAAGGACCTTGAAAACACTGAGCTGCTTTGGTCTGACCCATCAGGAAAAAGCTCCTTTTTCCCAGAGGATTGAAGTGAGGGGAGGGTGGCTGGAGCAGGGGGGTGTGTGACACAGGAGTGTCAGGGAGTGAGGAGGGTTTTACGCCTGTTTGGCCGTGGTGAGGCACAGCAGAGCTCTAAATCTGCCAGAAAGGAAGGAAAAACCTCTCTGTGAGTACTGCAGGAGCTTCTCAAACGGCGCTCTTGCCCAGAGACATCCCAGGGAAGAATATTCTCCCCATTCCTCTGCACAGGTCTCATTTTCCCCCCCAGAGAAGGGGATGTGGCGTAGGCAGCAGCGAACAGGACACTGCACTGCAGAGACCCCATTCCCCCCATCCAGAGCCAAGAAATGGGAACTGGAAATGGTGCTCAGTGGCTGGGAAAGGGCAGAGCTGCAGAGGACAGCAGGAATACAGGAAATTAATAGCTGGCTCTACTCTGCAGCCAAGGGCAGGGAGAGTCACTCAGGGACCAGTGACATCCCCTCCAGCAGGCCCCTCGTGCCAGGCCTGCCACGGCCCTGATCCTTCCAATTAACTGGGAATTAGCTCACTAATCGTGCCCCAGACTGCAGCTCAGTCTTGAAGCAGACTCCTTCTATTTCAATCTTTCTTAGAGACCTGTCAGGTTTGGAGTATCAGCCTCTTCTCTGAAATTAATTCCTAAATCCCAATGTCATGTTGCGTGGGTTTGATACGGAAGGGAAGAAAATGAAATGTGGCTGTGGATGCCCAAGAACCTGCACAGAGTGACTGCGTCCAGCCCAGAGGGGGTGTTGTGCTCCTGGGCTGTGCCTGGAATGCAACCCCAGTGCTCTGCCAGCCCCTGCTCCTGCCTGGGACAGCTGTGCCAAGGAGCTGCTTCGGGTTTGCTTTGGTTTGTTGGGGTTTTTCTCAAAAATCTCAAAAAATACAAACAATTCAGGAAAAAAAACACCCCAAAAGTTCAACTTTGACTCTGTCCCCTTCTGTAAAATGAGCGTTTATTTGGGCTTTGCAAAGATGGACATTGTTTGGTGCTTTTGGCTTGGAAATCCAAAGCTGAATATTTCAGTGAACTGGGGCTATGATCTCCAGAGGGAAAACGGCTGCTGCAGCAGCGCCCCAGCACTGGAAAGTCTGGGGCTGGGGGCTTTTGGGAAAGTGCATTTCCCCACAAGATCCAACTCAGTTTTCCTGTCACAGCTCATCCCAGAGGACACAGGGGTTTATCCTTGTGCTGGCCCCAAGGCAGCCAGTTTGGCCAGGGTGGGATTGTTGGGGTGTCCCATCACCCAGGAGCCCCTTTCCCTGGAATTGTGGTTTCAGGGTGGGATTGTTGGGGTGTCCCATCACCCAGGAGCCCCCTTCCCTGGAATTGTGGTTTCAGGGTGGGATTGTTGGGGTGTCCCATCAACCAGGACCCCCCTTCCCTGGAATTGTGGTTTCAGGCACAGAGCAGCCTCTCAAGAGCTGTTGCTCACTCCAAGCTAAAACCGAACTGTGAATTCATTCCTGAAACAAAAAAGAAAAGGCCTTTGCCAGCACTTTGTTTTTCTGAATCCCCATTTGTCTCTGGCTTCTGATTCCAGCACCCAGGGGATGAGCAGAGGTGTTCTCACAGCCACACAAACCTTGGTTTTCACGGTTTCAAGGACTCTGAAACTCTTCCCAATGCAGTGCCAGGCTCAGGGCCTGACCCTGCTCTCCAACATCTGCTGCTCCCTGCCTGGACACGCAGCTGGGAACGAGCAGCCAGCACTGGGAATGCCAGGGAAAGGAGCTGGAGACTTATTAAGTCAATTATTCACTGGAACTGGCTCTTCCCCTGTGAATTCCATTTAATCTTCACGGCACAATTTCCTTCAGAAAACACAATGATCGTAATGAGTCAAGTCTGAAGTGCTCTGTTCTTTGCAGGTGAGCAGGTTAATTTTCTCTATAATTAGTTAATTGCCAAAACTCGAGCTATCGATAGCAAGGTAGAGGGAAATCAGTACAACACCTTGTCCATGTCTCTCTAGGTAAATTATGGCAGAGGAGGTTGGCACTGTAAAGATTACGGGAATTTTGAAGGTTTTTGTAAAATATTTGGTCTTAAGAAATCAGAAAGGAAGAGCTCATGCTTAGCACGGAGCTGATTTATTCCTTAGTGTTCTTCTCTTCTTCTGTCTGCTTTTTTTGAGTCCTGACACTTCACTACTGACACTTCACTACTTTTTCCTTTGTTTCTCTATGATGAGTTCCGGATTCCCCTCCAAGCTCTGTGTGCCTTTCCCTTAGGGATCTGCTCCCCGTGGCTTTAAACCCCAAGTGTTTGAGTGTTTGAGTTTGAACCCTGCCAATGCCTCAGCCGTGTAGGATTCCTGGTTGCCTTGTTCAAGCACAAACCACATTTTATCTTTTCCTTTTTCCAGCTTCCCATGGGAGCAGCTTCTTCCCAGCTTCCCTGTGGCTGAGCCAGCCCTTCCTCCAGCCCCTGCCTCTGCGGGCACTGGGAGCCACCAAACCCCAGGATGGGCTGGGCTGGAAGGGGCTTAAGGACCATGTGGGGGTCACAGAGTCAGAGGGTGACAGAGTGACCCCTCGGTGGCCACAGAGTGACCCTTTGGTGGCCACAGAGTGACCCTTCGGTGGCCACAGAGTGACCGAGGCTCTGGTGCCTGGCAGCAGCAGGTGAGGCTGCTCCTCATCACCAGGACCTGCTGCCTGATGTGGATGGCAACACAGAACCCTCCCCATCACCTCCAGTGCTGGGCTCCAGTGCTTGGGAACAGCCTCAGGAACCAGCCTGGTCCCAGCCCCTCAGGATGGCCCTGGGACCTCAGCAGCCTCCGGGGTGGGAGGGGGCAGAAGGAACGGTGTCCGTGGATCCCTGAGCTGCTGGATTGGTGCCATGGCCATGGAGCACAGCACGGGCAGGGGGCAGCAGGGCCCTGAGCCCCACAGGACCCCTGCTCCTGGGAGAGCCCCTGGATGGTGTGGGCAGGAAGGACAGCCAGGCTGGCAGATCCTGTCTGAGCTTTCACGGAGGAGAGTAGGGAGAACATTCCCTGAGAACAGCCTGGGAACATTCCCTGGGCACAGCCTCAGCTGAGGAGCACCAAATGTCGCTTTTCCTTGTGCCAGTAATGGCCAGAGGCAGCGGCAGCAGCTCCTCATTGGGATGCAGCATTTCCAGCAGTTGTTGGAACAGGTCACAGGGGCCAGTTCACAGAATTTGACTCATTCCAGGGTTGTTGTTGCTGAAATCATGAAGGTCCCGGTGCCGGGCACACACAGAGCACCCTCAGCCCCCGAGCAGCAGCACACGGAGCTCTCCTGGGATCAACAGCACAGCCGGGGCTGGAGCAAGGGACAGCCCAGGGAGGAGGAGAAGTGTCCCAGGCCCCTGCACAAGGGGTCAGCTCCAGTCCTGGAGCAGGCAGGGGTTGCTGTTGGATGCTGAAACATGGGAAGGAGAGGCTGATCCCAGTCTCTGTGGGGTCCTGGATCCTAGAGGGAATGGGTGTGAGGTGTGTGAGGTAAGGGATGTACAGGGTCTAGGGGATGTGTGGAGTGTGTGGTAATAAAAATGCAGTCGGTCACCTGAACAGGTTAACTGATTTATTAACAATATAACAAACTGGGGACAGGTACCTGAGGTAAGCTCAGACAGGAATGTCCATTCCCACCGTACCCTCCTGGAAAGCTTTCCCTCTTCCAACAGTGGCACCTTGGCAGGGCTCAGCCAAAGCTGAAGCTTTACAGGTCACCTGATTTGTTCCAGCCACACACTGCCATTTCAGAAAACAAATAAAGAAATGAAGCAACGTGTAACAGAGGGGTTTGGCAATACTTGCCATTATTTGCTTTAAAAGAAGAGGAAAAAAGGTAAATTCATCTTGCTAGGAAGAAACCCTTCGCTAAAGTGATTCAGGAAATGAGGAGGACTTTGGTTTCCTCTGGGATCATTCCTCGTACTTAGGGGAGGCCCATTTGGGGTTTGTTTGTGTCCCCAGCACCCAGCTCAGCCCAGAGCTTGTCTGTGGCTCCCGAAGCTGTCGGAGCTGGGCAAGGCCACAAGTTGCCCAGCATTTAAAAGGAATTGTTCCCACAAAGCCCTGCTCAGTCACAGGCAGTGGCTGAGCCGTGTTCCATTAATAAATCAAAGGACCCCGGGGCCTGGCACAGAACTTTTATTTGAATTTATTTAATTGCATTCCTCACTTCTTTTTTTTTCTGAAAATCATCTTTACACAGGGCACTCTCCAATTAAAAATTATGTATTCCAGCTGCTTGGAAGTGTTCTGTTCATTTCAGCTGAGCAGAAAGGCACGGATCAGAGACCTCCCGTGTGGGAACAGCTGTGGGTTCCCCCCTGGAAACGAGGAATTGTCCTTTTCCTTCTGCACTCAGACACGGCTCTGGCTGCTGTCCCCCACAGAGGACTGGCCATGGAGCTGCCTCTCCTTAATTCCTCTCCTAAGGGAGGAAATTCCTGTTAAACACCTTTAAACTCAACACCCTGGATTTACAAAGATGCCGTGCTCCCGGAGCTTGCAGTGAATGGTTTCACTCAGAGCCCTGCTCCGAGGTGCTGAGTTTAAAAGATTTGGGGAGTGGTGACAGGAAATGCCATTGGGTGAGCTTCACTTCCATTAAATGTATTTATTGTTCTAAAATATCCAGGGATAGCCTGCCTGGTGTGCTCCCTCCCAGGTGTGCCCCTGAGGTGGCCACCACACCACGCTCAGCTGGGCCACAACTGCTCAACTCTGAATTTTGCTTCTCTCCCACACCAGCCCTGTTTATTCCACGAAGAGTGAAAACAGGCCCAGTGCCACGTGCTGTGTCATTTTCCTTCAGGCCTAGCCAGCAACTGGAGCTCCCTGGGACAGAAGAGCCTAACCCAAGTCAGCAGATCCCAGCGATCCCTCCCCAAAACAGCTCCAACTCCTCCCACCCTGACCCCAGGCTGTGCTGGGGGCTGCCAGTCCCCCTCTCCCCAAGATTTGCCCAAACTGGGAGCTAACGTTCTTCAGACACAGCTCATGCTGAAAAATAAACTGGCTTGGTGTTTTCACCTCCTTGTTGTGTCGTGGCCCAGTCACTGAACATATCCCAGGAGCTGCCAGCAGGAACCCTGACCCCGCAGGCCTCACCAGCACCAAATCAAGGCAGAATTTGTAATTTCACCCCAGAAACGCAAAGGTGTTGGCAGAGAGCCAGGCAGAAAACGATATTCTGCTTCCAGACTGAGTCTGTGATCCCAGTCTGGGCACAGTTTCCCATCACAAAGCCCTGCCCCAGTCTGGGAGCTCCCAGTGCCAGCACAGGCACCTCTGGCTCCAGGGACGCACACAAATAAATGGAGGTTTATTGTTTATACAGCTAGAGATACCAGGGGGAAATAAATCAGTCCTTTCCTGTGTCTGCAGGATTATTTGCCCATCAGAAAGAGCATTTTCCACTGCCCTTTGTGCACCCACAACCATCCAAACCCCGTCTGCCGGGCAGAGGAGACTGAAGAGCCATTCGGGGAGTGCTGGAAAAGCCAAACAGGGAATAAAGGCCAGGGTTCAGGGAACTGCTGCAAGATGGGTCTGATAATGAAAGCTCCTTCGTGCTCCACCTCAGCTGGTTCTGCAGGAGTCAGGGGCTTGGACAGGTCTGATCTTCCTCCCCAGAGGGAGAGTCTTCTTCAGCCTCCCCAGAGCCAGCCCGGGAGTGTGCAGCAAAGGGCTCAGAGGGTTAAAGGGATGCTTGGGGCTTTCAGTTTGTTTTCCCATGGACATTGGAGATCTTGTCAATCCCACACCAAAGTGTGCTCTGAAGATCAAGGAGACAAGCAGGGTGTGGGTCTTCGAGGAGTTTTCTGCACTTCCCTGGTGGCAAACTGGGAATGGTGGGTGTGGAATGTTGGTTTTGGGAAGCAGAGCCCCCCAAGGGGGCTGCAGTCAGGGAGCAGAGCCCTGCTGGCTGTGAGCCCGGGCTGTCTCTGCCTCCCCGGCTCTCTAACCTGCAGTGCTGAGGACAGGGGAGGTGTGTGGGGCCAGGGAACTCCCCTTGCACCATTCCTGGGCACAGCTGCCCCCGGAGGCCCCAGCACTGACAGCTCAGCAGAGCTCCCTGGGCTGCCTGTGCTGCTGCATCCCCGCACCAGAACCTTCCCCTGATGCCTCCAGCCCAGCTTTGCCTTTCTTACAGCTGCCTTGTCCGTGATGAGCACAGAAAACTGATTATTTCCTGCTCCTTGTCAGCCTTTTCTGCTGCTGCAGATCATTAGCCATGCCCTTTGGAACTTCCTGACACTCGTCCTTCCAAAGCTCTCCTTACAGGTGAGATTTTCCAGACCTTTTTTTTTTCCTTTTTGAGGTGGTTTTTGCGTCCTCTCACAGACTGTGTTGATCCACCTCTTCCTTCGAGTGGCACCAAAACTGCCCCTTCCCAGCAGTGCCCAGAGAGGGGGATTGGCCTGGGGCACCCCCAGGGGCTGTGGCCCTGCAGAGACCTTTGCTCCCATTGCTGGGTCAGCCTGTGCCAGTTAAACCCGGCCCTGCCCCTTGGCTGGGCTCTGCATCAATGTCAGTTCCCCTGCCTAGCGCTGCCATTCCAACCTTCCCCATCCTTCTGGTGTGCCAAAGCTGCTCCCACCGTGGGATCTTCCCCAGGATATGGGAGTCCAGAGGAATCCGTGGAGCTGCTCCAGGGCTGGAGCCCCTCAGCTCTGGAGCCAGGCTGGGAGAGCTGGGAATGTTCCCCTGGAGAGGAGAAGGGAGAGCTCTGGGAGAGCTCCGAGCCCCTTGCAGGGCCTAAAGGGGCTCCAGGAGAGCTGGAGAGGGACTGGGGACAAGGGATGGAGGGACAGGAGCCAGGGAATGGCTTCCCACTGCCAGAGGGCAGGGCTGGATGGGATCTTGGGAATTGGGAATTGCTGTCTGGGAGGGTGGGGAGGGGCTGGGCTGGAATTCCCAGAGCAGCTGTGGCTGCCCCTGGATCCCTGGCAGTGCCCAAGGCCAGGCTGGACATTGGGGCTGGGAGCAGCCTGGGACAGTGGGAGGTGTCCCTGCCATGGCAGGGGTGGCACTGGGTGGTTTTTCAGGTCCCTTCCAGGACCCTTTGTCAGGACTCTCCCCCAGGCTCTGGGCAGGTCGCTCTGCCAGCTCCTGCCTGGGAAATGAGAACAGCCCCAGCTCCCCAGGCAGGTGATAAATCCATTACAGGTTACAGAGTGCTCTGACGCTGAAGTGCTGAGGCCACAGCCAAGGGGGATTTGGGAGGCGAGGCAGCAGCAATTTCATCTGTAGAGCCTCTGATTCACACACAGATCCTGCCTGATTTTCTCCCAAATAGTCCCTGTACAGCACAGAAAATGTGAATTGTGTCCTGAGCAGCTCATTCTTCCAGAACCAGGAGAAAAATTAAACTCCAAAAGTTAATTATGTAGTGAGAAGCTGAGTGGGAAAGGAGCTGAGAGGGAGGAGGAGGGATGAAGGGCACCATGAAAGGCAGAGGGAGAGGGTAAACCAGTATTTATTCATCTAGGAAAACACATTTTTTAACTACATGGCTTCTTCCAGCTCCTGTCTGCAAGTTCTAATAACAGATTTTTAATTTAACAGACACATTTTGTATTTCCCCTTGTTGCATTTTGCTTTCTATGAAAAGAAATTCATATTTGGACACTGCAAAAGCCAATCCAGATTTGCTTCAGATAACGATTTGTTATTAAGGTTAGGAGCCTTTTTTTGCATAATTAAATTAGAATTGTTTTGGGCATATTAGGATTTGTGATATTGGGTTTGGATAGCAAACATATATTTTATTTCCTTTCTTGCCATGAAAATATTGGCTTTGTAAGAGATGAGATTATTTCTGGGTTTACATTAATATATTCATTTATCATGTGGTTATCCTCGCACTCGGCTTGAACCCACAGTGATACCTTGGGAGGGAGATGGAAAACCTGAGGAAGTGAAGGGAACCCCAGAATCCACGTGGTTCTTTGGACATGTGAGAGCAGTGCCTGTGCTCGGGGAGTTTGGAGCACTTTGGGTTATTCCTGAAGTTCAAGTCCCACTGGAAATAATGACAATTCCCTAAAGGGTTTGATGAAGTGCAGCAACTGAGCCCAAGTGCTGGGTTTGGGGGAGTTCCTGACATCCCAAGGTACTCTGAATGTGGAATAATGTTCTCCCTCGACGCAGGAAATTCTTGCCAGATTATGCATTTCTGTGTACATTGCTCTCTCTGTGAAACTGAGACTCATTTCTCCTGCTTCACAGCTGAAATACTGGGTAAATTCTCTGCCTCTGACTGGCAGGGAAAGGTTTCCTTTTGCAGTGGAAGCCAGAAAACATTCAAAGTGTGCAGAGTCAGGCTGGGCTCCCGTCCCCAGCCCACGGCAGGGCAGGGCTGCACATCAGTGTTCTCTGCACAGTTACTGAGGGAAGGAGCTCCAGAATGTTCTCTCCAAGTCCTGTGTTTCCAGGCTTATCTCTGAGCCCCTGAGTTTATTGCCCAGGATGCTGCTCCTCTCTCTTCACGGGCATTTTCCAGTCCGTGGAATCGTCAAGGCACAGAATCATTAAGGTTGGAAAACACCTCAAGGCTCGAGGCCAAGCTTTGACTGAACAGCACCATGGCCACTGTTGGTCTGTACCAAGCTGTTTTCCAGGATTAGTGACAATTGTTAGCAAGAACTTGAGTAACTGCTGGCAAAAATCTGTAAATCCAAGTGTTTGGCAGTCGCTCCATGGTGTTCTCCTCTGCAGAGTGGTGCAGGGGCAGGGCTGCGGGGACGGGAGGGACAAAGAGACTCAGGGAATCCTGGAATGGTTTGGGTGGGAATGGACCTTAAATCCCATCCCATCCCACCCCTGCCATGGCAGGGACACCTCCCACTGTCCCAGGCTGCTCCAAGCCCCAATGTCCAGCCTGGCCTTGGGCACTGCCAGGGATCCAGGGGCAGCCACAGCTGCTCTGGGAATTCCAGCCCAGCCCCTCCCCACCCTCCCAGCCAGGAATTCCCAATTCCCAAGATCCCATCCATCCCTGCCCTCTGGCAGTGGGAAGCCATTCCCTGGCTCCTGTCCCATACCCAGCAGTGCCCACAGTCCCGTATGGAAGCAGCACCCAGCAAATCCCCCTCAGTCACGGGCACGGCTCTGGGGGCAGGGCAGAGCAATCCCTCCCCAAAACCCGGGGGACTGAGACCCCCCAGCCTGCTCCAGGCCCCTGGGAACAGCAGCTCCGGGGGTTCCTCCTGTGCCAGGATGTTTTTCCCCGCGTTTCTGACTCTGGCACCCGCCCCAGCTCCTGGCAGGGCTCTGTGGGATCACGGGGAGCCGAGGCACAGCTGAGACCTGAGCCAGCTCTGCCCCAAGGCAGCGGCAACTGCTCGGTGCATCCCTGCCAGATGTTTGCCCACGTTCTTATGCAAACCCGCTCTGTTTGTTTTGGCTGTGCTCCCCGATGGCAGCCCCGGCCTCCTTCCTCCTTCCCCACGGCAGCGATGGCTGCCCACCCCCAGTCCCTGGTTCGGTGCCCTTTCTGCTGCTGCCGCATTCTCAGGGTCTGATTTTCCCAGTCTGAGGCTGAGGAGTTCCAATCAATGTAGCTGTGGCTCATCCATATGCATGTGGGCTGTGAAAGCAGCGCGGCAGAGGGCTGCCTCCCCTTCCTGACAGTGATGGGAGCCCACAGCTATCAGGAAAATCACACGGGAATGGCTGTGCCAGTGATTTTAGAGCCATAAATCCGAGAGATTCTGGGCATTCTAGAAGTGCAGAAAATAAATGCAGACTGGAGGCTGTGTCCTGTGTCTGCAGAGGGCAGATCTTGTGATAAATTAACTCCACAGCACCCTCCAAGCTTCCCATTTCCATCCCCCGTGCCAACATCCACAACTGCATCCACTCAGCACCTGAGCTTTGCCAGCCTGATCTTCTCCATTTCCTGAAACCCCTGAGAGTCCTTTTGTAAAGATCAGATTGTCAAAAGGGAAGTGGCATTAAAAGGACACTGCCCAAGTACTTTCCCAAGGGCTTTTTTAGGAAGATAACAGAAATGGCAAATGAAAAATCCAATTTCTCCAGCTCAGTGTGTGCAACAGAAGGGTTGGGTTGATTTTGGGGGTGTTTGGCCTGGGGAGGAGAAGGTGGTTCACACCTGAGAAAGGAGACCTGGCTGAAAGAGCCGGGGCTTTGGGGGGACACCGAGCCACAAATGAGCACGGCATTATTGGGGGAAGCCTTGGTAACACAGCTGGCTTCTGAGGCAAGGAACATTCAGAGGATTAATCTGCCTGAAGTTTTATAAAGCATTTAATAAAGCACCACACAGAAAATAATCTATTAAAGTTCAGCAACAGAAGTCATAAATTTAATAGGAAACTCACTGAAAGGGAAGTGACTTTATGGACAGGGAGACAGCACGACGTGGGACACAGGGACTGGGGGACTCTGTTCCCTCAAATTACAATTGGTTCGTGCCTCAGCCTTGCTGGTATTTCTGTATTTTAAATCTTTCTGCACGGGGTGCACATGGCCAGTGCCCTCAGTGCTGCCCGGCCCACAGCTGAGCACAGGCCTGCCCCTCAGGGGGACAGCAGCCACAGCCCACACATCAAGGGCTGGGGCTGATCTGAGGTTTAGACACCACTAAACCTCCTGGAGACCTCCCAAGAATGGGGTTTCCTCTGGAAGGCACAGGGTGGGATCCTTGGCCTGGTCCTGTGCAAGGCCAGGAGTTGGATTTGATGATTCCCATGGATCCTCTCCAGCTCAGGAGATTCTGTGTCCGGGATGCTGGGCAGAATTAACACTGGCTCGTTTGGGGCCAAAAACCCCCAAATAAGCAAAGGATGTGGCTCAAGGCCTGTGGAATGCCAGGGAATGTTTGGCTGCAGCTCAGCCCTGGGGACGAGCACACGGTGCCACCTGGGCCAGCCCTGCTGGCACCTCCTGCTCGTGCAGGGAGCCCCAGCCAGAGCTGTGTCCCCCCTTTATCTCCCGTTCTAGGAACACTGAACTGACAAAAAAGGGACCTTTAGGGACGGAATCTCCTGCATTCACTTGCCATTTGCTCTGGGAGAAACTGTGCCACTCTGCATCCTAAATCCATTCTCTCCTTTCCCAGAGCACGTGGAGGGAGCTCTGCTGGGTGTTTGGGGAGGGGTGATGCCAACTCGCCGCTCAGAACATCCCAGTGAGCTCCCCATCTCCAGGTAATCAGGGTTTTCACCACTAACACAACTCCAGTCAGGCTCTGTTCCGAGGGACTGGGGGCTGGAATCTGGCATTTCCTCCTGACAGACTGCTCCAACGCTCAGAGAGATTTCCATCCTCATTCTGAGGTGTTTTATATTTAATCCGCAGCTATGCAGATATGAAAAGCTCCTGTTTCCTGTGGGATCAATGTTACAGTACTCTGACATGTGACATTTGGCATCTGTCAAAACGTTATAATCAAATCTAAGACTAAATAGCATCAAATTAATATGACAGATCTCTGAGAAATTCTACACTTGAAGTAAAGGTAACAAGACATCTTTATTTCAGTGAAACAGAATTCTGTTTAAAAATTAACACAATCAGCACATTACCAGGAAATCCTTTTATTTTGGTGAGACGGCTTTGTGCAGTGGAAATGTTTCAGTTAATGTGTTCCTGAAGTTGCTCCCTCGATGCCTGCAGGTATTGCTGTGGCCTTTGATATAAACCTAACACATCTAAACCTCCTCCTTGAGTTTAATTTTTCACATCCTTATATATATTTATTGATCTGGATCCTGTGACACACAATTTATCAAATCTCTTGCTGCATGCATTGCCATTATGACAGCAAGAACCGGCAGCCCGTCATTTAGCAGGTTGAATAAATTAGTTTAGCTCACTGAAATTAAAACAAGGCAGCAGGGAGAGCAAAAGGAAGCTGAGGTTGTGTCTTTAACTTCAAACATGTCACAGTAAGAAAGGAAAAACCTTTGGCAAAATTTTACCTTGCCATGGGGGACACTTCACAAATACCTGGCAGAAATGGCTGTTTTTACAGCAATGGGGTTTTTTGTCTTTGCACGCAAAACACAACTTTTCTCTCCAGTGACTACGCAGCAGCATCAGGGATGGCTGGAAGAGATGAAGGATCAGATATCCCAGTGCTTCCAGAGCCCTCTGCACACTCCAAATCCTGCACACCCCAAATATCCCAGTGCTTACAGAGCCCTCTGCACATCCCAAATACTGCACATCCCAAATATCCCAGTGCTTACAGAGCCCCTTCACATCCCAAATATCCCAGTGCTTACAGAGCCCCTTCACATCCCAAATATCCCAGTGGTTACAGAGCCCCTCACATCCCAAATATCCCAGTGGTTACAGAGCCCCTCACATCCCGAATATCCCAGTGCTTACAGAGCCCCTCACACCCCAAATATCCCAGTGGTTACAGAGCCCCTCACATCCCAAATATCCCAGTGGTTACAGAGCCCCTCACATCCCGAATATCCCAGTGCTTACAGAGCCTCACACCCCAAATCCTGCACACCCCAAATATCCCCGGTGGCTACAAAGCCTCACCCACCCCAAATATCCCAGTGCTTACAGAGCCCTATGCCCCCCCCAAATATCCCAGTGGTTACAGAGCCCCCTCACACCCCAAATATCCCAGTGCTTACAGAGCCTCACACCCCAAATATCCCAGTGCTTACAGAGCCCTCTGCACATCCCAAATATCCCAGTGCTTACAGAGCCTCACACCCCAAATATCCCAGTGCTCACAGAGCCCTCTGCACATCCCAAATATCCCAGTGCTTACAGAGCCCTCTGCACATCCCAAATATCCCAGTGCTTCCAGAGCCCTCTCTACACCCCAAATCCTGCACACCCCAAATATCCCAGTGCTTACAGAGCCCTCTGCACATCCCAAATATCCCAGTGCTTCCAGAGCCCTCTCTACACCCCAAATCCTGCACATCCCAAATATCCCAGTGCTTACAGAGCCCTCTGCACATCCCAAATATCCCAGTGCTTACAGAGCCCTCTGCACACCCCAAATGTCCCAGTGCTTACAGAGCCCCTTCATATCCTAAATATCCCAGAGCTTACAGAGCCTCACACCCCAAATATCCCAGTGCTTACAGAGCCTCACACCCCAAATATCCCAGTGCTTACAGAGCCTCACATACCCCAAATCCTGCACACCCCAAATATCCCAGTGCTCACAGAGCCCTCTGCACATCCCAAATATCCCAGTGCTTACAGAGCCCCTTCATATCCTAAATATCCCAGTGGTTACAGAGCCCTCTGCACACCCCAAATCCTTCACACCCCAAATATCCCAGTGCTTACAGAGCCCCTCACACCCGGGTAACAGAAGGAAACCTTTATCTGGATTTCAGCAAATGTAAAGGCGCCACATTAGAGCCCAGGCCAGGCATTGTTTCCTTTCTCTTTCTCGCCCTTCTCCTTCCTCCCAGTGTTAAAAACTGATTAAAGTAACAAAAGAAACCAAAGTCTGGGTGTGAATAATCGGGGATGAGCCATAGCGCTGAGGATAAAAGACCCCATTTAAAAATTGCTCTGCTTGTAGAGGATAATACAGTGGGGGTGGTGATGTCATTAAATCTGCCCGAGACACAAATCAGAGTTAACCCAAGGGAAAAAGAACGGGTCTCTGTGTCAGACCAAAGCGGCACTGACCAACCGGCCCCGGAATATTGGCTTAAACAGCAGCAAAATAAAAATATCCAGAGGAAATCAAAGCTGCTTTTTGTTTGTGCCAATGAAGGACAATTCCGCAGCGTTCAACCCCCAGGTGTGCGAGGGCAGCACCAAGAGACGAGCGGGCAGATCTCACTTCATTCCAACAAAATAATCCCGGGGTTACAGGAACCCCAAACCTGAGGCTTTCCCTCCCTCCCTCCCAGCCCAGCTGCACATGCTGGGGGCGAGTTTGGAGCTTCCTGCACTTTCCGGTGACCCTGGGAAGGAGAGAAGGTGGGCACGGGATGCCAGCCCACAGGAACATCCCCTGGCACATCCGTGTGCCCCCACAGGAGCTCCGAGCCAGGGCAGATCCCGCAGGCAGCGCCGGCAGCCGGAGCCGCGGGCAGGGACAGAGGGGCCGGGGAAGGGAGCGGCATCCCATGGGATCGGGGCAGCTCCCGGGAACATCCCATGGGATCGGGGCAGCTCCCGGGAACATCCCATGGGATCGGGGCAGCTCCCGGGAACATCCCATGGGATCGGGGCAGCTCCCGGGAACATCCCATGGGATCGGGGCAGCTCCCGGGACATCCCATGGGATCGGGGCAGCTACAGCTCCCAGGGACATCCCATGGGATCGGGGCAGCTCCCGGGTACATCCCATGGGATCGGGGCAGCTCCCGGGTACATCCCATGGGATCGGGGCAGCTCCCGGGAACATCCCATGGGATCGGGGCAGCTCCCTGACAGCGTCCCATGGGATCGGGGCAGCTCACAGGGACATCCCATGGGATCGGGGCAGCTCCCTGACAGCATCCCATGGGATCGGGACAGCTCCCAGGGACATCCCATGGGATCGGGGCAGCTCCCGGGTACATCCCATGGGATCGGGGCAGCTCCCGGGTACATCCCATGGGATCGGGGCAGCTCCCGGGAACATCCCATGGGATCGGGGCAGCTCCCGGGCACATCCCATGGGAGCAGGGGCAGGAGCTCTGCCTGGAGCAAGAGTTACCGGCAGCCAAGTGGCTTTAGCCGAAGGGAAGCAGCTTTTAGTTGAGTCTGAAGGAGCGGGTGTGGCTCAGGACACGCCAAGGGGCAGCTTTGTCCTGCTTTGTCCAGCTCTGTCCCGCTCTGTCCCTGTGTTCCCGTGCTCCCGCTGCTCTCTGCGGCCCCACGCCCGGGCCAGGGAGGGAAAGGGGTGAGGAACAGTTCTGCGTTTGTTTGCTTCCTGCCGCAGGGGCCGGGCGGAAAAAAAACACAACTTACCCCGGATGGGGGGTCCAAACCGCACCAAAAATAGATTTATTCATCAAATGATGGTTCCCAGAATCGTTTGGGTTGAGAAAACCCTCTGAGAGCACCGAGCCCAAGCAGTCCCCAGCACTGCCGAGGTCACCCCAACTCACATCCCCAGGTGCCACATCCACACAGCTCCAGGGAGGAAAGGTGAGGATTCAGTGATGTCTGAAAGCAGACAAGAAATAAAGCAGGGAATTCATTTGTCCTTGAAATACAACACCCCCGGACATCTTGGAAAAGGAAGTAAGAGCAGAGGGAGAGAAAGCAGAGGGAAAATGGAACCAACTCCCTGCTCTCCCTGCCGTTCATTTGGGCAGGCAGTGAAGCAGAGTTTGGGGATTCTGGCTCTCATGAAGCCTCTCCCCTAATATCAGCTCTAGTTCTGCTCTCCAGAGTCCACCAATTCACGGCTGTTTCATTCCAGGAGCCGGGCTAAGGCTGGTTTCATCTCAGGGATCACGTCTGTGATGTGTCACAGACAGAAGGAGCGAGTATTTAACGGTGAGAGGCTCCTTTAAGGGCAGCTGTGGGGTTTTTTTTTCATGAGAACACCCAAAATACTGAGTTTGGAATGTACCACACTGATGAAGGAGAAAAAAAAATCTCTGGAATTCTTTGCCTCTCAAAGCCTCCCTCCTCAAGGACAACATCAGTGAACTCAACCCCTGGATGGAGGTTGTTCATTTGATTTTTTTTCTTGTAGGACAAACATAGGAAAAAAACTCCAAACAATAAAAAAAAACCCCAAAGAAACAGAAACCTGCATCTGAATGCAGGAACAGCAAAGGAGAGACTTCAAAATGCAAATGGACAACTTCCCAGGTGATGAAAGGAGCTCTTGTCAGGGCTCTCAGAGGGGACTGGCGACTTCCCCCAAAGGAAATTGCACACAAAGGCTTTGCCTATTTTTTCATCTTCATTTCATTTTCCCCATTAATTTTTTTGTCTTTTCATCATTTTCATTTTTGTCTTTTTCCTTTTTTCACTGCTCTTTGAACAAGGCAGCCCCTGATTCCCTCCCCAGTTTTCTGAGGAGCAGCCAAAAGACACCGGGAGTGGCTGGGACCTTGTGCAGCCCCTGGTGAGGGGGATTTCAGCTCCGTTCCCAAAAACCAGAGTGGCTGCTGAGGGGAGGGCTCACCTGGCCTGCCAGGACAGGACCTGCTCCAGAGAAACACAATTCAAAACTGCCAAGGAGCTCGTCTTGGGATTTTCTCTGGGGTTAGTGAATAGGAAATGGGTCTTGTAAGGCCTGGGTTGCAGTGGGATATATTTTTATATATATAAAATTACATATATATGTTAAAAAATAATGACATCCCATCCTTGGAAGTGTTCCAGGACAGGGCTGGGAGCAGCTGGGACGGTGGGAGGTGTCCCTGCCATGGCAGGGATTTAAGGTGCTCCCATCCCAGACCCTGCTGGGATTCCAGGTTTCTGTGATTTGCCTTCTGTTCAGTGTCCCCACGCTCAGCTGTGCTCCAAACCCCTGAGCACTGCTGCTGCTTGTGTGGTTCTCTCTGCGTTCAGGGGAACAAATGTTCTGCTGGAACTATTTCTGCTCCTGGGTGCTGGAGGCTCCCTTCAGCCCCAGCCACCCCTGCCTGCACCTCTGGTTTTATTGTGCAGCCCAAAAGCTCGTGTGGGACCTGCCCCTGTGCCGAGGGAAGCTGCGGGCCCGGAGGAGCCTGGATCCAGCCGGTGCCTCCACGAGCAGCCCTCGTGTCCCTCATGTCCCTCATGTCCCTCATGTCCTTCATGTCCCTCATGTCCATCATTATTTCCCTCATGTCCCTCATTATTTCCCTCCTGTCCCTCCTTCCAGCGGGGCTGAGGGCTCTGAGCACCTCTCAGGGCTGGGAGTGGGTGCCTGGCACGGACCAAGCCCCTGGAATTCAGCGTGCTCCGCCCTGGGAGAGCTTTCCTGGCCTGAGCCCATCAGAGCTCCTCCAGCATGGCAGGGCCAGGCGAGGAAACGCAGCAGAGCTGCTGCAACATTTCCCCAGCACATTAGCGCTCCCTCCTTCCCCGGTTTTTAATTATTTATAACTGTGGCACAGAATCCAAAAGTTCTTGGGGTTTGGCGCTGATTAAAAACCCAAATTTCCATAAATCCATAAACAGAAAATACTGCAGAGCAGTGGGAAGAGTGCTGTGTTTGAGTCATGCACGAACCTTCTGGGCTTTACAGCACCAGCAGCTCCTCACAAGCCAGGGCCCCGATTCACCTGCCAGGACCTCGCCTGCAGCCCAGGAGGTGCTGGGGCACCCGGGAGCGGCTCCTGTGGCCAGACAGGCTCAGCTGGGGCAAGGAGTTCCAAGGGATCGACCTCGGAGGAGGCTGGCTCGGAGAGAGGCTCAGTGAGAGCTCAGAGATTGGGACCTCAGAGGGGAGACTGGACACAGCTGGAGGTTTATGGAGTTTATGGATCCAGACTGGCCCAGGCAAATCCCCTTCCCCAGACCATTTCCTGCCTCAGGTAGCAGGAATCCCGTCCTGCACCTCAGGGTATTTTCCTTTTGGCAGTGGAGGGGCTTTGATTCCACCCTTGGCTTCCCATGGCTGTGGTCTGTCTGCTCCGGGTGGGAGGGTGGGATTGCCCCAGGGCAGGTGGGATTATCCCGATGGGATTGTCCTGGTGGGATTATCCCGATGGGATTACCCCGATAGGATTATCCCACTGGGATTATCCTGGTGGTCCTTTCTCCTCTCCAGCTGCCTCTCCCGAGCCCCGCTGCAGTGGGGACGTCGGTGCTGCTCCCTCCGAGGGAATTCCCTCCTTCCAAACCCAAACCATTTTCCCTCCTGACCCTCCCGCCGGTGCCTGGGCTGCCAGGCGGGCACGGGGATGCTTCTCCCGGGATCCCAGAGCTCCGGGAGTGTGGGCTGGGCTCCCCAGCACAGGCTGAGGCAGCAGCAGCAGCAGCACCTTTGTTTGGGTGGGAAGGGACCTAAATCCCACCCATCCCACCCCAGCCAGGGCAGGGACACCTCCCGCTGTCCCAGGCTGCTCCAAGCCCCAATGCCCAGCCTGGCCTTGGGCACTGCCAGCATTCCTGGAAGGCACCAGAGCGGATTTCCAGCGCTCCGGAGGTGCCGAGGTGTGAAAAGCTGCCCGGTTTGTGGGAATCCGCCCTTGCTGTTCTCCCTCCGGTCATTTCCATCCCCGGGCTGCGGGAGCCGGGAGCGAGAGGCGCGGATTTGGGAACTTTTCTCTGGCAGCTCGCGGTTTCCATGGCGATGGGGATGGCGAGGGGATGGGGCGCAGGCACGGGAGGTGCGCGATGCAAAGGCAAAGGCTGGCACGGATGAGCGGCCCCGCACCAACAGAGCCCAAATCCCACTGTTGGCCGAGGAACTTGGAGGGAACATGCGAGAACAAAGGGATTCACTGCAGCTTCCAGGGGAACTGGGGAAGGCTCGAGGAACAAATCCCACCTCCTAACACCCCGAAGCCAGAAATAAATGAAAAGGGAGAGTAATGTGAGGGAAAAAAATGTGTAATCTCAGACATCTCTCATAGCTTCTGTTGGAAATGGGGCAGGAATCCTTTAAGAGCTGAACTCACCCAGGGCAGGTAAGCGTTTGTCTGCTTTCCTGCAAGGTCATTCCAGGACACAGCATCCAGCTGGAATCGCCTTTTCCTGCCTTCCTTATCCCTTCCCGTGGTGAGAGCAGAGCTCAGACCTCAGCAGGCTGTTTGGTGGTTTTTAAACCTGGGTCATTTTTCCTCACCCGATGCTCTGCCCCCAGGCAAACGTGGGATGAGCAGGACAAATAAAAATTTCATCAGAAATAAAAGCACACGGAGGAAAACTTCTGAGGCTCTCCTGCCACGGCCAGTGGCTTTAGGAACAGACACTGGGTACTGCAGCAGCATTTCCCTGTGCCCCTGCTGGAGCCTCTGCCTGGGAGCCCTTCCCTTGAATCACCTGCTCCCAGCGTGTAGGGGCTCAGTTCCCATAGCAAGGAATGATGGGCTTTCCAGATGCATCCAGAATTTCCATAAAAAGGGACAACAGGCTTTCCAGATACATCCAGAATTTCCATAAAAAGGGACAACAGGCTTTCCAGATGCATCCAGAATTTCCATAAAAAGGCACAACAGGCTTTCCAGATGCATCCAAAGTAGATAGAAATAAGAGGGTGGAAATGCACATTAAATTAAAACAGAGTTTTTCCAAAGGGACACGATGAAGGAAAGATTCTGGAATTGCAGTTGCTCTTCATTTTCATTCAGATTGGGTCTATTTAACCATTAAAGCCCTCTCTGTTTGTAAATGTGTGTTAATTTTAATATGAAAAGTGTCACTTCTGCATAAAAAGGGATTTATTGAAGATGGAGATGAAGCACTTTCAGATATCAAAGTCTGGAACATTTCATTCTGATAATGTTCAAATCCAATGTTTGGGAATTATACAAATTTTTTCATTTTCCTTTACTAATCTTTTTGCTGATTTCAACCTCCTTTAGCAGATCTTCCACTCCTATGAAACTTCATAGCTCAATCAATTATTTAATTAAAGACAAATTAATTCAATTCTCCATCCATAGGAGAGGTCCTGGAGCGGAACCAAGACCAGGCCAGAGCTGAATAAACTTTGCTGCACACCCTGGGGCCAGTGCTTGCCTCAGACAGGGTCTTCCCCCGGATTCCTCCTCCCTGCCCATCCCTTTGCTCCCCCTGCTCCCCAGAACACCAATTCCAAGGTGGATTCTTTCTGACAGAAATTTCCCCCGTGGGTTTCCAGCCCAAGCTGCGTTTCCCCAGCACAGACAGGAACTGCAGGAGCCACGGAGCCCCCAGGTGACCCATGGGGCTTCTGAGACCTTCCAGGGAGGGGAAGGATCCAGGGAGAGCTCAGAGGCCCTTGCAGGGCCCAGAGGGGCTCCAGGAGAGCTGGAGAGGGACTGGGGACAAGGGATGGAGGGACAGGACCCAGGGAATGGCTTCAAGCTGAAGGAGGGTGGATTCAGATTGGATTTTAGGAAAGGAATTGCTGGCTGGGAGGGTGGGCAGGCCCTGGAATAGAATTCCCAGAGCAGCTGTGGCTGCCCCTGGATCCCTGGCAGTGCCCAAGGCCAGGCTGGACACTGGGGCTTGGAGCAGCCTGGGACAGTGGGAGGTGGCAGCAGGGATGGACTTAGAGGTGTGAAAGTGTGATGGGAACCTGGGCAGGAGACTGAAACACGGGGAGTTTTCCTGGAGAGCCCTGGGGGGGTCAGAATGGGTTTGTTGGAACTGGTGGGTGCCAGGGGCAGTAGCACCACCCGGGAATGTGGTTTGGGACCAGAGCAGGGGCACTGGCACTGCCCCACACCCGGAATGTGGTTTGGGATAAAGGAGAGCCCAGGGACCATCACAGGGAGCCCTGTCCCTGACTCGGGGGCATTCCCGTGCTGCATTCCCTGTCCCTGACTCGGGGGCATTCCCGTGCTGCATTCCCAGCTCAGCTCACTCACCAGAGCTGGACAGCTCCTTCCACAGGAAGGAAAGCAGCCCCGTGGAGGATTTCCAGCTCTCCCGAAATCTCTTCCAGCTCTCATATTCACACCAAGGGCTGTGGCCAAACAGCTGAAGAAAATCTTGGCTGGAAATGTCCATTAGCACATTTTACATTTATTTCAGTTACAGCTGCCACTCCTAAACCCCCAGTGCTCCGAGTTCACGTCATTACCCTCAGCCATTAATTAACTTCTCTGAGGTCTCTATAAATCACAGCGAGCTCCAAGCCTCTCATTCTGTGCATTTCTGTCACTGCCCAGGATCAGCCCCACACAGCCATGGGCACTCCCAGGGCCTGCCCCCACAGATCTGGGACCAGTCACTGCCCCCACAGATCTGGGACCAGTCACTCCCAGCTTTGCCACAGATCCCTCAGGAATTTAGATCAGTCACCTGCACAGACTGAACTTAATTTGGGGAGGGGATTCTGCAGTCAGGGAAGGCAAACCCCACCTTTAATCCCCTCAGACTTCAGTTTCCCAGTGGGAATGGTGGAGTCCCCATCCCTGGGGAGATTTAAAGCCCCGTGGATGTGGCACTTGGGGACGGGGTCAGTATGGCCTTGGCAGGGCTGGGGAAGGGTTGGACCCAGGGCTCTTCAAACCCAAATGATTCCAAATTCAAATTGCCTAAACCTGTTATTTAATGAACTGGTTTCAGTGTTCATAAACACAAAATAGAATCATTTTTCACAGTGGGCTCTTTTTGCCAATTTATTGTTAAGAAGTAGATCAGGTGCCAACCAGCTGAATACTCAGTCTGAATTTATAGCAGCAATTACAGGAGCGTTTCCCGTGGCCGGTGAATTGGCTGTGGCCAAGCTGTGAGGTGGCCAAGGATATCCTGTCAGGTATCAGGGAGAATTCCTGGCTGGGAGGGTGGGGAGGGGCTGGGCTGGAATTCCCAGAGCAGCTGTGGCTGCCTCTGGATCCCTGGCAGTGCCCAAGGCCAGGCTGGGCACTGGGGCTTGGAGCAGCCTGGGGCAGTGGGAGGTGTCCCTGCCATGGCAGGGGTGGGATGGGATGGGATTTCAGGTCCCTTTAACCCAAACCATCCTGTGAGTTCATGATTTAATGATGATCATGACTGTGACATGCCTGATGCAGGCAAACATCCATCTTATCCCAGCACTTTACAACAGCAACAGAAAAAGACAAATTTTGCCTGGGGTTTAAAATTTCCTCCCTTCATTCAGAGTATCCCAGTTCAATCTCCATCCTGCTGACACAAAAGTTGAAGGAATAAATAGAAATCACTTTTATGCAGGACTCTGAGGGTTTCAAATCATGACACAAGCTGTTCACGAGGCCTGTTCCCAGGAAGGTCCATGCACACAACTTATGGCCATCAACAGCTCCTTTAAGGTGAGTGTCCAGTACCAGTTCTTTGGGGGAAAGAATAATTTTTGTCTCACTTTTGTCTATAAAATACCTCCACAGAGCTCCATGCCCATGACAGCCCACGTGACACCAGACCAAGCACATCCTCTCAGCCAATACATTTTAGCTGCTTTTATTTGTCTCCCAGCTTCTCCGTGATTTTTTTTAAAGAGTTTGCACAATACAAACTTTTAGGAGTTAAATTAAGCTTTTTGCTGGCTCACACTGAGCATTTGCCAATATAAAGTAGGTCAGTCTCAGGACTGACCCAGGAAGGTCCATGCACACAACTTACAGCCACCAACAGCTCCTTTAGGGTGAGTGTCCAGTACCAGTTCTTTGGGGGAAAGAATAAACTGAGGAAACCCTGCCATCACTGTTTGCTGCATTGCTGATCTCTCTCTCAGGGTGACTTTATGATGTGTGTCCCCTATCACTGCTCTATTGCCCAGAAATTCATTTTGTGCCTTTTCTGTGCCTTTAAACTGAGCCTGAGAGAGGACAGAGAAAAAAACTGAACTATTTGGTTCAAGGACAGAATTTTTTTTCCCAAACCTGGTGGGGGTGGGGTGATTGTAACCTGCTTTCTATCAGAGGATTTTTTTCCTCCAGTCACATTCCTGTTGGAATTGTTACTCCAACTGCAAACTGATTATCTCCGTCTCACTTTGAGCAAGGGAGGAAAATCCTCACTCACCATTTGCACTGAAATCTTTTTTTGCCCTGCAGTGAGGAGTAACTTTTGGGTTGTTTGCTTTCTGCAGATGGCAGAAGAGGATTTGAGGAGGGTTCTGTTCCTCCTTGGACTTCAAATGCTCAATCAGTTTTATATTTCCGAATGTGGTGAGGGCAGTTTTAATCGAGACCCTCTGCTGGTCTGAACAAACACAATTAGGAGAATTAAGAAAATTCAACCAAATCGAGACTGACCTACTTTATATTGGCAAATGCTCAGTGTGAGCCAGCAAAAAGCTTAATTTAACTCCTAAAAGTTTGTATTGTGCAAACTCTTTAAAAAATCACGGAGAAGCTGGGAGACAAAAGCAGCTAAAAAGTATTGGCTGAGAGGATGTGCTTGGTCTGGTGTCACGTGGGCTGTCATGGGCATGGGGCTCTGTGGAGGTATTTTATAGACAAAAGTGAGACAAACATTGATGTGTTAGGCAGAAACATAATTAGCAAGAGCTCTTGGCTTGCCCCAGTCTGTTTTAACGAGGGGCAGCTCCCCTGGCTCATGGGGGAGCTCAGGGCCCGTGGGGAGGGCACAGGGCTGGTTCCCCCAGGGACTGGGAGCCCTGCCTGAGGAGGGATCCCTTCCTGCTGTGTGTCCCTGTGGAGATGCTGAAGGAATTCTGTACCTGCTGGGGTCAGCTGGGAGCATCCCCACTGAGCACAGAGACAGGGCAGAAACGGGACAGGAACGGGATGGAAACGGGACAGGAACGGGACAGGAACGGGACAGGAATGGGACAGAGACGGGACAGGAATGGGACAGAGACAGGACAGAAACAGGACAGAAACGGGACAGAGACAGGACAGAAGCAGGACAGAAGCAGGACAGAAACGGGACAGAAGCAGGACAAAAGCAGGACAGAAGCAGGAGAGAAGCAGGAGAGAAGCAGGAGAGAAGCAAGACAGAAGGAGGACAGAAGCAGGACAGAAGCAGGAGAGAAGCAGGACAGAAGCAGGACAGAAGCAGGACAGAAACGGGACAGAAGCAGGACAGAAGCAGGACAGAAGCAGGACAGAAACGGGACAGAAGCAGGACAGAAGCAGGACCAGGACAGAAGCAGGACCAGGACAGAAGCAGGACAGAAGCAGCACCGGTGTCCCGGGACAGCAGCCAGGGACAGAGCTGGGAGCGCTCCTGGCAGGGAACATGCTGTGGGACAGAAGCTGCTCCCTCTTCCAAGAAATCCAAGTGCTGACAGTGATTTCTTCCTGTCTCATCCAGGCAGAACCTTCCAAGGGCCAGATGTGACCCTGTCAAACCCAACAGCCAAAGTCCAGAGGCTTCTCCAGGCCAGGACAGCGCTGGGCACTGACCCGGCTGCTCTGCTCAGGTGCTCAGAGCCTGGACACCATTCCAGAAAGCAGATGGGTGAAAAATGAACGGTTCCTGATGGTTCTGCTTCTAAAGTTTGCTCTGGGAAGAGTAAATAAAAGGAAACAAGTTTTAAAATATGCAACTCTTGGAGCTTTAGTGCTTAAATAAATGTACTCTTTGCTGCTCTGTGTTAACAGCGGGCCCTGCTGCTATGGGGTCACTCAGAAAACACAGAGGGGGCAGGAGAGGCTGGAGCCCAGCAGAAACAGCATCTCCCAGCCTTGTAGCACCACTCAAATCCCAAAGGAGCATTTTTCTTGCTGTGCCTTCATCCTTCTGCAAGTGCTCTACCCGACCCTGCAGCCTCCTCCGAGAGGTGGTGGCTGCTCGGTGTCCTCGCGAGGGAGCTCGGCACAGGGCATGGGATGGTGGCACAGGAGGAGACAGGGCACAGGATGGTGGCACAAAGCTGGGAGGAGTGGCTGAAATGGAACGGGCAGGGCCTGAGCCCAACAATTCCCTGCACAGGAGGCACAACTCCTGCCCTGGGCAGGGATTGATCCCAGCAATTCCCTGCACAGGAGGCACAACTCCTGCCCTGGGCAGGGCCCGAGCTGGGACAGAGCCCAGAGAGGGGCTGGAGGCTCCTCCCTGGGGATATTCCAGAGCCCTCTGGACACATCCTGTGCCCTGGGCTCTGGGATGGCCCTGCTGGAGCAGGGAGTGGCACCAGGGACCCTCTGGGGTCCCTTCCAGCCTGACCCATCCTGGGATTCTGTGACTCTATGTGACATCCTGTCCCATTTCCAAAGCCGGGATGTTTGAGTGCAGCCATCGCTCTCCAGAGCCTCCCCCTGTGCAGGGGGACACTGAAGCTGTTCACAAAAGCTTTGTGCTGCTGCTGCTGCTCCCAGCCCAGGCTGTGCTGGCTCCAGGAACAGGCTGGGCCCTCCCTGGGCTGCTGCCCCTGTGTGACACCAGCTGCCTCCAGGCCCTGGGGCAGTCGCTTCCCCTGCTGAGCTCTCAGCTTTCTGCCTTTTCCAGCCCGTACAAAAGGCCATGAAGGAGATTCTGAGGAAAAATTAACTCTAAGCAGAAATTTTGCAGCTTCCCAGCTTTCCAGGGGATCCACAGCAGAGGGGAGGTGCACTCAGGCCAAGCACGAGAGCAGCTGATGTGCCCCCACCCAGGTTTGGTTTGATCTGCCCACATTTCATCTGAGCACGAGCTGTGAGATGTTCACAGCCATCCCAAGGCTCTCTCCAATTCAGGGATTGGTGAAAGGCAGGCTGGCTCCCTGGGAAGAGCTGCCAGGACGAGATCAGCTCTATCCAAGCCTTGTTTAAGGAGCTGCTCCCTTCCCATGGCAGCTCTCTCGCCATCCTCTGCTCTGGTCCCATTTGCCATCCCAAACCAAGGGGAAAGGCACCACAAACTCCTCCTGAGCCCTCTGCACAGCCGATTTCAGCATCCTTTGGGGAAAAGCAGCACCCTTGGAGCAGGGCCAGCTCTGGTCCTGCCTGTCTGGGAGCACCAGGGCTCTGTGGGATGGGTTTTCCAGAGCTTCTGCTGCACCCCAGAGGGCCCGAGCTGAGCTGCTCCAGAGCTCCTGTCCATATTCCTGCAATCTCCAGGACAGACAAGTCCTTCATCTCTCCCCCCGTGACAAAGAGCTGAGCCCTTTCCCACGTTCCCTGGGATAATCTGCTGTGAGAACATATGGAATGGGTACAGGAAAATCTTGATGGAAGTGACACAACTTGCCAGGATGTTCCGTTCAATAACCCCAAACATGGCTACTCACAAAAAGCACAATCACTCCTGAGAAAATGTGTTTTCCCAAGCTTCCTACGACCACGCAGCCACTACCCACTGGCGTTCCCGACACTGTGACTCCACACATGGAGCAGCAGCAGGGAGCCACAGCCATCACTGCACATTCCTGGGAGAACCCGGCAGGGAGGCAGAGCTTTCCCAGCACGAGGAATGCTGTCAGGCCAAACGTGTTTCCACAGACTCACAGAATCCCTAAGGCTGGAAAAGAGTTCTGAGCCCATCAAGTCCAACCCTGAGCCCAGCAGCAGCTCCATGGTCACCACGGCCTCAAGTGCCACATCCACAGTGTTCTGAACACTTCCAGGGATGGGGACTCCACCCTCCCCTGGCCACTCTGTTTAAATGATTTACAACCCTTTCCATGGTTTTTATCCCCAATATCCACCCTGAGCCTCCCCTGGCCCAGGCTGAGGCCATTCCCTCTCCTCCTGTCCCTGTTCCCTGGGAGCAGAGCCCAACCCCCCCCGGCTGCCCCCTCCTGTCAGGGACTTGTGCAGAGCCACAAGGTCCCCCCTGAGCCTCCTTTGCTCCAGCCTGAGCCCCTTTCCCAGCTCCCTCAGGAATTCTCCAGCCCCTTCCCAGCTCCGTTCCCTGCCCTGGACATGCTCCAGACCCTCCGTGCCAGAACTGTCCCCCGACTGGAGGTGTGGCCTCAGCAGTGCCAGCACAGGGTCAGGCACTGCCCCATCATTCACATCCCTAGTGGCAGGAAAGTGGCACCTGTGGGAGGGGACAGGAGAGGTCACACACAGTCCATGGACAGGGCCGTCACTGCCAGCATCATGGCCCTGAGGTGTCACCCTGAAACATCACCCCGAGATGTCACTCTGAGATGTCACCCTGAGGTGTCACCTTGAGGTGTCCAGTCACGCAATTTTTGGAATCCAAGGCACACCTCTGGCTGCCCTGGGGGGTCAGGAGCCCCAGCAAGGGGGTCCCAGCCCCTGGCAAGAAGCCCAGAATGGCACCGGCTTTGACCTCAGCCCATGGGAAAAGTTACCAACACTGCCAGAATCATTGCAAGCCACGAGGGTGTGAAAATGAGCAGTGGGTTAGTATTTTACAAGGTAAAAAAGGAGATTTTAGGGTTTTTAATATGAGGAAAGGGTTTAAGATGAAGAATTTTGGGCATTGCCCTGTTCTTCTTCTCCTTCTCCTTCTCCTCCATCTTCTCTGGTGCTGGTGGCACAAAATGATTGGTAGAATGAAAAAGAGGTAGAAATTCCGTGTCTAGAACAGGTGCAAATGAATTGGTACAGAACAGTAACTAATAAATGCGTTGTGAAGAATGGTTGGATGATGGAAAGGGCACAGAAAGGCCGGGACAGCCCAGGGCTGGGCAGTGCCCGCTCGGACTCGGCTGCATCAGATGTGCGGCCGGAGCTGAGAGCTGGCAGAGAGAAGGAGAAATCAACAACCTGAAACAACATCTGCAGCCGTTTCTCATCTGCTGGGGCTCGAGGTAAAACTTCCCAGAGGTGAAGATAAGAACCTGGATTTGTGCAGAGTACAAACTCCCACAGCCCAATCACTCTCCCACAGAGCTGTCCCCGCTCTGTCCAACACAAGGGGAGGAGCTGCCACCCTGGATATCCTCCATGGGTCCGTGGGCAGCACAGAATGCCCTGCTCTGCAGGGGGCCCTAAAGCCCATCTGCTTCCAGGCATCCCCAGGATGTTCTTGTAGGGCCCCAAGGCAGAACAGCTCTCCAAGAGGTCAGAGCCTGCAAGCCCTCGGTGCTGCTCGGGAAAAATGCAAATTAAGGGATAATCCCACAGGATTTTTGATCTGCCACATTTTATGCAAAAGGAATTAACCTTTGTACCCCAGAGCTCCATCTTATCAGTCCTATCCCATGCTGATGTCCTCTTCCACAGGCTCCTTGCTCAGGAGTCTTGAGTACATTTTAAAAATTCCTACATAAGCAAAAACGTTGCAAAGCACAAAGCTGCAGGTGAGTATGGAAAATTTATGGCCATCTCCAGTGTGAAAACATCCAGGCATTTGTGTTCCCCACAGAAATACACCTGTGGATCCAGAAACTTCCACTGGATATCGAATCCCAACGATCATCATCAGTGACCTGATTTCCCTCACATGCACCAGGGATTTATTTGGGATGCCAGGTGATTTAACAACTTTTCTGAGATGTCAGAGAGCAGGAGAAATCTCCTTCTGCTTTAGAGGTTTTAAATCCGTGGAATCTGAATTTCACCCAGACATGGGACCCCTGCACCCCCAGTGCAGCCCCCCAGTGCCCCCGGGCCTGCTGCTGTGAGGTGCTGACATGGGCTTAGAGAGAATCAATAATGTCATGGGCCTCTAATCACCAATAACATCGATGGGGCTGGGCAAAAACACCCATCCAACAGATTCCACCTGCACTCAACTAAAAAATGTGAACTAAGCCCAAGGACAATTTATCCTTCTCTGTCTGGGCACCTGCTCTCCCATAGGATTAAACTGTGTTTGGAGGGGCCTGTCTGCCTTTGTGACCTCTTGATGGCCCAGGGCAGGGCTGGATGGGATCTTGGGAATTGGGAATTGCTGGCTGGGAGGGTGGGGAGGGGCTGGGCTGGAATTCCCAGAGCAGCTGTGGCTGCCCCTGGATCCCTGGCAGTGCCCAAGGCCAGGCTGGGCATTGGGGCTTGGAGCAGCCTGGGGCAGTGGGAGGTGTCCCTGCCATGGCAGGGGTGGGATGGGTGGGATTTAGGGTCCCTTCCACCCAAACCATTCCAGGATTCCATGATTCTCTGACAGACTGAAGTTGAAACCATGTCCCAGATAAATCCCAGGAGGGGAAAGGAGCCCCCCAGGCCCCCCAGGCTCTGTCCCCCTGCAGCTGGACTCTGGAGCAGCCAGGGCCATGTGCAGAAACCTCTCAGAATTCAGAGCACAGCTCCCCAAACGCAGCAGCTCTGCCCAGACTCGCTGCTGTCTCTGTTTGTGGCTGGCCCAGGCCCTTCACTGCTCTGGGCCTCAGTCACTGCATCTGAACAGAGGCTTCACCTTCAAAAATAACAATCCCTAATCATTTTCAACTGGGTTTAACAGTGAATGTGGCAGATTCTGAATGTCTTGTGATGGAAAGACTTAATGCCTATTAATTAGGATCAGTATTACTATTTTTATGTTAAGTCTCCATGGTAATAATTCTGTTCTGGAGGGTGCCAGGGGAAAATTTGGTTTGATTTTGATATGAAGAGTTCAGACCATTGCCACAATACTCTCAGTCTCTCAGCAGGGTCACTGTGAAAGACAAGATGCAGATTTTGTCCCTTTTCATCAGTTCCTGAGAGGATAATTTTTAGAGAAGCAGCTACTCATAATTTCGGGAGTTCAAGCACGGCAGTGTCTGTACATGTAATTACATTTCCCTTACCAAGTTGATTCCTTGTGAGATTGCTTTCTAGTGCGCAGAATTTCTTGTTTGAAATTCCACCAAGCAGAGCTCACAATTTCCTTGTCTGATACATTAAAACCTGTTTTTTATAAAGAGAAACACGGATCAATCCACGCACACCATGAGAGAGTCAGCTCTTGACTTCCTCTGGGTTAAAATATTCTGGCTGAATGGGGGTGGGGGGTTCTGCATCCCATATTGTTCTTTTTTTCAGGCTGTTTTTTCCAAAACTCTTTTAATTCTTGCTTTTGTTGTGTTCTCAGTGTTTTCTGGTTCTCACCTGAACACTCTTCACTTTTTTCCCCAGAGCAGGGACACCTCCCACTGTCCCAGGCTGCTCCAAGCCCCAATGTCCAGCCTGGCCTTGGGCACTGCCAGGGATCCAGGGGCAGCCACAGCTGCTCTGGGAATTCCAGCCCAGCCCCTCCCAGCCAGCAATTCCCAATTCCCAATCTCCCATCCAGCCCTGCCCTCTGGCAGTGGGAAGCCATTCCCTGGGTCCTGTCCCTCCATCCCTTGTCCCCAGTCCCTCTCCAGCTCTCCTGGAGCCCCTTTAGGCCCTGCAAGGGGCTCGGAGCTCTCCCTGGAGCCTTCCCTTCTCCAGGGGAACATTCCCAGCTCTCCCAGCCTGGCTCCAGAGCAGCTCCAGCCCTGGGAGCAGCTCCATGGATTCCTCTGGATCTCTGCAGCAGCTCCATGCCCTGTGTTCCCTGCCCAGGGTGCCCTGGCCACACTCTCAGGACAGCCCAGGGGCTCTCCCAGCTGCTCCAGAGGGGCCCTGCAGAGGGACAGGGCCGTGCCCACCTCTCTGCATTCCCTGGCTCCAGCAGGGCACTGCCACAGGCTGGGAAGGAGCTCTCCCACAGCTCCCTGCAGCCGGGATTTGCTCTCCTGCCTTGGATGGGAGCCACGGCCCCGTGCATGGGGAAGGATCCCAATAACCGCTCTGTTCCGAGAGCGTGGCCCTAAAGCCTCACATTGTGTGAGCTGCCAGGGCTCGGGGAGGATTTGGAAGGCCATTTCCCAAAGCTGTGCTAAGCAGTTAATCCCAGCTTGGTGGGAGAATGGGATAAAGGGTTTGTCACCTCTCCGAGCAGGGAGGGCACGGCTGGCAGAGGAGCGGGAGCTGCTGAAGGCTCCTGCTCCAGGCAGCTCAGGGAATCGCTTCCCTCGCCCTGGCAGCACCAGAACTCGGAGCTCAGGAGGGGCTGAGGGCACAGGGGTGGTGGTGGCCCTGGAAATAACCTGGTGGCCCTGGAAATAACCTGGTGGCCTTGGGAATAACCTGGAATGAATGGAAAGAGGAGCGTGAGCCATCCAAACCAGCCCCAAGCACCAACGCAGTGACAGACTCAGTCCTGGGCAAACACAAGTGACAGATCACTTCTTGCTTTTCTGGTTTTGAAGGCAAAACTCTCTGAATAAATATATTTTATGTCTGAATAAATATATTTTTCAGTTTTGGCTCTTCTGTTTGTTCCATGATTTATCCCACACTCAATATTTCATCTTCACCTTGCAAAAACGGGTGCAGCTGCACTCAAAGGAAAAATGTCATTTGCTTCTAAAATGCTTCTAAATGCTTTGGTTTGCTTTTGTTAGGGCCCTTTTGGGCTGTTTTATCTTTGAAGATGTCTACAGCTATTTCCAAAATGAGATGACGTGTTGAGACACAGTAAAGGCATAACAGAAATTCAGATCAAAAAACCTGAAGGGTTTTGGCTGAAACTGTTCACCAAATTGAATCTAATTTGCAAAAGATTGTGATCAATACCAGATTGAAGTTTTTGGTGTAATTAAGCTGTTCCACCTGTCTTGGGTGATTATTGCCTGCTCTGCATCACTGATATTATTCTCATATTGCCTTTTTAAATGTGGAGATTGTGATGGCAACGGGGATGATGGCACTAACAGATTAAAAAATAAGCTCATTTGGGGTTTTTCATAAGCAGAGCTCATTTTTTGATCCAGAACCTTCTTAGCTCATTTGCACACAATACCAGTGGAAAAGGTACCTTTTTCCCCCTTTCATTTTGCATTCCTGTGACAGTAAAATAGCAAACAGACTTTTAAAATAATGACTCCCAGTTTGAAACCTTGACTAATGAGGTACAGCCTGGTTTAACAGCATTGTTCTGAAGGTTTAAAAACAGGGAATTAAAATGAGATCATTCTCACATTAACTGCAGTGGCCACACTTCCCAAACTCCACTTAAATGTCTGCAAGGTGCCCAGGGTGGCACTGAGGAAACCCTTGGCCCTCAGGGCTCCTCCTGGGCCCACCAAGGGCTGGCTGCAGATTCAGGGATCACCAGAGACACTTTTCCAAGGGAGCAGGACCCAGAAATGAATCAGAATTCTCCTGACCCCCAGGTGTGGGAGAGGCCCAGCCCAGGTTAGGGAGAAGGAGGTGATTTACTGAGCTCTGCTGCGATTGCATGTCCACTGGAGCAGATGATGGGGATTTTACACACAACCCCCACAGAGCTTTGGGCAAATAATTAAAGCAAATAGTCTGTTATTCCTTGATTAATCTTGTCTGCTTGTTTTTCCTTCTCCTGGCGAAACAGCCTTGTGCTTATTCCTTTTTCTTTGGGTACATTTATTGTTCAGATTTATCCCTCATTCAGATTTCATAGAAGAGTATTTAATTTTAAGCTTCCACGGGGACCATGGCCTGTCCCAGCGCTGGGGTGGCAGCTGGGACACCTCCAGGGCTGGGGACAGGGTTGGGGACCCTGGGTACAGGATGTGGAGGGGCTGGGGCAGCTCTGGGGAAGGGAATGGAGCTGGGAAGGGGCCGGAGCACCAGGAGGGGCTGAGGGAGCTGGGAAAGGGGCTCAGGGAATAGGGACAGGACAAGAGGAAATGGCCTCAAGCTGTGCCAGGGGAGGTGTGGGATGGATGTTGGGAAAATTCCTTCATGGAAGGGGTTGCAAAGCACTGGAATGGACGGCCCAGGGTGGAGTCCCCATCCCTGAGGGGATTTAAGGCCCTGGGGATGTGGCACTTGGGGACAGGGGCAGTGGTGGCCTTGGCAGGGCTGGGGAAGGGTCGGACTCGATGGGCTCAGAGGGATTTTCCAACCCAGGTAAGTCTGTGATTCCTGGTTGTTCCATATCCCAATCCCAGCCTGGGGGTGGCCAGGGGGGTGAAGTCCCTGGTGGGTCAGGGTGAGGAGGGCTCTGCCCAGCCCGAAACGCTGCCGTGAGGAGCAGGAGCTGCCTTTGCCAAGGCTCCAGAAACGCCACATTTCCTGCCCAGGGCAGGAGCAGGATCAGCCCTGCCCGGTTTGGGGTTAATCCCGAGCTCATTTCCTGCCCAGGGCAGGAGCAGGATCAGCCCTGCCCGGTTTGGGGTTAATCCCGAGCTCATTTCCTGACCAGTCTGGGGCCTGGCAGCAGGGCTGGGCTGGTTGTGGCTCACTGGCACCAGACCCTGGTGAAGAGGATCCCCCTGCCAAGGCCCTGAGCCCCCTGGCACTCAGTGACTCCGGTTCCTGCTTGTGCCAGGCAAAGCACTTGGGAGCTCTCAAGTCACAGCAACAGGAAAAAATGGCATTTTACAGCCCAGACAATGGCAGTGCAGGACAGAGCCTCTCTGAGAGCTGAGCACTTAGGTGAAAAATTTACATGAGATATAAAATAGTCTGGCTCAGATATTGATTAAGGGCTGAAACAGAAGTAGTTACAAGTAATTTATTCTTTATACGCTGACATAATACAGGAATTATTTAATTAGGAACAGAATTATTTACAGAAGGTGCATTTGTGGCGAGCGTAAATCAATAGCTTTAGTTAATAAGCAAAATATATAAATCTAGGTGGAGTTTAATTAACTGCAGTCCTGTCAGCAGTTCTGTGAGTGCATCCCACTGGCAGCAGCTCGGGGTAATTTCTGTGGGGAGCTCACCTTAAAATGAATTCCTTTGTGCAAGTTCCATGCTCCCCTTTAAAACACTCTTCACTTCCCTGTGTTTAATGGGAACAGACAGGAATCCTGCTCCTCACCCACCCCAAGTGCTCCTGGTGAAGATGTTTCATTAGACAGGAGTGCCAGGGGAGCTGTGCCAGGGCTCCAGGAGAGCTGGAGAGGGACTGGGGACAAGGGATGGAGGGACAGGAGCCAGGGAATGGCTTCCCACTGCCAGAGGGCAGGGATGGATGGGATCTTGGGAATTGGGAATTGCTGTCTGGGAGGGTGGGGAGGGGCTGGGCTGGAATTCCCAGAGCAGCTGTGGCTGCCCCTGGATCCCTCCATCCCTCAGTGAAAAGTCACTTTTCTCAGTTAGAAATGCAGTTCCTTTTCCTGAGCATGGGCCCCTTGCTGAGGGAAGTCTGCTGCAAAACCTAAAAATGATTAAGGAAAGTCAGAGTTTTGGGCCTTTGGAAAACAATCCTGTGGTTCTTAGGCAAATCTGTAATTTCAAAGGGAATTTCTGCTTGGATGATGACCCTCTGGCTGTTTTTTCTTTCTTTTATATCAGTAGAGATGGAAATATGGATTCACTTAGAGTTGGATCAGTCCAGAGGTTACAGAATTTATCCTCAATGCTTTAAAAACAGAATGCTTCTTGGAAGAGGAATAACTTTCTCTTTTCTCCAGAGGCAGCAGGAAAGATGGAGAACATGTTTCCTATTTTATTGCAATATTTTTCAGTGAAGGAAAGCTCGGCATATTCCTGATCTGTTTGATAACATCCCTGTTTCATGGCGCCGACAGGAAAGTGAGGGTGAGCAAAATAAAACATTATTCATTCATCTCATTCCCATTGTTTACCATAACAGAGGTTTATCTGAGCACAGGAGGAATCACTTTCTCCTTCATGCCAAGCTCTTGAACTGGGATTGAAGCCACTGACTTGTTTTAATTAACACTAATGCTCAATTAAATCAAGTAAACATTAAGATTCATGAATTACAACCTTCAATTATCAAATTATTTGAAGGCAGCTTGTCAGGATGCAGCCACACAAAAGCCTAAGGCGAGGAATCCCGCCCGGGAGGCTCAGGAGCCGTTCCAGGGGGTTCTGCTGCCTGCAGCCTGACAGGATCCAGGCAGGGCAGCGCCCAGCAGGAGCATCGCAGCCCCTGGAGCCCCCGGCCCTGCAGAGCCGGGCGAGGCAAAGGGTCACACACTCCCTGCCTGTTGGTTAATTCGTGTGCGATTGAGGTGTCAGGATAAAAGATGACAGATTGGCCCTGTCAATCAGATTAGAAGAGAATAGCAAAACTAATTTGGCTTATCATCAAGAGAATAAATCTTGTTGGGAAGGCTGGCGTGGAGTTTTCTCATTGAGAGCAGCTCCCTCTCGCAGGAGCAGCGCGGCCACCGCCCGAAGGCGGCTCGGGGCTGGCGCCGAGGGCTCTGTGTCCCGGCAGGAGCGAGGATTCACTGCAGCCTCCCGGCCCCGGTGTGCTGGGAGAGCCCCAGCACTGCGGCAAAAACCTGCAGCCCTCAGAGCTTCTGCCCAGAGCACAGCAGCTGCTCGTGGCTGGGATTCCCTCCAAAGGGTCATGGAATCAGGGAATGTCCTGAGCTGTGAGGGACCCACAGGGATCACCCAGCCCACCCCTGTCCCTGCCCAGACACCCCAAATCCCACCCTGGGCATCCCTGGCAGCGCTGCCCAAACGCCCCTGGAGCTCTGGCAGCCTCGGGGCCGTGCCCATTCCCTGGGGAGCCTGGGCAGTGCCCAGCACCCTCTGGGGGAAGGGGCTTTCCCTAAAATCCATCCCAAAACCCCTGGCCCAGCTCCAGCCACTCCCTGGGTCCCATCCCCATCCCAGGGAGCAGAGACTGGAGCTGCCCCTCTGTATAAATGGGGTTTGGGGGGTTATTTGGGTGGTTGGAGGTAAATGGCCCCCAACACCCCTCCACTTCCCATCAAGAGCAAAGTTGCCCTGATTGCATTGTGCATTCATTTATTCAACATCTAAGAAATTATTTGGACAATGCCCAACGGAGTAAAACAGCAGGGGCTGTGCACGGGCAGGTTTTGGCTCTCAGGGAACCATTCCCATGGACCGTGAGACCCCTTCCTGCACCCGCTCTGGGCTTGGAGCCGTGTGACTAGAGGCACAAAGGGCTTCTAATGAAAGCACTGATGTGCATCCGGAAAAATCAGCATTAATTTCCTAATTCTCTACATAATTTCTTAATTTCAACACGGAGCTGCAGTGGCTGGGAGTAGCAGGCAGCCCAGCTGTCCCACGCTGACCGCTCCCACCCGGACAAACATCATTTCCTGCCCAGCAGAGCGGGACACAGACACCTGGGAGCGAGGGGGAGTTGGAGAAGCTGCGCTGCTTTCCCAGAGCTGCTGGACCTTTCCCCTGCTAACTTGGTGTCATGGTTTAGCACTACACTTGGTTTCAGCCCATGCAAGTCCTGTTTGCCCAGCTGCACTCAGTGCTGGGCCTGCAGAGCTTCCCGGGGCAAATCTCCCGACTGGAAGCAGCTCCAGAAGAGTGAGGCAGGAGAGGCAGCAGTTGGCACCACCAGATTTTCATTCCCACTTCTGGTTCTTAGGGCTCTTTGTTTTCCTTTCTTTTCCATTTATTTTTCCAGCCGCAGCTCTTCCTCCTTTCAGTGCAGTTGGATTTGTTTTACTGGGCCTGTGCACTGAGCTTTATTTAGGACCCAGCAGGTCTCGAGCAGTGACATCCCCCTGCTGCTCCGGGATCCCGTCCCATCGTTCCATCACTCCTGCAATTCCCTTTGCCTGGCGCTGCTGGAACCGATCCGGTGATGAGCTTGGGTGATATTTGGCCTCCAGCTTATCAGAAAGCATCAGCTGACCTTGGAGAGGTGTCAGGAGCGTCCCGTGGCCACATCCGGAATGGATATCTCCGGAAGGATCCAGCTGTGGGAATGCAGCAGGATTCGTGCCTGGGGACATTCGCTGCTCCTCGGGTTTCCTGGGAGGCTCCTCTTTCCTGCAGGGAGCTCCCTAAGCCAGGAGGGTGAGGCTCAGCCCAGAGGGTGCGATCACCCTGGAGGGTCTCCCTTACTGCCTGAGAGGGCAGGAGCTGCCCGGAGTTAATGGACCAGGGACAAATCAAAGCTCAGCACCCAGAGCGGTTTAGGTTGGAAGGGGCTCTCCATCCCATCCCATCCCATCCCATCCCATCCCATCCCATCCCATCCCATCCCATCCCATCCCATCCCATCCCATCCCATCCCATCCCATCCCATCGCAGCCCAGCCCCTTCCCGGGCAGGGCCAGCCCGGGCTGTCGGAGCTCTGTCCCCAGCACCACGAGCAGCTCAGGGCACTCCAGGTCTCAGTGACACCTCGGGGCTCTGCGGCACAGATGGCAGAACACAGCACCACGGCAAATGCATCAGCCAAATGAATTGCCGGGTTCCCAGCCCGCTCCTGGCAGAGCAGGATCGATGCCGATGTCCCCCTGCAGGGGTATCAGTCATGCGGCTTTGCTGCGGGCTCTGCCCCGTGGGACTGCTCAGGTCCCTCCACCTCGGGCCTTGCCCTGCCCGCAGGGGTGCAGCAGCTCAGCCCTGGGCAGTGAAATGCCCGGGTTTGTTTCCTGTGGGAGCTCTCGCTGCCATCGAACCCAGGAGTGACAGGCTGGGGTAAAGGGCTGTGGCTGCCAGCACAGCTTGCAGGGAAACACAGAAATGGTGGCAGGCAAGCCCTGCTCTGTACACCCCAGAGCCTCCCTGCCAGCTGCAGCCACCCTGGCACAGGGATCATCCCCGGGAGCTGCTGTCACACCTGGAGCCGTGCTCCTTCCCAGGGCAGGTGGAATTCCTTACACTGTGCTGCACCATCCCTTTTGCCAGGCTGGAATCCAGGTGGCTGCACAGCGCTTCTGCACATAACCACGGAGCCATGGAATTGTTAAGGTTGGAAAAGACCTCGGAGGTCACTGAGCCCTCCCTCTGCTGCCCAGTGTCACCTGCAGGGTGAGGGGGAGCACAGTCCCTGTTCCTCTGCCGGTGGATAGACGTGGTTTGGGTAATTTCTAACTGGGTCACAGGATCCTGGCAGACAGACCCAGCCAGGAGCTGTTATCTCATCTGGTTTTACAGAGCTCCGACAGGCTGCTCAGGAGGGATCCCCATCAGCAGGGCCGTCCGCGCTGCTGTGTGGCAGAGCTGTCACTGCCAGCTTTCCTTGCAGGATTTACAGTGGGACAAGGGCAGCAGCCCCAGCTCTGGCCTGGGGACTGAGCTGCTGCTCCCACCTCTCACCCGGGCACCTGGAACCTGCTCCTGCCCTCTCTGCCCTTCCCACTCTGCAAAGTGCAGCATTGGAAACACTTCCAGCTCATTGCTGCAGGAAAAACCTGGCCCCTGGATGTGCCCAGGGAGGTTTGGAGTCCTCATCCCTGGAGATGCCCAAGGAAGGCCTGGATGTGGCACTCAGAGCTCTGGGCTGGGGACAAGGTGGGCATCAGGCACAGCTGGGACTCTGTGATCTCAGAGGGCTTTTCCAACCTCTGTGATTCCAGGATTCTGGGGTTCTGGGACTCTGTGTGTTTGTCCTCTCTGCCCGACCATTCCCTGTGGGGCAGCTCAGAGGCTCTGCCAGAGTGATTTGCTCTCAGGAAGCCGAGTGTAAAAAATGCAGAGTTTAATGAATTTTTATGTCCCTGAGATTCCACTTGGGGTTGGAGGGAAGAATGAAAAATCTTCTGGTCTTGTAGAATATTCAGTTCTAACCTGACAGGAACAGTGGGGTTTTTGATTGCTTATTTTGAAGAAGCCCAGAGTGTAAGACTGAAATGATTGCCAGGAGAAGACACTTCCTGCACTCCTCCAGCCCCAGCTGAGCTTGTGGCCAGGTGATGTCCCAGGGCTCAGGGGGCTTGGGCTCCCATTCCCCTGCTCTGGGTTTCCTAGGAAGGGGCTGGGTGCTCCATCCTCATCTCTAACCTCCCCCAGGGAAATCTTGCTTTGGGCAGCCCTCGGTGCAGCAGGAGTGAGGCTCTCCCCTCTCCTGGCCGCCCAGTTCCTCCAGTCACCCATAACTGGTGGGGCCAGCCAGTCACAGTGTCCAGGGCAGAGTGCTCAGACAGGAATACCTTTGGCAAACTGGGAGTGCAGGACATGGAACAAAGACATCTCATGGTGTAATTGCAGTTAGAGAGTAAAAACCATTCCTTGGTTTCCAGTAAGAATAAACAAATGTGTGATAACTTTGCACAAAGCCTCTGCTCGTGGCCAGGTCCCTGCACTAGAGCTGCCCAAAGACTATAGAATATTTATAAATATCCCTGAGGCTTTTCGGGAAAATGGTTATAAACAAAAGATTCAGCTTTAAAGTCGGATCTGTTTGGATATCTGTGCACACAAATATTGCTGCACACACAAACATCAGCCCCTGCTGTTGCTGGAGGAAGATAAAATGTCAGTGGGACCAATAAGGGAATGGACTTGCCAGCCCTGTCAGCACTGCTCGGATCTGCTGGGCCGACGTGTGTCCAACCAAACTGGGATAAACTGGGAATGTCTGAGAGACACAGGGGGACACATTTAATGCCCACCTCGCTTTGCTGCTTCCAAGCCTGCTGCTGCATTTGCTGTAAATGGTTCCTGTTATTTTAGCAAATTTATTCTGGTTACACTTGCGGTTCCCATCGTCCTCACTCCCACACTGTGTCTGTTCCACAGCTCTGGGATTGGGATAAATATCTCTGCTGGATTAACAACTGCGTCCTGTTGAGGAGGGGTTCATGGAAACAGCACTTCCAGCCAGTTTCATGAGTCTCTCACTCTTTGTTTCGCCTTTGGGTGAAGGAAAGGTTTGGACTCCTCAGACCTTTCACAAATAAATGGCATTCTCAGAATGCTGGAGAGCACCCAGAGCTGCTGTTTGACTCCGTGGTTTTTATGGCCCTCACATCAGTGGCAGTGTTATCCAAATCAAATCTTTTTCATTAAACACAAGTCACCCTTTTTTCCCACATTACCTGGGCTTCAGGAAAATGAGCTGTGCTGTGGGGACAGAAAACAGGAGCCCCCTTTAGAGACACACAGAAAAGCTGTGGGGCACTGAGGCTCCACTCCAGCACGGCAGGAAATGCAACAATTCCCATTATTCTGGAGTTAAAATGGACAAGTGCAGACACTCCAAGAACTTTGTGGCCATAAGCTAAAACACGACGAGTTCCACCTCAGCACGAGGAAGAGCCTCTGCCCTGAGGGCGGCACAGCCCTGGGACCGCTGCCCAGGAGGGCTGCAGTTCCCTCTCTGGGGTCCCTCCAACCCACCGGACCTGTCCCTGTGTCTCCTGCTCCAGGGGACCCTGCCTTGGGCCGGGGTGGTCTCCAGAGGTCCCGTCCCAGCCCAAGGACTCTGTGCCTGTGACTGCAGCCCAAAGCAGCTTTGGTGTCCCTGTCCCCAGGTGGGGAGCGTTTGGACTCAATGGCCTTGGAGGGGATTTCACAGCTTGGTGTTTCTGTGATTCCATGACTGAGCCTCAAATGTTCCTCCATCACTTCTCAAAATCCCCTGGGGGGAGCGGTGAAAACAAACAGTGCCAAATGTTTTAAAACTCACCTATAATTTCTCAGAGCACTCTAACAGCTTATCAAAATCAGATTCTAAAAGCACTTTAAAAATAACACACCACATCTTAAAGTCCCTTAAAGTTTTTGTACTTCCTTCTGGATTTCTTTACTTTATGTCCTGCTGTCTATATTTTTTCCCCCATCCTGTATAATTTAGGGGATGATCTGACCCTGCTGTGTGTCAGCTTAGAGCTGGCAAGGCAGAGCTATTGGTTTGTTAATGCCTGGATCTTTTCATGCGTTCCTTTGCATGTTTTGACACATTTTATTTACTTCTGGTTGTGCCCTTCCTCTGAAACCTCCTGAAGCCTCAGGTTTCTCTCTTGAAGACTGGAGTGTAATTAGGTTAAGATGTTCCTTAGGTAATTTTAATCCATGTATTATTTTTCTTCACCAGAAAGTCCAGACTATGAACAAACTCTCTGTGCTCAGTGCCAAGGTCCAAATGGCCACTAGAGATTTACATTGTGTTGATAAGGAGGACATATTCAAGTGTAATCTGGAAAAAAATCATATCAGACTGATTTATTTTAATATTATCTGAGTATTGAAAACGGCCCTGGAAATAACAACCTACTCATAATTTTAATTTGTAAAGAAAACTTGTTTACGTGACAGCAATTAAAAATATCAGCTCAATATCTGTAGAACACAGACAAGGCTGAGCTAATTTATTTTATAAACTTAGTGAGCACGTTCGACCTCAGTCTGCAGGGAGAGTTCTCCATCTCACACGTAGATAAAGCCTCCTCTGCAGATGAGTAACAGCGTGAGGAGGGTTGAGTTACAGCACAAATGGGTTTGGAATGGAAATCAAGCAATCTTCAATAAACAGTTTATGATAAAATTAAGAAAATTCTATTAGGCTCCATTGCCATTAGTTTCCATTAGTTGTTTCATTTGTAGGAACTGCCTTCTAAGAACAAATGCATTTTCCTGCCGCATGGAGCACGGATATCCCAAGCGGGGCAAGGCAGCTGGGAAGTGCCCAAGGCCAGGAGCTGGGAATGCCGTGGGTCCCTCAGGAGCGTTCCCTGGAGCTGAGCCCACGCTACCCTGGCTCCCCTGGCTGGGATTTGGTGCTCCATCCTCCCAGGCAGAGCCAGGCAGGGCCAGGCACCGACAGGGCCTCGTGTGGCTGCAGCCCCACGGGGGCAGGAGAAGGACAAGGGGAGAGCTGCAGCTCCCTTCCCACCCCATCCAGGGTGGGACTGCGTGATCCTGGGGCTCTGGCACTCGGGCCTGCTCCACCTGGAGAGCCTTGACTAGATCTGGGATCAGTGGTGCTGGCTCCAGCTCTGGGATCAGCGGTGCTGTGTCCAGCTCTGGGATCATCACTGCTGTGTCCAGCTCTGGGATCAGCAGTGCCCTGTGCAGCTCTGGGATCAGCGGTGCCAGGTCCAGCTCTGGGCTCCTCAGCACAGCAGGGACAGGGAGCTCCTGGATATGGTCCAGAGGAGACATGTGAGGATGAGGAAGGGCTGGAGCATCTCCGTGCCCAGGAAAGGCTGAGGGAGCTGGGGCTGCTCAGCCTCAGAGGAGCCCCAGCTGAGAGGGGCCCTCAGCCCTGGCTGGCCCTGGCTGCAGGGAGGGCTCAGGGCAGGGCCCGGGCTCTGCTCCGGGGGCCAGCAATGGCACCAGAGCCACGGGCAGGGCCTGAGCCCAGCAATTCCCTGCACAGGAGGCACAACTCCTGCCCTGGGCAGGGATTGATCCCAGCAATTCCCTGCACAGGAGGCACAACTCCTGCCCTGGGCAGGGATTGATCCCAGCAATTCCCTGCACAGGAGGCACAACTCCTGCCCTGGGCAGGGATTGATCCCAGCAATTCCCTCTACAGGAGGCACAACTCCTGCCCTGGGCAGGGCCCGAGCTGGGACAGAGCCCAGAGAGGGGCTGGAGGCTCCTCCCTGGGGATATTCCAGAGCCCTCTGGACACATCCTGTGCCCCGGGCTCTGGGATGGCCCTGCTGGAGCAGGGACACCAGGGACCCCCAGCAGCCCAGGCCTGTGCCCTGCTCCACCTGCACGGGCTCGGTTTTCCGTCCAAACCCCCCCACGGCATCTGGGCAAAAGGAGTTTGGGTTATTTTTATCAGTAAACCCCACACAGCACTGAAGCCCCTCTGAGAGACTCCTGGCTTTGTGGGGCTCTGAGAGACACGAGGCCTCTGTGGGGCCTGTGTGTTCCTGTAGGCTGGAAATAACCCAAAGGTTTTGAAGTTTCTTCCTGGTGAAGAAAACCCCACACCTGACCAAATTAGTGCTGTTTTTAAAGGACTTTTCTGTGGGTGTAGAGCCACCCCCTCGAACTTCCCAGGGCAGGATGTCCCAGTCTCAGCTCCTGCTCCGAGCAGGATCCACGCTGGATTTACCCCAGGCTGCTCAAGGCATCACTTGCCCAGTTGGGTTTCAGAGCAAACTCTGCCCAGATGGATCCCAAACCCCTCCAAGAATGGGATTTTTTGGCTGCTGGCACGAGCCCTTTCTAGGAAGAGCCTCCTCGTGTGCCAGCAGCTCTGCAGCCCCTCTGTCCCAGAGCGAATTCCAGAAGAGGTGATTCCAGAGCAAAGCCCTGTTAATAATCCGTGTGCTCTGGAACTGCAGCCAGCCTGGGCAAAAAGGGGGCAGGTTTAGCACAGAAGCAGAAAGTGTGTCTCCAACATTTTCAGACTGCTCGAGATTTTAATGCCTCAAGCCAAATTCACTTCTTGAATGAAAAAGATACGATTCATTTTCCTTGACCTTATTCAGGGGATTTTAGATAGCTTTTTTCCCCGCCTGATTGAACAGCCTCATTTTTGTTTTACTTTGCATTCCTTTGCCTCTTTTTTTTCCTTTATTTCTCTTTCAGTACCATGAAAGTCTAAAGAAAGAACCGAGACAGGGAGGAAAAATATTAAATATTAGGTAGCAGTGAAATTAGATCTCTATTAAATTAAACAAAACTAATCACTTCTGTATCTAACCTAAACTACCCATGCAAAGTTCTCATTTTCTCTGGAAATCTTTTTCCATGAATAATAACACTGCACAGCCTCTGTGGCTCTTGATGCTTGAAAAAACAGAAAAATCAGGCATTATTGATTCTCAGGACAAATAAATCCTCTCTTCGGGTTGCAATCGGGTTTGCACAGATGATTTGTGGTTTTTAGGGATGTGTCCCCCAGCCCTCCTTGTTGCAGGGTTGGCTGTGGGTCAGTGCAGGGGTGGGGGAAGCCCAGGGCTCTGGGGAGCTCCCCCCGGGCTGGGCTGGGCTGCCAGGGCGAGGTTGGGCAGAATTTTAATGGAAGGCTCCGTGCTTCCCTCTGCCAGGGACGGCACAGCCACGGGGGAGGGATTGGCACCAGCCTGTGTCCTCTGTGGGGTGTGGAATCAAGGAGTCCTTAGGGCTGGAAAAGGCCTCCAAGAGCACAGACTCAGAATCCCAGATGGGTCAGGCTGGAAGGGACCCCAGCAGCCTCTGGGGCAGAACCTCTCCTGATAATTTGGAATAACTGATGTGGCCCTCCATGGAGCTCCTTCCCACGCTGGGTTAGGGATGTGCCAGCCCATTTTCCAGCTGCCAAGCTGGGGCAGATCCATAACTCCGCAGAACAGAGTTCTGCTTTTTATCCCTTTGATCCCAAGGAAACTGCATCTTATTTCCAGGATGGATTTGTGCCCCATCAGCCCCAGCCCCTGGGCTGCACGGAGCCTCTCCTGCAAGGCTGCCAGCTCCCTCCTCTGCGAGGTCCTCACTCTGTCTGCTCTCATTAGGGCAGATGGGGTTAGAAAGGGATTCCTGCAGTGCCATGTCACAGCCTGGCTTCTGCCCCAGGTCTCTTCCTGGGGCTTCAGTGAGGTTTCAGATCTCTGGAAGTGCTTCTTGCTCTGCATTTGAAAAACGGGGATTATCTCAATTTTCCCCGCAGGATGCCACAGTCACTGAGTGCTCCGGTAGCTGCGTGTGGCAGGGGTGTGAGCTGAGCTTTGCTCCACGGGGCACTCCGGGAGGCTCACGGTGCCCTGCTCCTCCCTCCCGTGTCCCTGGCTCCCAGGGAGGCTCACAGTGCCCTGCTCCTCCCTCCTGTGTCCCTGGCTCCCAGGGAGGCTCACGGTGCCCTGCTCCTCCCTCCCATGTCCCTGGCTCCCAGGGAGGCTCACGGTGCCCTGCTCCTCCCTCCTGTGTCCCTGGCTCCCAGGGCCTCTCCTCAGCCCCGGCCCCACTCCCGGTGCTGCAGCCGTGGTCAGGTCAGTGCTAAAGGGAGCAGTTCTGAGAGCTGGCCCTGAAAATCTCAGCTCTTCTCCCACTTCAGGGCCGCTGAAGGGAGAGGAAATGTCATACATCACCCCAGCCCTCTTCGTCCTCCTGGCAGGCTCCTGTGCCAGGGTGAGGCCTCAAAGCATCAGGTACTGGGAATGCCACAGGAATATTCCCAGTGCCCATCACAGTCACTGAGTGCTTCAGTGGGGAAGAGACCTGAAATCCCATCCCACCCCTGCCATGGCAGGGACACCTCCCACTGTCCCAGGCTGCTCCAAGCCCCAATGTCCAGCCTGGCCTTGGGCACTGCCAGGGATCCAGGGGCAGCCACAGCTGCTCTGGGAATTCCAGCCCAGCCCCTCCCCACCCTCCCAGCCAGCAATTCCCAATTCCCAAGATCCCATCTATCCCTGCCCTCTGGCAGTGGGAAGCCATTCCCTGTGTCCTGTCCCTCCATCCCTTGTCCCCAGGCCCTCTCCAGCTCTCCTGGAGCTCCTTTAGGCCCTGCAAAGTGCTCTAAGCTCTCCCTGGAGCCTTCTCTTCTCCAGGTGAGCACCCCCAGCTCTCCCAGCCTGGCTCCAGAGCAGCTCCAGCCCTGGGATGTTGTTCTTGGCCCCCTCTGGAATCAGCCCCACAGCTCTGTGCCCTGTGCTGCGGCCCCCAGGCCTGGCTGTGGCACTCCGGGTGGGCCTCCCAAGGGATGGCTCAGGTGGAGCTGGACATTCCCACCTCAGCAGTTCCACAGGACTCCTTCCCAGGGATTCCTACCCCTCTGACAGGTCCCTGCTGCTGCAGGGTCAGCCGGGGCTGCAGGGACCTGGGCAGTGCCCGGCCCTCGCCCTGGGCTCTCCTGGCCTGAGCCAAGGCCAGGGCTCCTCACAGGACTGAGCTCCAGCTCCTGTTCAGTTCTAGTTCCAGCCTTCCCAGTCCAGCCAGAGCTGCGTGTGTCGGTGCATCTCCCACTCCAGGCTGTCGGATGTTCCTTCCCTTTGTGACTCAATCCTTCCTGGCCAGCCCAGCTCGGGCAGCTCCTGCCACAGCGGCAGCCACCGAGGCCTTTGCAGCCTTGTGCTCGGTGTGGTTTGCAAACAAACAAACACAAGTGGGGCAGCGACGGCAGGGGCACGAGGGAAGGGAGAGGGGGAAAAACTATGGGAAAAGGGTGTCTGGCTTGGGAAGCTGCACAGCCAGGACCCCCCTGTGCTGTCTGTGGGGGGGGCTGGTCCCACACCTCTGGAGCTGGGACTGAGCCAGTCCCACACCTCTGGAGCTGGGACTCAGCCAGTCCTTCACCTCTGGAGCTGGGTCTGAGCTGGTCCCACACTTCTGGAGCTGTTACCCCCCTGTGCAGTCCCTGGGGCTCTGGTCCCACACTTTTGGAGCTGTTACCCCCCTGTGCAGTCCCTGGGGCTCTGGTCCCACACTTTTGGAGCTGGGATTGAGCTGGTCCCACACCTTTGGAGCTGTTACCCCCCTGTCATCCCCTGGGGCTCTGGTTCCACACCTCTGCACTGAGGAGGTCTCAGTTACCCTCATCACTTGCAGGTCCCCGCAGTGCTGCCCAGTGAAGGGAATGCTGAGATTCCGTGGCCATGTGAGAGCTGCTGAGACAAAAGGAGGAGCTGCGAGGGAAGGCAGGAGCCCTGGCAGGCTGCAGGGTACAGGTTAATCCAGCTCAGCCTCTCCAGCACTTCTGCTCGCGCTGTTCCGCCTCATAAACCATTCTAAAGGCTGCCCTAACAGCCCCTCTTTCTTCAGCAGTCACAAACAAAAGCCACGAAAAGGGATGACTGATTTTTCTAAAATCCTCTCCCACACCCTACCTCAGCATAATGCACTCCATCTTAGTCACAACCACTTCTTACTCTTTACTTTGGGATTTATTTTTTTTCGCAGAGTGGTTGCTTTTGCTCTTTTTGATAAGCTGAAATGGAAACCTCATTGTGTGTGTAAAGCTCCCAGTAATTTCCCATTTCCAATGGAAAATTACCCTGCAATTGGAAATATTTTAAGAAGACTCTTCCCCAAGGAAAATATAAGAACAGAGAAAACCCTACAGTAACATCCTTCTCTGTACAGGAGCAGGAATCCCAGAATGGTTTAGGTTGGAAGGGACCTTAAATCCCATCCCACCTCTGCCATGGCAGGGACACCTCCCACTGTCCCAGGCTGCTCCCAGCCCCAATGTCCAGCCTGGCCTTGGGCACTGCCAGGGATCCAGGGGCAGCCACAGCTGCTCTGGGAATTCCAGCCCAGCCCCTCCCCACCCTCCCAGACAGCAATTCCCAATTCCCAGTATCCCATCCATCCCTGCCCTCTGGCAGTGGGAGCCATTCCCTGTGTCCTATCCCTCCATGCCTTGTCCCCAGTCCCTCCCCAGCTCCCTTGGAGCCCCTTTAAACGCTTTCTGGCTGTGAAAGGATTCATCCAGATGCTCCCATTTCCCTCTGCATTCCTGTGGGAAGCGGAGGGTGGGAGATGGGACCGCAGCCGTGCGTCCCCTGGCTCTGGGTGGGACAGGGGTCCCTCCCCGGGCTGAGGACGGACACCCGGGCACAGCCTGGGCTCGGTGTCCCTCCCCTGACCCCTCCAGGGGCTCCGCTCAGCGCCTGCCCCGGCCAGGAGAGGCTGGGACTGCTCTGCAATGCCCGCTGAGCCCGGAGCCCGCCGGTGACAAGCGGCTTTTCTCTGGCACTTCCCAAATTCCCCCAGTAATTCTCGCCCGGGGGTGCTGCCGTGAGAAGCGCCCTCGGAAAAGATCCGTATTTCCCAAATACAATTCTGGTCCTTCTCACCAGGGCCTCTGCTGCGAGGGCACACCTTTAACCTGTTCATTTGAAACGCAGATTTGCATTTCCAGTTCCCAACCAAAATTTGTCCTTTCTGCAAGGAAGGTAGATGTTTATTCTGATTCGAATCCCAGGATATATTTTATGTAGATTGTTTTTAGTGACATATTTAAAATAAAAACCATCCACATGAACCAGGCTGAACCCCTGATGCCATAGAGCAGAACTGCTGGTGTCATTCTCATGATTTATAGCCATTAATTTACTTTCAGAACACACTTACCATGGTAATTTTCTTTGGAGAGAAGTGATCTTGGGAGTAAAAAACAGGTGGAGGGGGAGAAATCCTCTCCTTTCGCTCACTGCCTGCCCCTTCACCCACAGCGAGCCAAGCTGCCTGTCTTTCAGCTCCAAGGAATGTGGCTCAAATGAGCTGGAAAACAGCTCAATCTGGTCAAGTGAGGCTTCGCCGACACGCCTGAGCTCTCGGTGGGTACGAGCTGGTGTCTGCTGCCGGCAGCATCTTCCACTGCCAGGGTCAAGTTCAATTAGAGCTCAGCGCTGGCGGCGAGCGCAGCTCGGAGAGGCTCTGCCGGCCCCGGCAGGCGGCGGGGAGCGGGGATGGACACGGCACCCGCACCCCGAGGGGATCCCGGCATCCATGGCATCCATGGCACCCACACCCCGAGGGGATCCCGGTACCCGCACCCCGAGGGTGATGCCTTCTGCAGCCACCCAGAAACAGAGACTAGACAAGAGTAAGGTAATAAAGGTCGGGATTTATTTGAAGGCCTTCAAGGCACACCCTGGGGGAGCCAGAGGCTGCCTCCAAAAATGGACCCCGAGATGGACCCCAGGTCACGAGTTCTTCACACCTTTATAGGTTTGGTTCATTTGCATACCACGGTTAATTCTCCAATTAAAGCCCCAGTTTAATGATGTCATTCCCCTCAGCTTGCTTCCCCCTTAGAGGCTTTGGGTTACACGTTTTGGGCCTAGCAGAGCCTGGCTGTCCTTGAAGGCAAAGCCTGGAGAGGCTTTGTTGTGTCTGCCCAGCACGAGAGAGCAGAAATTCCAGGCTACAAGGAACTGCAGAGTTACACTCTGAGCAGTACAGAATTTGTAAAATATAAAAGTTAAAACCTAAGGCATCACCTTCAGCCATCAGGACCTTACAGACCCCTTTTCCTGGGAGCTCAGGCGAGTCCCGGGAAGGTTTGCACAGGGTCCCGCTGGCCCTGTTTGGGGCAGTGATGTGATGCTGGTGCTTCCGGAGGAGAAAAAGCAAATCCCACCAGAAGAAAATTCAGTTTTGGAATTGCTGGCTTTCCTTGGAAGCACTGAGGGCTTTTTCTGAGTGGGAGGTGTTTGTGGCCAGCTGCAGTTCAGTGATTTTCAGTAGCTCTGGGGCTCCTAAAGCCAGTGACTCTTTTTTTCCCACTTGTAGCCCATTCCTTACAGGTTAAAGTTATCTAAAATACTTCTCCTCTTGCCGTGGAATTCCACTTCAGGCGAGACTTGTGTAGCCAGGCAGAGGATCAATATTCTCTGAATCCAAAATGCACCTGCCTGTGTCCACGTTTAAACAGCCTGTGCTGCTGGGGGTCCCTGGGTGTGACTCTGGGGGTCCCTGGCTGTGCCCTGGGGATCCCTGGCTGTGCACTGGGGGTCCCTGGCTGTGCCCTGGGGGTCCCTGGTGTGTCCCTGGGCATCAGACCTGGTCCATCACGTCCCAGCTCACCCACAGCTGTGCCTGAGCCCCAGCCACACTGTGGTCCATCAGAAGTGAGAGAAGTGGGAGCAAAGAGCTTTCAGGAAGGACATTCAGGGTCTTGTCTGGCTTATGGGAAAGTCCGGAGTCAGGCACGGACAGAAGGGGTGGCACGTGTGGAGCAGGGCAGTGCCAGGATCACAGAATCGTTTGGGGTGGAAAAGTCCTCCCAGACCACTGATCCCCACCCTGTCCCCAGCCCAGAGCTCTGAGTGCCACCTCCAGGAATTCCTTGGGCACCTCCAGGGATGGGCACTCCAAACCTCCCTGGGCAGCCCCTGCCAAGGCCTGAGCACCCTTTCCATGAGGAAATTCCTGCTGATGCCCACCCTGAGCCTCCCCTGGCCCAGCCTGAGGCCGTTCCCTCTCCTCCTGTCCCTGTTCCCTGGGAGCAGAGCCCGACCCTCCCCGGCTGCCCCCTCCTGTCAGGGACTTGTGCAGAGCCACAAGGTCCCCCCTGAGCCTCCTTTGCTCCAGCCTGAGCCCTGATTCCCAAGGAGTGAGCAGAGCTCTGCTTTTCCCTGCCTCCCAAGCCCTGCCCTGCTCCTGCAGCCTCAGCTCCGTTCCTCCTGGAGGAGGAATCCACCTGAGGAAATCGAAATGAGAACAAACCCGTTCTGAGTCACTGCTGGTGGCTCCGTGTGCGACCCCAGGCGTGGGGGGGTCGCTCCGAGGTCACTCTTCTGTAGGCACACTTCTTCAAAGAGCTGGATTAATAATTCACACCACACTTCTCAGCTACTGAGCACTTTTCTCAACCGTTTCTTGATGGAATTTATTCCAGCATTTATGGCTCATTTTTCTTCCTTTTAAGCTTAACGTGGTTGCAAATGAAAGCTGGAGAGTTTTCCACAGCCTGTTCCACACACAGATCACAGGATGTCAAGAAATTGGGGAAAAAAGAATGAATACTTGAAGGAAAATAGGTTTGAGATTATTTCACACGAGCCAGTTTCTTTAAAGTGGCCTGTTGTAAACTAGGAGAACGGAAATGTAAAGTTGGGGCAAACCTTTGAAATTTTTAGGATGAGAGGGAGTTGTGGTGCCCTGGAAATGGGAAATCTCTCCTGGCACAGTGCTGGGCTCTGCCACAGCCTGGCACTGCTCTCCAGCCAGAGGCCTCTCCTGACATAAAATCCATCTGCAAAGCTGTTATGGCTGAGTTTATGGGAATACCGAGATGAACAATACTGATGTGGCTCGAATATTGCTCATTTTTTAGTTTATTTAGGTACCAGCTAAGCACAGGAAATTCTCTTCTATTAAAGAGAAAAAAACACCCTCCTGGTTTAGTTAATGAGGCTGTCGCTTTATACTCGTCCTCCTGAAAATGGCTCTAAAAATAGCTACAAAACACAGGCTCCTTAGAATTTAATTCCACTCCTTCCCCACCCCTCCAAAAGGCAGGAATATTAAATATTCCATTCCTTTAGTGCAGCCAGCAAATACACACGAGTTTTGTACCTATTATATATGAAACTTTAATGTTTTATAAAAAAATCCATATTTATTTATTTATTTATTCATTTATTAAACCTTTCCAACCAATCACTGGTTTTTTTGTTCAATCAACCTTTGTGTACTTTCCTCGCTCAGCTGCAATCAATGGGAATATTTTAGAGATTCCATGGGTGATAAAGTGAATTATTCTCCTGAGCTGTGACAAGGTTCCAAAAGAGGCAGAGATTTGCAAGGCTTTTGCTGTGTGTGGCCACAACAGCAACTGGAATTTTATTTTCAGCAATGAAAACACGCCGGATTCCCCACCGGCAAGTTCAGGTTCCTTTGTAGCCGAGCTCTCCCTCTGAACTCCCTCACCGGCAGGAACTCCCGCATCCCTTTGTCCCTCCCGTTCCCTGTGCTCGATGCCCAAAGCTTCAGGCAAGGTCACTCTGCTGGGGAGGCCTGGCTGGGCACAGCCCCGGCGTGGTGGCCTCGTTTAGGGGAGGTCCCTTCCCTTCCCTTCCCTTCCCTTCCCTTCCCTTCCCTTCCCTTCCCTTCCCTTCCCTTCCCTTCCCTTCCCTTCCCTTCCCTTCCCTTCCCTTCCCTTCCCTTCCCTTCCCTTCCCTTCCCTTCCCTTCCTTCCCTTCCCTTCCCTTCCCTTCCCTTCCCTTCCCTTCCCTTCCCTTCCCTTCCCTTCCCTTCCCTTCCCTTCCCTTCCCTTCCCTTCCCTTCCCTTCCCTTCCCGAGCCCCAGAGGGATGGAGATGCCCTTCCTGAGCCCCACACTCCCAGGACACCGCTCCGGGTGCGGGTTGCTCTGGTGCCTCGCAGGGCCAGGGGCCGGCCTGGATGATGCCGGGGATGTCCCAGCTCGGGGCACTGCGGCTCTGTCACATCCCATTTCACGGCCCGAGCTGCGGGAAGGGCCAGCAGCTCCTGCGGGGCACGGGGCAGTGGCCGGAGCGCCCCGGACACGGACACCCTTCTGTGGCCATGGGCTCGCAGGGGCAGCCAGCCCTCGGTGCCGGGGTCCGGCAGCGCTGGATGCCGAGCCCGGGGGCAGCGGCTCCGTCTGGGGAGGCAGCCGCGCTCCGGGGCTCGCTCGGTGCTCAGTGAAGCGGCAGCGCTGAAATGTCAGAGCCCTCGAATGTGGGTGCAGGAGCACGGGGCCGGGCTGGGAGCGGCTGCCGGGGACAGACCCAGAGCCCCGGCGATTTGTTCCTCCTTGGAACTAACGGGGATTAGGAGCGGAGATGTCCTGTGCACCCCCTGCTCCTCTTGGAACGCTGCTCCAGGAGCTGCAGTTTAATCACAGGATCCCAGAATGGCTGGGGTTTGAAGGGACATTAAATCCTACCCAGTGCCACCCCTGCCATGGGCAGGGACACCTTTCATTACACCAGGCTCCGTCTCTGTGGCCTCCTCTGGACTCGCTCCAGCAGCTCCACGTCCTCTCCCTGTGCTGGGTCCCCCAGGGCTGAGGCAGCTCTGGACATGGGGTCTCACCTGAGGTGGGGTCTCCTTTTTAGGAATTTTTTCTAATGACACTGCCATACTTTTCAAGGATATATTTATTCCCGGCCAGTTTGTTGGCATTTGTTCTTATGCCAAATTTATTTTTAGAATTAATGGCCTTTTATCCCCCTGATGTTTTCCGCTTGGGGTGTTCGCAGAGAGCAATCACATCCTTCCCCAGCCTTCCCTCATTTAGGCTGAAGAATCCAGCCTCATTAGGCTGCTCCTGCACAGACCTTTTCCTGTCCTCAAGGAATTCCTCTGATGCTGCAGCCTCAGTGCCCCCGTGTCCTGCTGCATGTGGCAGTCCCACATTGTTGGGAATACTGGGAATGCCGACCCTCCTGCTTTGTGTGATCCCCGTGCTTATCCAGGGGTTCCACCTGCCTCTTCCTGCTCTTTCTGTTCCCCATTGCCCTCCTCCTGTTTCCCACACAGTGCTTTGCCCGTTTCTCTCCCACTTGGATGAGTGTGGTGTTTTCCATGCCCGCTCCACCCAGGAGCCTGGCTACCCCCGGAGCGGGAAGCGGCTGCAGGGCCGGCTCTGACCCGTTTGCTGTGGAGCACAAACCCGGAGCTGTGTCCTCGCTGGGCAGGGACTCGGAGGGAGGGAGCGGTGGCAGCCTTGGAGGAGCTCTCTGTGCCTCCCTTCTGACAGCCAGGCTTTGTACCAGGGGCAAGGCTGTGAGTGCAACCAGCAGGAATTTCAAAGTGTTCCCAGTTTTTCATCTCGGAGCTTCGCAGGCTGTGCTGCCCCACAGCAACGCTGACCGCGAGGCTCTGCTCTCCTTGGAGGAGAGAAAAGGCACTGGAGAAAGCTTTCATCTCAATATGGCAGGGATGTTATTAATTTGTCCTGCCAACTTTCCTGTCTTTCAATTATCTTCAACCTTTGCTGAACAGTATTGTCTCCACCTCTCCTGGTGTTGCCCACCATTTCAGCATCGTGGAGGGAGAAATTCCTTCCCCGCCTGCAGGCACAAACTCAGTTTATTGATCCAGAGGAGGATATTGACTCAGAAGGTCAGTGCATGGAAAAAAAATTGAGAAAAACGGGTTTTGTTCCTAGTGCCTCTTCCTAAAAATGCTAATAATGAACAGCGAGGGATCCTTGGGGAGCTGTGAAAGTGACCCTGTGACATCCAAGCAGGAATGGGGAAGGGAGCAGGGCCTGGCTCCAGCCAGCCCCAGGGGCCATTGTGGGGGTCTGGTGAGGGACACCTCGGCATGGAATGGGTTCCCTTTCTCAGCAGAGCAGGGGCTCCCATGGACTTTGGCTCAGGAGAAACACAGCATGCAAACAACAATCATAAAATCAAAACAGAACCGTGCTTGTTTAACTGACCCGTGTGGTTTAGTGAGAAATAAACCCTCAGCTTTGTTGGATCATAGTATCTGTAACAGAGCACGACAGGATTTTACCCCCATGAGGTGACAAGGGAAGGTTATTTTCAGTTGTAAATGTTTTTGTCTCCCTGCACTCAGCACTCCATGTGTAACTAACACCCATCCCGTGGATTCCTGGTGCAGCATGTCTTCTCCAAAAGCAGCACAGCAGGTTGGGTTTTTCACAAGGACCCATAAGCTCTTTATTTCAGCCCAGTTCAGCCCTCACTGCCAGGCTGGCTCCTGCCCTGGCCTCCTCTGGATCCCAGTGCTGTCCCTGACTCACAGTCAGGCATCCACCAGTCCATTTTCAGGGCTTTTGAGCTTTCCTGCCAACAGGGGCCCGGCAGTGCTGCCTCATCCCCCCGTGACCTGCTCTGTCTGTTGAGAGCTGTCAGGAGCTGTTTTAAAGGCCAGCCGTGCTCTCATGGCCTCCAACAGGCTCTGGCTTTGCACTTCAGCAGAGCTGGGGCTGGAGCTTATTCCCATAAATCCTGGTTCCCTCGAGAGCCAGCACCACTGGCACTGGAACACCCTGTTAACAGGGCCAAGAGTTCACACACCCACCCCACGGCGAGGGGCTGAGGGTCAGGGTGTTTTGGGGGATTTTTGTCTGGCCATGCTGCTGCACAGGGCTTTGAGGCACCAACGCTTCATTTTTGGTAGTCCCAGCAGCACTCTGACAGCCCCACTCAGTCACTGAGTAATGGTCCTTAAATGCACTCTGAAAGAAATTATAAATGCACTGCTCAGGTGGATCCAAGAGCTGAAATAAAATCAGCTTCAGAGTGAGTTCATGAGCACAGCAATTCCCTTAACCCGGGCTCTGGGAGGAGCAGGAGGGGTTTTTCCTGGTTAGTTCCCAGCTCTCTGTAAGTTTGGAGAGATCCAGGCTGTCATCTTGCATCTCCTCACGGGCATCCAGAACGCAGCAGGTTTCACTCCCCGGGGTCTGTTCTGCTGCAGCTGTGAAAAGGAAGAGGCTTCACCTTTCTGAGAGAATCTATGTCACTGCTGAAACCCCCCTGCACCAAAATGAGCAGAATCAGAAGCGTGGAGCTGCATCCCTGTCCTGCTGACCTGTGGAGCTGCATCGCTGTCCTGCTGACCTGTGTCCCTGTGCTGCTGACCTGTGTCCCTGTGTCCCTGTGCCCTGTCCTGTGTCCCTGTGCCTGTGTCCCTGTGTCTCTCTCCTGCTGAGCTGCAGGAACCCGGCCCGGCTGCAGCAGCGGGAGCAGAGGGCAGGGTCAGGGTCTCACATGGCTGCAGCTTTGCTGACCCCCGGGCACTGCACAGCCCCTCGGGGGCTCCAAGGGGAGGGACTGACCCTGCCTGGGGCACAGGTGCCCACCCCGATGCTCCATCACTCCTGTCCTCGCCTGGGCAGGGGAGGGAAAAACCTATGGAAAGGCTCATGGGTGGGATAAGGGCAGGGAGAGATCCCTCAGCAATCACTGGCACGGGCAAAACAGGCTGGACTTAGGGAAATTAGTGTAGTTTGTTACTCAAATCAGAGCAGGATAATGAGAAATAAAATCGGATCTTAAACCCCCTTTGCCCCACCTACACCTGCTTCCCAGGGTGAACCACACTCCTGATTTCTCCCTGGCAGAACAGGGAATGAGCAGCTGGGGCTGTGGGCAGCTCCTCACTCTTGCCTCTGCTGCTCCTCCTCCTCCTGGGCTCCTCACACTCTGCCCCTGATCCAGCCTGGGGCTGCCCCCACCCCCAAAACCTCGTGGTGCAAACCCAACACAGCGAGAGAGAGCTTTGACTTCTGCTCCTGCTGCCATGAACGTTTGAGATCCCCCCTGAAGCCCTCAGGGTTCAGCATTCTCACCATCAGTTAAAAGTGGATTCGATGATGCTCTTGGTGATGCAAATTGTGAAGAGATCACCCTTGTCCCCAGTCAGAAAGTTCATCTTCCCTTGTCACTTCACACCTTAAATAAGGGCATGGGCAATTACTCACTTTCACAGCTGGCTGCATTCAATATTTCAGGAGCTGAAATGAAGTGGTCTGTGTTCTACTGACCCCAAGGTGGTCAATTCGATATTTAACTGCCAATACCCTGCAGAGCGTGGCCACAATGGTTGAAAAATTATTTGATGTTCAGTCTTTATTTTCTGCAGTAAGAAATCTGAAATAATCACTTTGCTGGATGGGCAGAAAAGCCAGAGTTCCTCTGGCTGGATTGGCCCACACTGAGCACATCCACATCCCCCACAGGCCCTGTCAGACCGGGCTGCAGGGGCTGAACGTGCAGCAGAAAACGTGGCTGAGCTGCAGAGAGCAGTGCAGGGGCTCCCTGCTCAGGGAAAGCCCCTCTGCTTGCAATACGTGCTTCAAAAATCAGGGAAATTTAGACATGGAATAATTGACTGGTGTCCCTCTTTCTTCTCTCACTTTGCCATATTCAACAGCAGCAACAACAAAATCACTGAGTGTGATTTGCTCAGGCATGAGAGAGAGTTTCCCTGGGATTCTGAAACAAAGTCTAAACAAACTATTAAAGAGGCATCAGAAGGACACAACAGAGATTTTCAGAGTGACAAGGAAAACTATTGCTCTGAGGAACTGGGGGGATTGAGGAAATGTATGAATTTCTTCTCTTCAGAAGGAACATAAATCCCATAACCAGCTTTTTTGGATTTGCACCTGAATCCAAAAATCAATGACTTAAGACAGAAAATGCATCAGCTCAGCCCTGTTTAGTCACCTTGGAAGAGTCACTGTCACCGCTTTGGGAATGGGGATGTAACAAAAGAGAGGCATTGGAGTCCCAGGTGGGAATTGAAAAGAATCTTTTCCCACAGTGACTCCGGGCCCTGTCTCCAGCTGAGCTTTGCTGCTGCAGGAGCAGCCCGGGCATGGCTGGGGGCTGCAATGGCCTGGTTTAACCTGATCCCACCTGCCTGCCAAATTATCCAACATCTCCCTGTTCAGAGGCGTGTTCAGGGCTGGAATTGTCCTGCACCTGCAGCCTGCAGATGTCCAGGGCTGGGGGGCACTGGGGCTCACCTGGGGCCTGGGGGTAGGAAACAGGAATGGGGGGAGAGGGAAATGTGCAGTGTCCTGAGCTCACTGGGCAGTCCTGAATGGGTCCTGGCCTTGTCCTTGCAGTGCCCTGATCTGTCCCTGCCGTGTCCTGCCCTTGGCCATGCAGAGGAAGCTGAGGCTCCCCCGTGAGCCACCCCTGCAGGGACCAACCTTCTGGAGATCCACCCGCAGCTGGTGGAGAGAGAAGGAGATAGTGCAGGAAAACCTGTCCAATAATTAAGGGAGACTGGTCACTGCAGGGATACAAGGCATTAGGGTGGAGAGCAGCTTGTGCTGGGGGGAGGGGGAAATGTGGATGGCCCAAGGTTTGCTTTTGCCCCAAAGGGAAACAAAAACCAACAGAAAAAAATTTAATAAACACAATGCAGGAAATCAATTTAAAATGGCAAAAGGGAAAATGCTAATTAAGGAACAAACATTAAACATTGAAATCAAACGTTACAATAAATGCCATTGTGAGTGGGAATGGTTGTGTGTGATCTGCCACTTTGAAATCAGTCTCATCCTCCACAATGCCTCACTTGGATTCATCCCCTGAGAATGGAGCTTTATCCTTGCTCTGTTCCCATGTTTCCATGTTCACTGTCCTACAGAGAGAAGGGGGCTCGAGGGGACAGCTCGGGGCTCTGTGTCCCAAAGGGTCCCACAGGGATCAGCTCTGGGTGCTCTGTGTCCCACAGGAACAGCCCTGGGCTCTCTGTCCCACCAGGAACAGCCCTGGGCTCTGTGTCCCACAGGGTCCCACAGGGAACAGCTCTGGGTGCTCTGTGTCCCACAGGGAACAGCCCTGGGCTCTGTGTCCCACAGGGTCCCACAGGAACAGCCCTGGGCTCTGTGTCCCACAGGAACAGCCCTGGGCTCTGTGTCCCACAGGGAACACCCCTGGGTACTCTGTGTCCCACAGGAACAGCCCTGGGCCCTGTGTCCCACAGGAACAGCCCTGGGCCCTGTGTCCCACAGGAACAGCCCTGGGCCCTGTGTCCCACAGGGTCCCACAGGAACAGCCCTGGGCTCTGTGTCCCACAGGGTCCCACAGGAACAGCCTGTGTCCCACAGGAACAGCCCTGGGCTCTGTGTCCCACAGGAACAGCCCTGGGCTCTGTGTCCCACAGGGTCCCACAGGAACAGCCCTGGGCTCTGTGTCCCACAGGGTCCCACAGGAACAGCCTGTGTCCCACAGGAACAGCCCTGGGCTCTGTGTCCCACAGGAACAGCCCTGGGCTCTGTGTCCCACAGGGTCCCACAGGAACAGCCCTGGGCTCTGTGTCCCACAGGGTCCCACAGGAACAGCCTGTGTCCCACAGGAACAGCCCTGGGCTCTGTGTCCCACAGGAACAGCTCTGGGTGCTCTGTGTCCCACAGGAACAGCCCTGGGCTCTGTGTCCCACAGGAACAGCCCTGGGTTCTGTCCCACAGGGAACACCCCTGGGTGCTCTGTGTCCCACAGGAACAGCCCTGGGCCCTGTGTCCCACAGGGAACAGCCCTGGGCTCTGTGTCCCACAGGGTCCCACAGGAACAGCCCTGGGCTCTGTGTCCCACAGGAACAAACCTGGGCTCTGTGTCCCACAGGAACAGCCCTGGGCCCTGTGTCCCACAGGGAACAGCCCTGGGCTCTGTCCCACAGGGAACACCCCTGGGTGCTCTGTGTCCCACAGGAACAGCCCTGGGCTCTGTGTCCCATAGGAACAGCCCTGGGCTCTCTCCCACAGGGAACAGCCCTGGGCTCTGTGTCCCACAGGGAACAGCCCTGGGCTGTCCCACAGGATCAGCCCTGGGCCCTGTGTCCCCAGCCTGGCGGCTCCTGCATGGCCCCCAGGAGTCTCTCCGGGGCCTGGACTCTGGACTGGTCCTGCCTGGAGAGCTGCATGGAAAATCAGGCACCACAATGATTCGTAGATGAGCTTTAGGGTCCCCTCCAACCAAGCATTCTGTGATTCCATGACTTTTCCAGGCATGTCCTGCAAGTGCCATGGTTTCCTGCTCTCTGAGCTGTGTCAGTGCTGGCTGCTGCACAGCCTTGTACCTGGAGCCTGTGTCCTTGGATCCTACCCTGTGCCCTGGATCCCTGGCAGTGCCCAAGGCCAGGCTGGGCACAGGGGCTGGGAGCAGCCTGGGACAGTGGGAGGTGTCCCTGCCCTGGCAGGAGTGGAACAGGCTGGGATTTAAGGTCCCTTCCCACCCAAACCATTCCATGATTCTATGATTTAATATTTTTCCTCAGGGCTGTGGTTGAGACCAAAGAGCCAGAACTTCTCGGGGAATGCATTTTGATGGATGTGTTTGCTGGGGAGGGCTTTGGGACTGATTTAGTTTCAGCTGCTGCTCCAAGGGCAGGATTTACGGCGCTGTCACTGGGGCCGCTGGTCTCCCGCCCGTCTGTGCTGTGACCCCGTGGAAAGCTGGTTCTTCAGGAAGACAAACAGGCACAGGGTTAGTGCCCAAACATTTTCCACCTGACAAGAATTGTTGCGGATTAAGGAGAAAAGAAAAATCACTTCCTTTTGTTTTGCCAGGGAATTCAAATGCTCTAAGATTTAGTGTAACACGGGATCTGCTTAAGTGGTAATTGTTCTTTGTTTCAAACTACATCAATTTGCAGCTGGAACACTATGGCTGTCACTGGAAATGCTTTGTAAATTTATTTACAGGCAGCAGGAAAGTGAAGAAGCACACAGACAGAATTTTAAATACAAATTGCTTCAAGGTACAATTTCCTCCAATTGCTGTAATGTGCATTATGAATTTAATTTCAGTACATTTCTGCTATATAATAACCTGATTTGGAAGTATAAATGCAAATTAAATTTAAATAACCTATAATTTTTATGTGATGTTTTATAAATATTTACAGTGGGGGTCTTATTGAATCAACCAGGCCTTAAAGGCAAGGTCATCCCTTCCCTGGGCGCACTGAGGCTGTGATGGACAGGGTCTGTTTGTGCTTCAGCTCATCAGTCTGGGGGGACATAACCACAGTGACACCCCAGTGATCCCAGGATCCAGCAGTTTATCCCAGAATCCCAGAATCCCTGAAGCTGGAAAAGCCCTCCCAGACCAAGCTGTGCCCGATGCCCACCTTGTCCCCAGCCCAGAGCTCTGAGTGCCACTTCCAGGGATGGGCACTCCAAACTTCCCTGGGCAGCCCCTGCCAAGGCCTGAGCACCCTTTCCATGGGGAAATTCCTGCTGATGCCCACCCTGAGCCTCCCCTGGCCCAGGCTGAGGCCGTTCCCTCTCCTCCTGTCCCTGTTCCCTGGGAGCAGAGCCCGACCCCCCCCGGCTGCCCCCTCCTGTCAGGGACTTGTGCAGAGCCACAAGGTCCCCCCTGAGCCTCCTTTGCTCCAGCCTGAGCCCCTTTCCCAGCTCCCTCAGGAATTCTCCTGCCCCTTCCCAGCTCCCTCAGGAATTCTCCAGCCCCTTTCCCAGCTCCCTCAGGAACTCTCCAGCCCCTTCCCAGCTCCCTCAGGAACTCTCCAGCCCCTTCCCAGCCCCTCCATGTCCCTCCTGCCCTTCCCTGTAGCTCCAGGCAGGGCTGTGGGGCAATCTGGGAGGAGGGGCTCATGGCCAGGCTGGGCTCACCAAGCTCTGCCTTGTTTTAAGGGCCTGACTCACCCCTGCCCTCTGGGCAGAAATAATTCTGATTTTTCCCTGTTATCGGTGAAATACTGAAGAAAATTGGTCCAACACTGAACTTCACTAATAAAGGTTAAGTTTGTTGCATGGTGTTTTTTTCTTTTTAAATGACTGACAGATGGATAGTTTTAAATGGATTTAGTAAATGATGCAATTATTTCAATACAGTAAACACTAAATAAAGTTATTTAATAATGTTATAATAAAATATAGCAACATCAATAATAAAATACTATACGAATTTTTAAAATATTAGAATTTTTTGATAATTAACAGAATCCCAGGCTGGTTTGGATTGGAAGGGACTTTAAAACTCATCCAGTTCCAGCCCTGCTGTGGGCAGGGACACCTCCCAACGTCCCGGGTTTCTCCAAGCCCTGTCCAGCCTGGCCTTGGACACTGCCAGGGACGTGAAGGGGCGCTGCAATTCTCACATCAAGGAATGTCCCCACATGATGTCCTGGCAAGGAGCCATTCCCTGAGGGACAGTAGATGTCCAGGAGAGCTGACATCAGTTTTCAGACCAGGTTTCCCTGCTTCCACCTGGGCCTGGCGCAGGATTAAAGGAAAATGCTGGATGCAGGGGTGGAATCTGGAGCTGGAATCTCTGCTTCGAGCCTGCAGTGCCCTCCCTCTCAGCTGGGAGCTTCCTGGGGAGCAGCACGGGCAGGGAGATGTTCCCTAACGTTTGGAGGAGTTTGTTTTGCAGATTTTTTTAAGGTGCTGCAGTTGAAAATAAATAAATACTGAAGGGCAATTTTAGCAGCGTGATTCTAATTTGTTTAATCAGATTATGTTGTTTTCTTCACTGCTGCCTTCTAATTTGGATATATGAAAATGAAATTAATATTAGATTCTCATATTTATTCAGGCTTAATGAGATGACTGGAATGGGTTGCCAGAACAGAGTCTTCTAAATGTGGCTAAACTTCGCTTCCTGGGAGGTGTCTTCCATGAGGGCCGCATTCCCTGCTGAAGTTTAGGAAAATGACCCAAAATGTCACTTTTGATCCTGATCATTTCAGAATTGTGACATCAGCAGCTGATACAAGATTTAACAGCACCAAACACAAGAGGGAATGGCCTTAAGCTGAAGGAGGGCAGGGATGGATGGGGTATTGGGAATTTTGGGAATTCCTGGCTGGGAGGGTGGGGAGGGGCTGGGCTGGAATTCCCAGAGCAGCTGTGGCTGCCCCTGGATCCCTGGCAGTGCCCAAGGCCAGGCTGGACACTGGGGCTTGGAGCAGCCTGGGGCAGTGGGAGGTGTCCCTGCCATGGCAGGGGTGGGATGGGTGGGATTTGGGGTCCCTTCCCACCCAAACAGCAGCTTCAGTGCTGCCATCCAAGTGGCCCCTCCCGCTGGAATTCAATATCCCAGAGCTTCCAGGGTGAGCTGTGTGCTCCAGGCAGTCCTGGGCTCCGAGGTTTCCCACAGATGCCCGTGCTGGTGCCTCCAGACCCGGGGCAGCTCTGCCCACCCCTGTCCAGCCCCATTCCCGGAGCCTTGGATCTCAGCCTGGAGCTCCTGGAGCTGGGCTGGTGAGGGACAGGAGCGTCCCTGGCACGGGCACAGGGCCTGGTCAGGGCGGGTTTGTTGGCAGCTCTGGGTGTGCAGGTTTGGCCAAAATCCAGCAATCCATCCTCTGGGAGAAAACCAGGTTACAACCACCTTTCCCCCCAGCAGGTTCGGGAAAACAAAAAAATTCCTCAAAGGAAAGTGAAAGAGATAAAACCTATTTATTAACAAACACACAGGAAAAGGATAATAATGCTAAATAGTAAAATCCCCCCCTATAGAGAGAAAACCTGAGAAGAAATTAAGAGTCCTCTCATAGGTGTGGTCCCTTCTCGGAGCTGCCGTGGGGGGTGGCCTTAGGCCCCCTCCGGGCCTGAAGAGAAGTTCTCCTGATGTGTTCTGATGTTGTTGAAACAGTCCAGAAGAGAAAAAAAAAAAAGGGAAAAAAACCCACCAGAGTCCCAGGAAACACGCCGGAGACAAAGGGAAGGAAAAAAACCCCAAGATCTGGCTGCAGAGACAGGCAGGGAGCTCCCTCCGTGCTACCATAACCGGAGAATGCAGAGCCGTCTCCATCTCTGTGTCCTTGGGAACTGCTTTGAAAAGTTTGTTTGGGTTTTTTTCTCCCTCCCCTCTCAAGCTCAGTTTAAAGGCACAGAACTAATTTTTTGGCACAGAGCTGTGGTAGGGGATCCACATCAGAGTCACCCCAAGGCAGGGTGCTGGCAGCGCTCTGCAGACGCTCGCTGCAATTACTGTGGGGTTTCAGCTGACTTTGCCTTAGAATCCCAGAGCAACACTTCACCTGATTATCTCCACTGTGAATCCAGCCCTGTCTATCCGATAATATTTCCCACTCAATCAACACATGCCTCCAACTTGTAATTATCTTGGGAAATGTTTTCATAATGTACAACCCCTCACCTTTTTGCTGGGCTGATTTATTGCCTCCGAGTTAAACCTTGATGTTCAATTTCCCGGCATTGTTATTAACATCTCCTGCTAGAGAAAATAATTCCGCTGAAATTTCATGGGAAAATGAATCAAAACATGGTGATATTTACACACGGCCTTTTAATCATTTCAAACACAGAGAAGTTTTTGATTTAAAATTACAGTAATTTTATTTCAATTGTCCTTGGTATTATCCCCAGCCATAATTAGGAATATCCACAGAATTAACCAGCTGGCAGCTCCTTCCATGAGCAGTAAATAACACCTAAGACAGAAAGAAACACCAATTGCTGGTTTGGATACGAGGTTCCTGCAGCTTTTTAGTAACAAGGAGCTTGGATCAGCGTCTTTGCTTTTTTTTTGGAGTCAGGAGCAGCAGTGAAGGAGCGAGGCACAGATGTTCCACTTGCCAGCACACATCCCATTCCAGGCTGGGAATCTGCCTCTCTCCAGGCTCCTCCTCTGCATCAAGGAAGATTTAGAATGTGCTGAACCACCCAGCAGGGCAGTGGGGCTCCGCAGGCATTTACACACCTGAGTCACAGAATCAGGGAACCACAAATCCCAGAATCAGGGAACCACAAATCCCAGAATCACAAAATCAAGGGATCAGAAAACAGTTTGGGAGGGAAGGGCCTTAGACCCCATCCTGTTCCCTCCCTTCCAAGGGCAGGAACCCTTTCCACTCTCCCAGGCTGCTCCGTGCAAAGGGAGGGGATGTTGGGGAGCTGAGGGCACCAAAGGGCTCAGGATCTCCCCCTGGAAGCTCCAACCCTGCACCCAGGAGAAAGGGATCTTCCTCCTCTTATCCCAAAGGCCTCCCTGCAGTGAGGTAACTGTGCCCTCAGTGATCCTGAAATCCGGGGTTTTTCCTTCCCTTGCCCTCTCAAAGGGGCGTTTTCTGCCCGCAGCTCCTGGGCGAGGTGTGTGGGCTCCGGATCCATCTCCCTGTGCCCTGGCCCTGTTTGGATTCAGAGCTGGAGTGCAGGCGATGCACACACAGCTGGTGGAGCTCCATAAAAAGCAAAACCTGCTCAGCTCATCCAAACCTCCATCAGCTTCCATCATCACTGAGCCAGGGTGGGAGAACGGAGCCGGCGCAGGGCCAGGGCCTATCAGAGCAGATTGGGATGAATGACCCTCATTTCACCATCTATGAATCCAATAAAAAAAATGTTGTTACGCTTTAATGCATTATCTGTCATGATAATGAAATTTTATTTACCATTTCCAGGAACATTTTCCCTCTCGGAGATCCTACTGGAAAGAGCAGCCCAGCTGGATCCCGGGGCTCCATGGAAGCTGCCAAGCAGCGGGAAGAGGCTCCATGTGGATGCCTGGTGTTGGATACACCATTCCTGCAGAGCTGTTCTTTTATTGGAGAGGTGCTGGTTTATTTGTTTTCCAGGATGCAGCAGAACCTGCTGAAGGTCCAGAGAGGGGTGAAAGCTGGGAATGAACAGCTCAGGTTGTCCTCAGCTGCCCCCCGTGGCTCCTGGGATGCATCTCTGGCACCTCCTGGTCGGGCAAGCTCCCCCCAGGCTCCCTCTGGCTGCCCCACAGCATTTCCCTTTCCCAGCACGAGCTTCTCCCTCTCCAGGCCTGTCCTGGAGCCCGGAGAGCTGGGGCTGCTGTTTCCCAGTGACCCTCCTCACCGGGCTCTGGGCTCTGCTCTGTTGGCTGCCTCTCGCTCCATCCCAGGATTTTGTTTTCCTGATGTCCTTCTCTGGCTCCCTCCCCCACCTCTGGTTCCTGCCATTTCCCTGCTTAAAGCAGCTCGTGGTTCCTGTGACAGCTTTGCCTGAGCTCTGCCTCGTGCCCTTTGGGATGTGGTTTCCCTGTCTCCCATGGGCTGGCTGGACCCGACGATCCCATGGATGGACTCCATGAGTTTAGAGGTTTCCTCCAACCTAAACGATTCCACTGTTCCTTTCCTCCCCAGTATTTCTCTGCCCTTTCCCCAGTTCCAGCCTCCTGCTTCATTTCCTTCAGCTCATTTTAAGTAATCCACGGGGGCTGTGTTTCCACAGCACCAGCACACACAGCATTCCCTGGCTGTCCCTGAGCCAGGCCAGCACAAGGCCAGACCCAGTTACCCCCCAACAGCCACAGAAACATTCAACAACTTATCCTGAGACACAATTTACTCCCCTTCTTCTCCCTAGCAGTCTGCTGATGCAGTGATCCATAAAACTTATGAGAAATGTTTATAAAGGTGACAGCCCTGACATGCAGAATTAAATCACAATACCAGAATGTGCCAATTTAGTGGCTTATGAAGTTCAAGTAAAAAACCCCACAGAAAACAGATGAAGAACTGTCACAGCTGAGGAAAACAAGCACATGAGGGGCATGAGAGCTCTGGATGTGCTGCATGTGGCAGAGCAGCAGGAGGATGATGTGACTCAGGTGCCAGGTGGGACAGGACAAGGAGCAATGTGAGAGCAGCCCCGCTGTGCCAGCGCTGTGTGGGGAGGCAGAAGGGCTCCTGTGGCACACAAAAGAGATGATGAAGCACCAAAAACAATGCACCGCAGGCATATAATTTTTATTTTTTTTCCATAAGAGAGTAACAGGATTCGTTCTGTGGGAAGAGAGGGGCACAGCAAAGCACCCATCCCACGTTCCAGAGGGTTTGCTCCTGCTGCCTGTAACTGCACAGGCTCTGCTGTGGGAGCAAGGCCCCTTCTGGCACGGCTGTGCCAGGGTTGTACCCAAACAGGCAGAGCATGACAGAAATAAACCCAGCACAGGAACACCCAGCTGGCACTGCCCCACCTCCACTGGTCCTGGCCCGTGTTGGTGCCTTGGTAACAAATTGTACTGGAGATTTAGAATCACAGAACCATTAAATCATGGGGTGCCCTGTGGTGGAGGGGACCTTAAATCCCATCCCATCCCACCCCTGCCATGGCAGGGACACCTCCCACTGTCCCAGGCTGCTCCAAGCCCCAATGTCCAGCCTGGCCTTGGGCACTGCCAGGGATCCAGGGGCAGCCACAGCTGCTCTGGGCACCCTGGGCCAGGGCCTTCCCACCCTCCCAGCCAGGAATAATGAGACTGTTACCAAAAGGGGCTGTTTTAAAGAGAAACCAACCCTTTGGAGCAGTGTGCATGGGTTTATTTGTGTTAATGATCTGCACAGAGGGGCCGTTCTTCAGGAGTTGTTAATTGGGGTGAGCCAGAGTCGGTGCTGAAGGGGCCCTGTGGGGTAGCACAGGAGTCCAAAGGCAACTTGAACGGAGAGAAAAGCAGAGCCTGAGACTGGAAACTGCTTCTACATGAACATTTGTCTTTGTTTCTTTTTGAATAAATTACTAAAATGGACTAAAAGTTACAATTTTGTGTGATAGAAACGTCTCTGTTGAGGCTGATTTTGGTGATGGAAGCAAGAGTGCAAACTAACTGTGAGCACATGTGGGTGTTATCCACTAAGGTTTTTAATGGTCCGAGCTTCTTGTAACCGGGTTTGTGGAAAAGTTTTTCACTGGAAACTCATTTGTGCATGAAATCTGATTATTTCTTGGGGTAGACTCTGACAGAGTAAGTGAAATAAGTGACCTCAAAGATTCCTAAATGCGGTGCTCCAGGAGATAACCTTTCTGTTTTTCTCAGTGTTACACGGGATGAAGGGGAATGTGCATTCCGGCCTTCATTACTCACCCAGGGGAAACGAGGCTGTGAGAGAAGGGGAAATTGGGAAGCTCTTCACTGGTGCAGCAGGGCTCTGTCGTGCCTGGGCCTAAGTAGCTGTGATCCTACCTGTGTGCTCCTCCGAGCAGGAATTAAATCCCTCTGCACCCCTGCTCCCCAAGGGATGCTGTTCTGTCACCTGTGTCCCCTCTCTGGTCCCAGCATCCCCAGGGACACCCCCAGAGCTCAGCAGGACACAGAGCAGGGTCCCTTACAGTGCTAAAGACCCTACCCCGATGCTCTGTGAGACACCCAGGCTCTGCTGCGCTGGGCAGTCCCTCCCCTGGCCCAGCAGGACGTGCTCGGGTGTGTCCCTGCTCAGTCCCTGCTCAGTCCCTGCTCAGTCCCTGCTCAGTCTCAGGGATGGGGTGTTACGGATTCTGAGCGTCCCAGCTCAGTGGCACAGCACTCCTGAGCAAGCAAAATGCCCCAGGAATGAGCATCCCTCAGGCTCCAGGAAAGGGCCATCCCACGAGCTGCTGCTGCATTAGAGCTGCTCTGAGCTGGCTCCGGGAGGTGCTGCCCTTCAGCCCCTTAGGAGTCAGGTTTGTTGTTCAATTCCTTCCCAAGATCCCATCCATCCCGGCCCTCTGGCAGTGGGAAGCCATTCCCTGTGTCCTGTCCCTCCATCCCTTGTCCCCAGTCCCTCTCCAGCTCTCCTGGAGGCCCTTCAGGCCCTGCAAGGGGCTCTGAGCTCTCCCTGGATCCTTCTCCTCTCCAGGTGAGCACCCCCAGCTCTCTCAGATTTCCTCACAGCTTACACAGCATCTTCCACTGAGACTTAACTTGACATGTATTTTTTTTTTTAAACACATTAACCCAATTTTTAGGCAATTAGAAAAGAAAACGTTGCAATTACCATTAATTTATGTTATGGTGTAGTCATCCTGTCGTGTACCACTTCTGATAGAAAGGAAAAGGAAAAAAGCCCTTGTTGGCTGATTCTCTACCCAGGCACCGAGTCTATTAAGAGACAAATAACCTTGATGTGCAGACACTTATCAGAGTTTAAAATCTTATGATTCACAAATTAATGTGTGAATATTAATGAAGAGCATCTTGTTGTACCCAGGCACTCCCTGCTTTGAGTGTTGCAGGTTACCTGAATTTTATGATAAAAACCTTTTGAGTCAAAACAAGTGGGTGAAGGTAAATGAAGTTTAATTCAATATTATATTTCCTATTCATTTTGCATGACAAGTGCTCCAGGAAGAAAACTGAACTACCAGCTCTGGGCAATTCCAGGGAAAGTGGGGTAGGGTGTGAGAAAACGCTAAAGGGAACAGGAGCTCCTGTTTCCCACGGAATCCTGGATGCTCTGCTCCCTCCCAGTGGGAACACAGCTCCTCCCAGCCGGGTTTGGGATCACACCTGTGTCCTGTTCTAGCAGCAACCCAGAGGGAAACTGCATTTCAGAACAAAAATGACAACATGAGACACATTTGAACACTGTTTAATTAAATAACATCAACAAATTAATTAAATAACATCAACCCCATCTTCAGTGGCTCCTGATTCACTGAGGGCAGGTTTAGGAATCACAGTGCACTTTGGTCTCAAAGCTGCTTGGAAATTGCTTAAATCCAGAAAAGATTTGCCGAGGAACCAGGAAGAACTCAGGAGCTCTGCATTAACATTTTCCTATTTGCCTGCCACAATACAGCTGTGATTCACACACAGTGCTCTGAGCAGCTATCCAGGGACTGTGTGCCTAAAAATTCATTTAATCGGAGTCTATTTAAAAAGTTCCTTCGGAATGGACTCAGGGGGACAGATTTTGCATTGGCAAGGAGATGCATTCCACGATTTAATGCATCTTCCTGCTTCTAATTCCTCTGACTCTGTTAGATGGAGCAACTTGTTGGAGTGCTGCAGTCGTTAAAAAAGGGAATTAATTGGAACATGGTGTGGATTAGAAACTCCTGCTGGTCTGTCTGGATGGAGAGGATTTTCTTCCCAGGGGCTGTTCTGGGGCTGTGGTTCAGATTTGTGCCCAAAGCAATCCTGGTACCCATTGCCCCGTGGGCAAAGCGGGGCACAGCCAGGGGCACAGCCAGGGGCACAGCCAGCCAGGAGGGCTCATGGGTGGGGATTCATCCCCAAGGAAGGGGCAATCAGCAAAGGGAACAGCCCAAGGTGTCCAGAGGGTGAGAGCGTGGGGGTAAAACCACAGAATCCTGAATGGTTTGGGTGGGACGGGGCCTGAAATCCCACCCAGTGCCACCCCTGCCATGGCAGGGACACCTCCCACTGTCCCAGGCTGCTCCAAGCCCCAATGTCCAACCTGGCCTTGGGCACTGCCAGGGATCCAGGGGCAGCCACAGCTGCTCTGGGCACCCCGTGCCAGGGCCTGCCCACCCTCGCAGCCCTGCACACATCCCACAGACCCCACCAGACCCCACCACACCCCATCCCTCATTCCTGAGGAGCCATGCTTGGATTTGCCGGAGGAGCGGGGACAGCAGCGTGTGGGGGGACAAGGACTTGGCCACTCCTGCCTTGTGAGCTCAGTTCTGGTCAAAGGAGCAGGAGAACATTTCTGGGACACGGCCACAAAGGATCACAGAGCCTGGAGCTCCCGGCCAGGCGTGGCTGCGCTGTCAGGCCCTGGGAATGCACTGCCAGGCACTGGGAATGCACTGCCAGGCCCTGGGAATGCACTGCCAGGCCCTGGGAATGCACTGCCAGGCCCTGGGAATGCACTGCCAGGCACTGGGAATGCACTGCCAGGCACTGGGAATGCGCTGCCAGGCTCAGGGAATGCACTGCCAGGCCCTGGGAATGCACTGCCAGGCACTGGGAATGCACTGCCAGGCTCAGGGAATGCACTGCCAGGCCCTGGGAATGCACTGCCAGGCACTGGGAATGCACTGATGCACTGCCAGGCCCTGGGAATGCGCTGCCAGGCTCAGGAATGCACTGCCAGGCACTGGGAATGCACTGCCAGGCTCAGGGAATGCACTGCCAGGCTCAGGAATGCACTGCCAGGCACTGGGAATGCACTGCCAGGCTCAGGGAATGCACTGCCAGGCACTGGGAATGCACTGCCAGGCCCTGGGAATGCACTGCCAGGCACTGGGAATGCACTGCCAGGCCCTGGGAATGCACTGCCAGGCTCAGGAATGCACTGCCAGGCACTGGGAATGCACTGCCAGGCTCAGGGAATGCACTGCCAGGCCCTGGGAATGCACTGCCAGGCACTGGGAATGCACTGCCAGGCACTGGGAATGCACTGCCAGGCTCAGGAATGCACTGCCAGGCACTGGGAATGCACTGCCAGGCTCAGGGAATGCACTGCCAGGCACTGGGAATGCACTGCCAGGCCCTGGGAATGCACTGCCAGGCTCAGGAATGCACTGCCAGGCACTGGGAATGCACTACCAGGCTCAGGGAATGCACTGCCAGGCTCAGGAATGCACTGCCAGGCCCTGGGAATGCACTGCCAGGCACTGGGAATGCACTGCCAGGCTCAGGGAATGCACTGCCAGGCACTGGGAATGCACTGCCAGGCACTGGGAATGCTCTGCCAGGCTCAAGAATGCACTGCCAGGCACTGGGAATGCGCTGCCAGGCTCAGGGAATGCACTGCCAGGCTCAGGGAATGCACTGCCAGGCTCAAGAATGCACTGCCAGGCACTGGGAATGCGCTGCCAGGCTCAGGGAATGCACTGCCAGGCACTGGGAATGCACTGCCAGGCCCTGGGAATGCACTGCCAGGCACTGGGAATGCACTGCCAGGCCCTGGGAATGCACTGCCAGGCACAGGGAATGCACTGCCAGGCCCTGGGAATGCACTGCCAGGCTCAGGGAATGCACTGCCAGGCACTGGGAATGCACTGCCAGGCTCAGGAATGCACTGCCAGGCACTGGGAATGCACTGCCAGGCACTGGGAAGGCTCTGCCAGGCTCAGGGAATGCACTGCCAGGCCCTGGGAATGCACTGCCAGGCACTGGGAATGCTCTGCCAGGAAGGAGGTCACTCTGAGGAATTTTTTTGGAGCCTTTTGGCTTTTGCTGCTCTTTTCTGGCCACAGGCATCTCCAGATCCTGGGTGCTCCCTTCCACACGGGCAAACCCCGAAAACCATTCGAGGACCTGTCACAAAGACACCTGAGCCACTGTTCTGCTGAGCTGAGGCTCCTTTGCAGAGTTATCTCTCTTTTTTATTCTGCATCTGAGTCCCATACTGTAACTTTTTAAAATGTCATTCCTGGCATTACTTTTTGGATTGAAAATGTTATTTAAATGCATTTCACACGGGCATTTATTACCAGGCTGGAAGGAAAACATTCTCTTGGAAGTTTACACAAGTTATGAACTTCACGTTTGTATTTAATGGCTTTGTAGAATTGCATTGTGAGAAAACATTATAAATATGAGAAATAAAAAATATTTCTAAAGATATTGTATAACCCTCTGGATTTATCTCCCTCTATTTACTCCATTGCTCTGAGGGTCCATTAAGGCAGCAGTAATCTCATCCTAAAGACAGGATGTCATTTCTTACATCTGTATTCTGCTGCCACCCTTTAAGTGGGCTCCAAAGAGCCACAAATGGAACATAAACAAAACGAAACAAAAGAAATCAAACCAGGAAAAACAACAGCCCAGAACCTGTGGCTAATTTCAAAGGGATTTTTTTCTTTGTCAGGCTTAATCCCCCTGCTCAGGGAGCAAATATTCTCCTAGGAGAGAGGAGACCTGGGGAGGGACTGGGGACAAGGGATGGAGGGACAGGACCCAGGGAATGGCTTCCCACTGCCAGAGGGCAGGGATGGATGGGATCTTGGGAATTGGGAATTGCTGGCTGGGAGGGTGGGGAGGGGCTGGGCTGGAATTCCCAGAGCAGCTGTGGCTGCCCCTGGATCCCTGGCAGTGCCCAAGGCCAGGCTGGACATTGGGGCTTGGAGCAGCCTGGGGCAGTGGGAGGTGTCCCTGCCATGGCAGGGGTGGGATGGGTGGGATTTGAGGTCCCTCCCAACCCAAATCATCCTGGGATTCTGGGATTTTGTGGTTCTGTGCTGCTTTGTTCTCTGCTCCCAGGCACAGCTCCAGGGCTGGAGCCACCAAGGCCCCTCTGGTGTCCCCCACCAAGGACAGCCCCTGTCCCGGGCTGGGTGAGGGATCCCACAGGGGATTTGCTCCTGCTCCTCTGGAACACCAGGAAGGACAGAGGGGACACGGGGCTTTTCAGCTGTGCAGAAAATCCCGCTGGGAAAAGGCAGTGTCCATAGAGGAGCCAGAGGAGTCCTGCAGCTTCACCCCAGCAAAGGCCCAGAGTCCCCAGGGCACAGCCCGCGGGGTTTGGGAGGGAGCAGCCTCCTTTTACCCCAAACTCCTGGGCACGCTGCCCTCTTCCTTCCCCCACGGCTGAGGTGCCAGCAAGGTGCAGCCTTCCCGAACCACCTGCCCCACATCCCCCCTTGAACCTGGCATTTTACCCCAAAGTTCAGAAGCCCGTGCAGCCCCATTTGGCTGTTTCAGCAGCCGAACCGTGCGGGCTCTGGGACGAACCCGTGGCTGGAAGTGGGGACAGATGTCCTGACCCATTCCAGAGCCTTCACACCCATCCCCTCACCCGAAGGGTTTGTACAGACACCAGCACACACCTTCCCGTCACAGCCAGGCCTTCAGCTCCTTTCCTGGGCTCATCCTTGTGCCTCCTCAGCAGTTCCCTGCCTCCCTCCCCTTTCTGCCCTTGCTGCTGATCCCTGTGTGGCTCAGAGGCTGCTCCTGCCCAGGGAATCCATGGCAGAATGATGCAAATGTGGATTTTAGCACTTACAACTCCATTCTGCCTCACCTGCACCCGACAAGCAGCTTGGAACAACGTTTAGGCCACTGATGAGCTTCAATCGTAACGATTTGTAGTTGATTATTGGGATTTCAGTGTGGATGGGGCACAATATATCAAAGTTTTATGCAGATAAATTAAATATCATGGGATAGGAACAAGTGCAGCTCCCATGAATGCCTCTCAGCTTAGCACAGATGTGGAGCAGGACGAGAGGAGCCCGTGGCTGTCCTGGCAGGAGCTGTGGCACTGCTAATTATGATGGAGCCCACGGAGCATGGCCCAGCACGGGGTGTGTGAGGGCTGGGAATGGAGCTCCGGCAGCCTGGTCACTGCTCCCAGCAAAATGGATTTCTGCCAGGAGTCTGACGCTCACATTAAGCGTGGTTTCCTGTGGAAACATTTTAATTTAGCATTTTCAACAGGAGGATGAAGTTAAAAAGTCAATCAATGGGGTTTGGGGCAGGCCAGGAAGGGGGAGAGCAGTGCAGAACAGGGCTGCGCTTTTTTTCTGCAGTCCTAATTTTTTTCTTCTTTTGCAAAAATTCAGTGTGAATTCTGTGTAAATTTACAGTTTGTGAACTCATCCCTGCCCACTGGAAAGCCTGGAATTGTTTATTAGTTCCTTCCTCCAGCAGGAGAGGCACGGTCTAGGAGCAAGAGGCAGCAGAGGTCCCACCTCTGCCAGAGAGTACAGGGAGGGACTCAAGGGATCCTGGAATGGTTTGGGTTGGAAGAGACCTTAAATCCCATCCCATCCCACCCCTGCCATGGCAGGGACACCTCCCACTGTCCCAGGCTGCTCCAAGCCCCAGTGTCCAGCCTGGCCTTGGGCACTGCCAGGGATCCAGGGGCAGCCACAGCTGCTCTGGGAATTCCAGCCCAGCCCCTCCCCACCCTCCCAGCCGGGAATTCCTTCCTGAAATCAGGGATTCTCTGTGGGCAGAGAGGACAGGAGTTTGTGGAGCAGTGCTGTGCACAGCAGCGCGGGGCAACAGGAACTTGGGAATTCAGTGCTATTTCTGTCTTTACATTCACTATGAGAATGTCTCTCCACAGGAACAGATCTCCATGGCCCTCCTTCACGAGAACACCCTGTTCCCACCATGGCGCCTGGAATTCAGTACAAACTGTGGATGTGCAGAGCATTGCCTGGGGGGAAGAGGTTCCAGGTGGGATGCAGAGAGAGCTGCCTGAGGGGGATGTCGGTGGAATGCAGCCCTGCTCTTGTTCCAGCACCTGCTACCGGTGCACCTGTAGGTGTTACCTTCACTGATCATCAGTCGTGCTTGGTTTAGTGACAAAGACACAGAATTTCCTCCTCTTCTTGCTGCTGCTCCCAGGTCCCTGTGCTCTGATCCCGCCACTCTGGAGTCGGTGCCCAGCTCCTGCATGGAAGCACAGAGCAGCTTCCCCCACACGCCGTGGTCACCGTCAGTGGCACTGCCACCCCCCAGCCCAGCAGCCACTGCCAGCCCTGTCCCACAGCCTCGGCTCCTCCCTCCTTCCCCATCACCTCATTCCTGCCATGTTTCTCAGAGTTGTGTTCAGAGTTTGATTTATTCTCTGTCCGTTCAATAACAAATGATTATGTGTCTTCTCCCTGTGATTTATAAGGATGAATTGGCTTCTCCCTGGAAAACTGAGCGTGGTGAGTGCAGCCCTCCACAGCCATAAATCCCAAAGTTGCTGTGGATGTGGAACCAGGGAGGGGAGAGGGAAAGGATGAGGCTGTGCTAATCAGGAGGCTGGGGAGGAGCTGAGGTGACCCAGAGCTGTGCCAGGTTGGCTCTCTGACCCTCGGGGTGTCCTGCCCTCCCAGGGTGATTGCAATCAGAGCCACTGGGGCTGGAAAAGCCCTCCCAGGGCACCGAATCCAGCTGTTAGCCCAGCCCTGCCCAGCCCCTGCCCATCCTGAGCCATCGCTCACCATCGTCCAGGCAGCACAGGGACCTTCCCTGCCCTCTGATCCCAGAAATGTGTTGGTTGGGGGGTTTGTGTGTGTTGTTGGGGGGTTGCTGCTCTGGTTCCAGGCAGCACGGGGACCTTCCCTGCCATCCCAGAAATGCTGCTCTGGTTCCAGGCAGCACAGGGACCTTCCCTGCCATCCCAGAAATGCTGCTCCCGACTCATCCAGAGTGGGATCCCCCAGGGAGCTCCTGCAGGACATTGCTGGGGTTGGCTCTCACAGGTGTCTCAGGGGAACCTCTCCTCACCAAACCCCGAGGAGGCCTCTGAGAGTCCTTCCTGCACTCTGCCCCCAGTCTGGAACACGGAGGATGCTGCCAGGTTCTCCAGGGTTTGGATTGTCTCCTCTCAACCCCCCTGGGACTGATCGGGGGCCGCTGCAGACCCCTGGTCCTGGAGCAGCACCAGAGATCCTGCTGGAGATCCCAGGGCACCGAGGAGTGGGTCCCTCCCTGATGGCACCGGAGGACTTCACCCTCCAGAACCCCGCCTTGGGCCCCTCACACCCCTTCTCTGATGCTTTTTAACCACAATAAACTCACTCCTGGCAGATCGTGAACCTCTCTGCAGCATCTTCCCATAACAATATATTTAATTGAGTTAATTGGCTAAATGTGAGAGCTTCATTTTGATGCTGTTCTGATTTTTTTATATTATAACCTCTGGAAGGAGTTTGCATCACTTTTATATGTTACTTTCCTTCAGACACTGATAATTGTTATCTCCTTTTAAAGAGAGCACTTAAGGCTATTTGCTTCATCTCCTTTCGAACATTACTCTCAAGCCCATTTAAGCATTCACCATTCAAATCCAGCACTTCAGAGTACAGAGAAATAAAGTAAAAGCCAAGGAATTTTCAATTGGAGGAACCGAGATGAGAATGATGCCTGTTAAATCTGGTTATTCGTATCCATCAGTGCCCAGCACTTCCCTTCCCAGGTAGCTTTAAAAAGCAGCTCCCAGTGTAGCAGAGACTGAAGGGGAGACTGAGGGCAGAGCTCAGCGGGGCTGCAGCTCCGAGCTCTGCTCTGGGACAGGGACAGGGACAGGGACAGCACCGAGGGAGCGGCTGGAGCTGGGCCAGGCAGGGTCAGGCTGGAGATCAGGAAAGGCTCTTCCCCAGAGGGTGCGGGGCACTGCCCAGGCTCCCCAGGGAATGGGCACGGCCCCGAGGCTGCCAGAGCTCCAGGAGCGTTTGGGCAGCGCTGCCAGGGATGCCCAGGGTGGGGTTGTTGGGGGGTCTGGGCAGGGACAGAGGGTGGGATGATCCCTGTGGGTCCCTCCCAGCTCAGGATATTCTGGGATTCTCTGGTTCTATGAAATATCTCTGTCACCGGGGTCGGGGCTGTGGGAACATCCCTGGAAGTGTTCCAAAAGCAGCCAGACCTGGCACTGTGGGCATTGTTTGATGCCCGTGGGGGCTCATCAGAGGTTGGACCCGACCCAGGGCTCCCCTCTAGCTGTGCTGGGGGATGTGCTCTGGCCCGAGGCTTTCAGAACTGCCTCTGCTCCCTCAGCCAGCCTCGAGCAGGAGTTTCTGTCCCCTGGCTGCCCCACGGGTGCTCTGGGCAGAGCTGGAACCCAGCCCTGCCCCTCCTCAAGCAGCACCTCTGCCTTGGTAAATAAAGGCACCGCTCCTCGAGAGCCGAGCTGCTGCCTTCCTCCTGGTTTGAAGCTTTAGAAGAGCATTTGAAAAATGTGTTTAATCCATCCAGCACAGTCTCAGGAGGATCCAGGCTTTGGCTTTAATTCTGCACTGGTGCTGCCTGAGCCTGCACAGCATCGAGAGACAGGATCTGGTACTGGAGCAGGATTTCCAGTGCAGACCAAGGATAAAGGGATTGATCAGTGCACAGATCAGGCCACCCCTCCGGAGCAGAGGGCTCCAGCCCTGGGAGCAGCTCGTGGCCTCCACCAGGCTCATCCCAACAGCTCCACGTCTTTCCTGTGCTGGGCCCCCCAAGCTGACACTGCCCTGGTGGGGTCCCCAGCAAAGCTCTTCTGGTGCCAGAGGTGCCTCAGTTCCACTCTGAACGGCATCCACTCCTTTATCTTGGGAGATCTGAACCTCTGGGGAGCAGTTAATTGCTGGCACTGGAATTTAATTAGCTCTACATATTGCTTTTCATTTTGGGTGGGCCCCGGATGATAAATGGTGTGTTTGAACCTCCAAATCCATTACAGTTAATAGAATTGTGAAAGCTTTTCCTCTCAGCTGTTACTCCGTGCCCAGTGTCTGACTCACAGACATCGCATAAATGTAATTTATTTTCACCACGGTGGCAACTTTTACAATTACAACGGTCCCAGCACCCGCGCTCCCTGACACTGCACCCTGCTTTATTTACATCTCCATTTATTTGTAAGCTGGTTATTACGCTCACTAAATTCCAGGGGAAGGAAAAAAAAAAAAGGAAAAGCCATCTTTAATCACATTGTATTTGAGGATTTTTAGCAGCTCTTTTAATTAGGAGCTCTCAGTGGCAGTGTCTGCAGGCCCTGGCATTGCCCTCTGGCCAGGTGCTGGCAGCAGCGAGAGGGGACAGGTTCAAGTGTGATGGGATTATGCTCAGAATTAACCCCGGGGTGATGCAGAGGGGAGCTCAAGGAGGAGAAATGCAGTTTGGAGTGGGAAACAGTGATGGTGTAGGGAGGACCCAGGGTCACAGGAAAGAGCCGAGCCAGAGGAGGAAGGAATCTGGCACACTTTGTAGGGCTTTGGGACCTGAGACTCCAAGACCTCCTGGGGCCCGGGAAGGCTCTGTAGCCTGGAGCTTAAATCTCTTTATTTGGGTATTAAGCACTGCCTTTATCTGGGGCTGGTACAAGCACCCACATCATCCTCAGCAGTTTGCCCTGAACGTTTTTATTGACAGTTTTTCCTACAACTTCCCTCAAAAACCTGTAGTAAAGTTACACTCCCTCCTCGTTATAAATTGGAGCTGTTGTGTTGATTACCCAAGTCACACTGGATTAATTTCTTGCCATATCTCATTAGAAATTCATCTTTAAACCGGGTTTGTAAACTCCCTTGACTCATTTTCAGTGTTCTAGATTTACACATTGCTGTTCCCGCTTTACTTTTGTTTGCAGGCTAAAAAGACTCATATACTTAAATATGATTTGCTAATTCTGCAGAATCATAAATATCTATGAAAAATGCCAAATATCCTCTCTGGGTTGATCTGGGAACACTTTAATGCTGGCTCACATATTCTCAGCTGCTGTGGCACCCGCTCGTGGCTGTCCAAGAGGGAAAAATGAATTCTCCTCAGTCCCAGGTTTTATGGCTGACATCATGGGCTGACACCCGCTCCAGCTCCCAACCCCTGCACTAATAAATATGCAAGAACCTCGGGGAGAAGAATTCCTGAAAAATGAGAAAGACAACGCACAATGGATAAAAATACTGGGGATAAAAAATGCTCTGCAGTGTCAGAAATTGCTCTTCAGAAGGAAACATGAGGCTGAGAGCAGAGATTCGTGTTCTGGGGACAAAAGATAAATGCTGCAGCACCGTGGCTGGAGCCATTGACATTCCAGGCAGGCACCCGGCTCTGCTCCCGATCCAGGGTCACACTCCAAGCCCTTCCCCAGCACAGCCCCTGCTCAGCTCCCCGTGCCCAGGAAATGCCACTCGCTATTGAAATTCCGAGGGAAGAAGACAGATCACCTGCATTCCTTCGTGTCCTGGAAGTGCGTTTGTGTCAAGGATCAAGTATTCGGTGGTAAAATTATTTTTCAGATGTATTGTTCCCCACAGGAATATTGAGACCAGAGGCTTTTAATGGAAACATATTTATAATAAAAAAAAACCCATGACTGTCAGGTTTGAACATTGCAGTGGAGGGAGGAAGAAAGATAAAAATGGTTGAAACATTAAAAGAATAATGAGCAGGCCCAGCTCCTGCTCTGGGAGAGAACTGCAGTCACACAAAGCAGGAGGAAGAGCTGGGGATCTGGGAGAGGGGATCACTCTGGAACCACGGTGGGGCTGCTCAGTGAGAGCCCAGAGCCTGTTCCCCTGCCCGAGCCCTTCCCACTCCAGGGTTCTGGTTAGCAATGGACTGTCCCAGGGAAGCTGGGTCCCACAGGAGCTGGGTCCCACAGGAGCTGGGTCCCACAGGAGCAGGGTCCTACAGGCAGGAGCTGGGTCCCACAGGAGCTGGGTCCCACAGGAGCTGGGTCCCACAGGAGCAGGGTCCTACAGGAGCTGGGTCCCAGGGGAGCTGGATCCCACAGGAGCTGGGTCCCACAGGAGCAGGGTCCCACAAGCAGGAGCTGGGTCCCACAGGAGCTGGGTCCCACAGGAGCTGGGTCCCACAAGCAGGAGCTGGGTCCCACAGGAGCTGGGTCCTACAGGAGCAGGGTCCCAGGGGAGCTGGATCGCACAGGAGCTGGGTCCCAAGGAAGCTGGATCCTACAGGAGCTGGGTCCCAGAGGAGCTGGGTCCTACAGAAGCTGGGTCCCACAGGAGCTGTGTCCCACAGGAGCTGGGTCCTACAGGAAGCTGGATCCCACAAGAGCTGGGTCCCAGAGGAGCTGGGTCCCACAAGCAGGAGCTGGGTCCTAGGGAAGCTGGGTCCCACAGGAGCTGGGTCCTACAGAAGCTGGGTCCCACAGGAGCTGTGTCCCACAGGAGCAGGGTCCCACAGGAGATGCCAGCCCAGCTGTGGGATTTGGGTCAGGGCACAGGACCTCACTGGGGCCCAGCTCGGCCGTGGGTTGGGGACGTCGCTGGCACAGCCATGGCACAGCCGGGCACCCTGGAGGAGCCACAGCCACTCTCCTCCCACCTCTGCCTTACCCAGCTGACATTTTTCATGTCTGAAGCATTAAATTATTCTAACAACAACCGATTTTTTTGCTTAGGACTCTCCCAAGTGCTGGGTTTGATGGGCCCGCTGGGGTGAGGAACAGCCCCGGCTCCACGGCTCTGAGACAGCGCCAGAGCCACAAACCCAGCAGCATTCCAGGGATTGGACCCAAGGGTCGGAGCTGTAATTTAACGCCGATTTGCTTGTGTTGAACAAGTGGTGACCGGCTGAAGGAAGCGTGTAAAATATTTGAAATTACTGCTCTCGGGAAATTAATGACACGTTTTCCTACGGCGTTTCAGCAGCTCCGCAGCTCCTGTTCTGCCTTTCACCGACAAAGGTTGGTGGATTTAATAGTCAAAAGAAAAGCAGAACAATGTACGGATGAAGGTGATTGTATTCATATGATTTAGGAGAGTAATTTGAGAGAAAGGGAATAAATTGTGAGACACAGAGCCTGTAATTCTGCAGCATAATTTTATTATTGTTACCAAAATTGGCTTCATCTCACTTACTTTAGCCCTCAGAAAGTTTGAACAGATGGCATCTCTTGCTCTAACTGTATATCTAATTTAGCTTGTATGACTTTTTGATTATGTATATTTGAATTAATGGGCTTCTCTATGTTTGTTCCATCACTGGGTTAATGGTGTTTAAAAGACATGGATAGGTGTCAATTCTCCCTTGGTCAACAGTCAAAAGTAAATGAAATTTACTACCAAAAAGTGGTGCTGAACAGTGAAATAACTCCACCAGGGATAAACTGATCTTTGCTAAATCAGGCACAGCTCCTTGCTGCCAAACCCACACAGCAAAGGAAATGAGGGGTGACTGGGGAGTGACTGATCACTGTCTCACAGATGCCAATATTGTATCAATATTTCAGCAGCAACTTCCCCATGGAAAGGGTGCTCAGGCCTTGGCAGGGGCTGCCCAGGGAGGTTTGGAGTGCCCATCCCTGGAGGTGCCCAAGGAATTCCTGGAGGTGGCACTCAGAGCTCTGGGCTGGGGACAAGGTGGGCATCGGGCACAGGGCAGAGTCTTGGAGGCCTTTTCCAGCCTCAGGGATGCTGTGAGTCCGTGCTATGGCAGGAGATCAGCATTTCCTGAACTGTTAGAGAAAAAGCACAGCCAGACCCTGCTTTTTAGATGTTGCAGCAACGAGGAGCCAACCTCCTCCTTTCCCTTCTGAAAGGAAAGCTGAGATCAGAAATCCTCCATCGAGGGCTTCAGCTCCGGCTGCTCGGGGCTTCCCTGGCTGGAACCCGGGGATGCAGCGTGGGAACCCCTGGAGTGTCCATCAGCTTCCCGAGGTGCCAGGGCTGCGTCTCCTGCCTGGGGTGGTCACTGTGTGGGGTGGTCACTGTGGGGTGGTCACTCTGTGGGGTGGTCACTCTGTGGGGTGGTCACTGTGGGGTGCTCACTGCAGGGTGGTCACTGCGGGGTGGCCAATCTGTGGGGTGGTCACTGAGCAGGGTGGTCACTGCAGGGGTGGTCACTCTATGGGGTGGTCACTGCGGGGTGGTCACTGCGGGGTGGTCACTCTGCAGGGTGGTCACTTTGTGGGGTGGTCACTGCAGGGTGGTCACTCTATGGGGTGGTCACTGCGGGGTGGTCACTCTGCAGGGTGGTGCCCCCGAACCCCTGCCCCAGCCCAGGCGGTGCCCAGCGCTGTCTGAGGAGCGCACCATTGATGTGCAAATGCCGGGACATCCGCATGCAGACGAGGAGCTTCGCGGCTAATGAGGAATCTTTTGTGCTGTTTTTGCTGCGACTCCGAATGGGGCTGAGGAAACAAACTCCTGTGCGTGAGCAGCTCTCAGCAGCAGCGAGCCGCGGCACCGAGCAGCTGTCGGGAGCAAATTCCATTCAGCTCCTCCGGTTTTGTTGTTTTTCCCATGTTTTTAAGGCTGTTTTATCTCTCTGTGTTTCTACATGTGCTACAGAGAATTTCAATCACTCGCCTCCCGATGGCTACTCAAAAATACATTCACCTCTCACAAAACCTCTCTGCTCTGCTGGGCCACAGGCCCCAAGGCTTCCTCCTCTGGCGAGGCAGGTTATTTTATTAAAAAAAAAAAGACATAAAACCAGAAACGTGGGTGGGGTTTGGTGTTTTTTCCCCATTTCGGCCAATCTGGCACCATTACCAGTTGTAGTTTTTGATTGTTAACCCTTCAGAGGGTTGGAGACCTGTAATCCAGTGACATCACAGCCCAGAGGAAGCACTTACTGGTTTAAGGATTTAAAGAAGGTTTCAGGTATTGAAGGCAATTATTGTCACCAAACATCTCATATCCCCTGTGGGTGGGAAACGGAGGTGATGCTCTGGAAGAGAGGATTTGGAAAAATCAGAATCAGAGAAGTAGAATGCTTATAAAGCAGCATCTTCTTTAAATCAAGCTGAAACGGGGATATAGTTAGCAGAGACTCTGCACTACATTTCTGCCTTCTGTGTTTAATTTATAGAAAGCCTGTGGGTTTAAAATTTGCATGGCAGGTTCTCACGGACAGAGTCTGAGTGTAGCCAAGGCTGTGCCACCCCCATTCCGTGTCAGCGCTTTCCCAGCTCCCGAGGTCGCTGTGGCTGTGTCTGCCCGGGGCTGCCAGGAAATGTGTCTGCTCCAGGGGCGTCAATAACTGCATCTCCTCCTCGGCAGCTGTGTCAGCACAGGGCCCCAGTAACCCTGAGTGGCAGCAGCCAAGGACGGGCCGTGCTCGGCACCTTTGGCATCACCTGCCAGGGCTGCGAAAGGATCCCTTCAGACTTTCCTCTCCCAAATGCGGCAGCTCCTAATCAGTAGGATTCCTCTCAGCCAGGCGGATCTCCAAGTTTATCCTTTCATTATGCAGGAGATTTCCATCGGCTCGGTGGAAGCGCTGCAGAATTCCAAGTGCGGCTCCCTCCGGCCGGGCTCCCAGGCGGCTCCTCCGCCCCAGCCCGGGGCTGCCTCCTGCAGCCATTCCCGGCAGCTTCACCTGCAGGGGCCTGGGATGAGCCAGCTCTGCTCAGGGACACGGGGTCTGGTCACAGGCAGAGGGAATTCACTGCTTCAGATGCATCCCTTGGAACTTCCATGGGATCAATCTCTCTGTGGGTGTCCTGCACGCAGAATGGGCAGAGAGGTGAGTACGGAGGTGAGGATGTAGGCAGCAGATAAATGAATAGATTGATACATGAACAGATGGATAAAGGAATAGGTAGATAAATGAATAGATTGATACATGAACAGATGGATAAATGAGTGGATGGAAGAATGAATAGATTGATACATGAATAGATGGATAAATGAATGGATGGATAAATGAATAGATGGATAGGCAGGAAGGTGGGTGGGAAGGAAGGTAGGTAGGAAGACAGATGATAAAACACCTGAGTTACACAGTCCTACTCTTTCAGCCCCAAGGAACCAATACACATAATTAGACTCATACCAGCCTGATGGGTTTAGTATTTCTCTCATTTTATCTATCAAAATATAGCAGAAGAAGTATTTTATTTCCCATGCATTATATGAAAAAACCTTGTAAGTCCTTGCTCCAGGAAGTCACCAAGAAAAGGAATTTTGGAAGGTTTTTACCCATCTTGTTCACAGTTAAACCACCCCTCATTAGTGTTTGTGAATTTGGGAGCAGCATTTAGCCCCTTTCTCTTCTAGGAAGTGTGAAGCAATATCCAGGTACACACAAACACACACAAACACCAGGGCAGTGTGGGCAGGTTTCCCTTTTGTTTCTACCCTGTGCTTGCAGGATCCCACACTTGGCTGAGGCAGTGCCTCAGCCCCACGCCCCAATCCCAACCATTCCAGACCCCAATCCCAACCATTCCAGACCCCAATCCCAGCCATTCCAGACCCCAATCCCAGCCATTCCAGACCTCAATCCCAGCCATTCCAGACCTCAATCCCAGCCATTCCAGGCCTCAGCCCCACACCCCAATCCCAGCCATTCCAGACCTCAGTCCCAGCCATTCCAGGCCTCAATCCCAGCCATTCCAGAGTGTCCTTTGCTTGTTTGTTTGTCAGTCTTTGTGGGTAACTCTCTATTCTTACATCACCTTGCATTCCAAATGAACACAAGCAAAGCCACGGAGTCCTTCCTGCACGGCCAAGGAGTGTGGGATGAAGTTCCTGCCGTGTTTCTGTCATCCCCCCGAGCCCTGAGCAGGCTGGGCAGTGGCTGCAGCTCAGGCAGGATCCGAGCAGGGAGATGGGCTTGGGGCTGCTGCATAGGAATTGTATTGGCCTGACCTTGTGCCCTGGGAGAGGAGGGCCTGGGGTGAACCCATCCAGCAGAAATTCAGCACAGGCACCGGCAGGGAGCGGCCCGGAGGGAGGGAAGGAGCAGGAGCTCATCCCCCAGCAGGATGGGCCAGTCCTGCCAGGGCTGCCCCCGTGCCCACCCAGCCCCAGTGGCAGTGCCAGCACTCAACACCCAGCCCCAGCAGTGCCAGCAGTGCCAGCAGTGCCAGCACTCACACCCAGCAATGCCAACACTCACACCCAGCAGTGCCAGCAATGCCAGCACTCACACCCAGCACCAGCACTCACACCCAGCCGTGCCAGCAGTGCCAGCACTCACACCCAGCAGTGCCAGCACTCACACCCAGCACCAGCACTCACACCCAGCAATGCCAGCAGTGCCAGCACTCACACCCAGCAATGCCAACACTCACACCCAGCAGTGCCAGCAGTGCCAACACTCACACCCAGCTGTGCCAGCACTCACACCCAGCTGTGCCAGCACTCACACCAACCAACAGACTGGTTACAACTGGGACAGGGCCAGCCCAAACCCTGGATTCCCCCTGGCTCTGCTGGGTGAGCTGCTGGCACCTGGAACCGCTGCACTGACCAACTTGTCTGGCTTTAAAACATTCCTGCATTTTGATGCTAATGAGTTATGAAAACTCTAATTAGTCTGTCTTGTTCATCATTAAGATTGTCCTTTATCCTTTCCATGGAAAGGTTCTGCTTTTGTATTGGCTATTTATATAACTATTTCTCTTTATTTGATTATAATTATTTTATCTAGAAGATGCCCCCATCATGGCCCTTGGGAAGCTCCACAGGCCATCAAGAGGAGCATGGACCTGCAAGTGCAAACCATGAGAGAATAATGTGGAAGAAGCAGATAAGAACAGAAATAGGAAATTCGCTTCAGGAAAACAAAAAACAAATCCCCTGTTAATATATGGGGATATGAAGAAAGTTCCTCAGTAGTTGCAGAGTTGTGTGGAGCTGTGGGTTGGGATGGGAGCTGTGGGTCGGGATGGGAGCTGTGGGCTGGGATGGGAGCCGTGGGCTGGGATGGGAGCCGTGGGTCGGGATGGGAGCTGTGGGTCGGGATGGGAGCTGTGGGTCGGGATGGGAGCCGTGGGCTGGGATGGGAGCCGTGGGCTGGGATGGGAGCCGTGGGCTGGGATGGGAGCCGTGGGCTGGGATGGCGCTGTTGGGATGCGGGGATCCAGCTGCAGGGCCACCCCCAGGCACAGCGGACCCAGGCGCCCGCGGGTTCAGGTTATTTGCGCTGCCTGGAACCGGCGCTGCGCCGCTTCCCAGTTCGTCACTGCACTGAAGCATCCAAGGAAATGCCTTTAAAAGTGTAAGGTGAAAGTCTGCTGGCTTCAGTTAATTTGTTTTGGAGGGGGCTGGAGCGGGGAGCTCCGGCTGGGACAGGATCTGGTCCCGTCCTTTGCGGGCTCCGGGAGCGGCTCTCCCCGGGGCGCGGCGGTGTTTGCCCGGCGGGCTGGGACAGGGTCCTGGCCGCAGTGCGGGCTCCTCCCGGCCCCGGGCCAGCTGCCCTGGGCGCTTTGGGTGGAAGTGGAACACGGAGCACGGCAGGAGCTCCCCAGCAAGTCCCCCCAAGTCCCCGTGCGGGTTTGGTCTGCCACCGCCCCCGCGTTTTTACAGTATCGCTTCTCCATCCTCTTGCTTCCCTTACAGCGAAGCTTTTCCTCCTGCCCACTCCTCCAAAATGTTTATGGGGAAAGGGAGAGGAGAAACAACAAGCCCCGGAGCAGACAGCGTCTGTTCCGAGCGCGGGGCTGAGCGGGGAGCGGTGACTCAGAGCTCCGGGAGCTTTGTCATGCAGGAGCCGTCTCCCGCCGCGATGTCCCGCAGGAAGGAGCTGTTATCTCGGCTGATACGACCTGCGCTGTGTGACAGGATATTTGATTCCGGCACTTGCCCTGTATCACACTTGACAGGTTGTGTTGAGATCAAGCGTGTCACGCTAGAGAAAAACCCGTCCTGCTGCAGCGATGCCAATGGGCGCGTTCCCCCCGTTTCCACAGCAGGTTGTTCTGTTTGATCAGCCTCGCCGGCAAAGCTGGGTTTCTAATTTGGAACAGCAATTTTCAATTCGTTCTTGTGCCTTTCCCTGCTTGGTGCTCCAAGTCTCTGGAAGGGATTTTTTCTCAAAGCACCGAGGCGCGGTGTTGAAGGGATGGTCAGAGCAGGGGTGAGGCAGAGCCGGCAGAGAGGAGCCCCGGCGCTGCCTCATCCTCCGAGGGCTGCTGGAATCCAGCTCCGCTTGTCTGAGACATCTGCTAAGGATGACCCCGCCACGCTCCCGCCTGCAGAACAAGAACACACAGCTCGCTTCAACAGAAACTGAACTTCTTTTTCTTCTCCTTTCCTCTTCTTCTTCTTCTTCTTCTTCTTCTTCTTCTTCTTCTTCTTCTTCTTCTTTTTTTTTTTTCCTTAATGAGAACAGATCAGGAAAAAGGAGGAGGAAAGATGTGAAATCCCCTCGTGTAATTGCCATTTGCCAGGAGCCTCCTTGCATGGTGTGCTCGTGGATGAGCTCTGGTGCCCTGTCTCCCCATCAGCACAGATCAGCTGGAAAGCACATTCCTCATCCAGGCCCAGGCAGATCCTGAGGAATCCTGTGTGGAAAAGAGCCGCTGCAGCTGCTGGTGCCATCCCTGGGCATGCAGGCCCTTGTTGGGCCATCGGGGAATGCGAAACAACTGTTCTGAAGAAAGGGAGAGAAGAGAAACCCCGACGAGAACTGGATAATAAACAGGCTGTCCAGCTTCCCCTTGGGAAGCAGCCTCTGGGCAGAGAACAGGGAGCTGCCACAGCTCCCTGAAATGTGGGGAACATCCCCCCACGGGTGGCTCCAGCACGAGCTGGGGCTGCCGGGATGGGCAGGAGCCACCCTGCCCTCACCAGGGCTTCGTGCCCAGGGGCCCTCCTGCTCCCTCGGGATCTGGGCAGCCAGGGAGGGGATGGATAGGATCTGGGCTGCTGTGGAAGGGATGGATGGGATCTGGGCAGGGGATGGATGGGATCTGGGCAGGGGATAGATGGGATCTGGGCAGCTGGGGATGGATGGGATCTGGGCAGGGGATGGATGGGATCTGGGCTGCTGTGGAAGGGATGGATGGGATCTGGGCAGGGGATGGATGGGATCTGGGCTGCTGGGCAGGGGATGGATGGGATCTGGGCAGGGGATGGATGGGATCTGGGCTGCTGGGCAGGGGATGGATGGGATCTGGGCTGACATTGCCCCGGGAGGATCGACCTTGGAGACATCCCCTTGTTCATCTTCTCTCCGTGCACGGAGAGAGGCACAAACACAGAGGCAAAGGACAGAGAGGGGAAAGCGAACCTTGTCCACATCCCATGGAATCATTTGCACTCCCAGCTCCGGGTCTGAACCAAACTGAACCACAGGAACTTCAGCAAGAGCTGGGGTTTCAGGCACCTCCCTCTCTGCACTTGCCTGGGCAAAACCCAGGTTTCTCTATTCTACAGCACTAATTATGGGATCCTACAAACTGGAATAAATCTCTCCTGGTATTTAAAGTGATTTAAAATACTCTCCTGGTAGAAAAAATAAATTTGCTTTTTGCCATTTAAGAGCTTTAAATCCTGAACACTCTGAGGGAGGCTGAACTAAAACCACCTGCTGACCTTCAAAAGGAGTTTTCATTGTAACAGTCCGCAGAGAGAGGAGTTGTAAAAATCACTTCCATCCATTCTCACTGATTTACTGCACACCAATGGAGAAGGCAGCCACATAAATTATTCTTGTATCAAGTTTTTCCAAAATTTCCTGTCTTATTAGAACAGTTAAGAGTGTACCAGATATAATTTAAACTCCATTAAACTTATTCAAAATATTTAAATCAATCCATTATTGACCAAAAAATGTTTTATATTTTTCAGTCCCCAGTGATAAATTGTTCTGGATGGATATTACAGGAAATCTCAGGTCTTGGTTGTTCTGTTTTCTGTGTCACTTGAAATGTCACAGAGTGGGAAAGCACCTTGGAGCTGCTGCAGCATTGCAGGGAGGGAGCACTTGGAAGCAGGGATGGAATTCTGCTGCTTGTGAATATTGCAGCCTCACAGAATCACAGAATCAGGGAATGTCCTGAGCAGGAGGGACCCACAGGGATCATTGATCCAGCCCCTGGCCCTGCCCAGACACCCCAAATCCCACCCTGGGCATCCCTGGCAGCGCTGCCCAAATGCTCCTGGAGCTCTGGCAGCCTCGGGGCCGTGCCCATTCCCTGGGGAGCCTGGGCAGTGCCCAGCACCCTCTGGGGGAAGAGCCTTTCCCTGAGATCCAGCCTGACCCTGCCTGGCCCAGCTCCAGCCGCTCCCTGGGTGCTGTCCCTGTCCCAGAGCAGAGACCCAAGGTCCATTTGGGTTTTACTCAACACCTCCTGAGGTGTGGGACCTGGGGTGATCTGTCCATGGGCAGGACAAGTCAGGGCACAGGGCCCCAGCGGCCTCATCCTCCCCTCCACCAGCCCCTGCTGAGCCCAGCACTGCCCCACAGCCCCAGCACTGCCCCACAGCCCCGGCACTGCCCCACAGCCCCGGCACTGCCCCACAGCCCCAGCACTGCCCCACAGCCCCGGCACTGCCCCACAGCCCCGGCACTGCCCCACAGCCCTGGCACTGCCCCACAGCCCCGGCACTGCCCCACAGCCCCGGCACTGCCCCAGCTCAGCCCCAGCACTGCCCCACAGCCCCTGCACTGCCCCACAGCCCTGGCACTGCCCCACAGCCCCAGCACTGCCCCACAGCCCTGGCACTGCCCATAGTCCTGGCACTGCCCCACAGCCCCGGCACTGCCCCACAGCCCCGGCACTGCCCCACAGCCCCGGCACTGCCCCACATTTTTCACTTTTTTTTTTACAGCTGGACCTTCTGTGACACAGAGCAGCAAAAAGCAGCTGGCCCAGAGAAGTGAGCATTTGGCTAAAAGCTGGTGAAGCTTCTCCTCATGAGGGGAATTCTGAGATGTGGCAGCCACGAGTGTGAAGGGCTCCAGTGGCCGCGGACAGCGCGGTTCGAGCGGAGAAATGAGGGATAATCAGGGTCCATGAAAGGACAGAGAGGAAATGTGACTTCCTGGTTTTACTCGTTCATCAAAATTCTGGGAACACACAAAATCTCTGTAATCGATTCAACCAAAGTGATTATCGAAATTAGTTCTGCTGTTTTTCCTGGAAAGCAAAATGCTTAGAAAAGAAACGCTCACAACAAAGCCAGGGGGAAGTGTCCCGACATTCTGGAGTGTGTGCCTTGGACACGGTGATGGAGCTTTGGAGCAGCCCAAAGGTGGCTTTGGAGAGTCCCTGGGGAGTCTGGAGGGGCCCAGGAGGGAAGTCCCTGTGCCACACAGAGTCTGCCCTCGTTCGAGCGAAATTCGGATGAGCTGAGGCCACGGGAGGGGGAATCTCCCCCAGGACCCACCCTTTTCTCAGGATCAGCTCCCACCGCTCCCAGCCCCGGGGCCTTCCAGCTCCTAGGCACCAAAAAGAGAAAATAAAGGGAATTCTGTGTGTACGTGTGGATATTGACATGTCTGTGCACATACAGGTACGGACAAGGAGGTTTTAATACAAGAATTATGAAAATTGACCAAGATTCTGCAAACATGTTTTTGAAACTTCACAGCAGAAAGAGGATTAATTACATAACCTGGGTGATTTTTATATTCCTGTTAGAAACTTTAAAACACGTAGCTAAAATTAACAGCGACCCCCACCCTTACCCACACAGGATTACTCTGCAAACGGGGAAATGTCAAGGTACTGTTTCAATAAAAGTAGGAATAAAATGAGAATTTATCTACTGTATTAAAATCCATTATTTTTTCCAACAGAAAAATAAATATTTTAGGGATATATTCCCTGCCTGGTTATTTAAAACCAACATAATGATGTAGATGACTGGAGAGAACATGGGCTGTCTCAAATGGCTTTGCAGTTTTGTACTTTGTTTTCTGCTTCTGTTTTTCAGCTTGTTTTGCTTTCCCCAGATGCCAAAAAAAAAACCATTCACAGAAGGCAAAGTATCAGACAGCTGAGTCTGAAATACACAAGAGACCAAACCCACTACATTCCATCTTAAAATTAATTCCATGGCAGTGAAAAGTGACAAGTTAAAATAATTATGTGATGATCAAAGGATGTCACAGAATCCTGAAATGGTTTGGGTTGGAAGGGTCCTTGCAGCCCAGCCCATCCCATCCCATCCCATCCCATCCCATCCCATCCCATCCCATCCCATCCCATCCCATCCCATCCCATCCCATCCCATCCCATCCCATCCCACTCCTGCCATGGGCAGGGAACCCCTGTGCTATCCCAGGGTGCTCCAAACCCATCCTGGACACTTCCAGGGATCCAGGCTCAGAGGATGATCTGAGCAGCTGTGGCCATCTCCACAATCAGTTCGTTTCTCGAGAGCACAGGCAGCATTTCTTCCCTAAGTTTTTACCTATGGAAAAGCACTTTAAAAAAAGTTGGGAGTGAAATTAGAGATGCAAATCCTCATTAAAGTGCGACCCGCTGGGAATGCCAGCGCTGGCTTTGTGTTCTCCAAACACCCAGCACTGGAGGCTTTGTGCTAATCCTGAGAACTAATTGCATCACTATTATTGTGCCCAAAGTCAAACACGATGTGCAGGATTTAACTAAATGAACATTTAGGGGGATGCTTAAGCACATGAGCATCCTTCTCCTTCCCCCAGCTGAGCACAACAAAAACCCACAGAACTGATCACTGTAAGTGGAGTTTAATTAAAACACGCTCAGATTGGTCTGACCATCCTCAGAAACTTCACTCTGTGGGAGGAGGAAGAGCAGGATGTGTCCTGAGGGAGACGTTCCGTGTTCCTGCCCATCCCGTGCTCGGCAGCGAGGGGAGGAGGTGTGAGGGGCAGGAGGGGATGTGTCTGACACCGGCACCGTCCCTGCTCTGCCTGCTGCCACCCTCCTGGGTTCTTCCTCCAGCTCCAGCCTCGCCTGAGCCATTTGAGATGAAGGACAGACCCCTCCTCCTCCACCTGGACACCGGCAGCAGAAATCCAGCAGGAAAACTCCAGCAGAAGGGTTTTATAGAACCACACAAATAAGGGGAGGTGGACATCAGGGAAAGGCTCTTCCCCAGAGGGTGATGGGCACTGCCCAGGCTCCCCAGGGAATGGGCACGGCCCCGAGGCTGCCAGAGCTCCAGGAGCGTTTGGGCAGCGCTGCCAGGGATGCCCAGGGTGGGGTTGTTGGGGTGTCTGGGCAGGGACAGGGGCTGGGATGATCCCTGGGGGTCCCTCCCAGCTCAGGATATTCTGGGATTCTGTACAGAACTGGTGCTCAGCAGGGTTGTCTTGTGGCACAAATCCTCAGAATTTGGGGAAATCTCTACAAATCTGGGAGAAATCTTCAAATAATTTTGGTTTTTTATTACATCACAGAATCACAAAGTGGTTTGAGTCACAAGGAACTTTCAAGACCATCCCACTGCATCCCCTGCCATGGGCAGGGACACCCTCCCCTATCCCAGGTTGCTCCAAGCCCCATCCAATCAGTCTCGGACACTTTTAGGGATGGAGCAAAATAATTGATTCTACACATGTATTAAATAATTGCTGCTGGGCATTTGTCCAGATGCCCTGTGGCATGGAAACCACAGTCAATAGTTCACTTGCCTCTGCATCGGGATTCCTGGGGATTTTTAAATATTGCCTCAGCAGGACTGACCCACTTTTCCCCCTCAGTTTCCAGAAGTTCTTGGCCCCTTGCCCCTGCAAATGCTCTGCAGACAAAAGTGAACTTCAGAAGAGGAATCCTTCCGTGCAGGGCTGGGTGTGCCACTGCCACTGCCCTCTGGTGTGACCTGCTGCTGGCCAGGCACTCAGCAAAACCAAACCAAAGCACAGCAGCTGTCACTATCCCAAATTTGAAATCAAAGAGCCAACAGGGAGATATTTTAAGTCACATTCACAAGGCAAACCGTTCTAATGTGACAAAGTAGAAAAGAAATTCTCCCACCTCTGAGGAGAGCACTTTAAGCTCTGGAGAGGTGACAGCTTCCAAAGCCAGTGGGAGCAGCCAGGAGCCGGGGTCTGCTCTGTGCCAGCCCTGGTGACATGGCAAAGTGACCTGGGAGGGGAATGAAAACTGTGCAAAGCCTGTTCCGGGGTTGCCAGGATGGGAACAGAACAAAATTGGATTTTTTCACCAGTCCTGCCCTGTGCACTGCACGGATTTGTTACAGACAAATAACAAATACAGACAGGTATATCCTGGGAATGCCTCAATGTCTGCATTCCCAGATGCTGGTGATGCCTTTTCCTGCTCTTAAAATCAAGAATCAAACACGGTTAGAAGGGAAAAAGGGATTTTACCTTGGTATTTATTTTAAGGCTCCTTAGGTGCACCACGTCCAGGTGCAATGCACCCCCATGCACACCTCAGTGCACACCCACAATAGATCTGGTCTAACATTATAGGTGTTACTAATGAGCACATCTATCATAAATTCCTTAATGAGAGGCTGGAATGAGCCCCCCTCCCCAGGGAACCTTCCCCTGGATGGTTCTGTCTTAGTTTACAAAATGTGTTCTGGAGAGGACCTTGGGCTCTGGGGCACTCTGATCCCTGACTATGAAACCTCTAAAACGTTTCATCTCCCAGCCTGACAAACAAGTCCAAAAATGTTGGCAAAAAGCACCAAGGATACAGAAGTTGTAAAAGGTGTAAAAGGGGTAAAAAAGAAAAGGCAAAAAATCATCATGGCATCACTGGCAGAGCCCAGGGTTGGCTTCCTGGTGCAAAATGCCAGAAGCTGAGGCACAAAACTACGACTCAGAAACACAGGAGTGGGACCCCCTTCAGGAAACACAGCCAATCCCATTTTCAGGGTGCTGCTTTTCCAGGTAATTCCACTGCAGAGTTGATCTGATACCATCAGCATTCGTGACAATTATTATCACATCTACATAGGCACTAATCTGCAGCCCAATATCTTCCACTTGACTACCACAGTTAGCTACCTTCCCCTCTCATTTCCACTGCATTCCCTTTTCATCCTTTCCACAAGAAGAGTGAGCGATGAGTTCCTTCCTTCCTCAGAACTTCATCGCAGTAATGGGAAAAATGTCAGAAATAGTGAAGAAAAAGAGGTGGTGAAATGTCACACCAAAGGAAGAAGACTTTCATGCAGGGAGTTTGTCAGAGGCTGCTATTTGGCACAAAATTGCTTCATTTATGGACTGTCAGATTACAAAGCCACGTTTTCCCAGCAGAGCGGAGCGGGGAGCGAGGCCACGTGGCCGAGCCACACAGTGCAGGCTTTTCTGAGCTGGAAATGAACCCTGGGCTGAGCAAACCTCGGCATCCAAGGAAAGGCTCCAGGGCAGAGCCACGGGCAATAATTAGGGATTAGGGGAGGCAGGGGCTGCCTGTGAGCACAGCCTGGCCCTGCTGCTGGGGAGCGGCTCAGGGAGCGGAACTGCCTGGGTCACACCTGGGCCCTGCAGCCCAAAGGAGGGCAAGGACTGCGCTCTCCAGGGATTGGGATGGGATGGGATGGGATGGGATGGGATGGGATGGGATGGGATGGGATGGGATGGGATGGGATGGGATGGGCTTCCCAGAGAGCCTGGAGTAAACAGCTCAGCCAGGGAGGGCTCAGGGGGTGCCAGGAGAACTGCGCTCTTCCCTCCCAAAAGTCTGTGGGAAATATATGTAAGAATATGGAATTTTATAGATCAAGGTCTCTATAAATGTGGCTTAGATAATAAACCCCAAAATCAGCAGTTTGAGAGCCGTGCTGACATTTGTCCTGGCATTAGGAATGTGGGCTGCAATGGGAGATAACGTGGCAGCTCCAGGGCTGGGAGGCTTTAGAGGAAAATCAGATGAAGCTCGTGACCCTCTGGAGCTGCTCCTTTGGTTCCATTATATGGAATATGTTACTCACATTATTCCCCTCGTTTTATTTAACTTGCAGAGGACTGATAAGAGGCAAAAATGCTCTGGATACCCATGAGCTCAAAAAAGAAATAAATTGGACGTTCTCGTGTAGAGAAAGCTGTGATTTTCTCCAGATCTTGGTCCGGGCAGGATCCTGCTGCCTGCATTTGTAACTTCCCCTGTGCAGCTGAGAGACTCTGGCTCTCCTGCAGGAGAGAATTGTTGTGTTTGGGCTCAGGGCAGCTGTGTCTGGAGGTTTTGTGTTTTGGTTCCCCTGCCAGGCAGCTCCAGCACGAGACACCCAGAAAATGAACAATCCCATTACTGAGGGCTGCAGGTCTCAGAGATCTCCACTGAGGCTGCATTTTCTGGATCTCTGCCTGTGAAACACCCAAAATCAGGGGATTTCCAGTTTGCCTGTCACTCACCCCTCCTGGCTCAGTCCAGCCTCCACCCGAGGGTCCCATCACCCTCCCTGACCTCCCTCACTGAGCACCCCCAACCCCCTGGCAGCAGCTTCGCCCTCACAACAGGATCCCAGGGGCTTTGTTCAAATATCAGAAGCAAACAGAAAAGGAATCAGAAGAAGCATTAGAATCATAGAATATCCTGAGCTGGAAGGACCCACAAGGCTTATCGAGTCCAGCTCGCAGAAATTCTTCTCAGCAGCACAGATACTGCTTAAAGATTCTGTATTAGAGATAAAAGATCAAACTTTTCCCCCAAAGGAAGCTGAAAGTATCACAGAGGAGGAATAAAACCAAAGTCAGTGTTCCCGAAAGGTAAGAGGAGTACTGTGAAAACACCAGCAATAGAGAGATCTCTGGAAAAAAGGGACATTCTGTTGAAGAAATAAAAAGATAAAATTCCACAAATTTTCACAGGATGAGCAAAATCATAATAACACATCAAGAATGGTTTAGGAACAAAAGGTACAGCATGTGCTGAGAGCAGCCCTTTTTAATCAACGTTTCCCTGAGAGTTAATCAGACTGATCCGAGCCAAGGAAGTCGGAAGGAGAAGAGCAGGAATTCCGTGAGCTCAGTGGCAGCCTGTTCCCGGGGTGATAACCCACCCTCCCCCAGGGCTACCCATCTGCACAGTGGGAAATGTGAGAGAGCCCAGGGAGCAGAGCTGGGTGGTGGTGGAGAGGCTGGAAAATGTGAGAGCTGGGGCGGGGGGGGCTCTGAGCCATTTCTCATTGATCCGATCTTCCACGGATCCCAATCCATGACTGGGACACCTGAGTGACTCCCATGCATTATTTAACTGCACCTATTGCACTCTCTGCATTTTCTGCAGGAAACAGGAGCTCACACATCCCCAGGCTTACAGTTCCTCTGTTCTCCCCTGTCATCCCAGAGGAGAGCTTTCCACTCAGCAGTCTAGGGTATTCCCAAGGAAAGCTTTCCTTCCATGAGCCTGGGGTATTCCCAAGGAAAGCTTTCCTTCCATGAGCCTGGGGTGTTCCCAAGGAAAGCTTTCCTTCCATGAGCCTGGGGTGTTCCCAAGGAAAGCTTTCCTTCCATGAGCCTGGGGTGTTCCCAAGGAAAGCTTTCCTTCCATGAGCCTGGGGTGTTCCCAAGGAAAGCTTTCCTTCCATGAGCCTGGGGTGTTCCCAAGGAAAGCTTTCCTTCCATGAGCCTGGGGTGTTCCCAAGGAAAGCTTTCCAGCCCGCAGCCCGAGGTGTCCCCAGCCCGGTGCTGCTCCCTGTGCCTGGTGGGTGAATTCCTTCCTCGGGAAGCAGGAGTGGTGTGGGGACTCACAGGCCCCCAGGAGGCCGGCAGGAACCTGCCCGCCTGGACCTTTGCCATCTCTCCCCACGTCTCTCCCCTCTTTCCTTCTCCCAAGGATTGGATTTGCCCGTGATCTCTGCACTTTAAGCTGTTAAGCTGCTGGCTTTCCTTTTCCTCCTAGAAGCCTATGGAAACCCATGGCCAGGCAGAGCTCAAACAGGGAGAGTATTTTCCAGCTTCCCATCAAGTGAAGTGTGGCTGAAGTAGTGATCCACCTCCACAGTCCCTGTTTTCCCCATTTTTCGGGATAAGCGGATCCTGCAGCCGGGTGCCCCCAGGCCTGGCTCCCAGTGCTGCCCTGAGCAGCTGGGAGTGCCTGTGTGCAGGAGTGAGAGCAGCAGGGATGCACAGGGAGATGTCCCAGGGATATTCTGGCATTTGGGGCCGCTTTGACACGGCTTTGCCATTTCTCCCACTGATGAGCTGGAAAAAACAAGGAATGTTCATGCTCAGACCTTGCTTCTCACAGGGCTGGGACTCCAAGCCTCCCGTGAGACCTGGAGTGGCCAAAAAGCAACAAATTGCTGCATTTTCAGGCCTGGCCCGTGTTCAGCAGAAGTGTCCATGGGGATGGAAGCTCCTGGAGGAGCCGGAGCAGGACGAGAGGCAAAGGCAGCGTTCCAGACATGCTGCTCCTCACCTGCCAGCGCCAGCCCAGCTGAGCAGCAGCTCCAGGGCTCCAAGGGTGTCAGTGAGAGACACGCCGGGAATGCCATGTTCTGAAAATCAGCTTTCATTTTTACAGTTACCTTTTTCACTTTCCTTTGAAAAGGACCAACAATACTGCAAGGGGGAAACAAAGAAATGGAAAAATAATCTCAGAAACAGCTCCTGGAAACCTGATCTAGCGCTCCACATTACAGATGTTGTCTGAGCTCACAGGTCCAACCACAGTCACAAAAGAGAGAAGTTAATTCTTCTCCTGCTCTTCGTTTTTGGAGTTCTCCTGACCCTCGTTGCTCTGATGTTAACACCTTTTAATTTGCACTTCCCAAATCTATTCACAGTCACGGCTCACTGGGGTTTTAGCACAAGAGAATCCCTCAATTTACTTTGCTCTGCTGCCTCTTTAGTGCTTACTCAGCTGGAGAGTTCACAGAGAGGAAATCCATCTTCTCCTTGCTTTTCCCCTCCTTTGCCAGACCCTTTCCCTGTCCCAGTGTCCCTGGACAGCTCCCGGCCCCAGGGGCCACTGGGATCACTGGACTGGGCACCTCAGTGATTTGTGGTGACAGGAGGGAGGCCCTGGCACAGGGAAGCTGTGGCTGCCCCTGGATCCCTGGCAGTGCCCAAGGCCAGGCTGGACATTGGGGCTTGGAGCAGCCTGGGACAGTGGGAGGTGTCCCTGCCATGGCAGGGGTGGAGAATGAGAGGTCTTGAAGGCTCCTTCCAACACAAATGAATCTGGGATTCTGTGATTTTAAAGCAGTGCTTGACTTCAGCTGTTCCAAAATGAGGCTTTTCCATGCCCAGCTCATTGCCAGAGATGCCCAACATGATTAAAATCTTGCCCTGTTGTCACAAGAGCCCAAGTTCAGTTTTGGAGTCTCTTGTCTGGGACAGTTCAGGTGAAGCTGAGGCAGCATTTCAACACTGGAGTGCTTGGCTGAGCTCAGCCTTAGCTCTGAGCAGTGTCAGACACTCATCTCTGATGGTTTGTCAGTGACTGATAAACCAGGAAATGCCAGAAATGTGAAAGCTGTGTGGGAGAAAGGAGGTTTAGTGAGTTTTTCCTTTTTTTTTTTCCCCTTCTTTTTCCAACATAAAGGGATGAAAACACATGATTAAGAGTAATATGAGAACTAGAGGCCTGATCTGCTGCCACTGCCTTTGCAGCATCCCTTTTATCTGGAGAACTCCTGCAGCAGCTCACCCAGCTGCCCTGATGAAATGTGAGGAGAGCACAGCTTCTCCCTGTGTTCCTGAGGAACATTAGAAGGATTCAAAGTGATCAGGAGGATGAAAAGGGCACAAAATGATATTTAATGCTCGTGTACTTTAAAGGGCAGAGGTGAGCCTGGCGCTGCAGCACCCGGCAGAGCCCACCCTGCCCTGCTCTGCAGCACCAGGAATGTGTTCCTGTCCTGGGGCAGGGAGCTGGGGGAGCAGTGCTGAGCCTGGGGCTGCCTTTTGTTATTCCTGACTGCTCTTGGGGTGGGGGCCGCTGAGGGACTCCAAAAGGGGCCCCACCAGTGCCTGGCTGCAAGTTCCCTTCTGATCCATGTGGCTCCTTCAATCTGGGTATAAACTCTCTTGGAGTGGCTTCATGCCATGGCAGGGACACCTCCCACTGTCTCAGGCTGCTCCAACCTGGCCTTGGGCACTGCCAGGGATCCAGGGGCAGCCACAGCTGCTCTGGGCACCCTGTGCCAGGGCCTGCCCACCCTCCCAGCCAGGAATTCCTTCCCAAGATCCCATCCATCCCTGCCCTCTGGCACTGGGAAGCCATTCCTCCTTGTCCCATCACTCCAATCCCTTGTCCAAAGCCTTCCATAAGAACGTGCAGAGCCCTTGGCTCTCCTGTGCTGACCAGTGCAGCCAAACCCAAATCCCAGCCTGTGATAAGAACAGAGGCTCAGCTCCAGGAGGGATTTTCCAAGAGCTCAAACCTCACCCCAGCTGGAGGCAGGGACGTTGCTCCCTGACACCCCGGGATGCTGAGCAGCAAATTCCAGTCCAACAAGGGGAGTCTGGAAGGGCAGAGGGAGAAAACAACTCCTCTCTGTATCCCTGATCATCCCTGAATCACCCCACCCCACTGCAGGATGGAGGAGAGGGCCTAAAGCCTCCCGGGAATGTGGAGGTGCTCTCCGGGAAGTGCAGTTTGATTCCCCCTCGGTGCCAAGGGTCTCTGTCTCTGAAGAAAGGGTTAATGGCTGTTGGCTTAATTAGTGCAACATGAATGAACAACATTTTTGTGAGCTTGAGGGTAAATTAAGACAACGTTTAGTTCTGCTTCTTATTAGCTCTGCATAAATTCTCCCAGGAGCTTAATTAGCTCTGTCACAGCAAACGCCGCCTGGTTTACACCAGGGAACGTCCCCGTTCCCAGCTCCTGCCCTGCCAAGAACCCGCAGCAGCCAGTGCCCCTCTCATCTCCCAGACCAGCTGCTGGTGCTGCAGCACAGGGCCCTGCAGGAGCAAAGTGTCCCTGACCACGGCATGGGTGGGAATGAGATGAGGTTTCAACGTCCCTTCTGACCCAAACCATTGTGGGATTCTGTGAATGGACACATCTGCCCTTACTCAGCAGGTTCTTTTAGGGGAGAAGAAAACCCACTGTTGCTGGGCCTGCTGCACCTCGCTCTACTAAAAGTTCACTCCCTCAGCAGCATTTGGGTTCTGCCATTTTCAGGAGTTTTTCTGTTCACAGGCAGCCCCGAATCCTCCACGCCCCAGTCTGCTCCCCCTGCCAGCCCCAGGGTCTGTCCCAGCCCCTGCTCTGCTGCCCAGGCTGCTCACCCAGCCCTGACCTGCTCTGAGCCTCAGAACAGACACCCCCACATCAGCAGCATTCCCAAAGCTGCTCACCTCATTCCAGCCCCTCTGAGGAGAGCAGCTCGTCCCTGCCCAGGCTTTGGCGTTGTCCCCGGAGCTCTCCTGCTCCGGAGCCTCTCCCGGGCTGCAGGGGCAGAGCAGGGAGCAGCAGTGCTGGCCAGAGCAGGCAGCAGCAGTGCTGGGCAGAGCAGGCAGCAGCAGTGCTGGCCAGAGCAGGGAGCAGCAGCGCTGGGCAGAGCAGGGAGCAGCAGCGCTGGCCAGAGCACTCCCAGCAAGGCTCTCCTGGGCTTCAGCCAGCACTTCTCCTGCCCCTTGGAGTGGTTTCAAGCTCCTTATGCTGAGCTGCTCTTGGCCATCCCTCCCCCAGCCTCCTCTGTACTTTTCACTTTGCCTCAATTTAAGAGATTCAGCCTTTTGTCACTCGTCCTTTTCATTCTGAAGTGCTCTTTAACTTCAAATAACTTGTTCCACACAAAGATACGGTTTTTGTGCATCATCCGTGAAAAGTGACATCCTGGTCATCATAACCTCTGGCATTCCTGGAACTCTCCAAGTAAATGGCAGCATCTCTCCCTCCTAACCAGCAATCACCATCACACAGAAGTCTTATAATGCAGAGCTTTCCTTCCCAAGAGGAGCAGCCACGTATTTAGAAGGAATAATCACTGGTAAAAACTGTTTCTGTACATTAATTATCTTTAGAGGATTGTTCCAAAACACAGGTAGTAATTTTTGTGTTTTAACATTTATCACTCTGTGGAAAGCACATCATTATGCAGGAGGAATCAATTCACAGATCATTTTTTTCCTCTAGGTTTTTGTGTAAAACTTCCAGAACTTTTACTCTGAAGTGAAAAGAAAAAAAAAAAAAAAAGTTAAATACATACAGACCCTGAAATGAGAGCACTTTAGCTCAAAAAATAACAGGTGAGCCTTGCACTGACTGAGGAGTGACCTCCCCAGTCTCCAGGCTGGAGGGTGCCTGCAGCTCCCAGCCCTCCTCCGTGGCCACTGCCCACCTCAGGGCACAGCCCCCTGCCAGTGCAGGCATCCTTCTCCTGAACTGTCCCCAGGGACACTGCTCAGACCCCTCTGGATCTCACCCTGCTGGCAGGATCTCGAGCCCCCAGCTCTCCCAGGGTCCCAGCCCCGCTCAGACCCCACGCAGGGAGGCCATGGGATGCTCTCGGGGAGCTCAGCCAGGGCTCTCCTGATGCCACACACCCTCCTCACTCCCCTCTGGAGACTTGGATGAGCCTCTGAGCAAGCGGGGCTGGTGCAAGGAGTTCATGCCCATGGCAGGGGTGGCACTGGGGGAGCCTTAGGGTCCACAGAATCACAGAATCACCAGGTTGGAAGAGACCTTCAAGATCATCCAGTCCAACCCATGTCCGAACACCTCAACTAAACTAAACCATGGCACTGAGTGCCACATCCAATCTCTTTTTAAACACATCCAGGGATGGTGATTCCACCACCTCCCCGGGTAAACCATTCCAACATTTTATCACTCTTTCTGTAAAAACCTTTTTCTAATATCCAACCTATATTTTCCTTGGCACAACTTAAGACTGGGTCCTCTTGTTCTGTCAGTTGTTGCCTGGAAAAAGAGACCAACCCCCACCTCACTACAGCCACCTTTCAAAAAGTTGTAGACAGTGATAAGGTCACCTCTGAATCTCCTTTTCTCCAGGATAAACAACCCCAGCTCCCTCAGCCGTTCCTCACAGGGTTTGTGTTCCAAGCCCCCCTCACCAGCCTTGTCACCCTCCTTTGGACACGTTCAAGTGTCCACATATCCTTCCTAAACTGAGGGGCCCAGAACTGGACACAGCACTCGAGGTGAGGCCTCACCAGTGCCAACTACAGGGTCCCTTCCACCCCAAGCCATCCTGGAGTCTGTGATGGTGACATAGGCTCAGGAGCTCCTGCAGGTCCTTGCTCAGCCCTTTTACCTCCCAGCAGCTCCATCACTGCCCAGCTGTGGGGCCCTGCTGGGCTGGGCTGGGCTGGGCTGGGCTGGGCTGGGCCGGGCTGGGCTGGGCTGAGCTGGGCCGGGCTGGGCTGGGCTGAGCTGGGCCGGGCCGGGCTGGGCTGGGCCGGGCTGGGCCGGGCTGGGCCGGGCTGGGCTGAGCTGGGCTGGGCTGAGCTGGGCCGGGCCGGGCTGGGTTGGGCTGGGCTGGGCTGGGCTGGGCTGGGCTGGGCTGGGCTGGGCTGGGCTGGGCTGGGCTGAGCTGGGCTGGGCTGAGCTGGGCCGGGCCGGGCTGGGCAGGAGCAGCTCAGCCCAGAGCTCCGGGGTGTGACCCGTGTGGGCAGCAAGAGGAGCCAGCCGCAGCTGGGGACACTGAGCCCACAGCCTGCTCCTCTCCCCCAGGCTGGGAGCACAAGGAGCGCTTGTCACCAGCTCAGAAGAGCACCAGCACTCCCAGGAACCCACACTCCGGCTCTCTGAAGGGCCCCTGCCCTAGAGTGCTCTCCCAGCCGGATTCCTCCAGAGCCTGATTAAAGTCATCATTTGCCACTGAAAATGTCATAAAATATTTATGACACAGATGATATTTAAAGATCACTGTAGAACATTTCTAATAACTGATGTAATTCAGTGGAAGCAGCCTAAATTGACACACTCAGAAAAAGGAAATAATGGAGCAAAGCGACACTCCAACGAGTCTGCTAATTAGCTATCCCCAGCTCCCGGGGTAGGAGTCACATCTGTCTGCTTGGAGCCCTCTCATCCCTCCCGGCAGCCCAGGTGTGCCCGCGGCTGTGGCCCAGCACATCCTGCCAGGGATGGAGCAGGCCCATGGAGCTCCCCTCAGAGCCTGGGCCACCGGGGAATGAGCCCCGGCAATAAAAGCACAGCCCACGGGGTGCAGGGAGAGGAAATGGGGCTGCAGCGGCCGGGGACAGCTCAGACCCCACAGTGACAGAGCAGGAGGCCCTGGGGAGGGACCTGCCAGAGCGCCCGGCCCAGCTCTGGGCCCGTGGCAGCTCTGCTTCCCCATGGGTGCCCCGGAGCAGGGATGGAGCCGTGCTGGGGCTGCTGGAGCTGCTGCCCCTGCCCCTGCTGAGGCCCTTTAGCAGCAGCTGCTGAGAACTGACAGCCCCTAACCCTGGCTCATCGGGGTTCGGGGGCCTCTGCCCCCTTTGTAAGTTCTACCTAAACTACATCTATCGCTGATGGCTGCAGGCTCCGCGATGCTGCCTAACCCAGCTGGAATTCCTTCAGAGTTTTGGCCTCTGAAGGTAACAAAGGATTAAGAGGGGAGAAGGAGAAAGCCTTTTCTTCCCCTGGTTTTAAGATGCATAGCCAGATCACAACCTGCCTCCTGCTATGAGGAACAGGAATAGCCCTCCCCATCTTCTGACAAAACTCAGCAAAATCCCTCCTCAGCTCTGCCCCTCCACACCTCCCTCAGGAACCTCTGCCTGTCTCCACTGTTGGTCAGCTTAACCAGAGCCCCAGGAATGTTATTTTCTATCTCTTGCCTCTGCCGTTGCTCTCCAAGTAGGAGCTCACCCCGCTCAGATCCAACAACTCATCAGAGAATCTCTAAGGTTGGAAAATCCCTCCAAGACTGAGTCCAACTCTTTCCCCAGCACTGAGGGGGACCACTGAGGCCACCACTAACCCACGTCCCCAAGTGCCACATCCACACAGCTCTAAATCCCTCCAGGGACGGGGATGATGAGCTGGAGACTGCAGAGCTGTGAGTGCCCACCGAATGCTGCTGGCATTTCATCCCACGCTTGTTTCTCACCCCTGGACACACTGAAGCCGAGTCCCTTCAGTGCCTAGAGCTCTGGAATCAGGACAGAAGTGTCTAAACCTTGGTCAGTCTCAGCATCTGCTCAAGTGATCTCCTACGTTTCCTCTGGAATGCAAAAGGATAATGAACTCTGCAGATGTGGCCAGGGCAGCCTGAATCCCCTCTGGCACAGCCCTGCTCTCAGGGAACTTCCACTGACTCCACCCAGGCGAGGTAAAAATCCGAAAATTTCAGAGTGGGAAACATTTTGTGAAAACCACTAAGAAAAGCCACCCAAACCCAGCTCCCTTTTGTATTGTTCAGTATGTGAAGACCTGGAGGAAAATTTTGTAAAATGCCACTCCTGTCTCACAGAAGTGCTTTCTCAAACAGGAAAACTGCTCATTTCTCATTTTGGGTTTAATACACTCTTCAGTTCTGGTTTCTCTCACGATACATAAAGCTTTTCCCTTAACTTGGAGCCATGGAAATTGTTGCATCACTGCTGATAAAGCCAGATGCTCACAGTTATTCAGGATAAAGTGTCTTTTTAATAGCTGGCATCATTAACTACAGACAGTTCAAAACTCCAGAAGAGCTGTAATAGTAATAAATTGTTCAGGAAAAGCAGGCAATTGATATAACTGCTTCCAAAGTAGCGAGGCAAAGGAAAATGGGCTTTCAGAGTACTGAGTGAGTCACAGTACATCATCCCCGGGCTCAGAAAAACACTGGATTCAGTCACTGGGAGGTAACCCCGACTCACAGAGGAGCAGCTGCAGGATTCCTGTCGCTCACCTGAGGACTGTGACAGCCAGGTGGGATCCTGGTTATTCCCTGCTGCACCCAGCCCAGCCAGGAGGGATCCTGGCTATTCCCTGCTGCACCCAGCCCAGCCCCAGGACTCTGCCCAACCCCAGGAGCTGCCTTCCCAAACAGGAGCAGCAGCTCCACACCAAGCAGGGTTACCCCACATCACACCCCCAAAACCAAACCCCGCAGCAAACCCTGCCCCTGCAGCTCCAGAGAAATGCTCTGCCTCCGGGTCTCATGGCTGAGAGTGCCCAGGTTTTCCCTGGATTTGGCCAGCTTCAGGTGAAGGCACTGAATGTTCTCCTGTTTCTGCAAGGATCCACCTGCGACAAAGCAGCCGGGACAGCACCGCACCAGGGACTCTGCTCTGCCCACAGGACTGAGGCTCGAGGCTTTGTTATGGCACATCCCAGGGCCTGCCTCCTCCCCGGGCATCCCTGGACACACGGCTGGGGCTGGCTGGGGCACTGCTCCACCCTGACCCCACAGCCTCCTGCAGGCAGCTTTCACCCCACATCCCTCGGGACGTGCATTCCCAAACAGCCCTGGCGAGGCCACGGCTTCACACCGACGTTCAGATTGCAGCTGGGGGAAAATTCCCTTTGCAGGAGACTCAAAGGTCTCCACTGAGCATCAGACTCACAGGGATAACAGCAAACTCCCCATTCCTGCCCCTGCTTCCCCACAGTGCACCCTGGGCAGCCCCCGGATCCATCCTCTCCCTGGAATGCTTCAGGGAGCTGATGGTGGCAGAAGGATCCTCCATGGTTCTTCAGGCTGTGCAAACCCCACCCAGCCTCTCCTCACTCCTTCCTGGGCTCCATCTTCAGTCTTCCAGGATTTATTTTTTGGGGTTGAGGAGTTCTAGAACATGACTGAATTGTCCCAACTTCTTTCAGAGAGATACTCAATCACGGCTTCTTTTTGCCCCTGTACGTACCATAAAAAAGGCAAAGATGAGGAGGGTCTGATCAAATCCTCTCAGGGCTGCACAACAGGAACATCCCAGAGGAGGACACAGCCCATTAAACTCTGTCTATGGATTGGGCAGTGGTGGATCAAGGAGATCCTGACCAGCTGCTGTTGTTTGGCAGCAGAGAATTTTGATGATCTTGGAGGCCTTTTCCAACCTAAACGATTCTGTGATCACAGAGCAGAGGCTGAGCTGTGTCCCAGCTGTCCCGAGAGCCTGAGCCCTTGGAGGCAGATCCCACTGGCTGCAGCTGCTGGAGTGGGGTCACAGACCCCTCAGGGCCTGGAACCAGGGGCTGCAACAGCACCAGGAAGCTGTGAATTGTCCCCAAGAAGCCTTTTCTGGCGATCCTCCCCACAAAACTTCCAGCCCAGAACTGTCAATAGGAGATGCCACTTTAATTCACTCTTTCCTCAGGAAAAGGTGAAAAACCCAGGAAGTATCACAATGCCAGAGAATCCCAACTCACGGTTTTCACTTTACCTCCTAATTTGTTGTTTTGAGGAAGATCAATGCTGGGGATGTCTGTCAAAGTTATGGATGTGCTACTATTTGCAAATCAGTTCAGTGCATTTGCAGTCCCAGGAGAGATCTCCATGCCAAGTTTACTCATTTTCCTCACTGGCACTGACAGCACAAGAGCTCCTTCCCAAGATCTGCCTCTTCGGCTGACGGTGCCAACCAAGCTCCCCATCGGCAGGAGCAGCCCTGGGCTGCTGGGAAAGCAAATCAAACCTCGGGTTTGCCCACCCTAGAGATGAACAGGCAGAGGCAGCAGCGCTCTGGGTCATTCTGGGCAGTATCCCCGAGCAGCCAGGGATGGTGGCAGGGGTGCAGTGAGCTGGGCTTCCAGCCCAAACCATCCTGGGCTTCTGCCCCAACCCAACCTGTGCTTAACCCCAGGAAATCCCGGGATTTCCTGACTGCTGTGGGCTGTAGGGATGCTGTGAACAAAGAAAATGCCCAGCTCCTCTCACACGCTGCCCTTTGTCTGCAGACAGCACCTGAGAACAGGAGCTGGTGTGGAACCAGGGGAGGGTGAGGCCCGGGGTGTTCACAGAAACCCTCCCTGAGCAGGACTTTGTGGCTTTGGGTTGCTTCACTGCTGAACTGCCCCCAGAGCAAACTGAGAAAGGACAGGATTGCTCTGCAGAAGGACAAGTCAGGGCTCTCAGAGAAAGCATCAACTCATTTCCTGCTCCATCTGGAGGCTGGAATCCATGTCCTCTCCAGCCTGGATCTCCTCTTTTCTGAGAAATGGGGAGTCTGAATCTATTTTCATCTGCAAGGACTGCACCTGAGGCTGCAGAGCCCACCCCAAGCAGCCCGAGGGGTTCTGTGGTGGCAGAAGCCACAGGCTCAGCATCAGAGCTGCACAAAGAGCCAGGGAGGAGGCCTGGGGCACTGCCAGCACCCACAGGAGTGACAGATAACGTGTTTAGCTGTGAAGGAGCTCCAACCTTACAGGATCCAGAAGCACGGTAGAAAAAAAAAATAGAATCCCAGAATTGGGATGGAAGGAGCCTTAAATCCCACCCATTCCCACCCCTGCCATGGCAGGGACACCTCCCACTGTCCCAGGCTGCTCCAAGCCCCAGTGTCCAGCCTGGCCTTGGGCACTGCCAGGGATCCAGGGGCAGCCACAGCTGCTCTGGGCACCCTGTGCCAGGGCCTGCCCACCCTCCCAGGGAAGAAAATAAAATAACACCCAAAGAGTTGTGCTGCTGGTTTGCCTCCCAAATAACTCACACTGGGTACTGTGGGGCTATTTTATGTTTCAGCAAGGAGCCTCTGACTGCACTGTGCCATGTTCCAGGAACACAATGACTCAGTTGCATATGCCAGCTCGTCTGTCTCGTTTTCAGGGGTATTTTTATCATTCAAATTGCAGGGTTACATAACTCGGGTTTGCACCAGGGCTCCTGGGCACAGCGCAGCCCGAGCGTGACCAGTCTGGGCAGGTGACACTTTTAATCAGGCCCTGCTCAGGCTGGAGAGGAGGCAGCGCTGGCCCAGGAGAGGGTGATTCACATAGCGAGGAGCTGAGAGAGATTAAAGCAGTCAGGGCATTTCACTCGCTGGGAGCTCAGTAATTACATGACTCTAGGACCAGTCTCTTTATTAAGAAAATTGTTTATTAGGATTCTACAGCTGCAATCAACGCCAAGCTGGCTCTGTCTCCCTGAAGGCTCCTCCAAAGACTCTCCAGAGCTATTTTTGCCTGTGAGCCATATCCCGCACCGGTGCTGCCTACAGACAGAGCTATTTCAAAGTCAAGAGAACGAGATAAACCAAACATTTCCATCAGCAGATCCTCAGGTGAGGGCTGCCCACACACTGCTCGCTGCTGTACAGAGCAGCACCAGAAGCCTCTGTCTGCAGCAGGAGCCATTTCCCTCAGCACCAGGACACAGGGGCAGCTGAGCACGGGGCAGCAGCTCGGTGCTGCTGCTGCTGCACAGCTCAGCTCAGCCACAGGCAGCCAAAAACACCTTCACACAGCTGAACACAGCTCCTCTCCTGCCTCTGCTGTGAGGTTTGAACAGGAGCGGGCTGGCCCTGGGAGCACCCACGCAGCGTGGGCACCGCTGCCTGCAGAGCAGAGTCAGGGCCCGGCCCCAAACACCCTCTGCTCTGCAGCCCCAGCAGGGCAACACCGACCCTGCTCATCCAAAAGCATCCTACACACAGGCACTGAGTGATCTGAAGGACAGAAACTCGAGCCTGGCTGAAAACCAAAATTTTTTGAAATCAAGAATTCTACTTTTATTTTTTTTTCTTTTTTCAGTAATTTTTGTATTTCTATTTCCCTCCAGGACTCACAACTGCAATGTTCTACACAAAAATCTGACATTTAGGCACTACAAATGTATGTTTTAGGTGATTTAGCTTTCTCTCACAGGCAGTGGGGTTTCTCCTGGAGAGGCAGAAGAAAGGGCTGAGCTCACCTTGCTTCAGCTTTTCACTGAAGGACTGTAACGCCTTCACTGTAACAATTCACTCCTTTGTAAAGCCAAAGTTGCCAAAACAAGCTCTTCTGGAAACTAAAATATTTTCAAGGTATTGGTTTATTTCATTTTCACGTTTGTGGTTTTTTCACTGATAGAAATTGACCAGGCAAGGAAAGAGCAGCAGGTCCTGGGAAGGATATTCACCATGAGGAAACCACAAATGTTCCTGTTTTCGCTTTCTCAATGTAAGTATTTGCTTTGTGCTGTTTGCTGGGGCCTTGGGTCAGCTGTGGGGTTTATTTCCCCCTGTGCATGGAAAACATTTTATTCCATCAAATCCCGGATGCCTCCATCGCAGAAGATGCCTGCTGGATGGATAAATCCTTTCTCCAGCCCAGGTGTTCAGGCTGGAGCTGTCAGAGAGCTGCTGCCTCCCCTTGCACACCTGGACAGGAGCATCCCGGGAAGTTCCATCAGGAGCCAGGAATGCTGCACTGAGACAGTGAGTGGTGGTGCCACAGTGTGAGAGAGAGAGAGATTTTCCGAAATCTGACTAACTTCAGTTCACTTCATTACAGGAAAACATGACTGACACAAAGCAAATTTTCTCCTGATTTGTGTTTTGGGGTTTTTTGTCTTTTCCTTATGTTTTCAAGCGTTTCCCTTCTCCACTGTCACTGAAGCTGTGGAGTGAGGCATTTTATTTACATGGCTAGAATAGGCTAATTATCTTTCCTTATACATTTCTAAACAAACCATCCATTTTAATTGGATTATGTAAGGAATTGGACAGCAGGGTGCCAGGCACACCCGGCAGATGAAAGGCTGGCTCCTTCAAAGCATCCAGCTCCTCTAGAGAAGCACAGGAAAATACAGGGGGAAGAGGAAGCACAGGACAATACAGGACAAGAACAGCCCACCACAAACCAGTACTGCCAAGGGATTGCTCCCAGACTTCCAAGTAATTCCCTACTCTCCAGAACTGTAACACTCCTGGTTTGGCCAGCACTGTGTTTGGGAAACACTGATTTTTTTTTTCTTCTTCTTCTTCTTTTTTTGCCCATTATCACACAGGAAAAGAAACTCTTGATTTTCCTCAATCTCTCCATTAGGATCATTCCCCCTGCTTTGAGTTATTCCCTTCCTGGTTTGTTTCTGAGACAATCTGCTCAGTGTTTGACCCTCACCCCCAGCTCTTGGGACTTCTCTCTCACCTGGGGCTTTTCTCCCTGGCTTCCTCCACTTGCAAGAGGTTTTGCAGCTTCTGGGGCTTATCCAAGGCTCCAGGATGTTCTGTGGGGCCTCTGCTCCCCTCCTGGAGAAACCACAGTCCCTCACAGCACATACCTTTAAAAACAGCCCCTAATTGACAGAGCTTTATTCCCTCTTCATCACTCAGGAGAGAATCTTCCAGCTGGCAGGGACCTGCAGTGTTCACCCAGCCCCCTGCCTGACCCCTCCAGGGCTGACCAAAAGCTCAAAAGTTGCTGTGGACATTGTCTGGATGCTTCTGCACCACGGACAGGCCTGGGGCATCGTCCACCTCTGCAGGGATCCTGCTCCAGCCGCCCCCAGGCGGGAGCCATTGGCCCCTTTGCTTTCCAAATACCTGCAAAATAAATATTTTACAGAGCAAACATCCACGTTGGGAAAACCCAGCTGCACTTTTTGGGCTGGGGACAGGAGAGGAAGCGCCTCGTTTCCATCGCTGTGCGGGGCCCGGTCTAACCCAACTGGTTTGTGTTCCCTGCCTTGTCCTCCATGAGGCACATTCCAGGCTGGATGTCCTGAGGAAAGGTATCCCTGAGTCTGTTTTAAAATCCCCTCCTGCAGGGGCCTGGCAGGGCTAGCACTGCCTTCCCAGGCTGCTGTGTGCTGGTCAGCAGCTGCAATAATTTGGTGATTTATTAAAATGTCTTGCAAACCAATTTGCAGCAGGTGAATGATTGCTCTGCTCGAAAGCCTTCCATTTTCCTTCCTTATTTTTCAGGGCAGATACTTATTACAATACAGGTTATTAAACATCAAAGGTTTACCTTGTCTTGAGACAATTTAACTTCTTTTAGAGGCCTATAAATGCTTTATTGTGCATGGTTCTGAATAAATATTCAATTGTAGGTGAGATCAGGACTCGTGCTGGAAGTCACAGAGCTGCTGGAGCAGGGCCTTGTGTGCCACCCTCGGAGAGCTCTGATGGAGCTGTCACCTTCCTCTCCTCACCTCTTGTCACGTAAGGGCCATCGTCCAAAGTGTCCTGCTTGTCTCAGCTGCGTGTGGAGAGCCACAATCAGGATCAGCTCACAGGGACCACGTCTGGCTGCCAGGGAGGAGTGGAAACGCCTTGGAGATCCCCAGGGATGCTTCCCTGAGCAGCCCTCTCAGAGCCTGGGGGTGCCAAGGCAGCCAACCTGAGCCCCCCTTGACCCCTGTCCCCAAGTGCCACATCCACAGGAATTTTAAATCCTTCCAGGGATGGGGACTCCAGCATGGCCCTGGGCAGCTGTGCCAGGCTGGGGAGCCTTTCCTGGAAGGAATTTTCCCAATATCCACCCTGAGCCTCCCCTGGCCCAGGCTGAGACCGTTCCCTCTCCTCCTGTCCCTGTTCCCTGGGAGCAGAGCCTGACCCCCCCCAGCTGCCCCCTCCTGTCAGGGACTTGTGCAGAGCCACAAGGTCCCCCCTGAGCCTCCTTTTCTCCAGGAGAACACAGGGAAGCTCAGTAGGAAGAACGAGGTGTGCCACATGCTGTAGGTGCTTTCTGAGCCCCCTGCCACACAGATCTGCAGCGGGGACATGTCAGGTGCCCCACGCTCTCCCTGATGTGGCCCTGCAGGAAACGGATCCCTGAGCTCTCCTCGAGGGGAGAGGAAGCAGAACGGAGAAGCAGAGGAGGAGCCCTGGCTGGTGCTGGTTGGAGCTGAAACCCCTCTGCACAGAAGAGTCACCTGAAAAGCAGCCGTGTCCCCGAGGGTGGCCAGCCACGGTCACAGCCTCCTCCAGCATTAGCCAAGTGCTCAGGGAGCAATTTTGTTCCAAAGCTACCCTCATTTTCAATCGGGCCATTTCTGCCCTCCTGTTCACAAGGACTGTGAAAGGACAGCAGGTGACAGAACCCATTCTTCCAAAGCTGATTTAAATAGGAGAGTGAGGACTGCCACCCTCTCTGCCTCATAACCTCATAACCCACTGCTGGGCCTGGCACTCACCTGGCTCCAGCTGCTCAAACGGTTCTGAAAAATGTGAAGGAAATTCTCCTTCCCTCGAGGTGTTTGGGGAATGGTCTGCACTCGGTGCCTTCCCTCACTGGAGGAAAAGGGCAATGCTCCCATGTCCAGCACTTGCCCCCTGCCCTCCCTGCAAGCAGGAAGGTTCTCGTGTTCTGATCTGGAATTCTGATTTCTCTCAGGGGAAGAAATCACCCCAGAAAGGGAGTTAGTTCCAGAGAGGGAATGTCCAGTTAATTGCTGACCACTGGAGCTGAGAAAGCTGGAGAGGACTTGTCAGCACCATGGGGATCATCCATCAGCTGGGACACTCCAGGCGGGCGCTGATGGACCTGAGTGGGGCTGTGTGAGGGCTGGATGGGGATAGCAGGGTCCTGGTCCTGCCCAGAACCTCCCACCCCTCTCCCTCTCCAGGAGAGTTTCCCTCCCATCCCAGCCTGGGCCCAGCAGGCTCCTCTCTCTCACCCCCAGGGCACAGCAGAGACCGTGGGAGTTAAAAGCACCAAACCAGCAAAAGCAGGACCAGAAGTGAATAACGAGAGCAATGATTATGTCTGAGCTCTCAGTGCACGTGTGTTTCCCGTGCCTTCCCCCAAGCCGAGCGACTGCACGGTGGGAAATTGCCGAGTGCTTTTCCTCTCTGGAACACACAATGCCGGGCTCAGGGAACACTGTCACCGATCCCTTTTATTTCCTGGGTTTCAAACCACCCAGCAAAGCCTTTCGGCTGTCTGCATGGCTCCTCTGCTCCACGGGGAGCCCCATAAACACCTCAGAGCACTCATCAAGCTCCAGGCAATTTCCCAAAGAGCTTTTCCCGGCTCCCAGGGGCTGTAGGAGGACGAGGCCTCTCGCGCTCGGGGCCGTGGTCAGCTGGGCAGTGCCGTCCCCTGGCCCCGGGGCAGTGGGCACACACCAGCCCTGCTCATGCAGGGACACTTGCAGCGAGATCCGAGAGTTTTCCGTGACTCTTGCTTAGGAACCAGTCCCAGATCCACGGAATCACGGCGTGCTTTGGGTGAAGGGACCTTAAGGATGCCCTTCCAGCCAGGCCAGTCTGACTCAGTGGCTCTTCTCAGCCCGTGTCCCTCAGAGCCTGCATCCTGCTGACAGCACTGGCATTTCTGATATCCTGCATTTCTGATAACGCATCAGGGACCAAACCTGCACACGATAACAGAGCCAAACCAGCCCCCGCTCCCAGCACAGCCGGCGTTTGCATTACAGCTCTCCCAGGTGCAGGAAAACTCCTGCAAAATCCTCTGAAGTGCAAATAACCCTTTCAAAAGGCTGTTTGGATGGTTTGAGCACTGCCCTCGTGAGAAGGGACACGTTCTGCCAGTGGTGTGTGAGCACAGGCAGAGAAAACCTGAATTTCTCTTCAAACACAAGCTCCTGGCCCTGCCTGTGCTGCCACCTCCGAGCCACATTTGCGTTCCACAGCCGCAGTAGCGTCCATGTCCTGATCCCTGCTCCTGATGGGGACGGCTCTCCACGGAACCCGAAACCTGCTCTGTGTCCCTGGCACCACGGAAACATCATCCCACGGCCAGGAGAGCAGCAGTGCCAGGAGAGAGAGCCATAGGAGAGAGCCGTGGGATAGAGCTGTGGGACAGAGCTGTGGGATAGAGCCTTGGGATAGAGCTGTGGGATAGAGCTGTGGGATAGAGCTATGGGATAGAGCAGTGGGACAGAGCTGTGGGATAGAGCCTTGGGATAGAGCTGTGGGATAGAGCCTTGGGATAGAGCTATGGGATAGAGCAGTGGGACAGAGCTGTGGGATAGTGCCATGGGATAGAGCTGTGGGATAGAGCTGTGGGATAGAGCTGTGGGATAGAGCCGTGGGATAGAGCCTTGGGATAGAGCCTTGGGATAGAGCTGTGGGACAGAGCTGTGGGATAGAGCTGTGGGATAGAGCCATGGGATAGAGCCTTGGGATAGAGCTATGGGACAGAGCTGTGGGATAGAGCCTTGGGATAGAGCTGTGGGATAGAGCTGTGGGATAGAGCTGTGGGATAGAGCTGTGGGACAGAGCTGTGGGATAGAGCAGTGGGATAGAGCAGTGGGATAGAGCCATGGGATAGAGCTGTGGGATAGAGCCATGGGACAGAGCTGTGACAGCCTCTCCACAACACAGACCTGTGAGCCCTGGCTGGGCTCGAGCTGAGGGGTTTGAGCCATGAGGGGATGATTTTTTCCCTTTGCTGCTTCACCTGGAGCACTCAGGCGAGGCCTGGCTGTGCCCTCTCCCATGCTGAGCCAGGCCGGGGGCTTGCACTGCAGGGGAAATTTGCTCCTTTCTGACTCTAAGGATCAGTTTAGCTCCAGTGCTTTGTGAACCATCTCCTGATGTTTAACCCACACCCAGTGGCTGAGCTGAATCCATCAGGTGCTTTTCCAGGGCATTGCTGGTCGTGGCTGCTCTTCTGCTCCATTCTGTTTTCTGCAGCTGCCATGCAGCAGGGATTGACTGGTACAATGCCAGAAAAGCTTCCAAGCCCCAAAATTCAGTGACTGAACACAGACAAGTCTGAAATCTTGCCCAGCATGAGCAAGCACCATGTTTTCCTCGATCTGTGCCCACAGAGGATGCAGGGAATTCATGGATACAGGGCTGGCAGCAGCCAGGCCCTGGCAGAGCAGGACCTGGGCTATTGGGGCTCATGAACTCAGCCCAAACAAGCCCCAGCTCCCAGAGCTGGGTGGGGCTCATTTCCCAGGCAGTTCAAACTAATCCATGGTGCTCCTGCCCCCATCCCACCCTTCTCTCCCCTCGCTGGCTCTGACAAACCCAGCTCAGCCCAGAGACCTGGAGATGAGCCCAGACTCACCCCAGTGCCCCCAGCACCCTGGGCCTCCCTGGCATGGGCGAGGCTGGGGGCAGGAGGGCAGCACCGATCCCAGGTTGGATCCCCTTTGGCTTCTGGCACGAAAATCCAGGTCTGCAGACTCTGACATCCTCATTCCTGCAGCCTCCGAGCCAGGGAGCTGCAGGTAACCAGGAAAATGGGTCACTCCTTGCTCCAGGTGCTTGTGTGTGAAACCACGGCTGGGAGAACAGAATAAAGCTGCAGAAGAGGGAGGGAGGGAGGGGGGAACAAGACCAGCAGGGTGAGGCACTGTGGGCCCCTTATCAACTGATAATTTCCCCTGCTATGTTACTTGTGCACAAACCTTCACAGCACAGCCACGTCCTTGTCCGTGTGAGCCAGGACCAGACAAATAAAAAGGGAGGAATTCTGGCCTGTGTGGCATTTGGGAATACGGCTCAGGGGTGAGTGTGCTCGTGCTGGGCTGATGCTCTGGAGGTTGCTTCCAACCTTGCTGGTTCCGTGATTCTGTGACCTTGATCCCTTTGCCACGGGAACAGAGATGTGGTGGAAAAGGGAAGTTCAGCAGGGATTCCTGGTGCTTGCTGTGCCCATGGCTGTGTCCGTGGGCTGGGGACATCAGGCAATGAACAGCCTCAGTTCCAGGCAGGAAATATCCCGGTGCCTAATCCAAGATGGGCTTTGACGAATGGCAAATGCCCCCAATCCCCTCAGCCCCATCGCTTTCCCCATGTCCCTCCTGTGAGAATGCTGATCCCTCCCAGCCCCTGGGGCTGTGCCACCCTGGAGCTCTGTGCCCTTTCCTCTGCCAAAGAGCAGTTTTCACTGGGAATGGCAATTCCACGTGTGGATGTATTGCTTTCAAGAGAAATCATATTTAAAGAGTGCCATCCCTTAGTGATCATCTGTGGAATATCCATTACCCGCCCAGAGAGCAGAAAATGTGATGTAAGTTCCTTGAATGAGAGAAACTCGGTAGCTCTGAGTCCCAGCCCTTTGGAGTGATATTCCCACCAGGATTCCACATCCGACCTGCCCCGTGGGGCTGCTCCGGTCTGAATCCCGTGCTGGTCACTGGGGCAGCAGCATCCCACTGGGGGGGATTTGGGCACAGGGGAGAGCTCGGCCCTCCCACAGAGCCAGGGCTCAGCCAGGGCTGGCACCCAAACCTTTGAGAGCTGCTGCTGCTTGTACCTGTCCCGAGGAGCTCCTGGAGCAGGGGAGCACCCCAGAGCCCTGACTTTTCCAGAAGTTATCCCCTTGCAGGGCCTGAAGGGGCTCCAGGAGAGCTGGAGAGGGACTGGGGACAAGGATGGAGGGAGGCATTTAAGGCTCAAAGCGCCCTTTGGAGCCCGGCTGAGCAGTGCTGGTGCCTGCCACCACCCCAGGCAGCCCTGGCTGCTCGGGCAGGTCTCTGAGCTCAGGAATTCAGAGTTTTGCTGTGCTTCCCTGGGGAAGGGTCACACTTCCCAGGGACAGCTCACAGTTCGAGTGTTGCTGTAAGCAGCTCGCCACATTACAAAGTTCTTAGTTCACATGAGGAAATTATTGTCTTTTCAAGTATCACAATGTTGGGCTGGATTTTCTCTTCATGGTCAGTGACATTTTTAATTGCATTTTGTGCAATGTGGAACCCCAGAATGGTTTGAATTGGGAGGGACCTTAAATCCCACCCATCCCACCCCTGCCACGGCAGGGACACCTCCCACTGCCCCAGGCTGCTCCAAGCCCCAGTGCCCAGCCTGGCCTTGGGCACTGCCAGGGATCCAGGGGCAGCCACAGCAGCTCTGGGCACCCCGTGCCAGGGCCTCCCAGGGAAGGATTCCTCCCCAATATCTGCTCTGATGTCACCCAGTCATTCATCTGTGCTACTGTTGTGCAACTGCCAAATTAAGAACTCTTTAATAATTCAGATTTATTACCTGTGGTTTCTCTTGACCAAACAGGAAAGATTCTCTAAGCAGGTAATTGGGTATGAAGCCTAACTGAGCTGTATTTATTTCTCTTTAATTGCAGCTGAATGATTGGAAATGCTGCTCAGTCTGTTGTGCTGCGCTCTGCTCTGTACAGCCTCAAACCATGATGGGCTATGATTTTATAAAGCTCACACCCTCCTAGGATAACGAGGCTCATCCTTATCTCTCCCACTCTCATTGCTATGCTCTCTTTTCTGAATCAATAACTTTGATGTGTGTTTGTTTGCACACTTTTATGCCTTGTGAGTGATCTCTGGTTTTTTAACTTTAAATTCCTAATTTTTAATGAGTATAATGAGCAGGATGTGCCGTTTTCTACACAGACACGTATAACTCAAATGTGCTGTAATGCACTCTGGAATGGAAATGTGTTCTACAGATGGCCTAAAACCAGGATCTATTTCCTTCTGCTTTCATCAGAGAGAAATAATTTTCTATTTGACTGATAATTGACTCAACTGCCCAGAAATTGCTTAATTGAATCTTTTCTCCACTCTCCTTAAGCATAAAAAATCCACTTTCCCATGAACCTGCACTGGCCATTTGGGGGCCTCAGTGATTTATGTCCCCTGGTGCCACCTGACCTTGCCTCTGAATCCGTGCCCTGAAAGCCACCTCCTCTCCTCTCCTCTCCTCTCCTCTCCTCTCCTCTCCTCTCCTCTCCTCTCCTCTCCTCTCCTCTCCTCTCCTCTCCTCTCCTCTCCTCTCCTCTCCTCTCCTCTCCTCTCCTCTCCTCTCCTCTCCTCTCCTCTCTCTCTCCTCTCCCTCTCCTCTCCTCTCCTCTCCTCTCCTCTCCTCTCCTCTCCTCTCCTCCTTTCCTCTCCTCTCCTCTCCTCTCCTTCTCCTCTCCCTCCTCTCCTCTTCCTCTCCTCTCCTCTCCTCTCCTCTCCTCTCCTCTCCTCTCTCTCCTCTCCTCTCCTCTCCCTCTCCTTCCTCTCTCTCCTCTCCTCTCCTCTCCTCTACTCTCCTCTCCTCTCCTCTCCTCTCCTCTCCTCTCCTCTCCTCTCCTCTCCTCTCCTCTCCTCTCCTCTCCTCTCCTCTCCTCCTCTTCCATCACCCCTGAACCCCCGAGGCAAAGGGAGCCTGAATGGATGGAGCACCAGGGAGCTGCTGGATGAATCCCAAGCAGCTCGTTGCTGGCTGCCTGCAACCCTCTGGATTCCCAGAGACACAGCACAAAGCTGTGCACAATCAGCTCCTTCTCCTGCATTATTTATTATTCATCCCCTCTCCCGGGAGCGGGGATGCTGAATGTGTCAGGCTGGCGCTTTGTAGGACACGAGAAGCGTTTCGTCATTGAAGATATTCTCACTCTCCTCCCCTTGAAGACAAACACATCGAGAGGAAAATTTCCAGTAGCAGGAGGACCTGTAGCCAGGATTGACTCAAGGAACACAGGTCACATCCCTACAAACATTGTCTGCAAAATGAGATCAGTTCCGGATTTCCTGCCCTTGAAAGGACAGAGCTGGCAACACCTCTTGGGTCTGAACTGACACTGAGAGGACCTTGTTCCCTTTTGCTGCAATGTTTCCTCTTCCCATTCTGAGGAATTCCCAGTGTTCCAGGACAGTGCAGTGTCCCGGGAGTACCTGACACCACAGCCAGGTCCCAGGTGGGCAGGGATGGGCTGGCTCCTCCCAAGCCTGGCAGCACAAGACATTCCCAAGCTCCCGAGCACTTCCCTGCTGGGAACAGGACGAGAGCACTTGGCCTCAGCCTGCCCAGGGAGCTTTGGAGTCCCCATCCCTGGAGGTGTCCCAGGAAGGCCTGGACGTGGCACTCAGGGTTCTGGGCTGGGGAAAAGGTGGGGATTGGGCACAGCTTGGATTCCATGATCCTGGAGGGCTTTTCCAGCCTCAGGAATTCTGGGATTCTGTTCTCTGATTCTATGAACCAGGTGCTGTCCCAGCACTCCCAGTCTGTGGAGGAAGAGCCAAGAGGCTGCTCTTGCCTGGGTGGGAGATTGTTCAGTTATGGACTCTTTCCAGAGCCACGGGAATCACCAATCCTGCACTGCTCCCTGCAAGAGTCGTCAGAGGTGACGTGGGACAGCCTGGGGATGTGCCTGGTGCTCGAACCACCAGTGGCACCAAACCCAGCCACGGCAGAGGCATTCTGAAACTCATGGATTAAACTGAAAAAGAGCAGGGATAGGTGGGATATTGGGAAGGAATTCCTGGCTGGGAGGGTGGGCAGGCCCTGGCACAGGGTGCCCAGAGCAGCTGTGGCTGCCCCTGGATCCCTGGCAGTGCCCAAGGCCAGGCTGGACATTGGGGCTTGGAGCAGCCTGGGACAGTGGGAGGTGTCCCTGCCATGGGAAAGCTCTTGAGAATCCTGGGGGAAAAACTCCTGCTGAAGTGGGAATTGCCCAGTGGCTCAGAGAGCAGCCAGCAGTGCCCCAGTGTCCTGTCAGGGATGTGTGGCACCAGTGGGAGCAGTGCCATGCCCAAGGCAAACATCTCCTTTTGTAAATGAAACTGAAAAATTGGGACGCTGCAGAAAAGAACCAGAAAAGAATAATTTGGAGCTGAATGAAACGCCTGACAGTACAAATCTGTAGAGCTCGATATATAAAAGTACCAGAAAAAGAGCGCGGCATGACAGGATCATCATGGCAAGCTTTCAAAGGAGCAAAATCCATTTCCTGGCCCTTTCCCCGTCTGGGAGAGGCAAAACAAGGAGCAGCTCCTGACAGCTGGCACGTGAATCAGGCTCTGCAGAGTGCAGGAGACCCAGCAGCAGAGCTGGCCTCGCATTTTCACTCATGTGAGCCTGGGAGGAGGAGCAGGACAAGACCTGTCCCCTATCCCAATGGAATAAGGGTTTGTCCAACCTTGGGGTTGTCACACTCTTGTCACCACTCGAGAGGAACCCCAAGAAGATGATGCTTTGGCTTGTTGCCTGTGTCACCCTGGAGATCCTGTCCCCACCACCTGGCCCACCCAGCCTCCAGGAGCAAGAAGGAGAGTGAAGGAAATAAAACCCAGAGGGAAAGCCACTGTGTCTGCAGGTGCTTTGAGGCCCTCAGAAGTGCTCTGCAGGAGCTGTCCCGTTGGCCACGTCCCCTCAGAAGCCCAACATCACTCACAGCTCTCCCTGGCAATGAACGGCAGAGCTCCAGGGGAGAGAAGGAACGGGACCAAAACGGGACTTGTTTTATGCTGTTGGCAGTCAGATCCTGGTGGCGAGGGGCAGCAGGGATGTCTCCAGCTCTTCCGCTGACCTTGGTCTATTCCCGGAGAGGAGCACAACTTCCCTGTGCCCAAAAGGGTGTTCCAGCGGAAGAACAGGGGATGTCAGGACATATTAAACCACAGCGTTGCCAGGAGCTAAATAAAGGGAGGACAGCCTTTATTTTATTATTTCCTCACTGCTGCTCCATGCGTGTGTCTGGGAGGAGCAGCCAGGGCAGCAGGAGGCTCTGTGGGAGCAGGGACACAGAGCTTGCCCCTGCTTCTGCCCACACTCCCATCTCCAGCTCAGCCAAGGTCCCACAGATTTGTTTTTGCACATGCCATCGGCCTGGCAGGATCAACCAGCACAAAGACAGGGCAAAGGTGTCACCTGCAGCCAGGATGGCTGGAAATCACACATAAATATCCATGTCTGCACGAAAAAGTGCATCAATTAAAATAGTGGCAGAGCACAAGGGAGCACTAAATTGCCCATTTTTTGCATGGTAAGACTGGGAGAGGATTCTCCCTTCCTACAGAATCCTGTCCAGCCAAGATCCCTGGTTGGAATTGCGAGCGCTGTGAGTTGTTGAGGCAGCTCAGCAGTTTTGTGCTCGGCCGTGGCTGCCGTGCCCGTGTGGGGCTGGCTGTGGGGCTGGCTGTGGGGCTGGCTCTGTGGGGCTGGCTGTGGGGCTGGCTGTGGGGCTGGCTCTGGGGCTGGCACTGTGCCCCCCGGCCGTGCTGCCGTGCCCGTGTGGGGCTGGCTGTGGGGCTGGCTCTGTGGGGCTGGTTCTGTGGGGCTGGCACTGCGGGGAGCGCTGCTGGGGCCAGCCAAGGTGAGACATCAGCAAAGGCTGCTGAGACACCGAGCCCGCAGCAGGGCCCGGCCAGGAGCTGCTGGTCCCCAGGACAAGGAAAGCGGCACGGGAACCGCGGCTGGAGCCGAGCCGGCAGCTCCGGACGATGCTCCACCAACCCTCCTCCTCCTCCCGGGCAGCAGGGGAAGGCTGGTAACCATGGCAATGGGCAAACAGGGCTAATCCCAGCCAAGCGCACCTCTCGCCCTCGCCTGAGAAATGTGTTATTTGGACAGCTTTAAGGTGTGTGTAAGAAAGGCTTAAAAGCTTCTGGTCACTGAGTGCTGCCCCGGACCTGCCATTGACTGGTTTTCTGGTTAATTGACTGGGTTTCTTGTTACCTTTTTTCCTTTGAAACCCTTTCTGGTCATCCCTGGCTGTTCTTCAAAGAGCAGCTTTGTGACTTCTGCAAATCTGCTGCTGCCTCTTTTGCTCCCCCTCTCCTGCGTTGCTCCCAGCCCGGTCCAGCAGCCTCCAGCACTGGACAGGACCTGTGCTGCTCTGAACCTGCCCTCAGACAGGACCTGTGCTGCTCTGAACCTGCCCTCGGACAGGACCTGTGCTGCTCCAAACCTGCCCTCGGACAGGACCTGTGCTGCTCCAAACCTGCCCTCGGACAGGACCTGTGCTGCTCTGAACCTGCCCTCAGACAGGACCTGTGCTCCTCCAAACCTGCCCTCAGACAGGACCTGTGCTGCTCCAAACCTGCCCTCAGACAGGACCTGTGCTGCTCTGAACCTGCCCTCAGACAGGACCTGTGCTGCTCCAAACCTGCCCTCGGACAGGACCTGTGCTGCTCCAAACCTGCCCCCGGACAGGACCTGTGCTGCTCCAAACCTGCCCCCGGACAGGACCTGTGCTGCTCCAAACCTGCCCCCGGACAGGACCTGTGCTGCTCCGAACCTGCCCCTGGACAGGACCTGTGCTGCTCCAAACCTGCCCTCAGACAGGACCTGTGCTGCTCCAAACCTGCCCTCGGACAGGACCCAGGGTTTGCTTTCCTCCCACGCCCCTGTTATTTCAGCAGTTTTGGGGGAATCTGCTCAAAGACTTCAGGTGAATTATATCATCCAGGGACATGGTCCCTTTCCTAGGACCTCACTGAAATATTCAGATATTTCCCTTAGATTGATTGCAAGCCACTGACTTGAAATCACAGTCACTGAGGCTGGAAAAGTCCTCCAAAACTCAAGTCCAACCTTTGCCTGACTTCTGTGGGGACATTTTGTCAACTCTCTTTGCCGTCGCCCCCTGAGCAGCACAGACTGGGTGTTATCTCTACTGGCAGCCCTCCTTTAGGTCACTTTGCAGTGTTCCAAGGTGAAACTCTGACACCCTAATTCTCTGTAGATGCCTAAAGATTTGGGACCATTAACTCTCATTTACTGACTCTCAGCTCTGTGGAGAACCAGATGCTTTTCAGTGAAAATCTCCACGTTCTTATCAGTAGTTTGAGTAGTTCTTACTACAAGTCCTAAACTTCTCTCTCTAATATGAACCAAATTTTGGACCAAGAGAGGTGCTAAAATGAAGGCGCTTCATTTGTAAAGGTATTTTTCATAGTAGTTTTTATTTTGTTTACTTTGAATCACAGAATCCTTTGGGCTGGAAAAGCCCTCTGAGATCGAGTTCAGCCCTTCCACAGCCCTGCCCAGGCCACACTGACCCCTGTCCCCAGGTGCCACATCCACAGGGCTTTAAATCCCCCCAGGGATGGGGACTCCAGCCCTGCCCCGTGCAGCTGTGCCAGGCTGGGCAGCCCTTTCCAGGAAGGAATTCTCCCAATATCAAAGCCCTGGTGCTCTGCAGGGTGTAAAACAGTTAAACTCAGCTGTGAAATCTGCTGCAGACACGATCCCAGCTCCCAGAGCCAGTGCTGAGCAGGGATTACAGGGATATTTGTATTTATAACAGCTCCTGGGTGAAAACTGAATACTTTGTCATTTTTCCATCAAACTTCTAGTTATGTTTATTCTCCAACAGTAATGTTTTACTACAGCACAGATTTGCAGTTTCCCTGAGCTGGCTGCCTTTAACAGCCAGCATTTGCGTGAATTCCCTGCATCGACATCCATATTTTTATATATATAATAAAGCAAACCACTGAAGGATCATCTAAACTTTATTTACTGTGGCCATGCTGCAATATTTAGGTCTGCTGAAATCGTTAGGGCATTTTAATTGTGTTATCAGAGCACAGCCAAAGCAGCAGATCCCATTTCCAAAGAACATGGACACAGATGAAACTGCCGAATATAACTTGAATATTTACTGAGTATTAAATCTGTTACAGGAGGGCTTTGACTGCTGATAATTTGCTTAAAAAAAAATTAAAATTTGAAATTAACAACTGATGTCCTCTAGAAATTAAAGCCTGGGACTCTGTGGTTTTAGTTTGCTTTTGTCATGGGAAACATTGGTCTTTCAATGAGAAACAATATATTCCTTACTCGATTTCCCAGTTAATTTTGCAGTCAAACTCGGTGGTTGTGGCTCTGTTATTGTCCAAAAGCCATTAAACCATCGGAGGACTCCATTACAGAGCACAGATCTTTCTTCCTTTCTTCCCTTTTTCATTTTGGCTGCCCCTGGACCCCTGGAAGTGCTCCAGACCAGGTTGGATGGGGTTTGGAGCAGCCTGCACTAGTGGGAGGTGTCCCCTTGGGTGGCTGCTGCCCTCCCACAGTGGTGGGGTCCAGATGCTCCCTCCTGCCAGGCAGGATCCCTCTGAGCTGCTCCTCAGGGAAGAGAATTCTCCAGAGTGATGTGGCTGCTCATGGCTGTTGTTGGTCACTTCCCGAGCAGGCAGAGGGCAACTGCCCCGACCTGCTCTGCATTTTATTTCAGGCATCTTTTGAAGCATTAAACCTGTGAGGAATTAGAGATCTCTGTGGTGTGCTTTTCCCTCTGTGTGAATCAGGGAACTGGGAATTACCCAGAACGTCGCTATGGCTTCATAACGTGTCTGACTGAAAGGGAAAGAGAAGATGCTGGAACTGCACATGAACATCTGTGGTGTTCTCTTCCTCTGGCCAAGAGAGAAGAAAGAGAACCAAGTGTCAGCAGCCAGGAAGATGTCCCCGTGCAGGAAGGCTTCCCCTCCTCACAGGCTGAAGCTCAGCCTGGATTTGCTGTGCTGCTGGAAGCGGAGCTGGCAGTGTCCCCTGGCTGCAGGGAGCCCGGGTTTGTCCATGGAGCTCACGCTGGGGACGCTGCTCCAGCCGGTTTATGTGCAGGCAGAGATCCAAGTGAAGCTAAATCTGTGTAATTGATTTCATTACAAAACTAATTCCTGACCAGCCCAGCTGCTGCAAGCAGAGCCGAGGCACCGGGAGCCAGGTGTCACCTGGGCCCTGTGACACTCCACAGCTCAGCCCCGAGCTTTACACAGTCCTGGGAACGGGAAATGGCTCCATGGGCTGCACACAGACCAAACTGGCTCCATGGACTGCACACAGACCAAACTGGCTCCGTGGGCTGCACACAGACCAAACTGGCTCCATGGACTGCAAACAGACCAAACTGGCTCCATGGAACAGAGCTGGGCAGCAGAGGAGGGAGCAGCGAGCACAACCTCCCTGCCCTGGCCACAGGCGCCGTGGGATCACCGCCCTGGTGGGGCTGGAAAACCCTTCAGGATCACCAGCACCAAGCTCCCGAGCCCGGGGTCAAATCTGTCCCTTGCTGTTATTCACAGCAGGAAGGGGTGAGGGGAAGAGCCTGTTCTCCTGCAGATCCACACAGAAAGGGAGAAAAGGGGAGAACAAAGGGAGAGCGGGGCCCAGGAAGGAGCCCCTGGCCAGGAGCTGCTGTGGCCCATTCCATCCTGGGGATGCACCGCCTGCCTTCTGGACTGTGCACAGCAGCAGCCTGGGAGGGAGGAATCAGCCCCATCCCGGAGGTTCAGCCTCAGGTGAGCACTCCTGCACTCCTCTGCTTTCCCCGCAGAGGCTCCTGAGGCTGGTGGCGAGCTTGGGGGGCCCTGGGAGCCCCACGTCCTCCCCATTGCTCTGAAATGCTGTAGGACTCCAGCTCTGCTCACCAGAGATGGTTCCTGGCGCCCTGGAGACTTAAACCTTTCAAAATGCTTTAGTGCCCCTTTTTTCTTAAACCTCTCACCAGTACACAAGGGCAGATTTTTGTTTGCTCTTTCATTTATCCTGTTTTTCTCTGTTTCTTGATTTTGAAGGCATTATTGCTGGCACTTCCTAACAGAGTCCCAGTTACAGCCCTGAGTGCTCTCACCAGCCACTGGGTGAGGTTCAAGTATTTTGACACCGAGACTATCCAGGATGCGGGAGTTTCCAGTCCCGGCTATTTTCTTGATGGAGCACTTTAACAATCTCGCTAAGTGCCCTCCTAAGTGCTGTCTTGGCACTGGTCAGTGTCTGAGCACAGCCCCTGAAGCAGCGCAATCCAGCCTTTGATCCTGCTCTTCCAGGCACCGTTTCCATTTGGGATCCAGAACCTTGTCACCTTTATTTTCCTTCCTCAAGTACCTTTAGCAAACAGGGGCTGTCCCTGGCTGTGACACGCAGCCAGAGCCGGGCAGCTTCACACAAAGCACTGACACACATCCGGCTCTGCCCGTGGATTTCGGAACTCGATTTCTGCCTTCAGCGTATCCAGAATGTGCAGGGCTCAGAAATATTCCTGTGTAAATGTATATATATACACATGTAAATACGCAAAACATTCACCAGCCTGTCTGGGTGTGAGGCTGAAATCCCCAAAGGGCAGTGGCCGGTCAGGGGCAGAGAGCCCAGCAGGGCTGGGGATGTGCAGGACAAACCTTCCCCCTCCGTCCGCAGGGCTCCAGCCCTTGTTGAAATCCGCCCTTCCGCAGGTGAGGCGCAGCTGCACTGTGCAGGTGAGGTGCTGGATCCCGGGCACAAGCTCGGAGGCATTTTCCCCGGAGTGCGCCCTCCCTTTGCTGCATTTCCTGTGGAAATTCACATCCTTAACGTTGGGAAAACGTACAGTGATATTATTGATCTTGACTAAAGAGCTCATTCACAAATATTTAGAAGCTCAAATGGTGCTTTGTCCATTTATTTCATTTCTAAAGCAGCACGGCAAAAGAAATCTTGATTTTGCAAATGGCTTCTGAAAACATTCCTCTCTTTCTGTATGCCTGTGCTCCTGTATCCCGGTTCCCCTTTGTGCTTTTATTTGAGGATTTATGGCTGCATCCCCATTAGCCACTAATGCCGTGTGCTTCTTTAAGCTCTGTCTGAGCAGCAGCCAAGTGCGACAGGACCGGCCCAGCCCACTGATCAAGGCACTTAAATGGCCACGAGATATCAAATGCATCTGAAAAATTAAACCTTTTATCCTGATTGCGTTTCAGTCGCGTGGAAATTAAAAGGGCATTTGTGCAGTGCTGACTCCAGCACAGCGCCCGGGGGCAGGTCTGAACACGGCTTTAAAAGCGTGGAAACAAGGAAAGAGAGAGAAGAGGCAGAAGAAAGGGAAGGCAAAGCGAGGCAGGAAGGGGCTGTGCAGAAGGAGAGCTCTGCAGGGGGATTTCACAGCTCTTACCAGGGCTCTGATGGCAGGGGCTGCCCAGGGAGGTTTGGAGTGCCCATCCCTGGAGGTGCCCAAGGAATTCCTGGAGGTGGCACTCGGAGCTCTGGGCTGGGGACAAGGTGGGCATCGGGCACAGCTGTGACTCCATGGGCTGGGAGGGCTTTTCCAGCCTCAGGGATTCTGGAATTCTGTAACTTCATGGCCCCTCCATGGTTTTGAACGTGTAAAAAAATGTGTAACCCACCTTTTCCCTAATCTTCTTAGAGACGGATCTCTCCAAATGAATTTTGATAAGAACTGCAAACCAGACGTTAACCAAATCAGAGATGGAATCAATTAAAGGGTATTTTCAGCTTTTGGAGACCCTTGTCCCTTCTTTGAGACAGTTTGTCTTTGCAGGCAGCGAATTAGAGAAATCTCAGGCGTGGACCAGACGATGTCACCGGGCCCTCCAGACATTCCTCTATCCCGTGAATTTGCTGGGAAATGCTGCAGAAGTGTGGCTCCAACCTGCCCAGCTCAGAACTGGACATGAGTGTGACAGGTTCCAGGGATGTCTCAGGTGCCAGGGTGGCAGGAGAGAGACGGTGCAGGGGCAGGGTGTGGGGGTTTGTGGGGAGCAGGAAGGAGGAGCAGCAGTTCCCCAGGAGAGGCTGGGGTGCAGGGATAAGGTGTGGGGGGTTCATGGAGCAGGATGGAGGAGCAGCAGTCCCCCGGGAGAGGTTGGGGTGCAGGGATAGTATCCTGCAGGGGCAGGATGTGGGGGGGGTCGTGGAGCAGCAGCTCTCCAGGAGAGGCTGGGGTGCAGGGATAAGGTGTGGGGGGTTCATGGAGCAGGAAGGAGGAGCAGGATGGAGGAGTAGCAGTTCCCTGGGAGAGAACTGGGGTGCAGGGATAAGGTGTGAGGGATTCATGGAGCAGGATGGAGGAGCAGCAGTGCCCCAGGAGAGGCCAGGGTGCAGGGATAAGGTGTGGGGGTTTGTGGGGAGCAGGATGGAGGAGCAGGATGGAGGAGCAGGAAGGAGGAGCAGGAAGGAGGAGCAGGATGGAGCAGCAGGATGGAGGAGCAGGATGGAGGAGCAGCAGTTCCCCAGGAGAGGCCGGGGTGCAGGGATAAGGTGTGAGGGGTTCATGGAGCAGGAAGGAGGAGCAGGATGGAGCAGCAGGATGAAGGAGCAGGATGGAACAGGATGGAGGAGCAGCAGTCCCCAGGGACAGGCCCAGGCCCGGGCGGGCAGAGCGGACATTTCCTGCACGGATGTGTCCGTGGGGCCGGGTTGGGAACAGGGGAGAGCCGGACACGAGTGTCCAGCAGGGGTTCAGCTCCCCAGTTCAGTGCTCCCTGCTGGGTTCAGGGGCTGGGCTTGGAGCAGGTTTGTGAGAGCAGCAAGGCCAGGGTGCGGTGATTGCCTGCGTGTAGCCAGAGAACAGCAAAATAAAGCCACTTAGTTCCATTTCTTACACACTGCAGCAACGACTGACTTTGAAAAAGCATTGATGGCACCCTCTGAAATCTCCAAAGCCCTCCACAGCCTGGCAGATCCAAAGAATTCAGTTCCAGAAAGGCACTGTTCTTTTTTCCTGATTGCTGTCAAACACGCATTCTGACAGACACAAACAATAAAAAATAATTTAAAAGACAAACAAATACTGCGCATGATAAAAATCCCAACCAAACAAAATTAAAACAAAAACCTGAAAGAAACCCCAAACCAGCCTGCAAAAGCCAGGAACAGTGTAAGGTTTCAGGATAAATGCTTTGTGAAGTGCAGTTTTCAACACGATTAGGACTGGGCTTAAAATCTAAGACCATTAAGGAATTTAAAATACCTGCTTTTCAGCTTGATCCTATGTACTGACACAAATCCCAATTCCTCTGGTTTCTGTGCTCCAGGAGGGGAGAATTACGCTGGATAGCAGGGAAATCCTTTTAATTTTAAAAACATTTCTGGCTGTATGTGACACTGCCATTACCAGAGCCTGGAGGGACACAAGAGCCATGGACCGGGGTCTGCCTTTGGTCAGAAGAACTTCTGAATGTTCTTCCCCAACTTTCCCCTGTGGTTCAAGTCAGATCCTGCTTTTCCAGCTGGGATATAGAACTGTTTTTTTAGAAAGCCAGTTCGTGCACGGGAAATGGAGTCGCAGAAATAAAGGATGTGTGAGTCTGTGCTGAATTCCGTGACCCATCCTAGCAAAAATGAAAGGAAGATCTGGGCGAGCGGGAGCGCGGCAGATAAGGAGGGGAAGCGGGGAGGGGAGCGGCAAGATAGCGCTGTGATGATAACAAGGCTCTGCTCTTCCCTTCAGCGGTTCCTTTGACAGGGACGTGGCGCAGCCTCCCAGAGGATTCAAAGCACCACAACGGCTGCGCTCACACGCTGCACTTGAATGGTGTGTCGTGTTTTGATCTGACTGATGTGGAGCCTGTGGATGATGAATGCTAATTTATAAATTATGGGTTTTTTAATTAGCAGAGAAAATAATTAATGTTACACTGACAGAAATCTCTCTTTATTTCCCTCTCCACTCTTCCCTGCAGATGCCCCAGCCCGGTGCCTGGAGCCGGCCCTCGGGACAGGGCTGGGAGGGCAGGAACAGGACATCACCACCCACCCACGGCCCAGGAAAGGCACAAACAGGGATTTCCATGCCTGTCATTACGGTAATAACTGGATTTTACCAGACGAATAGAACAATTAGATTGGAATCATTTCCCTAAGTGAACCGCACCGCATTACTCAGTGATTAAAGGCAATAAAAGGATTAAAAGGCAATAAATTGTGTGTTATATCCAGAGAGGTGACAGTCCTCTACAGGGGACTTTTCATCTCTTTTCTTTCTCCCAATCTTTCCCAGTAACACTTTTCACTAAATAACATCCTTCAGACCACAAGGACAGCAAAAACTCCCTCCCTGCCCAACCCAAGGCACAGATGTGAAATAATTCTGAGTCTCCATTTGTGCAAATTCTCTACCAAGCTCAGTGAGCCCACCGAAATTTAGTGGCTCTCGGAGCTGAACCTTGTATTCCTCTGTGTCAGGAGCCACATGCACGACCCCACAGAGAGAGAGCTCTGTTTATAGCAGAGTCCGTAACCACGGGGGCATGACGGTACCTGCGAGTAACTGTGCAAAATGAGGCTCTTTTTGCTGAATCCAACAGTGGTTTGATGTATTTTAAGCACTCAAAAATCCCTTTAAACCACTGGATCTAATCAGGATCTTTCTCCAGGGCATGCCAGGTGAATGGGCTGAGCAGCTCTCAGCAAGGACCTCCTCAGCAGTTTTGCCAGGATTGTGATTTAGCTCAGCTTTGGCGTGAGGCAGCATAAGCAAAAGTGCTTTTCTGAATAGCTGCAGGCAAAATACTTCAGAGTGAATCAGGGACAATATTTCAACAGGACCCAAATTCCCAGAAGCATCCTTCCCCTCGCATATCTTCCTGGATTTAGGTTTTTCCACAGACATGGAAACATTTCCTTTCCCAGGGACCCACTCCACCTATGCAGTGCTCCAAAATTATTCCATGTTTCTTTGCATCCCCTAGAACTCATCGTTTGTGAGAAGTGCCATGTTATTTTTATGTTCCCATGTTTTGGGCTGGCTCTTTAGCACAGGGTGCCCGAGTGACCCCCAGACCTGAGGGATTTATCCTCGGTCCCAGCAGGACCCCAGTGCCTGGATGAGTGCCCTGAGGGATGTTCTGTGAGCAGCATCCACCTGCCCAGGGCTGGCCCCTTCCCTGTGCCACCTTTCCCAGCGGGACCCTGCCCAAGTGCTCACAGAGCTCTTCACCTTGGCTGCTCCAGCCCGGGGGAGACAAACAACTCTGCTCTGTGAGCCCTCAGCTCTGCTCTGTGAGCTCCCAGCACGGCTCCGTGGGCCCTCAGCTCTGCTCCGTGAGCCCTCAGCACTGCCCTGTGAGCCCTCAGCACTGCTCCGTGAGCCCTCAGCACTGCCCTGTCAGCCCTCAGCACTGCTCCGTGAGCCCTCAGCACTGCTCCGTGAGCCCTCAGCTCTGCTCCATGAGCTCCCAGCTCTGCTCCGTGAGCCCTCAGCTCTGCTCCATGGGCCCTCAGCCCTGCTCCATAAGCCCTCAGCACTGCTCCGTGAGCCCTCAGCTCTGCTCTGTGGGCCCTCAGCACTGCTCCGTGAGCCCTCAGCTCTGCTCTGTGGGCCCTCAGCACTGCTCCATGAGCCCTCAGCACTGCTCCATGAGCTCCCAGCACTGCTCCATGAGCCCTCAGCTCTGCACTGCTCTGTGAGCCCTCAGCTCTGCTCCGTGAGCCCTCAGCACTGCTCCGTGAGCCCTCAGCACTGCTCCGTGAGCCCTCAGCTCTGCTCCGTGAGCCCTCAGCACTGCTCCGTGAGCCCTCAGCTCTGCTCTGTGGGCCCTCAGCACTGCTCCATGAGCCCTCAGCACTGTTCCGTGAGCCCTCAGCTCTGCTCTGTGGGCCCTCAGCACTGCTCCATGAGCCCTCAGCTCTGCACTGCTCTGTGAGCCCTCAGCTCTGCTCTGTGAGCTCCCAGCTCTGCTCCGTGAGCGCTCAGCACTGCTCCGTGAGCCCTCAGCACTGCTCCGTGGGCCCTCAGCACTGCTCTGTGGGCCCTCAGCACTGCTCCATGAGCTCCCAGCACTGCTCCGTGAGCCCTCAGCACTGCTCTGTGGGCCCTCAGCACTGCTCCATGAGCTCCCAGCACTGCTCCGTGAGCCCTCAGCACTGCTCCGTGGGCCCTCAGCTCTGCTCTGTGAGCCCTCAGCTCAGCACTGCTCCGTGAGCCCTCAGCTCTGCTCTGTGAGCCCTCAGCACTGCAGGGCCTCCCCGCTCCCATTCCTGGGCCCGAGGTCTCTGCTCAGCTCAGGGTGAGCTCAGCCTGAGGCAGCTCCCCATGGCCCTCACAGGCACGGGCTGTTTGCTCCCTCCCTCTGGGCTAATCCCTCCTGCCTTCTCCTCCCTAAGCTGCAAGTGCTGATAATTTTAGGCACAGGCAGGCAGAGCAGACTCGCTCCGCTACTCCCACCCGCTCCGGCGCTGACTCTGCTGTCCAGAGCTGCGGGATCACAGAATCATGGAATCGTTAATTTGGGAAAAGCCCTCCGAGATCTCTGAGTCCAGCCTCTGACTGACCCCCACCTTGTCACCAGAGCAGAGAGCCACGTCCCTTCCTTCTCTGAACCACTGGAGTTGGGCAGAGAGGACCAGCCCCACCTTTGGCACTTGGGTGTGCCAGGAGAGCCCTCCCTGCCCACCTTGGAACAGGCACAGAGTCACTGCCTCACCCCATGCCTTGGGTTGGGAGGGGTTTGCAAGAGACCTTCCCTTCCCACCCCTGCCATGGCAGGGACACCTCCCACTGTCCCAGGCTGCTCCAAGCCCCAATGTCCAGCCTGGCCTTGGGCACTGCCAGGGATCCAGGGGCAGCCACAGCTGCTCTGGGCACCCTGTGCCAGGGCCTGCCCACCCTCCCAGGGAACAATTCCTTCCTTGATATGTCCCCTCTGTCTGTCTGAACCCACTGCTCCTTGTCCTGTCAGCACAGATCCAGGATGGACACTCTGCACAGAGCCAAGAAGGTTTGTCCTTGGACTTCACTTGACCTGAAGAGGAGCAACCATCATGTTCCAAGTGCTGTTCATGTTTTCAGAGTTGCTCCCTAACGTTTCATCTTTCTCAGGTGCTGGAGAAGTGAATTTCATCCCAGCTCTGGGATCCTGCCCACGTTAGAAATGAGTTCCCTGTTTCAGGCCCCTTTCAGAAGCTGCTGTGCTGCAGCTGCAGGGGGACACCAGCGAGAGCCCTGCCTGCTCTGCTCCGGGCTCTGTGCAGCCTCACCGCTGCTGAGTTTTGCAGAGAATTCATTACAGGCACCAGAGCGAGGCCTGTGCCAGAGGAATCAGCAGCCCCTCATGCCATTAATAAATGCACATCATACATCTCCCAGGAAAACAGCAGCGCTGACAGCCCGTTCTGGAGGCGTGCTTGTGACAGCCACACAAACGAGGGACAGCCAGTAGTGCTCACCTGCCGGGAGGTGACACCTTCTCCTCGCTGCTATTCACATGCAAAGATGCCATTTGTCCTCTGATCTTTGTTTTTAATTTCCCTGTCAGGCAGCGTTGAGGAGCCGTGTTCCGCTCCACTCTGACATCCCGGTATTATCCTGGCGTTATTCCGCTGTTCCTCGACGGCTCTCCCAAAGCAGCACAGATTTAGTGTGAGGCAGTAGATATTTATCAAGTCTGAGATAGTATCCAGGGACCCAGAGCAAATACAATTTACACTTTTATGTGGAAGCAGCTGGAAAAAGACAAAAAACCCCACTAGTATTAATATTTCTGCCATTCACTGCAAACAGTGTTTTGCTCTGAATGTCCTGGTTTGCTCTGCTCTCAGAGCAATGGGCTCGAACCCAGACTCTTCATGTTTGGTGTAGATCTCACATTTGAGCTCTATGTCCATCCCTGGAGAGGGCCATTCTGTAAGGAAGCTGTCCAAGTTCCTCCGAGATACTTTTGCTCTGTTTGGGTGAGAATGCTGGCCTTTGTAAAATCTCCCTGGCTGTGTTTTCTCACTGTTAAAAGTTTGATGTGAAAAACAAAAGCAACAGAAAAGCTCAGGAGGGAACAAGCCTGGCAGAAAAGTGCATCCCTGGTACGGAGAAGGGGCACAAATGGTGTCGGTGTGGGAGATTTTGAGGCTCTGGACGAGCCGTGCACAGCCCAGCACGGCACCTCGGGCACAGCCTGGACACCAGAACGTCTCAGGCACTTGGGATGTGTTTGGGAGCTCTCCTGAGTCACAGCCTTCCTTAGGCACTCTGACAGTGAAGAAATTTTCCCCAATATCCACCCTGAGCCTCCCCTGGCCCAGCCTGGGGCCGTTCCCTCTCCTCCTGTCCCTGTTCCCTGGGAGCAGAGCCCGACCCCCCCCAGCTGCCCCCTCCTGTCAGGGAGCTGTGCAGAGCCACAAGGTCCCCCCTGATCCCCTTTTCCCAGACTCCTGGCACGGCTTTAGTGAACACAGAGCTGCCCAGAAGAAAGGCTGAGGAACGTCTGTGCCCTCACGTGTGTCTGCAGTCACAGACTGAGGGACAGCAATGTCCTGGTGGAGTGCAGCGATTGCTGCGGCATCCGGGAGCTCCGGTGCCACTCCAGAACTCATCCAGCTGAGCCGTGACTTCTCTCTGAGCAGCTGCGTAATTATGACAAGTGTATCCAGACGGAGACTGGAAAATTGAACATCCCCAGCAAAGATGTCAGACTTGTAATTTAGTCTCACATTAACACACGCTCCTGGGGTTTTTTTTCAATCTCTCTATTTTCATTCCCTGCCTCAGGCACAGCCTGGCTCTTCAGCGCCTGGGCTCACATGTGGAATGGGCTGTCCAGAGCAGCTGTGGCTGCCCCTGGATCCCTGGCAGTGTCCCAGGCCAGGCTGGACATTGGGGTTTGGAGCAGCCTGGGACAGTGGGAGGTGTCCCTGCCATGGCCGGGGTGGGATGGGTGGGATTTAAGGTTCCTCCCAGCATGGCAGGGCACATGGCCAGCTCTGCCAGGCTGGGCTGATGCTGTGGTGTCCTGTGCCCAGTGTAGTCCTGACCTGTCCCCAGGAATCTCCCTGGCTCCACAGGGATCCCCTGTGAATCCCCAGCAGCACCTTGGGCAGGGGAGGTGACGGAGCAGATAAAGTGGAACCCGGGGCTGTCCCTGCCCTGAACCATCCACACGCAGATGGAGATGTTATTTCCCAACCTGTCCCTCTTGTTTTCCCTAGTATCTCTTCACAGGTGAGGTCAATTAAATTTTTAGTATATTTGGTGTGGAAAACTCTCTGTAAACACGCTTTGAGTATCTGCAGAATGAATAAGCAGCAATTTTTGGCTTTGCTTTAGGGAGCTGTGGTAATGCATTTTTAATTGATGGCTGTTTGGCAGCGCAGAGAGAGCGATTTGCCCGGGTGGGAGGCACAGCTGGGGAAAGGTCAGCAGGTACCAGATGCTGTCCCCAGCCTCACTGAGCATCTCCTGGCACAGCTGGGGCCGTGTTTGGCAGTGAGAGGCTTCCCTTCCCTGCTCCTCGCCAGCTGCACGGCTCCGTTCGGAGCCCGGCTGCGTCTGCGCTCCCCTGGCACTGCACAGAGAGAGACCCTCAGGGGCTCTGGCCCCAGTGCCCGGGGTGGATGTGGCCCCAATGCCTGCAGTGGCCACCCTTTAATGAGCTTTCACCTCACTGGGGCTCTTTGGGGTGGCCCCCAGGGCGAGCTGGTGCCTCTGGCTGAGCAAAGTGCAACACGTGTCTGCTGCTCCCAGGGCTGAGCAGGGAGGCACCACTGCAGCTCCAGAAATCACCAGGATAACCAGAAATAACCACTCAGAGGTGCTGCTGGGGGCTGTGATTCTCTTACCAGCAGCTCCTCTGCCTCTGCTCAGGGCTGGGGAGAGAAAACTGCTTTTGTTGAGGCAGAGGTTTATCTTCAGCCAAAGTGCAGCCAGAAAAGGGAGCATTTTGCTTTTCCATCACATACTGCTGGGCCTGCTTTTAGATCCAAAATGAGGCCGCCTAACTGGTCATTTATCCCTTTAGCTTTTGATTTCTCTCCTGAGAGGACTGCATAAACTGTTTGCTGTGCTAGAAGAAATTGCTTAAGAGGATGACAGAGCTCTGGATAAGCAATTCCTGCTGCCAGTTGTCCGTGCTCACTTCGACAAGGCAGCAGAGAGGCTGTGGGTGCTGGCAGGGTGTGGGTGCTGGCAGGGTGGGTGCTGGCAGGGTGGGTGCTGGCAGGGTGTTTTCACCTTGATCTGCAATGTCAGCTTCATCACAGACACGAAACCAGCTTAGAGACAGCGTGGAGTGCAGCTTAATTGGAGCTCCAGTCACAGAATCCCAGAGTGGTTTGGGTTGGGAGAGACCTCAGATCCCACCCATCCCACCCCTGCCATGGCAGGGACACCTCCCACTGCCCCAGGCTGCTCCAAGCCCCAATGTCCAGCCTGGCCTTGGGCACTGCCAGGGATCCAGGGGCAGCCACAGCTGCTCTGGGAATTCCAGCCCAGCCCCTCCCACCCTCCCAGCCAGCAATTCCCAATTCCCAAGATCCCATCCATCCCTGCCCTCTGGCAGTGGGAAGCCATTCCCTGGGTCCTGTCCCTCCATCCCCCAGTCCCTCTCCAGCTCTCCTGGAGCCCCTTTAGGCCCTGCAAGGGGCTCTGAGGTCTCATGGAGTCGATGATTTTCACAGGAGCTGCAAATCCAGTCTGTAAATGCCAAACCAGGAGGGATCCACCTGAGGAACTGTGATGCCCCTGTGTAAAGTGTTGAATTAGCTCAAAGTCCCCCTTTATTTGTGCTGTTAGCACAGCATTCTTCAGGGACAGACTAGCTAAGAAATTCTCTCATAAATGTGATAAATATTTTTCCCTTGGCTTTGTGGGTTTATGCCATTCCTACAGTCCTGGGAAAGTTCCCGATGCAATTTGTTTCTGCAGATGTTTGCTACTGAAATGGGGGAATCTTTAAAATCGATATTTTTATCTTTCATTGAGGACAAAGTCTCTAGGAAATCCTGGGGTATTATTTATTCAGGAAAATTATTTTACATCATTTTACCTGGATTGAAAATAGCAAATGTCAGATTTAGGATGCAAACAAATTTAGAACAGTCTTTTTCCTTCCTTGTTTTTTTCTTCTCCAGATCAAAATTTATGTAGTAAAAAAAAAAGTAGTAAAAATGTCTATTTTTGTTCAGCCACAGAGGTGTCCTCGAGGATGTGACTGCAGGAGCAGGAGGCAGATGGATGAGCACAGCATCAGGGAGGAGCTGCCTTCCCATCAGCCCTGCCGTGGAATCAGAACTTCCCCAGCTCAACCAGAGCTTGTGTCCTCGTGTTCTCAGAGGTCCCAGGGGCACCACGGTGACCCCTCCAGAGCTCCAGTCCCCTTTGCTGCCTGGGAAATTAGGAAGTTTCAGCACCTGAAATGTTTATTCCCTAAGAAAATGTAAATTCTTTTAAAATAATTTTTGTTCTGTATCAGGGAAAAATAAATGGTTGCACACAGGAATTCCTTTTGGCTAAAACAGGGGTTGGTTTCCCTCATGGTTTTTGTAAGCTGTGTGTTTTTTCAGGAATCTAAACATTCTAAAAAACATTTCCTTTCATCAGAAAATAAGGATTGCCAGCAGTAGCTGATGGAAGATCCAGGAACAGCTCCCTGATTCCAGTTCCTTGGGGCTCCATCCACCCTCTGAGCTTTTCTGCACTGAATGGACCCTGAGCCACTGCATTTCATAGGAGCATTTCCTGTTGATGCGGAGGCAGCCCCTGGGCACTGCCAATCCATGTGCCTCCATCCATCCATCCATCCATGGATCCATCCCTCCATCCATCCATCCCTCCATCCATCCATCCATTCCTCCATCCATGCCTGATCCATCCATCCATCCATCCCTCCATCCATCCATCCATCATCCATCCATCCATCCATCCATCCATCCATCCATCCATCCATCCATCCATCCATCCCTCCATCCATCCATCCATTCCTCCATCCATGCCTGATCCATCCATCCATCCCTCCATCCATCCATCCATCATCCATCCATCCATCCATTCCTCCATCCATGCCTGATCCATCCATCCATCCATCCCTCCATCCATCCATCATCCATCCATCCATCCATCCATCCATCCATCCATCCATCCATCCATCCATCCATCCATCATCCATCCATCCATCCATCCATCCATCCATCCATCCATCCATCCATCCATCCATCCATCATCCATCCATCCCTCTCCCCCCACATCTCTCCCAGATCCAAGGCCACTTTGTTTCAAAGCTGGGCATCGTTAGGCCACAGCAGAAAGTTGTGGGTAAACGTGAGGATGAATGCACTGCACAGAACACAGACAGGAATACAGGTAGGTGTTCCAATATTTATTATAAATATTTATTCCTTTGAGCAATGGTAAATGTGAGCTCTCAGCCCTCCTGAGCTGCAATTGCCCAGTGAAACCCCGAGCTCTGGATCCTCTGCCTGGGACCCAGGATCTCTGCACTTCGTGTGCCCCCGTGGGCTGAGCCCGTGGCCTGGCCCTGTCCTGTCACCCACCCGGGCAGGGCTCCTGCCTGGCTGGGGCCCCTGCACCCCAGATCCAGGGACACTTTTGGGACCCTCATGATGGGAAGGACATGGAGGGGCTGGAGGATGTCCAGGCCAGGGAACGGAGCTGGGAAGGGGCTGGAGCCCCAGGAGCAGCTGAGGGAGCTGGGAAAGGGACTCAGCCTGGAGAAAAGGAGGCTCAGGGGGGACCTTGTGGCTCTGCACAAGTCCCTGACAGGAGGGGGCAGCCGGGGGGGGTCGGGCTCTGCTCCCAGGGAACAGGGACAGGAGGAGAGGGAACAGCTTTGCATGGTCTGGTTGGAGCCCCAGACACAAAACCACTCTGCGTTAGGAGAGGAAATAAACCTGGAGACCATGAATCTGGATTAATGAAAGGAGTAAGGAATGATGGAAGTTCCATTGGGCAGGAGCCCCCGTGACTGCGACTCCCATTATTGGCAGCATTTAATTTAACATTTCAGTAAATAGTTACAGCGATGGTTTTCAGCGCTCGGCATAGTTAGAGAGCTGAATAATTGCAAAGCTATTACAGTCTGTGTCTGCTGGGCATCACTTCAGAGCTGGAAATTAACTCTATGCAGCATCAGTTTTCTGCTTGAAATTATTGCCATCCCCAGAATGATGACCTTGGAAATCAATGTACGGAAAACATTAATGCATCACGGGTTTTTTTTTGCTTTCAAATTCTCAGACATCTGTTATTGCAGCCAAATAAAAATTCTTTACATGCAGTTTTATAATTTTACTTTTCATCAGCTTTATTTTAATAGTGTTCCAAGCGTTTTTTTTCCTGGGATGAGTGGGGAGTTCCTGCAGAACAATTGTTCTAATGATCAGTGTTCCAAACATTTATCTATCAGCACTTCCCAGAGTTTGTGCAGGTGAGTTCTTCATGAGGTGCCATAAATAATGTTTCTCTTACAAGTAGCCCAGGTAGCAGGGATGTTGTGCATCAGCTCCGTGCCAAGGAATTGATTGATTTCTCTGCAGCTGTTGGAGGGAGCAGGATGCTCCCTGTGAGCATTTGCTGCTGTTCTGCCTCCTTGCAGCACTTCAGAGAGCTGTGCTGGGAGGGCTGAATTTGCCACTGAAACATCAAGTATCATCTTGTGGCAAAACTATGGTGCTTGAATTTCCACCAGCCCTTACATCCTAAACGCTCTGTGCCTCCTTCAAGTGCTGTTTCACTTTCCCTGGAACTGGACTTTGTTTCCATGCAGATATTTGTGAAAGGAAAGTGGTTCCTTTCTCCAAAGTCTTTCTCCCATCTCGGAGACAGTCTTTGTGCAAAGCTCATCAATTTCAAGTAAAACCAACAATTGCTCCACTTGAAAATGTTCCAACATCTGAGGAAAAAAACCAACAAAACAGGAGAAAAGGCCTTTCAAACAGGACACTCAAAGCTGTTGAAAGAAATTGCCAGACAATGATTTATTGAAAGCCATAAATGTTATAAATTTCTTCATGTACTTCACAGTAACTGCACAGCTGCAGAGAGATGGGGTGGGAGTGGCACAGGGACACCTTGCACAGACCAGGCTGCCCCAGCCCAGCCTCGGACACTCCCGGGGTGGGACAGCCCGAGCTGCCCTGGGATGTGCCAGGCCCTCAGCCCCTGGCAGGGTTCCTGTGCCCGCCTGGGGTGGAAGAATCGCCTAAAGATCAAGGAAGGGCTCGACCCAGCAGCTGGGCAGGAAATGTGCACAAACACAGAGCCACAGCTGGGGCAGGAACTCTCCAGGAACTCCCCAAACAGACAGCAAGGAAACCTGGGAGCCCTGGGAGGCCTGTGACCCCTATGAGCCCTGTGATCGCTGTGAGCCCTGAGAGCCCTGTGATCCCTATGAGCCCTGTGATCCCTGTGATCCCTGTGATCCCTATGAGCCCTGGGAGCCCTGAGAGCCCTGTGAACCCTGAGAGCCCTGAGAGCCCTGGGAGCCCTGTGATCCCTGTGATCCCTGTGAACCCTGGGAGCCCTGAGAGCCCTGGGAGCCCTGTGATCCCTGTGATCCCTGTGAACCCTGGGAGCCCTGAGAGCCCTGGGAGCCCTGTGATCCCTGTGAACCCTGAGAGCCCTGAGAGCCCAGCCCTCTGCTGTGAGTGCAGCTTCCCCCCTTTCCCACTTCGGATTTTGTGTTTCCAATCCCTCCATTTATAATCTGAAATGCGTTTTCTCTGCTGCATTTCCCACCAGGAGGATTATCTGCTGGAAGGTTCATGGCAGTGAGAGACACCAGGACTGTGCACGCACCGCTGGGGGATTTGCATCTCAAATTCCAAGTTCTCCTCCATGGAAATTGTTTGCAGGAGCGCTGTCCCCTGGGTCTGCTACAAACTATTTCAGGTTCAGCAGCTCCACAGAACATCCAAAATAAACCCTGGAAAGGAAAAAAAAGATGAATCAATTTAGGAATCTGCCTTCCAAAAGGCAAAAAGCTGTTGTAAAGATCTTCCTAGCCTAGATGAAAATATTTCGCATCACTGCTCTGACTCATCAGAAACGCTGGCAGAAAATTGGCCAGGAGCATCCAATTTAACCTTCCAGGAACTGCTGCTTCAGCAAAAAAAGCATCTGCTGGGAACATGCCAGTATAGGCAAAACTATTTAGGGAAAAATATATGAAACAAACTATTTCTGTAAGAAAGGAAACATGCAAAGTTATGAATATATGCAGAATCACAACAGATAAAATAAAAATATCAATGAATAATAGAATATCCTGAGTTGGAAGGGATCCACAAGGATCACTGAGTCCAACTCCAATATGAAAATAGGGTTTATCAGTATGATTCTTCTGATCAATAAAGCAGGATTAAGGCTCCTTTTGTATACACACAAATATAAAAAATTCACAGGTGCACGAATTTGATGGAAACCTTAAAAGTGTATGGGTTAGTTGTGATTTGGAAAGAAACAAATGTTCTAAATGTGAGGAATTTCTGTAGGAAAAAAGCTCACTGAGTTTCCAAAACTTTTATTCTGCGGACACAGGGGGAGATTTTGGTGGCACATTTCCCATTGCTCAGTGTTGCTGTTCACATCATCTGGGTGCACACTTCAACAGCTTTTTTGGAGACCAGGGAATGTCAGATTCTCCATCCCTGGGGCAAACATTGGACATTTGTACTTGGAACGTGGGCACGTGGAGCAAGAATGGCTGGGATTGCCCAGCGTGGAGAAGAGAAGGCTCCTGGGAGAGCTCCGAGCCCCTTGCAGGGCCTAAAGGGGCTCCAGGAGAGCTGGAGAGGGACTGGGGACAAGGGATGGAGGGACAGGACCCAGGGAATGGCTTCCCACTGCCAGAGGGCAGGGATGGATGGGATCTTGGGAATTGGGAATTGCTGTCTGGGAGGGTGGGGAGGGGCTGGGCTGGAATTTCCAGAGCAGCTGTGGCTGCCCCTGGATCCCTGGCAGTGCCCAAGGCCAGGCTGGACATTGGGACTTGGAGCAGCCTGGGACAGTGGGAGGTGTCCCTGCCACGGCAGGGGTGGGATGGGTGGGATTTGATGTCCCTCCCAACCCAAAACCTTCCGGGATTCTGGGATTCCATGATCCGGATAACAGGATCTTCTTATCTTTCCTTTGAGAAGATTTCTGGGAGACAATTATCTGATTTAGCAGAGGAACCCCTCCTGACATTCCCATGGGATGGGGGCAGGATGCTCCTGAGGCCAGAGCAGGGCTCTCCTCCCCAGCCAGGATGGTGCCTAGGGAGAGCAAATCATTCCCATGGAGGGTCCTTCCAGCAAATCCATCCCCAGCCGAGCCCAACCCCCGTGCCCCCTCCCTGTGGGCAGCAGGTGCCTGCCCTGGCACATTCCCAGCTTGGGAGGAGCCTGCAGGTTCATCCCCAGAACTGGCTGAAGGGGCTCAAAACCCCTCTGTTTCCCATCAGGTTTCTCTCTGTGCCTGAAGTCTCCTCTAACCCAAGCATTGCCTGGCTGCTGTCACCAGGCTCACGGCCTTCCTGGGAATGCCAGGGGCAAACGGCCTCAAACTGCACCAGAGCAGGCTCAGGCTGGACATCAGGAAGAATTTCTTCATGGAAATGTTGTCAGGCATGGGAAGGGGCTGCCCAGGGAGGTGGTGGCATCCCCACCCCAGAGGAACAAGAGGATGTGGCAGTCTCAGTGTGGATGAGTGGGCATGGGGCATTCGGTCACAGGCTGAACTCGGTGATCCTGGGGGCTTTTCCAACCTCAGCGATTCTGTGGCTCTCTGGCTCTGTGGGGCCCGGCCACAAGCACGTCCCTGGTCAGGAATGGAGGAGCTGCTGCCAGCAGAGATCCCTCCCTCAGCCCCCCAGCCAGCAGCACAGCGTGGGAGGATCCAGCCCCACGGAGTCACCAGGCCCTAATTGCCACATTTCATCCGACCTCGATAGCAGGAGCAGATGGCGTGTTTTGTGTAACAACATATTGAAAAATAAGGCTGGGAAATAATTAGTGTCAGAAATAAATCTCTTTACATTGTGGCTGTGGGACTGGTTATGTAAAATTCTGAGCAGCAGTGGCTGCCACAGATAATACCTTTTTGGGGGATGGAATTACATTTTTGATATTTCATAGAATCGCAGAATGGTTTGGGTTGGAGAGGACCTTAATGGTCCTCTGGTTCCAGCCCCTGCCCCGGGCAGGGACACCTTCCCTCTGCCTATTAATGATCCCCCAGGAGTGATTAATGTGTGTGAGGTGACAGTGGCAGTGACAGTGGAGTGGGAGGTGCCACAGCTGCAGCTCAGCGAGTGCTGGGGGCTGGGCTTTGTTTGGATTTTTAGAGACAAAATTTGATGGGCAGCACCTGCACCTTGATCCTGGCCCTTTTTGGGGGGTGAGTAAATGGTCTCTAAGGAGATCAGACCATGGCCTGAGCAAGCTCATCTCATCTGGCCCCACTCTCAGGAGAGGAGGACACCCAGACATCACTGCCAGCCAAATTATTCTAAATTCTCATTAAAACTTAACAGACAATGTGAATTTGATAAACTCAGTAATCTACTAATTTTCAAATCATTTTTGTCTGTTCATCCATACAGATCTATTTTAATAATAGTCCTGTTTGTTTTGGAAGTTTACAATATAACTAGAGAGGGGTTTTTTTAACTACTTGTATTATCTAAAAACCTTTGGTTCTCCAAGGAGCAAGGATGAGACCAAAGGATCCCGGTGTGTTGGCTCCATAGTTATCGATGCACAGCTGGAGATCATGAAAATTTCCTGTGAAAACCCTGAATTCCCTTTTAATCCTGCATCTCCAGCCTGTGTCACGGGAACTCCTGGTCAGTTTGGCTTTGCCACAGTGAAGATCCTGTACATCAGGCTGGGTTCTGGCAGCCAGAAATGCTGATTCAGGCACTCTTCTGGGGGCAGAATCTCTGCAGTTTCCAACACTCACAGGGCTCTGGGGCTGGGAGCTGCAGGGAGAGGACAAATCTCCTCTGAGAGAAGGATTGCAGAATATTTGGAAGAAGTTCTTCCCTGTGAGGGTGCCAGGCCCTGGCACAGGGTGCCCAGAGCAGCTGTGGCTGCCCCTGGATCCCTGGCAGTGCCCAAGGCCAGGCTGGACACTGGGGCTGGGAGCAGCCTGGGACAGTGGGAGGTGTCCCTGCCCTGGCAGGGGTGGCACTGGATGGGATGGGCTTTGAATGCCCCTTCCAAACCAATCCATTCTGGGATCCTGTGATTCTCTGATTCATATTTACCATAAGCCAGCCAGAAATAACTCGGCACGAGCTCTCCTGAGCCAGAGATCAGAAGGAAGGAATTAAAGAGCTCAGTGCTGTCTGTGTAAAGGAGAAAATGAAACCCAAAGAACTCGAGGTAATTGGTGGCTGAAGTGGTGGTGGCCAGGGCTGCTGCTCCCTCAGGACCTCGGAGCCTCTCCAGTTTACTGCCCTCATTTCATCTCTCTTTGAAGTGGTTTTCCCGCACAGTCGACATCAAAGACACAAATCTCCTTCTCCTTCATTTCTTAAAGGGTCAGGGAAGCAGATGAGTAACAGTCAGCAGTAACAGCAATTCCCTCCTGAAATCCCCTGTGACATCAAAGCTGGGTAATTCCACTTGCAGCACACTGAGATCCCTTTGTCTGTGCTCTCCTGGGAGTGAGGTGCTGGGGAGAGTGGGACCATGGGGTGTCCTGCTTCCCACAAGGGCTGGACCTCTGAGCCCTGGGAATGCTGGGTCTCCTTCACTCGAGCTCCTTGTGGGATGTCCCTCACCTGAGCTCCTCATGGGATCTCCTTTGCTTGAGCTCCTTATGGGATCTCCTTTACCAGCTCCTTGTGGGATCTCCTTCACTCGAGTTCCTTCTGGGATCTCCTTCACCAGCTCCTTCTGGGATCTCCTTCACCAGCTCCTTGTAGGATCTCCTTCACTCAAGCTCCTTCTGGGATTTCCTTCACCAGCTCCTTCCAGGCTGGCACAGGCACAGTTTTTTGAGGAAGGCAGGCAGGAATGCCAGTCAGAAGGAAATTAAAATGACTATACTGCAGCTCCTGCCTGCCACTGCCAGAGCTCTTCTGCTACACAGGCCCAGTAAAGAAAAACTCCAGAGAAAATTGATGGGAAAAATGCAAAATATTCCTTATCACTGGTGGTTCCTTTCAGTTATTTATCACAACAAGATTTTGGAGGGTCTCCTGGGGACCTACCATCCTCAGATGTTCACAAACCAGTATTAATTCCAAACAATATTAAGACACATTCAAAACCCTTATTAAATGCAATCAAGTTTGATTTAGAAGGACTGGAAAGGTAAGCATAATTAAAATGAAGGTGCTGCCTGGAATATAAATTCTTTTCCATCCAGCATTTGAGAGTCATATTGTCAGAAAATTAATAACCTTAAGCGGTGTTTTTTTGTGGCCCGCTGGGAAAATAAAGGTTTTGGTTACCCTTGTTAAAAACTTTGCAGATTCTTTTGAAGAGGGATCCTGAATCCTAAATACGATTTTGCTAATGCGATGCTTCCTCCCGGGGATGCTGGAGCACAGAGTGCACTTGAGCAGAAAGTTTAAGGATGACTTTAATTGAATTACAGCCACCAGAAAAGGAGAAGAGAGAGATGGGAGAAATTCAGACTCAGTGCAGCATCTCTCCAGAGCTGCATTCCACCGTATCCACGTGGGCACATCCAGGGCACTGGCAAGGCCATAGGGGAGATGTTTGTAAAGGCTTTGGGGTTGTGAGGAGGGGGAATGGAGGGACAGGGCACTACCAGGGTCTGCCATCACCAAATCCCAGAATCCCAGAATGGTTTGGAAGGGACCTCAAATCCCAGCCATCCCACCCCTGCCATGGCAGGGACACCTCCCACTGTCCCAGGCTGCGCCCAGCCCCAGTGTCCAGCCTGGCCTTGGGCACTGCCAGGGATCCAGGGGCAGCCACAGCTGCTCTGGGCACCCTGTGCCAGGGCCAGAATGTCCCGGCAGCTCCCGGCCTCAGCCCGGCCCTGCAGGAGGAGTTTCACAGTCAGGGTTTCCCTGAGCCATTTGTCTCATTGTTTTAGTTTTCTTGTTTATAAAATTGGCGAGGGATGGCAGATGGCAGTGAAGGCAAACAAATCTCCTTCCCGGGGAAAACAAGTTAATTTCTTAGCTTTTTTAATTTTTTTAAAGTTATTTTCTTGAGAGCTGTTAGATCCAAGGCAGTAATCCCTCCTTAATCCATCATAATGCCATTTGTTGAAAGTCCTGCTTTCCATGCTAATTGTGTTTCTGGAGTTAAACCTTGACACTTCCCACCAGCCTCATTGCAAGGGAGAACAACAAGCTCGGGGTTAATCCTCCCAAGCTGGTTTCATGTCCTCTGCTGCAGCCACGCTGCCCCGGAGAGAGGGATCAGCCCGGGCTGGGCCTGCTGGTGTGCACAGCAAAGGGAATTCCTGCCCAGATCCCTGTCTGCAGAGCTTCCCCAAAGGCTGGAGCGACTGATTTTGCCAAAACAAACAAACAAATAAACAAAAACCCCACTTTTAAATCAGTAGTTGTAATGTCCGGGGATAGGGAAGGGAAGGGAACTGGCAGCGAAGGAAAATGGCACTGAATATCAGTTAAAATTGGCCTCCTCCTAAAATATGCTTTCCATTGTGTTCCTGGTGGAGAAAAAGCCGCTAACGTTAAGGATTCTGTCAAAGGAACACATCGGGAGGAGGGAGTGCGAGCGCAGATAAACCCTCTATCTCTGTGTATTTAATCGAGAACTCAGGACTCTGCATCCACAAATATTAATTTAAGCTCCTCTTCAGGAAACCAAAGATAAATCACCCTCATGTGTAACTGTCCTGCTCCTTGTAAAATGCTCATTTTATGTCTTAAACTCTGCTTTTTTATCACACTTCTGGCAGCCCCCCCCTGCTGCCTGCTCCCGCCGCGGTGCTGCAGGAGGGGAGCAGCCGCTCCCAGACCCGGCTCCGGGCTCAGCCCGGGCCATTCCCAGACTGCTGGGACACCCGGTGCTCTTTGTGTTTGAACATCGAAACGCTGCCCATCACAACGGGCAGGAGCTACTGCACAGCTTTTTCAGAGACCTGTCTGCATTCTTGCACTCTGTGTTCTTTCTCTGCTGTCTTTGCTCCCTGTCTGACACTTACCTTAGAGGCTCAAAATGAGATAAGAAACAGGATTTCCCATCAAACCTGCAAATAAAATGTGAATTGAAGTCTTTGTCTGAAAGAAAGACACGAAGTTCTCTTGAGAGTCCCTTTCAGATTTAATTATGGGACATGATGGTCATTTCTGACCATCTGCCTCAAACAGTTCCTGATGAATTCTGGAGTTCTGTGTGGGCACCCATGGCCATTACAGCCCCCTGCCAACTATAATGAGGAGCACTTCCACAAATCTGGCACAGAACATGTCTGCAAGATAGATTTCGAATTAAGAAACAGCCCGGGCCTGAGGCTATACCCAGCATGAGCAGTTCCAGCAGCGGTCCCACAGAGCAGGGCTGCAGCGACAGACTGGCAGGTTCCTGTCAAGCAATAATGTGCTGGGCTCCGGAATTATCCGAGGTCAGCAGAGTGGATTTCATTGCTGGCCTCACAAAACCATCTCATAGCTCGAGCATCTGGCCGCGTTCCAGGGGGAAGGGATAACATAAGTCAGTGTTTCACAGCAGAAGATCGAGCTTCTCTCTCATTCTGCGGGAAAATAGAATTTTTATGAGTGCGGGTTTCGGAGCGATGCTGCTCAGCCCCAACCTGAGCCAGCCCCGGGCAGCGCGGAGCCGGGGCCGGCTGAGCGCGATCTGCAGCCTCTCCGCGTTTGGGCTTTTTAAAGGAAAAGGTCCGGGAGCGAAAGGGCTTTATCACCCAGGGTTCGCAGGTGCCTCTGGCCCCTTGCATTATTCAGCAGGGCCGTGCCGGGGCACGGCGGAGGTGCCACAGGGCCGCACACGGCGTTATCTCGCACCCAGCGCTATCAGCGCCCGGGGCAGCGCCGCTCGCACTCCCCGAGCCGCGGGCAGCCTGGAAAGGGGCTCTCACCAATCCCTCCGCAATTGTGTTCCATCAGCCTCGTTCGAGGCGGCATCCGCTCCCTTTTGGTATTTCTCCCCATCAGGTCCCGGGTGCGGCCGGGGCTGGGAGCTGGGATGGGAGCAGATCCCGTGTGTGAGGAGAGATCTCTGCTCTGGGACAGGGACAGCGCCCAGGGAGCGGCTGGAGCTGGGCCAGGGAGGCTGGAGCTGGAGATCAGGAAAGGCTCTTCCCCCAGAGGGTGCTGGGCACTGCCCAGGCTCCCCAGGGAATGGGCACGGCCCCGAGGCTGCCAGAGCTCCAGGAGCGTTTGGGCAGCGCTCCCAGGGATGCCCAGGGTGGGATTTGGGGGGGTGTGGGCAGGGACAGGGGCTGCAATCCCTGATCCCTGTGGGTCCCTTCAGCTCAGGATATTCTGTGATCCTACCTGCAGTGAGGTACCCCACACCCAGGACCTGATCCCTCCTTTTCAGCCACAAAACCTGGTTTTTGTTTTTAATTGCTTTGATTTTCCTTATCCCTTCAGGAGGGAGGCTGAAGAGAAGGGTAGGTCCATCCAAGGGTTAAGTAGGATTCCACACCTGGAAGGGCAAACCAGTGCTCTGATAGTGGCGCCCCAGAAAACACCGATTTAAATTAGTGATCCATGATACAGCTTAGCAGGACTCTGTGAAGAGGTCTGGAGTATCACTTTTGTAGATTAAAAGATGAGACTACAAACACAGCACTGTGAAAAATCAGAATTCACAGAGGTGTTCAGCTGATACATGTGAAACCCAAACTTTCCACTGGTGCATGAAATTAGAGATGAGGTCAGGGTGTGACCACAGTAACACCACAGCCGGGCACAGCACTGGCTGTGCCTCCCACGATTTTCAGCCCTCAGACATTGCCTGGGCCCCGGTCTGAATGTTGCTATCTCCGTGGATCTTTCCTCTCCCTGTTGTAAAACTGTTGTGACATCTGAGAAAGATTCCAGTTGCCATCTGTTTAAAATATTTTCACAAGTTTTAAAAATAAATATACAATGATAGACTCATGGTCCGGGCCGGGAGGGACCGTAAATCCCATCCCATCCCATCCCATCCCATCCCATCCCATCCCATCCCATCCCATCCCATCCCACCCCTGCCATGGCCGGGACACATCCCACTGTCCCAGGCTGCTCCAAGCCCCAGTGTCCAACCTGGCCTGGAACACTCACATCTCAAGGAAACGTGGCTCTGAGAATTCAGAAGATTTTGTTGTGACTAATCAAACATTGCCTGTCTCAGTTTTAATTTGTAGTGCAAGAGATTGACATTTCACAGTGGCACAGTCTCTTACCCTGGAAAACTGAATTATCCTCTCTTTGTCATGTATTTCTAAGTTTGCAATAAAAATGGACCCCAGGCCAGGAGACCCACTCCACTTAGGAACTCAATCCATGGGACCAGGCTACAACTCACCTGAGGGAAAGCCCCAGGAGGTGGGAGCCTGCTTGGAGCAGTGCTGGTTCCAGCTCTGTGCTTTTCTGTGATGCCATCCTTAAAAATAAAAAGTAATGTGTTGATCATAATTGAAAGATTTTACTTCATTTTTATAAATTCTTTTTATAAGCAACCTCTGTAACTCCAGGAAATTCAATGCATATATTTTACAAAAATGACATGAGACAGAGAGTTTCTAGAAATTCCCCTGTCCAAGAAAGGAAAAACTTCTCTATTTCTGCTGAGACAGGAGAACAATCCCCCCCTTCTGGCACAAGGGATGCTAAGAAAAGCCATCCATTATTTCTTTCAATTTTTCACACCCATTTCCAAGCAAAGGTGATTCAGCTCTTCATTGCTTCAGTTTTTTCAGGGAGCACTCTCTGCAGACTCTCCTGGTCTCTTCTTTTGCCCCCATTGATTTTCCATTATTTGCCTTGTTTGCTGTTATCTGAGGTCAGTCGTGAGATTTGCTTAAAAATTTATATCACTCCATAGCTTTTGTTTTGTTCTGGTTTATGTCCAGTTCCATCTGCATTGCTGGAAGTGTTCTTTCATGGCCTTTTGTTTTTCTGTTGCTTTTGGGGTAAGAGGTTTTTTAATTGCCTTTTTTTTCTTTCTGCATTTCTACCTCTGTAATTATTTTTCTATCTTTGTTTTCTCTTTTTTTTTTTTTCTTCATTTTTTCACTGAATCATCAAATCCCATAATGGTTTGGGTGGGAAGGGACCTTAAATCCCATCCAGCCCCACCCCTGCCAGGGCAGGGACACCTCCCACTGCCCCAGGCTGCTCCAAGCCCCAGTGTCCAGCCTGGCCTTGGGCACTGCCAGGGATCCAGGGGCAGCCACAGCTGCTCTGGGCACCCTGTGCCAGGGCCCCCCTGGAACAGGCTTTGGCTCCTGTTCTCTTTGTTCACCCTTTCTCCATTCCAGCTTTTAGAGGTGAGGACGGGCTCCTCTCCCCCTCAGCAAACCCTCCCTGTCCTCACTGCCCCGTGTCCTCCTGGTGCCCCAGCCCCCACCAGGTGCCAGGATGGGCCCAGCACGGAGCTGGGGGGAGCAGGGCTGGATCTGGGCACAGTGGGAATCTCTGCTGCCAATCAGGTGAGGTTAAACCCTGACATCGTTCACCTTAAAAACCACCAGAAGTGCTCGGGGCTGTTCTCTTGTAGGTGGGCTGTGTTTGTGTTTAAACTTTCTGCATCTGCTCCACGGATTTGGGTGTGCAATCCCTGGGAAAGGGAACGGTTTGTATGAATCACCTTGTTTCCATGAGGGCCCAGAATAGCTTCTGTAGCAATTAAACTTGGATTGAACCTGGCTCCTTCCTTTTGCCTATGGCAAGCTGAACCACGGATGCCAAACAAATTTGCATTAATGAGTTATTTTCATGTAAGGAAGAAAATATAACCTTTTTGGGTGGTTGCTAGGCACATGTATGTTGTGAGAAAGCAACAGCTTACATTGCTTAATGATGCCAAAATAATGCAGGGAGGAGGGGCAGGCGCCAATTAACGTATATTGAATGCCAGCTCTCAATTAGCAGCAGCAGGCTGCTGCTGACAGTGGGCACGTGGGGCACGTGGGGCACCTGGGGCACCTCTGGCACATGGGGCACCTCTGGTTCCTCTGGCACCTGGGGCACCTCTGGTACCTCTGGTATCTGGGGCACCTGGGGCACCTCTGGTACCTCTGGCACTTGGGGCACCTCTGGTACCTCTGGCACCTCTGGCACCCACGTTCTCAGTGCTGTGGCCACTGCTGTGGCCGGTGCCCAGGGGGTCAGGATGCCTCTGTAGGTGTTGGTGGAGTGTGAGGTAACGTGGCACGGATCCTGAGCCCAGGGATCCCATCAGCAGCCCGATTTACAGCTGCGCATATTCCAGACGGAAGAAATACACTCTGGTGTGCTCCTGCTCGTTTGGTTTCACAATGAGGAAGCTTTGTGAAAGCTTTTTTGAAATCCAGCTGCATTTTAATGAGTTATGGGTAGAAAAGCTGGCAGTGACAGTTCCCAGGGGCCGGGGTTTCACCTCTCACTGCGAGGGAGAGCGGCTGGCACCGCTCGTGTGCTCTGATGGCCACGGCCACGGGGAAGGAGCTGTGAGCAGAACACCCCGGCTGGGACCGACGGGACACTTCCCACGTGCCTTGGGATAAGCCTGCATTTCCTCCATACTTTCCCTCACATTCTCTTCCCAGACAAATGGCTCTGGTGGCCAGAGATCCCAGTCACAAGCTGTCTGCTTTTGCTGAGTGTTCGTGCTCTGCCACTGGTTCCTGGAGTGTCTCTTCCTGTAAATATCAAACGTTTTAGTGCTGGAGATTTTTACTGTGAGTGTGGGTTGGAAAGAAGAAACAAACAGGCAAACAAACAAAACCAAAACAAAAACCCCAGAAGGAACTATTTTAACCTCTTGCTGTGGGGTAGTTCATTAACCAGACAGGATTTCACTGTGTTATTTTTATCCTCTCATTAGATCTTCATCAGCCCTCAAAAGCAGGCACAGCCACAGCACTGCTCCCCCTCACCGGTGCCATCCCAGCACACAGCAGGATAAAATCCCTCTTTTCTGCCCTCGCTGTGCTCAGCTCCCAAGGCTCCATTCCACACCCCGTGTTTGCATTCCTGATCCCTGACTCTGATTCATCAGAGAGTCACAGAATATTCTGAGTGGGAAGGGACCCACAAGGACCATCCAGTCCAACTCCTGGCCCTGCACAGACACCCACAGAACTGGCCCTGCACACACCCCAGGAATCCCAGCACATGCAGGTCATATGAGTTCCTGTGTGAGCATTTTAGGATGAAATGGGGTGACAATATGTCCTTTCACAAGGATATTTAAAGGCTGGACTCTCTAGTCTTTGAGGTCTTCTCCAACCTAAATGATTTCATGATTTTATGAAAAATTGCCCCATCCTGCATCCCATAATATAACCCATCAACGGGTTATAAGTGATTCTAAGGCAACCACAAAACTCTGATGAGCAATGAATCATCTGCCACAGCAGGATCGGGGAGGTGGGGTCCCTCATGGAATGCCTTGATGGCTCCCACCCCCTGGGTCCCTCATGGAATGCCTCGATGGCTCCCACCCCCTGGGTCCCTCATGGAATGCCTCCATGGCTCCCACCCCCTGGGTCCCTCATGGAATGCCTCCATGGCTCCCACCCCCTGGTGTTGGTTGGATCACTCGGGTCTCATCATCAGCCAATCTACTGATAATAGTGGAGGTGTCTTTAATGTAAAGCACCACCCACTCCTCCCCTTCCCTGCACATGATACCCTCTTCAACCCTTCCCACGGAATTCAAAACTTGAGTCTTTTATATTCTAGCTCGTGCCTCAAACCTCAAGGTTGTAGTAAAGCCTGTTTTCAAATTGTTTCTTCTTTGTTGTTTCTTCAACAAAAATTTCCAGTCTTGCTTCTGACTCAGATGCCTGGCTTGGTGCATTGGCAGCCAAAGGCTGTGCCAGGGGAGGTTTAGGTTAGATGTTATGAAAAGTTTTTCATGGAGAGGGTTATCAGCTTCCCAGGGCAGGGGTGGAGTGTCCATCCCTGGAAGTGTTCAGAAAATGTGTGGATGTGGTACCTGGGGCCATGGGTTGGTGGTGACCCTGGTGGTGGTGCTGGGTTGATGGTTGGGTTTGCTGATCTCAGAGGGCTTTCCCTTAATCATTCTGCAGTTCTAAAAAAACTTTAAAAACTCATTTTACGTTTTTGCCACACATTCATCTTTTTTTTTTTTTCCCACAAACCCAGATGAATGTGGAACAGCTCTGCAGCAGTGGGATGGGTGTGACAAGGCTGCCACTGCTCCCTGGCCACAGACAACCACGGGCTCCAGAGGAAACCCCGGGCTGTGTCTGGAAATGCCCCATGCCCCGTGCTGCAGGCTGGCAGGGAGGCACAGCACCCGTGTGCCCATGGAGATGGGCGTCCCCAGGCTGCCAGTGGCAGAGGAGTGCAGCCAGGTACGCTGTGCTCGGTGTTCCACGGAGCTCTGGGTGATCCTGTGGGCTGCCAGCGGCTCCAGCTGCCATTTCACCTTCCCTTGGTGGAAATGTCAAGGAGTCGTTCACCTGTGGGTGGTGGGAGGGCTCGCCTGGCAAAGAGACCTGAAAGCTCTGCCAAACTCTCTTCCTGATTATTTCAGGAAATAGTGATTTAGAACGTCCCAGAAAAAGGGAAAACTTGAGATTTTATGAAAAGAATAAAACATGCAGGATGGAGGATCCTTATGGATACAATCAGGATCCGATTCTAAAGAAAACTCGAGTGGTTTTGCTGTTGAACAGAGAGTTGTAGCCTGGAATAGCAGCCAGGCCTCTTTCCTGGCCTTCCCAAGCTGTGCATTTTCACCTGGGTGAGCTAAGGCCAGCAATAACCATTTCAGAGCCAGTGGGAAATGTCTCAGCCTCTGCCAGCACCTACTGCCAGAGGTGTCAGTGGGAACTGCAGTCCCTGCCACTGAGCTTGGGTGGGGCACTGGGACTGGGAGACCTCCAGCTCTGGGAGACAGAGGGAGGCATTGGAGCTGAAATGCACGGTCAGTGTGGGGCTGCAGCTCTGGAGCCAGGCTGGGAGAGCTGGGGGCTTTCACATGGAGAAGAAAAGGATCCAAGAGACCCCAGAGCCCATTCCAGAGCCTGAAGGGGCTCCAGGAGAGCTGGAGAGGGACTGGGGACAAGGGATGGAGGGACAGGACACAGGGAATGGCTTCCCACTGCCAGAGGGCAGGGATGGATGGGATCTTGGGAATTGGGAATTGCTGGCTGGGAGGGTGGGGAGGGGCTGGGCTGGAATTCCCAGAGCAGCTGTGGCTGCCCCTGGATCCCTGGCAGTGCCCAAGGCCAGGCTGGACACTGGGGCTTGGAGCAGCCTGGGACAGTGGGAGGTGTCCCAGGGGGTGGAATGGGATGGGCTTTGAATGCCCCTTCCAACCCAAACCATTCTGGGATTCTGGGATTCTACACCAGCACTGGACATGCCCTAGCAGGAGACTGTGAGTTATGGTTACGTGAGGTGGCACTGATAGCTCGGCTCATTCCCAGATCTCTGCCCCATCAGGTGCTCAGTGGACGCCTTCCAGAGTAATTGAAGTCCTTAAGCACAATTCTGCCTGAGCAAACAGAGCCCTGACCCGGCTAATCCCGTGCCGTGGGTGTGTGTTAGCAACAGCTAATGAGGAGGGAGCAGCTGGAACGAGGCCGGGCTGTGTTTGGTCACAGCTCTTCAGGTCTGAGAGGAAAAATCAATGTGGGACTGAAATACCAGCTCAGGCTCCACGTGCACGGGGGCTGCGAGGGCTGGACGGGAGGAGATGGATGGGCTGGTGTCACTGTGCTTCCAGAGGCTCCTCCAGCAGCTCTGGCAGCAGAGGCAGTTTGTTGCACGGAGTAGAAGAATGGGAAAATCCATTGATTTTTTTCCGTTACATGACTCCTTGAAACAACACAGTGGTGAAGTACAAGAGCAGCATTCATCGAGTAAGTTCTTGTCAAATGAGTGAATGGAAGTCCCCAGACTGTTCCTCCTCAACATGTCAAGTGTTTCAAAGTCCTCTAAATGCTAAAGGCAGCAAACCTTTGTTGAGTGTTAAGCTGAGCTGTCCCCTGCCCGTGTTTATTTTCCTCAAGTAAGAGTAGAAAAATAAATTTAAAGAAGGGACACACACATCATTAGGCTTCCAAGTCCCCAGGACTGCCTGAGACTCTGAAACTTTGTCACTCTTGCTGCAAAGAGGTAGGAGTGATTCATTGACCTAATGGACCTATTTTTTAATTTGTCCTTTGTCTTGTTTAGGAATTTGGAGGCAGAGAAGCCAGAGTAAATTGGAATTTGTAGGTGTATGTATTATACCAAAGTATTAAGTAGGGTGTTTATGGAAAAGGCAATACAACTTGCTGTAAAGCAGATACATGAGGGATCTGTGTGAGTGTGAAGTTCAAACCCCCTCAGGAACAGTTCAGAGCAGGTGTATCTATCCAGAAATATCTCGTGGAGAATCCTTCCATGGAAGTTAAAACAACATTAGAGTAATGTCCCTGCCCAGGGAGGGGAATGTCTGCCCGAGGAGAACCCAGAGCTGTCGGTGTCCCGTCCTCCTGCCACTGCTCCTGCTCGGAGTCCTGCTCCTGGCTGGTCTTCCTGACATCAGAGCAGTCACACAAACAGGGTTACCCAAAGCTTCCTCGCCTGTGCAGAGCAGCACTGGCACAAAAGTGACCTCACCATTTTCCTCTCCTTTTGCATCTTTTCCTCCTCACAGGCTCCACTGCCTGCAGTGCAGAAACTGTCCTGAGGAAAAGTTGCAGGGAAGAGGGAAAACAGGTGCTTGGAGGTGGAACAGGGCAGGAGGAGGGCAAAGAGGAGCTGCCTCAGGGAGGGGTGTGATGTACTTTTGGGAAGGTCAGCTGGGTTTCTTTCAGCACACTTGTGGTTTCACTCAGGATGATTTTTGCTCATGACTCCCTCAGTTCCTGATAGATGGGAATGCTGTTGTTCATAAATCTATATCAGTAACTACATAAACTCTGGTTTGCCCTAAAATCATATTGGTTTCTTGGCCTGAACAATTTAATGCAGCAGCAGGCTCCCCCAGCAAACTGCAGACACTGCAAAACAGAGTCTGAATTTCATGGCTGCTCTTCTGGCCTCTGACACCTCCCTTCAACCACCACGTTTTAATCGCTCCTACCACATTCTCCCTCTCCTTGTCTCCTCTGGCTCTCTGCTCAGAGGAGAAACACTTTGTGGTTGTTTCCAGTTTTCATGTTTGCTGTTGCTCTGGGGCCTTTGCATCATGGGCTCTGTTCAGGCTCTGCCAGGGGCTCGTTGCCCTCGAGGACCTGCAGAGTGAAGCCAAGGGCAGCACATGGGGCTGGTGCTGACACCCACCTGCTCAGAGCATGGAGGGCAGCTCACAGGCAAGGACAAGGGCTGAACGAGTGAGCCCCTTCCAGAGCCTAAAGGGGCTCCAGGAGAGCCTGGAGAGACTTTGGACAAGGGTCTGCCCCTGGTCTAGTGGAAGATGTCCCTGTCCATGGCAGGGGGTGGAACGAGGTGAACTTAAGGGCCCTTCCAATCCAAACCATTCTGGGATTCTCTGATTCTGTCATTTGGCAGGGTAAGAAAAACCAGTCATCCACCAGAGGAGGAATTGGTAGGCTGTCAAAAATATCCTGGTAGAGAATGAGATCTTGAGGAAAGAAGAAAATGGAGTGATTTGTCCTACTTGATTAGCACAGCAGGTACTGTGCATGTGCTTCCAGAACGTGGCAAGAGCAGGCAGCACAGCCAGCTCCCATAGGCAGGGATCATGCAGGTGGATCCCTGCCCCTCTGGAGATTCATACTGTCAGTCCTGTTAATGCCTAAAGCAGAGGCCCTCTGACCCCAGCAGTGCCTGTGACCAGCGCAGGGAGCTGTCTGCCCCATCCCCACACACAGCATCAGCTGGAGGTAGCTGACCTTGTTGTATTCCTGACAGGTCTCCAGCAATGCCCATGGAAAATGCCATCTCAGTTAAATCTGTAAGCCACACCACACTGGCAGTGGCTGGATCCAAACGTTAATCACTGACTCTGCTATTTATTATTGTATGAGGGCAGAGCAACTGATGTCATCTATCTGGAGCTGTGCAGGGCCTCTGGCAGGGTCCCACACGGTGTCCTGGTCCCTGCCCTGGAGACACATGGACTTGGCAGATGGAACCCTCCGTGGGTAAGGGATTGGCTGGATGGTCACACTCAAAGGGTTGTGACCAATGGCTCCATGCTCACGAGGAGTGACGTTCCCTTGGGGTCGGGATTGGGCCCAGCTCAGCAGGGACAGGCAGCCACGGGCACACTCGGGCTCTGCTCAGCAGCCACGGGCACACTCGGGCTCTGCTCAGCAGCCACAGGCACACTCGGGCTCTGCTCAGCAGCCACAGGCACACTCAGGCTCTGCTGAGCTCGCCAAACCCATCCGTGCCACAGGCCGGGCTTCCAGAGCCACCAGGGAAGCAGGAGGGCCACTGAGCGAGGGAGTGGCCACTGAGCAGCCCACCAGGGACCTTCTGTGGCTCCTGAAGGCCACAGCGGCTGCCCCGGCCCCAGAGAGGGGTCCCTGCTCTGTGGTGCCTCACAGGGTGCTGCAGTGCTGGGGTGGGGGCAGCAGCCCTAGCACGGGCCCAAGGGCTCAGTCACTGCCTCGGCGCTCACACCCCATGAAATCACTGCTGCCTCTGCTCGGGAACAGACCCAAGTCAGCACTTTCTCCACCATGCTGCACGGTAATTTTCCTCGTCCTGCCTATATTTAACTTTTCCCCTTGGACTAAAATGTGGTTACAAAAAATTTCTGTCAGCTGGAAAGAAGGAACAATGCCTGGCTCAGCGCCTATGCTCAGCAGTGAAGAGTCTGCAATTACAGACCAAAAAACACAACAAAACAAAAAAAAGCCCCAAAACACCAGTAACAAAAACAAAGCAAAAACCTTTTTCCAATTTCTCTGGGATTCTTCCTTGCAGTTGTTTTTTCTGACAAGGATCAGCAATATAAGAGGGAAGGAGAGTTCAGAGTAGAGAGCAATAAAAAGTAGCATAAAGAAAATCAAAATCCTGAGGTCTATTTTGCCTGCCAGAACATCTACTGTCACAACATGATTGCAGAGAGGCAGCATCCAAGTGCATCCAAGTGTCCTGAAGGAGACTGACTCTCACTGGGGGTTTCAAATCACCCATCCCTCTCCCACTCCCACTGGAACAGCCCACCCGTGGCACCACAGCCCCAGCCCAGCCCGGGTGCCACCTCCTCTGCCTGCCCCAACCACCCCACACACCCCATGTCCCACCTGGGGCATCCCAAATGGAGCCACGGCCGGCACCGGTGGCTGTTGGTACCGAGCAGGGATTTGGCAGCTTGGCTGTCAATGCTGCAGGGGTTCAGCAAGGTCTGAGGGACACTCCATTGTTTACTGGTTTCCTTCTTCCCTTTTGAATTTCTCATCCACATCTCTCTGGTGTTTTAGACCAAACCCTTGCCCAGAGTCCTGGAACTGGCTGGCCAGTGCTACACGGGATTTCAGTCTCTGTCTCCTCTTTTAAAATCTGGTTGAATTGGTTATTTATGCTTAGTAAAGGGAGATTTAGATCCCATGAAACATTAATGAGTGAGGGAAGAAGGAGCTGTTTAATGAGAGCAGAGCTGGGCGCAGGGAGCCGAGAGGTGCCTCCGCAGGGGAGCTGGAGCGGGGCTGGGCTCTGCAAAGCCCTTGGCTTGAGCCGTTTAAGCTGCAAAACCTACAAGTCTGGTTAAAAAAAGAATGAAAGGGGAAACTAAATAGAATCAAGTGAGTTGATTCCCAGCCGGCTCGGCCATGCAAGCGCAGCAGCTCGTCAGAAACACATTAATCCCAGCTGGAGGCCTGGGGACTTCAGCCTGATCCAGTACCCAGCACAGGGTCATGGCCGGATGAACTCCTGACATTTTTACCTCCTGTAGAACCGACTCGATGGCAATGAGGCCAGAGTGTGCTGAAAGGAAAGGAAAGGAAAGCGCTTTAATGATGTTCTTTTATTTAGCAAGGCAGTGCTCCAGTTAGAGTAGCAGTTCCATGACAGTATGAGCAGGTATTTTAATTACAAGAAACGATATCAATAATTAAGACACAAATGCTTTTAGGTACCATTACACTGAGGATCCAGAGCAAACCAGCAGCTGGAGGGATGGCAAAACAAACTCAGATTATTGCATAGCCAGCTCTGCTCAGCAATCAGAACAGAGCCACAAACCCAAAGCGTGTTGGGTTCTGCCAGGCAGAGGTGGCCCAGCCCCTTCTCCTGCCAGTCCCTGGCACTGCTCAGGATCAGAGGGCTGGCAGTGATGGACAGCCAGGCACCTCTCAGGAGCACTGGCCAGCAGCTCCACTGCTGCCTGAAACCACCTGAAAACCTTTGGGTGGCCCTGCTTTCCAAACCCTGCCCTGGGGGTCTCCATGCCCCCACAGAGGTGTCCATCCCAGCTTTGGCACCAGTGCCACCCCCGTGGCAGAGGAGGTCAGAAGAGCTGGTCCCACGGGCTCCTTTGGCCTCAGAGCCTTTGTACCATGGAAAATACTGCAGGTGCCTCCACCAGATCATCCAGGCGTGCAACCTGCTCTGTCCCAGCCCCTGGGCACCACTGCCTGCCCTTCCCCATGTTCCTCAGGAAAGGCAATGAAAAGCCTTCAGCTGCCAAGCCCTTGGATCTTCAAGGAAACTTCAAGAAGGATTTTTTCATGGAAAGGGTGCTCAGGCCTTGGCAGGGGCTGCCCAGGGAGGTTTAGAGTCCCCATCCCTGGAGGTGTCCGAGGAATTCCTGGAGGTGGCACTCAGAGCTCTGGGCTGGGGACAAGGATTGATCACAGGTTGGACTTGATGGGCTGGGAGGGTTTTTCCAGCCTCCGGGATTCTGGGATTGTGATTCCTCCTGGCCTTCAGCAGGAACTTGGGCTGTGCCCAGGGGCATCCTGAGGCAGAGCCATCCCACAGTGCTGCCACCAGCCCGGCCCCAGTGAACCTCCTCCAGTGATTTGGGGGCATTGGTTTATTTTCATATGTGCAGAGTTTTTCTGCAGGAAACTAAGTTAGATCCCCACTACAATTGGTGTTTGAGCTCTGTTATTAATTATAGCACCAGCTCCAATCACACTCATTAGCTGAATGAGCAATAACACGCGTTAAGCCTCTATCTGTTGATAATATTCTCCAATGGATCGGGGATGTGTCATTTGACACTGATAAACTAGGCAATATTATGAGCTGAATGTCTTAAACGCTACACAGATGGGGAATATATTAATTTAAGAAAATGTTATTAAGTGTTTAAGGAGTGTAATTATGAGCAGCCTTCTCGTTTGACACCTGTGTGCAGTCTTTCCTTGAGAGATAAAGACAGAGCAATGAGAACTGGAAACCAGCCTCCAATTCTCTCAGGTTTTTTTTCTCTTTTTAACTTCCTGCCAAATTAATTACTTTCAAGACACAAGCAATATTGTAAAGAAGTTTTGACTGAAAACAATACCACTGTGCAGCCCACAGAAATCTTCTTTTTAATTCATTTATTTGGCAATACAAGACAATTTCTGAGAAACAGCAGCTCTGCAGCGTGTGACAGGGACAAGTTGCTCACGAGCCGGCAAAGTTCCCGGCAGCACAGACAGCCACCAGCCTGGGGCTGTGCCAGGGCACCCGGCCAGCCCTGGTCAGCTGCAGAATTCACTGGAATTGGTGGGGAGAGCAGGGAAAATTAATCTCATTATATTGTAAACAGTTCAAAGTTAATTATTCAATTCCAAATTGAAGAAGAGAAGGCTCAAAGGAGACCTCAGAGCCCCTTCCAGTGCCTAAAAGGGCTTCAAGAGAGCAGGAGAGGGAAGAGGGCCCTTTGGGAGAGGGCCTGGACTGCCAGGACAAGGGGGAATGGCTTCCCACTGCCAGAGGGCAGGGATGGATGGGATGCTGGGGCAGAATTCCTCCCTGGGAGGCCCTGGCACAGGGTGCCCAGAGAAGCTGGGGCTGCCCCTGGATCCCTGGCAGTGCCCAAGGCCAGGCTGGACATTGGGGCTTGGAGCAGCCTGGGACAGTGGGAGGTGTCCCTGCCATGGCAGGGCTGGGATGGGAGGGATTTGAGGTCCCTTCCAACCCAGAGTGTTCTGTGATTCTCTGAAGTTGCTCACTGGATGGGGTGGGACAGGCATTCCCTGAGGGAGTTGTCACGATGGAAAATGAGCATGGGACGAATCTGTCTTGGTGGCAGTGCCTGGACAAGCAGGGTTGGGTGACTGCAAAGCCTGAGGGCTGGCACATGCCAGCAGTGTGCCTGGGCAGTGCCCAGGGCATCTCCCACATCTCTCCTGAAGGAAGTAGCTGCCTTGCACCATCCCTGCTCCTCCTGGGCCTCCCACAGCACCCCACGGACACAGCTGTGGGGAGAACTGGAAGGCTGCAGATACCCCACACCCTCTGTGGAAATGAATTAATGAAGATACCTGCAGCACTGCCCCATCTCCTCAGCCCCAAAGGGATGCTTTGGCAGCACTGCCCCATCTCCTCAGCCCCAAAGGGATGCTTTGGCAGTGCTGGACACGTGGTGGCTGCCTGGCCTGGCAGGATCCCGGCACGGGCACCCGCGGATCCTGCAGAGCTGCTGTGGGATGTGCCTGGAGCTGCTGCTGCTCAGCAGAGCGAACATGGGCAGGCTGGAAGGACACAGAACCACATTCCATGGAGAGCTGCTGGATGCTGGATGCCCAGCCCTCCAGGCCATTGAGGTAAAATAGGATTGTGGCCCTGCTGGGCTCCTGAGGAGCTTGAGAGGAGATTCATGTTCACAGCAAAGTCTTCTGTAAACAGGACAAGCATTTTGTGGAAACTGGCAGTCAGGACATGTTCCCTGTAATGCTGCTGCACAAATCCTGGGAGGAATTTTGTCTGGAATAATGTATGAACCTGCACAGGGGAAAAATCAGATGGAAACTGATGACAGCTGGGTAAAAAATGACAAGAGAAGGGATGGAGCATTTTACAAGGGATAGGAAAAAGTTTCTGTCTTGTTTAACACAGAAAAAGTGGTTGAATTGAGGATATGACCGACAGCTGTGAAGACACCAGGAACAGTCACAAGGAGAAGGACAGAACTGTTGGAGCAAGGAGGGCAACTGGGAGGAAAAACCCCAAAGAGCCACAGGCAGAGGTTCAGACTGTAGCTCCCTAGAAACTGGATGTTTTCATCCTCACAGTGTCACATTCTGCAGTCAGCATCAGGACTGCTTGACCTAAGGATGCACCCAAGGTTCTCTGCCCAAACTGTTTCATTTGTGAGAATCTAGGCTAAAATTGGTAGATTTTGCAAGCTGTTTATAGCTTTCCACAGAAAAATCCTACCCTTGGCACATTCGTTTTCTATGCAATGTTCTCTTTCATGTTAAGATTCATAAATATCAGTAAAGCTTTTATAATGGTGCCTGTTACCATTGTTAAAAATAAACTGCGAGTTTAAAAACAGAAAATAAATTTATATATTTAATAGCACCAAATGATCGCTATAAATGTCCCTTATCATTTTTATTAGCTTTTTTGGAGCCCTGTGTTTCCCTGCTCTGTTTTCCAAGCAGCAGGAGGAGGTTCAGTGTGTCCCTTGCTGAGGGGAGCCGAGGCTCTGCCCTGCACATCCTTGCTGCAGGAGCCTTACAGCATCCCTGGGAATCCTCCTGCTGTGAAGGACACAGACCTCCAGCACTTGGCTTTAATTTGGTTTTACACACGGGAGTATCTCCCTGTGTTTGACAAACACCAGCCCCCAGGTTCTCCTCCAGCGGGCAATTCCATTTATAGCACATCCAAAGCCAGCGAGAAATGGAGTTCGGTATTTCATTCCCTGGAACAGTTAAAATGTAACAAATATTGAGTTCGTTTATAGGCTTGATTTTGCAGTCCAGGGTGCTGAGCCCTGTCATTCTTTCCTTGTCCTTGGTGAATAATGATGGGCAAGTAGAGGGGGCACAAGGACATTTTAACCCTGGACTTCATAGCAGCTGGTATTCAAAACCAGTGGTTTCTTCATTTTTTTCTCCTTATTTGTGTTTCAAACCCATCCTCTGTGAAATAAACCACAAAAGAGTCAACATTTCAGCCTTTGCCTCTCCCAGGTGTTAATGGAAAGCAGAAGCACTTGGGATGTGCATTTCAATTGGAACAAGCGACACGATTTTTGTCAAGCTACTTCGTGTCAAGCACATAAATAAACATGTGCATGGGGAAAAGGTTCAATATTTCAACACTGGTTTCTTTTTGCAATCTTCAAGATGCAAGCCCAAAACATTTCTGTCAGGAAATTTAGGTGGGAGGATATTGGAAGTATGAAAAATGTGCATTTTCTGAAAAATGCGTCATAGTCAAAATCTCAGGGTTTCAAGAAAACCCTCATGTCACCTAACAGCCCTCAGCTCCTTTGGAACTTCGGGGAAACAATCCAAAGCCAAATCATTCCCAAAATCCTGCTTCCCCAAACCGAGGACAGCAACCCCTTGCCCACCCCCTCCTCTTTCCTGGCAGCGGCCCCGGCTCGGGAGCGCTCGCAGCTCGGTGCCGAGGGGCTGCAGGAACCAGAGCGGTGCCAGCAGCAAAGCAGCCGAAACCCAGAGCCCCCGGGGCCTTCCTCAGCTCCTCGGCTGCAGAGAAATTCTGTACACAGACAGTCCCGGGGATGAACCGGCCACTGCTCGTCTGCATCGATTTGTGTTTCCTCCCAAGGAACTAGAAGCTGAAGCACAAATTCAAGCTGAATAAAACATGAAAAAAAAATCTTTAAAAACTGCCACTGAAGCATGGAAACCTCTTTTCTTGCTGAATTATGCTGGCGAAGTAAGGAGAGGACGGCGCTGGCTCCCAGCTTGCCCACGCACGGTGTCACCCCGCGGGCAACCCCGCCGTGCCCGGCGCTCGCCAAGGCGTGCGGCGAGCGGGAGGGACACGGGCAGCGGCTGCTGGGTGCCCGGGCTGGCCACTGAGCCCCTCCCGACACAGCCCGCACTGGCCGGGGCGGGCAGGGCTCTGGAAGGTCACCCCAGAGCCCCGCGAGTGTCCCTCTGCACCCCGGGCTCACCGGGACAGCGCGGCGTGGAGTGCCCGACACAGCCCCGCACTCGCAGTATTTCTCATCTTGCGGTGAGCAGCTGCGGGGCTGCGCTACAAACCCCTGTCACGGAGCTGGGGAGAGCCACAAGGTCCTCCTGAGCCTCCTTTTCTCCGGTCTGAGCCGAACCCCGTCTCCCTGAGCCGCTCCCTTTATGATTTGCTCTCTACGCTCTTCACCGAGCACCTCCAGCACCTCTCCAAAGCATCCCGGGTGTGCTCCAGAGCATCCCGTGCTGTGGATCCGCCGCAGGAGTGAGGTGTGGGCAGGACTCAGAGCAGGCAGCACTGAGTGTACACAAGGATACTGAGCTAAAGGCAACAGCACTGAAATAAATGGCAGGAGCAATTGCTCTACTTTATTAGACGCTGACAAGAGAACATAAATCCCTATCTGCAAAAATCGGTTATGTGCATTTGGACAACTGAATAAGGAGGTCTGAAATATTGTTCTATTTACTTTCACGGCACAGAACCAAGACACTCTTTGTTGCCTCATAAAATGCAGCACAGTGAAGTTAATACCTCTTTGCCAGCAGCTTTTTGCTCCCTCTTGCCAGGGACAGCCTCCGTTTGCGAGACTGCTCCATCAATCCGGAACCCGCAGGACCTCGGGTTTATGGATGCGTTTCCTTGATCCAGGGCTGAAATAAATGCAGATTATGTGTCTCATGCACGGGGCTGCCTCGCAGCAGGCGCTGTCTGATACCAGCACGCCAAGGGCACAGCGGTCACTCCAAACCCCTGACCTGCCCTGCTGACCGCTCCTGCCCCAGAACAGCTCGAGGGGCCGCTGGAAGGCAGAGGGGCTGGAAGGGAGAGGGGCTGGGGTGCTGGGTGGGGCATGGGGCAGAGGAGGCTTCATCCACAGGGGCTCAGGTGGGAAAAAGTTCACCCATATTTGTGGTTGTTCAGCCTGGAGCAAAGGAGGCTCAGGGGGGACCTTGTGGCTCTGCACAAGTCCCTGACAGGAGGGGGCAGCCGGGGAGGGTCGGGCTCTGCTCCCAGGGAACAGGGACAGGAGGAGAGGGAACGGCCTCAGGCTGAGCCAGGGGAGGCTCAGGGTGGGCATCAGCAGGAATTTCCCCATGGAAAGGGGGCTCAGGCCTTGGCAGGGGCTGCCCAGGGAGGTTTGGAGTCCCCATCCCTGGAGGTGCCCAAGGAATTCCTGGAGGTGGCACTCGGAGCTCTGGGCTGGGGACAAAGTGGGCATCAGGCACAGCAGGGACTCGATGGGCTGGGAGGGCTTTTCCAGCCCCAGGGATCCCGGGATTCTGTGATTCCTGCCCTCCCAGCATCGCTGGCGACTGCACCTTCACTGCAGCACAGAGATAAGCGGCAGTGGCTGCAGTGCTGTGTGCTCTGGATTTGGTCCCTGCCTATCTTTGTTTTTCAACCCAGTTATTCAACACAGTTATTTTTGGGAAGCCCTTGGGACAGATTCAGGCTGCAAATTCAACAGTAGAGTCACAAAAACGTGTCCCACTTGTCTCACCCGGGAGCCAGCACCGAGGAGCACTCGCGTGTAACTCAGAATCAATGATTTATTCAGCATAAGTGATTTATTTTATTCTGCTCCTTTAATAGCCAAAAGCAAAACTTCTGTCTTCAGAGGTACTCAGCTCAGTGGTGGGGTTGGTTTTTTTCAAATACAAATAATCCCAAAGTGTTGCTTGCTGACAACAGACAGGACATGGAGGATAACTCTCCCTTCGTTCCGCAGTGGGGCAGACAATCAAAGGTGCCCAAATTTGTTTTCCAAGTGCTTCATGCAAGGCGATGTTCTCTCACATTTCCTTGGTATGCAAACATTAAATAGCAGGAACTTGGCAAATTAAAATATTTATGAAGTTCCAACTCTGAAATGGAAAGCAGGTATGTCTTTTTGCTGTACCTTCAGGAAAATACTCAAGCTGATCCAGACGTTGTGCGAGGAATTGAGCTTCTGCTGCCAGCTCTGTCCCTCCATCCAGGCACAAAGCTCCCGTAGCTCTTACGCTGAATTTTGTAAACCTTCACTCATCAGTTTTCATTGATTCTTGTGGGCACAAAGCATAGCCAGCACTTCCCAAACCTCCAAATTGCTATCTCATTAGCAGCTCAGCATATTTGTGCATACCAAATGAGGTGGTTTGCCTGTGCATCACACTTCCTCTCCATAAATTTCCATAGAAACATTAAAAGCACAGTTATGTTTTTGGTTGATTTTCTCCGTTGCTGTCTGTCCCCACTTGTTACAGTACCCAGGTGATTAAAGGGTGCCCACATTCCTAATTTTTCTTTTCAGCTGAGTTCCAGCAGTGTCAGATCTTCAAGCACAACTGACAGACAGAGAGACCGTGGAAGGTGGCAAAGACAATCTGAGAGAAAAACCAAAATAATGGAATTTTCTTAATTAAAATGCTACCCCTGAGATGAAGGTGGAGCCACTGCAGGGATTAAATACTTCAGCCCTGTTTTCAAGGCTTGGGAGCTGTGCAAGGGCTGAGGGTCACACACTTCGGGTTACGGTGCATGGTAGAGAAGACACCCACAGTAGGAAATGTCTAAAACTGGCTCTTTTTGGTTTATTATGATCCAGAACTCAGTCTGACTTCCTCCTAGACATGTTCTCCCAGTGAGGTGAGACTGGCACCTGATTTTGGACAACAGAACGGAAGCTCCAGGGAGCATCCAGTGTGGAGCAGTGAGTGAGGGGAGAAAGGCAATTATGGGACCTTTTGAGGGGGAATGTTGGTGTCCACTGGGCGTTGACTCACCACCAGCAAATCACTAACAGCCCCACTTCTCCAGGCAGAGCAATTTGCTACAGCTCCTGGATTTCTCCCTGTGTACCTCAGGAAAACACAAACCCCCTCATTAAATTGGGAAAACTCGTAGGTGCCACTGGAAAAGAGCATTTATCAGAGTGCTGTGCAGCTGCTTGGATGCACACACCTCCGAGGGGAGCACCCCCACACCACAGAGCCTCCCATGGATCCCATCTCCCTGCGCATCCAGCACCCTGCACCTGGAACACAAAACGACACTGAGCAGGGTCAGGGTGCAGTGCTGAGGACACAGAGCCTCCCTGGGAATGTGCCGGGGGAAGACCTAAAGTATGTGGAAAACAAACTGATTGCACCCGTAGTGGAACAGAAGCCGCTGGTAATGAACTGGCTCCCAGCTCTCCAGCGCCAGTGGAAGCTCATTTGCGTTGGATAATTGGAAGTGTCATATTCAATAGCACTTTCCAAACCCTTTTTTTTTTACAGACAATCCACAATAATTTGTTGCAATACAGGCCCATTGATTCCTGTTTGCAGCTATAGATCAGGTAATTAGATGTAATGAAAGGCAGAGAAGGGAGAAGGATGTAAAATTTCTAAAGCTATAGAGGAGTCATCACCTATTGCAGTGCTCCTATTGATTCTCTTCACTGTACGGAAACCTGGAACTCTTAAGAGCAGCGATAATGGCACTTCAAGTGCTCCAATGTCTCTGAGAGCATGAGAAGAAAAATACTGCTTGGTGCCAACTCAGTTGTGACAGAGCAAAAGGATGAGCAGGCAGAAGCGGTGAAGGAGGGGCACGCGGGGAGAGGAGGGATGAGGGGGATGCCACCCTCCCAGGACTGCTCTGCTGAGGGAGGGATGAAGGAGAGCAGCTGCTGGGTCCCTCAGAGCTGCCTTTTTCTCTGCCTTCCTGCTGGCATCAGAGGTTGGCTCATTTCAGTCCTTTTTCAGCCTGATTCTGCAGCTGCTCTTGTGCTCGGACTAGAGGAAGGCAGAGGAGAGGGAGGAGCAGCATCAGATCTCTGCCTCTTTCCCTCCACGTTCCCCTCACATCCTGCACCGGCTACGTGGGAAGTGACCCAAGCATTGCCCTGGCCCTGGACCTGCTGTCACATGTCACTCTTCATCTCTGATGCCAGAATCACAGAGCCTGGCAACCGCTCCCTTCCCGTCTTTCATTTTATACCTTCTCTGTTCCAAATGAAAAGGCTTGAATTCAAGAATTTCTCACAGCCTGGCTCTTCCCCTCAAGTGCTGCAACCCTCCCTCACACAGGCTGATCTCCCTCTGGTGCTCCCTGCAGCAGGAGGAATAAAACCAATCAAGTAACAGGGAAGAGTTCCACAGCCCCTCTGTGCCGAGAGCATTTTCACGAGGGACACGAAGGATCCAGGGAGGGCAGGGATGAGCAGAGGTGGCGTTACCTGTGGGAGCCAGGCACATCCTGGTAGGGCAGCGACCTCTGAGGAAGCCCTGAACTGGCCCTTTGGATACTTGTTCAGTCTCAGGGCTTAAAATGCCCTTTCACTAAAAAAGATCAGGAAAAATTTCCCCTAAGGCAAGATTTTCCACACTTGGTTCCTGAGCATTTCAGCCATATTCCTCTGCTGCGTATGCCCAGTTCTCCCCACGCCTTAAACAAGCTTTGCACAGGCATCTTGGCTGAATGAAACCTCCTGTTAGAGACACTGTGCAGCTGCTGGCCATCACCCTGGGTTCTGACTCGGGAGGGCCATCCCTGCAAACAGAGCTGAGCTCCCGAGGGAGGCAGATGGGAGCAGGTTGTGCCATGCTGGACTGGCTGCAGGGCTGAGCCAGGCTCTGGCTGCCTCTTCCCACACCTCCAGACCCTGCTGTGGGGCAGAGCTCCCTGGTGCAGCAGCTTCTCAAGAGACCCTGGGTGCCACCAGTCCTGGGAACAGTGAGGGTTTTAGGGGAGGTGAGAAGAGTTTGGTTATCTGAAGCAGGGCATGAAACTCTGGGCTTGGGTAGGTGAGAACTGAGAGAACTTATTTTCATTTTCTGCAGAATTAATCATACAACTGTAGAATTATAGAAGGGACCTTAACATCATCCAGTTCCATCCCCCTGCCGTGGGCAGGGATGCCTTCCACTAGACCTGGTTGCTCCAAGCCCCGTCCAACCTGGCCTTGAAATGAAAAGCACGTGAAAGCCAGATATGAACAGGAAAGCACTTCAATAAGTTTGTTCTCCTTGCACAAATTCACAGGGAATTCCTTTGGAAACACTCCCTTCTTCTTACATGGGAACTCGGTCTGTGTTCATCAAGCACAAAACATCACAAAGTGCTTTAAGCAGTTGAGACATTCAGTGCGAGACTTCACATCGGGAATGCAGGATGTGTGAAACCGGCTCGAAATAGGACAAAAAAAAAGGAAGAGCTGTTCTATTCCCCAGGGTCTGCTGCCGTGTTCTCAGGCTCTGGAACTTTTCAGCATTTCTAATGTGGAGCATTATAAATATTCATACAGACACTCATAGGCTAAAATTAAATGAGCTCGTCAGGTTTATTTTTAGTATAATGGACGTAGGCAATAAGAAAATCCCAAGGCAGTGACTGGGCGGGACTGGGGTAACGGTGGTGTCTTTTCCCCCATTTCAGGCAGTGCTGTGGAACGGAAATGAAAGCTCTCAGGAGAGAAGCGTGAGGAGAGGAGGCAGCGAGCAGGGCTGGGGTGACGGTCGTGTTCCTCAGCAGAGCCCCCGCTCGGATCCGAGCTGGGCCTGGCACTGATGAATAAATCCATGTCATACGGATGAGACACTTCTGTGCTGGGAAAACTGGGCTCCTGGGGGTGCTGGGAGAGCAGCAGCGAGCTGAGAGAGCCGGGGGCCGGCAGTGGGAGCCACAGCAAACAGGAGTCACCCGGTGGGGCTGGTGCAGGGCAGCAAGCTCACGGTGCAGAGTGGGATGAAGGATTCCAAGGTGTTCTTTTCCTGGCTGGAAAATCGTCACTGAGTTAGTGCTGGGAAAAGGGCAGTTGAAGGCTCAGCAACAACCGAGAAATGCATCAGTTCAGGTCTGGAAAGGGAAATATGGAGGGAAAAAACCAAAAACAGGGTTCTTGGTGCATATGGGGCTGCTGAAGGGCTGCGGGTGTCTAAGGAACTGACTGCATCAGCCCAGGGAGAGGAGGGTAGAGGGGGCAGCTCCAGAGGAAGGGGATGAAGCAGCACAGAGCTGGACAGAGCAGGCACAGGAATGCTTTCCCTGAGATACTTTCTTCCATTTGTTCCATTCCTACATTTTCTTTCCAAACATAAATCCCGCAGGCCTCTCGCAGCACCGCGGGGCCAGAGGGACCTTTGCTCCGGTGCAGCACGGCAGCCACGCTTCCACAGAACCAGCCAGGGATTCTTCTTTCCTGCTTTACTGCTTTTAGTTTTAATCTTTTACAATCTGTAGAAGCATCTTTGAACACATGAACTCCCGGGATTTTTTGAAAAGCTCCACACAGCTCGCAGTGGGCGTTTGCCTTCTGCAGGTGCTCTGAGGACATGGCCCTGGTTCACTGAGGAAAGGCTCAGGCTGCCAGGAAGGAGCTTCCATGAGAGGTTGGTGTGCAGCAGCCTCCGGAGAAGGGGAAAGATTCACCTTCTGCTCCTTTTAAATGTATCTTCATAAGCTGCTGGCACAATGAGCACTCCCTACCTCTCCAAGGGTGGGGCTCTCTGTGGGTTGTGTGGTCGGGGGTCGGTGGGTGTTGGTGGGACACGGCAGGAGGGAACACCTCTCCTTGAGGACAGGCTGGGAGCGTTGGGATTGGCCAGCCTGGAGAAGAGAAGGCTCTGGGGTGATGTAAATGCAGTCCTTCAGTACCTAAAGGGGCTCCAGGAGAGCTCGAGAGGGACCTTGGAGAGGGAGTGGAGGGCCAGGACACAGGGAATGCTTCCCACTGCCAGAGGGCAGGGATGGATGGGAGATTGGGAATTGGGAATTGTTCCTGGGAGGGTGGGCAGGCCCTGGCACAGGGTGCCCAGAGCAGCTGGGGCTGCCCCTGGATCCCTGGCAGTGCCCAAGGCCAGGCTGGACTCTGGGGCTTGGAGCAGCCTGGGACAGTGGGAGGTGACCCCACAGCCCGGCCGTGGCTGCCCCCAGGGCGCTGCTGAGGCCGGATCCCTGCTGCTGCTGCTGCTGCTGCTGGCACTGGGATGTCATTATTTCTTTCCCGTACCCCACAATTTTCAGCCCCTGGGTTTAGCACACACCCTTCATTCCTGTGTCAAAGCACACAAGTGCCTTTACCTTTCAGTTCATGATTCAGATTTCTTTTTTTGACATAATGTGACACAATGCAACGTGCTGGCTGCAATTATGTACAGTTTGATTGTGTGCTGGTTTGTCACTCAGGGCAATTATTTCTTTTTAAAAGTAGTAATTGATACTCTGAGTTGCCAAAGATAAGAAATCCAGCAGTAAGCAAAGCCATTTGTCATCCCTGCAGCCTTGATAAATAATAATTGAACTGGCTGCCTGTATTGACAAACAGAAAGGCAGCTCTGATCCAAGGGAAATATTAAAAACCTAAAAATCAGCGTGTTTTTGAGGGAATACAATTTATCCATAAATAAATCTACCACTTATTTCTATTTTTTTTTCTCCTGAGGAGCATTTGTTTTTACTCAAAAAGCCGGTGATATCAGATGGGAGGTTCTTCAGAGTTTTATCCTGTAATCCTTCATATTATTCATTAATATAGAGCATTGCTTCTTGTTCTTAATAGACAATCTTCTTAATCTTAATAGAAATAATCACTGAAAACCAGTAAAATTGAGTAGCAGCAGTGTTTTGGTAAGAATAGGAGCAGAGGTGCAGCTGTGTTTGGCTCGGGAGCAGCTGCCCTGGGCAGCCCCTGCAGATGGAGCAGGCGCCAGGTCAGGGGGGAGCTCAGGCTGTGCCTCCCTGCAGGATGCTCAGGGATGGGGGAGGTCCCGCCCCAGAGTCCCCCAGGCCTCCACAGAGACCTGACCAGACACCACCAGCTCTGCATTAAAGGGGTTTGGGGTGGTGCTCACAGCTGGGCAGGAGAGGTCCCACCTCTGCTGGCTGCAGGTGTCACATGGGCTGAGCAGACATACAGGAAACTGTTGTACTTTACCCTTTTTATTTTTACTTTACCCTTTCTATTTTTACTTTACCCTTTTTATTTTTACTTTTAAAATCATCTACTAGAACTTTAAACAGGCAGTGAACCTAAACACCACCAAATAAACCACCCTGCTGTTCCACCAGGTACAGGCAGCTATTTTTGTACCTCGATTTTGAATTTTCAGTGGTTCTGCCATGAGATTTTTCACATTAAAGAATATCCTTAAAAAAGGAACGTTTAGAAGAAAAACCATTCCTAATAATCCTGCTTGGGTTGTATTCGGGCTGTCCTCTGTAATATTTAAACAAAAGCCACAATTGCTAAGACTAAGTCCCCTGAATCAAACAAACACGGGTTTAAAGCAGTTCCTGTTTCTAGCTGGAAGCGTGGAGGTTGTTAATCCTCTCCACAGGCACAGAGACCATGCTGGGAGCCCAAGCCCGTCCCCACCTGCTGCGTGTTGATCCTGCACACTTGGCCCTGTCTCTGGTATGGATCTGCTTATCTTAAAAAGGAACAATATTTGATGCTATTTTTAGAAACGTTATCACACCAAAAGCCCTTCCTCATATTTTTGTTTATTCATTCATTAATTCCTCTGCAGTTGGAACAGGCTGGGGAGATAAACCACACTTGCTGCTCTCTGTTCCTCTGCCCAGAGCAGGGGGCAGGCCCGGGGCTCTCGGGGACAGACCCGATGGCCAAGATTTGCTGCTCCATGAGGCAGTTTGGGCTCCTGGACAGATCTGCCGTGTTGGGGGCAGCCCAGAAGGGACATGCAGGGGTTCATAGCTCCCAGGGATTCTCACAGCCAGGAGTTCTCAGCTTTTAGGGGTTCTCATGGCCAGGCTGCTGGGTTAGGAGAGAATCCCCTGGTTCAGTGCTGGAGTCACCATCCCTGGAAGGGCTCAAAAACCAAACAGACAAGGCACTTGGGGACATGGTTCAGTGGGCATGAGGGTGTTTGGTTGAAGGTTGGATTTTGATTGTCTTGGAGGCCTTTTCCAACCTTGCAGGTCTGTGGTGCTTCCGTGACTCGGAGCAGGTCCAGGGCAGCACTGCTGGGGTCATGGGAAGCACTTGGGACGCTCTGAAAGGACAGAGTTGATTTTGTGATCAGCAACCCGGGGCAGAAACTGCTCCAGCACCTCTGGGTTATGGGGTGGGGTTTCAGTGGCCCCCCCCCTTTGGACAAGGGATGGAGGGACAGGACACAGGGAATGGCTTCCCACTGCCAGAGGGCAGGGATGGATGGGATCTTGGGAATTGCTGGCTGGGAGGGTGGGGAGGGGCTGGGCTGGAATTCCCAGAGCAGCTGTGGCTGCCCCTGGATCCCTGGCAGTGCCCAAGGCCAGGCTGGACATTGGGGCTTGGAGCAGCCTGGGACAGTGGGAGGTGTCCCTGCCATGGCAGGGGTGGCACTGGATGGGATTTAAGGTCTCTTCCAACCCAAACCCAAACCACTCTGTGATTTTGTGATTCTAATTGAGTGCAAAGATAGACATTAACAGCAGAAAGGCCATTCCAGGGAGGGTTATTCCCATGGAGCAGGCCCATACAGCTCCTGCACGTCCAGCTCTCCTTACTCTCACTCCCTGCAAAGGTTCACCTCCAAACACCTGCCCAGGACAATTTTCCATGCAGCTGGGTTATTCCAGTGTGGATATTTTTGTGTCTCAGTGTTCACAGAGATACCCAGGATTCCTCACCTGGTTTTCCACTACTGGCTGCTTGTTCTGGAAAGAAGGAATTGGTGAGGCAGAGCCGAGGCTGCCTCTGCCCTCAGCAGCCATGTAGACATTTCTCATCCCCACGAGTGATAACAAGTGGAGAAGGAGCGCCGACCGTGGGGAAACACGGTAAATATTTTATGAGCTGTTAAACATTTATTAATCATTCATATGCAGATGATTAAAAAATTAATACAAAATCTGAGAAGGATTTAGGAAGGAGTGAGTTCATGCTGACAGATGTGAGGAGCTGCTGGAAGGGGAGGGCGAGGGGAGGAGATGGCACTGGAGTCCCCTGGAAGCAATCCTGTCTGCTTTGCAAATATCAAACAAGACAAATTCAACAGGGCCTCAGGTCCTCCAGCCCCCAGCAGTGAGCTGGGGGCAAACAGGGACAGGCAGAGACAGCAGAGGCAGGTAAGGACAGGCAGGGACAGGCAGGAGCCAGCCTCTGGCAAGGACAGAGCATTGACCCTGCTTCTAATTAAACCCACAGAAATATGTGTGACATAACCAGAAGAGCTTGAACCTTTCCCTTCCCTTCCCTTCCCTTCCCTTCCCTTCCCTTCCCTTCCCTTCCCTTCCCTTCCCTTCCCTTCCCTTCCCTTCCCTTCCCTTCCCTTACCTTCCCTTCCCTTCCCTTCCCTTCCCTTCCCTTCCCTTCCCTTCCCTTCCCTTCCCTTCCCTTCCCTTCCCTTCCCTTCCCTTCCCTTCCCTTCCCTTCCCTTCCCCTTTTTCTTTCCTTTCTCCTCTCCTCTCCTCTCCTCTCCTCTCCTCTCCTCTCCTCTCCTCTCCTCTCCTCTCCTCTCCTCTCCTCTCCTCTCATCTCCTCTCCTCTCCTCTCCTCTCCTCTCCTCTCCTCTCCTCTCCTCTCCTCTCCTCTCCTCTCCTCTCCTCTCCTCTCCTCTCCTATCCTCTCCTCTCCTCTCCTCTCCTCTCCTCTCCTCTCCTCTCCTCTCCTCTCCTCTCCTCTCCTCTCCATCCTTTCCCATCCCATCCCCCCTGTGTGGATAACAACAAGCACAGTCCTGTCTCTGATTCTCTGCTGCACTCCCAGTGTTCCCGTTTTTCGTATGAATAAGGAGAAGATTTGTGTTTTTCATCCCCATCTGACATAGCCTCTACCCAGGGAAGACTTTGGCAGAGGTGATCTCAGGAGATAAACCCGTCGGAGCACAGAGCCTGCGGGCTGTGCTCGTTCCAGCGTTACTCCTGATAATCTCATTCTATGTATAACAAAAGGCAAAAGCTGCATCTGATGGTCGTTGCTTCCATGGCGCAGGCGTTCCGGGGGCTTCACTGTCACCTGCTCGTCACAAACACCACAGGAATTTAAATTGGTTGTGAACAGAAGAGGGAGGAGGTTCCCTTGTGCCATTACTGGCTGCCAGAGCTGGGCAGCACAGCGAGGGCACGCGGGGCATTGAGCTTCCCGGGATGAACGCGGCTCCACAGCCCTGCCCGGGCAGGGGCACGCGGGGCATTGAGCTTCCCGGGATGAACGCGGCTCCACAGCCCTGCCCGGGCAGGGGCACAGCCAGCAGCGGCCTCAGGGTGACCGAAACTGGGCCTTCGAAATAAACACCAGGGGCTGTCTCCTGCTCCCCGAGGAGCAGCCTCTGTGCCATGCTCTGCTCCAGAAAGAGCACAAGGTAAAGAGAGGAACAGCACAGACTCCCAGCCAGGAGAGAGAGAATCAGAGCATCCCAGCCTGGCTGGGTGGGAAGGGGCATCAGAGCTCATCCAGTGCCACCCCAACTGCCACTGGACAACTGCCCACAGTGTCCAGTGTCCCGTGTCCAGTGTCCAGCCTGGCCTTGGGCACTGCCAGGGATCCAGGGGCAGCCACAGCTGCTCTGGGCACTCTGTGCCAGGGCCTCACCACCCTCACAGCCAGGAATTCCTTCCCAAGATCCCATCCATCCCTGCCCTCTGGCAGTGGGAAGCCATTCCCTGGCTCCTGTCCCTCCATCCCTTGTCCCCAGTCCCTCTCCAGCTCTCCTGGAGCCCCTTTAGGCCCTGCAAGGGGCTCTGAGGTCCCCGGGGGCTGATGATTTTCAAGAGGATGGTTTTTCTTCCCTGTGGCTGGCTGAAATGCCAACAGGAATCTTGAGCAGGAGCCTCTGTGACCTTGAAAATTGCTATTAAAATGAAAAAATAGTGGATTTGTAGGAATTAATTTGACTCATGGAAGGTTTCATAGGAACAGAAAGATTTTGCCTAAAAAGGAGATAACTTAAAAGAGATCAGGTAGGTTTTAAGATTCCAATTGAATTACTTAGCTCTATTCACACATAAAAAGAGAGAGAAGGGGGGGATGAATGAGACCGAAATATTTCCTTTATATTTGACTAAATAATTATTTATTCTCACCTCACAGAATTGAACAGAGACAGATCCCGTGGAATCCACTGGCCAGCCCCCAGTGACGTGAAATGGAGCCAGACTGAAACCCTTGAGGTTCTGGTTACAACAGTGAGAAAAATAATATTTGTCCATTTCTGTGGGCAGTAATGACAATTTATTGTCTTTTACTCACAGTCTTCTATCAAAATTTCTCCAGTCTGATATGAGCATCTATTATAGCAGCTCCACATCGTGCTCTGAGAAACTCAACAATAAATGGGTTTAATTGTATTTAAAATGATGGTAATAATTCAGGTATGTACAATAGGCACATGATGTTATTGATTGCACAGAAGGTATGTCTAATGTCATATTTGCTAATTAATTTCCTTCAGAATGGCAGCGCCAGCACCCTGTGTGTGGTGGGGGGATTCAGGGTGGGGGCAAGGAGACGTTGTCTCTGCAATGAAATGACACTGACCTTTCTCCTGTCTTCGTGCTCCTTCTGCCATGACAAATAGATTTAATTTCAGAACTTTCTAGGAAATTGCATCAATATTTAGCCTAATTCTGGGAAGTTGCTTTGAAAATGTAAATTCTGCTCCTTCCCCCAGCAGTGACACAATCCCACCGTGCTGGCTCAGGACAGGAGCAGTGGTGCCAAGTGCCTGCCTGGCCCAGCACGTGTCTGTCCATGGACACCTCCTGGGGGCCGTGGGACAGCTCTGCAAGGGACAGGAGGGCAGGAGGCAGCCTCAGGTTGCACCAGGGAGGTTCAGGTTGGATATCAGAGAAAATTCCTTCCTGGAAAGGGCTGTCCAGCCCTGGCACAGCTGCCCAGGGCAGGGGTGGAGTCCCCATCCCTGGAGGGATTTCAAAGCCATGTGGATGTGGGACTTGGGGACAGGGGTCAGTGGTGGCCTTGGCAGTGCTGGGGAAGGGTTGGACTCGATGGTCTGAGAGGGCTTTTCCAACCTAAATTATTGTGTTCGATGATTCTGAACTGAATAAGTGGCGATGCAAACCTCAGGGAACATTTGCATTATTAAAATCACAGCAAATTGGAATTGCTGAAAAGGACGTTCCTGAACTTTCTATTGGTTTTAGGTCTTTGAAACCAGTGGGGAACCCACATTTCAAACACGAACCATATGGCTTCTGAGATTACAAAAGATGAAATTCTGTTTTGCAGTGCAGCACACTGCCCCCATCATCCTCAGCCCAGAACAGGACTTTATTGAAGGAAAAACACCATCAGATGACAGAGATTTCTGCCCTTTGGTTTCCTGGAGTTGGCTCCTCCAGCTCATGGGCACCACTAACGAGGCCCCTGGGCTGTCACCAGGTGTGCCCTGGGTGGTGGCACCATCTCACCCTGAACACGCCTGGTTCTCCTCCCAGCCGTGCCAGACCCCACCAGGCTCTGTTCTCAGGGGGGTGGGCTCAGCCTGGCTCCCTGCTCCACATCCCCAGCCCTGCCTGTCCCAGGGGAGCAGCACCTCGCCCTGTCCGCACCCCGAGCAGGGCAGGAGGCTCCGAAGAAAGGGAATGGGTTTGAGTTGGTTCAGCCCAAGGGAGGGGAGTAAATGTGCAGAAAACAGCATCTCCTTCAGTGCAGGCAACAGCTTCACCGAGGCACCAGGGACCACTGCAGATTTCGGGACCAGCTGAGACAAGGCCACACTTGTCAGTGTGACTGGTCCTTCCAGATATATGGCAGAAAATAAGATTTTAATCTTGCCAACTACTGTGGCTTTGAAGAGTGAGACAAATTGCTTCACGAGAGGGGCTTCTGCCTTTGGATTCCTGAGGCTCAACGTTTTTTTCTTGGACATTGCATTCAAATATCAGCAGGATCTGATGGGGTCCGAGCATAGAACCATAGAAGAGTTTGTGTTGGAAGGGACATTTTAAAGGCCACTGAGTCATTTGGTGGTGTCATTTAAGCATCCGAGGTAGGAATGACAGAACTGTGGGGTTTGGGTATAAAAAAGCTCAGCAGGAGGGTAAGGAAAAGCCAGAGGGCCGTGATGGCCCTGGCTGCCATGGGCCTGGGCTGAAGCAGTGTTAGCAGAATTGTGCTTTTTTCTGTCAGGAGGCAATACTCAAGGATGCCTGGGATAAATCAAGTTTAAAGCAACAAGGTAATGCCATTGGACTTGTGGATCATGTACCAGGACTGCAGACAAGATCCATCCACAGTGGTCCCACCAGTGTGGGACAGCTGCTGCCCCATCCCACTGTCCCAGGCTGATGGCACAGAGCTGTGCTGGCACAGGGAGGGCCAGCAGTGGTCAGTGCAAGGGAGACTTGGCCGTGGCAGAGCAGAGTGTGAAATGGAGGGGCAGTGCCAGGGGGTTTCTGTCCCTGCCTGTGGACGCTCTTTCTCACGGATGTATCTGCAACACATCTGCAGCCCTGTTGGAAAGCTGGAATGAAACCCCAAAATGCCTCTTTTGTTACTGTCAAAAGCCTTAAACCCGGAGAAAAATGCCTCATTGTCCAGGACCTGAGATCCCTCCTTCTGGGGGGACTTTGATATCTGTTTTTTTTATCTCCCAGGGTTTGGCCTGTCCATGGCACCACAGTGTCCATCCTGAAGCTGCATCCTGGGCTGGCAGCATTGTCCTGAGGAGGGATGTGCTCCTGAGAGCACTGAAGATGAGATTTCACTCCCTGGAGCCCTTGTCTTACCTGAACAACAGCAAATCTCTGTAAAACCTCCCTTTGGGGGTGAGCAGAGGGTTGAACCCTGACTCCTGGGGCAGCCAAATTTAAATGTGTTACTCCTTCAAAACGTGGCTGAAAGGCCTCTCTTGCTTTGCCCCTGGCTGCTTGGATGGGAATTTGAGAGCTCAGGCACCCGTGTGGGAGCACAAGTTTTTCCCTACAGCCAGTGGAGCTGGGATCTGATGGAAGTCAGCAGCACACCCGTTTATTGTGCTGTTGGTGAAATGTGCAGAGGAGCACAGCAGGGCAGGGAATGCAATTTCAGTTTAGGCTTTTGAACTGGAGCTTAATTATATCCCAGAATTTACTCTGCCCTTCACACGGGGCTCTAGCTAGACCAAGATTAATTATGCTGTGGAGATCTCTCCCCCTCTGGCCTAACTTTCTCTCTCTAACTGGTTGCTTGTGTATTTTGACTGGGCAATAAACCATTTTCTGAGGACAGGAAAACTCCAATTTCTCTTTGCTATTAGCAGTACGGGTTTTTCTGCACTGGGAAGGTTCATCAATTATACCAACATAATTACCATATAACCATACTACAGTAATTATTTCGCTATAGTTCTTCCTGTAGTGACTGCTATTGAATAAAGCAGCTTTTTCAATATACCTTAAATCTATTCCCCAGCAACATCAACTAAATCAAAACACGTCCTGTTACTGAAGAACAAACACTTTGTGCTGGGGATTTTGCTGGAGGAAGCAAAGCTGCTGAACTGCAGTGGTGGCGCAGGGTCTGGCAGTAAAACAGGGCCGGGTAAAACCCTCAGAGCTGCTCTGGCAGCTCCTCACGGCCCCTGGGCTCTCTGAGGAGTGGGAGAGCTCCTCAGATTGGACACAGAGCTCCAGGGGAGTTCCCATGGCCTCTGCTGCCCCAGAGCTGGGACCTGGCCGGGGGACAGCAGGACCCCAGCTCTGCCAGAGCTCAGGGAGGGTTCAGACAATGCCCTCAGGCACAGGCTGCCATTGTTGGGCTGTCCCTGAAGGGCCGGCAGCTGGACTCCATGGTCCTTGTGGCTCCTTCCAGCTCGGGATATTCTGTGATTCTGCTATTCTATGATTTCCTTGCAGAGGAGACACGGTTTGGGCCCTGTTGTTGTTGTTACCAGAGCATCTTCTCTCGCGGTGGCTCAGAAGGGAGGAGAGGGCACCCAGGGACATGAGGCGGCCATGCCTGGGTGGGGGCTGGCCCTGCAACTGGAAGGGGATGAGCCCTGCACTGGTGTGGGATCACGAGCCGGCCACAAGCCTCGGTGGCAGCTGGTGGGTGCTGAGGAGGAGCTGTTCCACCCCTTTGATCCCTGTGGAGGCAGCCAGAGCCGCAGGCCGTGGGCAGGAGCTGTGTCCCCGGTGCCAGGGCCTGCTCTGTGCGTGCCCATGGCTGGCTGCTCGCGCCCTCCCTCAGCGCGGGGCTGCTGGAACCCTGAGCGGGAGAGCTCCCAAAAACTCTGCAGGAGCAGGGGAAGCAGCCCCAGGCAGGGCAGGCGCCTGCTGCAGGCCCAGCCTGGAGACAGAATCCTGCTCAGGGCCTTCCACACCCGCAAAGGCGCGTGGCTCTGCCATGTCACCCGTCTGGGACTGCACAGCCGCCACTGCCGGCTCTGTGCCACCATGTCCCCATCAGGCAGAGGTTCAGAAGGAGTTTAAGTCCGTGGGGTTCCTCCTCAGCCCCACCCATCCCTGCTGACATTCGCAGTTATCATTATTGCAGGGCTCACTTGCAGTAAAACAAATGGCTTAAACCTCCAGCCACCTAGAAACAGAGACTAGACAAGAGTAAGGGAATAAAGATAGGTATTTATTTGAAGGGCCTTCAAGGTACACCCTGGGGGAGCCAGAGGCTGCTTCCATAAAAGTGGACCCCAAGATGGACCCCAGGTCACGAGTTCTTCACACCTTTATAGGTTTGGTTCATTTGCATACCACGGTTAATTCTCCAATTAAAGCCCCAGTTCAATGATGTAACTCCCCTCAGCTTGCTCCCCCCTTAGAGTCTTTGGTTTACACATTTTGGGCCTAGAAGAGCCTGGCTGTCCTTGAAGGCAAAGCCTGGAGAGGCTTTGTTATGTCTATCTTGCACGAGAGAGCAAGAAATTACAGGCTACAAGGAGCTTAGAGTTACACTCTAAGCAGCACAGAATTTGAAAATACAAAAGTTAAAACCTAAGGCATCATTTCCCCCCTTTAGAGGCTTGACAAGGCCTCTACCTTGTCGAGACTCTATACTAAATATTCTGAATTTCTACTAACAATGTATCTAACAACAGCACATATCTATAAACAAGAATTATAATTACAATTATTAAAAACAATATTTAATCCAGGGTCAGTTTGGTAACCATGAAATCAGGGTGTGGAAGGTACAATCAGCTTTGCATGCTATTCAGTGTAAGATTTAAGTCAGTATGCAAAATTTGGTTCCAGACCTGAGTCAGGGTTACCAACTGTGTAGATAACAAGCACAGGAAAAGTAATTTAAACTACATCAACTTCATTTGTATCAGTCTCTGTTTTCTCAGTTGTTTCAGGAGCAGAAGCCTTCTTAACTCTGGAGTAGTGAATCCAGGGTCCTTTGTCAGCAACTTTGACTGCGGTGAGGGTGGTCAGCAAAATCTGGAATGGTCCTCTCCACTTGGCCTGCAGAGGATCACTGTCTCACCACTTGACATAGACCCAGTCCCCAGGCTGGAAGGGATGTGCAGGGGTGTCCAGTCCTATGGGTCTGGATAACACGATGTAGTTCTGGAGCTTCTGCAAAGTAGAACCTAAAGCCATTAGATACCTCTGTAAATCAAGTTTCCCCCTCATATGAATTTCTCCTGGAACATGTGGAACTTGGTATGGCTGCCATACAGTATTTCATAGGGACTGATGTTATCCTTCCGCCTAGGTTGTATGCGGATCCTCAGTAAAGCTATAGGCAAGGCCTGAACCCATGTCATGGATGTTTCTTGACAAATTTTGCTAATTTGTGCCTTAAGGGTCCCATTCATGCGTTCCACCTTACCACTTGCTTGGGGTCTGTAAGGTGTGTGCAGATCCCAAGCAATTCCCAAAATCCGGCTAACTTCTTGAATCACATTTGCAACAAAATGTGGTCCTCTATCCGAGGACATACCCAAAGGAACCCCAAACCTTGGTATTATATGATTAAGCAAAACTTTCACCACCTCTTTGGCTGTGTTAGTGCGACAGGGGAACGCTTCAGGCCATCCACTGAAGGTGTCAACTAATACCAGGATGTACCTGTATCCCTCTTTGCGTGGTAACTCAGCAAAGTCTATTTGCCAATAATCTCCAGGAAGATCCCCTGCCTTTGTTACTCCTAACACAACTCTTTTCCTCGTATCAGGGTTGTTTTTGCAGCAGATTTCACACTTGCTTACTACTGATTGTACAATATCTGCCATTCCCTTTCCTATTACTACCTTCTTTAGATGTTTTAAAAGGTTTTCAGCCCCGAAATGTGTGCTTTCATGTTCTCTTTGAGCCAGCTCTCGGAGGATTAGAGGTGGGACTACAACCTGATTTGCAGGTGTAACCGCCCATCCGTTCTCTGTGATCTCAGCCTTAAGAAATTTGATCAACTTGTGATCTGCCTGATCATATTTTGGGGTGAACCCTGACAAATCAACTTCTTTCTGTGGAACTACTGCAAGAATGCCTTTTTCTGCAGCCCCTCTTGCTGTTTCATCAGCAAAGCGATTTCCCAATTCTGGAGTGGTTTTCCCTTTCTGGTGACCCTTACAATGCATGATAGCCACTTCTGTGGGTTTTCTGATGCTCTCTAAGAGGGCAAGGATTTGTTCAGCATGTTTGATCTGGTTACCTTGAGCGTTCAACAGTCCCCTCTCCTTCCAGATGGCTCCATGGGCGTGGACAACACTAAATGCATATTTAGAGTCCGTCCATATATTTACCTTCTTTCCTTCGCTCAGGTCTAGGGCCCTCATCAGGGCAATCAGTTCAGCTTTCTGTGATGACACATCTGCTGGCAGGGCCTTCGCCTCGATCACCTTGCCCTGGGTGGTTACTGCATAACCTGTCATTCGTTTACCATTCCTCATGAAGCTGCTCCCGTCTGTAAACAGCTCCCAGTCTGGATTTTCTAGGGGCACATCCTTCAGGTCTGGTCTGCTGGAACAGACCTCCTCGATTGTCTGCAAACAGTCGTGCTCAGGCACATCGTCAGTTAAGGTAGAGGACAGAAACATGGCTGGGTTAACAACAGAAGTTGTTTTCAGGGTAACATCATCCTGTTCTAACAACAGTGACTGATATCTAAGCATTCGATTGCCAGACAGCCAATGTCCTCCTTTCTGTTCCAGTACTGCTGCTACTGCATGTGGCACATACACTACAATGTGTTGTCCAAGGGTGAGTTTCCGGGCCTCTTGAATCAGGATGACAGTAGCCCCTACGGCCTTCAAACACCCAGGCCACCCTTGGCTAACATTGTCTAGCTGTTTGGAAAAATAGGCCACAGCCCTCCGCTGGCTTCCGAGGCGCTGTGCTAGTACGCCCAGTGCCACATTGAGTCTCTCATGTGTAAAAAGTTCAAAAGGCTTAGTCAAGTCTGGTAAGCCCAGTGCTGGAGCTGACATTAGAGAGTGTTTCAGCTGTTTAAATGCAGCCCTTGTGCTTTCAGTCCAAATTATAATGCCATTTTCAGCTGCTTTTATTGCTCCATACAAAGGTTTTACCAACAACCCATAATTTGCTATCCACAACCGACACCAACCTACCATCCCCAGGAAAGCCTGCATCTCTCTCACAGTGTGGGGCTCTGGAAGTCGGCAGATGGCTTCTTTCCGTTCTCTGCTGAGCTGTCGGTGTCCACGGAAGATCTCAAGTCCCAAGTAAACTACTGCTTCCTTGGCGATCTGTGCTTTGTCTTTGGAAACTCTGTATCCACTCTGTCCCAAAAAGTCCAACAAACTTACAGTGAGTTGCATACAGTCATCCCTGGTTTTAGCTGCAATCAAGATGTCATCAACATATTGAAGGATAACCCCTCCTGGCTCTTGCCTCCTCCAATCTTCTAATTCCTTTGCTAGCTGGTTTCCAAATATTGTTGGGCTGTTTTTGAAACCCTGAGGGAGGACAGTCCAGGTCAGCTGGCTCTTCCTCCCTGTCTCGGGGTTTTCCCACTCAAAAGCAAAAAGCTCCTGGCTGTTTTTATGTACAGGGATGCAGAAAAAGGCATCTTTCAGGTCCACAACAGTGAACCACCCTAATTCATCTGTTAGTGTGGTCAAAAGTGTGTACGGATTGGCAACCACAGGGTGTATGTCCCCTGTAATTTTGTTAATAGCTCTTAAATCCTGCACTAATCTGTAACTCTTACCATCAGCTTTCTTCACTGAAAGGATTGGCGTGTTATACCTGGACTCACATTGCACTAATAATCCATGATGGAGGAATTTTTCAATTATAGGTGCCAATCCTCTACGACTTTCTAATTTTAAAGGATATTGTTTTTGCCTTACCGGGGTGGCTCCTGGTTTGAGTGCAATGCTCACTGGTTCTGCCTGTTTGGATCTTCCTGGAACATCACTAGCCCACACAATTGGATTGACAGCTTTTTCGACTTCAGTGGGGATTTCACCAGGTCTATCCTGTATAAAAAGTGCAGCAACTTCGACAAATTTAGTTTCTGGAATTATAACTCGTACCCCTTTCCCTCTTTGGAATTTGATTTCAGCTTCCAATTTCTCTAACAAATCTCTCCCCAACAATGGTTTAGGGGAGTTAGGCATATAAAGGAATTGATGAGTTACCCAGTGCTTCCCTAGTTTGAATTTCAAAGGTCGGAAGAAAGGCCGTGTTTCAGTTACCCCTGTTGCCCCAACAACATGCACAGTTTCGTGACTCAGTTTCCCTTCTAAAGTATTTAACATAGAATATAATGCGGACGCCATCGCCTCCCCGAGCCGCTGCGGCCAGCCTTCCCCCTCCGCCAGACACGGCCTGGCCGGGGCCGGCTCCCCGCCCCGGGCCGGAGGGGGTGTTGCCTCGGGAGCTGGGGAGGGCGCACGTCCCCCCTTTCTCCCCCTTTCCCCTGCGGCTCAGCCAAGTTATCAGGGGGCGGGGGGGGGGGCAAGCGGCCCCCACCCCCTCCTTCTTTATGGGCAAGTCCGGGGCCGCCTCCCCCTCCCCCGGCCCCGCTTTCTCAGGCTGCTTGGCGGGACTCTCAGGGGGCCGGGGGGGGTGGAGGCCGCCTCCATCTCCTCCTTTTTTATGGGCAAATACCCATCCATAGCCGCCTCCCCCCCTCCCGTCGGAGAGACCGGAGGGGACAAGGCGGGGAAGGACGGGGGCGTCACCCACCCGGCAGTGGCCGGGGCCGTCTGGGCTACCCATGAGGGGTGCCATGGCCAGGGCCGTGCCCCGGCCCCCTCTTGTATCGGCGCCTGTGCCGATGCCCATGGCGGCGGCTGTGGGGCCGGGGGTGCAGACGGGAGGATCGCCGGGGCCCCCGCCGGCATCGCTCCTGGCTGGGAAGGCGGCAGAGGAGGAGGGGGAGGAGGTACTGGGGCCGCGAAGGGCCCTAGCCTCAAGGCAGGGGCTATTAAATCTGTTTCCTCCTCCTCTCTACCCCTCGCTGGGTTTATTGTAGGCTTTTTATCTTTTTTCTTTAAAAGCATTATACGCTGCTGTTTGGGTTCTTTTATCATGGATGCAGCTAGGAAGAGCTTGGCATACTCTAGTTCAAGAAAACAGCGATCTTTTCGAAGACATGATATTAGACTCAGTATCAATTTTCTGTCCAAACTCCCAAATTCATGCCAAGTTTGATTGCTATCTAATTCATAAGATGGCCATATTTTCCTAGAAAACCGAATTAATTCTGGTTTTCTAAAGAACTTACTCTTGCCCGTCAATTCTTCCCAGTTCTCTAACACAAAATTCAGGGGCGAGCTAGGAGGTATTTCCCTTCTAATACGAGAGATGTTACAGCCCATGATTTTATGCTTCTAAGCAGAAAATTCACAGAAATAAAGCAAAGCGATCTAAAACACTCTATAAAGCAAAAAGAGAAAACTAGAGAAAGTAGGATTCAAACCCAAAACCCCGGGAATTCAAACTGTGGCTTGAAGAATGCTCCAAGTCGCTGCACCACCTGGCTGTGTGCCAAAGGGCAGTGGCTGGACACTAGCTAGCAACGAACCAATGGATGGAAAATTAAATTCCCTGGAAATCACAGGAGTTCCCTGACAAGCTCTCGCGAGCTGCCAAGCAAACAAAAGGAGGAAACACCAAATGAAACCTCCCCGGACTCTTCTGAGTCCCTAAACAAACTGTAAGAGATCTCTTAACACCAACCCAGGTGCTAACAGAATACCACCTTTATTCAGTTACTCACGTGCCTCTGTGCTGGGTCTGGAGAGTTTCCAGGACTCTTGGAGCTTCTCTGCTGCCTTCTGGACTGCAGCAACTGCCCCCCCTGGGTGCCGGTAGTGTGGGGGGAGCTGAGCTGGACCTTCCCAAGTCCCAGAGGATTTTCGGAAGCCTTGTCCCTTCTGGTGGTGCCAAAGAACTGATGCCTTCTCCAGCCACCTAGAAACAGAGACTAGACAAGAGTAAGGGAATAAAGATAGGTGTTTATTTGAAGGGCCTTCAAGGTACACCCCAGGGAGCCAGAGGCTGCCTCCATAAAATGGACCCCAAGATGGATGACAGGTCACGAGTTCTTCACACCTTTATTGGTTTGGTTCATTTGCATACCACGGTTAATTCTCCAATTAAAGCCCCAATACAATGATGTAATTCCCCTCAGCTTGCTCCCCCCTTAGAGTCTTTGGTTTACACATTTTGGGCCTAGAAGAGCCTGGCTGTCCTTGAAGGCAAAGCCTGGAGAGGCTTTGTTATGTCTATCTTGCACGAGAGAGCAGAAATTACAGGCTACAAGGAGCTTAGAGTTACACTCTAAGCAGCACAGGATTTGAAAAATACAAAAGTTAAACGTAAGGCATCAGTATCATTTTGCAATTCATGATACATAAACCCAAGAGAAGCACGATAAATTTCTCTGAAAAGAACAAATTAACTGCTTATTTCAGGAAACGTGTGCTCAGGTGTTTGACGAAAGCATTTTGTTCTGCAGTACCCCCCAGGCAGTGCTTTGTGTGCTGAACAGCACGAGAAACTCAGCTGGGCATGGGTCTGAGGCGAGTCCCTGAGGCTGAGCAGCTCAGGGGGTTTCATGGCCATGGGAGCCAGCTGTGGGTGACAAGGACAGCAATCCACATCCATTCCTGGGTGCAGCTCCTGTCCCAGCCCAGCGAGGAGCTGTGCCCTCCCCGGGGCTCCGCAGCAGCTCCCAGCACTGCTCTGGGCACCTCTGTCCCACAGGACTTTTTCCTTCTGCCTGACACTGGGGAAAGGTGGGAAAATAAAGTGTCAACCTGCCTGACCTGGAGAGAAGAAATCAAGATATAATTTTGGGAAACAGGTCATTTTGGAATTGCCATGGTCACTGTCCCAGTGACCACGTTTATGTTCACCTGGCATTGAAATGGATGTTAAACCATAGAATCCCAGAAACGTTTGGATGGGACAGGACCTTAAAGCCCATCTCATTCTGCCCCTTGCCACACCTCCCACTGTCCCAGGCTGCTCCAAGCCCCAATGCCCAGCCTGGCCTTGGGCACTGCCAGGGATCCAGGGGCAGCCACAGCTGCTCTGGGCACCCTGTGCCAGGGCCTCCCTACCCTCCCAGCCAGGAATTCGTTCCCAATATCCCATCCATCCCTGCCCTCTGGCAGTAGGAAGCCATTCCCTGTGTCCTGTCCCTCCATCCCTTGTCCCCAGTCCCTCTCCAGCTCTCCTGGAGCCCCTTTAGGCCCTGCAAGGGGCTCTGAGCTCTCCCTGGAGCCTTCCCTTCTCCAGGGGAACATTCCCAGCTCTCCCAGCCTAGCTCCAGAGCAGAGGGGCTCCGGGCCTTGGAGCCTCTCCAGGGCCTCCTCTGGGTTCTCTCCAGCAGCTCCACACCCATCTTGTGCTGGGGGTCCCAGGCTGGACACAGTGCTTCAGGGGAGTTCCCATGGATATGCCCCAAGATTTCCAAGTGTTTCTTTCAGGGGGTTGCCCTGGCCTTGCAGGGCACATCCCCCTCCCTGCATGCTGCCCCATGCTCTGCCCGTGGGAGCTGCACCCTGAGAGCTGGCTCCTCTCACAGAGTATCCTGAAGAGGGATCCCACTGCTCAGGTTCCCTAAAACATCCCTGGTTTGTCGTGGTAACACATCCCTGAGATGGTGAGCCCAGTCCCAGGCACAGGGAGGAGCTGCCTGTGCTGTTTAGGGTGATCAGACCAGCGAACTGGTTCTCCCAGCACTTGGTAAAGGGCATGCAAAATCCATCCGGAGGCTGCTGTGGGATGGGAAGGATCAAAGGGGCGAACCCCCTGTCGCAGGTGGAATGTAGGTTCCCACCTGGAAACACGTCTTGTGCACTTGGGTTTGGCTCTGTGCCCTGCACACACCAAGGGTGGCCCCACTGAGGGTCCATGGCACCCACAGTGCCCAGGGCTGCCCACACCAAAGCCCTGCTCCTGCTCCCTTCGTGGCAGGCTGGGAACTAAACCCAAGGGTCACAGAGCTGCACCTGCTGGGGAAGGTTTGCACAGCCATGTTTGATACACCCAGGGCCTGCAGCCCAGGGCTCCTGAGGGTGCACATCTCTGGCAACCAGAAAAGCCTTATCTGTGCTTTCGTATCTGATGCGAAAAAGCCAAGATGAATGACATGAAAAATAATAACTGGGGAACAACTCTTTATTGTTTCTCCATCCTAAGGACTGGGGGTCACTGAACAAATAATCTAACAGTGGATTTAAAATAAAAACAGAGTTTAATTAGTAGAACTGCTCTTCCACATAATCCATAATTAAACACAGAGCTGAGAGCCACGGGAGGGTTTGGAAAATAAAAATATAGATATACTCCAAATAATTACACGCATCCAGGACAAAAAGATCCACAAACTAATTGGGTTGTGCACAGAAGGTGAAATTGTGTCTCCACTGAAGCCTGTGCTAACATTCAATTTATGTTAATTAGACTCAAATTTAACACCTCCGAGGCAGTGCTGAGCACACAGGTGTAAGTTAATGAAACAGGACACATTGGCTTTTACTTTCTGATGCTTATTTGTATTTATATGTTTGGCATTAATTAATGAAACTGTATTTCTGTTTATATACAACTTCATGAGAGCTTCCTCATGAGTCCAGAAAATCCTTCTTTAAGCATCCCTTGCATTTAGCCCTTTTTAATCCTCTTCCACTCAGGGATCTGTCCTTTACTCAGACACAACCTATTGCCTTTCTAAATCCAACTGTAAAGCAGAAAAGGGATGCGCTCAAGTTTTCCCGTCCCCATGAATGGAGACAAATGCACAGCCAAACAGGAGGCAGATAATTTCCCTTCTTCTCTTTTGCCCCTGGATTCTCCCAGTGCCATATTCTCTTTCTTTGTTGCACTTCTCAGGAAACACTGATTGTAACCAACACTTTTGGACCCAGCACAAATAAAAGATTAGGAGAGAAGGGCCCTCCTGGAAGAAGCACTGCATCCCTGCGGGCGTTTTATCCCTCTGAAGCCAGCGATGGTTCATCTCCGAGAGCACAGCAGAAAATAATGAGCTCATTTGTTGTTTGTTTGTTTTTCCCTCTTGGCAGAGCAGCCAGCAACCAGGAAACAAGCCTTTATTCTTCATGGATGATCAAATGGCTGATTTAGCCCTGAAAGACTTGCTCTTGCAAATGCTTCTCCTTCCCTGGGCCAGCGAGGGCTCCGTCCCCTCGGCCAGCAGCAGTCCCTGTGCTGCAGGCGATGCCCTGCAGGGGACTGGGCAGTGCCAGCTGCCCGAGGAGCAGTGCCTGGCATGGCTGTGTCCATGGGGGAGCTCTGAGCAGACCACAGGGAAGGTGTCCAGAGCCGCTCCCTGTGCTGAGGCCCTGGGGAGGGCAGCGCTGCCCGCAGCAGCACCAGCACACCGTGGGTGGGGTGTCCATGGGCTGCATCCTCCCTGCACACCCCTCACCCCCCCAGCAGCAGAGATGGCCAGGCAGGGACAGAGCCATGGAATCATGGAATTGTCACCGAGTCCAACCATCAACCCCCCATGACCACCGTGGTCACCAGTAAGCCACGTCCTCGAGTGCCACATCCAGCCATTTCTTGGCCACTTCCTGGGATGGTGACTCCACTACTGTCCTGGGCAGCCCCTGCCAATGCTTGACAACCTTTTCTGTGAAAAAAAATTCCAAATATGCCACCTAAACTTCCCCTGGTGCAACCTGAGGCCATTTCCTCTTGTTCTGTTTTTTGTTACCTGGAGAAGAGACCAGCACACGCCAGGCTCCACCCTCCTGTCAGGGATGTGCAGGAGTTAGGAATGGCCATTCCACTTCAGAGATGTCCATAAACAACAGCTGTGAGCTCAAGTGGTCAAAAGCCATCCAAATATAAGTAACAACTAAAGGGGTCCCTGGGTATTTCTAGAATCAACAGACACGTTTATTTTTTGGGGTTTTTTTAGTTTTTAAGAAAAAAAGTCTCCATCCGGTCTTTAAGCCTGTCCCATATTTTTCCTCTGCCATTCCAGCAAAGCTGTGCTGGAACCTGGATGTTGTCTCGGGTGTTCTGAGCCCCACCTGGGGCCCTGCAGCAGCCCAGGTGTCTCAGCAGCACTGCCAGAAAGGGCCCAGGGAGGCTGGTGGGAGACACGGGAACCTCCCCAGCAGCCTTGGCTCCAATGGGATGTGGAGGAGACAAACGATGCCCGCTGATGGGAATGTCGGGATGGAGAGGCACAGCTCCGGAGCAGGAAGGCTCCCCTGCTGCAGGGAAACTGCCACCGGTGCAGGGGAGAGGCAGGTGAATGAAAACATCGTGGTGATGAGGTTAGACTTAATTGCAGCAATAAACATTATACTGGCTCTTTAAATCCATCCTGTCCAAACCCTTCTCCTGCGCTTTTCTGGGTCTGGATTCAGGAATAACACTCGCTCTTCATGTGGAAGGAGCTCGTTAAGGCACATCGGATACCCTCATGCCAGCTCCTCCCTCCCTGCTTTCAGGAGGTTTCTGGAGACGTGCATTAATCTTGTAGTTTATGTTGTATCTTAAAAAGGACAAATTAGGAGCTGGGTACACCTGAGAGTAACATTTGCTTGAGCTCACTAAATGCAGCTTTTTTTCACAAACTTGCCTTTGTATCCAGACCTGGAGTCTCTAAAGTGCCAAAAACTACACTCAGTTCCTGGATAATTGCCTGATCTCACGGGAGATGGAAGAGGTTGAGAAAGCAATTGAAGGATCCTGATGAATTCCAGCCGGAAACAATTTTACAGAGAGCCAGAGGGTTTCTCTAACTTGAGTTCACTCTCCAGGTAAGTTTCATTCCCCCATGGAAAATCCCCCCAAATCTGCCCCAGATTCCCAAGAGGAGCTGGAAGGAGCCTCCCCAGGCTTGAACTGCTGGTGTGGAGCCTTTCCCAGGCAAAGGAGCCACCACAGGGAAAGGGCTGCACTGGGAACAGGGCAGGGGCAGCAGAGCTTGGGAGCACTAAAATCGGGGGGCAGCAGCAGATGTTGCTGGAGAAATGCCTGGAGAGGTCCAGGCCAGCCTGCAGGGAGGGAGGGAGGGAGGGAGGGAGGGATGGATGGATGGATGGATGGATGGATGGATGGATGGATGGATGGATGGATGGATGGATGGATGGATAATGGATGGATGGATGGATGGATGGATGGATGGATGGATGGATGGATGGATAATGGATGGATGGACGGATGGATGGATGGATAATGGATGGATGGACGGATGGATGGATGGATGGATGGATGGATGGATGGATGGATGGATGGATGGATGGATGCCATAAGCAGGAGAGGGCATTTGGCCATGAGCACCACCCTGAACCAAGCTCTTCTGATCTGTTCCCACGAATTTATGAGCCCAGAAGGAGCATTAGTAGCCCAGCCCAAAGCCTAGTAAAACAAACAGCTGAGACAAAAATCTCCCCCGGCTCCATTCCCTGATGTTCCTCCCACCCCAGGCTCCTGTTGCTCACCCATCTCCCCACATCAGCTACAGCCGTGCTTGTCCCAGCCAACGAAAAAATACCATTTTTTTCCAGCCAAACTATCAGGAACAGGAACACAGCCCCTCATGGCAGCTCCACAGCAGGGCTGCGGCACCAGGACATGCTGCTCCAGGGCTGTCCCTGCCTTTAATCCGCTCCAGCACCTCCGTGGGTACGGAAGGGGTCACCCGAGCGGATCCTGCCCCCGGCCAGCAGCACCGGCAGCGGCAGAACATCCCGGGCCCCGCGGCTGCCAGCCCTGGAGCCCGGGACTCGGGCTGTGCTCCCTGCGCAACCACAGCCCGCTCACAGAGACCCTCGGGGCACGATCTGACACCTGAGAGCCAGGAACGATCTCCTCGGCTCTACAAGGGGTAAGGCTAAAAGGCGCTGTCCTGCTGGTTTCCCTCCCGGCAGCCCAAACACAGGAGTGTTAACAGCAGTTTTCACTTCATTCCCTGGAGGAGTAATCTGGAGTTCGGGTATTCTGTTTCTCCTAACAATGTCTGATCAGGAAATTGACAACCTTTAATGGACTGTGGCTTACAGCAAGGGATGTTTTTTAAAAACGATCTTGAAGTGAAGGGGGATTTTACTGGTTCCCTATGAAGAGTTATTTACAGAAGCACAGGATCCTTAAGGTTGGAAAGACCTTTAAGATCAAGTCCAACCACCGCCACTAAATTACGTCCTCAAGTGCCATATCCACATATTTTTTTTAAATAGTCCTAGGGATGGTGTCTTCACCACTGCCCTGGGCAGTCTGTGCCAGAGCTAGACAATCCTTTTTGTGGGGAAAAAAAACCCCCTAAAATCCGATGAAAACCTCCTGCGGTGAGCTTGGGGCCATTCCCTCTCATCCTGTCACTTGCTGCTGGGAGAAGCTCAGTTCCGAGGCTGGAGCTGGGCAGCCGGGGTGGGCTGGGTGGGGGCCGGGGTGTGCAGAGCCCTGCCCAGAGGCTGGGGATGCACCAGCCCAGCAGCCCGTGCTCCAGGGAGCTCATCCCAGCCGGGACACAGCGCCTGGCCCAGCCACCACACCCGGGAGCCTCTGGAAGCAAACCAACCTCCCAATGCTCTGCAGGAGCTGACAAGAGTTTCAACAACAGCCACAAGTGAGAAAAGGGAATTTCGTCCTCAAGGCAGCGGCCCCGGAGCAGTGGAATGTAAAGGTGGTGGTTCTTTGTGCCCCTACACAGCGACATCCCCGAGCTCAAGGGGCACCCTCCTGCTCCAGCCACCAACGGGACGTCAGTGCTCACCCTTCGCCCTCAGCCACACAAATTAATTCTTTGCACTGAGAAAATAATTTAGAGAATTTTATTCAAGGCTCTGGAGAGTAATTTTTAATTTTTCATTCTGAGATATTGTAAACCCCTCTGCCTCAGATTGGATAAAAGTGATGAATTTTAAGGACGTGTGACACCATTCATCTTCCACTTGGTGAGGTGACCGCAGTGCTCATTTATAACCAACCACGGTGACACCTTCCATGGAATTCGGAATGAATAGAAAGGCTGAAAATAATCCATTCTGAAATAATTGTGTTCTGCTGACTAAGAAGCTCCAATTTTCAATTTATCTTCGCATTTGCTATTCTAAATCTGCCAGCAATTAGTTTTTCTCTGCGTACAGGAGTGTGAGCAGGCCACAGGCAGTGGCTGCATCCACAGTGCTGCATCCTCCTGATACGAGCATTCCAAAAACCAGAGGAGCCTGTGAACAGAGAGCTGTGATCTCATCTGCACAGAACATGGATCAGCAACCAATGTGGAGAGCAGCAAATGGAAATCAGATGTAACTACTTCAGCATTTTTTTACACAGAAGATGTTCTGCCTGCTCTGCTGAGACAGAGGTGTGGCCTTACATCCTCCCTAACACCTGAGACCTGCATTTGGTTTTAGGTAATGCGTGAAACAAAAGCCTCCCCAGAGTGTGCTTGATATAGAATCGGGATACTAAAAAATGAGCAGGCTCTAAAAATATCCCTGTGTTCATCCCCCTGCTCCCAGGGAGGAGACGCAGCCGCGGCTCAGCAGGTGCCGTGGGCAGGGGCTGCCACCAGCTCCAAGGAGAAACGTGCTCCAGGATCATTCCTGGCAGCATTAAATGGAAATTCTGCAGCTCTCTTTCGTGCCAGGACAGTGCTCAGTCCTGCACTGGTAATTCCCCCTCACAGGTAACATCCCCCTGCACAGGTAACACCTCCCAGACAGGTAACACCTCCCAGACAGGTAACACCTGCACAGGTAACACCTCCCCTGCACAGGTAACACCTGCACAGGTAACACCTGCACAGGTAACACCTCCCAGACAGGTAACACCTCCCAGACAGGTAACACCTGCACAGGTAACATCCCCCTGCACAGGTAACACCTCCTGCACAGGTAACACCTGCACAGGTAACACCTCCCACGCAGGTAACATGTCCCTGTCCATGGCAGGACCGGAATGAGATGGGCCTTAGGTCCCTTCCAACCCAAACCACCCTGGGATTCTCTGAGGAAAGGTTTGGGCAAGGTGTTCTACCTCAAACCTTTTTAATTCCAAGCTGAGGCAGGGCTGCCCATGCAGCAGAGGGCAGAGCTGGGTCTGAGTCAGGAACAGCTGCAGGTGAGATTTCCTTGGAATTGAAGGGTTTCTGATCTTTTCTCATGGAAGTTACATCCCCCAGCAAGGTGACGCAGCTTAACTGCTCGGAAATTCCAAGCAGCTCCAGGCCAGCTTGGATGGGGCTTGGAGCAGCCTGGGATAGTGGAAGGTGTCCTTGCCCATGGCAGGGCATGGGACAAGATGGTCTTTAAGATCTCTTCCAACCCAAACCATTCTGGGTTCTGAGATTCTGTGTGGCAGAAGCCCCAGCAATGCCAGGAGGGGTGGCAGGTTTCAGACTTGGGGAGTGGGACATGGGGACCACACGTCTGGATCCAGAGGAACGAGAATTCCAACATTTTCATTAAATGTGGAAACCTTACAGTGCTTTGTTATCAAAAAAAACAAAAAACCCCAACCCAAACCCCAAAAGTCACAAGAATTTACAAGACAGGAAGTAAAAGGAGAGACAAACCCGTTTGTTTGTTCTTTTGCTGTGTGGGAGCTGCAGAAGAATCAAAGATCTGGTTGTTTTGATTGACCATTAGCCTAGGAGTTAATTTTCTCAGAGCAGATACAGGAGTGATGGAAAATTCTTTCCATAAAGCCGAGGGATCTTTTACATTTTGCCCAGGTTGCAGCTCAGCCATGAGCACAGAGAGCTCAACAATGCTGCGAGGATTTAAAAAGATTTGTGTGGGCATGTGTCCTGGTTTGTAATCATGGTGTGCCTCAATTAATGCACACTTTTCCAAGAAAATCCCCTCAGTCAAAGGACTGAAGCCTCCTGAGCGTCTGGCTGAGCTGCAGGCGGGGGCTGCTGCTGCTGCCATCAGTGTGTGAGGATTCTCTTTGCAATACACTCAGCAGGTTTCACTGCTTTACCCTCTCAGAGGTAAACCCGTGGCTGGAGCTTCTTTAAAATTAATTGGCTTTTTTTTTCCTTAGAAGATCAGAGTGCATTGCAGAGAAGGAGCAGAAATGTGCTCACGACGTGACTGCAGAAACAACCAGCCTGGCTGGAGCCAGGGGTGCCCGTGGCAGTCACAGCCCGGGGCCACAGGGGCACACACCGGGACCAGAAATGCTCCTGGCGCCTGGAAAAGCATCGCCCAGCGGGGACGGGGGAGGTGACAGAGCCAGACCTGGGTCAGGGCTGAACAGGGTCACGGCAGAGCAGTCTCACTGCTCCTTGAAGTAAATAAAAACCTCACAACGTTTTAGAGCTGCAGAATTCAGGAGTCAGGAAATAACACGAAGAGCCAAGGCATGGCAGGCACGCGTCCCCCAGCGCCAGAAGGGGAATTCTGAACTGCAGGGGGAAGGGGGGATGCAGGAGGGTCTGAGTGTCCCGGGACAGCCGCGCCTTGTGCAGGGGGGTTCAGCCAGAGGGGCTGGGTGCCCTGGGAGCATCCCTTACGCAGGAAGGGTGCAGCAGGCAGAGCATCACCAGCCACGGCTGTGTCCGAAGGGAAGGCAGGAGGCTGAGAAGCTCCAAGTGCCATTTGCCAATATCATGATGCAACAAGAAAATCCATATTTTCTGCTTTTCTGCCAGCTGTGAAGATGTATTTTTTTTTTTTTTTACTATTCAAAGTATGATTTTAATCATGAAAGTTGTGATTTGTAATTCTAATATTTACACAGAAAGTTCTTTTTCCCATGTCTCTCTCTATAGAGCAATATTGGAATCAAAGTGAGGGTTTCATTTCATACAGCTTTGAAGTTGATCCTTTTGACATTTCACATTTCCATGTCACGCTTTTAATTATGAGAAAGAAGTTTCACTCATCATCACTTCATTTTTTGCATATTTCCTTCACTGCTTATTCCTCACCTCCATCGGCAAACTCAGAGAAAAGATGGGAGCACGAGGAGTTGTGAGGGTCAGGGATTTGCTCAGCCTGGGAACAGCCGGAGAGTTTTATCCTGGCTCTGGGGAACAACACACAAAAACCATGGAATCGTGGAATGGTTTGGGCTGGAAGTGACCCTAAAGCCCATCCCACTGACCCCCTGCCATGGGCAGGGACACCTCCCACTGTCCCAGGGTACTCGGGATGTGTCCCCCCGAGGGGAGCACGAGGCTGCTCCGGAAGCTGGAATGGTTTAATCCTGGGGGACAGCGCCTCAGGAGCGGGGCTGGTTCTGGGGCTGCTCCTGCCCAGATCCCATCCTCAGTCCCCGGGAAGGCAGCACCACGTCCCCTCCCTGGCTCTGGCCACTCTCCGCGGTGCACTGGGGCTGGAGATGCCTCCCTAAAACTCCTGGCACCAGAGAGAGAAGTGGCTCCCTTTCAGAACAAAATCCTCCCGACCGCTCCAGGGCACACTGCGACTGTCGGCTGGTTCTTCCTGGGGGGCCGGAGGGGGAATGAGGAGAAGAGTCACTGGTTTTGAAGCTAAGAACAGCTGTGCACAGCAAATTGAGTTTTCGAGACCGATACAAAAGTGACCTTTGGGCCTGAGCAAATGACTGGGAATTTAAAGTCTTTTCTCCGTGGGAAGCAAAGGGGCTGCTCCCACAACTTCCTTCTCTTCACAGCCATTCCATAAAACGGAAATGTCAGAGCCCAACCTTTATTACTCAGAGCAATCCTCAAAGCCCAGGTGAGCCCCGGGGATCTGCACAGTCCCTCTGAAGACCACCGGAGTGGTTTTCCCGACCCACCAGACTCAGGGATCTTTGCCAGGTCCGGGAAAGGAAGAATCCTCACCCCGCGGTTCTGCACCTGCCCTGCTCCGGGAGGAGCCCTGTTCACACACAGAACAGAGTCTGCGGCCTCGCTGTTTAATTTATTTACAAGGTCATCTTCTCTCCTGGGCTGTGGCAATTATTCCGCACGCTGCAGCCGGCGCAGCAAGCTCCTGGTGATGCGCAGTTAGTTCAGGCTCCTCGGAGCCAGGATCGGCACCGGAGCGGCGACGCTGTGGGAGCACCCGGGGACGGCAGTGCCGGGATGGGGGATGTGGGATGCGGAGATGCGGGGATGTGGGGATGCGGGATGCGGGGAAGCGGGGATGGGAGATGCGGGGATGGGGGATGTGGGGATGGGGGATGCGGGGATGTGGGGATGTGGGGATGCGGGATGCAGGGAAGCGGGGATGGGGGATGCGGGGATGGGGGATGTGGGGATGGGGGATGCGGGGATGTGGGGATGTGGGGATGCGGGATGCAGGGATGCGGGGATGGGGGATGCGGGGATGGAGAATGATGTTCGCGGCCCTGACAGCCCCTCCTGCCCGGGCAGCCTGGCCGTGGCTGCGGACGGCGCCCGGGGCGGCCCGGGCTTGTGTAACCCCATGAATAAAACACTGCGGAGAGAGCTCGGATGGCAGTCACGGTGTCCCCGCGGCGCCCCGGGCCTCCTCCCGGCGTGAGGGCACTGCCAGCACAGCCACAGCCCCGGAGAGGTGCCCCAGCTCCCCCACCCCGGCTGCTGCTGCATAAAAGAGAACGGGGGGGGCCTGCAGGGTGTCTCAGCCTCAGGAGCTTGGAGGTGACGCCCAGCCCTCCGTGGGACAGCCCCGCGACAGCAATGGGACAGCAATGGGACAGCAATGGGACAGCCTCGGGACAGCCTCGGGACAGCCCTGGGACAGCTCTGGGACAGCTCTGGGACAGCCTCGGGACAACCTTGGGACAGCTCTGGGACAGCCCTGGGACAACCCTGGGACAACCCTGGGACAGCAATGGGACAGCAATGGGACAGCCCTGGAACAGCTCTGGGACAGCTCCGGGACAGCCCTGGGGCTCCTGCCACTGCACAGGCAAGGACCAGTAAGGGCTGCCCTGGTGAGGTTTTAACTCTTGGTTTCACTGCTCAGCCCTGCTGGATCTCCCCAGCCCTGCGGATTTTCCAGGCATTCCCTGCCCAGTGGGAAGAGCTATCCTGTGCCTCACTAAATTAAGCTCTCCTACACCTGATGGATGGATGGATCATGGTGGATGGATGGATCATGGTGGATGGATGGAGATGGGTCAAGCCTAAAATCTCACCTTGGGAGCACGATGTGGAGGGTGCAAGGGTTTGCCTGGCAGTCCTGTGACCTGGCAGACACTTTATTTAAATCATGTTTACTGATGAAAGGGATAGCATCACATAAAAATGAAATAAATAACAAATTCCAGGTCTCCCCGATCCAGAGGGAGTTCATGTGATAAAATACACAAAGGATCAGGGAGTTGTATCTCCTCTTACTCCAGGTTCGTGTTTTCTAGCACAACACTGTGGGCAGTGTAATCCCTGCCTGCTGGAAATCGCTGCTCCCAAACCCCACTCCTGTGCTCTCGAGACGGAAACTAAACTGCAGCCATTAATCCTTGCTTAAAAATCATAAAATAATCATTTTGGGTGCCTCCAAAAGGGCAGCAATGGAAGTTGTGACTCAGTTTGGTTCTTTAAAGATAGAGAAAAACAAAAATATCCTCAGTGGAGCCTGCTGGCTCCGTGTTCGCTGAGGACATAATCCCGGGAATGCACCTGCGGGAGCTGTCGGGGCTGTGATGCAGACACCAGCACACACTCGTGTGCCACAAGCACTGACTCATCCTGATCCGGGCACGGATAAGAGCAGCAGTGGCACTGGATTGTCTGATTGGGAAAAGAAAAAAAAAAAAAAGAGAGAAAAGTGTGTTTGCAGAAACAAGACAAAACAAAAGAGGAAAACGGAGCTGTTCCAATTGCACAGCTCCATGTTTGTCTCCTCCTGTCCTACAGGAACCCGCCCTCTTCTCACCACACGTGGTGATGACACTGGACAAGGATGTGGATTTATGGAAGGGGAAGCAGACAGGCCTGTCCATGGCATTTGGGAAAATGCCATGTCCCGGCTTGGCTCTGGGAATGACTCGGCTTCTGTCAGCTCTGAAGTGCAGAGGGAGAAGGGCTAGGAGAGCCTGGAGCTCCCGAAATAAAAGCTGTCAAACAACCATCAGGCTGGAGAACCTGGAGCAGAAGATCTGTGGGCACCAGAGGAGCTGGTGGGTCTCCCTTTGGCCCTTTCCAGCAGCAAGCTGGCACGGATCTTATTCCAGATAAACCCCCTTATCTGCATGTCTTTAGCACCACGTTTAGCTCAAAAGAAGTTCCTCAGTGAGCCAGACCGGGGGAGCTGGGAGCCACCTTCCATCCTCTGTGAGTTTTCTCCTGTAGCTGCAGTTTGGTTTGGTTTAGCTCAGTTCCTTCTGTTTAGGGAAAGCATCCCCAAGAGACAGCTCTGGCACCACAGCCCCCCCGAGCACCCGCTCCGTGTGTGCAGCTCCAGGAGCGATTGACAGGGAACCTTTATCTTCCTCCTCCCGCTGATGAGTCCCTGGGGACAGGCCGGAGCCCCGGCACCAGCCCAGGGATGGAGCAGGAGTTATCTCAGGGTGGGCGGCACAGAGCACAGGGGGGCTCCCTGCAGTTTTCTCAGCGCAGTTCCGGCTCATCCCGGCTGGGGAAAGCAGCCACTGCCCTGGATGTGGAAGCTGGAGCTGATTCCACTCCCGGGGGATCAAAGCTTTTGCCGTGACACTCCTCCTCCCCCCATCACCCCCGTCCCTCCCGGCAGGAGGGCTCCGGGGCTGTGCCACTGCCGGTGGCTCCGGGCATCCCGGTTCTCCTCTCCAGGCTCCCCTTGTCCTCTCCTCTCTCCTGGCTCCTGAGCACCTGGGGCATTTGGTGCGATTTTGGGGCGATGTGGTGCCCAGCCCGGGCAGGGAACGGACTCAGGGCCATCCCCACATGGCTTCCACTGCTCCTACCACAGAGGAAAACCGAGAGCCACATCTCATTCCCTCCCTCCCTCTGCACGTCCCTCCAGCGCAGGTGGCCCTGCCGGGCTGTCATCGTGTCATCACCATCAAAAGGGAGCTGGATGTTTCTCAATAAGAGGCAAATGTTAATGTAATGGGAGAAGAGATTAAATTATGTACAACTGTTCTGACCCTTCCTGCTATACATCAGAAGCGTGGGATAACAGGTCACGGAATAACCGTGCATATAAAAGAGAAGAATTTCCATCATTATAAATTCATGAGGATTCACAGGAAAAATTACTTGTTTGTTTATGCAGAACTGCAATATTGACCTGATTACAGGAATGCCAGGAAACCTCAGAGGAAGCCATAGGGCAGAGGGATCCCAGGCAGAGGCACGCGGGAAGATTAATACCATCGCTCACCAGATGTGACAACAGCTACCCTTGGAACATGAAGATATCTCAAAGTTAATGAAGAGATAGGAGCGAGATAATAAAGATAAACATGCCTTTTTGGGTTAGGCTGCCCCACTGCAGCCTCGTGCTGCCGCTAACGGGTTCTTCAAAGCCACGCTGATGACAGCCCTGCAAAGGAGAGATAATTCATCTTAAACCTGAAGTGAGGAACCAGGAGGTGCAGGATGTGGCACCAACATACAGATGACAGCGTCCTTGCCAAGGAAGCAAACAACCTTATTAAGGGAGAAAGGGGAAGAGATGGCTGTATTAACAAGGAAAAGTGAGTCCAGGGAATATAACTACAGCCAGGGACCGGTGTCAGAGTCTGTGCTGCCAGGCTGGAGGAGCTGGCAGCTGTGTCAGCTGGGGATGGCAGGGTGGGAATCGCACCCTCCCTGGGTGGGGACATCAGGGTGGGAATGGCACCCTCCCTGGGTGGGAATGGCACCCTCCCCAGGTGGGGATGTCAGGGTGGGAATGGCACCCTCCCTGGAGCATGGGCTGTTTGTGTCGGGTTCCTTGGTCCTGAAGGCCTCCAGGGGTTACCTCAAAGCCGAGAGCAGCACCGCAGTAAATCCTGGCCAAGCCCTGCAGCACGAAGCTGTCACTGCTGAGGAGCCCCCTGATGCTGCCTGCCCGTGCTCCTGCAGCCTCTGTCGGTGTCACCACAGGCAGGGGCTGTGCCACCCTACCACCCTGCTGCTGTGCCACCCTGCTGCTGTGCCACCCTGTCCCTGAGCCACCCTGCTGCTGTGCCACCCTGCTGCCACCTCTGGCTCCTCTGCTGCCCGCCACCCATCACTTGCACACCTGAGAAGTGACACAGGATTTGGGAGCAGGTGGAGGGACAGGTCCCACCTCTCCAGCACAGGGTGAGATGCCTGCAAGGCGTGTTCTGAGGAGCTGAAGCTTTTTGAGACAACATCATTAGTGTTGGAATGGTGTCTTACCTGAAATCCTGGACATGGCCCAGAGGAAGCAGCAGATGGGGAGGTTGCAGATGGGGGTGTGTGCACAGGCACCCAGAGGGGACCCCTGTCTGTGTCTGTGTGTTTCTGTGTGTCTGTGTTTGTGCCTCTGTGCCTCTGTCTGTGTTTGTGCCTCTGTCTCTGTGTCTGCGTCTGTCTGTGTCTCAGTCGCTGTGTCTCTGTCTCTCTGTCTCAGTCGCTGTGTCTCAGTCTCTGTGCACTCCTACATTTCCCAAGCTGCAAATGTAGAACAGTACAGATGTATAGAGTACAGCCTTTGGCACTGCCCTGCCAGCCTGGGGCACGGCACACACCCATACAGATCAGAATAGCAAAGAAGTGATGTGCGAGTGCAGCAGACATGAGCTGGTTCAGGAGAAATCAGCACTTACAGCCTGTTTGAAGTGCAGCTAAGTTTTCAGACTGTGCTGCCAGTCAGAATCCAGCACCTGCTGACTGCAGGTTCCAGGTGTGAGCAGTGGCGAGTTCCCTCTCTCCAGACAGATGTGCCAGAAGCCCTCGGGGATGCAGGGGATCCTGGTCACTGAGGGGCAGCTGGCCAAGCCCTGGATACGTGGCTTTATCCCCCTTCTGCTGCTGCGTCTCCCTGTGCTGCCTCTGGACACCATTCCTGGCCCTCAGAGGAGACATGGAGAGGTTGATTTATATTTTTATCACACCTTCTCTTAATTACCCCTTCCAGTGCTGCCATGCCAGTCCCTTCCAGTACCCCCCAACACCACGTACAACCACTCTGCTCCACCTCTGTCCCTTTCTGGACAATCCACATCTCTTGAACATCTCCTCCCTGTGTCCACTCAACCTGTTTTTGTGGTCTCCTCAATGGCTCCTCTAGTGCTCACAGACCTACACAAGTCTGTCACCTATAAATGCCATCACCTCCCAGTTGTTTTCTTCTCCTCACCCTTCAGGAACAACGTGCTGGGGAATCATCCTGCTTCCCAGAAGAAAAAGGGCTCTGCTTGAGGATGCAGCTTTCCTGAATCACAGAATCCCAGAAAGGTTTGGGTTGGGAGGGACATTAAAACCCATCCAGTGTCACCCCCTGCCACGGGCAGGGACACCTTCCACTATCCCAGGCTGCTCCAAGCCCCATCCAACCTCGTCATCCAGTAAGATAAAGAAGTAGGGACAAAGCCAGAGCTGTGACACGGAAAATATCCTGGTCAGCCTGGATGGAAAATTTTGTCAGAGCCAATCATGGGAGGAGCAGTGCTGTGCCCGTGGCACGAGTGTGCCAGGAGCTGGTCTGGACATGGGGGTGCAGAGCCAGCGGGACCGGGTGGGCTCCCCACGGCTGCCACGGGACACTCCCAGAACGTCCCCAAATGCCAGCGGGACAGGGCTGCCCCAGGGACGCCAGGACCCAGCAAACCCACACGGGAATTGATGGAGAGATAAAACTCCCCCAAACCCGGCACAGGAACAGAGGGGTGATGCTTGGAGGATGTCCTGGCAGCTCGTACTGACGGCGCCTGGTGAGCAGGGTCTGTGCGGGCAGGCAGTGCCGGCTCCGGAGGGAGCCGGGCTGGGCTGAGCCCGCAGACATCCCGGAGCCTGCAGCTCCCCCCAAGCGCGTTCCATGAGACAGCACCACGCCTTATCCACACCGCAGCTGGCTGAGCCTCCCGAGGCTGCCGGAGCAGGATTTTAACACAACCCCGACACAGGAGCAAAGCGAGTCGTAACAATTAATTACAGAGGCTGCGGGTGTACGTGTTACTCTGTTCGTGCCCTTTCAGGCACTGCCAGTGTGTTTTTGCTAAGGTTTGCCGAAGCCACCTCAGTTATTTAATTTCTGCAGCAGTGTGAGCTCCCGCAGCAGCGCAGCCCGAGCCGGCGGGGTGGGAGCTGGGCAGGGCAGGACCCGGGTGGGGCATCGGCATCCCCAAAGGCACGGGGGACACGGCAACTTCCTCATCAGGAGCCAAAGGCGTGAAAGATGTGAAATTACAGAGCCTCGATAGAGAAATCAAGGAGAGATGTGTATTTTGGGAAGGCTCCATTATGCAGAGTATTAGAAAACACCAATCAGTCGTGGAAATCGTGTTCAGGGAATCTGAGGGAGCAGCCAGACACTGGCGTGTCCTCTGCATGACAATGAAACCAGAGGCTGCCCTGATTAAAAATAGAATGAGAAAAGCATAAAGAGTGGCAGCAAGGTAGGATAATGCCATTTTTCCATGGCACAGCAGACACGGAAATTCACTGGTGATGGAGCAGAAGAAGGAACATGACCGTGAGATGATACAGGGGGAGCTGGCAGTGCCCATTCCAGGGCTAAGGATGGCAGAGAGCATCAGACAGGCCCTGGCAGGGCTCAGTCCGTGCCCTCGGCTCCCACCGAGAGGGCGCTGCCGGTGCCGGGGCTGGGGCCGGGGGCTGCGGCCTCGCCGCACACTGAGCTCCTTCCCCGGCTGTCTGAACCCCACATTCCCTTTCCCACAACACCTCAGCCAGGAAAAACAAACACTTTTTCCCTGTGCAAGGTCATTTCTGCTGGTGCAGCAGGCTGGGCCCAGTCTGACCCCAGCTCCAGGAGTGACCCCTGGGTGGGAGTGAAGGGGCTGAGGGTGCTGGAGACTTCTGCACCTAGAGCAGTTCAGCTCCAATTTGTTTGCAAAGGAAAGAGAACTGGACAGCTCTGATAAAAGCCTGACCCTCTTGCAGTAGCCCCACGATGATTGCTGCGAGTTTGGATCCCCCTGCCTGGTGAACTGAACCGTGCCAAGCTCGCTGGGGATGGGGGGGATTTTTAACGAGACAGAAAGCGACACCAGCAGTGCCCTGGCTGATCCCTTCAGCTTTAACTGCGTTCCTTCAGGATCACACGTGTGGAGCCTGTGCAGCTCTGCAGGACTTTGTGTCTCACCAGCCCCAGCTCTGCACCTCTCACCCATCCCAGTGAGCGAAGCTTTCTGTGCTGCACCACCAAAGTCAGCCCTGAATCCCAGCTCCAGGCTGGCACAGGCTGAATCCCGGCTCCAGGCTGGCACGGGCTGAATCCCAGCTCCAGCCTGGCATGGGCTGAATCCCACACCAGGCTGCAAAGGGCTGAATCCAGGCTGGCACGGGCTGAATCCCGGCTTCAGGCTGGCATGGGCTGAATCCCACACCAGGCTGCAAAGGGCTGAATCCCAGCTCCAGGCTGGCGTGGGCCAGCACTGATGTGGGGGCAGTGGAATGAGCTAACCAAGTATTTCATATCCAGGAATCAAAAATACCTGTTTCGTTTCTATGCTCTCCCTTATCTTTATGAAAAAATGCATTTTAAATAAAAGAGGAACATCTTCAGTTAACAAATGCTCAAATTATTTAAAGTTTTTTTTATATTTAGCTTCACCAATCCTTTGCATGGAATGTAGACATTTCCTAGAAGAAAAAAATTCAGTAGCCCCTTGATGTGGTGCAAGATATTAATTTTGAGTTTTGCTTTCCATCTTTTCTGTTAATTTATCTCCGTATTAAATTTTGTATTGATTAAAAAATAATTTTTATATAATAATATTTTGTATAGTAAATAAACTTTGTATTGAAAAAGGAGCAAAAGATTCTGCAAAAAGATTTTACCAAAACATTTTGCAAAAAGCCATTTCACAAATGTTTTGCTCAGGCTGGCAGCCCGTGTGTCTGGGCAGGAGGGCAGCAAGGACAGGCAGACGTTTGGGGCACGGGGCTCCACGTTTCCTGCAGAGCTCCCGGCTCTGCCATTCCCAGCCTGCAGAGCAGCTCTGACTCACGTTAATTTATGCCGGGCTGCAATGCTAAGGAGTGTCTGCAATTATCCAGTCAAGTCTATTACTGGGATCAGGGCTGTAATGGAATGTACGGCTGTGCTTGTATGAACTCATTTCAGTGCAAACATGCACGAGACAAACCCTGTGTTCATCTCCAATTCCCACTTCCACTGAAACTCTCCTGGCAAGGGTGTCTCCAGGAAATTCATTCTCAGCCACAGTCCCCCACATTTGTCACACCAAACCTGTCCAGACTTTGCAGGGGAAGCTTTAGGTGCTCAGCCTGCTCGGGGGTCACTCAGTGATGGGGGACACTGCGCAGAGAGCAAATGCTGCCCAGCCTTGGGTCATCACATCTGTGATTCTAATTTCAGTCATTTGTAGTCAGATGAAAAAATCTGCTTAATTAACAGTGGGGAGAGCTCTCTTCCCTGTGCGCTGCTTTCTGCTCCAGGTCTGTGGCAGCCGGCTCTGACTGAGGATCCCAGGGCATCACTGTCCTTTGAAACCTCTTTCATCCCCTCTCACAAAGAAGTGCCATTGATAGCTGGAAGGTGGATTAGGGTGGAATGATTCTAGGATTCTATGGACTGTTCTCATTAAATACCTGAGGAACAAAGAAAAGAAGTTTTATTTTTAACACGAAGTTACCCACTCTGATATCTGGTAATATTTTTCTTTTAAATTATCTGTGTTCCTGCTTGGATGAAATAACATCAGCTCACCGTGGGCAGGGACCTTACATCCCGGATACTTCCATGCTCAGCCCCTCACATCCTGACCCGGCTGCACCATGGGCTCACCTCATAGTTTTGCACAACCACAGAAACAAAGTAATTAATTAATGCATTAAAAATGAATTCCTGTAGCAAACTATCATCCTACAATTTGCAGCAGCAGCATCTCACTGGCTGTGTGAGGAGTGCCCCATGGCAGGCAATCACAGAACCACAGAGTGCTTTGGGTGGAAAGGACCTTAAAGCTCATCTCATCCCAGCCCTGCCATGGCAGGGACACCTCCCACTGTCCCAGGCTGCTCCAAGTCCCAATGTCCAGCCTGGCCTTGGGCACTGCCAGGGATGGAGTTGCCTGGCACTGGGTGGCCAGTGGTGCTCAGCTGCAGCTCCACTGCAGAGACCCCACAGATGGGTGAGATGGAGCAGGGACCAAGCGCTGTCCTGCCTGGCCCTCAGGCTCCGTCCCTGCCCTGGCCCAGCCGGTGTCTGTGCCAAATTCCAGCCAAAATTACACTCCTGGTTTTGTTTGGCACCTGGCCTGTGTGTGCTCAGCTTTGCCTGTCACAGAGCAGCTGGCACGGCCTCCATCCAACTCGGCCTCCATCCAACACAGGCTCCATCCAGCACAGGCTCCATCCAGCACAGGCTCCATCCAGCACAGCCTCCATCCACCTCGGGCTCCATCCAGCACAGGCTCCATCCAGCACAGCCTCCATCCAGCACAGCCTCCATCCAACTCGGCCTCCATCCACCTCGGGCTCCATCCAGCACAGGCTCCATCCAACACAGGCTCCATCCAGCACAGGCTCCATCCAGCACAGCCTCCATCCACCTCGGGCTCCATCCAGCACAGGCTCCATCCAACACAGGCTCCATCCACCTCGGGCTCCTCCCTGGTGCTCTGCATTTACGCTCCTGCACTGACCTTTCCAAACACAATTATTCCATCTCCCCACGGAGGGTCTGAGCATTCCAGACAGATGAATAGATTTGTCCTTATTCCTCCTACACAGAGCAAATATGATCAATAGGAAAATCTTCCCGGTTTTGTCTCGGCTTCCTCTCTCCCACATTTCTCCGTGGCCATGAAAAGCCTCCCAGTGATGCCCAGCTGCCAGGTCTGCTTCTCCCAGCACTAAACCAAAACACAAGGCTTTGTGCAGGAACTGCTTTGGGTTTGATTCTAAAACTTGGTTTTTCCACGCCAAGGTGACTCTGTGATTCTATAACATTTTATGGGAAATGCTGCATCTTTACTGCCTTCCTGAAGTTTGGGGTTATAAAATAACTCCAGTTTAAGAAAGTTCCACCAAGATTAGGAAAATAAATGACTTTTTTGTTTCATTGCTCTTTATCTTCTTGACAATAATTAAAGCAACAGTAATAAACCCAGAAAGAGTCTACCTGAGTTTGCTTTTTTCAGTGCAGAAGAGCCAATTTAGTGGGCTCTCTTTTTTCTTGGTAAAGCTCTTCAGTATTTCATTTTTAAAAATTTAAAATGCAAATGTTTCAAAATTAAATATTGATTTTTTTAAAAAAAGTTGAAATAAACTGCTCTGTCTCCTGGACAAGGTTTCACTGTTTAGTAAAGTTTGACCAGATTCTCTAATGCCTTGCCAAACTCCTATTTTTGACCTGTGTTATTTTATAGACAAAATTAAATGCATGAACCAGGGCCACCTTCGTGCTTCAGCAAAAAGAAGACAAAATATTATTTTGTAAAATGTCTCTGTGTGCCTGACGACCTCCCACAGCCAGGAGGGACAATGTTTATTCCCCTGGCATGTCCTTCCCACTGTCAGGGCTTTGCGTGACAGCGCCAGGCTCCCCCCGTGCCCCGGCTGCAGGCGGCACAGCCCCCGGGAAGCGCCGGGAATGTGCCGGGAATGTGCCGGGTCACTTCCCCGGAATGTGCCGGGAATGTGCCGGGTCACTTCCCCGGAATGTGCCGGGTCACCTCCTCCGACAGCAGTAGAGCTCCTCTCGGGCTGCTGCTGCCCCGGAGGAAGAGAGAGGTGCCAGAGGTCCCACGAGAGCTCCGTGCCCAAGGAAAGCAGAGTTTCAAGCAGACTTTGTCAAGAGAAGGGAAACAAAGGCATCTGCAGGGACAGCAGAGCTCCCAGCACTGCAGCCAGGGGAGCTTTCAGTGCCACCTTCACAGCCCTGGATCAGAGCTCAGCTGGGGACACGCTGTGCTGGCCCACTGAGGCTCTCTGCCTCAACCTCTCAAATACCAGCTGCATTTATTTCAGCCTGTTCTGAAAGTTTTCTCTCTGGGCTGTGAAGAAAAACTATTATGAAAATTAAGGTATGGCAGAAAAGACCAGGTTGGAAAGGGCTTGGAGCAACCTGGTCTAGTGGAAGGTGCCTGCCCATGGCAGGGATGGAACAAGATGAGCTTTAACTTCCTTCCAACCCAAAATATTTGTGATTGGATTGCATGAAAGGGATGCTAAAAGGTTTCTCCTCTTTGAAAACCCCTGTAAATTAGCCCAAATAATGCAAAGAGATATAAAACCTGCACGAAAACTGGAGGTGAAATTAAATGCAAATATGAAAGTAACACCTTCATAATATCGAACAGCTGGATGCAAGCCTGCATTGGGCATTTGTAAACACAGGCCAAAGAGCAGAAAACAAAGTACGTCCATGTAAATATTTTGTTACACTTCCAGTCATGCACATGGATCTCAACAGGCTGAGGCTCTGGAGCTAAGGTGTGAAGACAAAGTGATTTATTCAGATAGCAGTGGCCAGTCCACAGACAGGTCTTCAAGGGAATTTAGAATTATACTGCTATTGATCAAAACAGACTCGGGATCCCATAGGACCAACACCCAGGTTCCTGGAGGGGAATCCCTGCCCTGAGCCCTGGGTCCCTGCAGGGAGCCTCTGCAAGCAAACAGAGCCTGGGGGTGTGGAACAGAGATGTGCATGTGCAGCCTGAGTGCTGTCAGCAGCCAGGTCCTTCCACTGCTGCCCTTCCCACATTCCACTGCTGCATCACTTCAGAGCATCAGTTATTCCTGAGACTTGACAGTTGTTTTATGTAATTAAATCTTTGCTCAATATCACAGAATCATGGAGTCATAGACTGATGTAATCATAGACTCCCAAAATCACAGAATTCCAGAACGGTTTGGGTTGGAACGAGCCTTCAGGACCATCCATCCCACCCCTGCCATGGCAGGGACACCTCCCACTGTCCCAGGCTGCTCCAAGCCCCAATGTCCAGCCTGGCCTTGGGCACTGCCAGGGATCCAGGGGCAGCCACAGCTGCTCTGGGAATTCCAGCCCAGCCCCTCCCCACCCTCCCAGCCAGCAATTCCCACTTCCCAACCTCCCATCCATCCCTGCCCTCTGGCAGTGGGAAGCCATTCCCTGTGTCCTGTCCCTCCAGATTCTTGTCCAAAGTCCCTCTCTAGCCTTTGCAGGCCCCCTTTAGGAATTCTTTTAGTCTGCTCTTGTTGTCTTGGATGCTTTCTTGTTTATATTTTCTCTGCACAGAGCTGAGTGTCACGGGCAGGTCCCTGCACAGGAGATCTTGGCCTGGGATGTTGGTGCCAGGCTGCCACAGAACAGGCAGCGTGGGACCAGTGCATGCATTTTTTTAAGTACTCCAGGAGATTCAGCATTTCCAAACTGCTCCTCATCCCTCAGTGTAGCAGAGATCTCCCTGTGCTCCCTCCCCTTGGTGTCCTGGCCCAAGCACAGCTGCTGCTTCTGCAGGGAATGGGATGGGCCCCAAGCCTCAGCACTAGGGTAGAATTAAAATGTGTCTAAAACAACATTTCAACACTCTGTGAGGGGGGATACATGGACACTCCCAGTCTCTCCCTCAGGGCGATGCTTGGCTCATCCCTGTAACTGTAAGCTGCTGTGAGATGGGAAGTCGATGGGAGAGGGGGCCAGGGCTGTCACTGCCCAAACCCCCGTGGGAGCCCTGCCACAGACACTGCCCAGGGCACGAGGGTGTGACAGGGGCCTAGGAAACAGGATTAGCATCTTCCCGTTTGGAGACCTGTGAAGAAAGGCACTGGAAAGCCCAGGGAATTGTATAATTAACACTGAACTTAATAGCAAACCTCTTTTATATCTCAGTGCACGATTTGCACAAAAATAGCTGTTCCCTTCCCAGCCAGCACATCTGAAGTGCAGATTAACAGATCCTACATTTCACAATTCCAAAATTCGGTGGCTTTTACCCCTACAAATTATTAACTTCAGATGTGCATCTCCAGTCCCAGAGGAGCTTAACGTGCGCTGGAAGGCTGAGCCCTGGCAGGATCAGTGGCAAACTAACAAGGTCAGTCCCATCCTCCCGTTTCCATGGCGATCGCTCTGATAATACAGAACATGGAACACCAGCCTTCTCCCAGCTCCTCCAGCTCAGCTCCTGGCTTTGTCTGACTCCCTTGGAATGGGGCTGAGATAAAAGAGAGCTCACAGCAAAGAGGGGAGGACTGCAGTGCTGCCTGAGCGCGTGCTGGGCACCCGGGCCGTGCCCTCAGGAAGGTGAATTTTCAACAAAGGTTTCCTTCCAAGGGCCTGCTGTGTGTTGGAAAGGTTCAGCCTTGGCTGAGGCTGCATTCGGCCACCCGAATCCTGACACAGATCACAGCTTTTTGTTTTATTCTGTTCATCAGGATGCATTTCCTCCACTACAAGGTTTCTCCTGCTCAGTTATGAGGACATGTCCATGCTGGGAGCAAAATGGCCAGTGAGTGACAAAGCGTTTTTTGGTGTAGGAAAAAGAGTGGGTCTGGTACCCAAAATATTCCAGGAGAGGACAATGCTGTGGCACTGCCCAAGGCAGCCTCTCTCACACCCAGACCCCAGCGAGGGGATAGGCAGAGGGGCTGGGATGGCTCTGCTCTCCTGAGTAGGGATGCCACTTTCCAAGGAAGGGTGAGAGTTTGTCACAAAAAATCCTACTTGTGTCTGAAAATAGAAGCTTTCCAAACCTCAGCTCTTTGGAACGAAAGCCAGCTCCAGTGGGTGTATCAAGATTTCAGAGTTTAAACTGCTCGTGGAGCAAGGTTTCTGGCTTTGATTAAATAATCCAAAGTTCTGCATTGCAATGAAGTGTTTTCACCAAGCAGAGCTATTTCCTAGTTCACTGGGAACTATGGAATTATTGCAGAATTGCAGGAGAATGTGTGTTTGTGTACCTGCCTATGTATATCCGAGTACAGACGCCTGTGAACTCAGGTGTGAATCCCACCAGCACCCCACAAAGCTGTCCCTGGAGAGCAGCAGTGCCAGCTGCTCTGCCCGCAGGCCGCTCTTGCTTTCCCGTGCCTGGGTTTTATTCGTGTGCGGGAGTTCCCGGGTGTTTGCCAAGGCTGTGGGAGGACGGGCCATCCTCAGGAGCGCTCCCAGGAGGGCACAGCCCTTGGTGCCCCGGGGCTGCAGGACACCGGCGCTGGCTGCCCTCTGGAGCCGGGAGCTGAGAGCCTCGGAGCAGCCCCGAGCCGGGGCAGGGCTGCGGCTCCAACCCAGGGCTCGGCGTGGGGATGAGCCGTGCCCAGTCCCTGCCCCGAGCAGCCCCAGCATCCCTGCCCCGAGCAGCTCCAACATCCCTGCCCCGAGCAGCCCCAGCATCCCTGCCCCGAGCAGCCCCAGCATCCCTGCCCCGAGCAGCCCCAGCATCCCTGCCCCGAGCAGCCCCAGCATCCCTGCCCCGAGCAGCTCCAACATCCCTGCCCCGAGCAGCTCCAACATCCCTGCCTCGAGCTGGAACAGCCCCGTTCAAAGCCGTGCCTTGTCTGCCTCCTGCAGTTTGGGGCTTGCCTGGCTCAGCCCCTTCAGCTGAAACGGGACTGAAGTGTCCAGCAAGGCTGGACAGGGCTTGGAATAACCTGGTCTGCTGGAACGTGTCCCTGTCCATGGAAAGGGCTGGAATGAGATGAGTTTTAAGGTCTCTTCCCACCCAAGCCCTTCTGTGATCAGACTACAGCCCAGCATTTTCTTATAATATACTGCTCCAACAAAAATTGGGCAATATGTGCAAATTATTTACCTGGAAAGGAAAGAAACATTCCTAGAATACTGAGTGCCTTGTAAAACTTTCTTCTGAAGGGTCTCGTCAAGGGAACTGCCAAATGGGATTGGGAATGAGGAGCAGCTCCCAGACACCTAAACACATCAGTTATGAGCGTCCTTGTTCTGCAGCTTGAATGGAGAGATGTAAAATGGATATGTCATTGTGGTGCATTATATTATCATATTTTAAAGCTGCCTTCAGCTGTAACAAGCTCTGAGGTGTTTTCTAGAATGATGAAGTATTTAATAAAAGTAAGACAAAGAGTCACTGGAGACCTCAGTGGCTTGTGTGCCCTTTGAAACACATTACTGGTCCAAAAGATATTAGCTTAATCCTCTCTTCTGGTTAAACTCTGATTCATCGTCTGAAGGAGAAAGATTTCAATGTGTCTGCAAACCCCTTTTAGTTTCATTCAGCTTATCTGGATAACATTTCCATACAATTCTTGTTCCCCCTGTGTAGCAAAGGAGACAGATTATAAAGGATCCATTGTCTGACAAGGATATTTCATCACATGAAAGGGGACAGCGAGCAACTTCTGGACTTTGCAGAGTGACTCCTCCCTGCAGGCCCCAGTATCCATCTGTCTGCAGTGTCTGAGCTCCAAGGGCTGCTCCTGCCCCTGACTCTGTGCCAGCCTCCAGCAGGGTCACAGCCTCAGGCCCCCGTGCCAGACCCAGTGCCTGTGGCAGCCAAATTCCCCATTGGGGTGAGCTCATACCTTTGGTTGTGTCTGTGACATCTTCATAGTTTTGCCCTCTTCAAATTGCTTTTGATTCTCTCAATCCTCTCTGCTCATCCCGTGCCCAAACGTCCTTTGGAGACCACGTTCCAGAGCCAAGGGATGTTTGCAGTGACATCAGGACCCCCAGCTGGCCAGGGCCACTCACAGCCCCCGGAGAGAGCTGCAAACCAAGGCAGCCTGTTCCTGGCTCTTCCCTTCCTTCTCCATCCCTCTCTGCAGCAGGATCATTCCCTCAGCAGCAGCCTAGGCAGGAGGGCTTCTCCCAGCTCCCATCAAATCAGCCTGGAAGTGTCAGACCAGAACATCCCTGCACCCACAGGCTGGGTAAGTAGCTCCAAAGCCTCAGAGTATGAAACTAAACCCAGACCCAGGCTAGGTACTGTGATCAGCATTGGGCTGGGGCACCACGACCTTGGCACCACCTGCCCTCAGGTACAGGTGACATTTCTCATCTCTGTTCTAGCTGCAAAAATGTTCTTTTCCCTTTCTCTGCTCCCATCGTTTGCACTACAGCCACTAATGACCCTTTTCTCTCAGTAATGTAATATAACTGTAAGAAGCCAGCGCTGAATCAACCTAACCTGTATTTAAGTGGAGTTCAGGGTTTCCTGCCAGACCTGCTGAATTTTCTCTGAGCATCCCACCTCCCTCAGCACAAGTCTCTAGCTCAGAGCAATTAACCTTTTTCTTTCCCTCTGTAATGCCTGAATTTCAGCTTATTTTATTTTCAAAAGAAATTCTCTGAACATGCAACAATCCTATAATTAAAATAATTTGCCCTTCTGGCACAGGGGTTACATAATTGGCAGGGAAGGATACTTGATATTTTAATAACTGTGATGCATTTCAGAATTTTTTCTCACCTTCAGCTGCCTGTGAACAGGAGCTGCTGTGTTTTACAGCTTCACAATCCTCATCAGTCCTTCTGACGAGTCATTTGCCCAGAACTTTATTTTCCAAATGACCCAGTAGCTCACTAAAATAAGCTGAACTCCATTGCAAAGAAAATCAATAATTTCCTACAGTACCTTACTAAGAAGTTCTTCATGCTTGCTCAACTGCTACACACAATGGCAGAACACTAAAAAAAAAGTGAATGTAGGAATGGAAGAGCCAGGTCTGGAAGAGAAAAGAGTCATTGATGTCTGGCTCCAGAAGTGTCCCAGGCCCAGGGCTGGGCTCTCACACAGGATTCCTTCTACTATCACCTCTGGCAGGGGCAAAATTTAGAATCTAACAATAGTCTTTTGTGTCATATTTTGAAAGCTCTGTGTCAGACCATTCCAAGCCAGATAACTGCAAGGGCTTTTAATCATAGAGTTTTAGAATCACAGACTGGTTTGGGGTGGAAGGGACCCTAGAGCTCACCCAGTTCCACTCCCTGCCCTGGGCAGGGGCACCTCCCACTGTCCCAGAATGCTCCAAGCCCCATCCAACCAGGCCTGGAATACTTCCAGGGATGAGGGCAAAAGAATTTGCAAAAAAACCCATAAAAGGAAAAATAACAAAAATTTTAAACGTTTTCCAAACCCAAAGGCTGGAATGATGCTAAAGGATGTTGCTACACCTCCTCTACATTCTGCCACCTTCTAAGCCATGACAGCTGCCCCTCACATCAGTGTAGCTGAGCCAGCTGTGCCCCAGAAGGGATGAAAACCTGCAGCCCTACCTGTGGATGTCCTGATCCCTCTGCCGGGGCAGGGGGAGTTTTACACTGAGCCAGCTGTGCAAGGGAGGACCTTGGCAAGATAAAAATCATTGTCCCACCTGGCAGGATCTGCCTCTGCACAGCCTCATTTTGGCAGAGCAACCTCACCTATCTCCCCTCCTGTGTTCATCCATGCTCCCTACAGCCAAATCCCAGACCCCAGTTCCTGCACCCATCCCGCTCTGCTCCTCAGCCAGGAACAGAATCACAGGATCACTGAGGGTGGAAAAGCCCTCTCAGATCCATGACTCCAACCAGAAACCCAGCACTGCCAAGTCAGGGATAAAAAAGCTGCCTCCAGATAATTGGAAATGAGTTCTTCAGGTGGAATTTAGAAATTGGAAAGAGGAACAAGGACAGGAAATAACCATAATAGTCAGAAATTGGCCACAATGAGTGGCTGTGAAGGAATACAGGTGGGACTGGGGGATTTGCACATGCAAATGTCTTACTAAATAAAGAGCCAAACAACTTCAGTCATGAAACCGGGAGAAAGATTCCCAGCTCTCTTCCTAGGACAGAATTTTCCACACGCCCAGCCCAAGGATCGGTGCCCTCCCCTCAGAAGAGGGGTGTGTGTCCCGGCCGGAGGGTTTCCAGGCAGGAGCTCTCCTGCCCTCCCGACCCCCGGCACAGGGAGCCTGGGGAGGGACAGAGCTGAGGAGCCTTTTGTGAGAGAGGCACTGAATATTCCTGCAGCCAGAATGCCAACAGTTCGATATTTACATGACAATAGACTGGGAAAAGGCTCTTTTCTAAGCCGACAGATTTATTTAACCTAACTGTGGGGAGAGGGCAGTGTTTAATCAGGAACTTGGAAGGATGGTTATCCATGCCCGAGCACTGGATGTGCCCAGCTCTTGACTAACAAGACCATGACAAACCCCAGTGCGATGGAAGACCCTGCCACCTCTCCAGGACTTGGAGCACGTGGCAGGCACATCCCTGCCCCTGTGTGTGTGAGATGTGTGATTTTGGATGCCCTGGTTGCTCCACTCCAACCCGCTCAGCTGCAAGCAGCGCTGGGGTCATTCCCACCTGAGCCAGCTGCAGAGGAGCATCCCCAAAGGCATCCCCAAAGGCATCCCCAAAAGCTGTGTTGGTACTGGGGCCATGTCAATGCAGCACGGGGAGGGCATTGCAGAGGTCCCTGGCCCCTCAGTGCAGTGCCAGCCAATGCTTTGCTCAGTGCAGAGACAAACAATTAAATATTAGTGCATCTTTCTCGTTAAAAAATGAGAAGTGGTGATTTCAATGAGGGGAAGAAGCATAAAACTGGAAAAGAAAGCAGCACAGAAATTAAAATGGTTGTTTCTTAAGTCTTGTTTTCTTTTTGGTGTGGACCATTCGCAGCTGAAATGGCAGAGTGATAATGAAGTGAAAGTTGCTTATACATTTCCTTTTATGTGCATCCTGTGAAAGAAGAAGCCATTATTATCCTACACTAATACATTTCAGACTAGAACGCGAGATAAGAACATTGGGATGTGGGATGTCAGTCTGTGATGGTTCAAAGGATGAGGGGTATTTTTCACTGCAGTAAAGAATCACATTGGATTCTCTCTATCTTCATTTTCATTGAAAAGATAACACAGAATAAACAGTTCTAAGGTAAGCACAAAGAAATCAATAGCACACACATCTTCTGCTGGAATGTACAATGGATGTCATATTTTTAATAGTGGTACTTCAGAAAACGATATAATAAAAATGCACACAACATCTATTTGAGCTGCTATCACTGCTAGTTACAGCCGAAATCACAGATCTTAATCCAGCCAGCCTCCTCCCCCATCGCCCCGAGTTCACAAACCAGCTCATGGAGTTGTTCAGCACTTCCGTGGAGGCAGAGTCCCAGCTCTGTACAGATGCTCAGGTACAAGAACTGTGCAGGGTCTCTGGCCTGACCAGAGCCCAGGACAGGCCCAGGTCTGAGCCGATCTTTCCTTTAGAATCCCAGAATCAGAGGCTGGTTTGGAATGGAAAGGACCTGAAATCCCACCCATTCCCACCCCTGCCATGGCAGGGACACCTCCCACTGTCCCAGGCTGCTCCCAGCCCCAATGTCCAGCCTGGCCTTGGGCACTGCCAGGGATCCAGGGGCAGCCACAGCTGCTCTGGGAATTCCAGCCCAGCCCCTCCCCACCCTCCCAGCCAGGAATTCCCAATTCCCAAGATCCCATCCATCCCTGCCCTCTGGCAGTGGGAAGCCATTCCCTGGGTCCTGTCCCTCCAGGCCCTTGTTCTTCACTGGTGAAAAATACCATGAGGATCCCCCAAAGCACCTTTTGGAGCTGCCTGGAGGAGAGGGAGCATTTAAAAGGGTGTCACTGCTGTTCCCCAGGGCAGGGGGTCCAAGGGGTGCCAGGGGGGCAGGAATAGGGGCAGGAATGGGGGCAGGAATGGGGGCAGGAATAGGGGCAGGAATGGGGGCAGGAATAGGAGCAGGAATGGGGGCAGGAATAGGGGCAGGAATAGGGGCAGGAATGGGGGCAGGAATAGGGGCAGGAATAGGGGCAGGAATGGGGGCAGGAATAGGGGCAGGAATAGGGGCAGGAATGGGGGCAGGAATAGGGGCAGGAATCAGGAATGGGGGCAGGAATAGGGGCAGGAATGGAGGCAGTGCCTTTGAGCCTCTCCCACGAGGCTGCAGCGATGTCAAGGCTCCCTTTAGCTGCACATCCCCTGCAAAGGTGGGCACAGCACAGCAATTGCTCAGGTACCTGTGAATAGAGAACATTGATTATTTCCTTTATTTCTGTTAAATTTTGGGGACAAAAAGGAGGACTTGACACATCCCGATCCACACTGTGATAAAATCACACCATAGATCCTTGATGCACAAGAGTATATATTGATACTTGATGCACAATAGGTACTTAGTGATAAAATCACACAATAGATTTTAAGCTTCTTGATTCATTCAGATGCTCTGAGGATTTAGCCAGCACAGATAGCAGGGAAGATAATGTCCTTTATCTAATCACTTTGGTCAGAAGTGCAGTATTTCTGAGAAAAAAAAAAGAGCCCTTTTACCACACATCAATTTTGTTGGTAAATTAGGCAAAACTGGTTTTAATTTTAGTTAAAATTTAAAACATGTAATTTAAAACAAAATAAAAGGAACAATAAAAATCCCATCCCCGTGGCTGCTGCACAACTTAAAGATGGTAAAATGCAAAGCTGGGACAAAACCCTTTGGAAACTCCGACATCAGCTTCTTTTTACTTTTTTGGCTCTGGCTCCTGAACCTGCTGTTGTTTCAAATTCCCCATGCAGTCAATGCCATCCAGCAATCAATGAAAGCTTGTTCCAGACCAGCCCTGCTTCTCATTCCCGCTACAATCAATTGAACCTGTCAGGAAGGCACCAGATGCTGCTGCATTTTTCCCTATATAATATTAGGAAGAGAAAAACATCCAGCACAGGGTGTGTGGGGAGCCTGACTTAAGTGTAATTAAAATTAAAGAACCTCAGTCCCCTGAGAGTGCAAGTATTGACAAATCTTTCACTTTCTCATTTACAACCCCATGTTTGTGTGCTGCCGACTCTTTCAAAAACAAGCAAACAAGGGAGAAACAAGAAATGAAAAGATATTAAAATTCAAATAGGACAATACCCTGCAGATTTCATTGTGTCCTTACACTGGTGAAACAGATGCTGCGTGTGCTGGGAACTTTGCTGGGGCAGATGTTAAAGCTTTCACAGGTTGCTACATTTCTCTCATCACAGGTTTCCTTTGCAGAGCTGTATTAATAGAAAACGGAAAGGATAATATGTAAATGATGAGTAGTGCTGCATCTTCAAGGGAGTAATCCAAGATTAGGTAACAGGCAAATATTTGGATGAACAAAAAATTGATACATTTTAAAATATATTTCTGTGGCAGGATTATTGCATTTTTCAGTTCTCCTTATGTGTATAGAAGAAGAAAATATACAGACCACAGATCTTGAAAAATATATATATATATATATATTAGTATTTTAGAGTTCTGTTCCAGGACTTTATTTCATCACTGGTGCCAGGAAGGCTGAGTGATGAAGAAGAAGCAGTAAAACCAGGGAGATGTGAATTTAAAAATTCATCTACAGGGAGCAAATTTTGACCTTGGGAAAGAGAGTGCTCACACCTGAGTTTCTCCTTTACGGAGCTCAGCCCCTGTCCTGGGACCAGGAAAAATGTGCCTGCACAAACAGAAAGCACAAACCCCTCTGGTTTCCAAGCAGCAACTGTGATGAACCCACCCGACCTCTCCCAGCAAGACCCAGGACAGGCTCTGGCCAAAGCACTGCTCCAGGGGAAATCATGGAATGTGTCACTGCATAGAAAAGGAGCAACCAAGGTTGGGTGGGGGGAAAAACACACTCAAAAATTACAAAGAGTGAGGTTCCTCAGCTTAGTGTTTAGCTAAAAATTTTATGTTCTGCCTGTCCTGGCTGCAGGTTGTGCCAGAGGAGGTTTGTGTTGGATATGAGGAAAAATGTCTTCATGGACAGGGCTGTCCAGGCCGGGCACAGCTGCCCGGGGCAGGGGTGGAGTCCCCATCCCTGGGGGCGTTTAAAAGCTGTGTGGGAGGCACCTGGGGACAGGGGGCAGAGGGCAGAGGTGGTCTTGGCAGGGCTGGGGAACAGCTGGACCGAGGGCTTTTCCAAAATAAATGACTCCATGATTCTGTTTTAGGGGCCTGGTGGGTCCCTTCCCACTCAGGACATCCTGAGACCCCAGGAACAGCTCAGAGTTCTGCAGCAGCCACTGAGCCACGATGGCAAATACGGGCGTTGGTGGATGCCCTGCTATTCCCATGTTATGAACTGCTGGCTCCTGATAAATGGAGATAAATAAATGAAGTTGTTGCACACCCACACCTGATGAGCTGTAATTCAGCTGAAAATCCGTGTTTCCACATGAGAGGTGCTAAAGGAAAGGAGCAGCAGCAGGTGGACACTGCAGCCCTGTTGACTTTTCCATTTTTCAAATCAGGACATGGGGTTTGGAATTAGAAAGGAAGATGAGTAATGGTGACTTAGAAGTGTGAATCTGATAAATTCTCTCTCTTCGTGGTGATACCCATCACTGCAGGGAAGGTAGGAGGCTGCTGTAAATGACAGTTTACAAATTTTCATGGCAGCAGCATCCCCTTTCTGCGATACAGATGATGGATAAACATTTCCTAGTGGTCTGGCGGCTGACCTGGGGGCACATGTGGCTTGCAAACCACCTCTCCTGGCCTGATCTTTGTCTGCTGCAGTCACTGAGGGATGGCTGGCTGGAGATGAGCCTCCCTCACGGAGAGAGGCCGTGCCACGAGCTGCATCCTGATCAGGCTGAGCCCTGCAGGAGCCCAGAGCCACCCCCAAATCAGGGCAGCCTCTCACTGCCAGCACTGGTGGCACAGCTGGTGGGTGACCACCCAAACAGCAGCGCCCTCACACGGGACAAATCCTGCTGCCACGCAGGGTCTGTCACCCTGGGAATGTCACCAACAGGAGCCATTTGGGGTTGGGTCATGGTTTGCATCCCATGGGAAAGGAACACTGCTCACTTTGCCCAGGTTCACAGCCACAGGCTCTGAGAGGAGATCCAGAAATTCACCATGGAAATCCATCACAGAAATTCATCAGCTGGTACAGGCCATTCCAAAACACTGCATTAATAGTCTGGAAAACGCTTTTGGATTTGGGCCCTTTTCAGATGCAGCTTGGGGAGGGTGCTGGGCCCTCCTGTCCAGGCTGAGCTTGGGCCAAGACAGGGTGGACGAGAGGATCCTCTAGGTCCCTTCCCACCTGGGACTCCATGATTCCATGATTCTATGAAGAGTCTCTGCAACTACCTAGCTGTTCCTTGGCATAGTGTTGGCTATAAAATCAGCCAAAGAAATCCACAATACAATTAAAAGGTGTTGCTAGCAGGGAAAAATGAGATTCAGTTAAAAATGGTGGCTCTGTGGCTGCTCACAGGGAACACAGGGGGCACCCAGCACACAGGGAGAGGTACAGGTGGTGCCAAGTTGCTCCCTCCTGTGCAGAACCTGCAGCTCTCCAGGCTCTGTCCTGTCCCATTCCACCCCATCCTCTCTGTCCTGGCTCTCACAGAAAGCAGTTTGCAGCATGATTGTCTGTATTCCCATCACTACTTCATGCAGGGATTTTCCTGCATTTCCCTTTCCTCCAAAGGGCTGAAAATTCCTTGCGTGGCAAAGGCACTACTGACCCCTGGGTTGGAAGCAGAGTGGATTTTGGTACAGTGGGAAGTGTTAGAAATCTGGACACAATGTCCCCAAATCCATCAAGACCTTTAGTGGCCACTTTAATTTTATGGCTAAATGTATTTGTATTTGAAACAGTGAATAGTTTAACATATGTAAATCTATTTTTTAAATATTCAGGCCTAGCCATGCAGAGAGGCCCAGACAGGCCTGAGATACATCTCGTGTTCCTGAGGTGTCTGGTGTGCACTGCAGTGACTACACAGAACAAAGGGCAGGCAACCTGTTTATTTAAGCCTACCACGGATTCTTCTCTTTGATAATCAGAATCAGAATTTAATAGAGACTCAGAAAATCACCTGAAGAGGAGTCAAGTGCTCCAGGAAATGTGGCTTCCAGGGTTCTGCTCTCCACACCAAGCAGACACAGAGTTAGTGCCTGTTTTGTCCATCACTGCAGGGGACAAGGTCTCCCGCTCCCTGCCAGCTGCAGGGTAACAAAGAGAACAGAGAAAACACATCTGGCCTGCTCTGTATTCTAGACATAACCTAGAGCTGCAGAGCAACGGAGAGCAGTGGAGAAAGGGAAAGGTGTAAAAGCATGGGGGCAAGCCTGGGGAAATGACCGTGGTGCCCCTGGGCTGCTCTGTACAGCACACACTGGGCAGGCGAGCGTTCTCCAGAGCCTAAGGCACGTCACGCCTTGGAGAAAAGGACAAGAAATATTTCCTGTTCACTTGGAAACTCAACACAAGCTAATGTGGAGCCAGAACTCCCCCACCCTCTCCTCTTCCCAGGGGTACCTCCCAACAGGAGCTTCCCCAGCTCCCCCAGGCCACGGCAGGAGTGCAGCTCCCCTGGGAATTATGGCCCTGAGTCTGCACAGGTTTCGCTGCACTAATACCCAAATCCAGGCTCGGGAGGAGAGGCCACCTATCCCAGGCACAAGCTGCTTCCCTTGCCCACAGCCCTCAGCTGGAGCACGGGGCTGGGAAGCTGCTTGGAGAGAGGAACCTCGTTAAAGGCCACTAATCTTTAACCCTTTACTCTCCTGGTAATTGCAGACTCAGGTCAGCAGCTCCTGCCTTTGGGAATCGCTTTCATGACAATCTGGGCTGGTTTTTATCAGCCCTCTTCTCTCCAGCACAGGATTTCCCCTGCAGCCAGGACGTTCCCATCCACCTGCAATGCAGCAGTACCTGTGAGCGATGGGGCTCGGCCCCTCCAGAGGGGCTGGAGCCGAGGGCATGGAAATCGTATTGATTTTCCTGCTGCAGCAGATCCTCGTGTCCAAGCACTCCAGGAGAAAAGCCACAAAAATAACCCGCAGCTGGGCGTGTCTCTGCAACGCTGCTTTTATGGCTCACGGTGAGCTCTGCCCTCCTGGTCACCTCCCCAGTGGCACTGGGGGAACACAGCCCAGGGCTCCGGTGCTAACCCAATTCATGGCTTTGCTCCCCATCTGGTGCCACCCGAGCTCTGGTGCTGAGCCAGGATGGGACAGAGGGTGTCCCCTGTGTCTGGAGCAGTGCTGGGGCTGAGTCCCCTCACAGGCTCCCCCCACTCCTGTCCCACTGCACGAGGTCCCCATGGGGGCACCACCCTGCTCTCAGGGTTCTCGTGTGCCAGGGGAGGGTCCCACTGCCTGCAGCACTGTGCTGCTCTGCCTCCTCCTGCATCAGGGCAGTGCCCAGCCCTGGCAGGACCCTCCAACAGGTCTCACAGACCAGGGGTCCTGGGGGGAAGTTTGTGCTTCAATTAATCCAAATCATGTTTTATTCAGCCATGGATCAAACGCAGCCAACAGCAGAGTTTTCCAGAGGAAAAGGGTCAGCCGAGACCCCTTTCCCTTTTGAGGCAATAACCACCAGCTCTCAAGTTGCCATTTAACTCCTGTCACTTGGTTTTTGTTCAATTCCCACAAAAACCATTACTGGAACAACAAAAGCATTTGCTAAGAAGAGCTCAGAATTTTTTTTTTTGGACAAAAGCTCAGCAACAAAACTGGTGAGCAAATTGCGTGTGTGATTTCCCTGAGGATCCATCATTCTCCCTTTTATCAAATCCCAGTTTTGCTATGCCACACGCTTGGTGGGCGCTGGCTGTGCACGCAGGGTGCCTGTTCAGCATTCCCATCGGATCCGGGCACTGCTCTGCCCCCGGCTCCTCCAGCATCCCCCTCGGCCCAGCAGCCTGCCCTGCCCAATAAAGCTCATGCTCCAAGAACATCTTCTTATTAATTTTCTGAGTTTATGGAGTCAGCTGTCACATAACAGCAGTTCCTCGTCTCTGAAGGAACACGGCATGCATGCGAAATTATTGCAAGAATATGTACCCTCAGGACATATTATTTTCTTAACTAAAATTCAAGTGCATACTTATTACCCGAATCTTTGTCTCAGAAACAGCTTTGACTTCACATGATGGAATTACAAACCACCAGACAGTTTTTAGGACTTGTATGCAAAACTGCTTTTTAGCATGGCTTTTATATTTGTCTTATTTATCTAATCTCCATGAGTCATAATTCCTTTAGGATCACTTTCTTCTTTCTACATTTCATCTCACCAAAACAAATTAAAAAATCAAAAAGCAATGTGAAAAACAAAAGCAGGCTCCTGCTCCAGCCTAGAGTTGATGAAGTGCTGCACATAATTTGGATTTGTTGCACCATTTCTAACAGGAGCAGACACCCACAGTACCTATGAAGAGAATCCCCGGGTGAAAGACTTGGGCACAAAATCTCCCTGGGAAAGGAGCAAAATGGAGAGGTTAAAAAAAAAGGGAGCAAGAGGAGGTGAAGTCCCCATCCCTGGAGGGATTTAGCAGCAGTGTAGATGTGACACTTGGGGACAGGGGTCAGTGGTGGCCTTGGCAGTGCTGGGGAACGGCTGCACTCAATGGTCTCAGAGGGCTTTTCCAACCTGAAGGGTTCTGTGATTCTGTTCCACAATGTTCACCATGGGTATTCCACAGCAGAGCCAGTCTGTCTGCTGGTGCCAGCACCATTGGCACTGAGTTTTACAGGCACCAGCTGTGCCAGTGCCCTGCTGACTGGGGACAGAGCACAGGGCACAGCTCGAGGCACCCCTGGCTCATTTCCATCAGCAAATTCTGCAGACCGTGTAAGACATCTTCCAACCTGAGTGATGTGAGTAAAGCAAGGACAAAGTGCTGTGTGAATTGTGATTGCAGACTGGTGACACTCAGGAATCAGTCTGGGTAGGACTGGGAATGTTTAATCTATGAGAAATTCATATTACAAAAACATAGAAAACTGAGATTTAAACAATTTTCACCTCTGGAAAAATATTTCCTTTCCCCTACTGTCACTTCAGTAGCAAAACACTGAACCTTGTACTGCTCTGATTGGCCAGAACACCTATAAAATGATATTAACAGTGATCTTGCAAGGTGTTCCATCAACCTGGGACATGGATAGCTGAGCCATAAATTTCTATGAGGAAATGCTACTGGAACTGGGTATCTTCTGCATCTGCCCATCACTTTGCTTTTGCAGACTAAGTTGGGACAGGGATAATAAAGTGCAGCTAAGATGTTGCTGTGCCAAAGCCCAGTTTTTGTATTTCAGTCACCCCAGAGCAGAGTTTCCTCAGCCAGTGACTCTGCCTGTGGCTGGAGTGGCCCTGTGAACAGGAGCAGTGACAGGCTGACAACACCTGAACCTGTTCTGTCATGGGGCCAGCAGCAACACAGGACGTGAGCCCCAGCCCAGAGGCTCAAAACTGGAATGTCCATCAGGACAAAAGGCGGACAAAAGAGAAAGGATAAGTGGACCTGAAGAGTACAGGTGCACCTAAAGCAGCTGGGAAGCAGAATTTCCATGGGATCTGGAGCCAAGGATAACCAAGGAGCTGCTCTAAGTTGCTTCCTTTATTTATTAAAAGCCTTCAGCCTTCAGATTTTCTGTCTGAAGAGGAATCAATAAGGAGAGAATTTGGGTGGAAAAGCAAAACAAGTGTATTTTCACTACACAGAAAGAGAGGAGTGACCACATGGACAAAAGAGCAGGGCAGAAGACAGCAGACTTGTTTCTACTACTGCATCACATCACAAGGAATATGATCCTTATCGGATAAATCCATTCATTTTTAATAAGCAGTCTGATGGAGTTGAACTCCAGTTTCAGGTTAAATACCCTCTCAGTCCTTCAATATCAGCTGGCTCCTGAAGCTGCTTATTGAGTGTTCAGCGACGCCGTGGTGCTGGAGGGGAGGCTGCTCCAGGAGCACGGCTGGAGCATCCCGCCAGATCCGAGGCCTGGGGCAGCCCAGTGCTCCGCCCTGGCTGAAAGGATCAGTCCCCTCCTGCCCTCCCTCCCCCAGAGCTCTCCCCCATCCTTGGGTTTGGACAGGGCCAAGCCAGCTCAGCTCCCTCTTGGGACACAGAGGAAGGCAAAGCCTGGAGCACCCAGCTCTCAGCAGCACTGGGGGTTTGGGGCTGTGGCTCCGACCATCCCCAGGCAGGTGCCTCGGGCAGGGGCTGGCACAGGGGCTCTCCTGTGGGACAAATCAAACATCACCACGTGGCAACATCTCCTCTGACACTGTGTGTGCCCAGGTGACACTGCAAGGCCTTTGCCCTGCCCTGTCTCTACAACCATTTAGTGATGGTGCCACCATCAGCTCCACCTCCTCAGGAGCGCCCGGACGAGTCACTGTGGAGCAGCACATCACCGTGACCTCCGAGGCCTAAAACAAACACTGCTGACCCAACAAGCAAGGACAAGGCAAGGATTAGTTCCACATCACTATGACATTTATCCACCCCTGGAAAATTACTGATAATTCATATTGATTCTGTGGCCTGGGTGCAGTGAGTTGAAACATCAAATCCAGAGTTCCTCTCAGCTGAAATTACAAACACAGCCAAGCACAAGCCGAGCTGAGCTGAACTTGGTCCATTCCTATTGTGTTGCATCACCCCCAGAAGGTTTGCATTATCTTTGTCTTTGAAATTCAACATTTCCTCAATGTCCTCTCTGTCGGAGCTGTTCCAGATAACCCTCCCTGACCCTGGAACAGGGGATGAGTCTCACACTATCCACACTAGCACTGTGTGTTTAGCAGGGAATGCCTGACCCCAAACACTGTAGTGAACACAGACAGGAAGTTGTTCACGGTATTGGGGTTTCCCTAAGATTTTACACTAAGACTGAGAGCAAGCTGTGAGAAGAAGCTGTGTGTGCTGTGCAGCAGCTCCAGTGCTGAGGGCAGAGAGGGCAGCGGCTGCTGTGTCCTGGCCACCACTGCCACAGGGGGAGCGGGACCGGGGCTGAGGGGACATGAGGAAGCTCTGCTTAAGCACAGGGTTGTTCTGTAGGGGAGAGGAGAAAAACACAAATCAGTGAAACTAAAGGCAGGGAAGAACAGGAGAGGAAGGGGAAGAATGGGCCATCAGCCCCCTGAGCAGCCCCCCGAGTGTCCCCAGAGCCGTGTGTGGAGCACCCCAAGCCAGCAATCTCCAGGGTGAACGCGCTGCCTCAGCCAGACTCCACCTTCTCCTTGTGTCCTTCCATCCTCCTGAAGGCTGGTCATGGCTGCGGATGGGACTGAAGCAGGACACGGATCCTCTGATCCTGGAGCCTGGGGCAGACCCAGTGCTGCAGGATGAAGCCAGCCTCAGACAGGGCACTGAAAAGCCACATTATGGGTGCCCTGTGTGAAGCTCCAAAACCCACAGGAGCTCCTTGCTGACAAGTTACTGCTCTTCTGCTTCCCTCCAGGCTCTTTCCCCTTTGCAGAAACACCTTCACCTCCAAAATTACCTGATGAGACCGTGGGTGGCTGGTGCAGGACCCTGGGAATGAGCTGCGGAGCCCCGAGGAGCCCGTGACCCACTCCCTGGCCCAGGGTGGGCTCTTGCCCTGCCAGTGCAGGTGTGGATCCAGCCCACACCCAGAGCCTCGCTGAGGGCATATCATTCCAACACTGGGGGCTGAATGCCTTCCAAAGGACGTTTTTCCACTGAAAAATGTGCTCGCATCTGGGACTGGAATTCTGTTAAAGCCTGATCTCTACACAACGTACACGTGTCTGTGATTTATCTACACAGGCTGAGTTCTTGAGGCTACAGTTTTTAATCAGCACTATTTGCATTACATAACGTCTTTTATTTCAGCCTGCGTTTTAGTTTAATTAGTTCTTTGTTAAATACATCAATGGCGATTCTACCCTGCCAAGCAATTCCAGATTAATTGCATTTGTTAAATCTTCTTCTTTTTCTTGTTTCTCATTTTCTCTGTGTTCCAAGGAGGCAGCACATTTGGAAATTAATGGTATTTTCAAATCATTACATTGTCCAAACTCATGGGCATATTTCAAATAATAAACCTGAATATTCCCAGCTCTGTGTGCTGCTCTCCAGCCCAGGAGGATGGAGGTCTGGCTGTGCTGTACACTGGGCTGTATTTGATGGGTGATCTTATTCCTACTGTGACCCTGGAAGGGAGCTCTCCAGGAAAACAAGGACAGCAACCCAGGGCAGCTCTTCCCCTCTCCAAGTTTTGTGGTGTTTCTCAGCCTGACAGCACGGAATTTAACATCCATCATGAGATAACCACACACACTCACAGACTCATCAGTGAGGGTCGGCTGCACACGGGTTCTCCCCAAGTATGGGGAAGAGATACCTGATCCTTGCGGATGTTCTGACCCACCAGGAAAAGCAGAACAAGACTGAAAGGACTAGATTTAAACTCCAAAAAATTAAAAGGGAAAAAAATAGCAGAAGAAAATTTTTAAAAAGAAACTAGATAATATGGACTGTAATTAATGGCTGAGAAATTTAGTGATAGGACGTTTGAAACATAGAGGGATAGGACCCAGGGAATGGCTTCCCACTGCCAGAGGGCGGGGAGAGATGGGATATTGGGAAGGAATTCCTGGCTGAGAGGGGCTGGGCTGGAATTCCCAGAGCAGCTGTGGCTGCCCCTGGATCCCTGGCAGTGCCCAAGGCCAGGCTGGACATTGGGGCTTGGAGCAGCCTGGGACAGTGGGAGGTGCCCCTGCCATGGCAGGGGTGGGGCTGGGTGGGATTTAAGGTCCCTCCCAACCCAAACCATTCTGTGATAGGATTCTGTGTCCATGGGAGGGTGATTTGTCACCAGTGACAGCCCAGAACACAAACTCTGACTCCCATACAGGAACAGGAGTTACTGGGATGGACTTGCTGGAGCAAGATGTTCATAAAGACCATTTTGGCTTTGATAAAACAGTTTCCAGCCAGTGACACAGTGCACAGGTGATCCAGGGCACCGGTGATCCAGAAACAGAATTCCTGTCTCTGGCTGGCCACCAGCCACCTTTCCTAAGGAAAAGAGGTTTCTTTTCTTCTTCCCCTTCCCATGACTGGCGCCCCAGCTGTGCTTCAGCCCCCCTGGGAAAAGCTGGCTGGGGAGGGAGCCCCAGAGAGCAGCCTGGGAAGTGGGACCCCAGCCTGGGAAGTGGAGTGCCTGGGAGCAGCCAGCTCCTGGGGCTGAGGGAGCAGCAGCCGACAGACCTGCAGCAAAGAAACACACTGGCTTAAAAATAGCAAATAAGGACACGTGAGTGTGGCAATGTGCATCCAGGCGGGGGATTTCAGGGAAGGGCTCTCTTCCAGGGCACGGTGCAGGGAAACCCTGTTCCTCTGTGCATGAGCTGCACACAAGCATGGAATTCATCAGAGAGTCCCACTGACAGATCCTTAATGAGATTTCAGATAATGATCCGGCCTTTGTCGTTCATTATTAAAAAAAAGCTTCTCACAGTGTCAGGCAACTGCAGTGCCTGGGAATAGGCAAACTGGACAGGCAGTTTCCTGATGGGAGAATGGAGTCTGCTCACCTGGGAGCAGGTATCTCCACTTTTTCCAGTGCTGGGCTGTATATTTTAAGGATTCACATGTGTTTTGTGCTGACTAACTCAGTAACAGCTCCTGGGAAATGTTTCTTTTGCTCTCCCCATCACGAGACCAAATTCCACTTGCTGTTTTTCCCAGGACAGCTCTCCTCGCCTCACGCCATGGCTTTGCTCCCTGCTCTGGGTGGGCAGGCTCCTGGGACAAGCTGGGCACATTCTGTGCTCCTCAGGGCCAGGTTTAAATTGGATAAAGCCCGTGGACATTCACAGCTCAGCCCTGCCTGTTGCCCTGGTGCTCCCAAAGACCTGGGGTTGAACTGCTCATGATTGGGAATGTCCAAAGCTCAGAAGAGATTTTGAGGGGAAAAAAGCCATGTAAACAGACAAACCACAGCAGTCAAAGCATCCAGAAGTCCAACTGTTTTCCAGAGGTGGAGATCTCAGCACCATTTCCCCCAGGCACTGGGATATGGGGGGCTCAGGAGGAGCAGCCACTGCTGCCCCTCCCTGCATCGCCCCCGAGGCGCCTGTGCTGGGGCACAGAGCAGCTCATGGCCTGGGGTGACATCCCCTGCTTGCAGGATGGGATTTAGGGATCCCAGGGGACACCTTGGCACAGACTGGCTTTCCCAAATCTCCAGGTCTCACAAAGCACCCATGGATGGGCAGTAGGACACAGAACCACAGGATCTAACTTCGCTGGGACATCCACTGGGCCTGACAGTTTGTGAACATGAACACAACACAAACCAAACCCTGTGACCACAGCTGTGAACAGCCTTTGCTGGTTTGCCCACTCCCAACCTTTCCCATTTTGTTGCTTTGTTCCTGCCAGGTGACATTCCCTGGGGGCCACAGCCCTGCAGAGCTGCCCAGCACACAGCCCTGCCTGTCTGCCCTCACAGTGTGTGTCCCATCCTGTGCCCGGCGTTTGCTCCCTCCCACAGGAAGGAGCAGGGATCCCCCAGCAGACTCCTGTGACAGGGCAGTGGCACCCCCTGCCCACGCTCCAGCAGCCCCTGGCACTGAGCTCTCAGTTCTCCCTCACACTCAGCACCCCCAGGGTCATGGTCTGTGAGTGCCCTTTTTCCACAGCACCCACAGCAACCCGCACTCAGCTTCTAGCCCAGAGAAAACTGATGCTGTGCTCCAGGGAAACACATCTTCAGGGAATTAGCATCACACTCTGCCTTTCCCCGATTTTGGCCACGTGCTCACCCGAGCCAAGCTGGTTTGTGACCATGGTTAACACACTTTGGTACCTGAAATTATCAAGGAGGGAACAAATGGGAAATCGTGTTTTTTCTTTTCAAGACATATTACTGTCAGCAGCAGCCCTATTCCATTTTCACATCAGGAGCAAGGAATTCATTATTAATCTTGCTGCAGGAATGATCCACATTTCTATCCCTGTCTCTTATTCCTTATCTCATTTTTCTCGCTTTCTCCTTCTCTCTCTTTTCTGTCCATCCCCAAATGATCTCACATCCAGGCAGCACTCCATGTTTAGCCACACAAAGGGAAATGTTAAACAGCTTTCTTTTATTTATGCTCGGCTCCCCTCTCACATGTGTAGCAATTTCACACTCAGGGTGCTCACACTGCTCTTTACCTGAATATTTCATGAGGGCACAGGTGTGGTGACTGCCCCTGGATCCCTGGAAGTGTCCAAGGCCAGGTTGGACAGGGCCTGGAGCACCCTGGGATAGCGGGAGGTGTCCCTGCCATGGCAGTGGCTGGGGGACCAAAATGAGCTTTAAGTTCCCTCCCAGCCGAAACCGTGGTGGCTGCCAGACCCCTCTGTGACCTGCTGCATGCCCCCAGAGTGGCCACAGGCCAGCCTGTGCCCGTGGCAGTGGCACAGGGCAGAGGCATGGCTGGGACCTGAAGGACTGGGCTGAAGCACCTAAACACACCAGACCTTCCAAACTGAGGCTCTTGGTTTGTAACCACCAACTCTGCCTGAAGATCCAGGAGCTTTAGCAGACCTGTAACAAGGGAACCACCCAAATGCTCCTCTGGAGCCGGACTTCTCCAGAACCTCACACAGGGAGGGAATCTTTTGGGACTGATGGGCTGACTTGCACTGAAGCACCCCAGAAATATTTCCCACAAGCAGGAAAACTTCAGTCTAAGGCAGCCAGGCCCTCAGGGGCGGCTCTGTGAGAACCCTGCAAGAAGGGAAGAGTTTTCTTCAACCTAAGAGCAAAATAAAAGGTCGTAACACCGAAAAAAAGGAAAACAAGATGAAATGCGACACTGCTGTACTACAAGGTGTTGTCAGCGATTCCCAGAGGTTACACATTAGTACAACATTATTTCTTTAAAGAAGCAGCCACTGTGACAAACTCACTTGCAGGTTCTGGAGTGAGGAGGCAGAATTGTGCATCTCCATTACACTCACATTATGTAAATGTGTGAGGATAAAGGGCAGAGACTGTAAAACTCAGCAGATATATGGGAATGCCGACCTTTGCTGCTCTGCTGCCATGTGCAGGAATATTACAGAGCCAGGGAAAGAGCAGAACAGCAGCTGAGTTACACACACAGAAATGAAATGCAAGAGCTGCTCTGCCAGGCTGCAGGATCTCTCCCCCATCCATCTTCCAGGCTAATGATTCATAAGAGACCCATGAAGGTCAAGGACTCTCTCAAGTGTCTCCTCTCTGCTGGAATCCCGAAGGAAGCAGAGGGAAAGGGAATTTGGATGGTTACATTTGTGGCAGGATAATCTGCTCTGCTGGGAATCCATTGTGGAGGGATCTGCAGGTGTGTCTGGGGCGATGAAACTCCCTGCCCAGCTCAGAGCTGGTGAGGACACCAGGCACACCCAGAGATCTGCTCAGAGCAGGGCTGAGCCCCACTGTGGGACAGAAGCTGGGTGTGGGAAATGCAATGGGAGGAACTGAGCTGATTCTTGGACCTGCATCTGCAGGCTGGAGCTCCTGGACCTGCTCTGTTCAGGGAGGGTGGGAGCTCTAAGGTGTCTTGGACCCCACAGCGCCAGGGAGGGTCACACATCGAGAGAGTGCAGGGACATTTCTTTGCCATCCCTTTTCTCAGTCACAGCCCCCACAGTGACAGCAGAGAGAATGCTGGGGAAAACCCCTGAGTGTGGCTCCCTGCTGACAGTGGATTCCAGCTGGACACAATCCTGTGCCATGTGCTGTGGGATGACCCTGCTTTAACAGGGAGGTTGTCTCAGCTGACCCACTGTGGTCCCTTCCAAGCTGGCCCATCCTGTGGGTCTGTGATCCTGCCGGGCTGGCAGAGCCACTGCGAGGTCACAGGAATGCACAGCACGTCCATCTCCCCACGGGAAACATGGGGAGAGAGTCACAACCTGTCAGACACCTGGGCAGGAACAGGAACAGAACCCGCTGCGCAGGATGACCCCGAGCCCATTTGCTGTGAGCCACTTCTGCCCTCCTCAGCACACGTGTGCACATAAAGGCTGATTGTGAATGTGAAGCTGGAAGAGCACATGTGAAGCCTCCTGGGAGAGGACGTGGGATCTGAGCAAAGTGAGCACTCTGAGGAGTTCGAGGTGTTGCAATTGTCGTGGTTTAAGGCTCTAGACACAGATAATGCTGCACCAAGGTCAAGGATTTTGGATTACCACTTCTGCAGCTCACAGCTCAAACAATCTTCCAGCAAGGTTAAACTTTGACTGCCTTTATTACAGCAGTTCCCAAGTAAATCCTGTTTCCTGATTTTCTAGGCAGGCAGAAATAGAAAGAATTGGAAATAATTGCCAAGTAATCTGTTGCCTGTGTGGTGATTTTCTCACTCTCCAGAGTCTGAAACTGGCTGTGGAAGAGCCTTGGAGTCTTTGAGGCTTCACTTGTGGGACTGGACTGTGTTTACATGGTACTGAATAGGATAATTCCTAGGGGTGTTGACAAAACAAGTCCGGCTCCAGGAACAAAGGAGGATTCTTCCCATGCATCAGGCGAGAGGACAGAAAGACCCAGACCCGTGTATTTAATAGCACAAATGGTCCAGAACTTAACAACCTGCAAATTATTGCAGCAGGCACTTCCAGAACCTGCTTCAGCATTTTGTTCCCCACCTTCCAAAAAGATGAATGATGGTATGGGTTTTAGTAGCCCAGGAAAAAAAAGTAAACACACAAATGAATTAAAACCCAATATAGGGTAGCAATTAAGTGGAGCAGAAATGAGGATTTACAGAAGTGAGGAATTTAGGTCCCAGCCTAACGATGACCACAACCACAACCAATGACCCAAGGGCTGGAGAACCTTTCAGAATAATGGGAAGACAAAAGAGAACACAGTATTAAGCAAATACCTCGGCATGGAAGAAGAGATGAGGCCTCTGTGAGGAACTGTGATGCTCCACATGGACTTGGACAGGGGCTTGTAGTTGGGCATGTTGCAGTGGCTGCTTTCATAATTTTTTTAGGCCAAAAATTCATAAATCCTTGAGGCTAGCAGGGATGGTGACTTGGCACCCAAATGGCTCCTTACCTGTTTTTTTCCCAATGTGGAAATACAACAGCATTAGGGGAATTAAATCATTACGTAATTTTTGTAATCTTCAAAACTAATTGTGGCCTGACTGGCTGAACGTCACTGCCAAACATACCATCAATATAGGTCCAAATCGAGTTTCCATCCCACAAAAAATCATTACAGTCAGGCACTGCCCTTCCCTGCCCTGCGTGACAGCTACAGAGGGGTGCAGTTACCCTTCCTCCTCCCAGAGATCCCTGCAGGATCCCTGCTCTGCTGCTGAATTCTGCTGTGCAGGGAGAAGCACTGGTGGCACGAACACGGCTGATTTATTTAAGGACCTTGGTAACTGTTTGTGACACGTAGGCACAAGAGTCCATTAAACACACACAGAATAACCTTAAATGGTGTTTGCATAGGGAGGATGTAGAAAAGAAGGAAAACAATGAAAAGACATTTGCTGAACACAGACCTCTGCCACTTACTTCACATCTGTTCAACCAACCTCGTCCTATTAGGAACGATTAATGTTTAAGGGACATGGAAAATAAAATGGCCATAATAAACAGACACTGCTAATAATTACCACTTAGTTCTGTGTTCTAGCGAATTAATGGCACGGCACAATGATGAGTGTTAGCTCTCAGTCCCAGCCATGGGTGTTGAGCAGGGGCTTCACAGCCCCCTGCCCACTGACACAGCACCTGGTGCAGCAGCTGACTGCATGCCATGAGCCAAGGACAGGGCACTCTCTGGGAAAGAAGCAGATTTAGTGCCTCATAAGGAAACATTTATATTTTTCTAATCATTCCTTTAGGCAAGAGAGTTCACAGAAGGGCAGAAACGCTTCCTGTAAGACAAGAGAGAGGGGGTCATCTCCAAAATCTGCAATGGGCTGCCAAGGGGGCTGGAAGGAATAAATTGATTCCTAAAACAGGTCAATATAAAATTCAAACAATAACAAAGTAAGTACAGAAGACACAAATCTCAGCCATGAGCTCTGATAAGACACACAATATTAGAAACCATGTGTCTTCCCCTTGTTTTTCCCATTTGCCAGTGACACCACTACCATCCATCTTCAGTAGGTGGTGGCATCCAGGTTCCTAAATTAAAGGTGCTTTCTTATCTGGATGAGGTTTGTGGATAAATTATTTTCTTTAGTGAGGTCTTAAATGTGATCTTCCACATCATCCTTGAAGTCAGACTGGAGATTGGGCCTGGATGGGTGGGTAACAATGCAGAGGAAAAGCTGTGTGGGGAACTGGACCCAAGGGCTCCAGCTCAGACCAGTGCTGGCTAGAAGTGATGCTGACTGGGGGTCAGTGGCGGGGTGGGTGGGATGTTTAACCCCCTCCTCAAAGCCCTGGATGATGGGGCAGGATGAACAGCTGGCAGATGCCAGGGAGAAAATGCCAGGGAAAACCAGACTTTTTACTGCCTGTACATGTAAAGCCAATATGCACTTGGGCACACAAACAGCCATTGCTCCTGAAGCCAGGGAAAAGGCACCCAGAAAGATGTACACACTTGGAAATTATTTAGTTGCACAGGGATAAATAATGATTCCACTGTGCAATACTTTTCCAATGACCAACCCACACCCAGCTGCCCAGCCCCTGGAGCTGGAACTCCCAATGGTGAGCAGACCCACGGCTTACGGCTGCGTTTGATCCCTGTCCTTGTAGGCAGTGCCCCTGCTCTATCTCTCACCACCTGTCTCCTAAATTCACACTTCCATGTTCCTGACCTGGAACTTCATTGGCAAAAATCTGTCATGAGCAGAAAGGGTAAGAGTGAAAGCTCAGAAACCTGCTGCTCTTGTTTGCCACTGGCAGAGTCCCAAGGGTGGTAACTGCTGCTAAGGAGAGCACAGGACTGGGCTCACGCAGCGACAGGCACCGGGAGCCTGAGGGGAGACAGGCGAGCCAAGCTCTCTGCATGCCAGTGGGAGAGACAGGGACATCCTCCCAGAGCCACGGCTGCCTGCAGGAGCCCTGTGACGGGGAATTATCACCCTGGAAGTTCACAGGCTCCTACACCAGGCAGCCCAACACACCACTCCCCTTTCTCCACCACACCCGGCTCCTCCTGGCAGCCCTTTCCCACACTTTGGAAAGCACAATCCCAGGTAACCGTGCACTGGGAGTCACCCCTGCTCCTCGCAGCGCTGGGGGAAGCTGGCTCCGGGCTCACAGTCAGGCTCTAAGGCTTCTGGACTCAAAGCCACATAAAAGACCAGCTTGAAGACTAATATGTTTTCCTTAGGTCAAAACAGGAGCCTGATGGAGCAGTGGGTCCCTGGATAACTTGGAAGCCTGTTCTGGATGAGAAGGAAATTTAAGACAGGACAAATGAGTTGCAGGGAAAGCAGTGCAGAGGCTTTCTCCTCATTGAAAATGTTTCCTGCAGCTGGGGCAGCTCCTGGCAGTGAGGAAATGCCACCATGGGCAGAGGAATGACTATTCCTGACCTCTGGGCATGGCAGAGAATGATAAACTGGGATAATTTTGAAGAAAAGTTTCAAGACCTTATGTTTGACCCTCCCACACCACCAAAAAAGATGGCAGTGACCAAGTGTGATGCATCCCGTGCCAGGCAGCAGAAATCTGCCCTTTATACTTTCAACAGGTATCACAGAATTTCTGCTGTTTTCAACAGAAATTAGACGTTAACAAAGGAAATTCATGTGAAGCAAGCAGTGGCAAAGTGGTTCCCAAATTCAAGGAGAGCTTGGATCATGGATCATTAGAAAATACCTCCTTCCTTTATGACAGCTATAAAAACTCCAGGAAGAATGCATGGAATGCAGATATGAAAGACCACAGTCACCTTGCTGTAATTCCAATTGCATGCCTGCATTTACATCACTGACTTAATGAAAAATAAATCATGATTCATTCACTCTAAACAGCTTGGTGGAACATGACAAGCAAGTAACAAGACATTTATATACTTATCACTATTTGTGAGAATTATTTAATAATGCTATTAGTGAGGATGACATCTTTTCTCACTTCAGGAAACTGCTCTTAATGTGATTAGCCAAGATAGTACCGAGATGTTACAAATGTGTCAGTCACCTCTGAAGGGTTAACTGATTCAGTGATGTCACACAGCCACTGAGGACGGAGCCGAGGTGAGCCCAGAGTGGCTGTGACACAGCAGAAGTACACAAACAGCGCGTCCGGCCCCCGGCGCTCCCTGGGCAGCTCTGAACCGCAGCAGGGCCCTCACACACGGCCCGGGGCTCTTAAAGCCTCCCCTCGAACGGGATTGGTGCGCGCCTCCATCCGCGCCCTGATTGGCCCTTACCGCAGGCTCCTGATTGGCCCATCCCGAGGTGCGCTCCCGACCAATCATTTCCTGATGGCCGCGTCTCATTGGAGGATGGCGTCACCAATGGGGGCCCAGGGTGACGTCACCGCCCCGCGATGGCGCTCTGGAACATTCCGGAACATTTCATCGGTTCTGGAACATTCCAGATCATTCCGGAACATTCCATCAATTCTGGAACATTCCGGAACATTCCATCAATTCTGGAACATTCCGGAACATTCCATCGATCTCCCCTCACGGAGCTTCCCCATCCAGGGCCGCACAGAGCTGCTGCACCCGTACAGGAACCTGCAATAGACAACCCCGATCAACCAACTCAGAGCTCATCCCACTGCCAAACACATCCCCGACCCCCACAACATACCAACCTTCCTTCCTTCCTTCCTTCCTTCCTTCCTTCCTTCCTTCCTTCCTTCCTTCCTTCCTTCCTTCCTTCGTAGTGATTTGGAAAGAAACAAATGTTCTAAATGTGAGGAATTTCTGTAGGAAAAAAGCTCACTGAGTTTCCAAAACTTTTATTCTGCGGACACAGGGGGAGATTTTGGTGGCACATTTCCCATTGCTCAGTGTTGCTGTTCACATCATCTGGGTGCACACTTCAACAGCTTTTTTGGAGACCAGGGAATGTCAGATTCTCCATCCCTAGGGCAAACATTGGACATTTGTACTTGGAACGTGGGCACGTGGAGCAAGAATGGCTGGGATTGCCCAGCGTGGAGAAGAGAAGGCTCCTGGGAGAGCTCCGAGCCCCTTGCAGGGCCTAAAGGGGCTCCAGGAGAGCTGGAGAGGGACTGGGGACAAGGGATGGAGGGACAGGAGCCAGGGAATGGCTTCCCACTGCCAGAGGGCAGGGATGGATGGGATCTTGGGAATTGGGAATTCCTGGCTGGGAGGGTGGGGAGGCCCTGGCACAGAGTGAGAGCAGCTGTGGCTGCCCCTGGATCCCTGGAAGTGTTAAGCTTCAGGGTCCCTTCCAATCCAAACCATTCTGGGATTCTCTAACACCAAAGTGTGAACTGCAAACACCCAGGAACGTCCAATGTCTCCCTGGTTCCTCCTCCCAATTCCCAACTTGCTGTAAGACTCAAGGATCTCATCCCAGGACAGCCAGGATCTGAGGAGAGGTGTTCAATGTCTCAGTGCCCCGGGTGAAGCCACAGGAGGGGACTGAGTTGCTCTGTGAGCCAGGAATGGTCACTGACACTTTATTTTGAGCTTTCCAAAACTGTGAAAGTTTGATAAATCAAATGTGTTCTTTTTTCACACTCCTAAACACATGTTGTCTCACTGTAATATGATTTCAGTCCCCCTAGAGAGACCTCTGCAGGAAGCTGGCATCTTGTGCTTAACACAAAAACCTCTATTCTCCACCAGAAAATTTACTTAAAGTTTAAAATAATCAAGTAAACAGCCTAAGATTGAAAAACAGAAGGAGAAGTAAATGTTGAAAATAAAAGCTGTGTATAACATGTTTCAGTCCTGGGTTTTGGTTTCATTTTTTTTGTTGGAAAAATCTGGATGTGTAGGTGTAGCAGAGGAAGGTTTCTATATAAAATATAAAATATAAATCCAATCATATAAGTGAAAGGTGATGGTGTTGACCCTCAAAATGAGCTTGAAACACTTTCAGACTGACTGCATTCCTAGACAAAAAGAGTAAGAGCAGAAACCCACCTCCATTTACAGATGGCTGCACCTTTTAGTGCAGTTCAGCCCCTCTTGTGCAGTTTAGCAGAGCTGTGCACAACAACATGCACCTACTGATCCTGGTTATCTCTGGAATTTAATTTGGGAAAAAATCATTTGGAGAGGGCTAGACATTATAAAAATTAAAGGGGAAACAACTGGAAAAAAAAACCCAAAACAACAAACACAAACCCTCACAGGGATATAAGAGCAGATGCCAGAAGTGGTGAAAATTTGATGCTATTCCAAACCATGGTTGTCCAACACTGAGGAGGAATTCCCATCCCTCTGACAAAATTTGACACAAAAATGAAAGAGAGGATTGAAATAATAGCCCTCACTTTTGAGATGGCCCTTATCTGTGTGGTGTTTGCCAATGCTACTTATGGGCAAAGCAAAGGAAACTAGAATTGTATTGTTTACTGAGCACTTCTTGAAGACAGGAAGAAATATCATCTCCACCATAAACCACTGCAATTTGGAAAAGAGCAGTCAGATCACACCTGTAACCATGGCCAAACGCCTCCTTTTGCTCAAAAATCTGCAGAAAAGCAGCCAACGAAGGAGGAAAACTGAGCTGTTGGCACTGTTTTTACCACATATTTCAGAATGATTGAAAACAACTTCAAGACCCTTTTTAGACACTGCCACCATGGCCACACACTTGTGGTAGCACTGGTCATAGAATCATAGAGCCACAGATGGGTTTGGGTTGGAAGGAACCCTGAAGATCCTCTTTTTCCACCCCTGCCATGGCAGGGACACCTCCCACTGCCCCAGGCTGCTCCAAGCCCCAGTGTCCAGCCTGGCCTTGGGCACTGCCAGGGATCCAGGGACAGCCACAGCTGCTCTGGGCACCCTGTGCCAGGGCCTGCCCATAATAACAGGGGCTGGAGCACACGTCTGATGAGGAGCAGTGAGGAGCTGGGAAAGGGGCTCAGCCTGGAGCAAAGGAGGCTCAGGGGGGACCTTGTGGCTCTGCACAAGTCCCTGACAGGAGGGGGCAGCCGGGGGGGGTCGGGCTCTGCTCCCAGGGAACAGGGACAGGAGGAGAGGGAACGGCCTCAGCCTGGGCCAGGGGAGGCTCAGGGCGGGTATTGGGGAAAATTTCTTCATGACAAAGGTTGTCCAGTCCTGGCATATGCTGCCAGGGCAGTGGTGGAATCACCATCCCTGGTGGGATTCAAAAAACGTGTGGATGTGGCATTTGAGGCCATGGTTTAGTTCTGGTTGATGGTTGGGCTTGCTGATCTTAGAGGGCTTTTCCAACGTAAATGATTCCATGATTCTATGATTCTGTATCTTTTGCATTAATAGCTCTGCAGTCAATATTTGGGTGCAAAAAACCTCCATGCCTGCAGGAAGATGGATGGCAGCTGGCCCTAAGTAGGATTAAAAAACCCTTTTTTTCCTTCATTCTGTGAGAGCCAGTGAAACAGAGCACAGAGACATATCTGAAGCAGATTTGCATAGAAATAATACTGTTTTCCTTGGAACATTTATAGCAGAGAGCTGGAGCTGATGCTGGAGCATCTCTTTGTTCAAAGTTGTTAGAGAGGGTTAAATTTGCATTCTGGACTGTAAAAATATGTTGAGAAGCAAGAAAAATACTAAATAAACTGATTTTAGGTAGTTTTCCCTGGGTATAAAAGAAAGATCAAAGACATCTTGCATTTCAGTTCCTGTGATTTGCCTTTTAATTTCCAAGGAAAAATTTTTCACTTTAAAAAAGGGGTAAAACTAATAATAAAAACAAAGATCATAGGAACCAACCTCAAAGTAGCATCTGGGCTCTGCTCCTTCCCCACCAAACCCATCCTAACATGAAGACCAGGAGGGGTGGCCCAGCCCTGCCTTGGGTGAGTCCACTTGCTACTGTGTTTCACATTTTCCTCCTTTCCTTCCATCTTTCGTACCTTCCAAAGGGCAGGAAGAAATCAAAACGTCTCTTTAAACCTTCCCAATACCTTCAGCCTTATTTCTTTCCAAATTCCCATGCAATAGCTTGGCTTTCCACTCCTGACAGTACCGTGTGAAAACCTCAGACTAGCTGTAAAGGGAATGACAATGGCTTTAGTGAATCACTAATCTGAAACATCCCAAAAGGAGACAAACAGGATCTCGAGCGAGGTGGATGCGTCTCTGGTGAGAGGCCCTTTACACAGCGGCCAATGCAAGTATTTCTCTGCTTTCTTTAAAATGTTTCCAAGGGAGATGCTATGACTGTCACCTCACACTGAACCCAAGGAGGGAAACTTCACTGCTGAGAAATAAACACAACAGTTAAATATGGTTCCAGTTCAGCCGAGGAAACATCCACCCTGACACTTAAAAGAGAAAGATGGAAGCTTTCCTGCATGAGGAAATCCTCCTCATTAAATGATCTGCAGAGAGCAAATTCTTAAATAAAGCTGGGAACAATCAAAGCAGGATGAGCAATGGCAGTCGTTCCAGTGAGGGCTCACAGGAGCGGAACAAAGGCCCGGTGACCTGGAACACCACACAAAAGAAATGAAACTCATATTTTAAAAGCCATGTCCCCAGAAGCCGCTTAAGAACAGTTGTTTCACAGCGTTTCGGTGTTCAGTGTACTTCATTGAGCACTTTAAAGATCACCACTTCATTGTGCTCTCCAGTGCATCATCGGGTAAATGCTGCCTTCCACCCGAGCCTGGCAGGCCCTTGGAGCCTGGGGATCCCTCAGAGCCTAGTTTTCCCTTGGAGCCTGGTGTTCCCCGGGAGCCTGGTGATCCCTTGGAGCCTGGTTTTCCCTTGGAGCCTGGTGATCCCTTGGAGCCTGGTGATCCCTTGGAGCCTGGTGATCCCTTGGAGCCTGGTGATCCCTCACAGCCTGGTGATCCCTCACAGCCTGGCAGGCCCTTGGAGCACAGCACACGCTGGGCACCATTGGCAATCTCACACTGGTGACTGGTGGGGAGTTTGGCTCTTCTCTGCTCACAGGGCAGTGGGCTGGGCTGGCCACATGGACCTTCCCTCTCCAAAACAAGAGAATAGTCACTCACAGGTGCAGCTGGATGGGGAACTGCTCTCTCCCTTCATAATTCATTGAATCACTGAATTGTGGAAAACCCTTCTGACCCCATCAAGTCCAACCATTCCGCCAGCACTGCCAAGCCCATCACTGCCCCATGTCCCCAGGTGCCACATCCACAGGGTTTTTAAATCCTCCCAGGGATGGGGACTCCGCCACTGCCCTGGGTAGCTGTGCCAGGGCAGGAAAGCCCTTTCCAGAAGAAATTGTTCCCAATATCCAACCTAAACCTCCTCTGGTGCAATTCGAGGCTGTTTCCTCTTGTTCCATTGCATCTTTGCTGAGAAAAGAGCCCAAACCCCCTGGCTCCACCCTTCTGCCAGGGAGCTGTAGAGAGCCACAAGGTCCCCCCTGAGCCTCCTTTTCTCCAGGCTGAGCCCCTTTCCCAGCTCCCTCAGGAATTCTCCAGCCCCTTCCCAGCTCCGTTCCCTTCCCTGGACACGCTTCAGCCCTCAATGTCTTTCCTGTCATGAGGGGCCCAGAGTGGCCCCCAGGATTGGAGGTGCCAGCACATCTGTGGCAGAGGGGGGGCTCCTCCCCTGGTGACCCCACCCCAAGTTCTGCTGCCCTCGCTGCTCTCTCACCATGGCAAAACCCCCAGATCCCTGAATTTAAAACAAGTGGTTTTTGCTCTTCATAACAGACTTCAAAGACAAGTTGGTCTGAGCAATGTCTGAAAAATACTGATCAGCCAGGGTATCCTTCTACACCTGAGGAGAAAACGTAATGAAGGTGCAGATGATACCACACAGCTGGGATGACCTCTAAGGAGTGGGTCATTTATTACATTTACAATGAACTTTAAGGAATATTTTGGGTTGTTCAGCATTTCAGCTATGATTTTTTCCTCTGAAAGGGAAAAAAGGGGAACAAGAAAAAGCCCTGCTTTTCCTGCCACTGTCATGTCTTTTAAATTCTGAGGACGATCTGAGTGTGCTATTTCAGACATACTCAAATATACAATACTCCCATCATTCATAGCAAGCAGTCCTTGCCTAAAACAGAAGGATATTAATCCTTGGTGGTGTATTTAAATTGCAGGCATTAGCTCAGGAGATGGCCCTCTGTGCAGGGAAGAAAAAGAATATATCTTACTTTCTGCGTACACGTCTCCTTCGACACCGGACTTTCACCTCCACACTGCTCAGATCACTCACGGGAATGTGGCGGCCTCAGCACTTCTGACATTGCACTGGGCTCCTTCGTCCCAAACTATCCACAGCTCAGCAAAATGTGTAATGAGTGTCATTCCCCATTTCACCCAGGATCAAGACAAAATGAGATCGAGTCTGAATTATTGTCTCAAGAGTCTGCTCAGGCCATGCTCAAAGAGTACAGCCAGGCATTTGGAGCCCACATTTTGTCATGTTCATAAACTCCAGCCTTTACTTTCCTGACCTATCAATCTTTCATCTCTCTCAAGTGCTAAATTAATCTTATTTAGAAATGTCAATTAAACCGGTCATTTTTTGATGGTATTAGAAAGTACTTGATATCTTTGCTGCCCTTTAATTTTATGAAACAAGAGAGAATAATCCTGCAAAAATAAAGCCCCTCCAGTGATAAGCTTGGCTGTAAAATATTCATTTTTAATGACATTATGTTGGAACAAAATATTTTTTTCTCTTTTTGTAAACAGACAGAAGATTATATTTGCACTACTTATGAAAGGAGGTATTAATGCAAAAATGAACCTGCAGAGGTAAAGACAATGGGGAGTGTGCTGTTTAGCAGTTTTTAAGGAGTTAACCTTGGCCAAAATTTCAGAAAACACCTTAGCAGAAACTTACTTGCTTCATTAGGCACCAAGATTTTGTACTCTTTTTCCTATTTTAGTATTTTTAAGGACGGAAGTGAACAGATTTAGTATCTCTTCTACTGATATGGACTGGAACAGGCCCAATTAAGGCAATGAGCCGTCTCCCAGCTGACGTCAATGGCATGATGCAAACGGCTCTGAAGGCAGCACTGGCCCCACTGCCCTCGGTGAGGAGTTCCACTGCTGTCCCTGCTGACCTCCAGAGCCCCCAGCACCCCCCAACACCCCGGGGCTTTTGCCAAGGCTCACCCACGGGATGCTCTCAAGAGCCTCCAAAGCACCCGAGGGCCGCCTCAGGTGGCATCTGGACAGCCTGGATGGCCCCTGGGCTGGGCTGTGGCTGGCAGCTGTGGGATGTGGTGGCACAGGCAGGGGCAGCCGCGTGCAGGTGACCCTCAGGGGCTGGGTACCCACTAAACACGGGCAGATGAAGTGTCACCAGCTTTGCTCAGGACTGAAGCTGTCCGTGCACTTCTCCTTTTAGATCCTTCCCATCCCCTGGAGCTGAAATGCTGCAGCTCCAGGGGCACATAGGGCACAATGTGACAAGCTCCAAAAATGGAAAGGGAGAAGTGGAGAGTGGCAGATGTCACATCATCTCGTGTTCAGCCTGGTGCAGCATCCCTCAAGCTTTGTCCATGGGATGTTGACCAAGTTGTGTCCTTCCCACCCTCCAAAAGCCAGGATCTTCCCATAGCTGGCACCAGCTCTCTCTTTATCTTCCCTGTGGCACCAGCAGGCCTGGAATTTGGGATTTTACTTCTTCATGCAAGAGAACCTGGCTGTTTCAGACAGGGCTGACCACTGTGACCTCTGAGGTGCAGCTGCACTCAGACACACCATCCCTGGGGGGTCAGCCAGAGCCAATTCGAACAGTGGGGTACAACCTGTGCCCCTCTGGGACCTGTCCCCACTCCAGCACCTCCCCTGAGGTCCTGGGCAGGCCAAGCTGAGCAGCAACGAGAGGGGACCCCAAATCTTCCTCTTCAGCCGGGCCCTGGGCAGCAAAAGGCACAAGTGCTGAGACAGCCGGGGCTGAGCAGAGGCTCAGAGGAAGCAATTTTAGCAGCTGGCAATTAAGTGACAAAGAGGGGATTAGGGCAGCAGCTGGAGATTGAGCAGCAGGAGCAGCGGGACAGGCAGTGACAACAGCTCAGTTTTACACGGGTGTGTTACAAAGCGAGGTGTTGACGGCTGCGTTTGTGGGGCTGCAACCCGGGCCCCAGGGAACTGCTCTGCCCATGACTGATCTCAGCAGCTCCTCTTTAAATACGTGCTTAATAAACCTTGTTTAAGGAGCAGCACAATGTCCACTGGCCTCACACTTCCCTGCCTTCTCCCCAGACAATTTTTCAAGAGACTGAGTTTTTGTGCTAAATAAGCCCATAGGCACCTCCATCTCTTTGCCGTAGTTATATATCCACTGATAGCACCATCAAAGCTATTTCTGGGTGCATTTAATGTGAAACTGGGTGAGATTGACAGGAAAGGGCTTCTCTGCATCAGTGTCTGGGAGCACCACTACTCGCAGTGGCTTCTGAAGGCAGAACTGAGGGACCATCCCCTCACATGCCAGGTACTCGTACCCTGGTAATAAATCCTGCTGTGGCTTTCACGCTTCCTCTTTTCCTTCTGAAATGCTCCCATACTGAGTATCTGTAACAGACAGGGACTCATCTTCAATGATCTTCGTAAGAGATTTTTAAAAATACACCAGGCTTAGCATCAATAGCAGAGACAGGGAGCCACATTAATAAATCCATGGGCTCTAAACCAGGGATTATTTTTATCTGGCTGAGATGCTGATTTTTATTATAAAATGTTCTTCAACAGCAAAACCAAAGAATGATGTCACCACTAATCAGGAGTCCGACAAGAACAGAAAGCAGAAAAATCAGCGGATGCAATGTATGGGAACAAATACAGTGACAGAACCCAGAGCAGCTCATTCTGAAGAGCACCAACTGGAATTAAAATCTGGATTCTAGTCAGAGATTTTCATGTAACTGCCCTGATTTTTGTAAATCCTCATGCTCTGCAGAGCGTCAGGTCAGGAACCCATCTCTCCGTGAGCCTGATTTTCCTGTGGCTCCAGCAGTGCCAGACTTGGGCCAAGCCCAGCAGCCTGGGGGGCAAAAGCTCAACCCTGAGCAGCCGGGGCTCAGTCCAGAGCCAGCCCAGGCTGGAGTGAAGGGCTGAGCCAGAGACCCAAGGGGCTCCTCTGGCCTGAATTAGTCCTCACATTTTGTTGTTTGTTTTGGAGTTTTTTAATTTATAGAAGATGTTCAGGGAACAAAAGGCATTGTGGAGAATGAGAACAGTTCAGTACATTATTATAGAATAGAATAGAATAGAATAGAATAGAATAGAATAGAATAGAATAGAATAGAATAGAATAGAATAGAATAGAATAGAATAGAATAGAATAGAATAGAATAGAATAGAATAGAATGCATTTCAGTTGGAAGGGACCCACGGCACACATCTGGTCCAACTGCCTGACCACTTCAGAGCTGTCAAAATCTTAAGGGCATCATCCGGTATTGTTGATATTTCCTTCTTGTATGATCTAGATGCCAGTTCAGTCTGCCAGCACTACACCCTGTGAGCACAGCTTCCCACTGTGCTGCACGGGCAGAGCTCTGCCTGAGCCCAAAGTGAGGAGTGCTGGTGGCTGGTCCCAAAAGCACGAGCACTGTGCCCCAGTGCACCCAGAGATGAGTTGGGTTTGGCACAGACTGAACACAGCGACTGTTCGAGGAATCGAATGAAGAAATTTTCCCCAGTATCCACCCTGAGCCTCCCCTGGCCCAGGCTGAGGCCGTTCCCTCTCCTCCTGTCCCTGTTCCCTGGGAGCAGAGCCCGACCCCCCCCGGCTGCCCCCTCCTGTCAGGGACTTGTGCAGAGCCACAAGGTCCCCCCTGAGCCTCCTTTGCTCCAGCCTGAGCCCCTTTCCCAGCTCCCTCAGGAATTCTCCAGCCACTTCCCAGCTCCCTCAGGAATTCTCCAGCCCCTTCCCAGCTCCTTTCCTTTCCCTGGACACGCTCCAGCCCCTCCATGTCCTCCTTGCCATGAGGGGCCCAGAACTGGACACAGGGCTGGAGGTGCCTCAGCAGTGCCAGCACAGGGAGCAGGCACTGCCCAGGTCCTGCTGCCTCACTGTGGCTGATGAGGATTTGAGGATTTTCTTTGTTGCAGGAGAGAAATACGGAGCAGTGGGGCAGTGCCAGGGAGCTGCCCATGGCTGCCCATGGCTGAGAGGACAGAGGCACAGACGTGCTGAGCTGCCTCAGGGCTCTGTTTGCACCAAGTGTTCAGCACTTGCCTCAGCAGACTTGATTGTTGGGTTATTTTTTCTTTTCCTCTCTTTTTTTTTTAAGGTCTCGTTAAATAATTAGCCAGACTTTGCAATGTGGTGATTACCACAGGACTGCTTTCAACAGGGAAAACCGACCCCTGCACGGTGCCCACTGTGGCTGTGCTGAGAGCTGGGATGAAAGAAGAACTGAACTTTTCCAGCAGTAGCTTTGCCAAGGAGGAAGAAAATTGTGAAAAGAGCTTATGAACCGAGAATACACCTGCATTCAACACAGTGTCTCTTTTTGACACAAAATACCTTCCTGGTTCCAAGATCCCTTTTCTGATTAAAGTTTTTGAAACGGGCACACTCCTGTAATACATTTTGATGAAATCCCATTCTCCAGTGAAATTGTTATAGTGGATAACTTCCAGGCAACAGTAGCAGGAAGACTGTTAATCAGGATCAGGAGAATATAGAGTGCCTGCAAACCCAGCATTAAGCCACCTGTGACAGGCAGTCCCCAAATTCATGGCTCACACAGAACAAACTTATTTTTGAGAGCAGAATTACAAAGATATAAAAACGGGGGAAAAGTCCTGAAAGCCAGAACGTCAGTGATTACCTTCATATTGCTCCATTCTCCAGCTGACATCAGGTAGCTGAGGCTTTAACTCACAAAGTACAGGCTGAAATCCATCCTGCCCAGGGTTAATAAAGGAACGACCCCGCGATTTGTGTCTGGGCATCAGCACGACCAGGCTGAAATGGTGTGAGATAACCTGGAATGATGGGAGCACACCTGCTTAAAATCCCAATTATTGTGGGCAGAGATGGAGCTCACTCAGTGTGTCATTAGGCTGGGGCTCAAGTGGGCACCTGCCCCTCTCCTATTAGAGCACTGCTACCCAAATTGCTCATAAATTTAGATTAAGCTTTAAACTGGGGATAGGAATCTCAGAATTCCACAGTGGAAGATGGGTTTTAAGGCCAGGAAGCACTGGGTCATGAGTTGTGAAGGTCTGCAGGGAGTTAAAGTGCTTTATTGGAATCCTAGAGAAAATATATTTGGGGTTGAATTACCTCACTTTCTTCCATGAGATGGACTTTTATTTCTCTGCTATTTTGAGTCTCTTCAAGTGCAGGAACATGCATTGATGAGGCATCTGAGGTGCTGCAAAAACATGAATTCAGAAAAACAGAGAATAGATACAAAAGATTCAGGGAGAGATGACCAAACTTTCTGATTATCTTCTCCATAAATGGTCATTAACTGGCTGATAAATGGATCCACGAGACTTTGACAGTGCTGATGAATGACTTATTGCAGAAAACATGAAGATTGATGCATTGTTCAGCCTTAAACTAAACACATGATGTTAATTCACTTGTAGGGCCTACAACCTGGAGTCCATCAGCATCTATAATTAAACACGTTTTTTCATGAATTTTACAAATATGGCAAAAAGTTGCTAATGGAGTGTCTTAAATTCTGTTAACATTCACTTAATCTCTTTGGTTTGTCTTTAAACATGCATTTAAAATTCTAATCACTGCAAAAAGATTTTAATAAGACACAATGTTAATGAAATATGTGAAGGAGTTATTGAAAGAAAGAATTCTTTAAAAAAAGTGCTAGAAAGAAAAAGGAAGCAGGCTAAGCTGAACTGGCATGTAAATCCAGCTGGGGAGCTATTTAAGGGCTAAGGAAAAGCACGGATGTGTTCTAGGATGGCATGATTTTAAAAGGCTTTTTTGTACTAAATACTCATTATTGGGATTAATTAGGGGATTAAGCTTTGAAACTGTTCCAGCTCTATCATTTGTAGTTTTACTTTCTACCTTGCTGGTCCACAATTCCTGAAATGGGAACATTTTGGGTGGGGATGACTCAGTGTGCTCTGCAGAAATGTGAGGAAAGCATTTCCACCTCACAGCACTTCCCTGCCATATTTGTGCCATGAACTTTTATTCATTTTTTATTACTTTTTTAAATTGTATTGGCACTTTTCCAGGATGAAGATGATAAAAATCGTAATACTAGAATAATTTGCAGCATAAAAATTCTTGATTTTCCTCATTTTAATACCATTTGTAATAAATACCAGCAATAGCATTAGAGGACCAGTGGCAACAGCAGTGACTTGAAGTGTCCAAGGCCAGGCTGGACATTGTCCCTGCCCATGGCAGGGGTGGGACAAGATGAGTTTTAAGGTCTCTTCCAACCCAAACTATTCAGTGATTCTGTGCTTCCATGACTGGTTTGTGAACACTGCATGACTTTTTCCTACACCCTGATATCTCCAGTTATTTGTTAGATCCCATCAGCTGTATTTGAACACACACAGATGTGCTGGAGTTCAAAGTTAAACCCTTCAGGCTGTGTCATGAAGGAAACATTTCTTTCCTCATAAACAGACAGTTTGAAATTCATTAAGTTGATCCTGGAATGTACTCCTGGGGCTTGGACACACTCCTTTGCTAGGGAACATTTTTGAGACTCTCTCTATCTGTAGCAAGGCAAAAATTGCCCAGAACCATTTCCACAGACAGAAATGGGTCATTTCATGCCCAATTTACAATATGCAGAAGTCAATACATATCATTAATGTGAGCCAAGCAGGGAAGAATCATCTGTGTTATTAAAGCTGGCTGTGATTAGTTGGTGCAGGCATCAACAAAGTGTCACAGAAGACTGTGGAACTGTCCTTATGCACACACATACAGATTTTCAGATGCCCTTTTCACACTTGTGGTTTGCTGCCTGCCTGCCCACTACTGGAACAGCAAGGCAGTCACAAACTCTGCTTGTTTGCAGCTGTTTCAGTTCTGTTTGAAGCTCTGTCATGCCCTGCCCTGGCTGAGCACACCCCAGCTGTCCCTAAGAGCAGCACTGCTGCTCACAGTCACTGATTTAACAGATCTGAGCACTTTATATGTAACAAATGGGCCCCACAGCACACCCACAGCCTGGATCCCCATCCTCCCAGCCCAGCCTGGATCCCCATCCTCCCAGCCCAGCCTGGATCCCCATCCTCCCAACCCAGCCTCCGGGCTGAGCTCGGGCCATGCAGCTCAGCAAAGATCTCCTCAGCACTGGTTTGCTTAAACCAGAACCTGGTGCCAGCACAGTGAAAGAACTGGTGCTTCTCTCACAGCAGCAAACATGCAAGAGCTGAATGAAAGGGGAAAAAGCCAAAGGCAAAAAAGGAAATCCTATTTCACATTTCACTACTGGCAGCAGGAGTGCTTCAGCTGGGATGAGCCAACAGGGAGGGCAGGGAAAGCCCACTGAGGTCCTGGGATCCACTTGTGTTCCTGCTCCTGCATTTTTTCCTAATGCAAAGAATGGGCTGAGAACAGCAGGATACACCTTTCCTGCTGCCTGGCCTTGTCGTCTGCAGGAAGGGTAGGACCTTATGGGGTTGGACTTGCCAACGTCCAGCTGGCCCAGGAGCTGTCTGACGCTGCCCAGCTCCACAGCTGCCCATCCCTGCTGCTCCCCAGTCCCACCGGGGGCTCTCCTTGGCACCCCTGCCCCACTGCCCAACCCTCCCCAGGCTGCCCCAGCCTTATCTGCTCCCCAGCGAACAACCCCGAGCCTGCTCCTTCCCTGGAGCTCCTCCAGCCCAGAGGCAGGGATGTGCAAGCAGGGATCTCCTGAGGAGAAGCCTTGTTTTGGCTTGGGAAATTGAGTGCATTTGGTCTGGGTTTCACTGACTCAGAACACATACAGAGCCACATGCCGCCGTGCCTGCTCTCCTGACAGCCTCTGGCAGTGCTTCCAGGGCCAGTCCTTGCTGAGCCAGAGACAATAAACCCCTCCAGACCCTCCAGAGGGATGGCTCTCCCCTGGGCATTGCTCTCTGCCTAGCTCCCCAAGAGCAGCTGCACCAACTCAGGGATTCTCAGCGCGTGTGGATGGAAAAGGACTCTGTGGATGTGGATTTGGGTTGGAAAGAACTGTGAGCACAATGCTGGCACAGCTGATTCCCAGGAGAGTGACCAAGGAGCCAGCACCTCGTCTGTGCCAGGGCAGCTGCATGGACAGGCATCACCAGATGAATTCTGACCCTCATCCTTCATGAGATTGTCTGAATCACAGGATCACAAAATCATTTAGGTTAGAAAAGGCCTCTAAAATCATCAAGTCCAATCTTTGATGAAAGGGATTTTGTCTGCTGTCCTTTGCTTTGGTATGACTCTGCCATATTTGAGCCACTGAACAGGCAATTTCTTTTAAAATTATCATAACTTTGAATGACGACCATCTTTGCAAAGGCACCGAGCTCATGTTCCCAGCTACACTGGGCCCTCTTTGCCTCCCAAGGGAAGACACCCTGACCATACACTGGTGATGCCATGGGGTGGGGCTTGTGTTAAGCACCGACTGAAACCAAATTAGATGTTGCAATCACAAACACTGAATTTCTGAGCAGGCAGTTTTCCTGCCCAGGCACACCATTTATTAGCAAATGCTGCTGCCGTATTTTGCTGTATCTACTATTCCAATCAGCCATATGGGAGGAAATCTGTAAATTACATTACAGCAATTAATACACACTTACACAGTTTGTACAAAAGTGTTGAATGAATTATGCTACAGGAAGCAAACATGCTAAAGCCAAACAATGGAGCTTTATGAATATTTAATTCTTGTAATTTACTTAAAGTAGCAAAACACAGCGTACGCTCACCTTCAGAGCACCTGCTCAGATGAAGCATTCTCTCTCTTAACAATCTTATGTAGTTTTAGGAGATTCAGTAGATTATCTTGGTGTAATTAATTTTTTATCCAAATAACTGGGAGGAAAATAGGCCCAAACTCTTGACTATCTCTGCTTGCTCAGAAAGGGACTGTTTGCTTCCAGAGGGAGCCTCACACAATTTTCACAAGGGATTGGGGTGACAGGACAAGGGGGAATGGCTTCCCACTGCCAGAGGGCATGGATGGATGGGATATTGGGAAGGAATTCCTGGCTGGGAGGGTGGGGAAGGGCTGGGCTGGAATTCCCAGAGCAGCTGTGGCTGCCCCTGGATCCCTGGCAGTGCCCAAGGCCAGGCTGGACATTGGGGCTTGGAGCAGCCTGGGACAGTGGGAGGTGTCCCTGACATGGTAGGGGTGGGATGGGATTTTGCAACCCAAATCCTTCTGGGATTTTGTGATATTAGGAGTTACTCTACAGCACAGAGTCACAGCCAAGAGCATGGGACTGTCACCCTCCCAGGGTGTGACACTACAGGAGGAGAAGATGGAGAAGGAGAAGAGAGCAGCCTCCTCACCTCCCCTGTGCCGGGTACGGGGCAGGGGGGGCAACGTCAGCAGGGCTGTCTTAAACCCACGTGGTGCAAACAGCACCAGGGTTATTTTCAGTATTTTCTTCCATTATTGCTGAAGTTGTTAGAACCAAATAAATCAGAGTTGCAACTTGGTTGCTGTTTGTGGGAGTTCAAGGTCAGCTGCCCCGGCTCCATCCCCAGCACAAGGTCAGCAGTCCCAGGAGCAGGAGCTGCACACGCCAGCCAAACCAGGAGATGCATCCAGCTTGGTGGGATCCAGCCACCAAACACTGCACATGGAACGAACTATCAGGAAAACAATGGGAAAGTGATCATTTATTTTCCTCTCTACAGCATAATTGATTAGCTGAGTTCCTCACTGTGCATGTGGTGGGGGGATTGGGGAGAAGTGTTGTGGCATGCTTCAGGATTTGAGGTTGTTCTTTGTGGGGGTTTTTTGGTCATTTTTGTTGGGTTTTTACTTAGGGCTAGTGACAGAACTGAAATGAACTGAACCAAAGGAATTCTAGATCTGCAATACAAAGCATTTACAGTTACTTTCAAGGCCAAAGCGATGGATTTCAGGGCTTTCACACTCATCACAATCTGGGATATCATGTTTCCATTCCAGAGCTGACCCAGGAAAAGCATTAGCTTTGTTAGCTGTATTAGCTCACAGATCCTTCACTGCTTTCAGGCTAATGCCAGTTTGGTGTATGGATGCCAAAAAATAGAACATCACATTTGCAAGAAACAAATAAATCCACACACTCCAACAATCCTGAGCAGCTGCTGGCCACTGATGCAGCCTGATAAATCCTGATCACTTCAGTGATGCTGTTATGTTTGGTATCTTACCTTGAAAAATGTTTTTGGGTTTGGTTTTTTTTCATGTTTAAACAGCATTCACCTCTTCCTTAATAAGCACATCAGATGTATTTAATGGAAAGATGATTTTTCTTTCCTCCAAACTATTATCACACAATTCCTGAATAAACTCTTTGATTTCTGCTATGCTGGGGCACAGTCTGTTCCTACTTTGTGGAGGCTCTTTTTAATGCCTGTTTCTTAAATTTGCTACCAAAATGGCTGGGACTCCTCACGCCAGCAGCAGGAGTGTCCTTCACAATCCTGTTTCCCTGGGTCTAAGTTATGCCTCTTCAACACATAAACAAACAAAAAAGCCAAATAGATGATAAGAATTAGCTAGTGAGTTCAAAAATGAGAATGGTTTTAGTGTCTAAGAAACAAAGCTGTGATTAACTCTGTGGCTTAGGGAACAAGCCAGCAACAAGATACAAACAAACAAACCTTTGCATTTTGACAAACAGAGTAAGTTCATCTTAATCCAAGTACTTCCATTTGCTAATGCCAGCACCTGTACACCTATTTCAACAGGACTACAGGTATTTCTATCCAGGGAGATTACAGATGTATGTTATAAAAAATTAGGAAATTATTTTAGCACTTCATACCCATCCAGGTAAGGAGTGGAAAACTTTTGTACCAATAGTCTACAGAAGTGTGCCTGTAACTACAGCAATGGGCTGTGGCCTAGTCTCCTGTCCCAGCCACAGGGCCTGGTGATGCCCAGAGCAGCAGCAGCCACTCCCTAACTCCTGCCAAGGAGCAGGGAAGCAAATGAAAAACTCGTGTGGGTTCACCTGAGCTCCCTGGGGGAGTAATAGAAGGGGTGCAGGGGGCATGGGCCTCCTTGGGTGCTGGAGGAGAGGAGAGGGCAGCGCTGCTGGGCAGCAGGGCCTGGGCTGTCACCGGAGCTTCCCCATCCTGGGATGGGCAGCCTGGGGGAGCTGCTCCTGTGCAGGACAGGGAGAGGGAGCAGAGCTCTGATGGAGGCAGAAAGCCCGGGAGCTGTGCTCACACCCCCAAATCCAGCTCTTAGCTGACACTGCTTTGGAGGTGAGCCCTGTTTCCACCCTGCAGAAGACTGAGGCTCCCAAGGCTGGGAGCTCCTGGCAGGGTTTCTCCCAGGCTGGTGTGTTTTCTCCTGCTCAGTGTGTGGTTTTCTGGGTGTGTCTGACCCTTCCCCGCTCAGCAGGGCTGAGGAGCATCCTCATGGACAGGGGTCTGTGGGTTCTCTCAGGATGCTCCAGACCCACAGCGCTCCCCTGGTGTCTCCTTCTGGTTGCTACCATGAGGCTCTTGGCCACCCTTTGAGGTGACAGAGCTGGCCTTGGACACTTCCAGGGATCCAGGGGCAGCCACAGCTTCTCTGGACAACCTGTGCCAGGGCCTCAGCACCCTCACTGCCAAGAATTCCTTCCCAATATCCCATCTAACCCTGTCCTGTCTGTGTGAAATCATTCCCCTTTGTCCATCCATCGGATCCATGTCTCTCCATTGCAGAGAGAAGGATATGGAGCAGGACAGTGCCAAATGCTTTGCACAGGTCCAGATGCCCTCGTGCAAAACAGCAGAGACCAGTATACGTCAAAGAGAGTCCTGGGAGGTTCTGTGAGGAGCCCTTCAGCACTGACTCTGTGCTGCTACCAAAATCTGTCTTCTGTCAGAGGCTCTGAGTGCTGCAATTCCAGCTCCCCCAATGCCTTTTAGAGCCAGCCTTTAAAAATGAGGCTCTGGGAAAATAGGGCACTCTGAAGAATGCCTCATTAAATTGTCAATATTTAAGCACATTTCTGGGCAAACTAGGCACCAGAGCCCTTGCTTTTCCAGATCATAGATCGAGTTTTCAACAGCTACAATATTTCTGTGTGCGTTTAGAGGGGAAAACAAACAAAGTGTGACTTGTGTGTGCCTTGCTGATATGAATGGATGACCAGTTGTATGCCAAACTGGGCTGGTGAGCTTGCGCTCTCCATAGTCCAAAAGACAAGTCAGAGTCATAAGCAGGTTTTCATATTTCCATGTATTGTGGAGCACATCCACAGCTCTCCTGTGTTATGGCGCAGAACACAGCATTCCTGGGATGTGGGACATGAGCTGGGGTCAGATGGGGTTTGGATGTTTTGCAGGAAGTGCTGGGTAAGGACTCTGCTTTTAAGCTGATCAATCAATAAATAAATGAATCAATAAACAAATGAGCCAATAAATAAAACAGAGTTGCAGTTTGCTCTCGGGAAGGTGGGCACTGGCCATGCTGTGCATCAGTGCAGACAGGCTGACATCACCCATGCTGTTCTTTGCTGACTTCCTCCCCACATGGAAATTTCAGTCATCAAAATGTAATCCTTTTTGTTGTACTTCTGGGGTCGGGCGAACGCAGGCAGCCAGTGTCATCTGCAGGGGAGGGCTCCCAGAGCCTGCTTAATCCATCCCCAGAGCAGTGTCTTTGCTAAATGCTCTGTGGTAACGACATTGTGCTTAGCTGGATGCACTGATATGTGAAAAAGAAGAGACTCAGGGAAAAAAGAAGAGTGTAGAATACCAATGCTGTGCTTCACAATCATAACTGGGTTACATACTATAAATCTTTTTATGTCTGTATTTTTAATAAAAAATTTGCTCTTTCAAGCAATAATTCAGCCTTGTTAGCCTTAAGTTTTATAAAGTTTCCAGTAATGAGCTTTCCAAATGTTAAACCTGTTATTTTATCCATTGTGATTGAAACTAAAATTGCTTTTCAGACACAAAGCTGTCAGCATAAGATCACAACTGACTAAGTGGCTTCTAGCTAACAAACGTTCCTGTCTCTCCCAACAGACTTTCCTTGGTCAGGAGAGGACACAATGGATGAAGGCTTATGGAAGATGAAACGTTGCAGGAGTCCCTCACACGAAGAGGGGCTCCTGTCCCAGGCTGTGGGAAGCCTGGCTGAGGCCATCCAGCTCTCCTGGCATCCCGTGAGGACCTGGCTCAGTGCTGAGCCACAGTGAGAGGGCAGCAGGCGGAATGTGCTCGCAGCATTCCTTGCAGGACACGCCTGTCCCTGTGATCTTCTCTCCTGGGTGGAGGCTGGTCGGTGTCTGCAGGGACTCGTGAGCTCCAGTGACCACCACGGAGCCCCTGGCACTCATGGGTGAGCTCAGAAGCAGCAAAGGTTGCCCGGAGCTTTGGTCTCTGGCAGGATGTTGGAGGAGCTCTGAGCGTGGCCTGCATGCTCCTGGGGCAGGGTGAACTGCAAACATCAGGAACCAAAAGCAGTGCCCAAGTTTCAAAGGAAATGACCCAAACCTGGGGCAGGTGAGTCAGGTGCTGCTGTAGGGATGCTGTGACAACACTGCCCTGTGAAGGGCAATGAGCATGGACTCACAGATTGGCTGGGGTTGGAAGAGACCTTAAAACCCATCCTGTCCCATCCCCTGCCATGGACAGGGACACCTTCCACTATCCCAGACTGCTCCAAGCCCCGTCCAACCTGGCACTGAGCTCTAAGTAGCCACACTCTGTTTTTCCTCGATAACTGGATCTCCCATGCTGTTTCTGAAGCGCTCTACAGCCCTGGAGCTTTGGATGAAGGCCTGGTTCCCAGCACAGTCTCCTGCACCACAGCTGGGCTGACACTCTTGCTCACAACAAGGCTTGGAGAGGATGTTTGTTGGTATCCAAAGACTTGGGCCCTCATTAAAAAGAAAAAAACCAAAAAACAGCTCTTTCACCAACAGAATCTCCCAGAAAGAATATGTTAAAGGGCAGCTTCTTGATAACACTATTAACAATATCCTTCAATATTTGAAACTACCACAGGGACTTTGGTTGTCACTAAAGCCTTTTGACATCAGTTGCAAACCCAGAGGATGCACAGAGAGATTTTGACACTTCCATGTAAGGAGAAACACCTGATGAGTAACTTGACCTGTCAGCTGGCACCAGGTCTCCATAAGAGCCCAGCAATGCTGGAACCTATGGGCTCCCCAGAAGTTCACCAGGTCTGTGAGCAGAGAGCTTGGCTCAATGCTCTGGCAGGAGCCAGGCTCCTGCAGCACATGGATTAAAGGCAAGTTCAGAGCTCCTCAGAACCATGGCGCAAAGGCAGAATGTGTAAAGCTGTCAGAAGGATGAGAAAGAAAGGAGAAACTGAGCAGGGGTTGTGGAAGAAATGGGTGTGCAGTTGTCTGTACAAATAGCAAAAGAAATCGTCAAACCAGCCGAGCAGGGAAAGAACTGGAGGCAAAATTTTGAAGTGTACCAAAACTCACTGAACATTGTGGAGGCAGCAGGCTTTGGAAAAGTGTTCTTTGCACCCTTGGTGATGGGGGCTGCAGCAAAGAGCCGTCTGATGCCCTGCTGTGGGTTCTGCTGGGCTGTGCCAGGGCAAGGCAGTGTGTGTCGGAGCCCAGGTCACTCCTGCAGGAGATGCAAGTCCCTGTGGCAGGAGATGCCCAGGATGCCTGCACTGTGCCCTCCCATGCAGGAGTTCAAAGCTCCGGGATTGTTTTCTGCACCTGGCAGAGGCTGGTGCTGAGGGCAGATCCCACATGGGGTGTTCAGGTGTGGGGATCTCTCGTCTCGGGTGGAGCTGGAACTGCTCCTTCCACCACCAAAGCCAGATCCTTCCGAGTCAAGTGGGAACAAGGCTGGACCAGGACGTTTTTGCTGCCCCACCTTTCCCTGTCTCAGCCCCTGCCTCAGTGCTGGCACAAGCTGCTCTGGGTTGACATGTTGGGTTTTTCCTCGTGTCTTCTCAGGACTCTTCAAATTCCAGTTTGTTAAAGCCACCAATAGGTCAGGGAACACTGGGAACAGTTCTAGGACTCACATACAAACTGTTTTTTGCTTACATCATTGCTGTTGTGAAACTACACCTGTCCAAGTTGCTGATGACAGAATGAATGGGTTTTTTTCTCAAATCCCTGATTACATCTTCTCTACACAGCCCTCGAAACAGCAGAAATGAGGAAAACATTGCTGCTTTCTCTGCACTGGTGTGTAGAAACTTTGTTGTGGTGGATCTGTGTGGCTATTGCAGTAACATGTTCTTGGGGGATACTGAATAAGTCTTTTTTAGGCTTGCAAACTTCTTTTGGACATAGATGGTTTTCAGTAACACCTGTTGATTACTGTAACCTGTGTTTCCCCAAAGCAGTGACGGGTTCTGTTCTGCCACCTGTCCCTTCTTCTCCCTTGCTGCTGTGTCACCAGACCTGGGCTGCCTCAGCTGGTCAGATCAACTCTCCCTGGTAGGACTTCTGAATTTCAGGCTATTTTAGGATCAGCCATCATGGAGTTGTGCACATTTTAACAGCAAGTGTGGAGTGTTGTATTGAAGGTAGAACAACTGATTAGAACTACCTTGCCCTCAGTGAAGCCTAACAAGGCAAAGCAAAATGCAAAGGCTATCAAAACAACCAAATCTTGACTCGTTTTTTTCTAGGTTTACTTAACCAGAGCTCTGCAGGAAGGCAAAGAGTCACAACTTAATGGGGATGAAGGCCAGCATCAGCACATAAAGGGTCAGTGGGTTTCTTTGGAGCTCCTGAAACAAGTCAAAACTGTTGTATCCTTCAGACTTTCCCTTCCCTGGCAGAGTTCTCCAGTGCTGCTGCCTTCCAGGCAGTTTCTCTCGTGACCAAATTTCAGCCTTTACTGGGGCCAGGACCAGTCCCTGTGGATGGAGAACCAAAAGAGAACATTCAGTGTCCATGAGACAGGCTGTGATGTGTCACACTGAAGGGTTCCTTTAACTCCCCAGATTTGTTCATTATAGCTGGCACTTTGAGCCTGGCATCTTTTTGAATGTCCTGAGAACAAATTCAACACTTGCTAACAGCAGTGTAGGAAATTGTAACATTTGAATACCCTGTAAACTGTGCAATTCTTTGCCACAGATAACCGTGTCTTGGGGTTGCTGTAACCTTGTTCTTTCTGCATAGCTAGAAACAGTGCATCGAGCTGAGGTTTCCAATATATCCCAATAGAAAGGGTAACAACCCACCTGTTTGGGTGATTCACAAGCCCTGGTATTGATCACTGGGTGCATTTGGCAGCTGGAGTGATGGTGGAGTGAGGAATTCTCAGAGCTCTTGGCTGCTACAGCACAGCACTGATTCCCACTAATGTTGCATTTCTCCAAGGAGGTGTCAGAGGTGTGTAATTCATAAAAGCTCTAATTTATTGCTGAACTCCAGGGAAATTTTGCCAGGGACTTAAGAGAACATGGAAAGAAACTCAAAATCTGTGAAAAACCAGGATGAGAAACAAATTCCTGCAAAATAATGGCTTTGGGGGTGTGTGTGTGTGTGTGTGTGTGTATGCTTGTGCTGCTAATGTCAGAAAAGATAAAACCATAATTTTCCCCTAATTCTTCAGGATGTATCCACTCCATTGCATTCCTGAAACATCCATCCTTGTTTTCCTCATGTGCTGCCTGCAGATTGTTAATCCCTGTGTTACCAGGATGTGCTGGCATCCCCAAGCCACTGTGAAGAACATTTCTGTGTCTGTGGTGGGTAACCGGGACCCTGCCCCTCAGGATAACCTGCTCAGTGCCTTGCTGTGGTTCACAGCCCTGCAGGCTGCCTTGCCTCTGAAATTCCTATAAATACATGAATGTGAAACTGCACAAGTCAGCAGAAGTGTTGTTGTCTTACAGAAGAATCCTGAAAGCCCAAATTAAACAGCCCCTCCTGGAGCAGCAGGAAACACACGCCCTCAGCAGATGGGCCCAGGGGTGGGCTGGAGAAGAGCTGGGGGACACAACTTTCCTTCAAGGAACAGGACAGTGAGTTTCTGCTAGCTGGGGGGAAGATTCAAAGCTCTCCCCAAGTTGTGGAGGATCATCATCTCCTGCTGTTGGAACAGCATCCAAGGAGTGCTGCTGGCCTGACGTGCAGGGAAGGGTTTGCTGATGAGAAAGGTGTTTGTCAGAGGTGCCTTGTGCCATTCCTTGGGAAACTCCTTATGAGAAATGTCACTGGGGGATGTCAGTGGAGCCTCATGCTCTGCTCTTTCTGCTCTGGGTTAGAATTAGCTCAGCTGCAACCACCCCAGGAATCAGCCAAGACAGAACATGGGCAGAACACAGGGCTTCTCCTGCTGCTGGGCTTGCAAAGGTTGCACATCTCTGAGCTAAACTCCTAGAAACCAACTCTCAGAGGAAATCTGCTGGCTCTGGAAGTGTCAGGTTCAAACACATTGTGATGGATATGCTCCACACACAAAGGCATCTGTGGGAACAGTCTTCATCTTGTGTGCTCTCTGCGTTGGGTATTTCACCCACTGGCTTCACTCTGTTCCCTGCTCTGGCTCTGGTCAGTAAATGAGCTGAGTCCACCTGGCAGGTTTGGGACAGGCAGGTTTGTCCCAAACCTGCCTTGGAAGGAGCCCCAGCACCCAGCAGGAAAGCCTTGCAACTCTGTTTTCTCCTCCAGGGCATTCTCTGGGTGCTGTGGGTACTCAGGGCCTGTCTTGCAGCTGAATTATTAAAAAAGTCTGAGTCAATCATCAATTCTCAGGTGTACCGAAGCAACCCCTTCTTCTTATTAAACAGAGAGCTGCTTTCCCAAAAGAACAGAGAACATAATATTGGAGAAGAGAGTTGATGAAAGAAAGGGACCACAGCGAATACTGGCTGAGGTTTAATAATCTGTATTCCCTGCCAGGGAAAGCCTCCAGCTGCTGGTGAGTCCAGTCCATGTGTCCACACGGTGGGGTCCTTTGGCCAGCACTGCCAAGTCCTGACTGCTCCAGAGGCAGGGAGAAGGGATCACCCCATCTCTGGAATTCCCTTGGCAAGTACCTTCCTGCAATGAGCACTCCTGCACCTGCCTGTTTTCCTGAGGTCTAGGGTAGGAACACAACCCCTCCCCTCATCCCAAAATCGTAGAATCCTGGCCTTAAACACTTCCAAGTATGGAGGTGAATCCTGAAGGATGAGGCAAAGGGTGGGTCCTGAGATTTGCTTTCTCCAACTCTTCTACCACTCCCCCACACACCCCTTGTCCCCTGTTCCATTAAGTGTCACTGCTGAGAGCTGGAAGGAGCCAGCAATAGCTGCTCAGCCCAGACAGAGGAAAGTAACAGGTCAGACCCTTCTCCTCCAATCCATTGCCTGGGGTGTCCTGACTTGCTGCCAGGCTCATGGAGAAGCATCAGGCAGTGGCTGCATTCCCAGGCAAAGTTCAAGCTCACTTCCAGAAATACCCATGCCTGGCCCCATGGACAATGCAGGGATCAGACGTGCAGAGCTTCTGCCCTTCCTGAAAGGGATCAAAAAGGGAAAACAGCAAAGAGAAGGTAAAAGTTGTGTTACCAGCAAAAGAAGCTCAGGAGTCCATAAACTCCTCCTGTTCTTCACCCAGTCTTTAGGGAACGCAGCCCATCATCAGTCATGGGGCACATTTGCATCCTACAGCCCGTGTAAAAAGCAAGCAAATCAGTATGGGGAAAAAAGGGGAGGAAAAAGGACACTCTGTGGCCAGGGCCAAGCCACTGAGCACCAGCTGCAGTCTCCTCTCAGCAGCTCCTTGCCTCCACCTACTCTCTGAACACAGGGCTGGGGACAGGATGGTGTATGGGAACACCCCCAGGCAGCATCCTGCCTTTCCAAAATGGGATAACACGAGCACGAGGCAGCCTGGCACTGCCTGGGCAGGGGGGAAGGCAAGGAAAGTCTTCCTCATGAGCAGCAGCACTATGGTATCCTGTCCTGGAGAAGAAGAATTAGCAAATTGGGAATGGCAAGTGTGTGCCTTTGGACATGTGTGTGGATACCATGCACGTGTCTTCACCGAGAGATCAATTTGTTTCTTAAAGATATTTTCTGTGGTGCTGTTGATGTTGCCTTTCATTCTTTTGACAGTATTTTCATGGACAGGGATACATGAATTTCCTGTTAATCTCAGGAATCATGCCAAGCCCAAACCCTGCCCACATCCCATGGGGCAGGACCCCCTTTTAAGTAGGTACAGGAGAACTGGAGAATGGTTCAGAGGGATTCAGGATCTCTAAACCCACCAGCAGCTCAGATGGCAGGCGTGGCTGTGGGAGTAGCAGGTTTGGGAGCTGTAGGTAAGTGATGTTTCCAGGATTTCTGGAGGATGACACAGCACCATGAATGTGAGGATATGAGGAGACACTAAATCGTCTAGACACAGCCTCTGGAGATGTGTCAGCACTAAAGGAACAAAAATGCAGTTTTAAAAATGCCTGGAAAAGACTTTCCATCAGATTGTTTAGCTTTCTAAAAGCACTCCGGAGTACTCCATGCTGAAGGAAGTGAGGTTTGTTTCAGGACTAAAAGCTGCAGCATCGAGCCTGGCCCAAGAGCTCAGGAATGAAGTCCAGGGCTTCCAGTGCAGTGATGGCTCAGAATATCTGATCCTTCTGAGGAAAGAGACATGAGAGGGGATGAATTTTAATAGATTTGAGCTGAAAGAGGGTAGATTGAAATTGGATATTGTGAATTGGGAATTCCTGGCTGGGAGGGTGGGCAGGCCCTGGCACAGGGTGCCCAGAGCAGCTGTGGCTGCCCCTGGATCCCTGGCAGTGCCCAAGGCCAGGCTGGACATTGGGGCTTGGAGCAGCCTGGGACAGTGGAAGGTGCAGCAAAGGGCTTGAGGGGCACGGCTGGAGCACAGTGGAGAGGGGAAGGGAAGAGCTCTGACCCCCGTGAGAGGCTCTTGTTGTCTGCCTTCCCAAGAGCAGTGTTTGAAAGGCAGGAAACACCAGGTTTGTTAAAGGTGCCTTCCCCAGGGATTTGGCCAGGTCACCCTTCCCTGCCGTGCTGGTGCAGGCAGCAAAAGCTGCTCATGGCCTGTCAAGGGCCTCCCTCATCCCCTCTCCCTGCAGCACAGGAACACCATGTGAGAGTGACTGGACTGCAGAGCATGGAGGCGGCTAAAGGGTTTCACAGGGCCAGTTTTGCCAGGATAAGAAGCTCAGAGGCATTTCTGTAGGACTGCCACTCAGCCAGCCAGGACATGCAGACAAGTGTCCCTGCACAGCAGAGCTCTGGCTGGGAGGGCTCCATCCTCCTGCCCTGGGCTCTGCCCACAGCCCCTGCAGTGAACCTTGGGGAGCCTCCCCACCACCCCACCCCAGCTCAGCACCCACTGGCTCTCCCCATGCTGCCCTGTGCTCCCAAAATGCCAAGCCACAAAGCTAAAACAGGCTAAAAACAAAGGGCTTGCTTCATCCACAAGACTTAGAGGAATACAGACCTTTGGTTCTGATCTGACACAGGGAAAAATAGGGTTTCTTTTCTCTCAGGAACAATAGATTTAATTTCAGAAACATCTAACCGAGTCCACATCAGAGCCTGCCCTGCCTGTCTGCAGCAGACGGGCAGCGCCGCACGGTTATGAAGCCACAGAACTGTAGGACTCGAGTGTGCCACAAGGGTAATGTTCTTTCATATCCACAACAGAAGCTGTTAGCTTGATTGTTAATCTGTAAAGCGTTTTTTTTCCCTAGGAGAAAACAGGCAAATTACAGAGCCAGTCATCAGATGTTCCCATGGATCTGATCGTACATATGTGAGAAAATGTACGGCAAAAGCTGAGAGCAGCAGGAGCTGGCTGCCCAGGAAATCAAACCTGTGAACACTGGCCCGAGGTGGAGCATTATTTGCAAGTCTGGAAAGGTCAGATTAGGCCCAGAGAGATGATGGTTCACGGGAGGTCGGGCAGCCAGGGAGGAGCAGGTCCCTTTAATACCCTGTATCTGCTGCTCCCATCTTCTTCTTCTCTGAGTCCCTGTACAAACTGGAGTAGTGAGGAGTGGGAATGATGTGAAGTTATCCTTCCTTTGCTTGACTGGCAGCCAGAAACCCAAAGGGAGACCTTTTCCCACTGCTCACAGACTGCACTGAGCTGAGCACACACCCCAGCTCCTCGGCTTCCTGGGTTGGGGTCTCACTGCTCTGCTGAGTCCTCCACACATCCTGTCATGTCTGAGCGAAGCACAGCAGATAGATTTGGGGATGGCAGTGGCTCATGGGTGCAAGAGGTCTGTTGTAGCTCCCAGCAAGGAAGGTGTTCGACCCTGTAAGGTATTTGATTAAAATGTCTTATTGGAGGGGACAATGGGAGAAGGGGGAAGAGGATCACAAACAATCTTGCACCCCAGAGGATGCAGAAGATGCCAGGCTGTGTGACAGCAGCCAGACCTCTTGCCTGGGCACAGCAGGTGGCACAGCCTGTCCTTGGCACAGCCCGTGCCTGCTGAGCCTCACCAGCATGAGGATGTGCCTCGAGTGCCCAAACCCAGCCAGAGGGGTGGTGGTGCAGCACTGACGGGCTGTGGCTGCCCCAGCTACAGGAAACAAACCCCTTTTTATTCACTTGCTCTTCCATGTCCTCCCCAAACACAGGCCCTGTGCCTCTTTTCCACATTTCTCTGGCAGCAATGAGGTCGGCTCCCAAAGCACAGTCTACAAGGAGCCAGGTCCTGAAAAATGACAAAAACACCCTTTTCTCCTTCCTTGCTGGGTCACTCAGTCACAGGGAGGGGCTATTAGTTTCTTCATGGCTAATGAGTTCTCTATGCTCTGTCCCCAGGGACAAGTCTTTTGTAAGGAAGATCTAAAGCTGTTGGAAATAGTCCAAAGGAGGGACACAAAGATGGTGAAGGGTCTAAAGGACCCTTCAGGGAGGAGCGGCTGTGGACACTTGGTTTGTTCAGCTGGGAAAGAGGAGACTGAGGTCAGACCTCACTGGGGCCTGCAGCTCCTCCTGAGGGACAGCAGAGGGGCAGCTCCAATCTCTGCTCCTGGGACAGGGACAGCACCCAGGGAATGGCTGGAGCTGAGCCAGGCAGGCTCAGGCTGAGATCAGGAAAGGCTCTTCCCCCAGAGGGTGCTGGGCACTGCCCAGGCTCCCCAGGGAATGGGCACGGCCCCGAGGCTGCCAGAGCTCCAGGAGCGTTTGGGCAGCGCTGCCAGGGATGCCCAGGGTGGGATTGTTGGGGGGTCTGGGCAGGGACAGAGGGTGGGATGATCCCTGTGGGTCCCTTCTAGCTCAGGATATTCCCTGATTCTATGATTTAAGATTTCAGGTTTTATCTGAGTGAAATTTCACATTAGTGCATGTTTTGCACTCAAGTCTTACACAGACTCTTTCCTCAGTTCATGCAAGAATTCCTGTCATGTTACTAATTACAGCTCTCCAGTGATGTCATGATTGCTGTGTTCCTGCTCTCACCATCCCTCCGTTGCTCTGGGGCCCATCCCTGGCTCAGCTGTGGGGTCTCGGGGTGTTCTGGGGTGGCCGATCCCTGCTCGGCTCCGAGCACACAGCCAGGAGTGCAAATTCCTCTCTGCAGCAGCAGCCTGAACACAAACCACTCCTCAGTGCTTAGGAGGCTGTAAACATTGTCCAAGCAAAAAATGGTTTTTGGGATAATTGGGCTTTAACTCCAAAAGATTTTGGATAACACTGGTGTTGGACGTTCCTGTCAGCCCTGGACAGCTCTGGCACCCAAGCGTGAGGTGCTGCTCTGTCCCTGCACTGCCCGGGGCTATCAGGCAGCTGAGGCTGCTCCTGCCATCAGAGATGTCTGTCTTCACACAGCACAGTCTGGTTGCAGAGAAAAGGGGGATTTTTACTTTATTTTGGTGGTATTTGCACTTTTTGGGGTACTTTAACTTTTTTTTCTTTTCCTTTAGAAAGGAAATTTGACAAGTCACCCATTTTCTTCTAGCATTATTTTCCCCAGGTCTGGGATCCAACAGAGCAGCGAGGACTCTGCCACTTGGTTCCTGCAGCTTTTGGAGCCTGAGATGTAAGGAGGTTGCTCTCCCTGCTGGCTGGGTGAGCCCTTCTCCTCTCCCACCGGTGCTGGCACTGCAGGAAATACCTTCAGTTTAGCAGCTGCTCCCCAGGACCTGTTTTGCCATGGGGTTCCTGCCCCTATAACCAGGATCTATGGTTTTACCTGGTAAAATTTAGATTTCAGGTAATATTATCTTCTGTATGAGCATTTACAAAATTTGCTATGAAAACGGTCCCAAGTCCAACACAGGGCAGTGAAGTGCTGACTAGAGACCACCAGTGAAGTTACTAATGAAAATATAGTGCCCAGATGAAAATGCAACATGACAAGTAGAATATTTGGAAGGGCCCTGTATCCTTCTCTTGTGCCAAAATTTCTCAAGGTTTTGGCTGGTGATGTGATGGTATCAGAAAAAAATTAAAATCATAAAATCACAGAATCACAGACTGGTTTGGGTTGGAAAAGACCTTAAAGACTATCTGATTCCAACCCCCTGGCATGGACAGGGACACCTTCCACTAGACCAGATTGCTCAGAGACAGATTAAAAATAGCTTCTTCATTTTTTTAAATTTATTTCTTCTTATTTGAAAGAGTTCCTTTTTATAAATGTGAGACAATTGATTCCTTGTTTATTGCTGTGCTGTCATACATGTGTCTGTAGGTGTTCATTTGGAGATTTAGCACTTTATCATCAGTGAGAACACTTCTCTGCGAGTGTGCTGCTATGATGAGTTAATTAAGTATTCATTGTAATAACACTGATATTAACAAACTTATTTTGTATTCATTTTCATGTGCATGCTCCGTATTTCCAAACAAGTGCTATCAGTGCTATTTTCATTGATCGTTGCATATCAGAAGTATAAAAATAAAAACTCAGTAGGAGTGTGTAAAGCCTGAGCTCCCACACCGACTGCTCATCTCAGAGGGGCTGTGCCCACTGGGCTCGTTGGGTGTCCCAGGCACAGCTGGGCAGCCAGAGCTCTGGATCAGGCACATCTCCAGAAGCCTTTAGGGCTCTTTTTTAAATATAGGACCATTTGGGCAAATGGTTACATGATGAAGGCATCTGCTCTAAACTGGGGAGAGAGGGGTTTAGGTGGAGAACCACTGCAGAAGTGCTGATGTGCTGGAGCCAGGGTATGGGGTGTGGTGGTCTCTGACGGGCAGAGGGCTCCAGGGACAGCCACAGCACTGTCACCCCCAGTGAGGGTCCCCGTGCCACAGCACTGAGGCTTCTGAGGTCTCAGAGACAGCAGAGCCCCCTGGCCAGATGCTGAGGGGACAGGGCCTGGCTCCAGCACTGCTGCCCTGATGGGTTTGGAGTGTGTCCGTGCAAACCTCTGGCTTCTCTGAGGGCAGGAGTGGAATGGAAATGATGCTGCACAGTGCAGGCTGGAGCTTCCTCACTCTGCCAGCAGGCAGGAGATCCACAGGGAAGGTAGGAGGAAGAACAAAACAGGCCAAAAACATGGCTAAAAGCTGCTAGCAGAAGTAGCAGGATTCATAATGGGAAGGGAGGGCACAGCGGGATGCAGGGAGCCTGGAGGCTTTCTGCAGACATCAGCTACTCCAGATCAGTGACAGTGTGTGTGTGCACTTCTCGGGAGCAGCAGCAGGAGAGGAGCTGGAACAGCTGGATCTGTGGCTGTCTCACTGCTCTGTGCATTTGCTGAGCTGTGCTTAAAACGCTCTCTGGTTTCACGGGCCTGTGAGGAGATAACCTGCACGCAGAGCTCTGCATGTCCAGCCAGCCGGTGGGCTGGGGAGGATGATTCAGACAGCTGGCAGGTTATGGCAGGTAGTTTTGGGGTGTTCTCACAGATTCTGCTTCCTGCATGTTGAGGAGGATGTTGGATGCTCCTTGGGAAGGGAGGGCAGAGAGGGGCACATCGTTCACCTGGCACAAAGGTACCAGCGCCTGTCACTGGATGAGGTGGGGGAGCCTCTGCCCAGGACTGAATTCCCCCAGCAAATGGCTTCGTGTGGTCTGTGCTGCTCTCAGGGGTTTATTCCTAATGGTCCCCCTGCTCTGCAGCTCCAGGGGCAGAGCCATAGGTAACACACCTGGAAAGGCACCAAGAGCAGCAGGAGCATCCAAGGGCGTGCAACAGGGCCTCTGAGCTAACGGGGGAGAAGGAAGTGGGGAAAGGAAGAAAAAAACAGGTGGAGAGGGAGAAGGAAAAAGATTTAGTAGGAGAAAGAAGAAAAAAACTAAAGCAAAGCCTGTAATTTGGGGAAAGCACAGGCTGCCCTTTTGTCCTCCATCTGGAGCTGATTCAGATCCAAGGGAAGCAGCAGGTGGGTACCTCAGGTTCTGCCACACAAACAAACCCCCTAATAGACTTCAAAATTCTGTCATAAAACAAGGAGCCCGTATGAAAATTATATTTTCTAAACTGTTCTCATTGGGCCTCTTATTTTTATTTAAATCTCTCTCTATTTGAAATATTATTACAGTGTAATGCAGACTTTGGCAGGGAGGATATTGCAACCCCTCTGCTTGGGCAGCTGCCTCCCCTTTCTCTCTGCACTCTGCAAATGGCTCCTGTCCCCTGGATTGGCTGGCTTCATTCCCTGAAAATCCTTGGGAAGACCTGTGATCCTCAGAAATAGTTTCTCTGCTAAATAGGCATAAGAGAAGAAGATAACATAAAAATATAATACTGATTGATCATGACTTCTGACCAAGCAGATCAAGATTTTTCATTCCAAAATGTGATGTGATGTTAAATATTGCAATGGTTTAGAGGGTGAGGAGTTGCTTGCATTGAGGAATGTGCACCAGTGCTGGGGGGTGTTTGTTCACACAATCTTTAGATTCAACACCCAGTGGTGCGTCAGTGGCTGTGATTTACCTCTGAGGGAGTTTGGATGGAAATAATAACACAAAAATAACAAACCAATAACGAAATGGAGCTCACAGAGGGAAGAACTTCCCCAGCAATGTGGTTCCTTCTGCTGGAAATGGAAATGGTGACACTTACACATCAAGGAAAAATCCACTTTTAGGTTTGAGGTGATTAGCAGTAGCAGTGAACACATTTAAAATATTGTTTTCTACTAAAATACTGATTTATGATACTTAAATGTTGTTGTATAAAATATTTTGCCAATTATAGTTAAACATTATTGGTTGTCATTAACAAGTGTCATGGACTACCACAGCCACAATAATGTTACGGGAAGGATATGTTAAGTGCAAAGGTAATCCCTTAGATGCCATTATTCCAGAATTCTGGATATGAGGTGATTAATAAGGAAGATCATCTCTTCTGACAGACCAGGGACAGCACCAGGCCCAACATCCCCTGGGACAGCACCAGGCCCAACATCCCCTGGGACAGCACCAGGCCCAACATCCCATGGGACAGCACCAGGCACCATCCCATGGGACAGCACCAGGCCCAACATCCCCTGGGACAGCACCAGGCACCATCCCCTGGGACAGCACCAGGCACCATCCCATGGGACAGCACCAGGCCCAACATCCCCTGGGACAGCATCAGGCACCATCCCCTGGGACAGCACCAGGCACCATCCCCTGGGACATCACCAGGCACCATCCCATGGGACAGCACCAGGCACCATCCCCTGGGACAGCATCAGGCACCATCCCCTGGGACAGCACCAGGCACCATCCCCTGGGACATCACCAGGCCCAACATCCCCTGGGACAGCACCAGGCCCAACACCCCATGGGACAGCACCAGGCACCATCCCCTGGGACAGCACTAGGCACCATCCCCTGGGACAGCACCAGGCCCAACATCCCCTGGGACAGCACCAGGCCCAACATCCCCTGGGACAGCACCAGGCACCATCCCCTGGGACAGCACTAGGCACAATCCCATGGGACAGCACCAGGCCCAACATCCCCTGGGACAGCACTAGGCACAATCCCATGGGACAGCACCAGGCCCAACATCCCCTGGGACAGCACCAGGCACCATCCCATGGGACAGCACCAGGCACCATCCCAGTGCTCCAGGATGAAATCAACGCCGGTGAAGTGCAAATCTGACTGTTGAGGTTGGGTCACCACTGGGACAGGGGCGTGCAGAGGAGTGTGCCACAGCTGCAGCACCACTCTGGCTGCTTGTGCCAGGGAATCCTCCCCAGCAGCCATGGGGAGGGACAAACAGAGCAATTAACCCTTTTTTAACAGCATATTGATTCCCAGCACGGTGTCAGATCCGATTTAACAGGAACAATAGACAGAGCTCAGAACTATCTGGCGCATGATGCTAAAAGGCACAAACAGAGCAGGTAATATATTCAGAGATTCCAAAAGAACCCAATGCTAATAATTACAAAATTAATTCCTTCCACTGAAAATAAATACACTGCTGGAACGTTTAATACAATGAACAGCAGATAAAATTACTGTTCTATCCAATTAAACCTCAACAAGTTTTTCTGAGGTTCTGATGGCATTTATTGAATTATATCTGAACTTCTTATGCAAATCAGAGGTAGACCTGAATGCCTAATATTGAGCTGCACCCAGCAGTCCTAGGACTCTCAGGAGGAGAAAAAAGGGCTGAGCCTCCCTGAGGGCTTGGAAGATCCCGTGTGTCTCTGGGGAGGCAGCTGACACCATTCCCTTCTGCCCGGTCACCCCCAGTGCAAGTCAACCCCTCTGCCACAGAAAGAAAGTGTTTTAGGATAAGAGCTTTCAGAAATGGTGCATTTCTAAGTTCTCAGCTCTGGTGCTTGTCTAAATTACAAGTCATGTGTCCTAGGAAGTGTTTCACTGCCAGCTGAAGGCACGGCCTCATCACAGCCACACTCAGTGAATCACTTCCCAGCCAAGTCTTTATCCTGTTTGAGCAAACACCCCAAAGGGTGGGAATCGGATCCAACAGACCAAAGCCAGTGATTCCTCCCCGAGCGTGTGGTCAGGTGGGTGAGACAACAGAGCATCATCCCCCTTAGGGACCAGAGACCCCCAGCCACTGCGCTTGTGTGGGGTTCTCCAGCAGCACTGGTCACACTCCGAGCTCTTAGGGCAGCCACACCTGAGAGTCTGAGGTATAGTTGTTAAATATAAGGTGTTTAATAGATCATTTTGCATTTTTTATTTTATGCAAGTTAATGTGAGTGAAAGTGTTGTAACAGACAGGTTGATGCAATGTGTGCATTGGCAGAGGTTGGAAATGGATGGTGTTTAAGGTCCCTTCCGACACAAACCAGTCTGTGATATTAAAGTGTTCCTGCACTCAGAGATAGGACTGTGCCTCTAAATAATAAAATACCCTGCTAACATAGAACACAGCAACTCTTTCTCTCTGCTTGACCAAGTGAAATCCAGCAAACAGGAAAGTCTGGGCAGAGAATGTTCCCACTGTAACCATAGCAGTAAATTATCCCACCTGAGTTAACATTTTGGATTATAAATCTCTTTGTCTTTGAGCATTGGAAATAGGAAAACAAATCATCTATTCCAAAAATTAGATATATTACATTAGCAGAGTGTAATTGCATCACACATTACAATCTACAAAGCTCTCTGACTGTAATCTGCAAATTAATGACAGTTAAACATTTCAAACTCAAATCTTTGCAAGCATCTTCAATTCCCCAGCTGCTGGGGGGATATCGTTGAGAAGGATCTCGTATTAAATTATGTATTCAGAGCATGAAGATGCACTGAAAGAGACAGAAATGTCCCCAGAAGGCACTTCTAGAAAGGAGTCATAAATTTAAATAGGAATTGAGAAAGCCTGTTTGAGCTGTAAATCGCAATTGTTTTCTAAACAAAAGTATTTTCATATAAATATAAAAGTTTTTTATTTCCATGGCACAAGTGAAGGATTTACTGAGATAAGCACCAAGTGAGTAACCCAGGGTCAGTCAATACCTAAAGCAGCTTTCACAGATACAGATGAAACATTGATGGATCAACACTTAATAGCATCAAACTCCAAAGAAACACTGGTCTAACTGATAATGCAAAGCCTGTGGGGAAAGGCAGCGGCGTGGCTGAAGCGTAAGTGCAGCCCACACCGCCTCAGCACCCTCAGGAATGCAGTCCAGGGCCCAGCAGCAGGAGTGTCCCCAGGCAGACATCCATGGCCAGAGGTGGGATGTGGCAGCAGGCACCAGGACGGGGATGTGGGAGAGCCCCAGCACTCGGCGCTGGCACAGGGAGGGCAGGTGCAGGAGGCACAGGGGATGTCAGCACAAGGATTGTCCTACACTGGGCTAAAGCAGGCAGGATGGAACACAGAGGCTCCTGGGCTTCCCAATGATTGTGGGGCAATGCTGCTGGAGCCCTGCAGCCCCACCACTACACCCGAAACCTGCAGCACCCACCCAGCTCTTTGCTTAGACACAGAATCCAGTGCTGTAGATCTGGCAAAGACAGCTCCGTATTTGCAGAGACGTGGGAGCTGGGGCTGGAAGGCAGCTCTGCAGGAGGATGGGCTGTGGGGGCTGCTCAGGGCTCCAGGGAGATCCCCATGAACAGCAGAGGCTGGGAGGACTCAGCACATTGCTGGAGCAGGCAGCAGAGCAGGCTCTGACCCGAACTTGCCAGGCCTGTGTGAAGCATTCAGCCACCACATGCACACACAGAGCAGTGCAGGATGTGCTCGGCACAGGAGCAGCACCAGTAATTAATTAAATGCAATAAAGATGGTGACAAAGACAGAACTCCCAGCCCACCCTCAGGAGCAGGAAATCACACTGGGGTGGGAGTTCATTACGAGTTTTGGCCAGATCCCCTGCACTGGCCTGGCTCTGCTGAGGAGAGGGTGGGGACACACAACAGAGAGGAGCCAGGAGGGACCCTCCAGCCCATGAGGGACACCCCTGTCCTCAGAACAAACCAGGAGAAAGAGGCTGAACCAAAGGAATCTCACCACCAGCATGGCTCAAAAGCAGCACTTGCAGAAGTGTTACTGCAGGTGAGAGCTGCAGCAGCAAATCCCAAGGGCATTGGCTGCACAGCGGTCCGTGGATGTCCAGTGTCCATCCTGCTCCCAGCTTCCTTGGTAGTGTTTGTCTCCAGACATCAAATATTCCCATCACTCCATCCACGCTGCAGAGCAAAGCTGCAGGAAGACTGGGGATTGCATCCCAGGGGAGCAGTGAGCCAGCAGAGCTGGGCTGTGTGTCCTTACAGCAGCTCAGAGCTCCTGGGAATGGAGAATTCCCTCCTGTGCAGCTCTGCAGAAGGACCAGATGCAAAGCAGAAAGAAAACATAGAGAGATAATACACACATAACAGATTTTTACAGATAAACTGGCAGAAACATAGGCAAAGCACAATTATTTAGTTCATCTTAAAAGGTTCTTGCAAGAAGAGATTTAAAACTTTTCAGTAAAACAAGTTTTCTTGGCTAGACAAAATATGCAAGAGGGGCTGGGAAGAAAAGCCGGATGAGATCCGTGGTTTCTGTCCCAGTGTGGACATGGAGCAGGGACAGACCTCGAGGCAGGAGATGGACTGTCCAGGAGAAGGGCCCCTAAAAAGGTAGGTGAGTTAATTTGAGTACAGAGGACACTAAAATCTGCAGGTGACTGAATATTAAAGCCATCTTTTTCCCAAAAAACTGCTAATCCTTATCAGACTGATTATTGTCCACATGATCAGCTACAGTAACAGCAAATACAGCAGAGCTCGCAGGATGAGAGAAAGAAGCGGAAATTTTATTGTCTGTTATGACAGAAGCAAGAGACTCTTTTGGTTTTTTATTTCAAAATAATCTCTGAGTTTTAAGAAAGTGAAACCTTCAGCTCCCAAAAGAGTTCTCCACTTCTCACTCCGGAAGAAACAGAACATGAAATTGTAACTGAAGTTAGAAAGGGACCTCAGAGGTCATCTGGCCCAACCTTCCCCAGCCAAAGCATGGTCTAGAGGGCATGGCCCAGCACCCTGCCCAGCTGCACCTGGAAAAGGCCCAGCAAGAAAAAGGCTCAGCAAGTGCTGAGATCCTGCCCTCGCCTTGGCCTTGCTGGGATGGACAGGGACACAACCACAGTGTGGGGAATAGCGTGGGAAGGAGGAGACTTGTGGGGTCTCCAACCCAGTGTCCCACTGAGAGCAGGGTGGATATCAAAGTCACTTCAAGTGACCACAACTCCAATGCTTCCAGCTTTCTCTTCTGCTATAAAAAGGAAGAAAACTCTGGTTTTCCACAGACAACTTCCATTGCCGCTTGGAAGATTTTTTTTTTTTTAATTGCACAAGATTATTTCCTAAACTCTCCTCCTGAGATGGTTGTTTGAACATTTCTCCAGCTTCCTGCCTGCAGCACTGACGCTCTCGTGGTGGCAAACTTGAATGTCAGTGGCTGAGTCAGGCAGTGAGTGATGGCCAAGCGTGCAGGAAGCGTCTCCTGACCCCAGCACCCCTCACACGCCTCTTTTCACTCGCTGGTGCTACTGCCTTGGGGTTTTTGTACCCTCTAGTCATGTCTGTTTGGCTTGAGAGAAGAAGGAATAAGCTTGCAGGGATGGATTGGTTCCCATTTATAGCAGAAATATGGCAGAGTGAGTTGGAGCACTCTGTGATCACAGGAGATTTAAAGCTCGCTCGCAGGGGAAGCAGCACACGCACACACTCCTTAAATCCAACCTCAGCATTACAAACACCCCTTCCACTGCTCCCTCGTGGAGATTTGTGGAGCTGGAAGAGAAGCCATGTGTCATGGATGAGAGCAAGAGCACTTTATTCCTACCAGGGTGCAGATAAGATAAAAAAAGTTCATTCCTGGAGGAAGAAGAAAAGCTTTTAAAAGAGATAATGAACCATTCATTTCTTTAATTTTATTTTACATATAATTATTTAACTTGATGCATTTTTTTCAATTGCTTCATCATTTAAAACTTTCTGCAGAGTAATTATGCATATCAAGGCTGGCACCTCTATCTATAAAAAAACATACTCTGCAAGTAGCATCAAACCAATATTTTTACAAAAATTCTATTAATGTTTGATATTTAGTGAAGTGTTTACCTTAAATCTAAATGAACTGTGCCCTTAAGCATATTAAAAATACCAAGTATAAAATGTTAAATGCAGATGAGGCTGAATAAGATTTGTTTTCTAATGTGTTTTCTAATGAGTTTTCTGTGATTTTCATCTTTTTCTTTGTGAGGTTTTCACAGAAACTTGATTTTCTTTAATTTTGCTATTGAAAGAGGAAGAAATATTTTTATATGTATGAGAGAGAAGTGCTGGATGTCTTCACTGCCTCCAATGTTTCCCAGGAGCAGATTGTGGGTGACAGCTGCTGGCAATGGCAGGGGTGGTGTGGGCGGGGTTGAATCAAAAAATCAGAGAAATGTTTAGGTTGGAAAAGACCTTTTCAGACCATCCCCCAGCACTGCCAAGGCCACCATGAACCCATGTCCCCAAGTGCCACATCCACAGGGCTTTTAAACCCCTCCAGGGATGGGGACTCCACCCCTGCCCTGGGCAGCGCTGCCAGGGTGGACAACAGGAAATTTTCCCTGGTATCTCATGGAAACCTCCCCCAGTGCAATTTGAGGCCATTATCCCCTGACCTGTTGCTTGTTACTTGCTGCCCAAGACTGAAAACCAGAAGAGCAAGGAGCTTTGGAAAGTGTCCTGGTTTCAGATGCCCTCACCAGTATCCTTCCTTCTGCCGTGATGGACTGGGGCCGGAAAAGGTGCAGCTGTGTAGAACAAGGTAACAATTAACAAACAGTCTTCATTAGACCAATCGAAATAGCAGAGAAATAGGGCTGAGCTTTCCAGCTCAACATCTTTCTGCCAGGTCCCTGAACTGATGCTAAATACGTGATGAAGTGAGCTGGAGGCACGTACGGCTCGGCAGGGAAGGTGTTACAGCAAGCTGGGAGTGGCAGGTCACTGGAGGAGCAGCAGTCCCTCTCCTGGGGGCTGAGAGCTCCGACAGCTCCCCGTGCCAGCTCCCGGTGCCAGCTCCCGGTGCCAGCTCCCGGTGCCAGCTCCCAGGGACCGGGCCGGGCACGGTGGCCCCGGGGCAGCCCCAGCCTGCCCGGGCTGTCCCAGCCCTCTCCTCCCTCCTCCTGCCCAGCCCTGCGGTCCCAGGCCCCCCTTGCTCCTGCTGCATCCTGTGGAGCCGATCCAGCTCAGAAAACCTTCAGGAAGCCTTTCACCTTTTATTGCCCCATTCGAGACCATCGCTCAGCAGGAGCGCCAAGCCCGGAGCTCGGCGGGTCACGGGAATCGCTCTGGGAATGAGCATCCCTGAGGGGCAGCGCGTGTCCTTCCCGGGATACGGCCGGCCTGGGCTCTTCTCGGGGAGAAAATCCCCACCGCAGTTTGAGAGGAGCAGAGGAGGCTTGTGCTGTGTTTGCTCAAGCACCCACAGAGGATTTCTTTCTGTTTTTTTCCCGGAGAACCTGTTGACTTTCCACTGACAGTCTGGAAATCTCTCCTGAGGAGCTCTGCCATGGTTCCTTCAGAGTCACACTTAGGGCATGGCTGAAAGCAAAAACATAGAAGTGAAAATTATCCCCTTTGGAATTCCTGTGAAGTTTATTGAGAGTTCTGGCTTTGGCAGGGTGATGGTGCTCAATTTATTTAATCCATCTAGCCAGCTCAGTTAGTAATTAATCAGTCTTGGGAAAGTCTGATGACAGGTTCATATTAACAGCAAAAGCCCTTGATTCTCACAGTGGCATAAAATGGTAATATAAAGGAGAATCAGAAGAGACATTATCCATGGGAAATCAGACCTCTCAGCAGAAACAAGAGCAAAATCTATACAAATGTTCAGAGGAAGAGATGAGACAGTAAAATATTTAAACCACATAATATTCACTATAAAAGTAAGTTCAATGATACATTAAAAGTCATTGGACAGAACAGAAAACATATCCATTGCGCTGGGAGAAAGAAGTTTCTGAGGAATTTGAGGCAGAATGTAGTTGCAGGAAAACATCTCAGAGTGAATCCACACAGATCCCTGCTGCTATTCCTCTTTCTCTTCCTGCCCCTGTACTGCAGGCACAGCTCTGCCCTCCTTGGGGGAATCCTTCTCAGAGCCCCCAGGAGTGAAGGCTCGTGGGTGAAACCATCACAGCGTGACACAGCCATAGCAACTCTGGCAACAAACACATCTCCATAGTGTCCATCTGGGAGAAGGCAATGGCCTGTGGGTCACCAGGGGCTTCAAACTCTGCAGTTTTCATTTTGAATGAGAATGAAATTATTGCTACAAAAATAAAGGATGGGGGAGTGAACTGCATCGATGTAAAAATCAAGATTTCTGAAAAACTCCATACATAGAGAAAACTTCTTTCACTTGAGCTTTCAAATTGGAGTTTTTTGATGTCTCCTTCAAACCAAACCATCTGGCTTTTCCAAAACATTTATTATCATGGATAGTATTATTTTCAAGTTTAATGGGTTTAACTCTCTGAAACCTGCCCTGCTCATTTCCTTCATCATGTCTTTCATGTGCTGGTCCTCAGCTCTGGGAAAGTGGCTCCCTGCAGCCAAGCATCACCAGGTCCTCCAGCACAGAGCCTCTGGCCATGAGCAATGGAAGCTTCTCACTGTGGCCCCATCACTGTCCCCTCCTGGTGTCTAACCCACAGACATTCAGGTGTAGAGGGCGTGTGGTGCAAAGCCTGGGGAAATCCTGTGAGATGCTGAAATCCTGTGGGATGCTGAAATCCTGTGGGATACTGAAATCCTGTGGGATGCTGGCAGGTCAGGGAGGAGCAGGTGACCCACAGAGAGCTGTACCTTCAGCAGATGCTCTTCAGGGAGGACATTTCCACCCACTGCCCATGTAAAAATGGGCTTCAGAAAAAAGAACAGCTGTGGCCAGCAGGATTTTCTTCTTGTTCCCTGCTATGATGTGCTCCCAATAGTGTGGAGTAACTGCAGCAGCGTAGAGTCTGCCAAACAAAACACTGTGCCCCAAGAGAGAAGGATCATATCCTTTCTGAACTGAGCTTTCAGCTTGGCCAAACATGCAGGATTTTGGTCTCCATGCATGTGCTTCTGGGTTCTATACAGACTCAGGGAAGGTTGTTCATTCATGTATGTAGATACCTAATTATTTGTTTAATTAATTACCACCACTGTCTTCCTCCTCTGTCTTAGCCACACCATCTCCCCACTGGGGTTAGCTTGGACCCAGGGAATGCCTCCCTGCAGACCCACGTGTCCAGGAGGTCAGGTCACCCTTGTGGGTGTTTTGGGTGCACTCAGAGGCAGGGAAATGGGGTGACAACTGTGTGGCCCCAGCAGGTGTGTCCCAGAATCTGCCAGGACTCCAGAATGGTCTTTTCCTTTTAACTAAGAAAACCATTAAGGCTGTTTGCCTTGAGCTCTGGTTAATGGACTGCACGGATTATTTATTTATTTTTAAATGAACACACTTTATTTCCCCAAAGTGCCGCTGTTGACTTTCTCTAAGTGCTGCCATCTGGCTCCCCTGACTCAAAGGGAGAGAGAGGTAGTGTGGTAATAAATAAGAAACCAAACAAATAAACAAATAAAAATTCCTGATTCCTTGCAACTGGAGCGTCACCCAAACATTTGTAGGGTTGTGTTAAATTCTATAATTGTCTTGCTGATGATTTTGAAAGAAACAAGTGTGGTTGTGCTGAGAGCCTGTAGCACTGATTGAAAATTACCAAATCAATCTCCTCTACTGAGGGTCTCTCCCCCCCATTCTTTCTGCACTGCTGGAGACTCCCCTCTCTGTGGGAGTGCCATTAGCAGCCCAGGAATGTTCATCCTGGCTTCTATTTCCCTTTGCAGAATGGTTCAAGGCTCAGAACTGCAGCGTCACTTTGCTTTCCTTTTTCTTCCTCCCCTTCCCCCTTCCAAGAGAACATTTCCCAGACCCTCACACCAAAGGACACATTCCTTTCCAGAACAAGGTGAGGCAGTTTCCAATGGCAGCAGGGAGCTGGAAATCTTGTCTGGGCTGTGCCGTGGCAGCTGGCAGAGCCATGAGCAGCCCCAGGGACCCCTCGGTGCTGAGGCTGTCCCGGTGCCAAGGTCCTGCTTGTCCCCCTTACCAACCGTGCCAAAACACAAACAGGGCTGTGCCAGCAGCAGGAGGCTCCCCTTCCCAGCTCACAGCACAGAGGGTGGAGATGACCCCAGTGGTGAGGCTGGAAATGGATGCAGGAGCATCTGTCCAACACAAACACACACAGCAGTCACCTGTGTCAAGACAACACTGAGAAATTATTTCATTTTAGAATGAAAGCTCACTGCCTCTTCCATCCAGGGCAGGAGTCAGAACTCACAGAAAATGTAGGTTACAGGCAAGGATAATTGTTCTAAATCACCAGGAAATGCACATCCTTCGGGTAAGTGTGTGGCCCAGGGAAGCTGGCAATCCATCACGCTCCTTCTAGCTGTAAAGGCTTTGCCCATTTTTACTCGCGGTGTCGGTGACAGGTAATTTTGTGAGAGGTACCTGTGAAACCAATTAGGACCACACAGGGCATGGGGACAGAGTGAGTGACAGCGGTGCTGCTGACAGGCACTTTCTCTGGAAACAATGCCTGGTAACTACCTCTGGCACAAGGACACGGGGACGAAAGCACCATCATCTCCCTCTCTGGAAGCCGTGGAAGCCGGGCTGTCCCCGATCCTGTGCTCAGTGGAGCTCTGTGCTCAGATGGAGCGATGCCACACACACACCACTGCTGCTCTCAGCCTGTGGAGCTCCAGGGGCTTCGGAGAGCCCCTCTGACCAAAACCACATGGATTTCCACCTCTTCTGCTCTTGGTCTGCAGTAAGGCTGGTGGGCAAATTGTCCTTGGATGCAAACACAGACACCACTGGCTGCTGTAGCTGTGTTTTGGCATCTGCAGGCAGCACTGGGCAAGGGGACAATAGCAGCCATGGCTGGGAAGGGTGGCAGAGACACCTGAGGGGAGCCGGGGGCTGTGGCTAGTGGGCACCGAGGTGTCCCCACACCTGCACTGCCAGGCCTTTCCCTCCCATCCCTGCGCCACAGCTGGCACAGCCCCTGTGCTCCACAGATCCCTTTGCCAGCACCTCCCAAATTCCCTGCCAGCAATGCACAGGGAAGCAGGTGCTGCCAGGCGCCCCTTGCTCTGCTCCCGTGCCTTGTCCTCCCTCCCGCCCAGTGCCTGGTTTTCCAACGTAAGTTACTCCAGTGGGTATTGGAGCTGACTCCTGCCCCGCCTGGGGCGCTGCCCTGTGGAGCACCACATTCTCAGAGATGTTAGCCTGAGCTGTTCTCTGGATCAAGGACAATTCCTTCTGGAGACACCACGCTCCCAGGACCCCACCCCCCCAGAGAAGCCTTCCAAGTAAATTTGCTGCCCACTGAGAGTATTGGTGTCTTTAATCGGACACAAATCTTTCTCTGGGAAAAGCCATTTCACGGTTGAGGACATTTCACAACAAGATCTAAACAAGGAAATCATTTAATTGATGATACAAGCTGTATATCTAGCAAAGAACTGTGTCCCAGGAGATACCAATACTTTCTGTATCTGAACCAGTGACCTAATTTGCTGTGGGGTTAGAAGAAAGTTATGCCAAACCTCCATGGAAGCAGTGCCTCTGCTCAGCACTCAGAGCCGCAGCACAGCCTTGGAGGCTGCTGCTGGGAGCCCAAGGCTTCATAAGCTGTTCCCATAAATCCAGCCCCTCAACTCTGGCACTGCAAATAAAATAATGACAGTGAAAGTAAAATAAAAATTGCCCCATTACTTCATTTTTCTGTAGGGCAGGTAAACAAAGCTTTACAGTTTGTCAGAAGCATCATAAAGTCCTCTTCAACCCATCTGGGAGTGCCACTTGCTAAATCATCAGCTGAGATTGCTCTGCCAGCCTTCACTCAGCTACCTCACGCTGCTCTGCGTCCTGTGGCCAGAGCTGTGTGTCCAGCAGGGGCCAGGATCACACGCTCCAAGATTTACAGCCAGAGGTTGGGGCAGACGCTTTGATGTGCCCATTGGATGTGTGAGTGCACAGCTTCTTCCTCTCGTTATTGCACAAATAAGGGGGAGGAATCCTGCTTCTGCTCTGTGATGTTGAAAGGGGGTCGGTTGGTAATCTTTGGCACTTCCAATGCAATATTCCTGGTATTTCCTAACGATGAAATGAAGTCCAGCACAGTGAGCTCAGCATTACCTGCCCCAGTAGCCCTACGGCAGAGGTGCTCCTGCAAACGCTCGCCCCAGCTGCCTGAGCCCGTACACTGTCCTTAAAAGAAATTCCAAGTATTCCTGTGAGGACTTTCTGCTTTTTTCTTCTTTTTATACCATTGGCTATGAATCCCCCCCACCTACTGCTTTTGCACAGAACCTTGACATGCCCACAAGCACCAACAGGCTCAGCTCCCTGCATCCTCCGACTTCGTCTCTGGTTATGACTGAGCTCTGAGTTTTCTCTCCTGGAACAGTTTTCCTGTCAGTTCCCCTCCAGGAGGGGAGGCTGTGGGCGGCAGAGCAGGGGCGGTGTGTCCTGTGGGACGGGGCAGGAGGAGGATGGGGACCTGGGGACAGAGCTGAGCCGAGGGCGCTGCTGCAGGGCTGCTTCCTGCGGGTGGCTGATGTGGAGCAGATCTGTTGGCAGGCAGAGGAATGTTGTTGCCTCAGGTTGTCTCTTAACTACTTTCAATTCTTCATCTCCGCCTGGTCTCAGGCAATATTTGGAGGCTATTACAGCAAATCAAAGAGTAAAATCACCCTGCTCATCCTCCCTGCCCTTGGGTATGGCCAGACCAGAGCTGACCAAGCTCCTTCTCCAGAAGTGTCTGTGCTGCTCACCAGGAACTCATTTTCCACCATTTTCGGTGAGGCTCAGTCACTCACACCACAGCCCTTTTGGAGGTTCCTGCACCCACCCCACAGTGCAGTGCACAAGGCACTGGGGCTCTTCCCTCGCTCCATGAGCCAAGCCCCCACAGACCCCTGCACAGAGGATCCCCCAGCCATGAGCACCCTCCTTGGGCAGGGAAATAAAGATCTTGTCTTCAGGCTTCTGGGACGAGTTACAGAGATATTCTGACTTGCTGTACAGGATCAGTGGCTTTTTGTCCTCACCTTTTATTGATTGTAAGGATTCATATTAAATGTAATAGTGGCAATAATTCACCAATAACCTATTCATCTTATGTATAAAAATCTGCAAATAAAATGTAAATGCGTGGTTTTGCTATTATTATTTCCATGTGAAAGAATGCCTATGAAAATATTCTTTTCATAGATTACATAGATTATTCCACATTTTCTCTTCTTCTTAATATCTATGTCATGCAATAAGCCGTACAGGATTGTTTGCTCACTTACACATTTTTCCATCACTTTTTAAATCAGTGTTTCTTAGAAATGCTTTTTCATGCTTTATAACCTCATCCATTCAGCCTTATCTTTAAACAAAGTACAAGCCAGAGGTAAAACATACATGATCTTCACCTTTACAAGAAGATTAAACCCTGTGGCTATTTTTTAACCTTTTAGCTTTATACTGTGCTCTTTTTCACCATAAACACTTGCTCAAGCACTGTAGTAATGGGCCCATCTCTGGAGAGACAGGAGAAGGATTGCCCTGAGCTACACGTGGCCTTGCAGGAGGAGATGGGATTTTAAGCCCCAAGGCCTGAAGGCATTTTTACTCCATGTTACAGAGGGAGAGATCCAGTGCTCTGCCACGGCCTCTGACATTCAGAGCTATGCCGGGCACACAGCACAGTTACACACCGAAATGCACTTTATCAGCCAGTTTCCACAGTCTAATATTCTATCAACCCTCAAAGAACACCACTTAAATTGATTAACAGCCTCTTCCCCATCAAAGCAAGAGGGGAATAGGAGTAGGAATCAGTAAGAAGGGCAATGTGACACATTTCCAACGACTGGCTCTGGTGCTCACAGAGCATGAGCTCCCCAGAGGGTCATGCAGGAACCAGCCACCAATGCAGCACTGCAGGGGCTGTGGAGCAGGACAGCAGACGGAGGTGGATAGACAGACTGAACTGGACAGACTGAACTGAACAGACTGAACTGGACAGAGGGCCACCTCCCTGAGCTGTCAGCACCCGTGGGGATGCGTGTGGGACATGTCAGACCCTCAGGACAAGGTTGGGAGGGAGCCCTGGGTGACCCAGCACAGGTAACCCAGGTGGGGGCAGACCCCAGGAAGCCCCTGGGAATGGCTCGGCCGGCCATGCCACAGAGCAGGACAGCCAGCAGCAGGCACTGACACAGGGAGGTGGCACAGGGTGCGGATGGTCCCTTGTGACTTCTCAAACACACGCTGGGGGTCGTTCCCATAGGCCAGGGCATGGCTCAGCAGCCCTGCCTGGGAGGCCATCGGCTGCTGCCTGCTCCAAAGGCAGACACAGGTAGCCCTGTGTGCCTCGTGTCACTGCCTGCATTTCTGCATTGCCATTTGGATGTGCTCTAAGCCCAGTGACCGTGTCCCCTGCTCCTGAAGCAGGCTGTGTCTGGAGCACGTGCAGTGACACATCAGTGGCACCATCCCTCAGGGTGCCAGTGTGGGCTCCCTCCAGGTGACGACTCCATTCCTGCCTCAACATCCTCAGAGCAGATTCTGAGCTGCTTATGGAGGGGCTCAGGGGGTTCTGGGCAGGCTGATGTGAAATTCTTTCGCCACAAAAATTTTCTGAGCTGCTTCTCAGTTTCTTAAGTTCAGTAGGGAACAATAGTGTATTTGGCATTAATTTAAGAAGACCGAACAGGAGAGGCATGGCAGAGGTTCTGTTCCCACAGGATGTCCCTGCCCCACAGGCAGCAGCCCAGAGTGGTGAGGCCGATCTGCCGAGCGCCTCCATCACATCCAGCATCAACCATCGGCTTCCAAAGACAGCCACCACTGTCCTGGGGATTTGCCTCCTCAGGGCAATGGATTTCTACACCAGGGTGCTGCTGCACTGGAGCCCCTGGGCATGGGACTCGGTGTCCTGGCTGCACAGGCGATGGATTTTTCCATTCATTATGAGTCCATGTGATAATTGGGATCCCCGAGGCTGCAGTGTCAGTGTGAGAGGACTGTGCAACCTTCACGAGGCCGTGTCAGCCTGGTCAGCCACTGAGCCGGGAGCAGCTCTTGAGATTTCTTCCCTGTGTTGGTTGTATGGAGCTGCCCTGTGCAATCTGCCTGCCCCAAGGGCAGAGACCAGGGAGGGATCTGTTTGACATCCTGGGAAATCACAGAATCCAAGAATGGTTTGGGTTGGAAGGGACCTTCAAGACTACCTCATTCCACCCCTCTGCCATGGCAGGGACACCTCCCACTGTCCCAGGCTGCTCCAAGCCCCAATGTCCAGCCTGGCCTTGGGCACTGCCAGGGATCCAGGGGCAGCCACAGCTGCTCTGGGAATTCCAGCCCAGCCCCTCCCCACCCTCCCAGCCAGCAATTCCTTCCCAATATCCCATCCATCCCTGCCCTCTGGCAGTGGGAAGCCCTTCCCTGTGTCCTGTCCCTCCATCCCCTTGTCCCCAGTCCCTCTCCAGCTCTCCTGGAGCCCCTTTAGACCCTGCAAGGGGCTCTGAGCTCTCCCCAGAGACTTTCATTTGAAGTGCTTCGATATTCTGAACTCTTTATCACTGCTTCCCTGTTTGGTATTCATTTCAGAAATTGTCCTAATAATTGTGCAAGCAAATTATAAATATACTGAACATTTCAGTAGAAACATTAATGAGAGAGAATACCCTAATTTATTTTTTTATTTTTCACTAAATCATATTACCCTGAGCTAAATATGTGTAGAGGAAGCCTCAGCAAAAGAGTGAAAGGGTTTTACCCAGTGTTGACTCTAACTATTCTTCTGTTTTTACAGTTTGTAGTAAATACAAACAGCCTACTAATGATAAATAAAAATACCACCTGCAATGGAGTAAGTCTTGATTTTCCATATGAAGATCTTAAACATCACTTTATTCTCCTGTCTTCTGGGCACTTTTTCACTATTAGTTGCCTTTGAAATTAGAAAGAAAACTTGAAGAAAAAGGCATTTTAAACAGCAAATCCTCATTCTTACCTTTGCAATGAGGGGTGTGTGTACTTGGAGGCAGCGAGTATTGCTGTCACATTGCTTCTACAAATGGGAGGACTTACTTCCAGCAGGATCCTCGTGTAGGTTTGGTTGTTGCAGACAAATTGGCAGCAGGGACAGTGGCAATGAGCTCACACCAGCCGGACATTTCAGGGCTGGTGCAGGGAGGGAGGCAGGGACAGCCTGGGCAGGGTGATGGAAATAGCCATGGGTTGAAAGAGGGCAGGGATAGATGGGATATGGGGAAGGAATTCCTGGCTGGAAGGGTGGGGAGGCCCTGGCACAGGGTGCCCAGAGCAGCTGTGGCTGCCCCTGGATCCCTGGCAGTGCCCAAGGCCAGGTTGGACAGGGCTGGGAGCAGCCTGGGATGGTGGAAAGCGTCCCTGCCATGGCAGGGGGTGGAACATGGTGGGTTTTAAGGTGCTTTCCCAGCCAAAGCAGCTGTGATTCCATGGGCTGGGCCAGGAGAACAGGCAGGGCTCTCACACCAGGCAGGTTGGGCACACCTGAACAATAAATAACATTTCTGAGCAGTGTGAGGAGGAAGATGGCTGAGTTCAGGAGAGTGAAGTGCTGCAGGGGGGTTCAGAGAAACAAATGCATCATTCCTGCAATGGCCCAGCGTTAATAGGTTAATAATTAATTAATAGGCACTAAGAGGTTTCTGTTGCTGCTCTTTTGGATTTGCATTACTTTGGCATAACTGGTCACTACTAGCTGTGGGTCCACAGGGGTCCTGAGATTGCTTTTAGGGAGATGGAGAAGGGAGGAAGAACTCACACTGTTCTTTTAAGGCAGCAGAAGGCTCCAGGAGCCGCCTGGGCTCTGCAGAAGCTCGCAGTGTGCTGTACGGCTCGGATGCAATTAAGGCAGAAATCGGCACAGATCTCCCGGGCTTTCTCCCGCGCACCTTCCAGCAGCCACGTCCTGGGCACTCTCACTCCTGCTTTAAACACTGCTTTTCTCGTGGCTGGATGGAAGGCACTGCTGCTTTCCATGGCGTCTGAGTAAAACTTACCCTTCTCAGTCCCACTTCGGAATCAGCAGTGAAAAGAAAACCCGGACAGGGGTGATGAGTGTTCAGGTACTGGCACTGCCTTCCCCAGGAGCTTGTGCTTCACCCGGTCCTTCAAAGCAGGAGAGAACAGACTTTTTTTACAGCTAAAGTGGGCAATCGAGGTATTTGTGTTCTTCGACCTTGTGAATCGTTCAGCACAAAGGCTATTTACAGACACTTTTTTTATTTAAATCTCCTTTTTAAAGGGTTTCTTGAACACATGCTGAAGCGCTTCATTTGGGTTTCTCTTTCATCTTTTCTGCTCTCCACAATTTTCTCTAAATCCTCTGGGATTTAATTAGCAGCTGGGAAATTCCGGGAGCCTCCTGCCTCCCTTCGCTGCATCCAGAAGTGACCCGGTGCTGCGCAGCCTCCATCTCTCTTCGGAATAACTCCTGAAGCTCCGTAGGGCAGGCCAGGACTTCAAATGAATATTACAGCCAGATTTTACTAAACTTGTCAGGCTCAGGTGGAAATCCTACACACCAGGAACTGGCACCTACATCTGCTTAGTCAGATGGACCTGTAGTGACAGATTTGGAAGCAATATTTACCTGTACAGATATAAACACTGAAATAAATACTAATTTTTGTCTTTAGGTGAGAGTGCTTAGAGACATTCTTGTCAAAACATTTATTTCTTGAAGATATTTTCTGCTAATTCTTAGCAAGATTCAGGTAAAGCTAACACAACTGAAGTGTTTTTGCTATTTGATAAGTTTGTAATTAAAACCTGAACCTCCTCTGTTCCTTCACTGAATTGCCAAGGGAGCGACTTAGAGCATGAAACTGTCTCTGGTGTGTGTACAGGAGCAGAGCCGGATGCTTGAATGTAGCTGGACTGTCAAACTTCACATCAGCAACCACTAAAGGTCACTTGCACACCTGGAACCAGCAGCCAGCAGTGAGGCTGCCCTGCAAACTGCACAGCTGTGTACAGCTGTGGGGCCCAGGCTGCTGTGAGCACATCCACAAAGACACTCGCATCCACACTTCATTAAGCCATGAATATGATAGGTGGAAAAGACCTTCTTAATCTCCGTGGAACAAGCCTAATTAAGTTCAGTTTTCTATTAGATCACAGCGATAGCTACCCCAGAATTGGGAAAAGCAATTAACTCCCTCAAAGTTCAAATCTGGTCGAGTTCGATCGACAGAGGTAGCGTTAAGCAAATGTTAAGGCTGTGCAGTGGGTGAAGCAGCTGAGGTCAAACCCATCAATGTCCCAGCAGCACAACCCCGTCTGCTCCCCAGCCTGTGTTTCCCAGACAGATTTAAATATTTCACTGTTCCTCAGCTAAAGATATGGATCAGGTGTGCGATGCCTCATGGTGCTCCTCAAGTGTCAGGTGGTCTCTCTCTGGGAAACTCATGTCAGATTTGGCAAAAATACAGTAACGTCTCTCACAAAAATTATCATCAGGTTTTACAATCATTTTAGATGACATTTGTCTAAAACCAAGCAATGTTGCATCTAGCACGGAAGAAGATCTATAGATATACATAATGTAATGTTCAGAGGGTTTTGTAAGAGCCGACTCAAAATCTTGCTGTGGATGTCTGGCTCACGGTGAGAGGAAAGGAATCAGAATTGCAACACAGAACACACGAGATGGCCCAGATCATTATAGACTTGTCAGTCCAACATCAAGGAAATGGAACAGAGCAGGTGCTATGGAAGTTAATCAAGAGACAGCTACAAGAATAAGACACAGTCAGGGCTGGTTTGACAGAATAATTAACTTCTTTTTGGGCAGGATTCCAATTGTAAAAGTCTCACAGGGTGCTCAAGGAAACTTCAGCAGCACCCACCAGCTGGGCCAGCATCCCTAAGGGGTGCGGGAGGCTGGAGAAGCTCTGCAGGAGCAGGAATGCTGGGAGAGCCATAAAACAGTGTCAAAGGCACATCCTGCTAGAACTGCTGCTGGGAGAGAGAAGGGGAGATGGGACAGTCGGGGGACACCTCCCAAGGAAGGCAAAATGTGGGGAAAGGGGAATTTTCATAGAACCACAGAATCCCAGAGTGGTTTGGGTTGGAAGGGACCTTAAAGCTCATCTCTTTCCACCCCCTGCCCTAGGCAGGGACATATTCCACTGCCCCATCCAGCCTGTCCTTGAACACTTCCAGGGATGGGGAGTCTGCAGCTGCTGGTGTGGAGGGGCCCAGGGAGGTTGGCCTGGCCGTCAGTGGAAGCAGAGGCACTGCTGCCAAGGGGCTAGATAGGCTCCTGCTCTACAGGAGTCATTAAGGAACTGACAAACTTAACATGGGCCTGGCAATTTTGGAATCAGGGTAAGATTGATTTTGCTGCTGTTCAGCAGTCCTCTCAGCCAGGAGTGTGCTGAAGGACCTCTTGGGGCCTCTGGGAGGAAAGCATCACCGGTCCCTTCTGGCTCTGTAATGTGTAAATCCCTCAATCTGTGGATATAATGCCCTCAGTCACAGGCAGTGAATCTGAGCAGCTGCAAGCCAAGTAGAAACCGAATTGTTGTGCTTTAATTGAGAATGAGGAAAAGCATGGTTATTAGGAGATTTAATCCTGACTTTGAGAAGAGCAATAGGGAGTGTCAAGATAAGACAACTGCTCTTCCCAAAACAGAGCATTTGCAGGTGGCTACACACAGGGGATGAGGGACACACCACAAAGAGAACCACTAGCACCTTCCTGAATCAAATCCAGTTCCTGTCTGTGGGAAATGAGGAGGAGAGAATGTGGATTAATAAGAATGGTTTCTAATGAACCAAGGTGATCACACAGCTGCCTTTACATGAGGGAAGGGAGCAAAGGGACCAGCACAGGCTGAGCAACAGCTCATTTGGACTCTGCTCACTCTCTGCCTGCACCTGAAGGCTCCTGGGAATACCTGTTTGCTGAGGACAGCAGAAAAAATCCTGCCATTGGTACAGTCTCCAATAGCCCACTCTGCTTGAGGAGGTGGCTGGCAAGGGACCACCTCATCCCTGCCCAGAGTGGGGGCACCATCAGAGCCATCCCCAGAAGGCACACGAGGGGCTCCTGAGCTTCAGCTGTAAGTGACAAGCCAAAAGCTGCTATTTTAAAACAGAGGAGAGAGGAACAAGGGATTAGAGTTTCAAATGGTTGTGAGTCTCTAGGAAAAAAGTACCTAAGTTTTTTAATTCTTATTATTATTCTTAATAAAAAAATAAAATCAGACTGCAATATGCTCTTTACATTTTGTGCCAGTGGCAGATGTGTTAAGCATCCAGGGTGTTTCAGGCCCTTCCTGCCCATGAAGGGTTTGCCTGGACAAACCGTGATCCTACGGAGCTAAGAGGGATGCAGTGCATCCCATGGACTGGTGATCCCGGCTTGGGAGGAGAGAGCAGCAGCCAATAGTCCTTCACCTCTCACACACATCTGTACTTTCCTAGCGGACTTCCTGCTGCAAAGATCCTGGCACAGCTCCTGCTCCTCTGTACTCCTCAGCAAAGCTGACAGGGATCAGCTGAGGTCACAGGGAGGCGAGCACTGGCCCGAGGATGCCTGGTCCATCTGCTCCCCACCACAGCCGGATGAGCAGGGCATGGTCCCGGGCAGCCACAGCCCATCCCGGAGCCATCCTGCTGCCCACGGCCGGCAGATCCTTCTGCTCCCCATGGCCAGCAGATCCATTGCTCCCCAAGGCCAGCAGATCCTTCTGCTCCCCACAGCCAGCAGATCCATCTGCTCCCCATGGCCAGCAGATCCTTCTGCTCCCCACGGCCAGCAGATCCTTCTGCTCCCCACGGCCAGCAGATCCATTGCTCCCCGGGCAGCAGATCCATTGCTCCCCAAGGCCAGCAGATCCATTGCTCCCTGGGCAGCAGATCCATTGCTCCCCGGGCAGCAGATCCATTGCTCCCCGGGCAGCAGATCCATTGCTCCCCAGGCAGCAGATCCATTGCTCCCCGGCCAGCAGATCCATTGCTCCCCAGGCAGCAGATCCATCTGCTCCCCACGGCCAGCAGATCCATCTGCTCCCCACGGCCAGCAGATCCATTGCTCCCTGGGCAGCAGATCCACTGCTCCCCAGGCAGCAGATCCATCTGCTCCCCACGGCCAGCAGATCCATTGCTCCCTGGGCAGCAGATCCATTGCTCCCTGGGCAGCAGATCCATTGCTCCCTGGGCAGCAGCTGCCTGCCATGCCCCGGCCAGGACCCACAACACAGCCACGGGCACACACTGGGCACTCTGCCCACCCAGCTTCCTTGGGCTGCAAGGACACCATATGGATCCTGAGGAGGCAGGGTCTGCTTTCCAAAGTGTCCACTCACAGTTTCACACATCATCAGAGTTTGGTATTCTGCGATTATTCCACTGGGAAAAGCAGAATCCCTTCCTTTCAAAGTAAGTACTGGGGTTGGGTGTTGGATGTAGGAGGTCTTTTGGTGCTCTGAGAAGGGATGTTTTGGGAAGTGAAAATTCCTGGCAACAAAGTATTTTCCAAGAAAAAGTACTTTGTTTTCATGACATGCTTTTTTACATTCCATCCCCAAATAACTATTCCCTGCTCCAAAGCTCCACAGGGCAAGGCTGATGGTGAGGGCTCAGCTTGGCTCACGGCCCGGATTTGGACAGGAGCCTCCCATATCCCAGCCAAGCACAGCCCAGGGGATGCAGCTTCCCAGACTGCTGGCTGTTGAGTGGGCTTTTTCCAGCATAGAACTGAAAGCTCTGGATTTTGTTCTACAAGAAGGGAAAGCAAACACCTCCCATCCCTCCCCCCGGAAGAAAACAAGCAGTGCTGCAGTTTCCTTTCCAGCAGTGCTGAGCAGAAACTGAGTCAGGGGAAATCCTAGTGCAGCACGGGAAGCCTTGAGAGCAGAAAATCTCCTTTCCTTCCTCCCTCATCCCACAGCAGGAAATCTCCTCATCCTCACAGTGCTCCCTGATGCGGGTGTAGGATGGCAGGACCCTTACTGGCACAGCTTTATGGCTCTCTACAGGACATTGATCTCCCAATTCCCAGTGTTAAGGCAATCCTCTGGAATTACAGTGTGAGGTTGGAAGTTTTCTGCTTGGATCTTTTGCTTACTTAAGGGAAAACCCTTTCTGCAGGGAATGACCCGTTAGCCTCCTCTCCTGTAGCACAGAAGGATGAATGCTGGGTTCTTCCCTAGCCTTGTTACCAGCAAGGTCCTGAAAGGGGTTTGTGCCAGTATTTACCACACCAGAGCTCTGGACAAGGAACTCATCAGGCAACTGGGGGGCACTGGGGCAATGCTATGCCCAGTCCCCTCCTCCATGCCCACTCCCTCCCCTCCCCTTTCCAGGACACATAAGCTTATCTGCAGAGCAGCGTTTATTTCTGGCATGGTAATCAAGACACCTGTTAATCACGTCTAAGTACCACAATTAAGATCTGACCTGATAAACAACAGGTATGGCAGGAGTCCAGTTCTCAGGTTTGTTTATTCTGCTTGAGGTGTGCGTGTCTGCTTCACTTTTTGTTCATTTTCACAGAATCACAAAATCACAGAATATGCTGAGTTGGATGGGACCCACAGGGGTCATCCAGTCCACCCAAGGACAGTTTCTGCAGTAGTGTGTCACCACTCATCCCTCGGTGTCCCAGTGGAGCACAGCATCCCTGACAGGACTGGCCAGCTCGCTGCTGCTGGCAGAAAGTTAATTAATCCTGTTTCACAGAGCTGGGCCACTGGAGCCTCAGTGAAGCGGCTGCAGAATTGCTATAACCAGAGATTCTTCGTATTGCAGCCCTGGAGTAATGAAAATATAATTACTTCACTTGCAGCAAACCTGGGTCCCCAGTAGCCTACCTGGAAAGCCTTTCATTCCAGCTGTTTTCCTCAGGCAGCAGAGGCAGCACCTCAGACAGGATTCCCTGACAAGACTATGGGATATTAGGGATGGGGTGAGGTCAGTCAGGCTGGTCACCTCAGCCACAGCTGGTTTCACCACTTACCAAATTTCAAACAACCATTCCTCTGTGCTTGAGTAAGACTCTGACCTTGCAGCAAGGCTCCAAATCCATCCCACGGCCTGCGGGTGGGATCACCTCCTGCCTTCCCCCTTCCTGGCCCAGGAGCTGCACCTCCTTCTCTCCCAGAAGCCTCGGAAGGAATTGCCTCCGCCTTGTCTTGCGAAGGACAGACAGCACCAGCCCCAGCCAGGCCACGGTGGTGGTGCAGAGCAGGGCATGTCCATGCACCCCTGACAGACTCAGTGCTGTGGCTGCTCACAGCACACCCCGGGAAGGCAACGGACCCCAGGCTGCAGAACGAGCAGGTCCAGTGCTCAGACACCACTGCTTATTTGCACTTCCTTATAAACAGCTTTTTAGGGCATTCACAAGATAAAGAAAGCAAAACCCCACTTCCATCCAGTATTTAGTTTAGGTTGTGCTGCAGGAATGCCTTGGAACTGCCTGACACTGCTGCTCAGTGCCACGTGCTGGGGGCTGAGCTGTGCCAGCCCCTGCTGCCCTCTGGGTGCCACATCCTCTTACCCTTGAGGTACCCAGCAGGTAACTGTGCGGGTCCCAGGGTGCTGTGCCCTGCCTGGCTGTGTGCTGAGCTCTGCTTCACAGCACAGCCTTGATCTGCATCACCTCTTGCCTCCAGCGCTCTGCCCAGGCTCAGGGAGAGCCACCCTCACCAGCCACCTCCTGCAAGACCACCGCAGCCCACAGGGACCCCTCCCCACCATGCACATGCTCCTGCAGCCTCTCCTGCAAATCAACACAGCTGTGAGAGCAGGTCTGCAGACCTGGGCTCAGGCAGGCTGTCCAGGCGCACAGCAGGCCATGGATAACTCATTTATTACCACTTGCAGATACAGCTGAATCTTGCAAAGAGATTTCGATGATGTATGTGATAATCTAGGTGATATATGTGTAAATACAGGTGACACATGTGATTTAAAATATTGAAGAGCCCCGGGGTAACAGGAAAATAAAACACACAAAAAAAACCCACCAGCATGAGCAGAAACAAACTGAAAAATCTAAGGTAAACAAAGAGAAAAGGAACATTATCTTTTCAACCTTGTAAAACACAAAGCATTAGTAAATAGATGCTTAAGGCTATAAAACAGTAAAAAGATACAAAAAGCACAGAGACAATGTTTCTTTTACAACAAAATAATTAATATTATTGTTCTTCTGTTGGCCTCAGTTGAACTTGCAGAGATTCAGTCAAGTTCTCACATGCTACAGACAAACAGGACTGCACCACTCAGTACTGCTGTTGCTCCCTTTGTAGGCAATACATCAACTTCCTTGAATTTTATTCCCATGTAATGAGCTGAACTGTTATGACAGCAAAACATATGCCTCTTGCATCTAGACACTTTGAATACCACCTGTTTTGGGATCCTTCATCATTAAATGGGCTACAAAGAAAATAAAACAGAGCTTTCCCCAGACAAAATACCTCAGGAGGTGCCAACAGTTTGGAAGGTCAGAATAAGCTGCATGTTATAACTCTGATGCTCCATGAGATGAAAGGAGCAGTGAGGACCTGAGGGGACATCAGCGCAGGGAAAGGTCAGCAAGCAGCTGAAGATCACAGGAGGACACAATCACAGAGTGGTCTGGGTTGGGAGGAATCTTAGAGATCATCTGGTTCCAACCCTCTGCCATGGCAGGGACACCTCCCACTGTCCCAGGCTGCTCCAAGCCCCAGTGTCCAGCCTGGCCTTGGGCACTGCCAGGGATCCAGGGCAGCCACAGCTGCTCTGGGCACCCTGTGCCAGGGCCTGCCCACCCTCCCAGGGAAGAATTCCTTCCCAATATCCCATCCATCCCTGCCCTTTGGCAGTGGGTGATGCCATGCTGATATTTTGCCTTTTCTTTTATACCCCTTTTATACCTTTTACGACTTCTGTATCCTTGGTGCTTTTTCCCTCCATTCTTGGACTTGTTTGTCAGGCTGGGAGACAAAACATTTTAGAGGTTTCATAGTCAGGGATCAGAGTGCCCCAGAGCCCAAGGTCCTCTCCAGAACACATTTTGTAAACTAAGACAGAACCATCCAGGGGAAGGTTCCCTGGGGAGGGGGGCTCATTCCAGCCTCTCATTGGGGAATTTATGATCAAGATGCTAATTAGTAACACCTATAATGTTAGACCAGCTCTATTGTGGGTGAGCACTGCGGTGTGCATTGGGGTGCATTGCACCTGGACGTGGTGCACCCAAGGAGCCTTAAAATAAATACCAAGGTAAAATCCCTTTTTCCCTTCTAACCGTGTTTGCCTCTTGATTTTAAGACCAGGAAAAGGCATCCTAGGAAGCCATTAAGATCTCAAGACAGCTTCTCAGCCAGTTTCCAGAAAAGCCATGAGAACGGCTGCCTCCATCTCCTGTGTCCTCTCTGGCCCCAGCAGTGCTGGGTCCTGCACAGCTCGAGGGAGGGCTGCCAGGTGTCTGGGCACATCACTGCCACGGGTCCCCTCCTGCACCCCTGGATTGCTGAGGGTGAGCTGGAGAGCTGGGGTTACCCCTGCTCTCCCACACCTACAGGCACTCTTCTGGGATGGGCAGAAGGTGACAGCCACAGTCTTTGCCTTTTCACAAGCCTCCCCTGCCCTCAGGAGCCCTGGTGCACAGCCATTTGCTGTCCCAGAGGTAACCCCAGGGATCTCCAGTGGAGCAGCATCATCACAGCTCTCACAATAATGAGAAACACAAGGGATAAGAAAGTACCAGATTAGGTGACCCCAGGTGTGGCTTTTCACTTGGTCACATAAGGCTGAGGCTTTATGAAAGGAACTTGGAGGTTGTCTTTCTCTTCACAGGTGCCCAAACACTGGCTTTATCACACTTATTTTATTGAATTTCAGTCATCTTGCAAGTCATGTGAGTTTCCTGATCCTTTTCTGAAGAGCTGCTACTGAGCCAGTCATTCACCAGCCTTACCTTTCAGGTGATTCTATTCTATTCTATTCTATTCTATTCTATTCTATTCTATTCTATTCTATTCTATTCTATTCTATTCTATTCTATTCTATTCTTCCACAAAATCAGTAACTTTCCATTTGTCCCCACTCTTTCTTACCTTTTTTTCAGTTCATATCCTTGAAAACAGGACAGAAAATTTCCTCCAGCGCCTCCTACACCAAAGCAGAGCACATGGCTGAGGCAGGACACACTGTTTCTCTAAATGGGTTAAAAATACCAGATGATTAAGAATTCACTACAAGAGAGCTGGAGAGGGACTTTGGACAAGAGCCTGGAGTGACAAGACAAGGGAGAATGGCTTCCCACTTACAGAGGGAAGGGCTAGATGGGATGTTGGGAAGAAATTCTTCCCTGTGAGGGAGGTGAGGCCCTGCACAGGTTGCCCAGAGTGGTCAGGGTGCAGCTGGTCAAAGAACCTTTCTTTTTGCAAGGGTCACAGAGTGACAGAAGTTTTGTTCAATTCAGTGCACAAAGATTAAGATTTCAGCCAGCAGAAAGTGAGGGAAGTGAGATATTAGCCAAATTTGTGCAGTGATTAGCGGTTACAGGTGCCACAGGTGTTGCTTCCTGTACTCACTACGCCCCATTTCCTCTGAGCCTTTCCTGCCGTGCAGCATTGATTTCTCCTGGTGCAGCATCGTGAGCAGTTCCAATGGATCTCTGCTAGAGCTGCTTCCTTCCTCCTGAATTCCACTGCAGCAGAGGTTTCACGCTGCTTTTGCACAGTGTATCATGGCAGCGAGGAGTTTATTATCCATTCAGTTATTTCAGCTGTCCTCAGAAATCACTGTAACCACTCCACTGCTGACAGAGGGCAGCTCTGACGCTCGCCTGGACCAGTTAAGTGAGTCAGTAGAATAGTTATTCCAGTGCTGAATATTTGATATCACTCCAGGACCCTGGTTTCCTGTTGATTTTTGCTGCAAGGACATGAAGATATCTCAGAGTGGCTGATGGAGACACTCGATCACAACACACCCTCAGCCCCAGGGCTGGGACACGTGGGCTGGCAGCCCCATGGCACACGCCAGCTCCGTGGGCAAGTCAGGGGCTGCCGGGCATCCTTCCAGAGGCCCTGCTGACATCTCTTCAGACTTCCTCTCATGACTCTCCCCAGCTGACCTTCAGCAGCAGTCGGGGTAATATAAATGTCCTGCTGTGACATTTTCTTGCAGATTTTTGTTGCTGTGTTTTCAGAGCACCATCCTGGTTGACACTCTCTGCCAAAGTGAGGTGGATACTCTACCACTGTTCTCTTTATGCTGATATTTGAGGCAAACCCCACATCAGAATCATCACCAAAACCATCACGCAGCTGCTGCATCACCCACATTTGCCACATTTCTAGAGCGTGACAATGGCTGCAGAGTGTCAGTGCCTGAGAAATCTTTTCCCTGTGCCAGCAGGAATAAACAGCTCTCTGCTTTGGCCACAAAGCTGGAATATATTGAGAGGAATAACAGTGTGTCTGTTGTCTCACCCCCCGGCACTGGTTCATCTCTCCAAATGGGAGTTACCATCTCTAATCAGACCACACGCCCAACCCCAAAGCATTTTACAAACAAGTTGTTCCAGCTGGGATCAGGAGCCCAGAGGGTCATTTGGCACTCTGCTTCCAGGGCCAGGAGGAATTTGGGCACTGCCTTGTGCAAAGCTCAAACTGTTTCTCCCCTCAATACTGCAGCACAGGGTGACCCAGCTCACAGAACCACGGAATGGTTCAGGTTGGAAAGGCCCTCTGAGATCATCCAGTCCAACTTCACCCAGCAGGGATGAGAAATGCCCAGGACTGTCTGGACCTAGACAAAGGGAAGCTAAGAAGCATTTTCAAAGATACTCCAATGGGAAAGCCCAGGCTGTCCTCAGGCCCAAACTCACCTGCCTCCCCAAACCAGGTGCCTGCCAAGCTCATGCCTGATGACCTGTCTGAGACTGAAAACTCAGCAGCAAGGTCTGCCCTTCACCTTTGCCCAGGCACCTCAGCAATCCAGAGGACCCAGGAGCACCACACTGCTGAGAAGCTGGGGAGTTTAGCTGACAACAGAAGATACACCTGCATGATGCTGGATCTGTTCTGCCCATGGCTGCCAGTACTTGCTGGTGCCACTGGCCCCATCAGGGTGACAATGACAGATACAGATAATTCCCAAGTGCAGCCGATGTCTGAGATTGAGCAGTTTTTATACCAGGCTTCCCTTCCCAAACCTGAACAGAGACTGGTTTAAAAAGGAGCAATGCAGTTAGAGCTGCCCAGCCTATTGCAGGCTGCCTGTGCTCTACACTGGTACTCAGCCCCAGAGCTTCTGGCAGGCTGAAGGCAGGTGCTGAGATGGCCACGTCAGGATAGGAGGCAGCAGTTTGAGAGGTGCCTCTTCACTGAAGGCAGGCATTATGGTTATTTACATATTCAGAGAGATATTTTTCCAATTTTGTTTTCAAGGTTTCACATGCAGAAATCCTGTGCAAAGACCACATCAACCAAAGGCAGGAGCCAGAGCCAGTTACTGAGGTCCCACCTTTTGTGATGTCTGTGTGGATCCTCAGCTCACTGCAGGGGAAGCAAACAGTGGGGCCCAGCTGTGCAAACCAAAGGATCTTCAGGGAAATGTCAGCCTTCCCATCCATTTCAGTCCCTTTCTTTCACCAGACCTGTGATTACCTTGGCTCTAGGATATCTCCTCCTGCCCTGCCACCTTCCCATATGGAGCTGGTGCCCAGGGAGCCCACAGCAGCGAGCTTTATGCTTCCCAGGCACTGAGCCCCCAGGCTGGCTGCCCTGGACATGTGAGTCAGGCTGGAAGCAGGCTCTGTGCATCCCTTGCCGTGGAGTGGAATGACAGCTGAGGAGGAGCTGAGGGATCCTGTGCCATGCTGGCTTGGTGGAGGTGGCAGCAGATGCTTCACAGCCCAAAGACTCACAGACAGGGAGCACCCGAGGGGGAGCTCAGTATTTGGGATGTCTGCAGCTTGCAAGGATGGAAACCAAGATAAACACCTGATCCATGCTGGTGTACGTGCATCAAGTTACCAAGGATGCCATGATTTATTCCATCTGCTCTTGCTTCCTGTAGGTTGGTTGGTTGGTTGACATTAACAGGATCACCTGAAGACTGAAAGGAAATCTGAAAATCCATTAAAAAGCCCTTCAAGGCAGTGTGAAATGCTTCAGCAACTCTGCCTCAAGTTTCCACCACAAACTGGTGAGCAGGCAGGCAAGGCACAGAGTTGTCACGCACTGATATCTACACATTAAATTATTCATCTTAATTGGTATCTAAAGCTCTGCAATATTTGTTAATTTTATAAGATTATTCTTTTTTTTCCTTCGTGGAAGCAAACAGCATTGAAATATTAGAAAAGGAAATAAGCAAAAAGATATGTTATGCTTCTTGTTGTAAGAATATTCACTGGAGACACACAAAGTTTTAATGTTAATGTCTCTGCATCACTACTCCCTGCATGCTAAAATAGGTTTGGAAATGCTTGAAAGGTTAAAGCTTTCACAAATGATGAAACCAGACCATTTTGGAGCCATAAATCCTGCTCATCTGGGAGAGTTGTTCTTGTGTAAAACCTCATGTTTTCTTGAGAGACTGAGCTGAATATTTATGCTTAGCACATCAAACACAAGGAAGGCACAGAGGTTCCCTTTTCTGCAGTGGGTATTTAAGAGTTTACTGTTGATAATTAAATCTAGAAATTATAATTAGTCACTTATCCAAACTGGAGTGCCCGGTTTTTCCTCATTTACCTTTCCAGCATAGCACTGGTGTTGGCTCACTGGCTGTTCTGGAGCAACAAATTATTATTTATGATTTCATCATGCCCTGGTGGCTCCAGAGGGCCTTTCCTGGTGCAGAAGCTGCCTCAGGCAGGTGCACTGCCCAGGCCGGGGGCTGATGAGCCAAAGCAGGAGACCAAGAGCGGCCGTGCTGGGCAGAGCTGCCGGGCACTGGGCAGGGGTCAGGGCTGGCCACCCCTCAGGGCAGCACAGCCATGTGCTGGCTGTGTCTGCTCACAGGTGAGGCACCTGCACTCACAGCAGGACTCGCCCCACACAATGACCTGCTCCTGGGGAAAGCCAGGCCCAGGAAGGTGAGCACGGGTGGGGCTCTGAGCCAGCAAGCGAAAGGGGCACCAGAATCCTGAGAAGCGAGTGAGGAAGTGTTTGGGATGGCCTCGGTGCCAGGCGCGGTGGGAAACAGCTCTGTGTGTTTGAGGAGTGCCTGGTGGCTCTGGGCACTGCTGCAGCACAGCCAGTGGTGGTCAGCGAGTGGGGATGGTGGCATTTGGCACAAAAACACCTTCTGGGGCAGCCTGCCAGGGGTTCCTGCTCAGGGGCCACAGCAGAGCCCCAGCACTGCACACGCAGCTCACCAGGCCTTGGGCAGCTGCTGCAGCTCCTGCCTGGCCTCTCCTCACTCACCAACCCGAGTCAGGTCAAAAGCCAGCCCAGCAAACAAGGAATCAAATGTCTTAGGAGGATCTGGTTCTCAGCTCGGGCTGAACCACCTGGCAAAGGGAGAAAGGAGCACATGGAGCTCCAAACCCCTTCTGGCACCGAGTGTTGGCAGAGTGCAGGGAGGAGACCTGGCAAGTGACCAAACCTGATCCCCAGCACATCTCTGCAGCCTCAGCTGCACTCGTCCCTCTCCCAGCACCTCGAGCCATGCTCTGCAGCCCCGGAGAAACATCCATGCTGCCTTTTACTGCAGTGCAGAGCAGCCGTGGCAATATCCCACAGTACTCTCCAGGGACCCCTCTGCCCCTGTCTGCAATGCAATCCCACCTGCCCTGTAATTCACAAGTCCTGGTTTTTGTTTTCCAGGTTATACCAACCTCAATGCTCACAAAAGCAATTCTGTAGCAACCTGCTCTTGCCAAAATACATTTTGTGGGGTTTTCATGTCTTCTTAAATAAATAGCTTCCCCATGCAGTGAAATAGAATCCAGAGAGAGAAAAAAGAAGAAGAAAACAAATAAACAAAAAAATCCCATTTTCTCCACAAACACCTCCACCAACCACCAACTATTTGTGGCACTTCTGACTCTGATAAGCCAGAGGAGGATGTATGGATTTATTGATTTGGTTGTTGCAGGGGGATTTGTAAACATCTTCTTGGCTCAAAGCAGGTTTTCAATGTCTCCCTGGGTCTTACTGTTGCTTTCCAAAACAGAAGCAAAATAACCAAAGCCTTAGTTTGGAATGTTTAACCTGTCATGTACCACCCTGTCCCTCTGCCACCTGGGGTGTTCTGACTCACACAGTTTGGGAGAACATGACAGCACAGTTGCCCCTGTTTGGTTCTTCATGTCCTGCCTCTCATTCATCCAAACAGAACATGAGCAGAATATATCCATGGAAAAGCACCTGTACACCAAAATCATCTCACCCTACACCCAAACGCCTCCTGTCAAAACTGCATTCAACCACCAAATTCTGCTACTGGCTCATCCTGAGCAACTTGTCTTCATTTGAAACACACAATATTCTGGAGCCATGTCTCACTCCTGCACTGTAAACCTGAGTGGACAACTTTCAAGTCAAGAGAAATCCAGTGTTGTCACACCAAGATGTAGAATGGAGCCTCACACAACAGCTCTGAACAAGCTCAATTCCTTCTCCCAGCAGAAGATGAGTGGAGAAACATTTTCTCTGGAGGAAGGTGAAGGTTTAGTTGTGTGTGGGAAACCCAAACACCTCATCTGCGATGGGATCCCTGCTCAGCCGGAGCTGTCAGACTGCTTCCACCTCCCTTCCAAGATGAGCATCCCAACATCACTAAAAATAGAGACTAGTGGTTAGGTTTTATGCAAATGACAGCTGGAATAAGACATGGTTTAAACATAGAACTTTAGATCTCCCAAAGGAGAGGAAATGGATTGAGAGGAGCCTGTTTCCCCCAGTTAGGGCACCCCTGCAAAGCTGGGCCTTATCCCACGTGTTACTTAATTTTATGGCCTTTGTCTTCAGATCTCACCCAACCAAAGCAGAGTCTGTCTCCTTCCAGCACCCCACAGGAGCCACCACATGCTGCATTCTTGCTTTTGTGTGCATTAGTAGGAGTTAAACAATTATCGCTTAAGTCATTACGATTTTATACCAAAAACTCTGAGATGAGATGCTGCTTTACTGGAGCCATTTGTGTATCATGAAATGGGAGAAGCAGGCTCAGCCACCACACCAGCAGTAGCTGCAGGTCCCAGCCCCCACTGAGCCAGTTCGATATTCCTGTCATGCCGTGATTTCCCCAGGGAATCACCCGGTTCTTGCAGTTCCATGAGGCAGTGCAGGGCTTGAGCCCAGCCCTGGCCAGGAGCAGCATGGGGCTGGTGTGGAGTGAGGTGGAGCCCCAGCTCTGCACGTGGATACCCCTGACTGCCCCTGCTCCCTCCAGCCCCTGCAGTAGCCATGAGCACTGTGGGTCAGGCCTTGGTGACCACCTGGCCACTCACAGCAGAGCTGGGATGTGGGGAGACCCTCGCTGCCTGCCCTGGGGGGACCTCTGCCCCCACAAACAGCCGTGAAAAACCAACCAAAGGAAAGGAAAAAAAATCAAGAAAATAACAAATTGCTCAAAGTCTGCATGGGAGCACAGGAGAAACCAGTCCAGCTGTGACCTAAGGTCAGGGATGCTGAAGTGCGCCCATCAACACAGAGATGTGACCTTGGCCTATTCCCTACTCTGTACCAGAACACCAGAAATTTTCCTTTGTGTAACAAGCTCTGCCCACCCTTTTGCGTCTCATTGCTCAGCTCCATCTCCTGAGCTGTGGCCAGCCTGGAGCCAGCTCAGCCTTTCCTCCAAGCCCAGAAAACCATTGCGAGCACCAGCCATTTTTTCCCTCTCTGTCCTCCTGCAGGGGATGCTAAGTGGATAAAGACCTGTCTGCTTTTGACCTTGCCAGCTGTGCAGGGGCATGTGGAGTCCTTCTCTCCAGATTTTGAGTCTTTCTTCTCTCACCCCAGCGAGGTAAGGTTTCACTGAGTTCAACTCATGGACAGAGCCAGGTCCCACGAGCTTGTGATGAGGATGTGCTGATGTAATGTCAGGGGGTAGAAATGACGGCTGCAGGGGAGCTGTTTTGATGGGGAGGAAGGCAGCAGCAGAGCTGGTATGAATCACTGCCAATTGCTAGGATATCTAAAATTACACAAAACATCTACACATAGTCTGGAGAATCACAAGCTGAGTACCAGGCAGTTTCCTCCCTGCTGCCAGCAAGTTACAGATGAGCTGATTTGGTTTTATCCTTTCCAAGCAAAATATATTATGATTGCTCTGCCTGGGTTGTCACAGCAAAAGTCTCTCCAGGCTGTGACCACCAGCCTGGGGGCAGGAGACAGAGGTGGCTGTCACAGGGCTCTTCCTCTGCATTCACTCCGTGTCTTTGGGCCACCCTCATCATTCTCCCTGCTGTGATAAAAATGTCTGTTCTGAGCATTCAGGTGCCTTTTGGAACATGTGCTCCTGGGGTCTAATACGGACTCTATTCCCTGATCTGGTGAACCCATGAACTGCCCTCACTGGTAAAAAGCACTGTCATACCTGACCAGAAATGCAGATTTTTCATGTTGCCATTCACAGCTCTTCCCTGGGCAGGGCTGAACCCATTTGCCAAGGAATTTCAGGTTAGGGTCATAACAATTTGCCCCACCCTCAGAAACAATTCTGCAGTAACGAAAAAGAAAAACTTTTCCTGGTGTATATTCAGGTTAGTCGAAAATGTCAATCCCTTCCCACAAACTTGGGTAAGGAAGGTGAGTGCCCTAACTGTGCTGCTGAACAGAGAGGTCACCTCTGCCCCTGGCTCAGAGCGGGGCCCAGGACCTTTGCTGGTGTCCATGTCCCTGACAAGCGCTTTAAGCCCCCGGAGGCCGAGGCGGCAGCAGGCCCGGAGCTGGTGCTGGGCAGCGCAGCCCCAGCTCTTCTCTCCCATGGAGAGCGACCACCAGAGCAGCAGCACCAGTCCTTGCTCTGCAAAGGCTCCCCAGGCACTCCCGCGGTTAGAGGCTGGTGATGTTACCGAGTTCACACCTCTCCCAGGGCAGACACACATTCAGCCATTGCCCCTTCATCCCTGGATGGGCACCTGGCTCCCCTTCTCATCCAGATCTGGCTGCAACTTGCCTCTCCAGCAGCTCTTCAGGAGCCAGTGCAGCACTGAGCCCGAGCTCTCTGCTCTCCCCTGCTTTGCTGAGACATGGAGGGCAGCACCTGTCCCTGACAGGGACCCCACAAGGCACGGCCCCCCAAAGAGCCCGGCACGCTGATGGGGCGGATGATGTTGCCCTGTGTGGATGGCGGTAAAAGGACCAGCACTGCAGGGACAGGACACATCACCCTCACCTCCAGCAGCTCTCCCTCAGGGCACAGAGGTGGCAGAGTTGGCTGCTGCCATTCCTTGGAGGCCCCTGCCAGCCCCACTGCCCAGGGCTCTGGCAGCACAGGACACCTCGGAGCTGTCTGTGAGCAGCAGGATGTGCTCAGGCCCAACGACCCCACTGCCCAAATGTGAACCTGGAGCTGGTGACTGAGCAGACAGCACTGGGTTTGTCAGTCCCACCAGCAGCACGGACCAAACACCTGCCTGAGGTACCCCCATGGTGATCAACAGGGCACAGGGGATGATGGAGAATTAACCTCCAGGAAGGTGCTCTGTGTGTGCTTTGCATAACAGACTTAAACCCACCCACAGTATTAGTCTCTAGTAAGACCTACCCTGACAGCAATACTCCAAAGTCTATTTAAATAGGCCTATGGATCTTGGAATATGTAAAGGAACAGAAAAAATGCAGGCTGTGACTCTCACGGCTTCACAGTCACACACAGACATCTGTGTTGGAGCCAGCTGGGTTTTACCACCCTATCTGCACAGGGTTACTTCTGTGGTTAAAACTTTACAAATCAACATGTTTTTACTTTGGAAAAGCCCTCCAAGACCATCAAGTCAAACCTGTGCCTGATTCCCACCTTGTCCCCAGCCCAGAGCACTGAGTGCCACGTCCAGTCCTTCCTTGGACACCCCCAGGGATAGGAACTCCACCACCTCCCTGGGCAGCCCCTTCAAATGCCTGGAAACCCTTTCCATGAAGAAATTTTTCCTTAATTTTCTTCCTGGTGAAAGAAATGAGGAGTCTTCATTAATTTAAAAGCAAATTATTAGATTTTCTGGCATTCGCAAATGTTTTCACCACTTTACTGGAAACATTTGAAGAATGAGTTTACAAAAAGAATTTGTAGAAACCACACAGCAGCCTGCAAAACAGCAAGTGGAAGCAGAATATTCCAGGAGCTGGAGGCACCCTCATGACATCCCTGCCCATATCCTTGGGTATTTGAGGGGAAAAGATCTCTTCTAGTCCTTGTACTATAGATTCAAAAACATAAAAGTCACTGAAAAGATTATATGAAGGAAAAAAGAACCTGTTTAATAAAATTGCACCTCTTTGCCAAGGTGAAAGAACACCATTATTTAACATGCAAAATCAATTACACCATGGAAATAGCAAAGCTTCTGACTGCAGTGTTGTTAAAAAGTGTTTTCACATACCATGTGAAGTAGCTGCAAAAGCAGATTGTGAGTTTTTAGAAACATGATTCTTAGCAGATGAAATCTCAGCCAGTAGTAGGCAAGAGCCAAGAAGTAGGAGCATTATCACCATCAACCCTAATTTAGGAAAACATTCTTGAAAAAATTGCTCCAGCCAAATGTGTATAACATTTGGCTCTGACTGAAATCTCACCTAAACCAATATGTCACAGGCAAGGCACGGTGGAACTGGAGATCTTTGGTCTTAAAACTAGTGAGCTGGAGTTTCTCTCAGGCTGGCAGCCACCCTCAGTGGCTCTAAGGGGATGATGGTGTGAGGTGAGGGATCCGTGGGCCATTCGGGGCTCAGTTCTCTCTCCAGAGCTCTCGGTCAGGCTGGGGGGTCTGGACCTGGTGTGTCCCTCCAGCCTAAGAAGGGTTCTGCTCCCAAAAGCTCCTGCACTGTCCTCCAGCCCAGTTCTGTGTGTCCTGCACCCTAAGAAGTGGCTGCCTTAGCTTAGGCTCTCACTTGGCTCATTCTGGCTTCCAGCTCAAGCTCCAGCTTTGAAAACTTCCAGCAGCTTTCATAGCTACAGGACAAATTTAGATTTTTTTTTTATGCTTTGCCACATTGCAGAGCAATTAAACATTAAACATCAGCAATATGGCAAAGACAAATCTACAGCTTCTGTCTTGGGGACAGACAGCAGTTCCCCACCATTCCAAGGTGTTTTGCCATACATGGCTCCTTCCCAGGAAAACAGATCTCTGCCTCAGGGTCACAGTGAGCAGGTCTGTGGGTTTCTCTCGGGATAATCCCATCAGTGCACTCAGGCTGCTGGGTATTCCCCTCATCTCAGCACTGGGATTTGGAAGCAAGTGGGCCTGATGAAAAATACATGGAGTTTCCCATTCCCTGCAGCAGCCTCTGTGCCCACAGGGCTGCTCTGGTCTGCTCACAGCAAGGGAAGCACAGCGTGGTTGTTCTACGGCCAGAGCCCACCCATGGGCAGGGAGAGGGGTCAGGTAGGACAAGGCTGACAGGAGGGCAGGGTTGGATGGGATATTGGGAAGGAATTCCTGGCTGGGAGGGTGGGGAGGCCCTGGCACAGGGTGCCCAGAGAAGCTGTGGCTGCCCCTGGATCCCTGGAAGTGTTGGAGCAACCTGGTCTAGTGGAAGGTGTCCCTGCACATGGCAGAGGGGTAGAATGAGAGGAGCTTTAAGGTCCCTTCCAACCCAACCATTCAATCATTCTGTGTTGTACCTGGCTGTGGCAGCTTCTGCAGAAACCTCTCTGCTCCTGTGGCTGCTGAAAGCTTCCCTTGTGCGATGTGCAGAGAAGCACAGGACGAGCCCCACACAGGATGAGCCCCACACTGGACGAGCCCCACACTGGACAAGCCCCAGCCCATGCTACTGGGAGAAGTGGAGCCTGGGCAGCCCAGCTCTGCCTCTGCAGCACCACACAGCTCCTGCACAGCTCCTGGAAAAGTCCAAATGTCCACTCCAAGTGGTCCTGTTTGAAGGTGGTGAGCTGCAGCAGCACCTGCACACCAGCCCAAGCCTTTGGGCACAATGGTGCATTTCCCAGCCAGGGTATCCCAGCCCTCTCCACTCGTTGCCTCCCACACTCTCTTCACTTCCCACAGCTGCTGCTGTTCCTCCATCTGACTTTCAGAAGGCAGCACTGCCCCAAGGATAGACACAAGGATTAACATTTTGTAGCAGGTTCAGTTTGGTAACCGGGCAGAAACACCAGAAACACATGTCCGTGTGGTCAAGGCCAAAATTATACAAGGCAATAAAAGCATTTTATGGCACAAAACTGTGACAATTCATAATAATAATTATGCATGAGAATCACACACATATGGGGATCAGAGAACTTCAAAACTTCACCTCCACCAAAACCATGCGTTAGTTAAGTCAGTCTTTCATGTTTGGTTCTGCCTACCATTTTTGAGAAAAGTTGATTTAAAAATACATCATATCCATGCACCTCAAAAGAACTTAAAAATCAGGGCAGGAAGCAGGTTCTAAAGTGTTAATACATAGGGAGCTCTTTGTGACATATAATTATCAATTTGTGCAGTGACTGCATAATTAATATGTGGTCTCATCTCATTCTCTTTTAAATGTATTCCCACACTGCCTAGAAGTTGTTGGCTAATGAATTAAACAGTTTGATGTTGATGAATCACAATTTTGCCTATCAATATTAAAATATTGCCAGAGGTATGTTTTCAGTTTGGGTCATGAAAGTTTAAATTGTAATACTGTCAGAAATGCAGCATCCTGTGTTCCCAAGCTTTGCTGCAAAATCAGAAGAGTCCAAGTTTTGTTTTCAGATTTTGGGGTTTTGAACTATTTTTATTTGCTTTCTTCCATTGACGAAATGACAGGAACATAAGGTATCTTGCAAAACTTCAGACTTATCAATAATAGCATCTAAAACAGAGAAATCCAGTTACTCGGGAAACCTCAACTCAAAACTAGTTTGTTCCTTGGACTATGATTAATGTGGTAAGTGAGACCAGATGGTGAACACTTCGAGAAGCCTCTGCGCTCCAAAGAAGTGTTAATTACCTCCAGAGCTGCAGCAAAAGGAAAATGGGGAAGAACAGATCCCAGCCCAGCATCAAAGGGACAAGGAGCAGAGGGTTCCTTGGCAAGGGACACAGAGGGCAGGGTTAGATGGGATGTTGGGAAGGAATTGTTCCCTGGAAGGGTGGGCAGGCCCTGGCACAGGGTGCCCAGAGCAGCTGTGGCTGCCCCTGGATCCCTGGCAGTGCCAAGGCCAGGCTGGACAGGGCTTGGAGCAGCCTGGGACAGTGGGAGGGGGTGGAACAGGAGGGTGTGTAAGGTCACTTTCTAACCAAACCACGATTCTACGAGAAGCACCCCCACCCCAACATGAGGGAGCAGAGCCCTGCACATCTCCCAGCCACAGTCACCTGCAGGGGCAGGATCCACAGCACACCCCTGCCCTGCACATCCCTGTGCTGCCCTGCCATGTGCTGGCCCTGGCTGCCACAGCACCAGCTCTGTCTTTTCTTTATTGCCTAATAGAGACATTTCATGCACACTCACAAGTCACACAAGCTCACACAGAGCTTCTGAGGCTCTGTGAATGGTGAAATGCCCAAGTAAAATCAACACGAGGCACAGGGCTGTGGTCAGAGCCCTTGGGAGGGAGGGAGGGAGGGAGGGACAGTAGGCTCAGTCAGCAGCTGGGGAGGAGCAGGGCTGCACTGCAGAGCTCTGGGATAACAAATCTGGGATTGCAGCTGGCTGGCCTCAGACCAAGAGCCACATTCAGGGTAGGGGAAAAGGCAGAAAATCCATGGAGGCCAGGGAAACTTGCTCCCTAGAGATCTCAGCAGGGCCCAGGCTGCATGGAAGATGAAGGAGTGGGAGTAGCTAATGGTACCTGGGATGAGAAAAAGATGATGTGGGTGAGGTGAGATTCCCTCCTGATTCCGTGGCCACTGAGGGCACAGACCTGGCTGAGGATCGATATTCCACAAGATCAGGCCTCCCAAAAGTTATGTGGATCAGTGCCTCATTTCATGGAATAAAGAAGAAAAAAACCAAAAACCCAGTCAAAAATTTAAAAGGACAAGACAAAGGACATTGAGAGCATCATCACTGCCTCTCTGAGCAGCACTGATGTTGTGTCAGATGGAAACTCCTCAGAGGTACAAAAGGAACAGCCCAAAAGAGAGCCCAAGGTAAAGTAGATTTCAATTCCAGAGCAATGAGATTTTGCTGTTTCACTATGGATTTCCTGTAGGGATAAAAATATGAAACACAACTGCCTCGTGAGTTACCACAAATAAACCACGGGCAATGCACATGAGCTCCGACGACTCAGCCGCCCTTGGCACCCGTGAGCTCTGGCTGCCACGACACCCCACAGCGGCGGCTGCCACACCACGGGCAGCCCGAGGGGATGTGCAGGGCCAGGTCAGGTACTGATTGCACGTGCAGATCCATCAGGCTGACAGCTCACAACCCACAGGGAACCAGGAAGCTCCTCGCAATGATTTAAGACAGAAAGTGAAGAGTTACTTGGGTTATTTCACAAGCAAAAAGAATAAGTCTTAAAAGCAAGTGTGATGAGAGCTCTGCTGCTTCAGTAATTTCACAGCTGAAAAGGTCACATTGCAGAAAAGCCAGTTCTTTTAAAAACTCCTTCAGAGGTGAGTCTGGAGAGAGTGCCCAAGGAAAGTGCTTGTTAATGTACACTTAACCTCTGCACAGCTTAGAAGGTAATACCTGAGAGCAGCCGCACCACCAGCACCATGAATTCAACTCCACAAAATGTCACTTAAAACTGGAACAGTCCCATCAGCACCTCTGGAGCTGCAGGATTGGTCCAAAAGCTGTGAAAGGAAAACCTCTCCAGGAAGTGTGGAGAGGGTTGTTTTGCAAGGGCAAGCAAGTGACAGGACAAGGGGAAATAGCTCTAAGCTGAAAGAGAGGAGATTTAGATGGGATATTGGGAAGAAATTCTTCCCTGGGAGGGTGGGGAGGCCCTGGCACAGGGTGCCCAGAGAAGCTGTGGCTGCCCCAGGATCCCTGGCAGTGCCCAAAGCCAGGTTGGATGGGATTTGGAGCACCCTGGGATAGTGGAAGGTGTCCTGCCCATGGCAGGGGGTGGTAGTAGATGATCTTTAAGGTCCCTTCCAACTCAAACCCTTCTGTGATTCAGAAAAAGGGTCTTTGTTTCACAAACCTGGTTCTCTCTCTGCTGCAGTAACACTGGAAGGCAGAGAAAGCTCCCTGCTTCCACGTCGCAACATCCAGAGGAGCTGGAGCCCCTCAGCACAAGCACAGTGTTTTCCACCTGGCTGTGATTCCAGCCACCAGCCCAGCCCTGCACGAGGCTCTGGTCACTTCACTTCCACCAAGAAATGAGGAGCCATCACCTCTTCAGAATGCGGTGAGGATGTCCATGATCCCTACAGCTTTTGCATATAACAAAACACTGAAGACTCCGAGGAGAACCAGAGCCCAAGGGCCACGCCAGCACGTCATGCTGGCATCGATTACAGCCCAATCCCTGCCTGGGGCTGGAGCAGGGGGCAGCAGCCCCGGGAGCTGCTGATGGGAGCTGCCTGCAGAGCCACCCTGAGGGGTCATCCCATTGAGACGGGAGAAAACAGAGCAGTGCCGGGGCAGGGAGAGGCTGATGGAGCCTCCAGCGCGGTGCTGTTCCGCAGGGAAACCAACTGAGTCAGGCTCTGACTGCTTCCAAGGCAGGATCCATTTAACTGCTGGACTGGCACAGTGCAGTGGGAGAGCTGCAGCTCCTGGGCAAGCTGCTGCACAGAGGGAGGAAGTGGTGGTGCCTCATTACACTGCAGATATCTTCGGCATGGGCACCCCATCCCACGAGTTCTGCTCCGCTAGTAGGGCAGGAGCTTTCCCAAAGCCCTGGAGTTAAGATTTCCCACGTCATTTATCACACAAGGAATTTTACCAGTCAGGGATGAGTGATGAATGAACAGTTTGTCCTGACGCACTTTTCAGCCATCATTCAAAGAAATTGTCGATACTTATGTTATTGATCACTAAACCCAAGGGAAGAGGGGAATGCTGAAAAGTAAAAGTACAGATTCCTCTACTGACATGTCACAGAGTCTCAGAATCATTAATTTTGGAAAAAAGCCTCCAGGATCACCAAGTCCAACCATCAACATAGCACCACCATCATGTTCACCACCAAACCATGCCCTCAAATTTGAGTCCCAACAGCTCTGAACCCCACAGAAATAACATCCCAGCCATCCATCCAGTCCTGTGTGTGCCATCAAGCCTGAGTTTGTCAGGTTTTAGCTCCCACTGGCTGGCTTTTCTAGACTTTATTTCTGCTGGATTAAAGGAGCTGTTAGAAGCTGTTTGTATTTCTGGCTGCCAGCTCTGCAAACCTCTCCAAGGCTATGACAACTGAGCCAAGTCTCTTCTTGGGAATAGGGGAAGCATGAGCTCCAAATAATAGACTTTATATGCTAAACTTAATCTTCAGTGACACCTGTGCAAACAAAATGCCTTTGAAGGCATTGCTAAAATATAATTGACTGGTCACACAAGCAAAAACCACTGGAGATGCAGGAGACAGCTCAGCTTGCTGCTCCCTCGGTGTCAGGGCTGCAGCAGGAAATAGAAGCTCAGGAGGTTTTGTGTCACTTGGACATCAGGACACTCCTCACAGGAAATAAATATCTCTAAAAAACGTCCTTTTAGCATGCAATTCCCTGATCAAGTGGTGATCTACAGCCACCAAGGATGTGGGATTAGCACCTGAAAGTGAGGGCTGCACGAGGATGGTGCAGCAGCATCGCCCCTCTGCAGAAGCAAGGGGACAGGATTGCATGGAAGGCCCTGCCAGGGCAATTGCCCACACTTCCCACACCCAGTTTGGCCCTGGCAGCTGGCAGACAAACCCCACAACTCCCAGCGTGCCCCCACTGGAGCTCACAGCTCACATGCAGCATCACTCCAGCACACGAGGCATCTCTCCCACACTGATTCCCAGGTACTTACCCAGGAAAGTGCAGCACAGCCAATTATTTTGTGTCTCTGTGGAACACACTGTTTAGTTGACAAATTGACCAGAAAAACAAGCAAGGAACTTGCCCCCTCCCCATACCTCCAAGCGCCAGCTTGAGCTCTCCTGCAGCAGGGAGAGGAGCCTTTGAACAGGGAGTGAAGTGTCACCTGGACCTAGAAGAAATCTTAATTGGATATAAGAAAAGATTTTGTATATTCAGTGTAAAGGAGACTAAACCACTTAGAAGAAGATCAAACACATCCTCTGAAGTGGGTTGGTATCATTTGATCAGCACTCGGTGCCTTGAAACTGAGCAGAGATTTTTCCCCTTTAGTTGGGGAAGATGATCCAGTTAAACCATGGGTGTGGAGCCCATTGTGCCTCTGTGTAAGCAGGAGAGCATTATTCCCACAGCAGGAATTACCAGCCTCCTATGCAAAACCCCTCCAACAAAGGATTCCTGGGGTTTGGAATCCAAAGCATGGAGGCACTTCTGGCCGTGAAGGAGGAAGGCCTGGTGTCTCCGAGCTCAAGGCCATGCTCCCTCCCTTTCCCCACGCAGGATAAAGGAAAAGGAGAAGCACTGCTCTGCCTGTGCAGAAGGGAATGCCCTGCCTGACCCAGTGGCAATTTTTGGTGGACACCATCTGCTCAGGAGCCTGCCAGCAGATACCACAGAGCATTCCTGCCTTCCAGCCCATCTGCATGGACAGAAACAGCTTTGCCCTGCAGAGCTCAGTCTGTTTATTGATTTACTTTCACATACGCTGAGTTTGCAGCCTGGCAGCTGACCACAGTGTTTGTTTCAGGAATGCCCTTGATCCCTGCCCAGAGCCAGGCCCTCTCCAGCCTCAGCAGTCAGCTCCCCAGATGGCGAGAGAGTGAGCAGGGCCTTACAAACTCTCACACAAGCACAGGGCATCGCTGCAGTCTCCTGATGTGCCTCATACAGGAACTCAAACCCAGCATCCCTGTGGAAACAACCTGCAGAGCCACGTTCTGTACCAGCCACACTTTTCCTCACCATCATCCCTTGGAGGAGCTGCTGGCAGGGTCAGAGCAGTGAGAGGGGTCCCAGAGCAAAGCTGAAGTCAGCAGAGCAGCGCTGGTGACATTGCTGTGGGACACAGCCACCCTCCCATGGCCCACCAGACCCTCATACAGACCCCCTGAGCTGGGCCAGAGGCCCTTTTTCCATGGCAAAGGCAGCCTGGGGCAGGTTCACAGGGGCTCAGCAGAGATTTCCCACCCAGCCTGTGCACTCCCCTGTGCCAAGGTCCCAATAAAGCAGTTAATTTTCCAGAAATGTTCCACTTCATGTGCCTGTGCAGGACAGCTGCTCCCCTGTGCCATTATGGCAACAGATTCATCTGGAGGCTTTTCCAAGAGACAGAGGAAAATGCTTTTTCCTCTTGCTAACAGCAATGAGATACTGGCACAGGATGTACCAAAGCAATGCCAGGCATCCAAATCAAGTGGAGCCAAATTAGTTACTACTCTTTAAAACAAACTGCAAAATTTCATATTAATTGAGACAGAACTTCATCTTCAGTTTCTGCAAAGCAGGTGTCCTGCATGTCAGAGCAAAGGCCACTTCTAGAGATGAACAGGGCTGCTCTGGGAGGACGGAGCCCGGGGATCACCTCTGCACATGAGCACAGAGTGAAGCTGGTGAGAAGTGTCAGTTCTGCAGTCAGAGATGTTTCAGAGAAAACAAAACAGGATTTTGCCCACCCTGAGATGTCAGTGAGTCAAGGTGGACAAAGGGACCTGAGGCTCAAGTAAAGTCCTTTTTGGCTCAGAGGTGAGACCTGCAAGGCACCAGCAGCACCAGAAAAATCCCCACAATAAGGCTTAAGCAGGGTTTTGGCACAGCCAGGGAGCTGCATTTTCTGCCCCTTTTATTTTATTCCATTCCCTGCCCTGATCATTCAGTAGTCACTCCATGTAAAGAGCCCCACCCACATTCCCAGAGCAGGGCAGGGGGAACAGGGGTTCCCACAGGCCATCCCATAAATTTATTTATCCTCCCTTTTCTTGGGACCAGAGCTCTGCTGCTTCCCTGTGCCATCTCCTGCGCTCTCGACAGACATGGACAGCACTGATCCATGTCAGTTTGGTGCAATCTGACCACGGGTTTTACATCAATAGGAATGGAAAGTTTTAAAGGATTTGCAAAACATCAGTTCAGTGGCTGTGTCTGCTCCTTATTTGTTCTCTGCTTTGCATTCATTCTCCAATCAAAAAACCCTCCACAAAACCAGGGTAAAACACCCTCAAATGACAAATGACTTTTCTAAGCTCTTAGTCTTAAGTCAATGTAAATCAGATACTGAATATGATTATTCATACCATTAAAATGTGCTGCATTTTAAATCCGTTCTTCACTGAGGTGCCAACAAGAAGGAATAAAAAAACTGCCAGCTCAAGGAGCTGTGCCCCCGGTACAGCTGTCTCACCAGCCTCTACAAATTTCAGTTTTTGTTTGTTTATTCCATGTGTGTATATAATCACATAAACTTTCCCATGTTTGCAAAATAATTTCAGTGAACAGTGTGTGGATTACAAACCAGAGCTGCTGTGGACTGAAGAGAATTGTCCTTCTAAAGAATGCTGGGGCCACTCAGCTGGATGGTCCCTACTGAGTTCTCTGGGTCCCCATGTGGAGTTAGTTATCCACCAAGAGGAGTTAGAAGACGAGCCCCGCTCCAGAAGGTGACAGTAATGATAATTCTTACCTCCATTAGCAGAAACAATGGAGCAGCACCATATAGCCAGACCTGGATCTGCATTAAGGATGTCTGGCAGGGTATCGCCACTGAACAGTCACTTTCCCTGCCTAAAAATCCTCATCACTTCAAATAACAGCAGAGTTTTCTCAATAATGAACTCAAGGACAATTAGCTGGAATCATCCAGCGAAACCCAAGATACCTCGGAGGAAGTGTTATGGCTTGCCATAAAAATATATCCACTTAATTTGTTACAGGCCGAGTCGTGTCATGGGCAGAGGCAGCGCAGTCCAAGGGGCTGGATTTGCTGCTGCTCCCATTAACGTTTTACCAGCCCCATTGAAGCAAGAGCAGCAGTTATTATTAGACCAGTTACAGCAGCACTAACATTTACACTCCAAACTAGCTAACCATTATTTAAAAAGTCATTAAAAATACAGCTAAAATCTCCCTAAGTGAATTCTCCAGTGGTTCTGGAAGGAGGAGCTTCTGGAGCTGGGGCCCACAGGGACTGCGGGTGCTGGCACCCTCCTGCTCTGCACTTCTCCACATCGCACTTTTATTAACTGTGGGGTCACAGAGGGTCCCACCACTCAGCAGAGCTCCTCATTAGCATGGGCAAGACGTTCATTAGAGGAAGTTAAACTACAGCCAAAACAAACTCTGGCAACAGGAGTTTGTTCTGCCCACGCGTGGCGGTGGCAGGCACTGCCCCAGTGAAAAGCATTGCCCCGAGCTCAAAACTGACACTGGGATGAGACCTCCTGACCAGCATTGGGCCCACAGCGTTCTCTAGCAACAGCAAAATTAAAACTAATGAGACATTGGATAGTTCATTTGGTGAGGAAAAATGTCAAAACCAGCTGAGCCATTATAAAATACTGGGGCAGATGCTCAGGGAATAGGAGGCACCCAGGAAGCGATGGCTGGAGGTACCAGCTGGCCCAGAGCCATGCCCACCATCCCCATCCTGGTTCTGTTGGAAACAGAAGTGACCTGCACATGGCTCTGCTACCTCGGGACACTGTTGAGACCTGCTGGTGCGAGGGCAGACACCTTCCAGCTCCCAGGGACCTGCTCCTCGGCAGTGAGCGCAGAGAGGGACAGGGCACCGCTGTGCCCAGGCTGCCACTTCTCCCCCTGCACATCCCCTGACACAGAGATGGATGGTAGAGGAACAAGGATGTCCCTGGGCTGGCAGCATGACAGGCACTGCCAATGCCCTGCCCTCTGGGATTTATCCACCATTAATGGTGGATAACAATTAAACAACCAGCCAAGCGCTGTCGGATGAGCGACAGGACCTCACACTGCTTCTCCCAGGGCACGCAGTGCTGCAGGGGTGTTTCTCACACCTGAGCTCATTGTTGGAATAATTAATAGTTTCCTTTGGTTTAGAACCTTCAAAATGCCATGTATTCACAGTTTTGGCCCAACTGTCTTGGCAGCAGCTTTTCAAAGGACACACTCTGTGCAAAACAACTTGTCACATCCCAAGCAAAGCCTCGGAGCTGCCCAGAGGAACCGGCTCCAATCCCAGTTCTGGCTGCCAGCGTGGCTCTGGGCTACCCACAAACGCAGGGGTAAATTCAAATTTTGTCTTTTAAGAAATTCATACTGTCTTGTACCATTGATATCAAAGCAACTGGATGCAAATTTGATACTCAGTACATATTTTCTTATAGAAAACAACTCCAAATGGATGACTAAATTACTTTTCATTCCAGCTCGGATTTATGACTTTCTTAAACATCACATGGATCATTTGCCTGCCTCTTTTTTCACCTTTCCAAGGTCAGGAAACTTCTTTAGCCCAAGTTTATGGGCAAACAGCCAAGAATACAGCATTTTCAGTGTTTTACAGCAAAATATCTGTAACAAACAGCAGGACTGCCTGAAGTGTCTGAGCAGAACTAAAAGTAAAATACTGAAGCAATTCATCACAATCTGTTTGCAGCCCAGAACATTTGATCCAAGCCCACGGGAGACTGCAGACCAGTCAATAACCCAGACACAGCCACAGCTCAGCCAGGCACTGCTTTTCCCACAGCACTGCACCCAAGGATGCTCCAGGTGCTCCCTCTGCACTCACCTGCCCTGACACTGGGACCAGGTGGAAACCTGAGATTTATTGCTTGGACTCAAATGCAGCAGGGAAGTTTGAAGCTGTGCAGAGTAACAGGTCCAGCAGTCATGGCCTTGCTTCTTCCCTGTATTAGAACATTAGAAATGAACTGGCGACTTCCTCAGAAATGATGAACAACAACTGCTGGCAAGGCAGCTCTCACCAGACAGGCTGGATTCCCTGCCCAGGTCCCGCTGCTGATGGATGTCCAGGCAGCAGCACTTGAGTTCCCCTGCCAGGGAGCCGCAGAGCCCGTGAGTGACACTAACAGGGCAGGTGACAAATGCAGCACCCAGAGTGTTTGGTCTCCCCCATCCATCACCTTTTTGCCAGGAAAGGTGCTGGGGAACACCTCACACCACTTACTGGAACCGCCAAAGGAAAACAACACATGAAAAAGCATTTCAGAGGTGATTTGTTTTCTTAACACATTTAGATGGGAAAAATATATTTGAAATTACTTCGCTATTGGCAAGAGCAACATTGGGAAATGCATGAGAATTGAAGAAGTTCCAGCCAGAAAAGGGACAGGAGAAAAAGCAGGTTCTTAAAAAAACCAAAACAAAACAAAAAGCAAACAAAAAGCTCACACAAGAACCCAAAGCAAAATAAAATCAAAACACCCCCATCCAAAAAAACTAAACAAACACCAACCAAAACACACTAGCACTCTAAGTGCACTGCTAAAATACACATTCTTTCACATCTTACAAATCTTACTTTTTCATGGCTTCATTGATTCGGAATAGGGGTAAAGACAAAAGACACTAAGATTAAATTTAAAGCAAAGGCAGAGATACTAGATAGAGAAAAGTGAACAACCTTTTTTTTGTGGGGGGGAAGAAACCAACAACAAATAAATGAGATGAAAAGGAGCTGTTTAAGACAATTTTTTTGTTCACATCAAATAGTTACCCTCTTGTAGCTATACAAAAGATAGTTTGGGAAAGCAGAAGGAAACACCGGGTCCTCCCTCTCCCTTTGTTAACTCGTAGGTGTTTCTATTGCTCCGGACACCGACTCACGGCCAGGGGAGAAGGGAAGGGCTGCGGCTGCTTCGGGGCAGCGGTTCGTGAGCAGGACCCCGGGGAGAAGCTGCTGCTGCCGGGGCTCGGGGCAGCCGCAGGTCGCTGCCCGGAGGTGATGGATGCTTTCGCCACCGCCGCCCTCCCCCTCGGCAGAGGGAAGCACCGCGACTCCAGGGATGCTCCAAGGCAGCGATCCAACCTGGCGGGGCCTCGTCCTCCCCCTGACACCCCGAGGGATGGGCTGGGCCTCAGCAGGGCCCCAGGAGGGAATCAAGACCCCCCAGACCCCTCCCATCCTCCCTCCGACACTGCCAGGCTCTCCCGTGTTTCTCGGGGCTCTGCTGTGCTCCAGAGCATCCAGCTGTGCGCAGCTGGCAAATGAAGTGCTATCACACACACCCAGTGGGATAAAGATAATGAAGATTTAATGTAAAACCGTGTTAAATGTGTTGCAGATTCCCTTCCCCTCCCCTTTTTTTTTCCTCCTTCAAAGCATCAGTACATGCTTGGGAAATGGAAAGGTTTGCCTGGATCAGAGCAGGGCTGGGCTTTATTATTTCACTATGCAAAGATGAAATCCAACAGAAAAAAAACCAAAAACAAAACAAAACAAGAAACAAAACAAACAAACAACCCCGACCAACCAACCAAAGAAAAAAACCCCAAACCACTTCTTACTCTGTCCCTAGTTCCTCTACATAAAAAAAAAAAAAAGAAAAATTACCAACAAGGAAACCTTTGCTCAGCTCTGTTCCATTCCTTTCTTAAATTACATTGAGGTTTTTGATTTTGTTTAAGGAATTGTGGGGGTTTGGGTTTTCCTAAGGCCCACTCCATCCCAGTCACCTGAGGAGAGGAAGGGCAGAAGGCACGGTCCTGGGGCTGGGGGTACCCTGCCAGCACAAGGTCCTGACAGAGCTGGACTGCACTTCCCACAGGCTGGAGATAGGACAAGCCTGAGATCCTTCTTAAGGCACTGGCCAAGGGGAGAGAAGGAGGGAACTTGTTAAAAGAGAAATCCTGGGCAGCCCCACTGTGAAGTCTGTTGAGTGAAAGCAAATCATGGTGACAGAGCACCCACTCAGCACCCACCCCGACTGTGGATCCATCTGCCACAGCCAGTGCTGCTGTCAATGGCAATGGGGATTTTATCCTGGGTCACTGACCCTTGCTCCATGCTACAAATGCACTTTATGCGAAGCAGAAGGAAAATGCCTGAAGAATTGCAAATGCCTTTTGAGCAGATTCCCACAAGACCCTGTAAAGGACAGTTGATTGGCTCTGCAGTTGTTGCTGACATCAGAACCAAGTGGGAAGAGAGACTGAGGCAGAGAAGTCGCTCCCCAGTGGAGTGGGCACATCCCAACCTGGCAGCCAGGACAGGACAGACAGCACAGAGAGCAGAGGTGGCTGCCTGGGCAAGGTTAGTGTGGAGCCACTGCACCAGCACAGGCCAGTGCTGTTCAGCCAGTCCGGAAAAAAATCTCCATTTAGAGGGACAAACCCGAGCCCAGGAGCCACCAGTCTGGAGAAGTCCAGCAGTGTGGTGACCACAGGTCCAACAGCAGAACGTCACAGGCTCTCCCACGATTGTAACTGAGGTTTAATTGCATTATAAAGGGGGCTCCAGGACCCATATCCAGCCCTTGAAGGGTTTCCTGGGATGATTTCCTTATGCTTGTAGTCACTCTCAGCATCTTCCAAACCAGCCCAAGGTGACATATTGCAACTGGAAAAATGAAACACGAAGGAAAGAGGGTAGTATGTGCCTGGTACACCAAATCATGGAATGGTTTGGGCTGGAGTCCTCTGAGGATGCCTGGGCAAGGGAGTCTTGTTTTACCGCTCCTAAGTGTCTGTACACATCTGACTTACACAGAGGAAACTCCCATTCCTTGAGCAGCTGAACTTCCCTCTTCCACACCATTCCACAAAAGGGGTTGCTAGCGTGATTTAGGCCTCTTTTCCCCTAGATCCCCCTCAAGGACGCTTTGCAGGTGGTACAGTGGGACAGGAGGCTTCATCTGCCAACTTCCTCTTTCTTCTGTGTGCTGGGAAAAACAGCTGCTTAGAAGGAGCAAAGGCAAGTGCAACGGGCTATGAATAGGAGTGAGAGTCCCCCAGTTCATTCAGTTTCCTTCCAAAATTAGGAGAATTCTATTTAGAGGGAAGCACTTTCTCTTTCCACAAATTGACAGAATCACAGGAAATGTCCTTGGAGCCCCTCACCTAAACAAGTTCTGTGCCATTCCCAGCAGAGGTGTCTGCCCTGGGAGAACCTCCCTGAGTATACAACAGACGTCCACAGTGAGCAGCCCCAGCCCCACCTCGGCAGTACCAGGCTCTCCTTCAGGCCACCTGCCCTGCAAACGCACCGTGTGCTTCCCCATCCATCACAGACACCAGGTGGATGGTTCCTTTCCTCTTTAATCACACCCCACATACACACCCTTTTTCTTTAAAACATGTCTGGACACTATCAGCATATTTGATACCACTCCCTCCTGAAATCTTATTTGTGGTTTATATTTAATGCAAATATTAAATCACTTGCTCCTTACCGAGGGTCTGTCCTTCAGACACGCTGACTGGCACAGCACAGCTCCAGCCATCACCAGCCCATCCTTCTCCACACCGGAGCAAGACACTTCCAGTGCAGCTCACGGCCAGGGGCTTCGAGCCCACTCGGGCCCACGGCAGCTCAGGACTGGTGTGGGGGTCATGGTTTTGGGGCTGGGAGCAGAAATGTCCCTCTGCAGCCCTTCCTGCAGCCCTGGGTGCAACGGCGCGGCACGGACGGCAGAGAGGGGCTGCGGGCCGAGCATCCCGAGGGTCCGCGTGGTGCCGGGGCGGGGATAAATCCCAGCCGGAGCGGGGATAAATCCCAGCCGGAGCGGGGATAAATCCAAGCTGGAGCGGGGATAAATCCCAGCCGGAGTGGGGATAAATCCAAGCTGGAGCGGGGACAGATCCCAGCCGGAGCGGGGACAGATCCCAGCCGGAGCGGGGATAAATCCCACCCGGAGAGGGCACAGATCCCAGCCGAAGGGGGACAGATCCCAGCCGGAGGGGCACAGATCCCGGCCGGAGGGGGACAGATCCCAGCCGGAGGGGCACAGATCCCAGCCGGAGGGGCACAGATCCCGGCCGGAGGGGCACAGATCCCAGCTGGAGCGGGGACAGATCCCGGCCGGAGGGGCACAGATCCCAGCTGGAGCGGGGACAGATCCCAGCCGGAGGGGCACAGATCCCGACCGGAGCGGGCACAGATCCCGGCCGGAGGGACACAGATCCCAGCCGGAGGGGCACAGATCCCAGCTGGAGCGGGGACAGATCCCGACCGGAGGGGGACAGATCCCGGCCGGAGGGGCACAGATCCCGGCCGAAGGGGGACAGATCCCGGCCGGAGGGGCACAGATCCCGACCGGAGCGGGCACAGATCCCAGCCGGAGGGGCACAGATCCCGACCGGAGCGGGCACAGATCCCGGCCGAAGGGGCACAGATCCCGGCCGGAGGGGCACAGATCCCAGCTGGAGCGGGGACAGATCCCAGCCGGAGGGGCACAGATCCCGGCCGGAGGGGCACAGATCCCGGCCGGAGGGGCACAGATCCCAGCTGGAGCGGGGACAGATCCCGGCCGGAGGGGCACAGATCCCGGCCGGAGGGGCACAGATCCCGGCCGGAGGGGCACAGATCCCGACCGGAGCGGGCACAGATCCCGGCCGGAGGGGCACAGATCCCGGCCGGAGCCGTGCCCCCGAGCAGGCTGCCTTTCCCAGCCGCGCTGTCCGCCCTGCAGGAGCCCCCGCGTCCCCGCGGCGCAGAAATGCCCGTGCGGGGGCCGAGCCGCAGCATCGCTGTTCCCGCAGCTCCGCAGGAACACACCCGGCCTCCTCCCGCAGCCCTTGCCCGGGCCAGGGCTCGGTCTGGCGGGGGCTGTGCACGGCAGGGGCCGGGGCTGACCCTCCCTGCGAGGGACGGAGCTCCAGCGCTCCTGCGCTGCCCTGCCCGGCCCTTCCAGCGCAGCGGCCCGAAACCTGCACACCCTGACCGCAGGAGAAAAGCCTCCTCTCTCCACTGGCATCGAGGTTTAGGTCTTATTTGAGCATCTGCATTCAGATCTCTGATCAGTAAAGGCTGGAAAGAAACGTGATCCACCATTAACTACAGCAACAGGAATTTGAGATAAGTACATTTTTTACAATGAAGGCGGAGATGCCCTGGCACAGGGTGCCCAGAGAAGCTGTGGGCTCCCCATCCCTGGCAGTGCCCAAGCCCAGGCTGGATGAGGCTTGGAGCAGCCTGGGACAGTGGGAGGTGTCCCTGCCATGGCAGGGGGTGGGATGAGATGGGATTTAAGGTCCCTTCCAACCCAAACCTTTCTGTGATTCTATGGATACAACCTTTGCCATCAGCTGCAATCAATGATGAACCAGGAGGTCCCCTCTGGATCCCACCACCCTCCTCCCTGCACTATTCAGGAAAGCCTTTGCGTTAGGGAGAGGGGAACAAGTCCCAAGGCCGCTGGGAATTTGGACACAGGGCAGGTACTTCCACCACCACAACCCAGGCATGCCGTGTGCCTCTGGCAGTGTCAGTGCACGATTAAAAACCTTCCTCTGTGTCCAAATGAGAAACAGAATCCCAGCTCTCCCATATTGCAGGAATTTTTTTAAGCTCATTTTATTGCAACCTGTCAAGACGCTCTTTGCAATTTGTACCCTGCTGCATCACTCCAAAGCACAACCAGCAGCCTCTCAGCCAAGCTCAACCAGTTATTTGTTCAGTTAATGTGAGGGGGTGACAGGCACAGAAAGGACACTTGTGCATCACATTTATCTACTACATTAGCAAAAATACACAAACAGATCTCAACTCTGTTTAAGAAGCAGTACTGAGGCTCCACAGAGCTCCAGACAGAAGTTTATCCAGCACAAGAAACCATGCAGCATGTTTTCAAATAGCAGTGCTCCCCACTGTGCTTCTGCAGCCCCATTTTTCACCAGACATCTCTTACTGCAGTGTCAGACAGTCAGTGTGTAACGAGTTCACAATCCCCCAGCACACTGCTGGCCAAGCACTGTGGAGCATCCAGCCAGGACTGTCCCTACCCCAAGAGCCACACTCCTCCCCAGCTGCCCACCCCCTCTGCTCTTGTGTCATTGCTTGGGGACCTGCTGAGCCACAACATTCAGGTCAGCCCAGGCCCAGGTTTGGATGGGTTACAGTAAGAAGCCTTCTGGGAAAGCTGCAACTGAGTTTTTTTCTTTCAATAATGGTTTTTATTGTAACTACAAAACAAATGTTGTCTAAGGGTTTGCCTTCCACCCACCTGCTGTAAGGGGTTTCAATCCTACAAAAACACTAGGCAAATATACTTGACTTTAAATTTTCTCTGATTTCAGTGAACTGCACAACAAAAAAAACACTTGCAGGGAAGATGTCCCCTTGGAGGCTGCTCACACACACACATCTCCACCTCCCTGTGCAGGCCCCCCTGCACATGGCAGAGCCACCCTCCAGCACCAGCTGCCATCTCTGACACAGGCAGAACTGATGCAGGGCCCTCAACACCTACCCCAAAGGCGAGACCACCCCACTCAGGCTCTAGCATTGCAACTTTTCCTTCTTATAACCGGCCCTTTCACCCCAGCAAAGCGGGCAGATGCCTCTCACCATTGTGGGCTCACCCTGCTGCCACTCCTTGACCAGCTTCACCCGGAACACTGGGTGCAACCCCTCCTCCCTTCCTGCTTCCCCATTCCCTCCCCAGCCCCAGCTGGGTCAGTTCCACACTGGTGGCTGATGGGCTGTTCTCTGGTGGGGCAGCTGGTTCCATCACCCTCATCTCTCCTGCTGCATCGGCACCGCTCCTTGGCTGGCACCGGGCGCCGGCACCCCGGACATGGCACAGGCAGTGTGAAACCCTTGGGGAGAGAAGAGAGGCCTGTTTGGTACCTGGCAGCTAAATCCAGTGCCACTTCGGCTTGCCCTGGCAGGGGCCAGCTCCCAAAGGCGGTGCCATCCCCTCCTCTGCAGGGGTTTGGATGAACCCCCATTCCCTTGCTCCATGCTGAATCCCAGAAACATGAGATTGCCTGGGTGGGACCCCCCAAAACTCAAAGCAGGGCCAGCCCTGGGCTCAGACCAGGTTACTCAGGGCTTTACCCCCTTGGCTCTCACAAACCTCCATGGACAGAGGTGCCACACACTGTCCTCCCTGCTTCACTGCCTGGGAGGAGGCTTCTCTCAACATCCAGCCCGAGCCACTTGGCCAGCAGCTGGAGAGGCAGCAGGACCAGAGTCCTACTTCTCCCCTGCCTCTTCAGGAGCCCTGGCACAAAACGCTGACACAAAAAATTCTTCATCTCCCTGATGTTCAGGGAAGGTTCCGGCCCAACAGCAAATTACCCACATTTGTCCTCCAAGACAGTGACAGGACATCAGCCCAGGTACAGATTAGATTCTGTCTATTTCAAATTTCAGTAGGGTTTTAGGACTTTAAGGGTCAGAAAATTATTTAGGGATGAACACTCCTAAATAATGAAGATGATTATTTGGCCACTTCAAATGAATGAGTGTTTAGGAGCAGTGTAATTACTGCCCCTCAGCAGCATGACCACAGACGTGGTGGTGCCTATTGCAGCCTGAAATAATTCTGGAGGACGATGCTATTTCCAGTACAACTGGAAAAAGGGATTGCTGTCATTAGGCAGACAGCAGCGTGGTGACATCCTCCTTATCTCACCCATCTTCTCCTGCCTGGTAGCCAGGGAAAGTCTCTTTTAGGAGACTGACAATGGCATCCTATGGCGTGTGCCAAGGCTGAACCAGCACAGCTCCAATCCTGTGTGCACAAGAGAATTTATGGGAAAAAATTTACAGGAAACCATGATCCCTTAAAGGGTGGCCCACCATCAAATATTTTTTCTCACTGGCTTCAAAACTCCTCCCGTGTCTCTGCCAGGGGGCACCTGGGGGGTGCTCACTTGCCTCTGCTTGGGCATGTCCTTGGCAGCCTCAGGGACTGACAGTGGAGAGCTCCCACCCCAGACCCCGAGCCTGTGGTCACACAGTGAGACTGCTCCAAGGAAGGCACTTCCAGGGCGTCTGCAGCTTCCATTAGGAAGGTCGGTGCCACTTCTCCCAGAGTGCTGCTGCCCACTGAGCAGGATGTGCCCAACTGAGCAGCTTTCCCAGCCCCTGAGCTCCCCCTTAGTGCCCTGCAATGAGCCTGCCCTCGGCTGCCATCTCTGTCAGATTTCTATGAAAATGCCTCTGGAAATCCCAGCTTGCAGCAAACACAGCTCCCACATGAGCACATCCCCTGCCCAGCTGGCAACACCCCAGAGGAGCTGCCTCTGTGCTGCCCCAGGACCTGGACATCCTGAACAACTGGGATGTGCTGCCTGGAAGTGCTACCATGGTTTCATAACATTTCCATGAGATTAAAAGCAAACAAAAAAAACCCCAAACAACCAAACAAAAAAATGAAAAAGACCAAGGAAGTTGTCAGCACTGTCTGCTAATTTTGAGTGTTGTTTGCATCAGACAAGGAGAAGGAGATTTACATGCCCACTGCAAATCCAGCCCCATCTGGAGTTCCTTCTTCCCAAAATGATGTTCGTCAATCTGCTCTGGGGTGTCATTTGTCTCTGAACAGAAAGTTTTTCTTCAATTAATTTTCCCCTACTGAAAAAAGAAGAAAACAGAACCAACAAAACCAGAACTAGACCATGGTGAACCTGTGTATTTCTGTGAAAACAAGGTTTAATCTGAAAATTCCCAACTCACTGTCTCTGGTGCCTTGCAGGACTGCAAGAGCCAAGCACATGCTGCAGTGAGGAATGCTGGTGGGCTGGAATGTCCAGGCTTTTCTGACTGAGGATCCCTGGAACAGCACAAGACATAACTCATCACACCACCAGGGTCTGGCCACCCCACAGACGCTGTGAGCAGCGTGCCAGGCTGTTCAAGCTCCCAGGAGGCTGCTGGGACAGGGTGTTCTGCACCCCTTCAGCCTCCCCTGGACCCCTGCCCACCATCCTCTGTGCCTACAGACACATTTCCTGGCCTTGGTTAACGTGTTAAGAGAAGCAATTCCCATCATAACCCACTCAGTCCCTGTGATGAGCACCAGGGGAGAGGCAGTGACCACGGAGCAGGGTCAGGCCCATGGGGCCACTCGTGAGGAAGCCCCTGAAGCATCACAGAGCCTGCCTGGCAAGGAGCCCCAGCGGCATGGGACACTGGTGTGGCACCCACTGGGAGATAAGGAAGTGCTGTTTCTGGGCCAGAATTCCCTTCAGCTTTAGCAACTGAGATGATCTGCATGATTCTTCAGTAAGTTCTGGATCTCATAATAGGTCATTTTTTCATGTCCATGTTCCTCTAAACCCTTTATGGATGAAATGCCATCCTGGGCAGAGCAGCCCCTACTTCTTGCCCAACAAGAGGATCACTCATGGCACCATACAAGCAAGCACAATCTACTCCACAGACTTTAAAGATTTTTTTCCCAAATCTGACTCACAACTGCAGTGAATTTTGCCCCCTGAAAGCTGTATTTCCAGTTAACATCAAACGGACAGGTGGAACTTAGCTTGACAATTAATAAAAAGGATACAGAAAGGAATTGGCACTCTGCTCTGTGCATGGAAGCCTGAAATTGGAGCCACTGAATGAGGGGAATAACATGATAGTAATGTGGAAGGAAATCCTAAGCATGAATGTAGTCTGTGCAGCTGGAACTTGGAGCATGTTGGTGTGACAAGGGTTTTGGCAGCTGCACAGCTGATGCAGGATGCTTGAAGGAAGCTGCAGCCTCTGCTATTCCTGTACCTCACACGTCTGGGTCATGTATTTGCTCTGCCCAGCTGCTTTGCAGACCTCAGGGTCACCTGCTTGCTCCAAGAAAGGTCAGTTGTCCTGAACTCCACTGGGGGGTCACTCCAGTCTCCAGTGAGAGAGGGGATGGGTCTGTGGACTCAATGTCCACTGAACATTTTATTGAAGGGTAGTTTATCTGGGGCTCAGCCTCTTCCAGAATTTAAACTCCAGCTGCACTGCACAGCAAGGAAAGGGAAGAGCAATACATGCTGTTACTATAATCCACATGAAATCCAGGCTGTGTGCAGCACCAGGATCACTGCTCAGGGTTCGAGAGAAAAGGAGCGATGATCCAACTCCTGATCAGAGCCCATGGCTTTTCCCCATGAAGTCCCCACCCAGCATGGCATTCCGTGCACGGGATGAATCACGGCCCACCTGCCCCGGGGTCTGTGGGGCCAGACCAGTACTGAATTTTTCACACAGGCAGAAGCCTTGGATGACAAGCTTGGGGTCTCCTTTGCCAATGTCATGGGGTGGATCCTGTCTCTGCAGCATCAGAAGCAGCACAGGAGGGGACCTGATGGGTGAGGCTCCTGGCTCAGCTCAGCCTCTCCTCCATGGACTGTTGTGTCCTGGGGAGATGTTGATGTCTCTGCTGGTACAGACAATCCACGGGCAATCACTTATCCAGCTGCCCAGACTGAGGTCCATCACCAGCACAGCAGGACAGGGGCCAGCAGTGGGAGCAGCTTCCACAAGGAGCAGTGGGCCCAGCAGATCCCATCTGGGCAGCCTCAGTCCTGGTGACAAGACACTTACCAGAGCTGTGATCTGTTCTCCTGAAGCTATGTTAAGGCTGGCTGATTCACTGTGGTTCTGAAGAAGCTCTAATTTTATCTGTGAACCAGATGGAATGCTGACAAGGGAGAAAAGAAAAAGAAAAAAAAATCCAAAAAACCCCTTTGGTCTTGTTAGAACAGCAAGGCAAGGCTGTGTGGACTGAGGGACTGGGGCAGCACGAGAGGGGACAGTCCCAGGCCAGTCCCCAGCTGTCCCCCCACCCTAGGCCGTGCTGTCAGGGCTGACACTGCCCCAGAGCTCCTGGCACACTGTGCCCAGTGCTCCATGGCACCCCTGGCACATGGGGCTGGAGCAGCCTGCAGCGCTGTCACCCACCACAGCCCAGGCTGCCCTCCTGGCACAGGGAAGGGGGGCTCTGTGGGGCAGCACCCTGGTGCCCCAGGGCTTTCCCCCAAGGGCAGATGGGGCTCCCTCTGCCCAAAGCCCGTGTCATTGCCCAGCACCACGGGGCAAAGCCAGGCAGCTCTGTGGTGGCACTGCTGCCTGACCCAGCCGGTCACCCTGGGCCAGTGGCACCAATGGCCACGAGCTGGGGCTGCAGCCAGGCACAGCTCACTGCTCCCACTCAGACACAGGAATCACCCACCACTGCTCACTGCAGTGCCCAGCCCGACCTCACACAGCTCGGCTGAGCACGTGGACCCCAGGCAGCATGGGCTCCCTCTGTGGGCCCAGACCCCGGGCAGCATGGGCTCCCTCCGTGGGCACAGACCCCAGGCAGCATGGGGCCTCTCTGGATCAACCAACCTGCCAGGCACAACCCCCTGGATCAACCAACATGCCCATGCCATTGTAGTAAAACATTTATTTGTTCAGGTGATTGAATCTACCATGTTTACAGCTCGTGACCTCACCACTGGCGACATGGAACATGGCCTGGGACTGCAGCTGTTGCCACCAGATTTTTCATCATAGTTTTTAGTTATAAAAACCTTGGACACCAGAAAAAACAAGTATTTTAGACTTAAAGTGGCAGATGGGAGATGGGCAACCTGTGAGGGGGGAAGACAGTTTATCGAGGCAGCCGACCTTGACGGCCACGTGGCCTTGGCTGCAGCTTCAAGTAAAGGTTTCAGTGGGGTGAGTGCGGTGCGACACGTCAATCCTCGGAGAGTTGGAACCGTATTGTTTTCTGCCGAGTAAGAACATCGGTGGCAACGTTTTCTGGGAGTGGAGAAGGGCTGGTGTCCTGCAGAGAGGCCCCGGCTTCTGCGCAAAGAGACAGAACAGAGACGGTGAGGGGACGAGGAGCAGATCAGCCCTTCCCATGGCCAAAGCCACACTGATGGAACCACACCAAGAGCCCCAGGAGCTGCCATGGGGCCAGTCTGGGCACGGCACCCACTGACAGTGCCAGGAGCTGCTGCACAGCTGGGCACTGCACCAAGGGTCCAGAAGCTGCCACAGAGCCAGCCCGGGCAGGGAGCAGCAGCAGAGCCTGCCTTCGGCCCTGGCACCGTCTCAGTGCCACACGTCCTGCAGGGCTGGGGTGCAGCAGCAGAGCGTGGCAGCTAACGGGAGATGGGGCTAATGGGAGACTGGGCTAACAGGAGACTGAGCTAATGGGAGACTGGGCTAATGGGAGACTGGGCAAACAGGAGACTGAGCTAATGGGAGACTGGGCTAGCAGTACCCGATGTCCCCCACCCACACCTCTGCCACAAGCCTTGTCACCATTAGGGAGTGCAGGCACAGTACTACTGCTCCTGCTGCTCCTGCTGCTGCTGCTTCAGGGGAAATCCAACTAACAAGACAACCCCCAAAACCTCCAACAAAACCAGCAAAGCTCATTGCTCCAGAACCAGAGACTTCTCCATTTTCCAGATTTGCTTCTGCCCTTGCATAGGCCAAGCCTTTGCCCATGGCAGGGACTCCAGCTCCGCACACTGCCAGGGGGTCACACAGAGCTGAGGACACCAGAGCAGAGCAGCAGATGGGCACAGACACAGCACTCGCCCTCCCGAGGTTTGCATGCGTGAGGAAAGGTCACTGCAGTGAGGATGTGCCATGTGCCACTGTCCTGCCCCGAGCCCCCACACCAGCCCCAGGGCACAGGGACAGCCCATGGGGGCTGTCCTGGTCCCACTGCACCAGCCCCTCCTGGCACCCAGCACAGCCCCACTTACCTCGGGGAGAGCAGATGTGCCGCTGCCACATGCAAATACCAATCAGGCACCACTTTAAACTCATCTTTGGGTTGCTACAGGTTACAGCCCCCAGACTACAGACTGGCCACGGGGAGCCCAGGCTTAGACCAGGTGGGGGTCCCTGTGTGCCCACCGAGGGGGCTGGGCTCCAACCCTGACTGGTTTTCCTCACTCCCTCTCCCAGTGGGAATTTCCCCTGCAGAGGAGATGGCACAGCTTGCACACAGCACTGCAGGTGCCTCGAGAGCAGCAACCTGGCAGTGCAGGAGGAAAACCAGCTCAGACCAAGCTAGACACATCAGCCTGAGCTCACTGTTCCTGACCCAAACGCTTCTGAAGTGCAGTTCTTGAAACGACCTGAGGTGACAGAGTACCACAAAACCTGGAGCTTATTCTGTTCATTTTAATACAAACACAGCTCCTGATGTGGCGTCTGGAGCCAGCCATGTGCCACATTTGCTCTTTCCCTTTCAAGTTTCCTTCCTTCCAAGCCAAGCTTCCCTTTCTCTCCAGCAGCAGCCTTTACATTGGCTCTTGCAAATAAATCTATTGCATTGGAAGTCCATAGTCAGCAAAACCAGTACGATTCGCCTTTTGCTGGGCTGTGTTACTGGTGCAGGGTGTAGGTGCTGTAATGGGCCCCACTGCTGCCCCACGCCCAGCACAGTCCTGTTCCATGGGGTCTGTGCCACTGACAGCCAGACCTCGGCCACCCTCCGGACCTTGGCCACCCTCCAGACCTCAGCCACCCTCCAGAGACAGTCAGCACTGGCCATGGCTGTTCCTATTCACAGAGCTGGTTTTCCTGCCCGCTCCCGTGCACCTGCCCGCAGCCGGCAGTGAAGGGTGGACAAGATGCTGCTGAGTAGATGGGCTGGCACCAGCCAGACCCCTCTGCCGTGCCTGATGCCCCCAGGGACAATTCCATGGTCACAGGGGGTGCAGCACCACACAACCAGGGGCCAAGGGCTTGGTGCTTGGCCTGCAGGGAGCCCAAGTGGGCTGAGGGGCCCTGGTGGGCGACCACCCCAGCACGGCGTGATCTGGCAGCACAGGCTCTGCCCCAGGCCCAACACCCCAACACACAGCCAGGCACACAGGGACACATTTGCAAAGGGGAAATGGGACAACCACGTTATTTCTAAGCAGGAGCCTATGGACTGGGCACAGTTCGCTGCTTTTAAGCCAGAACTCTGACCAACATTAAAATTACTGCCAGGAGAAGGCACCATGCAACTGGGTGGCTGCTGTTAGTGTGGCTTTTGGGCAGCGATTGTGCACCCTGAGCAAGCAGCAGCACCATGGAACAGGGAGGTGGATGTTCCTGAGCAATCACAGTGCTGACACGTGTGGCCACTCTGTGAGTGGTACTGCTCAGGCTCCAGCACCACAAAGCTCCAGTATCGCTGAGGCTCTGTTTCCCCTTGGCTGATGGGAAGAGAAGTGATCCTGGTAGCAGCTGCAGCCATTACTCCTGGTTTGAAGCCATTCCCAGGGAAGCAGCGTGCCCCTCTCTGTGCTGGGTGCCCACTTCAGGCACAGTCTCACCATGGCACAGGAAGGGCCCTACTGCACCTTCTAGAGGGCACACACAGCTGCACAGGACTGTCCACCTGCCACCATTCAGTGTCACTCCACGGGTCTGGGATGCTCCCAGAGCAATGCCCAGCAGGGCTGTCAGGGTCCCCGGGAGGCAGGAGCATCCCTGTGCTGCTGGCACCAAGCCTTCAGCAGCTCTGCCGCCAGCAGGGAGGAAACCACCTCGTGCCAGTGCCTCGGCAGGAGCTCTCGGCACACCCCAGCAGCGCCAGGCCCTTCCCAGCCAGAGCAGCAGGTGCCCAGGAGCTGTGCCCCCCCTCCCATGCACAGGGCACACGGCCGCGCTTTGCAGCTCCCTCTCCATGGCTGCAGGGAGGTGGGCGCAGGGCAAGGGCTGGCAAATGCATGGGGACACGCTGCAGAAATAAAGCCACGTTGGCACCAGAGCGAAGCAGCACCGTGTATTGATGGCAAGGACATGGCTGGACACAGCAGGAAGGCAGCACAGACACAAGGGACACAACACAACAGCCGGTTCCTCCACCCAGGCACAGCCACGCCAGCCCCTAACAGAGCCCCATCTCCAGAGTAGGCCTGTGTGTTCCAGCCATTTCGGTAAGAGCAAAGAACTTTCTGAAGCTTCTCCTCCTCCACCAGTGCCTGTGAATGAAGACCCCCTCACGGCTAAAGTCTCAGATAATCTGTACCTGAGCAGGAGCACACAGAGCCATGCTGCAGACAGGCAATGCCCGAGGGGCAGGAGGCACCTTGGGCTCAGGTCCCTGCAGACCCCTCTAGAGCTGGGGGTGATGCTGGGGTCACAGCACATCACACCCCCATTCCAGCACCTCCTATGGTGAGGAGTTATTCCAAATTGGGGGAAATCACCGGATGTTATTCTGATCCAGAAGCATCTCAGCACCTTTTCTGTCTCACACTGTTGGCAACCTATGGTTTTGCAGAACAGAAAGGACAGAGAACTTCCTCCTCCATGAGGCTTCCCCACACTTTGAATCAAGCCTGAATAAAACAAAATGTCCCACTGCACAGTTATTCCAGTGGAAACAGATGATTTCATGCCCAGGGCATTCCCAAGGGATGATCCTCTCAGCCAGGGAGAGAAGCTAGCACAAGAGGAACCCCCAGCTGCCCAGATCCCCATTCCCGCACTATCAGCAGAGAATCAAACCAAACACAGGGCCATATGGTCCCTGTATGCTGCTTGACACAGAGGCACCATGGACAGAACATCAGCTGTAGTGCTTAGAAAATTATTCCTTTCAGTGAAAAATTACAAATATAAAAATAAACTTCCCTAAACCACAAGACACCATTAGTATTTTAGCACTTTCACAAAACATCACACAGATTTAGGTCCAGTTTTAGACAACATATAAAAGCATTTTCATTTTATGTTTTTAAAATGCATGATTAAACCCAACCACTCCACAGCAAACCTCTGACACTCTCCCTCTACCCCAGCATGGGGGGAAAGGTGCCTCTGCCAGCACAGTCCCTCACTGGGGCTCAGACCTTCATGTTTGACCCACACTGGGCAAAGCCCTTGCCATCAGACTGCCACATTCTGGACAGACCACCCCTGTCCTTGACAGCACACTATTTAATAGCTCCCTTCTGTTCATGCAGTGCTCATGGGTTGCCAGAGCAATCCGAGGAGGGATTTATTGTATTTTTTTAAACTTTTCCAGCAGGAAGCAGGTTTTCTCATTTTGAGGCTTTGTTTCCTATTTGGTCTCTGCATTTCCTGAGGGAAGCAAAAAGGGTTTCTAAAAAAGAAGCAGCCTCTTCCTTTTAGGTCCTTTACACCACCCTCATTGACTTTGTTCTTCCATGACAGGCAGTAAAATCACCCAGAGCAACCCACAATGGCCAAGAGCATCAGCCCTGCACTGCACAGTCCTGGAGACAGAGATGGGGTGCCAGGGGCCGTTCCCCACTGAGATGTTCCCCCAGAAGTGCCCTGGGGCTGGCTGCTGCCCTGGTTGGAGCCAGGCTGTCCTCAGACACCTGCCTTAGTTATGGGGCCCCCAAGAACAAGCACACAGGGTATAAAATTTAACTATTCCCTCACTTTAATGGCCACAAAGCCCATCTTAAACCTATTATTTGGCATCTGAGAATGCACAATGCACAAATGTTCAGAGTTAAGCTGTCTCTAATTTGAACATGATGACCATATGAGTTTAATTAATATTAACTGCAGGCTTCCCTTTACAGTGAGCAGAGCAGCTGCCATCCACACAACATGGAATTTACACCTGCTGTCCCCTACTGCTCTGGGGTTCTGTCCCTACAAAGGAGCCCAAAATTGCTCCATCCCACAGGCACCGCAATTAAGAGCAGCTTAAAGGTGAGACCATCATCTTCCAGGCCCTTCACTGCGCTCAGGGACTGAAAAGAACTGGATCAAACCATAAAGTTTAGAGGAAATATGCCCCAAAAGTCCAGGACGGCAGCAGATGACCATCATCACTGACCAGCCAGCACCAGGCGCTGGTGGCCACGTCCCTGCCGGCCGCAGCCCTGCGTGCCCAGCTGGCCGCCTGCCGGCCCCGCTCACTGCCCGTGCTCAGCTCTGCCCCGCAGCCCGGGGCGCCCAGGGCCGCTCCCTGCCCGGCAGGACGGGACGAGCCTGCGCCGCGGGATGGGGGTGCTCGGGACTGTGGGTCAGGCACCTTTCCAGGGAGAACCGGGGTGGGATCTCACTGCTTCACCAAGGCCCAGCCCCGGCCAGCCAGAGCCGGCACAAGGGAATGGAGCCCTCGCCCTGGCACCTCCTTGTCCTCCTCCCAGCCCCACAGCGGGAGCTGTGGAGCGCCGAGGCCCGGCTCCGGCAGGGCAGTCACCGCGAGGCTGGCTGGCGTACCGAGTGAATATTTTATTTTACACAACATAACAACACAGCGTTGTTGCTCCTGTACAGCATCTGCCTAAAAACAAAGGCAACACCATTGTCACGGAAAAGAAATATACAGTCTGACCAGTTTAAAAAATATCATTTTACTGATTGATCCAGAAGTGGTTATTTGTTAGCTTGGAGGAAATTGCATTTCCTTTATAAAAGGCTTTTTCTGTGAAAACTCTCTCTTTTGTTTTCTGCTACTGCAGAACCAGGAAGCCAGTCCTAGAGCAGGGAAGGCACTGGTGCTGTTTCGTGCTTTTTTTCACCCCTTAATCTTTTTTTCCTTTTTTTTTTTTTTTAATCTCTGAATGTTGCCTTCGGTTTTGATATTAAACAAAACCAAACAAAAACTAAATAAACCCTTGTGTGCACTGGGTGGCTTATACAGAACCCCGCATGAACAAGCCATTAATCAGCGAGACAGCAGTGGACTTCCAAATCCAATTCCCTGGGAAAGGGAGTTTCACACAACGTTTGGTGTTTTGTTTTTAGTTAAAATAAAAATTAAAAAAAAAAAAAGAAAAAAGAAAAAAAAGCAGGTCACACAGTGCTTTCCAATATCCACTCAGAACTGGAGAAAGTTGCTTTTCCACTATCCGCACCGGCGCTGTCTGCCTGGACTAGCATCCCGTTCATGGACATGCTCCGTTTGGAGCGCAGTCCGCCGGCGCCGGCGCCGCGGGGCTCCAGCAGCTCCCCACCCAGCGACCGCCGGCGCTTGGCTCGGGACGCGTCGGCCGGCAGAGTGAGGAACTTACTTGGCTTTGATTGTGCTCTTTTGTACGTGTGGGCCACGGGGGCTGCGTCAGGGGGGCGGCTTGCTAACTGCAGGGTCGTGGAGTTATTTCTGTTCGAGTTTTGGGGCTCGGTGCTGCCGCCAGCCTCACCCTGCGGCTCGCTGCCGGGCTTTGGCCCCGACTTTCGCTTCTGCTTCTGCGAGAGGGAAGTGCTGGAAGTCCAGGCGGGAGGCAAAGCGGAGGTAGTGGTGGCCGAGTCCTGGCTGGAGCCGGTGTCCGGTGACTGCGTCACACCGTCGCTGGCAGCCTTGCAGCACTGGATGCCCTCCTCGTGCCCGAGAGCCTGCTTGGACATGGACTGCGACAGCACCCCACTGCAGCCCTGGATCTGAGCCCCGTTCGTCTGCGAGTACACGTTGCTGACCTTGGTGGCCTTTTGCTGCCCATTGTTGTTACACACCTTGTAGCGGATCATGAGGATGATGATGAACACGAGCACGGACGCCACGATGATCCCACCAATGATGATAATCATGGTCCCACCCAGGAACTGGGACTGCATGAAGTGGCAGCGCACGTAATCCTGCTCGGTGGTGAATTGTGTGCAGCCCACGACTCTGGTGGCCGTCAGCGAGGTGATCCCGTCATCGTAGATGGCCAGGACACACAGGTCGTACATCGTCCCCGCAGCCAGGTTGTTGACCAGGAAGGTTTTGCTTGTGGGAGGTATCATTCTGGGGGAGAAGGAAACCAGTGTGAATGAACCCGGCAGACACACCGGCACCTTCCCACCCTGTGGGGCAGCCCAGGCCACACTGGGTACCACCACGGCTTGGCTGTCCTGCTTCTGCCGGAGCCCCCGTGGGGCTGATCTCCATCCCCCCAGCAGCTCCCACCCAGCCTTTGATGTAGCAGCAGTCACTGCCAAGGCCCCTGGCATGGCTTGGCATGGCAGAGCCCCCATTAGAACAACCACATCAAAAACATGGAATCACGGGATCCCAGAATGGCTTGGGCTGGAAGCAACATTTAAAGACCATCGAGTCCACCCTCCTGGCACAGGCAGGAGCACCTTCCACTAGACAAGGTTGCTCCAAGCCCTGTCCAGGCTGGCCTTGGACACGTCCATGGATAGGGCACCCAAACTCCTCTGAAGAACCTGTGCCAGGGTCTCACTGTCCTCACTGGGAAGAATTTTTTCCCAATATCTGATCTATATCTACCCTCTTTCAGTTTAAACCAGCACCCCTTGTCCTATTAATGGATAAAGAAATTCACAGAAGAAATGACCAAGCAAAGCCAGTGCTGAAGGGTGAAACAGCTACACATGGCAGCACAAACACCCCCCTGCACCTCCCCAGCATGGGCACTGCCAGAAAACGCTGTGAGGAGCATGGTCACAGACACTGTCCTCCCTGTGCTTCCATAAAGCCGAGCACATTAGGATCCGTATAATCCATCTACCTTCACAACCTTTCTCAGATCAGTTCAGAGGATTAGAGGTCCATTTGGATTATCTAAAAATAACATTGTTTAAAGTAATTTTCCCACTTGTGAGTAGAAAATGGCATGAGTCCTTCCTGGGGCTCCCACCATGAGCTGCCAGGGCCAGGCTCCGCTCAGCCAGGACAGCCCAGCCCAGGAACTGCAGCAGAGGGGCTGCCCAGGCCAGGGGCCACACGCCAGCACAGAGCACCCAGCATGGTCCCACATGGGCAGGCTGGGGCTGCCTTACCTGTAAACAAGGGAGTCATCGTAAGTACCATTGTACTGGATTTGAAACATACGTATCCCAGGTATATTCCTCTGAAAATTGAATTTCAGCAGAGCCGTGGAGGACGTCGCTTCCGCAACAACCACCTTCTTATCCTGACTGACTTTAGTATCCCCGTTGCTACTGCTCGCATTGGAGCCCGACTTGGTGGATGTGGAGATATCCGAGGAGCCTGGGTCAGGCTCGTGGATGTGGTTTGTGCTGTTCAGCAAGTGGGGGAGTTTGATGATGTGCAGGTCCACTGTCTGCGTGGCCTCCCCCGCTGGGTTGGAAGCAATGCAGGTGAAGGAGCCCGTGTCCTTCACCGTTGTGATAAGGATGTCAAGCGTCCCGTTGTCGTACACTGTGGACCTGGTGGCATTGGAAATCAGTTTGCCCTCAGGTGAAATCCAATGGATTGCTGGCTCGGGGTCACCCCGGGCCTTGCAACGCAGGGCTGCCCGCTGCCCCTCCAGCACCCGCAGCTCGTGGGTGTGCCGGGTGATGAGCGGGGGCTCGCAGAGGAACTCCTCCTCAGGGATTGACCAGAAGTACCGGCCAGACAGGAGCGTAGGAGAGGCACAGGTCTCCAGGTCGTCCTCCCTGGAAAGGCGCCTCAGCCACAAAAGCTCACAGTTGCAATGCAAGGGGTTCCCACCAAAGCTCAGCGCAAATGTTGAGGGGCTGATAATTCCTGAGGTTGCCAGCACCTGAGCACGCTGGAAGAGCGGATCAGGTGGTAGCTTCTGCAGTTTGTTGGATGTGACGTCCAGCCTGGTCATCTTGTGGAGGTGGGAAAAGGTCCCCTTAGGAATATGGTCAATCATGTTGTGGTCTAGACTAAGAGTGTGCAAACTGACCATTTTCTCCACGGCATCCCAAGGGATGGTTTCCAGATTGTTGTAAGACAAATCCAATTCCTCGAGAGCTAGAACATCATCGAAAGCTGTGGAAGAAATTAAAGTCAGCTGATTATTGTTCAGTATCAAGTGGTGGAGATTGGAGAGCCCACTGAACATGTCATTAGTGATCTTAGTCAATCGGTTGCTGTTCAAATGCAGAGCCCGCAAATTGCGCAGGTCAGCAAACGCGTGAGGTGTGATAAAACTGATTGTATTCCGGGACAGCGTCAGGTCCACCAGGCTGGTCATGTTGGCAAAGTCTTTCCTTTTAATGTTTGTAACAAAGTTGTCTGCCAGCCGCAGCTCCACGGTCCTCCTGTCAATGTTGGGAGGAACAAACAAGAGCCCTTTCTTGGCACAGAGGGTGGCGAGGTTCGGAGACAAGATCTGACAGACGCAGCGCTTGGGGCAGATCTGAGCTCGCACCACTACGCCAATGAACAGCAGAAACAAAAGCAGTTTTTCCATTGTAGAACAGATTCAAGAGCCTACAAGGGAGAGCAAATGGTGGTTAGTCTCTGAGAGGTAAGCACGGGGCATCATAAAAAAGCCAAGACAGATAGTCTGTGGTTAAACCATGGAACTGAAGTTCAGGTAGTGGCGAGTCACCCTCACTGTGTTAGCAGGTTCTTCTTCATTCCCCCATCCTGACACAAGAGTGCCTATACTGCCTGCCAGGGGGACAGATGAGAGACAGGGATGTTTGCAAATGCAATTATACATTCCCTGATGCTCACATACAAGTGACAAAGTGACTGGGAAGCCACTGGTGCCACTGCACTCGCCGCCCCTCAGGCCCCTCCTGCTAGAGCCCATCCTGCTGCCCAGTACACCTCCACATCCCAGCAGAGCCCCTGACCTCCCAGCCCGGTTGGCCATAATGACAAATGTCCAGGTATGGAAAATGAGGGGTTCATGTGTGCTTCACTTCAGTGCTGAGCTGAAACTCTCAGTGGCCTTGAAATCGCAGCAGCTCAATGGGTTTACAGCCATCTCCACTGAACATTTAAGCTCTTAATGCTATTTTCAGAATAAACTCAGAAGGAGCTAATTTTATGTCATTCAAACCCCAAAAATGCAAATAAAACAAAACAAAACAAAACAAAAAAAAAAAAAAAAAAAACCCAAAACCCAAGAAAAGCCCCCACAACAGAGATCTAAATAAAAATGGATCTTGGGCTAATTTTAGCTGATTGCAGCTTTCCGGCTGCCGAAGCGCTGCGCTCCCCCTGGAAAGCCCAGCAGTTCAATCAGCTTTATCACTCACACTGCCAGGCCCAGCTCCTCATGGCAGGTGGGCACAGGGCCGACAGCAGCAGTGCCCACGCCAGCCCAGCGAGATCATCCATCAGTGACTGTGCCAAAGGCTTCATGGCAGGAGGGCCGGGGATGCTCCTCCGTGGAACAGGTGGGAGCACGGTCCCGTGGAGAAGCACCCACGTGTCTCAGAGGGAACTTGTGCCATTGTGAGCAACGGTGCTCAGAGGGGCTCCACACTGCCACTGAAGCTCTCAGCTCCCTTTGGGACCAGCACAGTTATACATGTTCAGATTGGATTACTCAGACCCATTACCATCCCAGAGATGCATTAACAACGCTCAGCTGAAATACAGTTTCACAGCTAGCCAGAACCAGAAGTCTTGAATCATTACCGATATTTAGTTAGAACAACAAGTATTGCTCCTGTTGTCCGATCTGTCCATAACTCAAACCAAATCCATGGTGCCGTGCAAGCAGAGGCAACAGAAGGATTAGTGAAAATACCAGCCCTAAACCCTGCTTTTCAGCACTATCAATGTGCTTTTTCCTGATACTTCTGGTGACTGCAAGTATTCAGGACTACTCCAACTTTTGAGTTCTCACTGGAAAAATAAAGGACTGTGCTAGTGTTGTCCAAAGTGGAGTCTGCTACTGTGGGCAGTGCTGGGAGCTGCTCCCATAACCAGTATAACCATTACTATTCTTGCTGCCATGACTTGTGGCAGAAAGCAAAGTGCCACAGCAGTGTTCTGGGATGTTCTGTGGACTCACTTCCATGAGAGCACTGCAGATCAGGGTGGCCCTGCAAGTGACAAGGAGGAGAGCGGCAATGCCAAGCAGTGGAGGAAACTGCCTGCTGCAGCCCCCAAACCCCATTGGTGTCACCCGCTGGCCTCCTCCCAACTCAACAGCTGCAGTCATGGCCAGGGACTGTCACCTCTCCTTTCCAGGTGGGACACTGCTCCTTTAATCTACATCTGGTAAGTAGCAGACTGGAATGGGCTCAGCGGCTCAGGGCATCTGCAGCACAGCCACTGGGGTCCCTGGACAGCCTTGGCTGGGGACACCACACTCATTTAAATTTGCTAACTTAATGCTTCTAATTTAGACTCGTGGCTATGATTAAAGTCACGTGCCTGGATTCAGCCAAGTCCATTGGTAGAGCTACCCAAAACTAACACAAGCTTAAACCCAAATCAGCAAGAAATCAGCAAGTTCACAGGTTTGGAAATACCATTACAACACAAAATGACTTAAACAACGGCTGGGATGACAAGGTTACCACAAAGTTACCTACCAGCAGAGGTGGGTTTTTTGGATGTTAGGAGAGTTTGGATATTGTCTCTGTCAATATCCTCTGGTCAAATGCCCAGCACATGGCCAGAGCTGGATGCAACACGATCAGTGAACATCAGGCTTAAACGGCTGCAGTAAATGGGGCAAGATCAGCCAGTGGCCAGTCGCCAGCACTGTCCCCCATGATTTGGGTTTAGGGACAGTCCTCTCCCTTGTCAGTGACCTGGGCAGGGAGGTGAGTGCACCCCACGTAGATCTGCCACTGACACTGAATTAGGAGGAGGGACTGAGCCCTCGGGAGCATGGGATGCTTATGGAGAGGTCCTGGTGGATCAGAGTGCTGAGCACCCAACGGCCCTGAGAGCAACAAAGACAAATGCAGATTTGGCACCTGGATGCCTCAACTGATGGAAACAGCAAAGCCACACCTGGATTGACATGAGGAAGCTGGTGCCCTCCCCAGCCTGGGCATCATCCCTTGCTGCAGGGGTAGCACAAACATTCCATCTCCTTGCTGAAAAAACACAGAGCATTTCCTCCCAGAGTGCTCAGTGCAGCAGTCTTGTGGCTGTGCCCCACCACTGAGACATTCTAGGTGAGAATATGAACTTCAGGACCTGGTGGCTTAGGAGGACAGCCATCAAAAAACCCATCTCCTGAAAGTCAGCCTGGACATGTGTCCCCTCCTCTCCCAGCACACTGCATCCCCCACACAGATAATTTGCAGAGCAACACTGACATGGCTTAGAGCTCATTGCAGAAAACACCTTTTATACTAATGAAAGCAATATGTGATTCTCATTACTTGCTTAGAAGATAAAAAAGCAGACAGGAAAGTGCATTCATAGATAAAACAAATGCCAGCTTCCTAGGAAGGTGAGCACTGCTCATTTACTGCTTGGTGCCTGCAATAGGACAAGGGTAGTCGAGCTCTTCATGTGACATTTGTGATTCACAAAAAAAGCCTCTCTTTACATCCATTCTGTTGCTACATTTGATCATTTTGAGTTATTCGTCTGTCTATAAAACCTAAGTTTGAATTGCTGTGGGCTGCACAGCTCATGGCCACAGAGTGGGAACTGTGTCTCCAAAGAGCAGTGAACCTGTGAGCCCCAGCACACACAGCCGGGGCTGGGAGCCTCTCCACTGCTCCCCCATCGGCTGGAGGAGACTGACCAGGGCCACGTCCCCAGACTGCTGCTCCTGTCTCAGAGCAAAGGAACTAATTTCCTACCCCCATTTCACAGGTATGGAGCAGGTCTGACAGTGGTTGGGCAGGGCCGGGGCTCATGCAGACAGGGACCCCTCAGCGCTGGCACCCCCTGCCCACCTTCCCCCAGCCACTCTCAAGTGGGACGTGTCCATGTGATGGGTGACTCTCCCATGGTCCTTGCCCTGCCAGCTGTTTCCCACAGCTCTTCTGGCCTCCACACCACCTCCAGCCCAGCCATGGAACACGGACCCAGCACCGGCTCCCCTCCGTGGGGGATGCCAGGCGCCCACTGGCCCCAGCCCTGGCAGCTGCAGAACAGCCACCCCTGCACAGAGGGGAAACCCTGAGCTCGCCTGGGACCAAGCCCACACACAGGCAGGGTGTAGGGACAGTTGGGGCACACTCCAGCTCCAGCACCACTCATGGCTCTGCAACACCCACTAGAGGATGTGCACTGGTTCCAGAAGAGCCACCTGCTCCTGTAAGGGGGTACAGCCCCAACAGCCCCTGGTGCATCCTGGGGCACACACAGACCCTCTGGCCAGCACTTCCTAAGGGCAGACTCCCACCACAAACCTCTGCAGGGTCTGACAGGTGCTGGGGAACAGCCAGAGTAACCTCAGCCCCTGTGGGGCTGTTCTGAGCCCTTTGCCAGCACTGCCAGGGCAAGCAGCAGCCACATCCTGGCACCCAGGCAGCAGCAGCCCATGGGAATAACTACCCACCTCTTCCAGCAACAGACAGGGGTCAGGTGAAGCACCAATGAATTTAGAATTCCTGTCTGGAATGGATCCAAGGAACCCAGGACTGAAATGCTACATACTGTGATGGCTCCTTGTGCCCAACACACTGCATGCTAGGGGTTTTGCCCCTTCTCTTTGGGATATGAAGTGCAGCATCTGCCAGTGTGCCCAGTGCTCCAAAGGGTCATTTACGTATTGTGGATCATACAATACATGGGAGCAGCAGAATCCATAACAGCCATTAATTAGCAAACAACTTCCACTACATCCAATTCCTGTTTGGATGGTTGGTGTTACACATGGTCAGCATTCCAGGGATGCCCAGTGTGCACACTGGGAGCTGCTGGAGTCAGCTGCCAACTCAGGGCCTGGCTCAGACTTCATCTGTCACCGCTGAGGTCATAACAGGGCTACTGACTGCCCTTCCCACCCTTCCAGAAGTCAGAATTCTCAAGGTCTTTGCAAACGCAGTTTCATGGTGGGGGAAAAATAGTCTGGAAGCTGATGATGTTCATCTGCTGAGGATGGAGAAAGGGAAATCATGGCACCAGCCACCATAGGCACCCAGTAGCCATGCCAGAATGTGTTATGTAAAAGGAGATGCTGGGATCTGTGGCATTCCAGCTGCTGGGACCAATAAAGTGGAGAACAAGGAGCTTCACTTTCACAAAGGTCAGTGGTTTGTAAACAGGTTAGAGGGTTTTGCAGAATTGGAAACAAAGTACCTGAGAAAAAACATTCAAATCAAAGAAACTCATCCAGAGATTTGCTTTGAGGGCTGTGCTAGCCACCCAGTGCTGGCCATGGATCACCAGCCAGGGCCACAAGACCACCATGTTTAACATTTGCTGTAGGACTGGATGGGTGAATCCCCATGGCGAGCCATGAGACTGGCAAATCCTGTACCCTGGTCCTTGTTAAAGGGCTTCAAACAGCCGTGAACCCCTCAGACCTCTGGGAATCTTAGAAGTAGGAGCAAGGGGAGACCCAGGCTCAAAGTGAAGGCCAGGGGCAGTGCTGCCAGCCCATATGTATGTTCCTGCCTCAAAAGCTCCATTTTGGGATTTTTGCTGTGTTTCCCCTGTCTTCTACACAACAAAGAGCTTCAGCACTTGCCCTTGCAACACACAGCTTAAAAACATGCCCATAAAGTTCAGAAATTGAGGAGAAAAACAGAATATCCTTTTTTTTAAGGCACTTTATTTTAGAACTGTTTCACGTTGTCTGAAGCAGACAACACTCAATGCCAAGTGCTCAGAAAGGTAAAAAACCCATGGGGTTCCTGCAGCAGTGCACATATCACAGCTGGAGTGTTTCCAGCAGAAACACGGACGCGGGCACATCCTTGGCATTCTCCCCTCACTTCTGCTGACATAGCACCCTGTGTCCTGCATTTTCACAAGAATGCTGGAGCCTTCCCAAGAGGCATGGGCAGGGTCAGGATGGCTGCACTCACTCAGGGCAGTGCCCAACGCTCACCACCCACCCCAGGCCCTCGCCTCCAGCACCGCTTGCTGCTGGCTCGGGGCAGGCTCCCCTGGGACAGTGACCCTGGGGTCAGCACAGCCAGGACAGCACAGACACGGAATTTCCAGGGATTTCATTTCTTTCCCTTCTCATTCTGCTCCCCGCCACGCCCCAGGCTGTGTCCCTCACACAGGTGTCCCAGCGAGCCCCTCAGAGCACAGGGGGACCAGCACTCCCAGCCCTGCCATGCAGTGACAGCGGCAGGCAAGGTGGCTGCACACTTCCAGCACATTCCCAGTGTGCCTCCTGCACGCTTCCAGCACTGTTCCTGCACACCTGCTGCCAGCGCGGCCCCAGGCCCACAGCCACACGTGAGAGCTCCACACACGGCCGCTCTGCCCCCGCCACGGCCGGCTGAACCGAGGGCGCCTGCCAGGCCCTGGATTAAAGGCTGAGCAAGCCAGAGCGTGAGGGGGGCTCCCACAAAACACAGGGCTGCGGTGGAGGCAGCTCATCAAGGCTTTGGTATCACAGACAAGAGCCCAGAGTGATCCATGAGATGAGTCAACACGGCAGTGCAGAGCACGACTGCAGCTCGGTAAGGTATTAATAGCTGTGCCGTGAGGAAACCGTGCCGGATGATCCCACGGCCCCCGGCACGCCGGGCTGGGGGCACCTCCCGCTGCTCCACCGTGGATGGGGGAGAGGGGCACTGATCCAAGCACAAAACAGAGCGGCACCTGAGAAATATCCTGCCATAAAAACACACATGGAGAGACCATCTCCCGTTTCTGAGGGACAACTCTGCACTCCCATCTCACCCACTGTCAAACCCAGCAAGCTCTGTTTAAGCTGTGTAACTACCTGGGGCCTTGCAGGCACAGCCAAGAGCCTACATGGGCTCTTCTCACCGTATCCTCCCGCTCCTTGGGGCAGAAAGCCTCAGCCATGCATCTCTCAATCCAGTAGCAGTGAGCACCAGCTTCCCGAGGCACCTCTGACCCATGTATAAGCAGTACACACTGCTGGCACCGTCCATCACCATTCACACGACTGTCCTTATGCCCTGATGACCACCAGCACCCAGGGCTGCTGGTCCATGGGCCGGCCAGCCAGGCTCTGTGGACACCACAGGCACAGACAGATGGACAGGTTGCTCCACTTCCCTGGCCCCCTCTATGAAATGTGCATTATCAATTCCATCCTTTTCCTTTCCTCCAGTCTCCAGGAATCATCCCTGCAGTGGTATGCAACACAGGGAAAGCAGCACAGTCCCCACTGCCTGCACTCAAGAGCTCCCAGACCAGCTGCAGCCCCGTCCCAAACCCCAGCCCGGGGCTGCCGGTGCCATCCGAGCCAGCTTCCAACCCTGTCCCTCTGAACCCATCACCCCTGCACCCCACAGCTCCCACACAGTACAGGAGTCAGGGCCAGAGCTCTGCAAAAGGAGACGTCACCAAAAAGCATCTCAGGTATGGGGTACACATACACTGTGTTTTAAGGTTAGAACACCAAAACCTTTAAGGTCCCGCCAACCCAAACCATTCTGTGATTCTATACAAAGCTCTCCAGCTCCTACGGAGTTCCTGTACCAAATATTACACAGATATGCCAAACACTGCCACCAACATCAGCATCAGCCATGCAGCTTCCAAACAGGAGCAGGCCTAAGTGAATAACTTCAAACAAGGCAGCTTTCAACTCACCAAAACATTTTTATTGAATTGGGGTATTGTGGCATTTTAAAAACTGTTTTTGCAACATCAAAACACAACAAAAATGTGAAGGGATTTTCTCTGCCACTCCCCTATCCCTCTGTTCCACAGCCATACATTCTCAGGTGGCAGGGGAAGGTGAGATATGCATGGTGGCCCGGCACGAGCTGCCCCACAGCCTCCAGCCATACGTCCGCTCAGAGGGACACGTGGCGAGCACTGGTGTGGGGGAAGAGGCTCCTCAGGGCCACCCCCACCCTGGCATAGTCCCTGGCACGCAGCCTGCCCGGACGGAGGCACACGGGGCACTGGGGTGGCAGGGCCCCAGCCATGTCCCAGCATGGGCAGACAGGGCACCCCAGCTCAGGGTGCACACCCGAAATGTTTGCTGACTGCTGCAGACACCAGCAGTGCAGCCGTGCCGGGCATGCCAGCCACTCACCCACTCCTGTCCTGGCACAGGCTCGCTCTCACCTGCACTCGCCCTGCAGCTCCTCCTGCCCGAGCACTCCGACAGCAGCACTCCACATGCTGCTGAGTCATAGAATGAGGAAATCTGGGATCTTCCTCTTATTGTCAAATGCCCACTGGTGCCCAGCCAGTGCCAGCTGCCAGGGCTGCCCATGTCAGGCATCACCAGTGGGGTGGGAAGGGCAGCGGCTGCTCCAGGGTCCAGCACAGCCAAACCATTCCCTGGCCACATCCTGGTTGTGCCCTTACGTCCTCACACAGCAGTGACCAGTGCTCAAGGCCTCACCACCATAAGGCTGCGTGGTGCTGAGCTTCACCCACTCCCACCCCTCCAGCCTCTTCAAGTCCCTTGGGATGCCATCTCTTCCCTCCAGGTGCTGACCACACCACAGAGCTGTGTCCTGTCCCAGGGTGCTGAGGGGAGCAAGGAGGGCACAGGAGAGTGATTCCAAAAATGGTAACCAGACAGGCCCCAGCACACACAGGTGCACATACGACCTCCCACACACCCCAAAACTCCCTGGAACTCTCCATCCCTGACACTACCCTAAAGCAGTACAGGGTACCCAGCACTGGCCATTTCTAACATAATGCTGTGATAAATAATGGAAAAATGTGGTAACTGATGCCTCATCTCTGAAAATGTTCAAGGCAAGATGGGGGGGGCTTGGAGCAACCTGGTCTAGTGGAAAGTGCCCTTGCCCATGTCAGGGGGGTGGAACAAGATGAACTTTAAGGGTCCCTTCCCAATCATATCATTCTGGGATTCTATGAGTCTACTAATAAAATTATTCTTAAGGTTTCCTTTGCCAGCAAATGCCACCGTTTTTAATGCACCAGGACTCTCATTCCCCAACAGGCACTGGAAGAGGGATGGGCGTGAAGGGCGACCCAAGTACTGGCCAGGGCACTGTGGCCAAACCCTATGTGCCCACCAAACACACACAGTTTAACTGGGGGAAATCAGAAGCAGAGGGAGCAGCACTGTGAAGGGTGAGATTGTCAGCATGACACACCAGAGCAAAATGGGGGATTAACCATAAGCAGATCTCCCAGCCTGAACAGTTCATAGGTTTTATCAAGCACTGCAAACATAACTTATTTCTTCCACGGCCTCACTTCTGCACAGCCCACCAAATTAAATGAAAAGTAAACTAACAATGATTTACTCCAGATGGACATTTATTATCTGCGTAATAATATCTTGCAATCGTTGCATTAACTGAGGCCAATTCTTTTCTTAGTCACTGTTCTCTTACATAAACGTATAGTAAATTAAACAGTCTAAAACTGGGCATTTATTAGGGTTGTCTCTACACTTGCCTGAACATCACTTGAGGATGTGAGTCATAAAACAAGCTGGATTTTAAGTTCTAAAGTTTAATTTAATGTCAAGGAGTACAGGGTACAAACTGTAGATCGCTCTCGTGGAAGAACACCTATTTAGTATTTAGGTCTGGCTTGTTAACTGGTAAATCAAACAGATGTGGCCAAATTAGCTACTGAGATGATTTAAGATGTGCCATGTCTACAGCAGCCCTGACACTTCAAAGGCAAACCCAGGGAATCTCAAGGAGATAAAACATTTCCATCACAATAACGGGTGACACGCGCCGGCAGGATACATGTAATAAAGGAAGGACAACAAGAGATGAAATGGAAATTTGTTTTGCAGAAGCCAAGAATAGAACATGATTTATATGCACTTATTTTAATTTATTTCAGGCTGAATGCAATTTATCTAAAGTCATCAAAAATTAATAGGCCATACAGAAAGTAGTAGTAATAAATCCAAACTTGGGGCACACAGCAAGCACATCTCTTTTCAATCGCTATTAGCACTTCACTATCTAATTAATCCATGGTGTTATCTCGTCTGGAAAGCCAGGCAAGCCTGCTTGGCAGGACAGGCACTGACTGGCCCCGGGCACAGCCCCTGGCATGCTGTGAAACCCTGAAGAAGACCAAGGCCAAAGCTGAGACTGCCCCAGAGAGGGAGCCCAGCAGGACCTACTGCCCTGGGGCTGGGCACCCCAAAGCTGCTGCTGCTGCTGCTGCACCCCAAGTGTCCCACACAGCAGTGCCACAGCCAGAGCCCCGTGTGCCCCCAGGAGGGAGCTCCCCAAGGCATGACGTGAGGTGACACTGCCCCAGCAGGTGAGCTCCTGGCAGAGGCTCCCACCCAGCCCGGAGTAAATTCTAAGCACTTCCATCAGCACACACAGCTTGTATCCAGCAGCAACAGCACCAAGATGAGGGGCAGAGCAGGGCCAGGGGCAGTGCCAGGCCAGCCCCTGGCCCCAACCTGGTTTCCATGTGCTGGCAATGCAGCCGAGGCAGGAGGAGCAGCACACATCCCATCCCAGCACCCTGCCCAGTGGGACTCTGGAGACAGAGGGGGAGGCAGGGAGCGGTAGCTGCCTCCCCTCAGCTGAAGGTTGTGAAAGAAGTGGGGGCTGTGCAGTCCCCAACACAGAGCGAGCTGTGGAGGATGGAGCAGAACCCGTCCTCCCTCCCCCTGCCTGTTCTGCAGTGCCCGTTCTGAAGGGGCTCCAGACCCCAGCACAGGCGGCCGGTGTCCGGGGCTGGCAAGGGGACAGAGCTCTAGACAGTCCCTCCAGCTGCCACAGAGCTCAGAGCAGAGTCTGACCTCAGAGCCAGCCTGGAACTGCTGCTCAACACACGTACACGGAGCTCACTGACCACACAGCTGCAGCAGGAACCTGATGGACCTCAGCCCGTATTTAGATCCAAAGGAAATCAATGGGCATACCAAAAGGAATATTTTCCTTTACCAAGAATGACAGTTTAAGTGAAATACTGGGACTCATATTTTTTAAAACTTCAGATACATCTGTCAGGGTTGGGCAATTTCGCCTAAAAGGGAAACTTTCAATGTGCCATAAGGGAGAAACTATTTTTGCAATCTTCCCTTTGGCTCAAAATCTGCTGCTGGGATTTTTCAGGAGGCAGCACTCCACACGCTCGAAAAAACTGACGGCTCTAAAATACATATTTATGGTTTCCTGATATAGGGAATAAGAACAGAAGAAAGTAATGATAAGCTGCAGGAAATGTTACAGAGCTCTGGCAACAGGACAGACAGCAAACTGGGATCAGCAGCGGAGTCAGGGGAGGACAGGAGTAAAAGAAGGTGGCAGTGAACCCCAGGCACTGCCCCAGGGATTCTGGGCAAGGACAGGGCAGGCTCAGGCACAGGGCTGCACAGCTGCAGACACGGGGATGTGCTCAGACACAGGGCTGCACAGCTGCAGACACGGGGATGTGCTCAGACACAGGGATGCTCCAGCACAGGAGCGCTTGGATGCAGGGGTGTTTGGGCACAAAGATGCTCAATTGCAGGGTTGCTCAGGTGGGTCTGTGGGGGTCCTCAGCACAGCACCGTGCACCAGCTCTGGCTCATGGGCTTCGATGACCAACAGCCCCTGCCAACAGCCCTGCCCAGGCGGGACCCGGTGCATCACTCCCTCGGGTGAGGCACAATGTCACTCACTCCATCTCCACTGGGTTCCAGGCCCAGGGAGTTGACCCTCTCATACAGAGTGAAAAGCACACTTGTGCAGCACAAGATAAGACATAGCAGAAAGTCATTGGGCCTATCTCTGTCGCCCAGTCAGGAAATTACACACGAGCCTGTGCTGCCAGCTCACCTCGGCTCTCTCCATAAACACCGCCTGACTGCTGAGAGACAGAGTAATGATGCCAAAGGGCTTAAAGATCTGGTTTGGAGATGATACGAGGCCTCTATGTACAAGGAAACGTGTAAGGAAAGCTGTGTTGGGCGGGATGGAGACAGGAGAACCTCAGAAGCCTGTGAAATGCATAGCCTGGCTCTGGAATGAGGGTTGGTGAATCAAGATCAGGACACGGGAACATCGACCTGGCCTCTGGTGTACCCACGCTCAGGGACCAGGACTGGCCATTTGCTGGGTCACGCCCATCACCACAACATCACATGGTCACAGCCCACCGGTGTCCAGCTGGCACCTCCCAGGCTGGGGACACCAGAGGGTGGTGCAGGTGCTAGAGGTCGTGGGCTGCAGGACTTCCACGGGACCAGTGTCCAGATCAGCACACAGCCTCTGACGGCATCAGCCAAACCACTGCCCAACCAGCAAATGTGCCAGGACACAGTGGGAGAGGGGCTGAGCACGGCCGTGTCGTCCCAGCAGCACATCCAGCAGGAGCAGGAGGAACACAAGATCTCACTGCTTTCTATATCCAGGTCTGCAGGAAGAGCCTGTGGTGGAAACAGTGAGGGATGAGAGTGGGAGAAGAACAGAGCCGGTGGGAGAGGGACCCAGCCCAGGAGGAGCTGATGGCACAATTCCCCCTAGACTAAATCATATTTAATTTTTTATCAATTTTCATTAGCCTTTTCTCATGCCTCTGGTTCATCCTCAGCATTTCAGGATCTGTTAAAAATAAACCATTACTGTCTCAGGGAGCTCCTTGGCCAATTATTTTAATACTCCTGGGTACCAGTTATCCAGCTCTACCACTTTTAAACTGCCTTACTTAAACTGTCACTTTTTAACCTTTTTCTTAGCTCCTGTGGCAGTAGAAAACAGCTGCCATGAGTTTGCATTTTGCTGCTCCTTTGCAAATGGCAAACAGAAATAATCACAGAAAACTTCTGTATCACCCCAATGTATTTCCCGCTTTGCCTTGTGAGGTCCAGCCCTGTAAGAGGCTTATGTTTTTATCTCAAATGTAGTCCACCTCCTGCACCTGGTACATGACCTAAGGATATTGAACATTTTAATTAGAAAACTTCCACCAATCTCAGAAAACAGGTATTTAGGCATAAAAAAGACCCTCAGTTTGCAGAAGCATTTTTGGGGAGTGGAGCAAAGAATTAAAGCCCTTGAACACAGCAAGAATTCCTCCATGGAAGGGGTTGTCAGGCACTGAAATGGGTGGCCCAGGGAGGTGTTAGAGCCCCCATGCCTGGAGGCGTCCAAGGAACAACTGAATGTGGCACTTGGTGCGCTGGGCTGGGTGACAAGGTGGGGATCGGGCATAGGTTGGACTTGAGGATCTTGGAAAGATTTTCCAGCCCTGATGATTCTGTGATTCAAGGGTCTGGCAGAAATGTGGGTCATGAGAGGGTGGTGAGATAGGCAGCTGCAGCAGAAACTCTGGCCCCTCCAGCACCCCTCCAGCACCTCAGCCCAGTGCCACAAGCTCCCCGGCACTTCCTTCAGACCCACAGCTTTAAACAAGTTGCTGCCGAGCAAGTGCCTCATTATTTCATCTGTTAATTGGCCACTTCTCCATCCCCTGTCACCTGACATTAATAAGCACTCCTGTCAGGGCCACTCAGGTAGTGCCGATGCTGGTGTTTGCTGGTTGTTACGATGGAAGCTCTGGCTAAAAAGCACAGCTCAGAGCTGAGTGGAGCTATTCCCACTAATGAACCGCAGCTCCCAAACTTGCACACCATGGATTAGTGGAGGACAGCATCACTGACACCAGGAGAAGCTGAACCATGACTGTTTGTGACCTCACCTACATCTGAATGACAGTTCTGAAAAGTTTGTGAACATAATAACGAGGATGGTGTGAACTGCTCAGGCAAGAGCTGACAGAATGGCACTGCGTCCTTTCCTCTGCTTCCAAAAGACAGATCAAACATCTTGTAAGACAGGAAAAGTAATATAAGCAAATAAAACAGGTTTCCCTTCAGCTGGACAAGATCAAAACTACTTTATACAGATTTCTGGAAAACGAAAAGACATCCTTAGCCACTTTCAAAACTTCTAGCCCAGGGAAAATATTCTGAAAGGTCATTTTCCTCTTCTACATCTCAGTGCATGAAGCAGATACCATCAGATCTGCCACGTGCAATCCCATCAGTCTGCAGGATTTATCTCCTTCTTCTGTGCCAGAAAATTTAATGGGTCTCTTGGTCCTAATGTTCTTAACTCAGCAAAGAGTCTGAGCATTTCAGATAAGAGACATACTTAAGGCTTTGGCAAAGAAATTTAGATTTTAATTGCTACTTCAAAATTTGATCAACCGTGCTGCTACGGCAAGATTTTCACAGAACTCAAGAAACGGATGCCAACAGATGGCCACCCACACCCCAAATCCAGCTGTACAGCTGAGGCTGATCCTGCCCCGAGGCCACAGCACTGCCTCGCAAGGGCTGCACACCTGCAACCACTCTGTTCACACCACAGTCCAGCTGTGAGGGAGCTGCACAGCCAGGCTCTGCCCACCGCGCTACATCCCTGCAGCCGTGCTGTAGGAGTCTTCATCTGGCATTCCAACCATGGCCTGGAGAAGGCAGAGATCTTGGGAGATCCTGATGATCTTTTCCCACACCATCACATCACACCACTTCACCATGGCTCACAGCAGCAGCGCTGCGCTCTGAACCCATTCAAGAGGCAGCTCCTGAGTCCCACCAGGTGTAAGCAGCACTGGCTGGGACTGCACAGCAACCTGCAGTGCCCGCTCAGAACAATCCTTCACTCTTTAGCAAAAGGGCATTCAGCATGTGGAGCTCATCCTTGGGCACTGCCAGCTCCAACACTCCGCCTCCTCGAGCCCTTCCAGTTCTGGAGTGGAGCTTGTGGAGCCAGCACCTTCATCCCTTGGCATGTGGGCTCCCTGCGTGGCACCACCATGGCACAGCAGGAGCAGGAGCTCTGCTCTGGAGCACGCAGCAGCAGCACCAGCACACAGCTCTGGCGCACAGCACCACACAGCACACAGCTCTGGCACACAGCACACAGCTCTGGCACACAGCACACAGCTCCGGCACACAGCACACAGCACACAGCTCTGGCACACAGCACACAGCACACAGCACACAGCACCACAGCACACAACACACAGCACACAGCTCTGGCACACAGCACACAGTACACAGCACACAACACACAGCACACAGCACACAGCACACAGCTCTGGCACACAGCACACAGCACACACCTCTGGCACACAGCACACAGCTCTGGCACACAGCACACAGCACACAGCACACAGCTACAGCACACAGCTCCGGCACACAGCACACAGCTCTGGCACACAGCACACAGTACACAGCACACAACACACAGCACACAGCACACAGCACACAGCTCTGGCACACAGCACACAGCACACAGCACACAGCTCTGGCACACAGCACACAGCTCTGGCACACAGCACACAGCACACAGCTCTGGCACACAGCACACAGCTCTGGCACACAGCACACAGCACACAACACACAGCACACAGCTCTGGCACACAGCACACAGCTCTAGCACACAGCACACAGCTCCAGCACACAGCTCTGGCACACAGCACACAGCACACAGCTCCAGCACACAGCACACAGCACACAGCTCTGGTACACAGCACACAGCACACAGCTCCAGCACACAGCTCTGGTACACAGCACACAGCACACAGCTCCAGCACACAGCTCTGGCACACAGCACACAGCACACAGCTCCAGCACACAGCACACAGCACACAGCTCTGGTACACAGCACACAGCACACAGCTCCAGCACACAGCTCTGGTACACAGCACACAGCACACAGCTCCAGCACACAGCTCTGGCACACAGCACACAGCACACAGCTCCAGCACACAGCACACAGCACACAGCTCTGGTACACAGCACACAGCACACAGCTCCAGCACACAGCTCTGGTACACAGCACACAGCACACAGCTCCAGCACACAGCTCTGGCACACAGCACACAGCTACAGCACACAGCACACAGCTACAGCACACAGCTACAGCACACAGCTCTGGCACACAGCACACAGCTCTGGCACACAGCTCTGGCACACAGCACACAGCACACGGCACACAGCTCTGGCACACAGCACACAGGACACAACACACAGCACACAGCACACAGCTCTGGCACACAGCACACAGCACACAGCACACAGCACACAGCTCTAGTACACAACACACAGCACACAGCACACACCTCTGGCACACAGCACACAGCACACAACACCAGCACACAGCACACAGCTGTGGCACACAGCACAGAGCACCAGCACACAGCACCTCCTCGCACTCAGAGTTCCCAGCCAGGAGGAGATGCAGCCCATGAGGTGCCACACTCGGACAAGCACAGGGCTCTGGCAGCCGTGGCCACGTGCACCTGCACCGGGAGAGCCGGTGGCTCACACAGGGACACCCTGGCAAGCAGGGGCAGAGCGGGGCCGTGCAGGGCTCCTGAGCTGTGCAGCCCCTGGGAGCTCCAGCAAAGACCTCGGCTCGTGGTGGCCACAGCACAGCCACTCTCTGCTGCATCCCCTCCCTGTGCGAGCCTTCCCCTCTCACACGATTTTCAAAGGCAAATGAAGTCCAGGTGGATCCCAAGTGGCACCGCAGCCTGACCCACACCTGCTCCCCACAGAGGCCCCTGCTTGGGGTGCCAGAGCTGTGCCAGCAGCCAGGCCAGGGACTGTGATCTGGAGTTCAGGCATGTTTTAAATTTATTTATTTCCCATTGAATACATTTTGGTATAATTCTCTCTTATCTTAATTAATATCAGGAAAATTAAGCAGTTTCCCTCTCACAAGAGGAGGCAGAGCAGCATTGTGCAGGGAAATGCTTGTAGAAACAAAACAAGGAACCTCAAACTCCTACCTCAAGTAAATCAGCATGACTTTACTGCAGCTAATTGAGTTATCTTCAAATTATGCCCAGAAATCAAAGCAGAGTGAGAGAAATTTTGCCCTCCACACAATGCCCTCTTTAAAAATGCATCACTGCTCATCTCCTGGCTCCACAGCACAGGAACATGTGTCTGTGTGACGTGTCCCTGTCACATCCCACCCACTGACCCCAGCAGGTCTGGCAGGAAGGGACTCAACAGGAGGGAGGGGACAGAGGGGAGAGCTCCAAGCTTCAAAATGCAGAACAGGGTCCCAGGTGCCACAAGCACAGGGAGCAAGACCCAAACACCATTCCCAGTCACTCCAGATCTCCCACAGCCACTCCTGCTGCTCAGACACTCTTTGGATTTACACAAGGAAATGAGAGAAAGCGAGAGACAAACACAGAGGTGATGGCGGGTGGTCACTGGCAGTTTTTTAACTTTTGTTTCACTCTGAATGGATCAAGAATCCATCTTTTTCTTCAAGATTATTCCTGGGGAGCCCAGCCACCCCAAGCTGCCAGGGGTCAGCACCACCAGCAGTGTCCACAGCGCTGGTGGCACAAGGCAACCATGCACCCGTCCCCGCAGGTTCAGGATGCCTGGCTCAGCACTGCACACTCCAGGGACCCACAAAGCCCCCCATCCAAGGCAGGCCATGCCAAAACTTGGCCTAAATATAAGGAAAAGTCATCAAATGTGAAACACTTCGAGAAGAGCACTTTGTATTCCAAAAAATGGCATTTTTTAGCTGAGAAGCTTACCTTGACAATTTTCTGCTTATTTCCTGACACAGAGGCAGCTGCTCCTTGGTTACAGCTCAGGAAGCACCCAGAGGCTTGAGCTCAGCTAAAATATGGATCCAATGGCCCCAGGGATGGGGACAGGTGAAGGTTCCAGAGCAGCAGAGGGGACAGGGGGCAGGTCCTGGTACAGTGTGAGGGGACATTGTAGCAGGTCCCAGTGCTGGACAAGCCATTTGCCAACATTTTAACAGTTGTGTTGTTGCTGATTGTTTTTTTAAGTCTTTAACTGTTTTTTGTAATTCAAGTTTTCTTATACTAAAGAAAGCAACAGAAAAGCAAAGGCATCACACCCTTCCCACTGTACTGGAGGTTCTTGAGATACACAAATTCTTTTGCAAGCACTTAATTTCTGCTGCAAAGATCTGATGCCAATTGAAGTTCTTTTAATAAGAAAGACTTTAACTGAAAAAAAATCTTACTTTAAGGAATCCATACACATTTTCTTTATTTTCATCTCTGCTATCTAAGCTCTTCCTTGCCTATCTCTTTTGCTGTCTGGTCCTCTTGTTCACTTTTGTAATTAAGAATGAGGTGGGGGAGCTGGAGAAAACTAAATTACTTCAGTCTCCCAGCAAGGGGAGAGAGCAGAGCAGAATGATGCCCTGAGCAGCACTTCCAATCCTGCTCACAGGACTGACTCATTTTTGAGTTCATTCATCAGTCAGCAGCTCCAGCACCACTGATTCTGCAGGCACAGTGACCTTACACACCTCCAATGAACAGGACTTGGATTTTTTGAAAGACCACAGAATCCCAGACTGGCTTGAGTTGGGAGGAACCTTGAAGACCATCCAGCTCCACCCCCTGATGTGCAGAGACACTTTCCACTAGATCAGGTTGCTTGGGGCAAGAGTGAATTTGACAAAAGTAAAGCATCCTGTATGACGCTGCCACTCTCAGAATGACTGTGACCAGAGGAAGCACCTGGAGGCATCACCAGCAGGTCCGTGGTTGCCAAAACCCCACCAGGACCACCCAGGAGATGGTGGGAGCAACACAGACACCAACAGGTTATGTCAGAGGCAGCACAGGAGAGCTGCCAGGAGTAATGCCCAGGCAAACACAGACCCTCGTCTCAGGAGAGAAGCCTCTAAGACGTGAAATCCTGCTCTGAATTGAGGGAGAGGAGGGAAGCCAACATCTTCGACTCCCTGCTCTAGGGGACTGGGATAGTACCAGGCACAAGAACAGCTCCTCTGCTGGCTCTGGCACCAAGGGATGACATGGGGACAATGGGTTCCTATGCAGCAGTTCTGTACAGCCACAGTACAGGACAGCTCACACCACTGGAAAGGGATACGTCAATGCCTCACTCCGTTTCACCCAAGTGGATTAGGGAATGTGCTACTTTGCTATGTGCCATCAGAGAAACTCACAGAAGAAAACAAACAAAGCCCCAGATCTCCCAGAGCACAGTCTCCTAGAGAAGGATCTACTGCAGCAGGATCTCCTCGCTCCCAGGCAGCCTTTCCTTCACATCATCCCAATGAGATCCAGCTGTCCTCACTGCGTCCTCCCAGTGAAGAGCTTTACCCGCAATTTCCTTACCACATGTGGGCATTCCACACACGCACCCACCAGGGCACAGCTGGAATTACACTGAAACAGACTTTTTGCAAAGCAAAGTGATCCTGTTTGAAAGCCTGGTGCACCCATAATCAAGGCTGACCAACCTGGCCCACACCCACAGCAGAAGGCTCCAGGCATCAGCTCTGTACCCTGTGATAACACTTGGGAATACACAAATATAATGTGACAAAGGGGCCCTGTGTGTGACAGAGGCAGCGACACCTCTGCAGCAGCAATGAGACACCATGGTCCGACAAAGGGGAGCTTCCCGCAGGATTCACTCCATGCCCAGCACAGGCAGGACAGGGACACACAAGCACAACTGCACCCACCCGGGCACTCTCAGCTTCTCCTCCCCACAGCTCCTCTCGTGCTCTGCAGGCAGCCCAGCACCACTGCATGCAAGGAAGGCCACGAATGCCTCCTCCTCCGCATTTGCTGGGAGCCTGCACCATCCATCAGCACACATCCAGATCATCCTGAAACTGCTGCTCAGCCCTGCCCTGCCACAGCTCCAGGTACACAGGGATCCTGCCCTCCAGGAACACAGGAATCCTGCCCTCCAGGAGCACAGGTCACCACAAACCACGCAGAGAGGAAGCCAACATTTGCAAGGATTTGCATCAGCTTTGAGTCACCAGAGATGTGGGCAGGTTGCTGTTTCCATTGCTGTCTTCATGTGCTGGGAATGGACTTCCCTCTGTTGTCTCTTTCCCCTTCATTAACTGCTAATCCATACCCTCCCAGCTCCAGCCCCTCCAACTACCATGAACTCCTTCACACTCTGTTATCTTGATCTTGGGCACAGGGAGCACAGCAGTGGCTGCTGTTTCTGCATGCCCAGAAGTGTTGTACCTGCAATTAAATTCAAGGGGGAACTGTTTGTGCATCAACACAAACTGACGTTCCGAAGGACCGAAATTGCATCCCACAGCCACATGACTCCACTGTGTCAGTGCACAAACCCCCGTAAGGGCTGGAATGCCGTGACCTGGGAGCAGCAGCAGGGCACAGGTGAACAGAAAGTCAGGCACTGCATGGCACCAGGACAGGAACAGGAAACACGTCAGGAGAGTGGATCATTGTCAGCACGAGTGTGACGAGAGAGCTGCCACGCTGCGACTGAGCATGGAAATCCTGAGCTTTCACTTTTGTCTGCCAAGAAAACCAATTAAAATCTTGTCATTTTGGAAGGATTTGAAGTGGCTGCTCAAGCTTCACCGTCAGAAGCAGCACCTGAGAGGTTTCACAGTATCACAGACAGGCAGCGGCAGGCGGCAGCCCTGGGAGGACAAGGCTGCTGCAGCAGGCACCACGCTCTGGGCAGTCCATGCTGCCTGTGCCACTGCCCCATTCCTGAGGGCAGGAATGGTCTGCTGAGGGCTGGGGCCTCCATTGCCCTGTGGGAGAGGGCAGAGGGGGTCAGGATAGCTCACCCTCTGCAACATCCTCAGCCTCTCTGTCCTGCTGCCAAGATCACCCTCCTGGCCCCTCTACCTGTTACTTTTTGGGCAGGGAAAGAGTTCACTGCCAGGGCCGTACCCTCTGCCCAGCTCAGAGCTCACTAGCTGCCAGCCCCCACCAATCCAGGGTTTCCTCCTGACAAACAGGAATTGCCAGACAAGCAAAATCCTGTGAAGTGTAGCTGAGCAAGTAAATGCTACAAAATAAGAGCAATTTATTCCGTGGTTTACAAGGCAGTCTGTGGTCCTCAGAGATAATTCTGCTGTCAGGTGCTCATGTTCCTCCAGCACTGCCAGGCTTCACGAGCTGCTTTTGTGCTTCTATTAGCCCACACATGTGCAGATCCCCCTTTTCCACATTATATTTGCATTCAACACATAAAGTTTTGCTTGATCTGTGCTGCAAACTAAGCGCAATTCTGTCATGAGATTGCACGGAAAACCAGAGCAGGCTTCTGATCAGCATTTATTGTTCAGGATACTTAAACATATTGGTCTTTCTGGAAAGTTCTGGCAGTCTGGAAACACCTTTTGCAAGCACTTGGTTCCAGCCATGCACTGGTGTTGTGCTGTCCGAGTTGCACTGTCTGTCACCTAGGAGCAAACCACCCCTTACTGAGATTTGAACTTTTAATTTGTTCTCCAGATCTGCTGAACCAGTCCCGTTCTGCTCCGGAGTCACTCCTGCACAGCCTTACTGACGTACAGGGTATTTTACATTTCTGCTTCTCCCGGTGCCCAGCCAGTGCTCTGACCTGATGCCAAGGCTCCAGAGTCACCCACAGGCCCCCGAACTCCCCTTTCCAGAGGGAAAAGCACCTGCAGCCCTCTGCCTACCCTGGGCTGCCACGTGGCCCAGAGCAGAGGGATTTCCCTGTGGACAAGACTCTCAGCACTGAGGACCTCACCAAAGGGAGCAGATGCTTCACCCCCTCCACACCCTGGCACTCCAGCAGCGGTGCCCACGCCCCGACCGCGGTGCCACGGGAACACGGAGCAGCACATGGCAGAGCCGAGCTGGGGACAGGGAGGGAAGCACAGCTACTCACCCACAGTCACCCACAGGGAGGCATGGGGGGCATAGGCTGTGCCCGCAGGCACACCATGCTTTGGACACCTCTTGGTGACACAGGGATTTCTGAGCCACGACAAACAGTAAACACTCAGCCCAGCCTGAAACCATCTCATAATAACAAACCATCTCATTTCTACAGAAGAACTTCTTCCCTATGAGAATGGTGAGGCTCTAGCACAGGTTGCCCAGAGAAGCTGTGGCTGCCTCACCCTGGAAATGTTCAAGACCAGGTTGGACAGGGCTTGGAGCAACCTGGTCTTGTGGAAGGTGTCCCTACCCATGGCAGGAGGTGGAATGAGCCATAAGGTCCTTTCCAACCCAAATGATTCTGGGATTCTGTGACTCTGTAAAGTAACATGTCAGTAAAAGCCATAAAAAACTCTCACGGTTCCATGTCAGGCACGGGGAGCTACAGGAAGGGCAGCTCCTCCCCTCAGCTCCTGCTGCTCTGATCTGGGGGACAGAGCTTGAGACCAACCTGACTGGCATCCATATTTGACATCAGCAGGTCAGCCTGTCACTAATTGAATTATACCTGCATTACTTAATAAACAAAGAATACTCTCCACATTACAAGGATGTAATCCTTTAATTGGTTTATGAGCACAGAGTCCCATGGGAAGTGTCACAAATCCATCAGGATGCCCTGAGCACTGCGTTTCTGAGCTGGAGAGATAACGAGTGTCATATGCCAGCAGTCAGCTCTGGGCTGAGCTGGAAAGGGAGCTGAGCCAGCATTCTGCTCTGCTCCCACCACCAGCACGCCCAGCACCAGTACTCCCAGCACCACTCCTGAGGGCTGTGGAGCCGCCACCACCAGCAGGAGCTGGCAGTCAGACCCTGTCCTCCCAGTCCCCCAGCCCTGCGGCCCCATCCCTCCCAGGCTGCTGCTCATCCCGGTGTGCAGGGTGCAGGGTGACCCCCACACTGCCCCAGAGGGCACCCAGGGCCCCTTCCAGGCACAGCGTCGTGGGCAGGTGAGCACTGCAGCCCCCCAGTGCCTCCAGCCCCTTGTCCACACTTGATTCATCAGGCCTTGCCGACACAGTCCCACCTGACTCCCCAGATACATGGAGGGGATGTGGGTTCTCCTCATCCATCATCTCACCCTAGAAATCACCTTCTTCTGCCTCACACAACTTGCTACTGTAGATGTAAACCAAAACCTTATCGATGAAACTCAGCACATTTCAGAAGCCTTGGCACAGGGAAACCACGCTCTGCAGGAGGCAGGTGTCCTGCTCCATGCCACCTCATGCACACGTCAGCTCAGGATCAAGCCACTGCTGTACAAAATCCACTTTAGCATCTGAAACACCAACACTGTTGCTCCAGCTTGCACTGCTGGCCACACTGAGGGCAAGGATGGAACAGGGCACGGACACACACTGCTGGCCACACCAATGGCATGGAGGTAACAGGGCCTGGGGCATGGGAGTGCGGCTGGGACCCCACATGCTCTATGCTGTTCCTGCCTCATAGGGACACCCGGATCACCAGAGACATTTGCTGCTCCCCAGATGCTTGGGTTAGATTTTCGGTGCCTGGCATCACAGGAACACCATACTGTGCCCGTGGAGTACAAGTGATTCCTCTAAACCCCATGTGGTAACTGTAATACTATTGCCTTTCACTCTCCTCCTTTAGCCTTCACCTCTCTTCACATCCCCAGCACCAACCAGGGAAGCATTACTGACCATTGCGGAACCATATGGATATCTGATTTCACCTATACCCAAATTCCAGATGGCAAGGAGCAAGTCCAGCCTCTCCCCAGTATTCCAAGTCTTACATCCTGCTGGCCACAAAATTTCACTCCTCATTACTATTCTTTATTTATTATTATAACTTTCCAGATGGAATTTAAGTGCAGTCACATGCTCCGTACATTGATTGGCTTCTTTAATGCTTCTTAGAAGAAATGACGCTTATTGAGCTCAGCCCTTTGTGCCTGCTGGCAGCCCTGCAGGAGGCCCTGGCAGAGCCAGGGTGAGCACGGAGGGGCCGCGGTGCCGAATGGAGCTGCCGCGGGCACGGGGCCGAGCGGCGCCGCAATCACAGGGCATTCACCTGAGCTGTTACCATTGGGATACACAGCACAGTGCTACCCAGGAATGCTCATTTACTGTCTACTGTCCCAATCTGTTCCCTTAGAAATTAACACAATCCTCATCTGGCACTAGCAGCAGCTGCAACCATCCATCTTGACCTACTGTGTCTTTTGCCACTGTGTTTATCATGTTTTCCTTCTAGATCAGGGAAGGACAGGGGATTGCTTCCATCCACAGAAGTTGCGTGTTTGCAGAATGCTTCTTTAATAACACAGGTTAGGTGTGTCCAGCTCAGGGCAGGAGTGGGCAATAACAAACACAACAGGAATGCCAGCCCCTAGGGAGGCAACCTTTCATTTCAACCACACCAGAACACTAGACCCTGATGGAGGGATCCTCGCTGCTCGCCAGTGTGGAAATGCAGAGAGGGGAGGTGTATGTGGGACATCTGTGGGATCCAGCTGCTGATGAGCAGGGGGCTCTGTGCAAGGAACATGGAGTACTAGAAAGGAAGCTGCACCCTCCAGTCACTAAATGCAATCCTTGCCATGTACTTGGGGAGCAGGACACATCTGTTTGCAGTGGCCCAACACAGCAGGATAGCAAGTGACAACCAGTCCACAGAGGAGTCCTCACGCCGGTGCTCTGCTGGCTGAGCCTCTGAGGTCATATGTCACCAAGGTGGCTGGTTGCCTCCACATTCACCCCCAGCCCTGGTCCTCAGCACAGCACATGGCACCTGAATGTTACCAGACCCACAAATGACATTATGAGGACAGGTCACCACGTGGAGGCACTCGCAACTCATCTCCAACCCACCACGGGCCATGCCAAGGACCCTTGCACAATGCCTGCTAGGGCGCCCCGCCACTGGGCACTGGCAGACACCACTGGAGCCTAGACTGGGGCTTCTGCTGTTATCCTGGTTCTTTACACTGTAGCTGAAAGATGCTCAGCTGTCTATGTCAGCCTGCCCAGGCTCAGTCGTGGCATTGAGGGCCATGCTGCTCTCCTGACCAGGGTACTGCTGGTGTGCAGAGCCCTCCCTGCACGCCTGTGACACAGCAGACTGTCCCCAGAGGCAGCCACAGCAAAAGCTGAGGCTCAGAAGGAGAAGAACAGCAGCCAGTTCTTGGGAACTGCAGTTTGGAGCCTGGTCCCCAAAAGCAGCGTCACTGCAGCTGGGCGCCGGCAGAGATGAGACACAAGGCTGACGTGTCAGGAGGAGCCACAAGCACAGCAAACCAGCCCACGGCACAGCGACACCAAACCTGCCCACGGCAACACCAAACCTGCCCACAGCACGCACAGCGCAGCAACGCCGGCTCCTCACGGAATCACAGCCGGCAGCAGAAGGCTCCCTGTGAAACACCACGTACCCGGCAGCACCACTGACTCACAGCTGACAAGGCGACAAATCCCGCTCGCCTTACTCAGACCCGCTCCCACGAGCCCTATCAGGGAGCTTTACATCAAGGGTTTCGAAAGTGCGTTGGAGAAAACAAGAACGACGCAGCTCCCAGAGCCCCAGCAGCGCTGCAAACCACACCTGCCTTCCTGTGCCGGGGCAGAGACTTCACATCCCAGGCAAACTCTTAACTCTGGCTTTAGCACAGAGAGCTACCACCTCACCCATGTGCAGCAGAACACCTCTGCATGACTCCTCAGTGGTGTTAAAACAATCCCATCCAAATCCCAGGACCAGCAGGAGCAGGGGACTAAGAAGACATCCTGGGGATTCCTCTCAGTGTGACTTTCTCCACCGTGCCTTTTCCTCTTTGTGTGTTTTCCTTGTACACCCACTGTCCTACAGCTGGTGAGTCCTGCTGCAGGAGTCACAGAGCTGTCACAGCTCACTTGGTGGGCTCCTGCTTCTCCATCCCCCATGGCCTACTACTGAGACCAGGAAGTATAAATAATTGGAAATAAATATGCAGGGAATATCAGCTGTCTGGCAATGAAACAATGCTGAGGCAACGAAAACTGAAGAGTTTTATCTGTCTCCAATCCAAAAGAATTCCAACATGATCTTGACAGAGAAGCCTAAATAAAAACTTCAAGGGAATAAAGATATTCCACTTTAAAGCAAAGCTACCTAATATGTTTTCATGGAAATGTTTTGCCATGAGACAGTTCCTGGGGAGAAGCTTCATCTACAAGAGCAAACTCAAAAGCACAGCATTTGGACACGAGCTCTGCAGCATAAGGAACTGGCTCAAGTACTCTGAGGTCCCACTGGCCACGTGCTACACAATTAGAGGCACCCACCAAGGCTCCCATTAACGTCTCAGTTAGCCATTTGACAAACCACCTTCTACATTATCCAGCCTGCTCCAAACAAATATGACTTGTAGAGCTATTTATCCCATGGAAACACAAAAGCTGCTGCCCAGCTCAGGCAGCAGGCAGAGGGTGCCCAGCCTGAGCCTTGGTGGCTGGCGAGCCAGGCGGGATGGGGCAGCTGGTCAGGGAGCCCCTCAGACACCACAGTCATGCTCACACACCTCAATAATTGGTCAATTAGGCAGTTAAAGCAGCTGCCAGGAAAACCTGTACCCACAGTCACGGGCAGGACACGGCTCCTGGCACCACACCATTTCACCACACTACGGACCTCTGGCTCTGGGCCAGGGCCTCCTCCAAAAGCCCTGTCTTCTCCTCTCCTCACCTGAATACCAACCGCTTTGCCTTCCTCTGAAGCCTCTTAGCTCTCCAAGAACTGGCAGCAAGAGCTGCCACAGAAAACAAAACGATGGCCATCACTATTCCATGTCGGGCTGCAGGCACTCCACCAGCCATTGCTGTCACCACCCCCCAGGCACAAGCCCATGGATTTACTTGGGGATGTAGCTGAGGTCTCCACCCCTCCTCAGGAGCCCCACTAAGACCAACACCAGCTCCAGAGAAATGCACACAGGGACACAGACCCACCCTCGCAGCAGGGCTGAGTGGGAACACCCTCGACAGCCTGGATCTGGGCATTGCAGACGAATTCCATAACCTAAGTTACTTCTTCTTCAAGATTTGTCATTTTGTTTTCAAAATGACATCTCAAACTCCAGAGTACCAGAAGGTATATCTGACTAATTTGAAGCAAATGTTTCTATTTTGCTGCAAAGTGCATGACTATTTGATACATATTTCTAGAAAGAATGGATCACTCTTCAGCAACAAAACCTTATACTTTGGATAAGGTTTTGATTTGGTTTTCCAGGCCTGAGCATGTCTCCAGTGCTGCTTCTGTTCAACCACATTTCTCTCTGCTACCGAGCCACACAGACAACAAGCTTTTGTTTCCAAAGCATTTCAGGTAACTACCAAGAGCAGTTTTTATTTAAAACAAACACACATACATAAGACTCTCTTAGCACAAACCTCATCGGATAGTTTCAGCAAGCATGTTTTAGTAGCATGATACTGAAAAGTAATTTTACTACTAGCTAGAAAAGTCTGAAGACTGCAGAGGATATATTTAGATGTGTATAAATAGACAACACTCAGTGATGTCTGGTCCAAGGAGTACAAATCTTCCCTAATGCATAGAATATGCCTGGCCCAAAACGCTTGAGCAGCACTTACACAGCCTTTTCAGTCTGGCTCGGGTTCTGAGCCCGCTAATAGCAAGGCCATTAGAGCGGCGCTCCGGCCCAGCTGCTTGTGCAGGGAATATGCAAAGATTGCTCTATAAAACCGAGCCTGTTACCACATCTGAAAGCACAGGCAGTATCGATCAGCAGTGGAAAGCCATTAGCTCTCTAGCCTCTGAACTATCCCCACGTGCCCCAGCAGAGGGACAAGCCCTCCAGGCACCTCAGGATGCTCCAACTTCCCAAGATAGGCACCCTGTATGCCAAGGCCATCCTGCTGCACCCGCCTTCGTGTCCGTTCTAATCTTTCTCAAAAAACTGGGGAAGATCTGTTTTCTTCTTGCCATGCTGCTCAGCCACATCTCTTCTCAGGTACCCCACATTCCCAGTCAGCCCAGATCTTGGGCTGGGCAGCCACCCCTCATCCTCCTCCCCCCAGCCCCACTCACACCTTCAGCAGCCAACAGGAGCCTCTCTAGACAACAGAGCTGCACAAAAAATTCAAACCAAGCCCCTGAGACACCATCCTGAGCAGTGCTGCCATCAAGCACAACTTCTCTTGGTCATAAGGATGACATAAGCGCTCAGCCCACCGGCTCTCCCTGGGATAGGACAATCTGGAACCCACTTCTACAGCCGCATATGCCTGATGGAACATGACAATCTGGAGCCCACTCCCACATCTGCATGTGTTTGATGGAATGGGACAATCTCAAGTCCCCTCCTGCAGCTGGAAGTGTTTGGTGAAGAGGCGAACTAGTTCAGCTTCAACTTGCACTGGGCACCTGAGATATTCAGGATTTGCTTCCACTGACTGCCCTGCCATGATAAAACCAGGAACTGCTCTTTCTGAAAGCAGAAAGATGAGGTAATACGCCAGGAGATGTATCTTAGAGAGGCTTGTAACTGGAGGCCAAACTGGCGAGCTCTGGTGTGCATTATGATCCAGTCTTACGCATTTAAACACATTTATTATGCATTTAAACAAATGCATAATCCCTTGAGTACAGTATATATTTAGCAACGTGGATTGGGAAGGTGTTGAGCACTGAGAACACTCAGTCTCTGGTACAGCTGCTTGTGCAAAATCAAACCTGACTCCCAGGTCAGCAGTGGAATTGCCAGGCCTGGCACACCTCTACCTGCCAGGACCGACTGTAACAACACCACAGAGTCCACGGGCCGGCTCCAAGGTGCGGCCTGTACTCAGGACCAGGGTGCCCAGTCAGAGTCCTTGAACAGCACACGCAGCCCTGAGCACCCAGCATCCGGACAGCCCGGATGCAGTCCCGTCACACCAGGACAGGCCGGTGCCAGCACACGCAATCCATTTGGGCAGCAGTGCCCCATGCTCCTGGATACAGCCCTGGCCAGGATCAGCGCTGCCAGAGCCAGCCCAGGCTCCTCCATCTGCAGATGCACAGCTGGAACCAATTAGGCTTCAATTCCAGGATGGATTCACCTCGCCTCGCCAGCGTGCTGTCTGGCTGTGCTGGCCTGAGCAGCCCTGCACATGCAGCGCTCACCCGAGGATGCTCAGAAGGAACAAGCTGACACCACGTGTCACACAGGAACATGCGAAATGGAAGCGTGGGTGGGGAGGATCACCAGCACGACAGCATGATGGTCAAGGGCCGGGACTCCCAGCCTGTCCAGTTCCATGGCAGTCAGCCAAAGGCCACACAGGACTGGGCTTGGCTGGGGGCACCTGCTGTCCCACCCTCGGTCTCCAGGACTGGTGAGGACGGGTTGACCACTGGGACACATCCCTCTGCTCCACACGCACAACGCACAACGTAATGAGTGCCCCGGCGACACAACAGACTGGGAGGGAGGAGGCGAAAGTGCAGGAAGGGAAGAGCTACTGTCCCAGGATGCAGAGGAACCGCAGAGGCAGTGTTCCCCAGTCTATGCTGGGAAGGACCAGCCCGGGAAGAGGCTTCCCCAGTACACCCGGGCCAGATATGCCCGTTCCCACACCCGCTGCCGGCCGCGGCTGGGCTCCTGGAGCCGGGAGGGCTGTGTGCTCCAACACCGCTCCTGGAGCCGGGAGGGCTGTGTGCTCCAACACCGCTCCTGGAGCCGCCAGGGCTGATGCTCCGACACCAACATGGCTGCGAGGCTCCGCCGGCTTCTCCGACGCTGCTCTGCCATCTCCCAACGGGAACCTTCCGGCGGGGAAGGTCCATCCTGTCCTACATTCGTTCTCCCGCACACAGCGGTGTTCGCCACCGACGGGGCGGGGGAAACGGAGGAGAGGGGGGCGCAGCCGCATCCCGGGACGCAGGGGACCACGGTGGCCCCAGGGAGAGAGCGCGGGGAGAGCGGTGTGCGTGCGGCGGCCAGGGGCGGTGGGACGGGGCGGGAGGATGGGGCAGGGGGAGCCGCGGGGTTCCCGCGCCCCCGGGAGAGCCCCGCACCTCCGGAGCCCCCCGCGGGAGCGCCCCGGTCTGGCTCCGCGCACGGCGGCGCCTCCGCCCGCCCGGGCAGCGCCGCAGCGCCAGCGGTGCCGGGTAACCGGGCGGCGGCGGCAGCGGCACCGCGGTGCGGAGGGGGCGGCGGCCGCGGCACGGGCGGCCCCGCAGCATCGCAGCCTGGCAGCATCCCCGGCCCCGCAGCATCCCCAGCCCAGCCCAGCCCGGCGCGGGAGGCCGCCGGCGCCGTCCCGCGGGCAGCGGCGGCAGCGCGGCCAGGCCCGGCCCGGCCCGGCCCGTCCGCGGGGCACCCGCCCGCCGCTCCGCGCTCCCCCCGGCCGCCGCCCTCCCGGGAAGGGCGTCATCCCGGCACCCCCGCCGCGCCGTGGGGTCGTCCCGACCGGGACGTTCGGGACCGGCCGGGCCGCCCCCCACCCCACCGCCCCGTCCCCTGGGCCAGTACCGCGGTGCAATGCAGATGTGCCGGGCGCGACTCCCCTCGCGTTACCTGGTGCCTCCGGGGACGGGCGGCGGCCGGAGCGCGTCCCCTGCGGGTGCGGCCGCGGCCGGGCCCCGGCGGGCTGCGGGCGCTGGCGGCAGGCGGGCTGCCCGCCGCTCCGCCCCGAGCCGGCGCTCACCACCCGCATCCTACCGCGGGTCCGCGGCGGAGCTGCCCGCGGCCGGGGCGGGCAGGGCGGCCCGGGGACGGCCCCACGCGGCGACTCGGGCGGGTGGCGGCACATGCACACAGGCGCGGGCGGGGGCGGGAGGCGCGGGACAACCCGCCCGCATCAGCCCGCCCGCATCGCCCCGCACCGGGCAGCCCGCCCCGCTCCGCGCCCGCCGGCGCTGACCTTGTCGTGTACCTGCGCCAGGTTAATCCTCGCCAAGCTCTGCCGCTCCGCACCCCGCTGCGGGATCCTGCGCGCCAGGCGCTGCACTGGACGAACGGACGGACGGACGGACGGAGGGATGGACGGACGGACGTGGCCGAGGCGCGGGCAGCCCCGCCGCCGGGCCGGCGCCTCCCGGGTGCGGGTGCCGCTAGCGCGGGGCGGCCGGCGGCAGGGCCATGCGGCTCCGCGCTGCTCCGCGCCGGGCGCGCTCAGGCGGAGCAGCAGCGGCGGCGGGCGCTGCGGCGGGGCAGAGCGGGGAGCGCGGCGCCCGCGGCTCGGCCCTCCGCGGCGGCGGCAGCTGCGCCCATCCTCCGCGCCGCCGGCCTCCGCCCGGCCCCGGCCCCGGCCCCGGCCCCGGCCGCGGGCAGCCGCGCCGCTCGCTGCCGCATGGAGCAGCCGCCGCCTCCCCCGCGCCGCGCCGCGCCGGGGCGGGCTGGAGCAGCCGGGCCCTCCCCGCCCCGCCGCACGCACGGCTGAGCCGCAGCCGCCCGACCGCCGCCGCGCAGACGTGCGGCCGGGCCGCCCCCCGCCGCGCCGGGCTCGGGGCTGCGCGCCGCCGGGCGGGACCAGCCGCGGGCACCGGCACCGAGACGGACACGCCTCCGCCTGCCCCGCCACGCCGGGGCCGGGCTGCGGGGACGGGGACCGAGAGCAGCCGCGGTCCTCGGGGCACCCCACAGCCCTCCCCCAGCCGCCGCCCGGGGCCCCGGTTGCGGCTGCGGGAGGTGCGCGGGAGTTTGACCCGGCGATCGATCCGCTGGAGGCACCGGCGGAACCGGCCCGCGGAGCGGCCAGGCGGGGTGGGAGCGCGGCCGCAGCTCCGCTCTGCGCTGCCCGGCATGGCGAGGGCTCCTGTCCACCCTCAGGGCACGCAGCTGCCCGCATCCCGCCCGCGCCCTGCCGGTCCGAGGACAGGGACTGCAACACCGGACTTTTCGGAAGGATGATCCTGGCAGGAGAAGGAAAGGCTGGGTCATCTTTGGGGGCAGCAAATTGAAGCGCTTTTGGGGATTTCGGCATCGTTACCTGTGTCCTGGATCTCTAACAGGGAGGAGAGTGCATTTCATGCTATGGAACACTGGCACCCTTCTCTAATGCTCTTTTGTGGGGGAACGCCGGGGATGTTGCAAGACCCGAAGAAGAGGAGCACTGCCTGGAGAGCCTGAAAGAGGAGCTAATTAACGAACCTCGTCAGCGGGCAGTGACCCCGCACCTGGAGGGATGTGCAGGCACGTGCCTTCCCAGCACTGGGCAATGGCCCTGTCTCCCCCGACACCCTTCCGCTGGGATGGGAGGCCTTTGCCCACTCCTCCGGGGCTGCCCCGGGGCTCTCTGCAGCCGGACCAGCCCGCCTGGCCACCGCTGCTGAGGGTGCAGGAGAAAACCCATGGACTACTCGTCAGGCTTGGAGGCAGTGGGAGCAATGCTGCTGGGGGTACACTGGCATCTTCTCGCTGGGGATGCACGTGGTAGGAGAAAAACCAGAACGGGAAGATGCAGTGGCAGTCCTCATGCCCCTCTGCTGATGCCATGCCAAAGTTTTTTGTGCCTTGGGATGCAGCGTCTGGCGTCGGTAAGGGTGAGGAGGGGGAGTACATCACTGTTCCTGGGCTCAGGGCTGTCCATGTGACATAAGAACTTTGAAGTGGTCTCCAAAGCAGCCTGTGACCCTGCTCTCACAAGGAACACAGCTGCCAGAGCCACGTCATCCTCTGCCCTTCTGACAGCCTCTGAATCTGGCTGGGCTGCCAGGCTGGGCCTGAGTTAGTGTTTATCTCCAAGTACCAGCTGCTGTTTCATGGAGCTGGTTTGAGCTGTTACAGGGAGAGAGAGGCTGGCTGGAGGAAATGAGTCTAAATCTTCTCTCCCTCAAAGGAAAACTCATGTCAGCTGGTTTTGCTGGGGTGGTCTCTGCCCCACATTCAGTCCTAGCACTGATCTCCTTTGGAGCTGGAGACAGTGTCGTGCTCGGCCCTGATTTGGTGTTCACAGTGTGCTCCCCTGTGGAGAAAGAAGAGAGACAATAAGATGCTCCCTGGTAAAAGATCCGTGGTCTTGGCTGGCATCCACCAGTGTCTTGGGCTTCAGGTTCAAGCATTTGCACTCTGTCAGTTCTCTGCTGCCCCAGAAGCAGGGGGCCTGGCATGCCAGTGATGCCAGCAGTGTGGCTGGCATTGGGAGAGGAGGCAAACATCGGGGTACAGCTTCCCTGGTCATGGGAACATGGAGAAGCTCAGTGGAAACTCGGTGGAAGCTTGTGTTCAGAGCCTGGTATGTACTGGGGGGTGCACTGGTTTGCACCATCCAGCCCAAACACACTGTGAGGGCTGGTTCAGGACCACTCTGAACTGGCACCAGTGCAGCACAGCCCAGGAGCTCCACAACCTTGCAGCTAAAGCAATGTCCTGTACTCCCTGGCCTCAGGTGTTTGAGCAAGGGCTGTTGCATCTTCTTTGTCACCCTGAAATCCCTCCTGGATGTGAGACTGAGGTAACAAAACTGAGACAACACCACCGCCTAGTGAATGTACCCAGTGGGAAAACTGCTCCCCCCTGGGGTGTCTAGGACTGTGGGAACTGGGGGTGTGCTGGGGAGGTTCACTCACTGATGGCTGGGATGGAAAGCCTGCTTGTCTGATCCTGGACCCAGACCTAGGTGACAGTGTGTGGCAGCTGTGCTGTACAGGTCTTACCCTGAAGCTGTTCCCCTCCCTCTTGTTCACCCCTGCACTGGGGTCTCTCCTGGGGTGTTCCTGGCTGCCCCCAGTGATGCTATGGGGGGTGTCTGTGCCTGAACGCTCCCTTCAATGCCCTGGGACAGGCTGTTTTGGGACAAACCTCAGTGCTGTGGGAAGGGGCAGGTCTGTGTCCTGGCATTGTTGTTCCCAGTGCCTTGCAGTGTACCTCATGGACAGCACTGTCCTGCATAGCCCTGGCACTGGGGATGCTCAGGATTACTCAGGTGAGCTCCTACCTAGCTGTGGCTAGGATTCACCCTGCCTTGGGGACCCTCACTGCGGCTGGGGTCAGTCACCTCCCCCATTACCCTTCTGAAGAAGCTCTTGCTGGGGGTTTTGTCTTGCTCTCGCCAACTGGTGTTAAAATGCTTTTTTCCCAATAGAGCTGGTAACTCCTTAACCTGAAATCTTTTTCCCCTCACAGGTATCATTTTAAAATTATTTCATCATTTCTCTTTTTGGCTGAAATAAGGAGACCTTGAGGAGAGTTCTTTGTTCAAATAACACACATAGCTCTTTTATGCACTTTCAAACCCTTAATCACCTCCGGAAGGAGGAACCTGGGGCCCAGGCACGGTGCCACCGTGCTGCAGCTGCTGCTGACAGGGTGCCATGCTCAGCCAGCCTGCTGCCCACAACACCCACACCCACAGTGCCACAGGGGGCTGCCTGTCCCTCATCCTTCAGACCTCCTCCTCAGCCCCACCTCGCAGCCTGGAGCCTCCTTTGAGCTGTGGCCGCAGTTGCTGCCCGACTGCAGGGGCAGCGGGAGGGGCAGGGTGCCCCGTGTCTGCGGTGGTGGTCGCTGTGCCATGGGCTGGAGCAGGAACTGTTCAGGCATAACGTCACTCCACACGGAGCACAGAGTTTTCCATCAGCACAGGCACCCTTCCTCACCAGGCACCGAACGCTGGTACCGTGTGCTGCGTGTACACCCTAAAGGAGACCAGCAGCAGTGCAGGGGAGCAGCGCCCAGGCACTGCGGGTTCTGGCAGCCCAGAGAAAAACATGTCAAGAGGCAGTACATGGTACTCCTTAAGAGACACTCTGGTACCTCATCAAAAAGCATCTGGAAGCAGCAGTGCTTATTCATCCTTACAAGGAGAAAATTCACTGCCCTAATCACTGAAATGTCAAATGTCACGTTGCATGAAGTAGATTTCTCGTCCCGGAGCACCTTGGAGACAAGAACGCCTCAGGTACCAGTGCACGCCAGCCTTTCCTTCCAGAAGAACTGGGGAAGCATGTGGAGTTAACCCAGTGATCATTTCCTGGGAATGTTTTTCCATTTTAAGTTCTTTAGTCTGTAAGATGGGGGAGCTGTTGCATTGTACAAAAAATGGCAGGGACCGAAGCTGCTCCTTCTGGAGCCCTCTGTCTCCTTGTTGCCAGGCCAGAGGTGAGATCCCTCCCCAGCTGTCCTGGTGCCCCCAGCTCTTGCCCTCACTGGCCAGGGAGGCTCAGGGCAAGTGGTGCTAAACCTGGCCCAGGCACACAGGTCCCTCAGCAGCACTTCTGATTTATTTAAGGTGAACTGGTGTGACATTTCTCCTGAGGGTCCATTCGTATTGGTGCCCTGGTCTTCATGTGCCAGCCCCACACTGCGGGACCCTGCCACTGGCGCTACCAGTGAATCACCCAAAATCTCCACTGGTGGGGAGCAGTGTGGGGCAGGAGCTGGCAACAGGTTTATCCTCAAACAGACTCGGTTCATCTGGTGGAACCAAACCAAGTAAAGCAATACTTAATAGCCTGGAGTGCACCCTTTTTTGCATTTTTAATCAAAAAACAGCTTAGGTTAAAAGTCGTGATTACAGTAATTGTAGTGTCTGCTTCATCTTTTAACAAATTTGTTCTTTGAGAAATAAAATCTTGTGCTGATTTGGTTTTTTAAATTTCTTGTATGATTATATGTAGACTTCTAGCTGTTGGTACCTGGCTTATTTATAAAGTGCATCAATTGTCAGACACGAGCTGGGGGATGAACACAGATGAGCACTGACTGTCCTGCGGCGATGGCACACCTGCCACCATTCTGCATTGCATGAGCACAGTTTGGTCTGGGGAAGACCTGGAGGCACAACTGGGAAAAGCTTGCTGTGCTGATGAGGAGCCTTGCCCACCTCAGCCCAAACCTCATGGGCAGGCTCTGCCCACCCTGGAGCTGGCACACAACCTCAGGGCTCTCTTCAGCCAGCTTTGTGCCCCACACAATGGGTTTTCTCACCCCCATGGTGGCCTAACAGGGCCACATGAGCTCACCTGGAGCATGGCTTGTTTGATTTGGAAATAGGGGTAGGAGGAAATATTACAGATGGAGACCCTACACAAGAAATGTGAAGAAGCAGATATATTGCAGGGCTGTGAATAAAAAGTAGGGACTAATCCCAGTCATAATTTAGAAAAATAGCCTGTCCGAAAAAACCCTGTTACCTGCAAAAGACTGTTTCCTTCGGCCAGGTGTCATTGACACCTCCAGGCACTGGGACTGGTGCTCCCAAGGCAGGCAGAGGCCAGAGCAGTAGGAGACTGCCAGGGGCTCACTGCGACTGACAGGCAGTGCTGATGTGTGGGGTGGAGCTGGGGCAGAGCTCACATGAGGAGAGGGCTGCTGGCACCACGGGCAGCCCCATCTTTCTGTCTCTATAAACAGACATTTTGTGTTTTTGCAGGGCCCAGCGCAGCTGGATGTGGAAGGCAAAGCCAACCTGTATCCCAGGTAAGGACCCAGGGCTGCAGTGCAGTGCTGGTGAGCTGGTTTAGGGGCAAAGAGCTCTACATTTCTTTTTGAAGGTGACATTAAGCCTCCTGGATTGAAGAACAATAATTGCCCATCCCTGAATGCAGCTTCCAATCACACATCGTTTAACAGCTTTAAAGTACTGGGGGAATGGTTGGACTTGATGCTCTCAGAGGGCTTTTCCGATCTAAATGATGCTGTGATTCCATGATTTCAGCAGACAGAAGTGTTGGGTGCCGTGCAGATGGGATGGGCATCACCTGACAAACAGCACGGGCACCTAATCCTGTGCCACCAGGACTCAGCACCTCTCCCCCTGCCTGTTTAAAGCCAAAGACATGCTTCATTGCCTGTCTCCTCCTTGCTTCTGGAATTTTAATAACATGCTCCTTTAACACTTGCACTCTCTTCATATTGGAGTTTTGGGTCTCGATCTTTTAAAATTCTTCCTTACTCACATTTCTTTCTTACACAATTTATTCCTTCTTTGTTCAGATGACTTCTCAGTAGAAAACAGCAAAATCTCCATCACCAGCCTGCCCCGATTCCCTCAGAGCCATGTGCAGAGCTCATTTCCATAACAGACGGGAATTTGTTGTTCTACCAGTTGCTGATTTAAGTCTTTTCCTTAAGCCAAATTTTGCATGGAAGATAGTGTCCAGTAATTCAAGCTATTATTCTTCTGGATGCTCCATCTCCTCTCTTATATCCAAGCAACGTGTTGGGGGCTAATGTTCAACTCATCATGGTGGGAGAATGAAGAGCTACCCTACGCCTCATTTGTATACAGAAGAAAGAACAAACTTTTATTTACAGTCTTTGCAGTCTTCAATTTATAATATTTATGGTCTCTACAGTTGCAGTTTAGAGCATACAGGAGCTCACCACTGCCATAACCACAATGAAAAGGTTGCACCAAAAATGAGTTAATTTTCACTGCAAAAATCACTCTGGAATGCAGGCTGGAGTGTTGCTCCCCAGACAAGGAATACAATATTCCATTGGAACAGGAGGAGAAAGTGAATTTAGTGATTATTGTGCATAAGCATCCCAAACAAGCAGAACCGGGAAAATAATAAGATAACTAATATTTTTGAGAAGTTGCTAATTGGAGAAAAAAATAGAGACACAGAAGCAAAAGAATTCTAGTAATAACTCTTCAAAAAGAGCGAACTGGCGTCTGGCATGGATCCCCACTGCTTCTGAGCTTGTTCAATTAAAATCAACACTGAATGGGTTTTCTTTCACTTCCATTACTCAAGCTGCATCCTTCAAAAGGATGGCAAATGATTGATATGCATATGAAAGAACCACGGAGTATGAAATTACAAAATGATACAGGGTTTGGATATTTGCACTTTGAGATATTAAATCTTCTGAAGGAAAATATTTGAGCAAATTCTGAATAAAGAACCCTACAGAGGAGAAAGGCAGAGCAGCAAGATAATCTAATAAAGCAGGGGCTCAGCAATTTCCAAGTGCTGAATTCCTCAGTTCAACCACGGCACTGTGTTTCCAGCCCAGGATCTGCTCTTCTCTCTGGTCTGGGCATTCGCCACCAGGCTCTTGTGTATGTTCCTAACACAAATGAGGTTCAAGGTCCAGACTCAGACTTGGATTTAACCCTTTCCAGAGATACAGAGATGCTAAGAATCACTTCATTGCTCCTGGTGCCCACCCTCCTTTCATTTTTGCAGGCTTGGTGTTGCTGCCACAGCTCTCCGAGCAGGCAGGAACCTTCCCAATTGTCCCAAGAGGCTCCTCAGCACATCCAGCCCCTGCCGTGCTGCAGCCATGGATCCCGGGGGGCACCACTGCTCTGGCCTTCCCTGGCATCCTGCCTGGCCATGGACACACCTCCTCACAGCTGGCAGCTGCCAGGAAGAGCCAAAGGAGAGGTGTCATGGTAGTTTGGATCTCTCAAATGTACAGGACAAAGTGCTCTGTAAATTAGGCTTTTTTTAATGAGCTCAATAGGAGATACAACAACCAAGCACAACAAACAAGGGTTTGATCCCCTTTGCCCAAGGGATTCACATGAATTCACTTATTCACTACACAGGTCATGAGATTCCATAATGTATAAGCCAATAACTGCATCACACATCTATGAGCAAGGAAGATCCCAGTCCAGGGGTGAGTGTTAATTTCTCCTCCTCCATCATGGAGTGGGCAGCCCCTTCAGCACAAAAGGAGGCAGGGAAGGCTCAGCAGTCCCATTACTGTGGGATCCACTGCAAAGGCTTTTGTGGTGAGCTGGCTTTTACACCAGCCAGCTTGGTCTGTTCTATTCCCAAGAGACAGCAGACTCTGATAGATCTTCCTGACAGGTGATATGTGGAGATTGTGTCAGCAGGGATGGGGAACAGTGGCTGCATTGCAGATCTTTAGCTCTGTATTTGACTAATAACTCCCTTTACAGGAGTCAGGGAGATCGGGGATGCCTGGGTCAGGAGCTGTCACTGCTAATTACCCTCTCACTCCTGTTGCTAACAGGAGCTCTCAGCAGCTCCTGCCAGTGCCACCTCTCAAGGACGGGATCCTCGGTCCTGCGGGGCTCCATTCCTTAAGGAGAAGTGGTGGGTGCATCATGCCAGTCTGACCCGCCACAGGGCACAGACCGAGAGCCACAGGGTCCTGGGTTTTGCTGCTTTTTGAAGTTCTTCTGGAAATGAACCCAGGCTGGGTTAAAGAAAAACAACTTCAATAGGCAGAGCTCAACTGGCCCCTTGGGTAAGCTGCTTCAACCTCTTGCTGTCCTCAACAAAAATGCATCTTTTACTTCTGATCTTCAGTTTCCCACTGTAGCTTCCAAACACAGGGGTTTTTTTCCTTTTTTTTTTTTTTTTTTATGTGCAGCCCCTAAAGAGGAATGTTTTTCTGCTTTTCCTATGTTTCTCAGGCCCTGGATAACATTTCCTAATGTGCTGGGGTTGTCTGTGGGTTAACAGGAGGGGACCAGGGGATACTGAGAACTGTGCTGCCACCTCCAGACCAAACCCCTCTCTTTCCACCCTCAAGCTGCTGCCCTGAATAGCCACGTGAAGGATAAAGACTGGTGCTGCCACATGGGTTTGAAAAAACGTGGCCTCCAAAAGGGTTTGGTCATCTGAACAGGTTGAGAAATGCTGAAAATCAGAAGAAAACAGGTGCTTTTCCCCTCGTGACAGAGCTGCCCAGGAAGGTGTGGGGCTCCTGTGCTGGCACAGAGCCCAAGAGCCACGCACCCCCTGCACCCTCAGGAAGGTGGCCAACCCTGTCCCCCCTGCCCACGGTCTGGTCCCCATGGCTGAGTGCCTGCACCAGCCCGAGCCCGGCTCCCACGGAGGTCTGGAGCTGCCACCACACTCCTCTCTCTGAGCATCACCCTCCTCTGCTCCTAGTCCTGTTCCCTGCCTGCCCGTCACAGCTGCTGGCTGCCCGGCTCTGCTCTCCAGGAGGTGTGTGAGTATCAGTTAATCTGCTGCTCTGACTTCTAAAAAAAACCCACCCAAAACCTCCACCATGGCTATTTTATAACCTCAGGAGGTGAGATTGCAAAGAGGCGGTGCCTTGGGAGGTCAGGGAGATAGGAATATGGAATGGGAATTCAGTTTGCATAGACACATGAAAATATCCAGGAAATGGGAACTATACGTCCAGAAAATATCTTTTGTGTGGCAATGACCAAGCACTTCAGGGAGCTGCGTGGAGAAGCAGCTGTCCCTGTGCACCAAGCCAAAGACACGTCTGGGAACGCTCCCCTCTGCACTGGGGATAACACCCCTCAGAAATGCCTCACCCATTGCCCCCACCATAGTGGAGTCCCCTGCCTCAGGCTCTGTGCCTGCTGAGCCCCAGAGCCCAGTGTGAGCCCTGCATCTCCTTGGCAGATGTCTCACTCGCAGCACCTCCTGCCACAGCAGCTCCCACCTGCACTCAGCATCCTCCTGCTGAGCCACACAGGAGCTGTTGTGTGGCACCGACCTGGAAATCTGCTTTCCTGGTTTCTGGGTACAGGGCAGCTCAGATTGCTGGTGCAGAAACACGAGCGCTCGGTGCAAGAATCTCTGTGCAGCTCAGCCTGGCCAGCCTCACACAGCCTGGGTGGGCAGTCCGTGACAATCCTGCCTGGGAGTCAGGCAACAGGAATATATTTCTGGCTGAGGAACTTGGCTGCAATTTGTCTCCCTGAAACCCGACTCATTTGACTCCTAAGTTACCCACATCCACTTGTCTCCAGCTGCTATTTCTTCCCAATTTCTCCAGCATGGAGCCGGGAGTAGGTAGAGGTTTGCCCATGGAGGTTCCAGATCACTGGCAACATATCCAGGGGTATTCTGGGCTCTTTGACTTTAAGAACACACATGCTTGGAATTCCCTAGATTTCTCTTCTATGTAAAGCTCTGGAAGTGCTCAGTGTTCTCTGTTTTCCAGGTACCACAGAGAGATGGCACAGGCACACCTGAGGCAGGTGAATCTGTGGTGCTCGGGGACACTTTTGTGTATATACCCACCAACAGCACCTCTGGTGCTCAGCCACCCATCACTCAGCAATAAAACCTGCAGGTGTTTTTGTTCGTGTTGGTTATGAGTTCCCATTCATGCTGCAGTGGGGACAAAGGTGCCACCAAGCACCCACATCCCCAGGACTCAAGGCTGGTAGGAACGGTGGAAAAGCGAGAGCTACCAAGTTTGATTCCTAGTCCATCAGACACAGTGCAAGGGATCAGAGAACTGCCAGGACTGGCTGCTCGCGCTGGGATTCCCTAGAGGAATGGAAATTGAGGATTGTCCACCCTCGGCACAGCTGCCCAGGGCAGTGGTGGGGCCCCCATCTCTAGAGGGATTTAAAAACTGTGTGGATGTGGCACTTGGGGACATGGTCAGTGGTAGCCTTGGCAGTGCTGATGGAACAGTTGGACTCAGTGGTCTCAGAGGGTTTTCCAACCTGTGGATTCTGTGATTTGGGTCAGGACCTTCAGCTGTGTTGAGCATTGCTCTCTGCCTCTGTCCTCTACCAGCCTTGCTCTTGTGCTCCAGCTCTATGCAGCAGCTTCTCTTGCAAACCAAGCGTGGTGGCCCCATATTCCTGCAGGAGCTCCCCCACCAGCCCATCCCCAGGACCTCCTCCCACTGTGCAGCAGCTCCTCACCTGCCCTGTGGTTATCAGGTGTGTCTGCATGCTGCCACAAATCAATATTTCCCTTCCTGCAGCCCAAGCACATCAGATCCATGTGTTACCTGGTCCATGGTAATTCTGCCTGGGAGTCAGGCATTAGGAAAATATTTCTGGCTGGGGAACTTGGCTGCAATTTGTCTCCCTGAAACCTGATTTGTTTGACTCTCAAATTACCTACTCCTAAAATTTACTTCTAAACTACCTATCCAGTTGTCTCCAGCTGCTATTTCTTCCTAATGTCTCTTGACTTTGCACACTGCTAAGGACTAACCTCAAGATTCCTGTTTTCCTGTCTCACTTCAACCCTTTTCTTAAACTAGAGGAGCAAGCGTACCTCTTTTCCCCACCCATGACACCATTCCCAATTTGGCAGTCATTGTAATCACAGCTTCTGGTCTGTCACAATAGCACCTTGGTATGAAGACCTGGTTTCTGTGCAGAGGAATCTTAAATAAAGCTGGGCACAGCTCTGCTTCCGAGAGGCATTTTTTGATATTAAAGTAGATTTTTATCTCTATTCATTCCAATGGAAAGACCTCATACACAATGAAGAGATAGGTGCTGTTGTCTCCATTTAGCTCTCCCTCTCATCACTCCCTTCTCTAGTTTCAAACTGCACAGCAAAAGGAGCTGCTTCCAGAAAAGCATTTTACCTTCTGGAAAACTATAGATACTCATGGATAAGATGTTCTCAGTCAGTAGAACCAAAAATCTGCTTCATGTATGACCACTTGTCACGTCTGAGGCAGCTTGTCGAGTCCCTGGCACAGTCCAGCACAGGATTGTGTTGCTGGTCACATCCGAGAGCAGCACTGCAAGGAGAGCTCTGGCTCTGAAACAACAACAACAACAGTGCATTAACTGTCTTTCTCAAAAAATAGAAGTAGTAAAAAAATAACCTTCTGCCTTGCCCCTCTGTCTGGAAAAGCATTTCTAGAGATTCTGTTCATTCCATCTGATTTTAGACTAGTTTTTAAAGCAAATTTATCATGTCAATTCAGAAAACCTCAATACATTTCCAGCAGAAAGACAGAAGAGAGCTTTTCCAATCCTGTTTTTATCTCCAAACATGAGAAACACCAAAATGTATTAAAGAGCTCACACATGCAATACCAAGCTTCCTTTTTGCAGTTTTTTCCATATTTAACTGAGGTTTAATGAAAAATGTGTACAAGCACGCTGCTAGACAGGCAGAGCTGGGCTGGTGCCCCGTGTGCAGCTCGGCAGTGGCTCCGGAGAGCTGATGCTCGGCGCGGTGCTGCTGGGCAGCCCCTGCTGGCCACCAGCACTGAGTGGGCTGTGCTGGCTCGCACAGAGGGGGCACGCAGGCCAGGGGCTCTGCTGGAGACAGAGGGCCCCAGGGCTGTGCCCGCTGCTGCCAGCCATGGCTGGGGCTTGGGGCAGGTGGCTGGAAGAGCCACCATCAGCTTCCACAGTGTCCCAGTGCCAGCAGCAGCCCCGGCCCCTCGGGTGCCCTCACCCCAGCTGGCAGCTCGGCTCACCCCACCACTGGATCACTCTCAGTGGGGTGGGCAGAGAACTGGGAGAGCAAAGGCATGAAAACTGGTGGGTTGAGGTAAAGTCAGTTTAACAGATGAAGGAGAAGCTGTGCACACAAACAAAGCAAACCAAGCAATTAATTCCCCACTTCCTATACCAGGCAGGTGCTCAGCTGTTCCCAAGACATTGCCAGCCTCCAGCACACATGACAGTGACATGGGAAGACAAACCCCATCACCCCAAATGTGCCCCCATCCCTGTCCCCCAGCTCCCCGTGCTGAGCACGATGTCCTGAGGGCTGGACATCCTTTGGGGCAGTTGGGATCAGCTGTCCCAGCTGTGTCCCCCCAACCCCTGGTGCCCCCAGCCCCTCGCTGTGGGGTGAGGAGCAGAGCAGCCCCTGGCACTGCAAGTGCTGCTCAGCAGGGCCTGACACATTCCCATATGTCAGGATCCCTACTGCTTCCAGCACAGATCCCAAACATAACTCCAGACCAGCTACTGGAAGAAAATCAACTTCATCCCAGCAAAAAATCACCACAACAGCTGACTCACCTACAGCCACTCCAAAATGCTCAACACTGCTTCCATGCGATCAGTAAAAGCCAAGGTCCATTCTTTGATTAATTTTGAAGTTACACCCCCAGTAAGGACAGAAAATAGCAGCAACAGATGCATCCTGGCACTTCTTTCAGCCCTTTGCTACAGAAGCAGGACAGCACACCCAGAAGTGGAAGCAGGATGTGGAAGAAGGGGGTGAACAAAGTTTCCCCTTTTGGTGGCCACCAGCTAGTGCATGCACTCGGCTTATAACTCCATCTGCCAATGCTCCATGAGGATGAGGAAGCTGAGCCACTCACTTCACCAGCCGTGGACTGATTTCCTGCCTGCTTTCTGTCAAAAGCCCATAATTAGATGCATTCTCTAAGGCCTTTACAAATTACCAAATGCTACATTACAATTGTAAAATTAGCAGTTCTACACTGTTAATAATGAATTTAAGACTTGTGTAACAAGACTGGAGGGCTTCCATTTGGAGGGCTTATGAGGATCTTGTTTGCATTACAAAAACCAATCTGTGCACTGGCCTGCCAGTTGCTGACTTTGAGTCTGAATAGGGGCAGCACTTCAATCTCAAAGTCAAACTCAGTGACTTGGCACCTTCTCATGAGTCAGGAAATCTCAGTTCAGTCCCGTGGCTGAGATGGTGAGGATGGAAACATGTCTGAGAGAATCTTGTGGAAGCAAATAAGGCAACATTTCTGAAGCAAATGGCACTCCAAATACCATTACAGTCTGGCTTTTTATTTTTCTCAAGTGATGTCTTGGAACCCCCAGATTCCCTATTAGTTCCTCAGAGCAGGTTTGTGGGCATTTTGTGGTTTATTTATATAACCCACCAGTATTGTTACAGTTCTTTGATGGTAAGAAGGTTGACATTGAATAAAATTTAAATTAAGGGAATTTTTTCCAATCCCACTTTCCCAAAACCCAGCACTAACAAAGGAAAGAAATCCAGCCCTGAGGTTGTACTTCTCTGTCTTCCCTCTTCTCTTCTGTTTTCTTTCTCCCTTCATTGTTTCACACAGCAGATGGCAATTTCTTCCCTAAAAATTGCTTGTTACCCTGTTCAGTGATCAGTTTGGGAATACATCCATTAGCATCAACAGGAGGCAAGCAGCAGCATGGAGTGAGGAAGCTGGGTGGATGTCAGCTGCAGGAGCCACCAGCGAATCCCTCTCTGAGCCACTGGCATTGGTTCCACCAGATATGGGGGAAGCTTCTGGCAGCTTCTTACAGAAGCCATCCCTATAATTCCCCACATTACCAAAACCTGGCCATGAAAACCCCATACAATTTACACTTTATTTGTGTGTTTGGTTTGCAGACTGATTTTTCTTTCAGAAAAATGGTGCATTTCCAAGTAGCCCTGGTGGCTTATGACTTATGTTCAAGGCAAATACAAGACAAATGAGGCACCTCCAAAGAGCTGAACTCCAGGCAGAGCTCACTGCCAGGTGGTCCAGTGATAAATAATGACCACTGTTTAGTACAGACTGAATAAATGCATAAAACACAGGGAAAAGAGTAATTAAACCTGAAGGGGACACCTGAACAGGCCATACCCCACAGTACTGGGGCTTGTAAACTGGGCTGTGAGGTTCAAAAATGCAGAGGACTGGTTTACAATGAGGAATGATTTCTCTGACTACATATCAGATGTGTGTGATGTATCACGTGATACACGGTTTGCTGTGTGCCATTAATTATGTCACTCATTCGTCAGAAACCTAAATAGTGTTTTTTATGTGACAAATGGTGGTTTCTGTAAGGTGAGGGGCCCCACGAGGCCTGCAAGGGGTCCCCTTTTGCAGCACCTGGGACCTGAGCATTCCCAGCAGAATGATCCTGCCATCCTCGGTGGTGGCACAGGTCCCACTGGTACCACAGGCATTCATCCATTCTGAGCCTTTTGGACATGAATCCCTTGCCAAGCACCTCTGCCGAGCCACAGCAGCCCTGTCCCACACCCCAGGAGGAGGGCAAGGACTGCCTGTGCTGGGCTGGTGCAATGTGCCATGGGATGTGCCACAGGATGTGCCACAGGCACTGCCCCCAGCGTTATCCGTGGCCAGCTTTCTCTCCCAGCGATGCTCATGGCCCTGGCAGTGCGGCCTGGCCCAGAACACCCACGCAGGCACCCACCCGCCGAGGCCCCCAGGCTTTCCCCTCTCCCTGCAGGCCCCGCAGGCTCCGGCTGCTGCTGCCCCCCATTCCTGTGCCCCACTGTGGCCGTGCTGCTCCGCAGGTCAGGCTGCACGAGCTGAAGCCGGGCTGTGGAACACCAGCCTGCACCTCCCAGCAGGTTTTCAGGCATGGCTGCACCCAGTGCTCCCCATTCCCAAGACTTCTGATGTCTCCTAGTGGGAGTGGAGTCTTCCTCTGAGAGGCAGATGGAGGAGCAAATGTGAAAAAAAAAATACTTGAAATATTTTATATTTATGGTATTTTAATGTTTTATCCTTGTTTACAATTAAAAGCAGCTTGAAGGACATCGGTAGCCAGAGTAATCCTTCCTGTGTGTCCAGCTTGTCCCACAGCTGTGTCCCACAGCTCAGTGCAGCACCAGGTGTGAAAGCATCTCCTTCCTGATGCTTTGCTATCGAAATCCAAGGGAAGTTTCCATTTTATAGTGCATTTTTTATCAAATTAACTTTCACATAAGCAGCTTAGTGAGACTGTTTTTAAAAGCACTGCTTGGGGGGATTCCAAGCCTGACATGTTTTCCCTCAAAGGACAGAAATTATGTCGCTCATCTCACACAGGGTGGGGTGGCTGCTGCAGCCATGAGGCACTGAGGGTATAAGCAAGGGAGATTTATGGCAGAGAAGATGATCCTTCAACACCTGATACAGCTGGAGGAAAACAGACAATAATTCAAAAACAAGAACACTTCACATCTGAAACTTCACCTACCATATTAGTGTTTCTATTAAAAATATAACCTCTACCTACAGGTTTTACCTTAGGTATACAAATTATCAGGGCTATAAGTCTATTATTTCTGCAAGATGAAAGATAATCCCATTTCCCACTGTGAGAGATACAGCAGCAGACACAAACAGCCACCATGTCCAACCAAAAGTCCATATAACCATTTATCCAGCATGAGCTGTGCCAGAAAGGAGCGTGCTTCCAAATCACAGATCCTAAAACTATGTTCAAATCAGTTACTATGTCATGGAAAGAACTGAAGCCTCATGCTGGGAATAACAGACCAGGTCTGGAGAACACAGGCTGACTTTGCAGATAAAATCCTCGAGCCAGAAAATTTGTGCTGGGTGTTGCCACAGAGCCACACTCAGACCTTCTAACAGTTTTAATTCTCTGATTAGCTGATGCCTTTAATATTTACACATATAAATCACATAGTTATGGAGTTCTGATCTCCTGATTGATTTTCTTTGCATTCAGGAGAATCCATAGAATTATTTCAGATGGAGCTAACAGTTATAACTCAAATATATTTTTTCTTAAGTGATAAACTTAATTTATCACAGCTTGCTATCAGCAGGGACTCCATGATCTCATGAGCAAATGGAAGATTGAGGAGGGGAAAATGAGGGCAGGTTTGATGTTATAAAATTAAGTGGGAAATTTACAGTGATGTTTGGAAAAGCCTGATATTTTACAAAATATTTGAGATACCCAGTGGTGAGCTGACTAAACTGTTCTGGTAACCTGTTAGCAAGGCATTCATTTGCTGCCAGCTCCACATGTTCAGCAAAGCTCAGAGAAACCTTGTATTTGCACAGTGACTTAAGTTTTCCACTCAAGTTTTATCATCTCAGGAGGTTCTACATGACATCACATTTGCAGTTCTCCACATCACCTCTGGAATTATTTGAAAATGAAGGTGAGGCGGACTCATTAGGGAAATTCAGTGAGCCAGATCTGTTGGAAAAGGATGTAAAAAGCAAATTTTTCCTCCTATTCCAAGCCAAGATGAGTTTGAAATACTGAACTTTCTACCAGACAATTTTCTTTACCTTTCTCTTCATTCATACAAATTTTTATCCTAATACTTTAAAAATATCAATAAAAGCATGAGCATGTTGGATTCCATCATTGTCCGAGGAATTAGGGGCATTTTCCTCACAGGGAAACACCAGCAAACTTTCTATCACTGCCTTTCATTTATCACTACATTCAGTTATTTCTGGCTTCTAACTTTTGTGGTCACACTCAAACTCTCACATTATGAAACAAAGAAATCAGAACCAGCTGTCCTCCTTCCTAGAGTTGTCCAAACTGGAGTTTCTCACATTCCCATTGCTGTTCTTGCCATGCCAGTGCTGCCCAGACCTGTTCCTCTGTGTTTGCTCCATCCATTCCAGTGTCAGGGGAAAGGTGACAGCACTTCTGGCCATTGCCTCTTGTCTTGTCGCTTGCTACCTGGGAGCAGAGCCAGACTTCCACCCGGCTGCAGCCTCCTGTCAGGGAGCTGTAGAGAGCAACAAGGTCTCAGTGTTTAAATAATATTGGCATTAATTATTGTCCTACATTGTGCACATCCCCTAATCTTTCCCTGGAATGCAGCTGCACAGTGATCATTAACAGATGACAAAGAGAGAATGGTTTGTTTCTGGATTTGATTCTGTCCCTGCAGGTTTGCTGGGTGCTGCCAGAAGGGTGCCCAGTGTAAGCAGGTGGTGCCACTGGTACTGCTGTGACTGGAGATGGTCAACCACTGTCACCATCATTTTTGAGGAAGCCCAGCACATTTCTATGTGACTATTTTGGGCTTCTAAGTGCAGCAGGAAGCCAGCAAGGGATGCGTGGGTGAGGTGCTTGCACACCCAATGAGCAGCTTCCCAAAGGGAAGCCCTGCATCCCTGCACATTGGCATGTTTGGAGTCACAAGGTCACCTACACAGAGAGCCATTGGTTTTCATAAATCCTGTTCATTATGCAAATTCATTATTTACAGACACCGTTAGGCTGAAGTGGATATGAGAAACAGTAATAAGAGCCATGCTTTTGGCAGGAGGAAAAAATATTTGACGGAAGATGAATTAGGGCTTGGCCAAATGAGCAAAAAGTAATTTGGAGAATGGGAATGCAGAACCTTCCCAGCAATGAAGCCACAGAGTCCTTGTTTGGAGGCAGAGCTGGGAGTGGGGAGAAGGCAGGAGCTGCTGCTGTGGCAGTTCCATGCTGGCCCCTGCAGAGCCCCCTCTTCGTGAGGCTTGGGCAGCCTTGGCTCCCACACAGGGGCTCACCTGGGTCTGCCAGGCAGCCTGGCTGGTGCCAGCGGGGCAGAACTGGGGGCTGCAGATGCCAGGCACTGCCTGGAGCATCCATCCCTCTCCCAGCTGCCCCTGATACAGACATGGCATCTGTACCATGCCAAGGGGGGACATGAGTGTCTGCCAGACCTCCCTACCTCACCCACAGATCCACATTTCAGTGCCCACACCTCTACAGAGGAAATGTATAAACCATTAAATTCATTTAATTTGAGGCAGCCTGTAGCTTCATGGTCTAGAAACTTAGCCATGGCTTCCCCTCCTTAAAGCAAATGTGTTTGCTCTTCTGCTGTGCTTCTTATTTGTTTTTTGGCTTCTTATCTGCCTTCTGTAGGAGAGCAGAGTAAAACTTATTTATTCATTCAGCACAAAACCATCAGCTGGAGTCTTGCAAAAAGGCTGTCAAACACTCTGAGGATTTTCCTTTGGCTGTGATGCCATTAGATGCAACTGTGGGTTCCAGCCCTGCAGCACTTTGAGAGAAGCCTTAATCTGACACCCATTTCACATTGCAGGACAGTGCATGGACATGGTTGGGGGTGTTTCTTCCAGCAGCAGTTAATGCAGGCTTGCACACATTTTTAATATATTGCACCATTTCAATGGTAGCTTGTCCTGTTAGCTCCTTGATGGGCCAAGGGAATGGAATGACTAATTTACTGGTCTGTCACTGGTGTAAGAGCCAATGTTCCAGTTGAACATGGACTGGACAAAGACAGCATCATTACTCAATGGATGGTTTTATGTCCTGGTCTTGTCTCTGCCACCTTCATTGCAATGGTTCTCAACCCTCACCCTCATGGCCCTTCTGTTCCCTCCTCCCTCTGGGGTCTGTTGTCATTTGAACACTGCCACTGCTGCTGTCACTTGTATTTAGGTGGCCCAGGGTGTGTCTGCCAAATTCTGGGCTCGAGACACAGGCAATTAGTGATTGATCCTGCTGGGTCAGTGCCAGCCAATACATCTTTTGGGCACACACAGAAGGTGGACCAGGAAGGCACCCAGGCTCTCCCGGCCCAGCACTGCAAACCAGCAACACCACCTACCATGAACCAGAGTGGAGTGATGGAATTATTGATAATGGCTTGTTATTAAATCCATTATTAGCTCCATAATATTTTTGCCTTGCTGGGTGCTGATAGTTTGACTAGAAGCAATTCCTCTACCTGTGCTAGTAGTGCCCACAGGACAACTCACTATGGGAGACAGCAAGCTGCTAACCCCCGGGGAAAATAAAAAGCTCCTTTTTGTATAAATGTCAATGTTAGTTTTGAAAGCTTAGCAAACAAAGAAAAAAAATCCCTTCCCCAGAAAATCTTCAGCACCCATTACAGAGTCATTTTGCATCTTATCTCCTTTCGCTTTCCCTGTGTGTCTTGGAATTGTTGGTGTCAACATGCAGAACAACAGGCTATGCACAGAAATCTTACTATAGTCTCTTCCTCAGGATCCACTGGAGAAAAATGTGATTTTTCTGTCTGTGTGAGCAGGGGTGTGTGCACTCAGCTGAAGAGCCAGGTAACATCTCACTTGTTCAGTTTCTTTTCCACCCAGAGAGCTGAGCAGCTCTTGCCCCTTCTGTAACAAGGGACCATGTCTGCAAGGTTTTTGCAGTAACCCTAAGGAGGGCAAACAAGGGCTGGGGTCATGGGAAGCCAAGGGTTAATGATGTTCAGGGGATCCATTGCTCCTGCATTTCATAAGCCACCACAACGCCTGGAGTGAGGCTCTGTCTGGCCCTTGGCACCAGTGGGGTGGAGCACAGCACTGTGGGAAGGACCTCTTCCATTTGCAGCATCCCCACAACAGCAGGGGCTTTCCATTGACCATCTCCTAGAAAAGTTCTACCTGGTCACAGTTCATTGCCAGAGCTGGGGCAGGTACCACTTGCTTGGTTGTGTGACCCAACTTCAATCTCCAGCACTCCCAGAGCTCCTGCCTTGCTACTGATCCATTTAATTCTTTAGCTCCCAGTCAGACTCTTGTTACTTCAACCAGATTAAAAAGTTTCTTAGTACCAGACAATCTTTCACTGAAAATGTGTACCAAAGTCAGCATTTTGCTGTATTTCAGACAAGACAACCAGGTGGAGCTCTTCAACTCTTGCCAGACAAGGATTTCTTTTCCTACCCACAAATGGTTTTGTTGATTTATTTGAAGCATTTTTCTGTAAGGCACAGACACAGAACGCTACAGATGCCAGTCCAGTGTGAGCCTTACAAGAGGAAAATTGGCCCCCATTTCCTCCCAGTGCCCCCCTGGCACATCAGAAGCCCATGACTATGTCATCCCCCACTGGCAGGCTGCCAGCCCTGCTCCCTACACAGCCCGAATGCCCCGTGCTGGAGGGGCAGTGGCTCTCAGCTGGGTGGGGACCCTGGCCCAGGGTCAGGTCACTCTGTGGCTGCAGCATGAGCAGCACTCATTTAATGCTGAAGTCAGAGCTTTCCACACAGATGCTGGGTTTATATCACATCCAAGGGGTTTATCACAATACTGAGTAGCTGGAACTTTTTCCCCTGTGTGGTTTGACCAATCTTTGATCGTTAGCATGGAACAGAGCACTGCCAGGTCCCGGGGCATTCCTCACTCCCACTGCTTGTCCCATGCTCCTGCCTGCTCCTGTGATAGGCTTGCTCCTCAGCCACAGATCTCCAGGGAGTCTCAGTGGAGATGCTGAGCCCACAATAAGGGTCCAGAGCCGGACACCCAGGGGCTTGGGGTTGGTGTGGCTGCTCCAGCAGCTTGTAGGGCTCTCACTGCTCTGGCAGCTCCCATATAGAAAACCATTTGAGAAAAGAGCAGCTACCCATAAATCCTACTGAGGGCTGGAGCTGTGCTATGTGATGGCCTCAGAACCTCTGTGACCTGAAGGGACCGTCATTGGGGTTTAATGTTACAGGGAAATTCACTTTCCACATTCACCCAGCCTTCACCTGTAATTATAACCTCAGGCATGACAGGTAAATTGCTCTTTGTCACTGGAGCAGAAAACATCTCCCCTTCCTTTTGGGGTATGGTAAGTGCAGGGAAGTTATGTGTGATTTTTAAAATGCAATTTTGTCTATGAGCTTTAAAGCCATCGTGGCACTGCTGGGTTCATTTAGAAGCACTACAGTCAGGCTGGAATGGAGGCAGGAGCTGCCTTTTACCTCCTCAGGCAACACATAGATGGGTGTACAACTTTCTTTTAACACTGCTCAGTTTTCTTTTTTCCCTTGGAATTCCAGGTGTTCAATCTTGGCAGTGAAACAGGACAGGTACAGAGCACGCTCTCTGCAACACCCGCTAAAAATAGTGCAGGAATGGTGCTGCTGCCTTCTGCAGACTTGGAAAAAAAGAGCTTTTCAAGTCTGTAATTCTCTAATACAATCAAACACAATCATAAGCAGAATTATTCACACTGACTTGATTAGAAAAAAGATAGTAATATGCTAATGAGGCAGCATCTCTCCCTGTGTTTGAACATGGCACTACAGCTCTCTGGACATGGATTCATCACTGTGGGAAAACACCACCTCCTTCCTCTGCTCTCAAAATCTGCTGGTGTTCAGAATACACATGTGTATTTGAGTTGCTCCTTGCCAGGACTGTGGCTGGTCTGAACTCCCAGACCAAAGAGCAGGAGAAAACATGAGGTTGTTGCTCACCTAGGGACAGGTGAGCAATAGCAGTGACCCAGGTGAGGCTGTGCCTGGGGACAAATGAGAGATGGCAGTGACCCAGGTGAGGTCGGGCTCAGACACAGGGGAGCATTGGCAATGACCTGGGTGAGGCTGTGCCTGGAAATGAGATGAGGGATGATGGGGTCTTCTCCTCGGCACCAAAGGAGAAAAGAAATGTCTTATCCCATCTGCCCCAAAATGAAGGGGTTTCTCCAAACCTTGCAGCTGGTTTCCTGGGTACATGAGGCACTGCACCAGCTCACAACTGAGCATGGGCTCCACCCTTAAGAGTACATGTTCTGGGCAGTGAGTCTCATACCAGTGCAGCTGGAACTTGGCTCAGGCTGTGAGGCACCAAGGGACGCTTCTATGGCCAATACAGCAGGTTTTGCTTGATTTCCAGGAAAAACACACCTGTTTGTGCAAGGCACAGGAGCTCAGCTTGGAGCTGGAAAGCAGCCCCTTGGCAGCACTCCCAGGGCATCCTCTGGTCACCAGCCTTCAGCAGCCCTCTCAGCTGAGTGCCTGGCTCCAGCCAGCAGAGCTCCATCCCTGAACTAACGATCAGGGTCTCATCCCCAAGGGGAAGGTTTGTCTGTCCCCAGGGGAATCTTTGTCCACTGCCAAGGGGGATGTTTCTGTTTTCCTGTCCCCAAGCCACAGCTGGAGTCCAGGCTGCTTACCTGTCTGCAGTGAGAGCCCAGGCTCCACTGGGGCTGGCATGATTTTTTTCCTTTTTGACAGGATTCATCAGCTCTCTCTGCCCAGAGTCTTGATATCACCTGCAGATCAAAGGCATCATTTTTCCTCTCCGTCAGCAGGGATTCTGCCTGAGTATGTAGGTCAGAATCAGTCCTTTTCATCCCATTGTCTGCCATATCTTTCATTCTTCACAGAAGCTAACATTTCTCCTCACTTTTTAAAAATATTCCATTTGCGCCTTTTTTTTTTCCCTCAACCTGGCTGCATTCTCCTGACATTGTGGCCTCTTTCCATTCTCTGTCTGACATCAGAGACAATGCACTGGGCAATATTTTATACATGATCTAGAATTTCCTTAAGCCTTTGAGCCTTCTGCTCAAATATCCTTCTGGGTTTGTCAGACAGATACTTCCATTACACAACTCAAATGTTCAATAATAATAGGTTGGATCTTTTCAAATATCAAAACTTACTCCCACTGGAAATCAATCATCAGACAAGAGACAAGTCAGGTAGCTGAGAATTGCCTGCCAACTTTCCTTCACTGTAAAAGCTGATGAAAGCAGGCAAACTCTAAATGACTTGTCAAAGACAGCTTAAAGAGAGAAACTGAGAGTATAATTACGGCCACACAGAAACAGTGTTTGCACAGACACAGGGTGGTGGGGGCACAGAGAGGGGAAGATGTGCCAGACGAGCAGGTCTGGAGCCAGCAGGCTGTAAGTGATGCTCTGAGCATCTGAGGAGGTCACATCAAAAATAGCTGAGGGATGACAGTCCTGGCAGCATTGTGGGAAGGCCATTGTGAGTTCCAGGCTGCAGAGTAGTGTCACCTGCCTGACCCCCAGCCTTGCTGGTCATGCACAGTTCTAGTCCCCACAATCCAAAAATGAAGCAGACAGACTGGAGAAGATCCAAAGGAGGGCGAGACAGATGACCCAAGGACTAGAGAACTTGCCCTGCAAAGAAAGACTGAAAAAGTTCTGTCCCTTCTCCCGGAGAAGATTCAACTCGGGGGGGACCCTGTCACAGCACCCCAGGACACACATGGGAGATCTGAAGAGGATGGAGGGTCTCTCTGCAGGAGGAGCCCCATGGGGAAGGCAAAGGGTGATGGGTACAAGCTGCACCAGAAGAGGTTTCATCTCAATATGAAAGAAACTTTTAATGAGAACAGACATTCTCACTGGAACAACCTTCCCAGGGACAGGCCTCCATCACTGCAGGATTCCACATGCAGCTGGTCAGGGTGTGAGAAAATCACTCTGGGCTTCCTTTCCCACAGAGCATTGGAGTAGATGATCTTTCAAAGTCCCTTCCAGCCTGGGCTGCTCTAGGATTCTACGATTCTATGATCTGTAGAAAATAGGAGAGTAAAAATATGATGGGGTGTTTCAGTTGTTTCTGTACAGAAACATTATATTTGAGGATTAAATCTGGTGGTCCTGCCCATCCCATGCCCCTCGCATGCCACACTCAGATATGAACCAACACTCTCCTGGTTCCTGAACCTGGGGCTGCTGGAGGGACAGGGACACAAGGACTGTCCTTGAGACCTGTGGAACTGTAGCTGATCATGGCAGGTACCTCTCAGCCATCTCTCCCTGCACCCTGTGATCCCCACTCTCACCCCATCCTCTTGCCCAGCATTTTCTGTGCTCCACAGTCATTGCCTGTGCTGGGTTGAAGCTCCCATGTGTTCCCTCTCTATCTCAATGTCATGTCCACCACAGTAATGCTCAGTGTGTGTCTACCATTAAATGTCTCTTTATCTATGCATGAATAATTGAAACCTTGCATTATTAATGTTTTAATTAACCTTTACACAAGGTTTGGTGTTTTTAATGCCTCCTTTCATCTCCCTGAGCACTCTCTATAATATGTTTAGCTGCTGACTGACTGTTGTGTTAACTGTGTCAGGTTTTTAACTGCAGCATGTGCACAGATCATCTTCAGAAAGAAGTCACTGCTGAAAGCTGTGGAGTTGACTCCTCATGAAAGTGCTTCCCCGTTACTGATTCCTGCCATTGCTAAGTTCTCTCTTGGAAATGTTGATGCATTTTTTCCTGTGTTGCTGCAGCTTTTCCTGTCTCTTCTTTTACAAGGAACCCAGATCATTTCTCTGACTCGTAACTGGCAACAGTGAGAAATAAGCACATGCTTTCCTTTGGGAAGCCAGACTGGGAGCTGGCAGATGCCCATGGCTGTAGGGGGCTGGATTATTTACTATTTTGTTTAATGTTGCTGCCTCAAGTGTACAAAGGTGCTAATGAATCCACAGTGAAGCTGTATATGTCTGTCCTTTTTGTAACACAGTGCTGGTCTCCCAGCACAGCCCTCCCACACAGTGATCACCCATGGGACATAAAGCTGAAGGACTTCATCAGTACTGAACTAAGTAAAATAAGTAAATAAATAAAGCAATGTCATTTGAAAGGTACAAAGGGGTTCCAGTGCCTCACTGCCCCTGAACTGGGACAGCTGTGTGTACTCCCACCTTCATCACCTTCTTCAAGAAATCTCTGAATTTTTGCTTAAGAAATCCCCTGAGTATTCCAGTATGAAACTGTGGCTCAGGTGGGAACGAGGCCACTCCTGGAGGTGGTGCAGGAGGAAGTCATGAACACTGGTAATGCAGAACAACGGATAAGCAGCTCTTTCAAAGGGAGCCCAAGTCCTCTGCTCATTGTCCTTGTGATGTTTCTGCCACGCAGCTCAGGGGAGTGCTGGCACTGCTCCATCACCCAGTGGAGCACCCAGCCCTCACCACCATCTCATACCTGTCCAGGCAAGCAAACAAGTCCAGCTGCTCTGCCCCCTCCTCGGATCTCTTCCTCAGCTGCTTCTTTGGGGGCTGTAGTGCAGCTAGCACTGGGCTCGTCTTCTTATTTTGGGCTTGTCTTCTCCTTATGGACCAAAATCTCGTCGGTTTGAGCCTCCAAAACTCAGTGATGTTTGGGGTTATCTGAGGAAATGAACACAAAAGCAAAACAGTGTGGCTGGGGGGAGCTCAGCCCTTCCTCAACTCCACTCCTGCACGTGGCCCTTACTGGTGTCAGACACAATAACGTCTGTACAAAGCATCAAACAAGCAGTAGATGGCTGTGACCTGGACCAAAGGGATTTTCCTGGGCCCAAATGGCTTTATTGCCAAGTGACAGTGGCATGTTTGCTCCTGGACTCACTGCCTAAGTCAGAAGACTGATGCTTAATGAGGAAAATAACAGGACAAGAATTAATAATTGGGATGAGGAAGGTTTTCCATTAACTGATCACATATGGCAAGCAATTCAGCTTAAAATTTGTCATTGTCACTTTTCCAGCATAAATTCAGAAAGAATAGTGCTTCATTAAATCTGTAAGACTCTTCCAGAATAAGCAGCTACTGACCATTCACAATAAGTTAATTAAAAGTCTTTCACAATAGAAAGAGCAAATGTTGGTGGAAAATAATTGATTTCCTGTTAGCATGTGCTCAGGACTGACTGATGTACTGGAGATGCTCTATCTGCATCCACTCCATCTCAGTCAAGTGCAACCTTTAGCATGTAACTATTTTCACTTTTCCTTAGTAACTGCTGTTAAATACCATAGCAGTCCAAGATACAGTGCCATTTCTTCCTCAGTTTACCCTGCAATCTCCTGGTAATAGTTTCTGTTACACCAAATTGCACTTAAAAAAACCAATCAAACAAACAAACAAAAAAAACTGGTGGTAAATCTTGATAATTTGATTTATTCACATTTCTCTGCCTCTTCCTCTTTGCCCATAATGTTTAATAATGCTCAGCCTTTGAGAACTCACTGTTTGCACTTCCTGGGTGATCTCTGGGGTCAGAGGACAGGAGTCTGGGGTGTCTTTCACTATGCAAACAGGAATAAAAATGTTCAGGAAACTCCTTTTCCTCCCCTTTAAGCCAGATTGGAAAATATGGAATGGTTCAGCCAACCTCTCAGCAAAAGAGGTTTTAGATGTCAAACAGGAACATCTCTAATAAATGCCATTGACCCTGCCTGAGCCTTCAAGCTCTTCCCTTCCCTCAGAGGGCCTTACCAGGGATACAGGACCAGCTCATCACCCTGCAGTGACAACCTGAGCAGTGTTAATAAACCACAATCATCTCCCTGACCCTCAAGTGAGGTAATAAATAAATAACGCCAATGGTGCATGAACACCAGATCGTGTCTGTTCTATGTAGAAATCTTCCTCACTCCGCCTCCACAAAATCTTGTAGCTCAGCAGTTGCTGCAAAGATTTAATCAACAACACTCTATAAAGAAGCATTTTTAAAAAAACCATTCCCACACCTCCTGGCAATATCTGGTTTAAATTTTTTATGAAACAATTCATTGATTTCAGAAGTACAAGTTCAAGTGCAGGGAAACTGTGAGTAAATTCTGATGAAATGCAGCAGTGTGTTTGTTTCTAAAAACAGGGTAAAAGTGAAAAAGATGAAATGTTTCCTGAGGGAGTTGAAAAGCTCCAACACATGCTTGAAGACCAGGTTCTGGGACTGAGCTTTATAGACAGAAAAAGTGCCTACTGTGAATGGATGAAGGCTCTGAGGCTAGAGGGAGGTGCAGGCTGCAGAGAAGTGTTCTCACAGCTCAGGTGCTGTTCTCACTTCTGGACTCAACAATATAAATGGGGGAAATTGTGGTAATGCCCAGAGCACACTTGTACCTTGTAGAAGTTTTCTGTAAGCTCTGAGATCTAAAGGCCCTTTTGGAGAGGGGACAGGACTATTTGTATCACTCCTGAAAACTCTGTTTTGACTTTTATTGTGCAGAATTGCAATTATAATTGCATTATTATTGTATTAAATTCCTCCTTTAGTGAACAAGCAGCTGTGTAATTGCAGCAGTGAGCTAACACCTCTGTAATGGCTGGTTAAGCTCTTTAATTGTACCCCCCATTTCCAACTATTGGTCTCCTCTCTGGGAGCACAGCCCTGGGTGCCAAACACTTTGTATGCCCTTAGTCTGGAAATCTGTTTCTGCTCTAATTTACCAGGGGACACAGTGAAATCCTGGAGTGTGCCCAAAGCTGTGATAAGACTTTGTCATTTGATCACCTGACCTGTACCTCCCAAATCAAAGTCCTCAAGACTCAGCAAACTCTGCAGGTCCCAAAAGCAGTGACCAGCCTTCAAGCTCTCCAAAGGATGTGTCAGATGCAAGTTCCCAGCTCTGCCTCAGTGAGTGAGTTTGGTTTTCTTGCCACTAAAGACAACAGCACCCCAGGTGTTGGGCTCACCCGTGCTTGTGGCTGGTATGAGATGGTGTCTATGATTTTCCATGAACAAGAGACGTGTTTGACTTGCCCACCTGCTCCCCATGGGCTGGAGTCCGGCTGGAGGCTGGAGGGATGGAAATCCCCAGAGCAGCCCTCTGGGGCTCTCTTCTTGCCCTTTAAAACACATCACCCCCAAGCCAGATCCTCTTTTCTCACCAAGTACCAGAGTGGAGTTGTTCCTTCTCTCACGCTGCTCCTGCAGCCCTTGGGGATGATCATTGTCCCAGCTTGGCTCTGAGGGGCTGCTACACCCTCACTCTCTCACAGGGGTCTTCCCTGGACATGCATCCTCCTGTGCCAGCAGCCAAACATGCACACACAGAGGAACAGCAACACAGAAGATAAAGCACTATCACAACTAAAAGAATCACATTTTCAAATAAAATTACGTAAGAGCTATGCCATATGGCTTAGCAATGAAATTACTCACAGCAGCTGGTCTAAGAGGGGAAATTTCAGTGACTCTGTCCACAAACAGTGGTAATACAGAGCTTCAGAAATAATTTGTGTAACTGGCAGAAAAATTTGATTATCAGCCCTCTATCTTACTGAGCATGTCAGATGTATGCTCAAGGAACTCCTTGTTCTCTGAACCTCGAGTGACTCACCAGGCTTTGATGGGTGGCAGCGTTTGAAGGAGTTGCCAGCTGTCAGTTCCAGCCGTAGTTGTGGCCACACAAAGGTTTTGCTGGGCTTGCTGTGGTGCTCTATCCCAAAAGCAGGAAGCCCCCATGTCCCCAGGTCCTGCCTAAGGCACCAGGAAGAGTTACACAATGATGTCTTTTTGCCCAGTGCCAGTGGCTCTCAGTTATGAGGGGCAGACAGGGATGTTGACAGCAGAGGGAGGAAGGAACTGGTCCCTTGTGTCAGTGTGTTGGCACATCCACTGGCCCCATTCAGCACCTCTGACACTCAGGGAAAAGTTTAATAAAGAAAGGATGGGAGGCCCCAGCCAATTCTTTGTCTCCTTCCAAAGCAGAATTGCTTTTTCTCTGACTAGGAAAGCAGATGAGCCTGATTTTCCAGGTAACTCCTGGCTTCATCAGGCTTGTGTCAGAATAACACATCCAGCTGACATCGGGAACAGGAGCATCAGCAGTGTTGGAACAGGGAATAACAGGTGCAAGTTATTATGGATATATTGTAGGGATGGGCCAGTGGGAGTGACCAGCCAGTCCATCCCTGCAGGCTGTCCAAGGACTGCCTGGAGCACACATGGGTTTCTGTCCCTCACATTGACTTTTTGGGGAATTGAGCTAACTGGGAAAAGGTCAGTGCTAAGGCCACAGGAGTTTGGTAACTGTCTAGAAACAAAATGGATAAAAGACAGCCTGTAAGCCATGTTAAATAATTTTCCAGATAAAAGCAGGATGAACTATAGCTGAGAAGCTGAATGGGATCAGGTATGAGATTTTTCCTAAAAGGAGGGGGATTCAATCACGTTATGTAATGCAAAAACTTGACAAGTGTGAGGAGCAAAGGGGCAGAGAAGGAGCAAGAACAAAGTGAAGGATCAGAGAGGGCACACAGAGGCGTGGGGAGGGCGAGAGCAGAGGAGGAATTTCTCTGTCTGTGTCACAGAGGAAAAGGCAAGATTTGCAGGAACGGGACAGCAGGGCAGGGGTAGGGAAAGGCCCTGTCATTTTTCCTGTCCCTCCCCATGGCCAGCAGCACTTGGGGCTCTGTGGAGGGCTGAGGCTGGGGAGGAGCGCCCAGCTTCAGCTGGGAGGGAAGAAGGGCTGGGGCTGGAGCATGGGGCAGAGGGGTCCCACGTGGGCCAGGGGCTGCTGCTCACAGTTGGGCATTGTCCCAGGGATGTCAGGGGCCAGGACAGGGAGATGGCAACCACAGAGCTGGCAGGAACGATGGGCTCCTGCTGCAGGGGAGGCTCCCTGCATCTCGGTGGGACTGCGTACAGCTCCTCCTGCTGAGGACTGCTTGAACAGAGGCAATGGAGGGTTTGCCAAGGAAATATGTCCCTTCCTCAAGAGTCATGTGGCCCAGATTCTCTTTGTTCCTCTCAGTGCAAGATGTAACAAGGCAGTTTGCCCGGGGGAATATCTTTTCTTGCACAGGGTCTACCACCACCTAAAGCACACTCAGTTTGGTGACACTTCACTCCTCCAAATGTATCAGAAGGTGATTGAGAAGGAAAAGCTGAGCTTATCTCCCACACCCTTGAGGGCCCTTGGGGCACCACCCCACTTTGTTGGGGGAATCATCTCACTCCTCCCACTGTTGTTCCAGTTTCCTCCCTTTGCTTTCTGATCATTGATAAAGAAATACTATTTTGAAAGAAGTCTTTAATCTTTTCTAACAATTCGCTCTTCTGTGGCCAAGCCAAGCACGCTGGAGCCTTGCAGCCCAAAAGTGGCACTGGCCCAGACCCAATTTGGGAGTTCCCTGCCTACGTTTCAGATGTGTCCAAAGGCTGTGCTGGGTAGCAGGGACCCACTGAGCCCTCCCCACCCATGGGCCTCCCCAGCTCTGGAAGGTGCAGCTGCTCTGCAGGAGCTGTCCACCCCTGCCCTTGGCTAGCCCTTGCTGTACTTTCCAGCCACAGGCTCTGCTTCCCTCCCCTTCCCAGCACATGGCCCAGAGTGTTGGTGATACTGGGATTCTAGGTACATGGGAAGAAACTCCCATTATCTTTGAAGCATGTTAAAATAGCACTGGCAGACAGTGGCTGATACCAGCTTTACACAAGGTGAATGGGAAAAGGAGAAGTTGAAATTTCACACAACACTGAGAAGAAAATGTGGTTTTCATACCTTGAAGTGAGTACTGGGAATGGCAATTCAGAAATAAACGGGTCTGCCCAGGAACAATGGCTCCTGGTCTCTGGGGAAAACGTTCAGTGAATCCTTCCTATTTCCAACATGCAGGGCCTGGCCAGCAATTGGCCTTGTGCCCATTCTGTGGGTGCTGGGACCGCCTGAGGTAGCTCACAACTGCTCTGTGCAGGGTATTTAGCCAAGAAAAGCAAACCTTCAGTCTTCCTCCATGAATAGTTTGTACAAAAGGCTTCTCAGGGAGCTGAACTAAACCGGCACTAGGCATGGTCTGAACAATTATGATTATTTTAAAAAATCAATTGCCAGAATTAAACCTAAACTGTTAATTCAGAGTTTCAGGCAGAAGGAACCTCAGCACAAGTTTAAACTGACCAAAGGAATTAGTGTTCATCTCCCAGTTCCGCTTGTGGCTTTTTCCTTTAAACCAATAAGATACTTCTCAAGCTTGGGAGCATTTTAGCATCAGTCTTACTGACAAGAGCCTTCCTTCAGCTCTATTTTAGTCATCAAAGAAACTGTGAGCCTGAGGTAGCCGGACAAAAGCCCTTTGAAATGAGAACCTTCCTTGATGGTCTCATTCCTGATCAGAAATGCTACTCCATGGAAGCCTGCAGACCTCTCCACTCTTAAGAGTGTAATGACGCTTAATGTCATTGCTCACTGCAATTTTGTTTCCCAGTGGAGGAGAGTCCCTGGGGGGATCAGTCACATGCTGCAAACCAGCAGGAATGTCTCACCCTGGGTTTGCTTAGAGAAAGGCTTCTGACAACGAATCGCAGGCTGCTACACGGAACAGTCTCCATAGAAAACAAGGCTTGTTTAGGGAGTGTGGAATAGGAACTGCATCCCTGGGCAGGATCAGCAGTATTTCCAGGTCAGTGAGAATCAGTCCTATTAATAGCAGTTCCTGATTGCTGCCCACAGAATTTATTTGCTCTGCTTTGTCCTGCCTGAGGCAAACTGAGAGGTAAATCAGGAGAGCCATCAGAGAGCTTCCTCACGGAGAGCATCCTCCCTGCACATCGCCGGACACAGTCCCCACTGTGCAGGCTGGGTCAGTGTCCTGGCCAGCTCTGGAGACACTGGGCACAGAGGGCAGGTAGATTCAGCAAGGAGAGGAAGCAAAGAGGCCCTTGGCTTTTTCTATTCAGGTCTCCCTGGTTATTAACCAGGATCTGCTGATTAAGAGATGCAAGGTTTGATAATCAGTGAGAGGCGCTGACACCCTCCTGCTCTGAGTCTGGGCCAGTTCTCCATGTCAGGGCACGGTAAGAAAGAGGTGGTGGAAGAGTCCTGACCCTCAGGAAGCTCCATTCCCCCAACTCAGGCAGCAGCTGCTGACGGCAGAGGGGAAGGTAAGAGCCCAGCAGCCAAGCACCACGGGGAGCTCCCAGGGACAGCAGGTCCCAGAGAGTCACAGCCACCCACCAGCAGTGGGATGGGTCCAAGTGCTGCTCCAGCTCCCCCACCATGAACTGGCTTCATCCCCCCACACACGCCCACCCCACTGCCCTGCACGCAGCAGGCATCTGTCAGGGCATCAAGGCTGAGCACAGCCCCATTTCACTGCAATTGTAAACTTTAGTGAATCTTAGATTTAGGAATGTGTTGCTGAGGACACTAATTCCTGGTAAATCTGCATCTTTAGAGAAAGAGTTCCCAGACACAGCCCATCAATTCCCTTTCAGGCCTGCTTCCATGCACTCCAACTACATCCGGTCCTGGATGCACTAGTCTAAGTTTAAGCTGCTTTAAGTGCTCAGCTGTGAGTGCACAAACTTGTTCAACATCTGCATGCTTTATTTCTCGAGTTATTTGCAAACATCTGAAAGCTGCTGCATTAGTCCTTCTCAGGCACCAGCTCTTCGAGAGCAGACAGCCTCAGAGCTGATCACCTTGGATCACTGACCCTCAGAGAGGCTGTTTCAGGCTCTGCTCTGAGAGGCTAGGATGCTCAGCTGATGTAAGGAATAGCTGCTATGGGATGCTGTGGAGCCCTTGGTCCTCCCCCTGTCCTCTCGAGTGTGCCTGCAGGTATCATCAGGTATCATGGTAAACTCCAGCCCTTCAAAATACCATTTCCTGTGCATAACCAAGAGCCAGTGCACCACCAAAACCTGCATGGAACAAAGGTCACCAAGTGCTGACTTCAAGTGAGGCAGATGCTCCACTCCCAAGTACAGAAAAGTATTTTTTCTTTTTTTACTTCAAGTTTTCAAAAGATGTTGCTAATGTGGAGCAGAACCAAACCAGGTGTAATTAGCTATAGAGCAAATGAGGCCATCCAATTCACAAGAGTTTTGATTTCCACTTTCCAAGAATGCAGCCCTTCATCTCTCATGAGAAGGGTTCAAACTCTAATGCAGGATCCAGCTGGGATTTAGTAACTGATTTCCATGAGCTGATTGTCAGTAGTGGTGGAATTAATGATAGTGCTATGAACAATCTGCATCTGCACATTATCTTGTGGTGTGTTAGGCATGCACATATCACATTTGTGATGAAATTAATTACAAAAAGACACAGGATCCTCCTTTCAAATACACATCGGGCAGCCCTGCCAGCTATTTAATGTGTGTCACGGTCTCAGAAAACCCATTCCTTTCAAGAATTTGCAACTTGTTTCAACTTGTTAAATACAACCTTTCATTTAACAGTTTGTACAGTTAAAGAGATTGACTTTAAAGCTATAAAACTCTTTCTGCTCCACTGATAGCAATATTTCCTTTGCTTTCACATCCTTTGAACAGTTTATTGTAAAGCCTTCCCCCACTGCAGTGCTTATTGCTTCATAATTTCTTGCAGTTCCCTTATTACTTGAGTTATTCTCCCTTTGTATCCCTTGCCATCGCAAGTATCCAGAACAAACTGGATACATGACAGAGCCTGTGGTTAGACATGTTTCCTACGAGAGCTCTAAGATGGAAAGAAAGAGTGGCGTACACAAACCCTCACCCAACATCTGCTCATGTTACCTGTAAGTTAAATAGTTACCTAGTTAAAAACATACAGTCAATCTTAATATAGAATTCAGGCACAGAATTTTGTGTAGTTGTTTCACATTATTTGATAGGATTCACAGGGTATCAAAATTATACTGCCTTAGCTGAAATCTGCACCACAGCAGGAACCTGCCCTCCACTTTAAACGAGCCATCACCTGGATCTCCCCCTCCTTCCAGGGGCCCAAAGTGCTGCAGGCAAGGGGACAGTCCCTGCCATGAGCAGTGTTCCCAGCTGGCACAGCCACGCCAGGCACCCTGCTGCCAGGAGAGCTCCCTGCGGTCCCAGAGCTGCGGCATTTCCCCTGGGAGCCAGTGAGGAGGTGCAGCCCTCAGGGACAGCCACAAAGACGTAGGGAGAATAGCAGGGGGAGCTCAGTGCTGGTGGGAAAAGCTAGGTAAAAACCATTCATAGGGCAAAACCAGAGCAAATGAACAACAGTTTCAGTTGAGAAAGGCAGAAATGAGAATAAGATAATGAATGCATCGAAGCCACAGTGGTCCAGAGAGAATTCCTTTCTGTTTTATCATTTTCTGGTCCAGGTCTGAGTGGCATCGTGAGCAAAGCCAAGTGACCCAGCTGGCCACAGGCAGGGCAGGGCCTGTGCCAGCATGAGCCTGGCATGACCCTGGTGAGGGGCAGCTCAGGGGCCCTGTGCCCGTGTCAGCACCACCAGGCACAGCACACGTCCTGCACAGCCCATGCTGTACAGCAGCTGTAGTTCTGGACAGCACTACTTGATTTGGCACAGGATATTTTTCCGAATGGCTCCCTTTATGGGGTCTTTTCAGCCTCAAATTGTGCTAAACAACAACAAGCAAAATCACCTTGTATGTAGACTTTCTCTGCTCAGTGTCACAGCTGTACCCACTGTCAGCACACCTGTAAAGTAGATCTGTCCCTCACACCAGCCCCTCCCCTGTTTTCAGGTGTGTGTATTTCATGCTTCCATAACTCCACACAACCCTCTGTCCGGGAGATAAACTGTGCACTGTCAGGCAGGAATCTGTGTCAGTGCTGTGTGTGAGTGAGCATCCTCACATCCCAGAGCTGATACCAAAGAATTAAATGGAGTGTTGGTTGGCTTCTCCTCACAGAGCTGTGGTTCTTGAGTGAGTTATTGGATAAAAGAGCTCATGTTTCCATGCAGTCTGTCTGTGTGGCACATGGAGACAGGAGGGACAGAGGGAAGGGTCCTGGGGGCCTGGGGCTGTGGCAATGGTCTGCCCCTGTTTTGTCTCCACGTAACATCTGACCTACAAAAAGTAGTAGATTGTGATGAATGGATTGTTGTGCCATTTTGGTTTTGGGATGACAATGCGTGGTGTGCACATCACCAAAATTTCCTTTAAACCTTTATGAAGAGTGTTTGCTTGTAAATAGATCAACATTGTAAGCCCCAGGCTCCTGGAGGTTTGGTGGCATTGATGTTGCTCTCATTTTCCATGTAAGGATTACAGCAATCCTATTGCTCCACAATTGCAATTCCACCAATTGCAATTCCACCAATTGGTCCACAGTTATACAGCACAGAAGTAGCACAGAATTTTGGTGATCATTAACATCTCCAACATCAGCATTTGTGCCTGTCTTCTGCATTATGTTAAATGGGAGAAACAGGCAAAGATAAACCACAGCAGATGCACCAGCCATGTTTGGGATGAAGCTGAAGCAATCCTGATCACTCTCCAAGTGGCTGCACAAGCGGGGCCAGTTGGGAGCTGATGGAGTGAGGACCCCAGGACCAAGGGACAGCTAAATCTGCTGTACTAAAGAAGCACAACCCAGAAAGGGAGCAGCAGGGCTAAGCCGGAGGAAAGCTGCAAGTCTCAACCCACTGAGCCACTAAACCCTTTCAGGGTCAGCAGCAGCACCTGACAAGTTGGTGACTTGAATGTGGCCCATCTGTCAGTCACAGCCATGTGAGCTGTTCCTGTGAGCAGTCAGGCTGCTGCAGGTCATCAGCAACAGTTTTAGCAATTCAGCTTCTACCAAAATACTAAACATTGTCAGGTCTTGGAAAGAAAATGAGAGCATCACCCCTTCCCAGCTAGAGTTGAGTTGGAAGTCCACCCTGAGATGAAAGCTTAATTCTCTCAATTGGTTAAATCATTAAATCCTTGAGTGTTAAATGCCCCAGAACAGAAAAGCAAAGCTGCTATTAATAATTCCAACGGCTAAAGAGTATGTTATTTTCAAATGGCTTGTTCGACAGCTTAGGGCCTACCCACAGCTCCTGCCATCAGTCACTTGCACCAGGAGGAACAGGTGTCTGAGTAAAGCACAACAAGATGTTCAAGGGAGTTCAGATTGTTCAGACTAAAAGGAAGTTAACAGAAATGATTAACCAACTTGGCCAAAAGCCATTGGAGAACATGGGAATATGACTGAAAGGGCAGATCATAAAGCCTTGGTGCAAGTGGATAAAGCCAGGGAACAAGCTGGTGAGAAAGGCTGTGGAAAGCTGCTTACCACTGATGGAATTCTAATCAGGTGTACAAAATGGTGAGGAAGGATTTTCTTTCATTATGGCTCCGATAATCGTTTAGAGAGGAGGTGTATTTTATACTTTCCTTGCCAGACCACAGTTTGTGCCCATTATTCACAAGGCTGTTGGAAAAGATTAACTGCTGCTTGTATCAATGGCCAAACATCGCTCCTTTTTTTCACCTTGATCTCTGACACAAACACCATGGGTTTGAGCGTCACACTGGCCCCAGGGTGCGGTAGCAGCTCCTGCCCCCCTGGGCTTCCCGTAGATCCCCTGAGCACAGCTCTGTCCTGCTGAGGGCTGCCATCTCTGGGTACCACTGCAGACACTGCTGGTCCCACTGCCCACTGGACTTGGTGGGAAGTTTCAGGGGATCAGAGTGAGTCTTTATTAATCCTGTCCTGTTAAATGACATGCAGTGCTCTCCCAAGGAAAGAGAAGAGAGGAAAAGTCTTGAGCAGAAAATGCTTATGAGTTCTTAACACCGGCACCAGAGAAGTGGCGGATGCCCCATTTCTAGAAACATTCAGTCTCAGCTTGGATGGGGTTTGGAGCAACCTGGTCTAGTGGAAGATGTCCCTGCTCACGGCAGGGCATCAGATTAGATGGCCCCTAAAGGTCTCTTTTGACCCAAACTGTCCTGTGATTCTAAGATTCCCATGCAAAGGTAAGGGTTTAAACCTACCCCATACCACAAAACACTGCTCTGCTTGACAGACTTTAAATGTGGTTCATCTTTACTTCCAGCTGAAAATCCAGCACTTCTTTCTGAAGCAAGGTCAATTCCCTAAATCTTTCCTGTCTAAAATTGGTGAGTTTCTCACTGACTGTCATAGTTAACATATGTAAGTGATTAACAGGAATATGTTGTGGCCAGGCAATGCCCCAGTTTCCACCTGCACAGCAAAGCAGCTCCCCCCAACCTCACCTGATGTGTCCCACTCAGGTTTGCTGACAGTGGGTCAGGCTGGCTGTCTCTGACATGAGTAACAGCACTACTCAGGGACTCTGCAGGACAGTGAGCGCTTCTGGAGGTGTAAAACTGTTGTAATAAATAGCAGTGCTTATTCTGTCAGCATTTTAGCCCTCAGTCAGTTCTCAGTGCCTCTGACCTCTGCGGTGTGATTAGCTTCAGGACCACTCACTGCAGGCATGTCTGTGTTAGACAGCCAGATGTCTTGTCTTCCCTCTCAGTTCTGAGCAGATCACTGACAAATGGCTGTCCTGGTAGGGCGATGCCTCAATAAAATTCTGCACTGGGATTTATTTGCACCCAACCAGACTAGTGAAAGGTTTCTCAATGGTTTCATCACCCACTGAGGGTAGTGCCACAGCTACCAAAAACTGCCATGAAGGTGCTCTTTCACCCTGACCCTCCAAACCTTTGTCAGCAGCAGCCACTTCCTCAGCCCTGCCTGGTGCTGCTGTCACTGTATGTCCCCTCTGCTCCTGACCTGCTCAGACCCAATGGGGGCCCATCCTGGCAGGGCGAAAGGACACCACGTGTTCAGGTGGGCAGAAGTGAATGATGGCCACAGCAGCCTCCAGGGGAGTCATGAAAGACACAAGCACAGCAAACACCATCAGGCAATAAAGCGCTCCCAGCACCCTCTGAGGGTACACCGGATGAAATTCAGTGAAGATGAGCATTAAAATGATGGACATGCAGGAAAAAGTCTGGGTTGTACAGAGACCCTGATAAGCTGTGGAAACTGAACACTGCCATTCAGGAATGATAATGTGAGTTTTAATAGCAAAAAGAACATGTCAACTCAGGGCCCTTCAGTTGCTGAAAAGAAAGCTTACTGTTAGAAATTGTCCAAGGGAACACTGCAACTGCACATCTGATGGGATGAACCCAGGGGTGCCGCTGCAGCCCCACTCCCCAGCCCTGCCAGGAGGTGCCAGCAGCTGGGCCTGAGCAAAGGCAAAGCATTGCCAGTCCTGGCATGGGACAGGAGGGACACTCAGGGACCACAGCTCAGGCAGAGCCATCTCGGATCTCAGGGTGGTGGTCGAGCAAGCCCTGCTGACAGCCAGGCCTGGCTGGGGGAGGCAGCCCGTGGGGACAGCCAGCACAGGTATACTGGAGGCAGGTTGTGCCTAAGGAACCTGAGAGCTTCCTGAGGGGAGAGGGTTGTTCTGTGGGTGAGGGGAAACCAGTGAACGAGTATGGTTTGTCCTGGCTTCATCTGTGTCTCCAGCACAGCCTGCCACAGTCCTGGGAAATCAAAGCAGGGACACACACACTGGACAGGTGGGATAGGGCAGTACAGCAGCCTGACTGTGACAGTGTCCCTGCTTTGAGCAGGCAGCTGGATCAGAGCCTCCAGACATCCTTTTCAACCTAAATTAATATGTGACTCAAAAAGGGGAACAGAGAACAGGACTAAATAATGTGTAAATGCAATAGGGCTCCTCAAACTGGCATGAAAGAGGAAAATGTGTGCCAGGAATTGCTGGAGGTCTGGAAGAAATAGCTGGCACAGAGAAAGTAAATCTTCTCCTTGCTCTTTCTTTAGTGCAAGAGCTGGGAAATAAAAGTACCAGATAGAATTCTGAAGCAAGAAAAGAAATGTGTAAATAAATGGGGCTTTTTGCTGAGATGGACTATTACAAAGACCAAAAATACAGATAACTGGGAAATTGCTAAGACAAATTCTGAGAGGAAAATTCCACCAAGTCTTTAACCTTAAATACCCTGAGCACAGAGTGGTGGATCACAGGAGATTACACCATGGAACACAGACTACTTCTAGCCTTCCTGTCCATGGCTCACCACCATGAGGGACAGCTGTGGGGCAAGACAGACCCTCTGTGCCAGGCTGTGCCCATCCACGCACTGGCCAAGTCTGTCAGAGGCTGAAGTGTTATGGTTTATGGCTCAAACATTCTTATGAAGCACTTTTGCCTATCATAGCAAAATTGTATAACAAAAACTGTACAGAATTCCGCTGCACCCTGAATGGATCTCCTGACTGAGGCCCAGCACTGGAAGTTGATAGAGATAAGTGACACTATTGATCAAAGCATCTGGAATAGCATCCACAGCAGGGCTCAGCCCAGCACCTTTGGGGTGGAGGCTGCAGCCCCAGGCTTGTCTGCTGCCAGGCCTGCACACACTCCCCCAGCCCAGCTGGAGGAGGAGAGGTTTTGGGTATATAGAGAAAAAAAGCCTCTGGTCAGAGGCAGTGAACACCCATCCTCCACTGTGCTGACCCACCCAGCTGTGGGGTCCTCCTCCCCGGGAAAGCCACATCTAGGGAATATACACCTGAGGGAGAGCTGAGGGGGTGTCATGGCCCTTCAAAGGCCCTTCAAAGGCCCACCAAAGGCCTGTCAAAGAGTCCCCAGACCCTGCACCAGAGCACTGGACATGATGAAACATGATGCAACAGGTCCACAGCGCTGCAAGGGACAGTGTGAAACCTGTCCCCCTCCGAGGAGGCACATGGGTGTTCCCACCTACCCAAACATGTATTAATCCATTGGATTCTATACTCTTTGGCATGGGATCCTCACCACCAAGAAGACCAGATGGAGGGAAGCAACGAGACTTTGTTGGGACCCAAAGAGGGGTGATACGTTTCTACTTAATTTGTCTCTGTCACTCTCACTGTCCCCCCTCCACACACCTCTTTTTCTATTTATTTCTTTCTTTTTTTTGCCTTTGCATTTTTTACTATTAAATAAAATATATCAAATTTTTGGTATCAACATCTAACCTCATTTGGTTTTTATCTTGTCTTGGGGAATATTTTGAATCTTTCTGGGCTTGTTCCATTCTATTCCCAGAGAGTTAGTTCTCTTTGCTCCTCTGGGATTAGGGTAGATCGTAAGAGAGTCACTCCAGCCTCTGCTCCTGGGCCTTGCCAGCCCATACCCCTGCATATCCCAGGCCTTTTGCCATCTGACTCAGCCTCCCACTGCAGGGCCTACAACCATCCCACCCCAGGGACATTTTGCTGACCCATGCACACCTCAAAGGGACCTTGCAATATCTAAGAACATGACTTTTAAACTGCGCTTGACACCAGCTGTAACTATGGATTTGTATGAGATGCTCCCAACACGCTGACTGCTCAAAACCTGGAGTTTCACCCTCCCTAGCATTTTAGGCTGTACATTTTGGGGAATCACAGCCCATCTGGCCAGAGCTGCAGTAGGTGCTGGACCCTTGGCAGGCAGCTCCCTTCTGTAACATGGAGGTGGAAAAACAGACACAGGCAAAACTTGGGGTATAGATCTTAAATAGTGTGGTAACTGTCTTTTCTTTCCTGCATCCTTTCTCTGCATGGATGTTCTATAATTAATTTGCATGCACTCAGTAAAAGCAGGGTATGTTTTAGATGGCCAGCATATCTGCAAATGAGATTTCTTCACTAAACTTCCTTCAATGAAACCCAGGAAGTGAGGGAGCGCTGTAATGCCCTGATGTGCACTGCTGCTGGGAAGCAAAGTGGCCAGCCCCTGCACTTCTACAGTGGGACTAAGGAGTTTAGGTGTGCAGGTATGCTGCTGATTACTTGACTGTTAATTAATATTCCAGGCAACACATTTCCTTTAATTACACCATATATGACAGCTGCTGCCAGCAGTCTCAGGACTGTGTGATATAGAGCACACTTAGAACGTGTCCTTATTTAGTCATATTTTGAGTCCAAGGGATGGAGTTTTACAAGTCCACATACACACAAGGAAATTCTGTCACTGAGGGAAAAGGCAACTCTGTCCTAAAAATACAATGGCCATAATGGTTGTGTCTTCCCTCTCCTTTTATCACAGCACCTCTGGTTTCACATCAAGATATACTGTTTTGGTTGGCTGGTTGTGCAGGGCTCCTGGTGGTAACATTCTGGGGTGGCACCAAAGGGTCTCACACTGAGCCCTCTGCCCTGAGGTCCCCAAGAGAAACCAAAGCCCAAAAAGTAGACAAGTCTGTGGAGGAAAGGCCTGCAGCCAGCAAGAGGAGCTGGACACTGCTGGCTTATGGCACTGTCAGAGGCACAGCAGGATCCTCATCACTGTTTGCAAAGCCTAGAACGGGAAGGAAGGAGGTTGTACATCAGCTCCCCTCCCTCCAGCACCTTCCAGCTCTAGGCCAGCCTGACACAGGGGTTTTGGAGGCTCAAGCTGTCCCCATAGTGCCTGTGGGGCTTTGGGGCCTCTCTGCGCTCTCTGCCCCCACCATGGGCTCCTGCCTAAGGGTCTCCCTCTGCAAACAGGTTCTGAGAAGTACAGGGCTGATTTGGGCAGAGCTTCATGCTGGTTCCACGCTGGACTGCAGGCAAAGTCCTGTGCTGGTGTAAAAGCATCACCAAAGTGACAGGGCACCCGAGCTGGCTCACCCAGAAGTCACCGTACTCTGTTGTGAGGCAGCAATGTGGCAGCAGCAGCCACTGTACCCAGCACCTGCAGCTGCAGGCAAGGCAGATCTCCCAAACACGCTGACACGGGCTGGAGGAGCTCCCTCTCCTGTCTTGCTCTGCACTGGACGGGCTATCAGCATGCTGGGTGCTGCTGCCATAGAGGCTCAGGCCAAATTTTGCCTTCAAATCTCAAGCAGCATGCCAGGAACAATTATTGTTTCATCACTAGGAGTGTCATCTGGGTTTGGAAATGCCTCTCCACACCTGCAAAATGAAAGTGTCCCCAGAATTGCAGAGATAAATGCGTTGCAATGAGTTAATTATTTGGTGCAGCCTGCTGCAAAGCTTTTGCCAGTCTTCAGAAAATGAGCTCACTGTTCCATCTCTTCCTGGGCTGCTCTGCACAGCTCTGCAGCTACAACCACCCCTAACACCACCTTTTCCCTCAGTTAGACAGACCACTCGGCTGATGTCCTTAGCAGTAGCCAAGAAAAGGAGCAAATAGCTTTCTGAGCTGCCTTGTTAGTCCAGTATGCCTCTGTATGGAGACATTAAAGAATTGCTCAGGATGAAAACACATCTCTGATGTGAGCAAGAGAGAGACTCCTTCCACCACCACCTCCTCTTCCTCCTAGCTCCCAAATGCTCTGCAAGACCCCAACATGATCCAAAGCAGATACAGCATTATAGCAGGCAATATAGCACAGATGAAAGCTCATCCCTGCTGCACACCCGACATTTGCTGTCTCGGGTTCACCAGGTTTGTTCCAGTTGCAGCGGAGTATCGGCCCAGTCTGTGCTTCTGTGTATTTTAAACCAGGCTCCCTCCCCTCAGTGCCATGAGACTTCATAGGTCTGTGAACGCTGCTCTAAGTCTCACGGAAAATTATTTAGCGACACTACAAACCCATTTCTCCTGAAGGCAGGAGCAAGGAAGGGGCTGGCAGTGTGGAATACTGAGAGCCGTACTCGGGATGCCGTGGCATCTGAGCAAACCCCAAGAGTAAGAAACCCTCGGCAGCCACAGCAACCCTGCAGAGGCACTTGGCCATTTCAAACCAGTGCTGGTTTTGTCACCATCGTTGCTAGACGGGACTCTGCACCTCCCTTTGAATGAATTCATAATGATCTCTGCTGGGAGCCCATTGAGCAGGAGATAAACAGGTGATTATCTCCACACTGTCCTGATGGATGGGGCTGCTCAGGGAATTGTGTGCCATTTCCAGAACCTTTTATGGAGGTTCCATAAATCACAGCAGTCAGTGACCAGTTAGAAGCCATAACCGAAGGAGGACTAACTTTAAGGAATAAAACTCACAAGGACTGACAATGCCAGCTGCCTCCTGGCATAGAGCAGAGAAGGTTGATGCAGGGTGAAGACTTGAGCAGCAGGTCCCTGCTGAGGAGGGGTGAAGCGATTCATGTGAAAATGCCACAAAATAAGGGAGAGACGCAAAGGGCTCAGGACTGGTGCTGCAGGGCACGTTTAGTAAGATAATGAGTACATTCCAGGAAAGCTGCATCCTTCAGGACTTTTCTCCAGGGCTTGAAGATAGCGCATAAAAATGAAATTAATACTAAGAAAAGAAAGGGAAAAAGAGGGCTACTGGCTACACTGGCTACTTTTACAAAGGAGTAGGAAAAAACCGAGTGAGTGGGAATTTAGCAATGGGAACGGGAATGTCAGAAGGTAACAGGATGGGAAGTGGCTGAAATGAATGTTTAATTCCTTAGAACAGCAGCTGAGTCAATGACAGGGTCAGGAAACAGGGCAGATGCCTGACAGGCAGGGAAGGGAGTGCAAGCAGGCAGCGAAAGGAATGAGAGGGAGGTGTCTTTGCAAACACGATGTGGGCCTGCTGGTAGATAAAGCCAGATACTGATAGGTGAAAGAAGCAATGGGAAGAACCGTGAATTCCAGAGGAATTCCACTAATTAACACAGACCAATTGGCTCACCCAAGGCCGTGATAAATTACTGGATTTGGAGAAAAAGAACAGAGATACAAAGAAAAAAAGGTAGGGGGGGTGGGTACATTAGGAGAGGGTCTGTATTAGGCGACTCGGGAAGTCTGTACCTCTCAAGTACCTCAGCCAATGGGGAAAGAAAGAGGGAAATGTGGCTGAGAAATTAGGATAAAAAGGAGGCTGTGTCCTCCAGCAATTTGAGAGACCCCATGGGAAATGCCCATGGCCTGTCCCTTTATTCAAATAAAGTCACAGGACTCCTCTGTCTCCTTTTTGGACACGAATCTCTGGCGTCATGGATTAATTTTCCTAACAGCAGGAACATGGGAACAATTTTGCCTTTCTGCCAAGAACAGGGACATTGGGCTGCAGACACCTGAAATTCTGGAGTGGTACAGGAGGGTTGGTTCTTCGGGTGTAAAAAGAAACATGACAGAAAAGTTCTAATGGCTTGGCTCGGACACAGTCTGACTCACAGGCATGAAAACAAGTGGTATGAGTAGGACAAACTATTACACATCAATATAAGTTCCATTTTAAAAAAATCACTTGTGGTATCTTGAGAAAAGACAGCAGGCTGTAAACCAGGACTTTGTGGGAGCTACTGTGTGATTAACGTTTGCAATACTTATTGTGTGGGACAATAGTTCCAAGAAAAGCACTCGACAGTATGTACATCATGTTTCAAGGCATCAGAGGAGCCAAGTAAAGCTGCCATTCAACTAGGTTCTAAGCAGGAAAAAGATAAAATAAAGGAAAACATTCCAAAGTACACTCTAAACACAAATCCCTTCCACTTCAGACAGCTTAACAGTGTTTCATTGCAAATTCAGACACTAAAACATAACCAAACCCACAATTCAGCTGTGTTAAGAAGTAAGAATAAAGAAGGCGAGTTCCTAGAAAGCGCTTGGCTGACTCATTTGTACTTTGATAGCAGCTGGAGAGCTGATGCCAAGTGTGGTAGCAATGAACACCTGTGGGACACCCAGGGAGGCGGCAACATCAGCTCTGCCAAGGCAGCAGGGATGTGTCTCCAGGATCTGTCCTGTGCCAGGGGAGAAGGGGACTCCAGTTCCAACATAAACTATTGGGTGGGGAACTTCCAACCCAAATTATTCTATGATTCTGTAATGCTGTGAGGCAGAAAAAGGCACTCAGGCAGATACAGATAATGAAGGTGCTCTCAGTGCTGCTGAACACACACCCTAAGCTGAGGGGGTGCAAGAGAACTACAAGTTTGTTTGGAAAGCTGGCAGTGTGGTGCTGCCGACTGCTCACAGGAGCCATCCAAGATGGGAGCTCAGATCTCACTAGTGAGGCAGTGACAGACAGAGTGGGGACTGGGTGCCAGGAGCCCTCTGCATGGTAATGAGCAGCTTATGCTTCCTGTGACAGGAACACAGGTTCCGGGGCAGTGATTTAAGAAGTGATTTCACAGGGGTGAGGGCAGAGGGGAACAGGCTGGACTGGGGACACTGCACCCCAAAAAGCTGACAAGGAGATGAAAAGGATCCTCCAAAAGACTTATTTGAAGGCAGACCTGTAAGGGAAGAGCAAGGAGGAGACAGAGTTATAGAAGATGAAGTACCAAAAATTGTCACATAGAAGAGACTGCCTGCCAGTCTTCAGGGTGGTTGAATAGTAATGGGGGAAAACAAGCAGGAAAGGGCTGAAAGGTTACAGTGGATTGTAAAGACCCTGTCAGCACAGTCTCTCCTGACTTCTGTCATCAAATAAAGATGCTCCCCCATAGACATCTGACCAGTGCTTGAACATCTCACTCCACTGATGCTTTGTGCTCTGGCTTAGACAAAGAATTCAACAATCTCCCTCTCTATTCTTTAGAGAACAACTTTTACAGATGGCTGGGAATGCCATGTGTAATGTGTGCTTTAAGTGTTTGTTTGTCTTAATTGAGTGGCACTTTTGGTGTTGGACTATCCATTACTTAAAAGCCAATAAGTTAGAAAACCATGAAGGAAAGTGAAATGGCCTGTATCATTTAGTTCTGTGCACTATTTGTGAAGATTTCAGTTTTTTTCTGTAAGATGCAGGTGGTTTGAAATTGAAAATCTGGGCTATTCCAGTCGCAGTCCTTTTGTTCTTGGAATGAGCTAGGCTTACTGAAGCAAAGCAGGAGAACCTCTGATTAATGGCAACATCTATCTTTAGGGAAAAAGGTTGTCATTAGACTGAGCAATTCTGAAATGTTTTAACATTGTGCTTTACATGGCAAGAGCTTGAAGAGGTTCCTTCTTCTGGAGAGATCAAATCCAGTTGGGGAGGGGCCATCACTGCTCTCTTGATGGGGTGGGGAGAGCCCAGGAGCAGTGGCAGCAGGGAATACCTGACAAGGCAAGACCCAGGGTGCAGCTGGCCTAGAGATACACTTGTAAAGGCAGACGGATTTGATACTTAGCCTCAAAAGAATAATACTCCAGCTGGGAATGAGAGATGCTGGTCAGTTAATGAGGGAAGAGAATAACCAAATGAAAGGCATGATGTGTAAGACAGAGTGTAAGAGCGTGGCCATGGGCAGCCCCAGCCCAAGCCCATTACTGCAGCTGGAGCCAGAGCAGAACTGCTGTTCCCAGGGGTAGATCCCAAGCAGGATTCCCGGATCAGGGGAGCAGGGCTGTGACACCCTCTGTCCTGGCCTCAGGAGCTACAGCTCAGCACCTGCTGGGGCAGAGGCAGCAGAGCCCAGAGCACAGCCCCTGCAGCTCTTCCCAAAGCGCTTGGCTCCTCCAGCCCTCATGGCCAACCTGGCAGCTGCAACCAGACACAGGCACTGTTTTCAACTCTTTTCATACCACACCACAACCACATCATCACTTCTGCTGAAGATGTCCACAAAGCTCACTTCTCAGCAGTGGATTTCCTGAACCCGAGCTCATCCTAGCCTGGCAACCATGGGGGACCACGCAGGGACCTCGGTGCCCACCCTCAGCAGGTGTGGCTAAGGGAACCGTGGCCCCACAGCAGCTCCCTTGCACAGCCCAATGCCTTGCCATGGCATGCTGAGAGACACTGGGGCTTTGGAGGGCTGAACTCCATCCCACCAGTGATCCCAGCCCCAGTCTGCAGGCTCGGCTTTGGTGTGAGAGACTGCTCACTGGAATATTCCCAGAAATCTGCTGTTGTATTGCAAAACACACAGCTTGCCTGAGTTTTCCCAGAAAGGCAGAGGCAGAGTGTAGGTTTAGAGAACACGCTGCACTTTCCTCTCTCCATGTGCAAAATGCTTTGTGGCCTTGAGAAAAACAATTGAACAGTGGACATTGAAGAAGATAATTAAAAACCTTTTAACCCTCATGGGAAAAGGTACATTACAGAGAATGAATAAATGTGGGATTTTCAAAATGTGATTTCTTTTCAGGTTTTTTTTGTTTCAACAGGAAATTTTTTTATTATTATTTGAAGTTAGTGTACAGAACTTAACCTTTTACATTACAGTGATCAGAAATGGAGATTTTAAAAGCAAACTAAATTAGTGCAGTGCAGGAATGTGAACTGAAGAGACCAAGTCAGAGCAGCTGAGTCTGCCCAAGAGGAACTGGCAAAACCAGACCTGGTGTGTCCATTCTGATCTGTGTGACAGAGGGAAAAGAGGCTGCAGAAGTCGCATTTTCCACCTCAAAGGTTTTATAGGATTTTAGGCAATGTCTATTGGATTTTACTGAGTGGAAAAGACTTGTACATGTTTGATCATTTCTGAGAGACTCAAGTCTCTTCAGACACCAGAGTTCAGGAGGCTGTTCATAATTTTTCATGCAAGGTGACGAGCTTCAGCTGAGGCGAAAGTACATGTAAGAGGGAACAAAAGTGTCAGGTAGTGGGAGACAGAGTCAGTGGTTTTAGCAGTAATCAGTGGAGAGTGTAGGATATGTAGACCCAAAGGGGCTGGGGATCCCTCAGAGAGCCAGCAGTCCTGGTCCCCAAAGCCCAGGCATGGTGGCGTGCTGGCCATCACCAGTCACTGGGATCCCAGTACAGGGGCCAGACCAGGCTGCTTGGTGGGCTGCACCCAGCCTGGGGGTCACACACTTGGTGTTCCTGGTGTGTATAGTATTTTATTCCATTTTATACTGTGTTGGCTTGGTGCTATTTCTGTAGGATATTCTGCATTTTAAAATGTCATGTTTTCATCCCTCAGCTTTGGAGTAAGAACTGAAATGAAATACCTCCTTTAAACTCAAAACCAAGGCTCATCTAATGTCATGTGATGTTTTACTCCTCATCATATGGCAGACAGCCACAGCAGTGCACAGGCTTTTCCATCTGGGAGAGAATGCAGTGACTCCAGCCTTGGTTCAGCTCCTTTCTCCAGACTACTCAGCGTTCTCCAAAGGCACTAAGGGAGCAGTATGACAGCTTGTTTTAGATGTACATACTGCATAGACCAGCTTTTGCAAACAATTTTGAGGAAATGGAACTGTTTATTCATCCTGCGACAGCCATATGAACTGTGGAGAGGTGGCAGGTAACAGGTGAAGCCTGTGGGAAGCTGGGGAAGGCTGCAAAGTGTTTTCAGAGGAAATCAATAATCCTTTGGTACCTCTTGCTGCACAACACCAGCAGAGAGATGCTGACAGCCACTGAAGCTACACAGGCTCTCATCTTCTCACTTGATAGACCATTAACGTTAAGGACACTGCCCAGCCTGCCTGCTCCAGTTGAAGAGTCTCCGTGATTATCTTTCCAGGCAAATTAATCACTGACATATTTCTTTATTTTATTCTGAATGAACTAATAAATGAACTTACTAGGCGATTTCTTCATTTAATACTGCAGTTTAAATCAAGAGAGAATAGCAGAAAACTGGTTTATTGAAACTTGCTCATTGCCTGTAGGCAGTTCCATGGTGCTGGTACCTGTAAATCCTCACTGAGCAAGGCTGAGTGATGCTTCTCAGCTGGAGCCCACAAAATATGCAAATGTACTTCCAGTAGACAAACACAGCTCTCATGTGCTGTTGGGTGGAGTGTGTGGTGTAACCCTTCCCAAACCTATGCCCTGGACAAAGGGACCAGTGAGACAGTCATACTGCAAGTCAAACCATGATTTTCCATTAGATGTTAAAGACTGTTAAATAGTTCCTAAAATACTTCTCCTTAGTTCAAAAGTAGACAGAGTAGATACTTTATGTGTCAGGAAAGACAGTTCCTTTTTCCTAGTGGAGATGTTATTTGTACCTTCTAAACACTAAGGCTATTAACAATAAACAATTCCATGCAAATAGAAAATAATTATAAGCAGAGAGGCACTCATGGGAGCGAAATTATGAACACAGAGAGGCTCTTATTTCTACTCTCAAAATACTCTTGATCTTATGTACATTAAAATTTCTTACTGAAACTATTTCTCACATTGCCACCATTCCTGGTACAGATCAAACAGGAAGGAACCTCCAGGCTCTGCTGCCAGCGTGGCCCTCCACCCACAGTGCCAGCATCCAGCACGCTGTGGGAGTGGGAGGGCACCTGTCTCCCACCGCCAGCACACCCAGCCCTCGGCACACGGCATGCCAGGGGAGGAGGACACCCTGCCTCACACTGCCAGAGCCAAAACTCTCTCCTGCAACACCCCCTTTGGCAGTGCAGCCACTGCTCCGGGTCGCTGGGGGCTTGGCCCTCCAGCTGCATCTGGCATCCTTACAGTGCTTATCACAGGTCACCATGGACTGAGAAGCCATGAACAGGTTTATTCTTTCCTAGTTTCATGTGTCTCAAATTATGTGTCTCAATTCATGTGTCTCAAACAGTAAATTATTCCATTATTTATCTATGGGACAGCACCTCTGCTGCACTGTGTTGTGTCTGTTACTACAATTCATGCAATCTGCAATCTACAAAATTTGTTATTGTCCTCCTGCATTTGTGGGAAGATACCAAAAGACCAATACACAGAACCATTTTTAACATGTAAGCTGTGGTTTTAAAATGCTCATTTCATACTAAGGAAATGAGTTTTAACATGCCATTGAAATTTGCTGACCAAATTGAATCCTTACAGACAAACCATTCAAATGCGCAGGAAAGAAATGTTTCCAGGAAAGGATTTCCTTTGATTTCTGAATGATTCTTTTGGAGAAAAGGACAGGCAAAGAGGGGAGGATTAATATTTTGTTTCCTGTAGTATATGATACAAAATAATTCGTGCTAAAATTTTAAAGATTACAGCATTTTGCTGAGGCTGAGAAAAGTAAAACAGGTGGCTGCCAAAAAAATGTGCTGTTCAAGGATTTCTGTCTGAATAAGCCCCGGAAAGGTACATTCCGCAGATAAGCATTTCATGGGATTTCCTCATCTGGCAGAGCTCCAGGATGTGTGTGTATATACAGAAATATGGTTCCAGGACGTGTGTGTAAGCAACAATAATATACTTGCACCAGAAACTGATTCCAACAGCAAAAATCGAATATTGGTTTCAGGAACTGTCGTCAGACGTGGTGGAAAAAAACAGGAAAATAATATTGTTGTATTGAAAAGATAAAGCTAACAAAGAAGAAAAAAGGTATAAAAAGACACCTCAGAGAAACCGCAGTTGTGAACCAGCGAGATTTGAAACGATAGAGGTCGGAACTCAGTTCACCCAGCTCTGATCACCTCGCTCAGTGTTGCTTTGCTTTTTGGCTCTTTCCTAATTTTATACTTTGATTATTAATAAATTCTCTTTAATTATAATATTGATTGGCTCATTTATAACATTCCCCCTTGATTATACCTCAGTGTTTGGAAGAAGAAACAAACATCAATTTGAAAGAATCCCCATTTGGTACAATGCCAGAGATAGGGACATTTCCCAGGTGTCCAGGGCTGCATTCTCCCATTGTAGCCCTGGGCAGTGTGTGGGTCAGGCAGGTCTCATTGCCTGGCATCAGGGTGGGGAGAAATCCCCAGTCACACAGGTGGGGACATGGGGAGCAGGACCCTAGCCATGGGACATCCAGAGTGCTGGCCAGGAACCTGGCTGAGGGTGGTAGTGCAGCCCCCTGAGGTGACCTTCAGCCCTTCAGGAGAGGGATGAGCTCTGCAGCACAGCTATAGGCTACAAACAGGCAACACCCGATAACCACATGATCCTTCTCCTTTAGAACTTGGCTGTTCTATTTACAAGTGAAAGCATGGATGACACTGAACACAGAAATCCAGGGACACAAATACAGGTCAATGACAAGGGTGTTTGTGCAGACAGAAGAGATGCCATTCCATGGCCATCCATGTCACAGAGTCAGCCACCACTTTGTATTCATGGGCAGGGAGACACCGGACACTGCCCTTCATCAAGTTAGAGTGGACACGCTGTTCTCCCCTGAAGTACACTCCAGACCTTTCTGGTAATCAAACGTCACTCACTCTGATCCTCATGGCTCATCCTGCCACACTAGCACCCTGCCAGCCTTCTCCAGGAGACTGAGGATGCCAAAGAAACACCCCCTGGGGATGTGTATTGAAGGTCAGACATTGTTTGTCAGGCTCATCCTCAGTGCCCACTGGAATTTCAGGCTGAAGGGACACAGCAGGAGAGCACAGTGTGTCTTCTGTTTGCAGAGATCCTTCTGGGCACACAGGGCCACTGCCAAGCCCAAAGTTCCAGCAAAAGGCTTGGAAGGGGCTGACATGCTGCACCCTTTTGTCGGTGTCCAGCAAGGTGGGGAGAGGATTGGTTTGGGCACTGGTAGTACTCTCAGCTCCTCATTAAAGAATTCACTGTCCTCCACCCTTAACTTGCACTCTGTGAACTGGTTCAGGTGCCATGGGGTCAGGAGAGTGTCCCTCTGTCTCTGTCACTGATCTGCCACAGGATTTTCACACAAGTCATACAGAATTTCTGGGCTTGAATTTCAGTAAATCAGAGTTACAGCAGCAGACCTGCCCTTCTGTGCCCTCCACAAGCCCTGGAGGAAGAGCACTGAGCTCACAAAAGTCACAAATACTCCAAAGTACATGAGCAAAAGAGTAAATATTTCAATAGGGTATTAACAGTTGACTTATAAAATGTTGCACTAATCTACAACGTGCAAGACAGTTATGTCTGCTTACACATAGGACTCTAGTCTTCTAACAGTCCTGTAATTTTAGGTAAAGCCTATTTCCAGAGTATTAGCAATTGTCTCTCTGAGGTATTAGTTATAGAAGGTTCTCAGGAGTCTCACACATATTTCAGCAGAGCTGAGCTACACAGAACACATACCCTATTGTCATTGTGAAGCAGGAAGTATGAGAGTGCAGCACCTGAAAAATTGTATGTACGTGCTTTAAATTCTGGGTTATTACATAAGTGTCTTCCATGAGCCTTAAATGTTTGTAAACAACTCATTTAGTCATCACTATGCGTTTAATACTAGTCTTGTCCTTGATGTGTGTTCCAGGAGTAATAGAACAGAAATTCTCACAATAAAATATAAATTTTAGACATACAATCTTAATCTTGATATAGTTAATGTTTTGTAACCAATTCTAGAAGTTATTTATTACATAAAGCGAACTCCAAAAACAAAATATGGATCAAGCACAGAATATAAGATGGCATATATCTGCTGTTTCAGTCCATAAGGATCTACCAGTTCTCTCCTCATTTCCTTAGGATATTACATGGGGCCATAAAAACCCTGGCTGGAGGGAACACCTGCTGCTGACACCAAGTCTTTCAATCAGGTGAGACATGGCTTTGCCCAGCCAGAAACCTTCAGGGTTAGTCCTCTCTTAGTCACCAGGATTTTTCATGGGTGATGCAAAACAGCTCCAAGTTACATGGACCAGCTCTTTTGACATCCTCTGTGAGACCCACTCAGCTCCTAAGTGTTGGCAAACCCAGCTCCCCACTGCTCCAATTCCCCACTCCTGCACTGTCACAGGGCTGTCCCCTTCCCCACGGCTCTTACGCTGGCTGTGCCTGCACAGACTGGGAAAACACACCTCAAGTCCAAAGAAATTTAAATAGGGTTTTCGCGCTTGATTTATTGGAGGTTTGGAGTGTTTGTGTTATGCTGAATTAGCTCTGAAGCTCTGCTGGAGCATGGGTGTATCATATGTGGGTTGGGATGCAGCTGTGGACAGCCATGGGGTCACAGTCAGTGGATGCAGGCTGATGAGGCAGCCAGCACCTTGTGCAGAAGCTGAGCGGCCCTCACACTAAAACAGACTCGTCTCTCCAGCGACATTTGGCACGTATGGATTTTCTTGCTGGGTAAATAAATCCCAAGGGGGCAGCGTGAGCTCTTTGGAAACTCGCCGAGAGAGCAATTAGCTGCATGCCCTGATGTGTGAGCACCCGGCTCCTCTCTGCAGCCCCTACAGCCCCCACTGGCGCCCCAGCCCTTCCAGCCAGAGGCAGAAGCTCCGTCAGCATCGGATCTCGCATCCCCACCGCCCGCAGCTCCGCCGGGCCGCACTGCCAGCGCAGAACCTGAGGCTGTCAGCCGGGCCTCGCCAAAATGCACAAAACTAACTACATTTCTTTGCAGAAATTCCGTCTGCGGCATGTCACGAGTGCCATCTGCCGACGCTTCCCTGGCCCTCAGGTGTCCGGCCCTGTGCAGCCGGAGCCCTTCCAGCCAGGGAGGACGGAGCTGCCGTGACAGGGGCCTGGTGGCCGCTGCCTCTGAGGCCCGGGGCGGGCGAGGGGCACAGACCTGCCCGCACAGCCGTGGGCAGCCGGGATCACAGCCCCGGGCACCAGGAGGCCAGAAGGGCACACCGGCCTCTGCTGTCCCATCGCCACAGGCAGCGCCAGGTCATCCCACAGCTTCACCGCTGAGTCTGTGCCAACAAAGGGGGGCTGCTGCTCTCGCAGTGGATCCTTTTGTTACCAAAGGTCACCTTGTCCTCCAGAGAAAGCAGCTGGTTGTCAGCAGCCCAGCAGTGATGGCATGGCCAGCCAGGCTTGATGGACAGCGCCTGTTTTCAGCTGGATCCTGCACCCATGGTGTGAGCTCTCAAGACCTGGAAACCTCTGAGCAGCACTGACATCCTCCTCTGAAACCAGTTCTTCGTAGCTACCGCCTGTCCTTCATGACCCAGCCTGCCCTGTCTCTGATGCCACATTTACGCTGTGGGGATGTTAAAGAAGTCACCTACTCACACTGAGCAACCGGGGCTGCTTGTTCCCCTACTAGGAAATTCAGTCATGAGGACAGAAGGAGCATCTTACTGACACTGTACAGCACGAGCAATAGCTAGGGGGCACAGCTGGGGGTCACAGGGCAGCAGAACCATGTGCTGGGCAGGACACCATAACTCCTGGGTGCTTGCAGCAAGCCAAGGGGCAGAACCGTACTTCAGGCCCTCAGTGGATGGAAATTGAGATCCAAATCCCTTCACCTGTCTTTCTGCTGCAGTCTGTGCTTCTAGTAGCTCCTGCACCCATTCATTGATTTTGGTCAGAGGCTGGGAAGGAATTGTCTTGGAGGCAAAGGGGCTCTGCCCTTGGGAGATGGGCTGCTGGGCAGAGAATGGCAGGGAAGGGCAGGGGGACACTGCAAGCTGCCTCCTCAAAATCCAGCAAAGGCCACCCCAGTATCCCATTCAGGGGACCCACTCTTACACTCCATGAGGATGCTGTCTCCACTTCCACAGACCATATACCCCACAATGGCCCTGGGAGCACAGAAAGGGGCAGGAGAAATGTTTAATGGGGTTTTATCACTGCTCCACTCAATCAGATGCATCTCCTGCCAGCAAGGTGCTGTTACAAAGGCTTCTGCCCCCAGCCCCACCAGGAGGGGGCTTGTACGGTGTTAAACCATGTTCAGCACTACTGCCAGGTGCCACTGAAGCAACCTTCACTTACTACAATACTAAGTCTAGCAGTTATAACAATAAAATTCAAATCTTTTCTCTCCAGAAATAAAACTAAAAGTGGATATTTTAATTCTACCTGAGAAGGAGAAGAAAGAGAAAGCAATGAAATAAGCAGCAACTAAGTAAGTGGTATTACAAAGTACCACTTTGTAAAAGTTGGATACAAAAAGGTCAGTTCCTTTAAAGTAGACATTCAGGTATGGAAGTACCAATATGGCATTTATCTTCCACAGACTCAATGTTTAACTGAGCAATTATACTGCCAGTTGTTAAAATGATGGGATGCAAATGAAAAATATATTTATGTGTCCATGATCATTAAGTCTTTGTATTTCTGTGGAAATATGGGTAGAATAAGTATTAAAAAAGTAAAAATTGTTGTGAACCTCTCCAATAGATGTAGTCATGTCAGTCAGATAATCCCAGCTGTAATGCCTTTAAGAAGCATTTTGTGTTCCAGTTTAGAGTAGAATAATGGAAATACAAGGTTCCAACTCTCAAAGCACCCGAGAAACTCCTCCAGATCCTATTTTTAAATATATTTTTTTAAAAATTTAAAAATTAAAAAAACATTTAAAAAAATAAAATCTATTTGGAAATCTAGAAACTTTTTTTTTCTTGATTTTCACATTACTTTTGTTATGTCAGAGAAGTAAAATGCATTTTGGTGGCATACATTCCACAAAAACTTCCAAAAGCCAAGTATTCTGCAAGATTAATGCCATAGAATGAAAACATCTCCATGCCAAAAGCCCTTGCGGTGCTGCCCAAGGAATCCATCAGTTAGAGATTTCTTGCTGCATTTATGTTATCAGATGTGAAATGTTCAAGGCAAAATACCAAAAAAGAGGAAGTGCAATTCCCATATTAACAGAACAGGAATACCATAATACCTTTACAGAAACATTTGCTCTAGAGGACACAACAGCAGAAGACAATTACTGCTCTCAAGTCAATGGATTTATAAACAGTTTGTAAGAGTTTCTCAAGTCCAGCACACTGACAGATTTCCATTGGCATGTGGGACAGCTCAGTAAAACACACAAAAGGCACATGGAGCCCCGGGTTTGTCTTTGCAGCAGCAGCAGCTGCTGATACTGGGCAAACCTCTTGCAGTTACCTCTGACTGAAATACAGGTGAAGCACCCATAAGTGTGACACTGGGCTTGTTTGGGACAAGGATTATTTGATTTTCACCTTTTCCCTGAGTGGATCAGGTAAATCTAGGTGGGGTTTTTTTTCTGGTTTTCACTTTTACCTTACCACTTTCTTCATAAACCTTAGTTTTATGGTCCTTTTGAGGGCTTATGGGAACTGCCATAAAAGTCAAGGTGACAATTTACTCCTTCTGTCTTCCTGATGCTGAAGGAAGGGAAAGGAACATACCAGGAAGCCTTGCTCTGGAAAAAACATTCATATAGTATTTCAGCAACACTTTGCAGTCACAGGTGTGCTATACATTCAGGTTTTTGGGCTTTGCACGAAGCACTTCAAATGTCTGTGAAAGCCATTTCCAATTATCTCTAAAAATAACTGTAGAAACAACGCTCTTAAACACATATTTGTGGGAGTGTGTGATTTATACATGGGACATGAATCTACAAAGCTCCAAGGATTCCAGAAAGCTAATTAAAAAATGTGATACAATTACTCAAGGACAGGACCATTTCAGTAGAAACTCCTTTGAAGCTGGGCACAGGGAGAAGGAAACCAGCATGGAGAGGAGGTGAACTTTCAGAAGGGACAGTTTTGCAAATAAAGGTATTTTTGTTTCCTTACTGACTCTCATGCTTTAAGCAGTTAAGGGTCAGTGCTGTGCTCAAGCATCTCTTTGAAATGGCAGCTCTTCAGCGAGGACAGCAACTTGTCCCTGGGCTGTGGCCCCATCAAGGTCTGCCAGATCAGACAGCTCAGCTGGAAACAAGGCTCCTGACAACTGCAGTGCACCTGAGGTTAACAATGCACGTGTTTATGTACACTTACATCAAACTGGAGAGGAGAGATAGAAAGAAGTACAGCTGAAGTAGTTTAGAAACCTGCACATTAATAGGCAGGGTGAGGACTTGGCACAGACCTAGACTCATAGGTGAAATGAGCTCTTCCCAGGATACTTGGCAGCTTCGAGTCACTGCATCCCCTGGGATTGGCATCACTTTCCCCTCTGCCTTCACGTCCCTGTGACCCAGCACTGTCCTACATGGCAGTCAGCACACAGCATGTGCCACGCACACCTCCAGGATCCTCTCACAAACCTCTTGCAGGTACAAGGCAGGCCACAGCAACAAGATTTGGGTGCCAAGAGACAAGTGGTACAGGATGAGTGGGTCAGATTTGAAGGGAAGGGTGGTGACTTTCCACAATCGAGACCCAAGAAACACACCTCGTACTCCCTCTTACTGGGCTTTATCAAGTAACACATGAAACTTTCAGTAAACAAAACAGAACCAATGTTCCTGTCCTGAAATCTTAAACAAAAGCTTTGAGGTTTTTTTTACCACAAAGATCAGGACTCTCTTACTTCAAGCTGCCTGTGTCACAACAGAAGCGCTCTGAAGACAATGTTGGCTGCAGCCCAAAGCATATCAACCTGCCCTGCTTGAGGAAGGCACAGCTCATATTCCTTCAGCTACCAGGTGCACTGTTAGCCATTAGCTCCAAAGGCTCCAGAAAGCAGCTGTAACCAAGTCTCCTAAGTTGGAAGGGAGGTCAGATATGTACCAAGAAACACTAAGTGGTCTGTGGTCACAGAAAAAAAACACAAAAAGGAAGAGAAAAGGACCAAGGACCTCAGCCAAACCTACAACACTCAGTGCAGCATACTGAAAACGTATGCTGCACTTAGCAAACCTCTTAGTGAACTGTAGATGGTGCAACACAACTTGTGGGGTTTGGGATTTTTGTGATTGTTGTTGTTGAGAGTTGGGCTGGTTTTGACATTGCAAAGGCATCACTTCAGCTTTCCCAGACTAAGAGCACATGCCTGTTCCCAGGCAGGCAGTGCAATGAGCCAGTGGACCCTGACCCTGGATTGTTGGTGTTCCCAAGCACTGTGAGGGGTTTGGACTTGCCAAAGAGGGAACACTGACATCCCCTGGCACCATCTTTCCTCTTCTTTGATCACATGCTCTAACATATCCAAAATCCATGTCTCATCCAGCATTTCTTGTATTAGCATCCATGACAGTGCTCCAAGGCTGTGACAGTTGCCAAAAAAAAAAAAAAAAAAACAGTTGTAAGAGGGATTGCTGCAGGCTCAGCAATTCTCTCTGCTATCAGTCACCACATGGGGAAACAACAAGCAAAGAAGGTTGAACCTGACACAGAAAACAAAGGAGGCAGGGAGCCAGCTAAAGGGAGATGGGGTGGCCTGTGCTGGAATGAAAGAAAGAAATCCAAAGAATATTTACTAATATCAAGGGTCTGGGAGCAAATTTGCTTCTTCTCAGTGCTGCATTGCAAGGGGGAGCAGCGCAGACACCTTACTGAAACGGCATCACCCGGCAGCAGTTCAGGGTTGTGCAGGAAACTGTCTCAATATACAAGTTGTTGGTGTTGTGCAGTATCCTGGGTGCCCTCTGCAAGGAGCAGATGGAATGAAACACATCTGACAAGGAGCAAATGGATTGAGATCTACCTGATATTTGCAGGTGCAGTTACTGTTGGTGCTTCTGATTTATGGAGCACAGTCAGGGAATGCCAAAATCTGCCAGGCAGAGGAGAGGTCTCATCTGGAGGGGCTCAAGAGTCGTCACCTGTCCTTGCCATGGCCATCCCCCCTGCAGCTGCTCCACAGGACTCGGACAGGCTGGCACACGAGGATGCAGACCTACAGCACATGTGACAGCACCATGGGCACAGCCACGGGTGGGAGGGGCCAGAAGTGGTAGAGCTCCCGGCATTGACCTTAGCAGGAACATCCGAAAAAAGGTTTTTAAAAGTCGACAAAATCAACCCACAAACAACAAAATTTCAAAGCAATAATCATTTTGGGGGCTGTTCTTCTTTGTCACACTCATAGTGGCAAAACAAGATCTTGGAAGAAAGATCTTCAGATCTTTCAGCCCATGGTTCAAGCAATTTCCAGTCCAACAAGAGCCCAGGGGTGCATATCTGAAGCAGGTCTCTGAGGGCAAAACTTGCTTTTGGAAACTGTAATTTGCCTGGAAGAGTTTGTGCACTGTCCTCTACCACTCCTCTGGGGTGTGCAGATTTCAAACACTTCTGAGAGCACTCAGTTCTGTTCAGCATCCCCAGAAAAGTGCTCTACTTCATTTGGTTTCTGTAGCAAAGACCCAAATTGTCCACTGGAAGTTTAGAAAGCAGCAAGTTAATGCTGGGCTCCCTTCAGTTTGTGGAGAAAATAATCACAGAGCTTTGACAACTGAACAACAGACAATTTCATGTTGTCTCTGTGTCCTCTTTGAAGGAATCGATGCAAAAACACCAGCAAGATTGTCACATGCAGTTAGTCATTCCTAGGAAACATCATCAAAGTTTTTGAGGACGGATGATTTTGGGCTGGTGTGATGGAGCTGCCATGGAAACAGCTGGCACTCCACACCACAGGTAGCAAACCACGGGGCAGCTGTTCCGGGGACATCATGCATGTAAAAAGCATCAGGATTCAGTAGTTACAGCACATCTGTGTAAGCAATGAAACTGCAAGAGTGCAATTAACCTGAAAATGAAACAATTTAAAGGTCTTCCCTTGCTATACAGAGAGGTGCCTTGTGTGGATGACCGTGCACTCCAATAGATGCAGCCACAGCCAGCACATGGAGCCACAGTGGCACCAGGGCCGAGTTCTCTGGTGGGATGTTGCTGCCCCTCCCACACTTTCCTCTTTTAAAGGTTTCCCCATTACCTTTCCATGCAGACATTTGTTACAAGGAATGAGGAACTGGGAGGGTTTTTTCCTCCTTGTTCCTATTTGTAAGACAAATAAAAATTTGAATTAATTAAAAAAAAATCACAAACATATCTACTGCCTTGGCAAATAAAATCTTGATGAGAGCCAAATGCCTTGAAACAACACGTGCCTCAGGACAGGCTGAGGGAAAATGCAAACAACAAAGTTTACTCATAACAGCTGGCAGAGACAATACGTTCTGTAAAATGTTTATAAAATACATAAATGTTTATAAAATAGAGCAGAAAAAGGAGAGGAAGCAACATGTGATTTCTACAGAACACAGTATCTCAGGGATCTTCTGGAGCCCATGCCAGAGACCAGAGGGCTGAAGTCAACAGGCCTTTACAGACCCACCTGCCAACAGTGTGGGTTGGGGTAGCCTCTCCCCACCACACCACAGATGCCTGAGCAGGTGGTGTGGTCATCTGGTGGGACATGCAGAGGATGAAATCCTGGGACAGTTCCATTGGGCTCAGATGATGAGGTGAAGATCAGCATTTCTTTTCAGGGGGAACCATGGGGGAACAGCCATCCCAGAGCCATGGGGACACCTTGGCTGACACCTCACCTGCAACACCGAGCTCCCACAGCAGGAACCCAGTGCTGCCTGTGGCTCTGTGGTCAGGTGCACTACGTGATCCACCCCACCTTTGGACAGACAGCTCCACAATAGAGTCAGTGCCTGAACAGCACCTCAGGAAGGCAAAAAGTGCAGGAAATACGCAGACAAACCCCTCAATAGGGCCAAGAATGACAGCAGACTTCGAAAATTGCCAGGTGACATCAGTTAGCATTAAGATAAAGTTAAAAAATTATTGGTGGTGTTTCACACAATAATAAGTAAATAAATAACAGCCCAAAAACAAACCATTTGTGTGAATGCACAAAATGAAATCTGTAAGCAGGGATTCCACAATAGGGCACCAACCTGGGACTCCAGACAAACAGAAATAGTAGAAAATTACTGTAGATTTTATCAGTCTTTTATTCTAATTCACTGCTTTTTCGAGCTTCCCTGTTGGGATTGCTTTTAGCCTGTAAGCTCCCGCTATCCATGAGATGCAAAGATTATTGACTTTGCTAAGTGAACTTGGATGCCAAATCCCTTCTCTCCTCTGCTGGAACAGCATCTTGGACAGTGTTGTGTGAAGGTTCCACATCATACTATTGGTGTCCTTGACGACTTTTTCTTAGATCTTTAAAACATCTCTGGATGAGGTTGTGCTTGCAATTGAATGGCTCTTTACTGTTCAGCCTGTTAGTGCATTAGAAGTGTCAGCCTTTGAAATAGACATCACAAGGAATTTAGTTATAGAAAGAAACACAATTTTATTACCTGACAAAAACAAGCTTAAAACATTTCATTTAAGAGACACAGCTGATTTTCACCTAAATAGAGCAGGAGAAATACATTGTCAGTTGTTTCCCAAAGCTAACTTACCACAAAGCTGACGCAGCAAAATTGAGCTTGTGAGTTCCTGGGGGAAAATAATTTTGTTTATTTTCTTACTTTTAACAAAATGTAAGAGCACATGGGAAGTGCAAAGAGCCAGCCAGACAACAGACACGATTGTGAAGAAGTAAAAGGTGACTGGAAAAGGTCAGGAAGAAATCAGACTAGCTAAACTTGTCATTTCATTGATTTTCTGGTCAAGCATCCAGGATCCCAAACTCTCTGCCCATGCCATCATTCATTACTGCATGAACCAAGTCACAGAGGTTTTGCTGCAATTTTTTGCACTGCATGCACTCCTCACCTGTGCAGTTATCATTGCATCGTCACTTATCTTGTCATAACCTATGACACGGACATGCCATTGAGCCTGGTGGAGAGACAGAGTTCTCATCAGACTTAGGTTAAAATTAATCACAAGCAAGCTTTAAAGCAAAGACAACGTCCTTTCTATCTCAGAGTACAGGCCCTTGTGCCCAGATGAAAGCTGCTGTATCCTGTTCCACAAAAGCCCCAGTGAACCCCACACTGGCAGCATCTGGCCAAAGCCAGGTCCAGTCTTTGTGTCACAGTCAATGTTCTCTTGTACTGCACATTCCCCTCTTTGCACCACATACGGTCCCTGGTGATGGACACCCCTTGCCTGTGGCAGTGGTTCTGCTGCCACAGGTTTCAGTGCTTCTGGTTTCAGTGCTCACCCTTCCTTCCCAGCTTCAGCCCTTCTTGCACACTTTTGGGTCACCGCTGGAAAATGTGTGCAACATTCAGCAAGAGTATCGCTGTTGGTCAATGAACTGGCTTTTTTCTGCCTTTCCTTTATTTCTGTTTTCTTTGAGAGCACCTTATGAGACAGCCATACAGACCTGCATAAACACTGGATTCTTAAAGATTTTCAAAACCCTTAACCTGACCCTAATCTCAAAATATAAAACTGAGATATGCATAACTTCTAAGTTTTCAGGAAGGGCTATTCTTATATTGCTGGTCTATTTTTCCAAACACATAAGTGCCTTCTCATACCAAACTTGCATTAAAAACAGGGGAATAGCTGAGAAAAGTCAGTGAAAACAAAGTTAATTGCTGCAGCCATTAAGTGCTGATAAACAGAGCCGGATGTGAAAGAGGAGTCCCAGGTTCTGGGTTATCAGCATTAGGATCATGCTGAGAATCTTGAGTGGGAGGCAAACGACAAACAGCAACATTCATCAGTGCAGATTCTGACTCCAACGTGATGATAAAAAAGACCATCCATCATCAGCTGTGAGGTAGGAACAACAAAAATGCAAAGAGAAGCCTACACCCACTGTTAGATACTTGACAAAACTTTAACAAGTCTGAGATATTGCTGAAAATAATGTGCACAGGTGTGTCTTGAATAATGGAGAGCTTTTAATGGAATAAATGGAGATAAACTGATAATATAATTACTAGCATTAATTCAGCAATCAGAACTGTTGTCAAACATTGATGTCCTGTTTTTTTCAGAAGTTTGACAAAGACATTGCCAGGTTTTGCAGGGAAGTGAAACAAGATTTATAAAATTTAGTCCAAGCACTCCTTCTGTCTTCTCTGGTGTCTGATCAAAATGAATGAGGAGCACTGTGTACTGCACGCCCCACTGACCAAGCCTCACATCCTAAAGAAAGCACTTCCCTAAAGCCCACAGCACAAGTGTTTGCCAAAATGAATGAATCTGACCTGTCTATTGAAGATCTGCCTACCTCAAGTGTATATTCAAAACTTTTGTGCGTTTCTTCCTTTCCCTCCACTTATTCCAAGACCTATCCATGAGTCCATGGCCAACAGGTTTGGTAGATCTTAATTTCAGATTAATAATGATAGGAAGCGGTGTAGGAGAGGGGGAAAAAAACCCAGATGTTTTTTACCCAAAAGTTTTACAAATACTAGATGAAGCAGAATCTGGATCCTGATGACCACTAGGTCCAAAACCCAAAGTGCCTGTTTTCCACTGTGCCAGCCCCTCGCTGGCAGGGAGGGATGTGGAGAAGAACAGCCCCTGAGGCTGTGAACACCAAAGAGCCTGAGATCTCTGCTTCTCCTGTTGCACCACTACTGTGAAGAACAAGTGATTTGGGGGCAAAGTCAGTTTTAACTCTGTTTTAATAAAGAAATGTCAACCCCCGGGGCAGTGCAGAGGCAGTGATTACTGAAGGAACTGTGACTAGCACAGTGTGACAGAGACAGCAAGAAACTGTGAACCTTAGTAGGAAATGGTACCATCAAAGTATTTTGAATAAGGAAGGGCTGTTTCCAAAGCAACCAAAAAAAAAAAAAGAAAGAAAAAAGAAAGAAAAAAGAGAGAGGAAAAAATAGTCAAGAAAAATTCCAACACTCTCTTCCATGTCAAGCCAATTTTCCCCAAATCTAGACCAGCAAAAAATGGGTTAGTACCAGGGAATGGACAACACTCACACAGTGAGTGTTCTCCCCTTTATAATAAAGTTTTTGGGGATGCACATCTTATGAAATGGAAATAGGATATTTGCCAGACTTGGTCAAGGAAAAATACACCTTAGTTATTAATGATACATCAATTTGCATAGTGATAGCATTTTGTACAATATCTTTATCAATGATCTGGGTGAGGGGATCAAGTGCTCACTCAGTCAGTGCCAGATGACACTAGGTTGGGTAGAAGTGTTGATCTACCAGAGGGCAGGAAGGGTCTTCAGAGGGATTTGCACAGGCTGGTTCAATGGACCAAGATCAACAGTATAAGAATCAATAAGGCAAAGTGCCAGGTCCTGCACTTTGGTCACAACAACCCCATGGAATGCTTGGGAAAGAGCAGCTGGAAAGCTGTCTGGTGGAGAGGACCCAGGGATCTTTGGCAGCCTTCCAGTGATGTGCATTAGACAGAGCAGTTTTCCTTCCAAAGCAATATACTTCAGTGTCCTAAAGGACTCAGACCACTCTCTTTTATCCAGGTCTTACATCTGTGCATGGGGTGAAATCAGTCTTATATGCTGGCCCCACATGAGATCATCTCTCATTCTCCATGTGGAATTACGCAGCCCTCAGTGGGCATCTCCTGCCAGCTGTTCTCTGATCACCATAATTTTCTCTATTTTTGGGGGAAGCTATTGCCTGAAGCACACTGAGCTGCCATACAGCAGCTGTTCAGGTTCACTTTCCAGGTTGGGCAGGAATGCCTTTGGGATTCTCCCTTCTAACCAAATGACTTATTTCACCAGCTGAGCATATGGCACAGACACTCTCTTTTATTAAATCAGTACTAAAGCTCTCTAATCAGATCAATACTAAATCAAATTTTGCTCATTATTCATATTTTTATGTTGCTAAAAGTGTCGGTTGCTAGTGCACATCCCTTGACTGTTTCCAGTGCAGGATGCAGACCTGAGCAGACTCTCCCCCACAGTTTGAGTGAAGAGTTATGAGCTGAGATCCCTCATGTGCTTCTTTCCCCCTTATACCCACATCTCATATGCAAAGACTCTTCATGTCTGTGTCACACTCTGTAGCAGGATCCTGTTCTCATCTCTGCCTGCAGTGCTAGCCCAGGTGCAAGTCCAGGTGTGAGTCCAGGGCCCACCAGCTCTGCTCAGATGCTCGACCCGTCCCCCTGCACCATGGCTGGTCTGGGCACGGTGCTGCCTTCTGGGTCAGCAGCACTTCCTGTCCTTTATTATTTTGTGATGTAACTATAGTTGTTGCAGCCATGACCTTGTTCCAATGTGTTATTCTTTCCAGGCAAGACATTAAGGGAACAGGAAGGACTCTGGGCAGTGAAGAAAATGTTGGATTGTGCAGTGCAAATACGGAGGTGCCCATTCCACTTCCTCACTCCTGCTCTAATTAGCAAAAATGTTCCCACCTCCAGCATTACTCTGGCATTCAGGATCTCTCCAGGCAATTTATAAGGGAGTCCACTTCCAGCAGCAGTTCTTGCTGCCACTCCCTTGCTGCTGCATCCAGGAGCAGAAACCTGCTGCAGCTGGTGGCCCTGGAAATGCACCAGCCATGTGCCAGCATCTCTGGAGACCTTATCTCATGGTAAATACCCTGGCATCACAGTCTCATCACATTTATCATTGTCAGGAGAAGGTCTTTGCACAGCCAGACTTCCTCATCTGGCTCCTGCCCCTCCCCAGCCAGATTTCCCAGTGAGTGAGAAGGGTTTACCTGATGTTGGTACCACACCAGGAAGGGCAGCTCTCTTGCCCATTCCCATGAAGGAGCAAACAGAGAAGAACCCTCTCCTACAATCCGTTTTTTCTAGTTAACAGTGTATAAAAATGCTATCAAAACAGTACTTGTGGGTGAGCCCCTGGGAGAGGACAAGGTGGGCTGCAGGCACTTCACTGTGCTCCAAGCCCACCCTGCACATGTGGCAGGAGTCAGCCCTGCCATGGGCCAGGGCAGATCCAGCCATCACACACCAGGACAAGCCTCATGAGCAGAGGACGGGGCTCAACCCAGATCCAAAGGCATCGTGTGTCCCACCCACAGGTGCCACCCCCTGGCAGCCCCTGTGGGGTCTTGGTGCTGAATGGGGTGGTGCTTTCCCATGACAAGTTTCCACAGTTCTCCCTGCTCAGACCTCATCAATCTGCACAAACAAAGCCTCTTCCTGAACATTTTAATGTCAGCCCTACTTAAAACTTGTACCATTCATGATTACCATTTATTTAATTAGGAGGCACTGAAGATTTTACCCAGATACCATTGTCTGACATTCAATGTGACTTTGGTCTCATAACACATTCTGATCTCTAATGGCTGAGTATTCAGTGTGCCACAGTCACTATCTCAGTACAGGACCATTAGCAATGCTAGTCCTTTGACTGAAGATTCAGTTCTCTAATGAGAACCTGGATGATCTGCAGAATCTTCAGTGATGCCAGTATTTACCCCTCATAGGGGTAAATATTTACTGCTCATAGGGGTTTGGCATCACACATGGACAGAGCCAGCAGCCTGAGGACTGTGGGTTGGTCAGGTCCTTCTGTCTAGGAAGGGAACCAGGGCCTCTCTTCAGTCACCTGCCTTCCCCTGGCTGTCTGTCCAGCAGTGGCAGCAGTGCCAAAGGCTCCAGTGGTTCACACTCTCCTCTGACTGACCTGATCCAGTTGCACGCAGCAGGGACAGTGGCATAGAGACCCCACAGCTGCTGGAATGGAGGCCTATGTCTCTGGTGCTGCTGACACCTGCCTTTGTGCTTTGGCTCATTTTTCTCTTTCGTGCTTTGTAAACTGCACCCTGGAAAGAATGAAGAAGCCCCTGCTTGTGCCAGTTGGGTCTCTGATATGAACTGTATGACATGGAAATAAATTAGAAGGTTCGCTTGATTTTTTCATATTTATGTCCATGAGAAGTGCAAAGGTGAGAATAGACACTCTTGTTGCAGAATAATTGAAGCTGAGATTGATCCTCTGTGAATCACTCATGTTCCTTAAAGCTCATTTCTTCTTTCTGCTGGACGATTCTTTACAGCAATAAATTTGACTCTCTGACCTTTCTGACTGTAGACAAGAGAATGGACTGGACAAAAGGAAATAGTGATCAACAAGAAATGTGTATAGTGCTGAGCTGGACTCTCATGGTGCCTTGAACTGCAATGACAATTCAGAAAAGACAACGACCTTGGAATGGCTTTGCAAAGCACAGAGTAAGGCAAAAGAGCTCTCCCTCTCTTTGGACTGAACAAGCATTGAGAGTCATGCCTGTCTCCAAGG